>OX421321.1:16765818-18040323 GCA_949125395.1 Diaphora mendica | reverse complement strand
AAAAAACGGAACGGAAAAGATCTAGTAGTAAGTAGTTTTTTTTAATACGTCATAAATCGTGAACCGCAATTTATGGATCAAAGTTACAACGAACTACAAGAACTTTTATATTATGTTTATTGCTGCTTCGGAACCCTTCATGGGCGAGTCCGACTCGCACTTGGCCGCTTTTTTACAGTGATGTCCTGCGAAGTTTGTTCCCTTAGTCGCCTCTAACGACATCGGACGGGATGAATAGGAATGGTGACACTCTTCTCTTAATATGTCACTACACGTATAATACCTTTTCTTATGTTTGACCCTGCCATAATGACTCTACTCTGCCTGATGGAAAGCATAAGCAGAATCCAAGAGTAGTGGTCACCATACTCACTGCGAATGCAGACAATGCAGCATGGTGACCCACACCATGGCGGGCTAGTGATGCTTCTGCATCATTCCGGTCTCGCACTCACCAACGAAACACGACAGCATGAACGCTGTCATTTTACGTTGATTTTCTGTACGTTTTGATTTTTGATATGCCTATGTCAAACATAAACTACATCCGAAAACAAAAATGTATAATTATTTGTCTTAAGTAGAAATGGCTACTCACTATTACTACAACCTCTGACCCCGCAACCAGAAGACCAAAAGGTCAAACAAAATTATAGTAGGTAGGTGGGGTAGGTACACATATTTTTTTTATTACAACATCTGCACACATCTCACACCGCTGTTTGTTCAAACTGCTGATAAACATACTTTTATATTTCTACTAGCTGACCCAAGCAACCTCGTTTGCGTCCAAACTACCATCCCCCGTTTTAATCCCAAAAGGGGATTGATATCTAAAGGTACATTATTAGTACACCTCCACACCGCATACATTTAAAATTTACTTACTTCAAAAACATAGGACTTTCATACAAACATCCAACCCTCGTTTTACCCCGGGTGAAGTTTCGTAAAATCGGTTCTTAGCGTATTAAGGAACCTAGCTGCTAAATTTCAAGTTTGTAGGTGTTATAGTTTCTGAGATTTCGTGATTAATAAGTGAGTGGTATTTCGCTTTTATATATATAGATAAATACGTAAATATTTATAGATAAATTGCACCCAGACACAGAACAAATGATCTTGTTTATCAAACAAAGATTTGTCCTGAGCGGTAATCGAACTTACCTCCTCTGGCTCCACTCAGAATCATTAATAATTAGACCAACAACCCATTATTAAAAATTTTAACACGATACATCACGTCTTGACACTTTATTTTTACCAATACTGTAAAATAAACAAACCTTTGTATTTATCTGTTTACATTTTATTATTATAATACTGTTATTTATTTGTGTATTAGTCACGTATACAGTCACTTAAGCAAAACAAATTGCCAAGGCATAAAATTGCTGGTAAGGTACAAAGATGCATATTCTGTAAAAAACTTGCATACCTAATCAGCAGAATTAGTTGCGCTAGAAAACAACTTTGCAATGTATGGGAATAACTATCAGAAATATGATAATCTAGCAAAGAATGATATCTACTCACTAGATAGAAACTACTTGTCGGTCGTATTTCCATTGTTTTGCACGTTTTATTTTATTTCAACGATAAAAATAAATAATTTGATTTGCTGTTGTTTAGCTTTCCGTATGTGACTGGTTAACATACAAGTATATACTCATCAATCTCATCATCAACAACCCATAATGTCACACTGCTAGGCTCGGGTCTCCTCTCAAGAGAGGGTTAAGGCCATACGTCCCCACGCTGGCCGAATGCGGGTTGGGGTCTGGCAAGACAACGTTGTGACTACGTAATCTTTTAGTATATACTCGATGCCTTATTATTCAAAAACATTTGACCGAATTTATTGTGCCTGAAATTCCTGCTTAGCTACTTATAAAAAAAAACAATATATTCAGTGGACAAACAAAGTAAAAAAGGGTTCTTAACTATTAACATTATTAATATCGAGACGTGAATTGCCAATCCGAAAAAAAAAACTAACAAAAAGTTCCGTAATATTCTACCAAACACAAACAATTAAAAAAACGGAGTTTTAAAGAATAATGAAAATCGTTTGAAAAACTTGAGATAATTTTTGTAAATGTATTTTTTTACAAATTAACTAATGTATCAGTAGTTCGGAGTTGTCAGTTTCATGACAAAAAATCCAGAATAATAAAATACATAGTTGACTTTGATTCGGATATACCTACTACCTTTTGATCGCATTTTTATTATTGTAAATTATTCATGTTCTAGATGGAAATCTGTTCTTTTAAGTCACGATTTTAAATTTTGATGTTGTTATTTTAAGAAATATAACGGGACTCTACATTGTGTTTTTATTTACTTCTTGAATATTAGGATAAAAGGCTTTTAAAAAGTTCATTGATACTTTTCAGAGTTATTTGTAAACTTTGGAAGTTCACTTTAATTATCTAATTTATGAAAATTTACACAATAATATTTACTGATATGTAAATAAGTAAACCACACACAATAACCAGTTTTTATTATATTCATTCAGACTTATTTCTCTTAGTTTTATTGGCAATACAGTTATAAACACTATGAGTTTACGTTAATTTGAATATTTATTAGCGTGATTTTACAACATATACCTAAATTAATTTTATTTAACCTATTGGCGTAGATGGATTTTTCAAGTATGTATTGCAGTTTTTGCTTTTTCTAATTGTTTAGTTTTTGTTCGTACAATTATAGAGTTAAAGTAAAAATTGTAAACCTTACAAAATTAATAAAATTAAAAAAAAAACAAGTACATGTTTAAAACATCTTATTTAAATAACATTTTCAATCACATGAGAACTCAATTCACACTGGTAAATGTAACAGCGATAATCTATACTAATATTATAAAGCTGCAGTGTTTGTTTGTTTGAACGCGCTAATCTCAGGAACTACTGGTCCAATTTGAAAAATTCTTTCAGTGTTAGATAGCTCATTTATCGAGGAAGGCTATATATCATCACGCTAAGACTAATAGGAGCGGAGTACCAATGAAGAATGTTTCAAAAACGGGGGAATATTACTACGGACAATAGGAGACGCAAACGACGTTGCGTGGGTTAGCTAGTAAATGATACAATGATACAAGGGAAATGCTTGTTAACTTAATTAAGTTAGATTAATTTTTATTTATGAAGACTCTAAGCAGCGTCTATATTGTTGACAGTTTAAGCGGTTGGGCGCGCGCACGGTGGCGTCGAAGGTGGCGCGGCGGCGGCGCGGCGTGCGCGCGCGATTGTAAGAGGTCGCCGACGCCCGAGGATCATGCGCGCAGTCCACACGCGCCGCGCCGCACGACCGCGCGCACCATGCTCAACATGAAGCTCAAAGAGCGCCTCGCGCTCGCGCTTAGCGCCTTCCTCGTACTATTCACCCTCATGCTTGTCGTGGACCTCCAAATGGACTATGGCATCTCAGGGCATAGGGTACCCTTACATGGACGCGTACGGATAGGAGACACGGAAGATAAAAGCCGGTCAGCGTACATGGAATTTCGGAAGCGGTTCCTCCAAAAAAGGTTTGTGTTGTGTTTACGGTTTAGTGTTAAAAAAAAAATTTTGCTTGTGTGATGTGTGCTTTATTATTGGAAAGGGGTTGATCCTTGGAAAAATTGCAACCGGGTAAGTCTGATAAATTATTATAACACATAGATTTTTAGAAAACAAATACAGACATCGATCAAGAAATTAAATAGGTAAACATCATTTATTTTTAAGTGTTATAAGTACCAAGAAAATTTCCGTACGTAACCAACCGCAATGCTTATCTTATCAAATACGAAATCCTATAATTAGGTTGAAATATCTTTACCATCGCTGACAACTATATCAAAACAAGTTTTTATTGACAAATAGTTTCTTAAAATAGTAAGCCATTGTTCTTGTGAAATAAAAAAATAATGTACGTGTTGTGTGTAGGTAATGGTTATTTGATGTTATGCCTCTGAGAGTACTAATGACGAATCAGATAAAATGAAAATTAAAAAAAAAACTTGATGGACCATAGACAATAACGAAATAGGTTACAATCTGAGTTATATTATAAAGCGTTATGTTAATAATTTATGAGTTCTGTTATCTTTCTTTATCGCTATGTTTACTAGTTTGACAGCGTCTCAGTAGATAACATAGTTTGCTTCTGTTTCATAAAGGATGATAAATAAGATACGTATATTTTATTTAAATAGTATTATCCATAACAAGTAAAATAAAACTATATGATCATAGCAGCTTCGATATATTTAACGCTTTTGAGAAACTGATATTTCTCCATTTGTTCTAAAGTATTGTACATTAAGAAGACATATGTCATTATCTAATACGATTCGCACTCAATATTTAAAATAAATATTTAGGTAGCAATTTCAAGGTTACAAACTTTGTTAAACTTTAATTCAAAACCTTTTTAAAGACTTAGTGTAGTAAAGTAAATTATTTAAAAAAAGACACATTTAAAAAACTAATAAAGGTAAAAAAAAACATTGAAATTTAAGCATAACACAATGGGAATAATAATAATATAGGTATATGTATAGAACTCATAAATTCATACAGAATGTGTTAAAGATGCGGTCTTTTCATAAAAAATAAATAAAAGAAATCAAATAAATTAGTGCACAGTAGTATTTTTTTTTTCATTTTAACGATGCCTTCTAACATAATTATACACCTATATCCACAAAACTGTATAGTTAAGCAAAAGAACTTAGAATCGTCCCTAATATTTTTATCGCTCTCATGTATTAATACTGTAATTAATTAATTAGATTATTAATTAATTGTTCCATATTACATTGATAAATGAAGTAGGTATATGTTTTTATTTACCGAACTTGTAGAAGAACAATGCAGTAATATTTAAAAAGTAAATGCAAATTATCTAGCACGGCCTTCGCTTTTTAAAAATAAAGAGAAATTAAAACATTAAAAATTTTTAATAAATAATGAAATCTTTTTGTTGTTTAATGTTACGGTAGTAGCAAGGTCATGAATGTTCTCATTAAAGATATTTGATATTATATTTCATCACTATAATTCTTTCTGTAATAATTTAGATACTAAATTTCACTTTAATACAACAAAGAAAGTGTAATATATATTTTCTACGAATATCTTTATTAGATCTAAAATGGTATTTTACATTTAAATGTAACTATAGTTTAGCAATGTTCACACAACACCGACGCTACGCCAATAATTTACATACGTAATATAATAAGTCGTAAAAAGTATTAAATTTTATATTTATCTTACACTATTTTTTAGTGTTCCGTGCTAAAGGCAAAAAACGGAACCCTTATAGATTCGTCATGTCTGTCTGTCCGTCCGTATGTCACAGCCACTTTTTTCCGAAACTATAAGAACTATACTGTTGAAACTTGGTAAGTAGATGTATTCTATGAACCGCATTAAGATTTTCACACAAAAAAAAACAATAAATTTTGGGGGTCCCCATACTTAGAACTGAAACTCCGAAATATTTTACTTCCACCGAAAATTGGTTTGAACGAGATCTAGTCAGTACTTTTTTTTTAATATGTCATAAATCGTAAACCGCAAAAATAATACACTATTATTAAAACATCGATCAAAGTTACAACGAACTACAAGAACTTTTATATTATGTTACTTGCTGCTTCGGAACCCTTCATGGGCGAGTCCGACTCGCACTTGGCCGCTTTTTTAGATTCATGTAACCTTACGCTATATATAGAAATGATAAATGTGATGATTTATCAGAACATATCATCAGCATAATCAATTTGCTGATAATAAAAAAATCTGAAAGACATTGAAGTATATGAAGAAAAAAATGTGTTAATTTATATTTTGAAATATACATATTAAAAGGTTTAGTTCTTAAATCATTTTCTTTTCGTTTTTTTTTTCTAAATAGTAAAAGTGATAGTAAACCGTTAAAAACATTTTTAATTTACTTATTTTTCCGCTTCAGTATGCATACCAACATAATAATGAAACCTTATTTTTATTATTTTTTTAATAAAGTTTGCACACTATGCACAAGGACTATTGTTCACCTATTGTTATCTTTTCAAAAGTATTCGCAGGATAAAGCGTATATTCTATATGGAAGATAAATAAAGCAAATATATTTTGAAAACATTCTTATTTTGGTTATACGTTAGTTCTCCATCTGACAAGGAAATGAAATATACAAAATTTCATTCGATATTCGAGATATTCGTGTATTCTCCAGCTACATATTTGTTTAGCAGTATTATTTTAAACAAATGATTGTATATTTAATTTGCGAGTTATTTGAGATTGGTGCCATTTGTAACATTAAATGTATGGGTTTTGCATGATTTTTATAATGACCGGTTGCGTGCCTGACCTGACAGCAACCATTCTTGGTAATGTCATTTTTAGATGAGCTCCGGGGTAGAGAGAAAATCTTGCAATTTTCATGTATAGTGTTGTAAAAATAAAATACACAATTATATACTTAAATCCACTTCCTAGCCTATAATATGTCCAATATTATTTGGGGTCGGCTACTAGTTCAACCGGTTTTAACTGAATATCAGTTTTTCAACGGAGCGACTGGCGTCGGACTTCTGCAACCCATAGGGTAAAAATAAATAAATTGGATGGTTGAATTAGCTGTCAGTATATTTGAGGGCCCTGATTTCCTACTAACGATTATAATCATAGATGTTCATGAAGACCGCGACCGACTGCTTAACGTGCTCTTCGAGGCACGGGCGTGATACTCCGCCAGCTTCCATACTTACAAGAAATTACTTCCAGATTAGAAATTTCTTGTAACAAAAACTCAATAACACTTTTTGACCCGACCTAGGAATCAAACCCGAGACCTCACCAACGCCACTTCCATACTCCGGAACATATAAATAATATTTTAAAGCATTTAGGAATTATTCAAATGAGTCGTGTTTATTACATTTGTTTAACAGAAAATATCTAAACCTTATTGTTTTGCGGCATCCGTAGAAAGTTGAGCAACTGAATTTGGTTAGTCTAGAACCTACTTCGGAACCACGTATAGAATATAAAGCCGTCCTTACAGTCTATTCTGATTGCACGCGTGACGTGGTTAGAGTGTCACAGTGTCAACTGCCAGCATCGAGTACTGGATTCATACTTAAATAATCCTATCTCTTGAGAGGTTAGCACTTGTGTTGAAGTGGCAAAATTGCTACTATTTTCTTATTTCACAAAATAATCTCTGTCCATTCATTTTCTTTATTTATATACGAAGAAAGGCAGTGCTACAAGTTAATTTAAAAGAAAAGAATATGATTTTTGGCTAGAGCCGACTCTAGCTTAGAGTTCCTAGTTCCCGAGAACATAACCCGTGCAAGACAAAAAACGACGTAAAGGCTTTCTGGTTTAACGAATTAAGTAGCATTTGATGGGTACTTTAAAATTAATCATTTTATATTTATTGTTATTTGTTTTTTAAAACAACTCCCGCATTAGACATAAATCCAGTGTCGCGGGGGACTTTACAAACATACATGAAACGGACACTAACAACGCCCAGACTGAGAACAACATTTTCTTGATCACACAAACTGTTGTTCCATGTGAGGTTTGAACCTACAACTCTTGCAGTAGAAAACGGCGTGACGACCGCTTACGTTGTTTGATCATTAATAGGTTTCTTATCATTACATTGTATCAAAATATAACTACTTCTTCATTACCAGGCATTACATACAATAAAATTTAGTGAAATATTCAGGTCCATTGAAATAAATAAATGATCACCAATGCCAAGTAAGTAACCGGAGGCAATTTATCACTAATATTAATTGGAATCTAAATTACGTTCCAAGAATCGATGAAATCCTACAACTGCAGGACAATCTTAATATATTCGAAACGGATTTTAACTCCTTTTTTCACTTCTTATGTAGCTCTAATAACTTGTAGCGATTGAGGTGGTGTCTCTACGTACTACAAATAACCTCAACAGAAACCAAGCAATGTAAAGCACTTATAGTTGTCGCATCATTGAAAATGGGAATAAATAAATATCATACCACAATGGTAACTAGGTAATAGTTTTTAATCGTGTATTTCTTTTATTTTTTGTTTGTTGTTGCCAAAATAAGTCTCTTTTTATTTCATTTCAACATGTTCCGTTCCGAAGCGTGAATTTCCGTGAATCGTCAAAATCAAGACTGCTATAATGGACTTTATTCTAGTCAATAGAATCTACACATAATATATTTAATTTTATTTCTTAAATAAAAAAGTAAACGTAGAGTTCAATAATGATAATGATTGCGTGCTTAGTATCATAAAACAAATATTGTACATATATTATACGTTACTCATAAGTTATCTCCACGTTTTAGATATAGATAATATATAACATTACTTATTTCGACTTATCTGGATAATCGATATATATTGATTATTGAGATAAGTTGAAATAAGTTATAATCGATATTATTTTTGCATTTAGAACGGAAACGCGATAACTGTAATGTAAAAAATTGTGCACTATTTTCGGAACGGCAGTTATCAGATGCAGTTAGGAGTTTATAGTGTGCTATTAGGTGGCCAGCCTTCTGGATTAAACCCTTACAAATGACGATGTTTAGCAACCAACTTGTTGTGCGTAAAAAATTTAATGTGTTTGATATGAATGTTATCAATGTGAATTACCGTGAAATATTAAGATAAGTCAAATGTTAAAAGGGTACGTGTTTAGATAATGACGTTGTACAAACAAATCGAATACGGCGCTTTACAACTCATATTTTAATGAAATCATTGTTCCAAGACCCAAACTGATATTAATTGATTAGCTTCAACAAAATCTTGAAATTTAATAAACATATTTATTTTCCCCGAGAAAAGATGAAAACTAAAACAATGCTTTCGCGTACAATGTAATCAAAACCTCTACAAACAATTCCATATACTTTTATAAAATCTTAGATTCAATTTCATTTGTACGTAAACTTTATTTTGTTTCTCTCAGTATAGGATTTATCAAATAACTAGCCTTGCTTGCGGCTCCGCCCGCATGTATGTCGAATATCGCTTTGTATCAAATTTCATCTAAATCGATTCAGCAGTTATTGATTTCCCATCCTAACTCCCACCCCCTTTTCAACCCCTTAAGAGAAGATTTCTGGAATAAAAGCTATTCTAAATCTATTCCTGGGACTCAAACTATCACTTCTTCTTCTTCCTAGCCTTTATTATTCCCAAGATTTGGGGTTGGCTACTAGTTCAACCGGTTTTACCTGAATATCAGTTTTTACAAGGAGCGATTGTCATCGGACCTACGCAACCCTGAGGGTGAACTTCATTCGAAGGTTGAACTAGTTGTCAGTATATTTGAGGGCACTGACTTCCCAATAACGATTGCCATAGATGTTCATGACAACCGGGACCAACGGCTTAACGTGCTCTCCGACGCACGGGCGGGAAACACCGCCATCTTCCATACTCCGGGCTGCTATTAAGAATTTCTTGTAAGAAAAACCCAACAGCAGTCCGACCCGGGAATAGAACCCGAGACCTCTTGAATCGCAGTCGCTTACGCTAACCACTAGACCAACGAGGCAGTCACCAAACTATCACTATGCCAAATTTTATCTTAAGCGGTCAAGTCGTTCACTCGTGATGCCGGGACCAAAGAAAAAAAGGGGTTCATTTTTATTATACATTTATACAGTATATGTAGATAATATCTACATATTATGTCTAATCCATTATCAAATATAAACTCAATGTTATTCTGTGTTTAATTTTATTTATTGTATGTTATTTTAAAATAAATAAATGAATGCTTACGGCTTGTTTTGTACTAAATTTGTCAAATGCACTTATTATCTGCAGTCTAAAGAGTGAATATCACGCCACATGTGTTGTGCATATTAGTAAAATCATAACAAAGGAGACCGGAGTCAATTACCTAGTGTACCTTCAAGTGTCACCCGAACACTTAAAATAAGTCATACATATTTATACACATGTATATTACATACCTATATTATATAATAGGCATGTAATTTATTGAAATAGCAAAATCTGCATTTATTGTAACTATGATTAGTTATAGAAATAACAAATATGTTTAGCAACGCTAAAACAGGTTTTAATGGCGAACCGATATAAGGGTAATTTCTTCACACGACAATACGTGCTAGCCTTAAGTCATCATTTTAGAGTGATTCATCCTTCCTGTGCCTATGTCGAATGGTTAAAACCTGGAATTCACTACCAGTGCACATGTTTTCCTTCCACTATGATCCAAGATCCCGGGTCCTTTAAGCGGGGTATGAACTTTAGTTTGGGTACAACAATTACAATTATTATGAACACCTATTCCTATGACAATCGTTATTGGGAAGTTGGTGCCCTCAAATATACTGACAAATAGTTCAATTTTTAAATTCAGTTCACCCTCAGGGTTGCATAGGTCCGATGCCAGTCGCTCCGTGTAAAAACTGATATTCAGGTAAAACCGGTTGAACTAGTAGCCGACCCCAAATAATCTTGGGAATAATAAAGGCTAGGAAGATGATGATGACAACAATTATAATTGATATCATTTAATTATTTACATTATTATATAATTTAGATGAGTTTCAAGTGAGTTATCAATGTTGACCTATTCATTTTCTTCGGCAAGAAAGTGGTTTTAGGTCCGACACTATATGAAACTTAGTCATGAGTTTGTGTGGTATTTCGAGTGACTAACGAGAATGTAGGAATAACGAAGAAGATATTAGAAAGTTTTGATGAGTAACGTCTTGTCTGCCAACTTCTTTAGTTAATTCTTTAAAAAGAAAGTTTAAAAAACCATTACCCGACTACTTAAAACTTGATTGAATAAAATAGTTTGTTACCCAGTCCGTTATTACGAATTTATTGACACCTCATTCATTTAAATCGGTTGAGCAATTTAGGCGCTACGGTGGAACATACAAACATACATAGATTGCCAAAACTATTACCCGTCCTCTAGGCTTCGCCGTAGTCAGGTAAAAAGAGGCTATTTAATTCATTCAAAAGCGCCGTGCCATATGTCAGACTACTCGACTCTACTATTTTAAATTTTAAGTTTATATATTTTTTATTAGGTTTGACACCGCCAAAATGACTCTACTCTGCCTGATGGAAAGCATAAGCAGAATCCAAGAGTGGTGGTCACCATACTCACTGCGAATGCAGACAATGCAACAATGCAGCATGGTGACCCACACCATGGCGGGCTACTGATGCTTCTGCATCATTGGGCCTCCGGTCTCGTACTCACCAACTAAACACGACAGCACGAACGCTGTCATTTTACGTAGATTTTCTGTGCGAGGGTAGTACCGCCCCGGTCGAGCCGGCCCGTTCGTGCTGAAATCAGCGTGGCTCTACTATCTTGAGTGAGATGTATCTTCAAGCAGTGAGTAACAAAGGTGAATGAGCTTTTCGAATCCTATGTAATAAATGTTAAGATGTGAGAGCTCTCTCTGTCTGTCTTCTCACGAAATAAGTACATTTCTATGGTAGAAGATGAACACGCCGCCGCTGGTAAAACCACGGCAACGCTAATATAAAATGAATTTTTAGTTATGTTACGATCTTTAATAAAATTTAATTCGTAGTAAACAAGGCTGTTATATATTTATGCAGGTTGTATACGTATATTACTTTCACTGTCTGTTTCACCCATTTGTTTTTATAACTTTTTTTTCGAACGAAAGAGCAACAAAACTGCAATCTGTAAGAAACAAATCATGGTGCATTCGCTTTATAAGCAAGTCACCAAACTTAAATTCCTATAACAAGATGAACATGGGTAGAGACATATTATATAATTATACTAGCTTACTAGCTGACAACGTCGTTTACGTCTGCTATTGCCCGTAGCGTAAAAAAAATCCCCCGTTTTTGTAACATTATTCATTGATGCTCCGCTTCTATTGGTCTTTGCGTGATGATATATAGCCTATAGCCTTCCTCAATAAATGTACTATCCAACTCTGAAATATTTTTTCAAATTGGATAACGGTTCCAGCTTTATAATATTAGGTATAAATTAGTATAGATTATTTAAAACTTGACATTCAATGTTTTAGTCGGTTCTACATAGGTCAGAATACGTACTTATAGATGTTTTACGAATCATTTGACAAGGCTAAAATATTGTTATTGTATATCCCACCAAAAACATAAAAGTAAAAAAGGACAGCCAAGTTCAATACAAAAATTATGCTTGGCTGCGGGCTTCGCCACAAAAAGGATGGAGATCTAAATGAGTGCCAAGTTCTATGCAAAATCCAAATATGTATTTATAGGAACAAAATAACATTATGAACAAGTATTAAACTCTATTTCTTTGCTTTATTGGATACCTATAACAATTGCTGTTATTTAAAAATTTGACTTAGCTACAACAAATATTTTTAAAACTACAACTACAGATTTTTCAAATACAAAGTAATTATGAGTATTGTCTGTAAACGATGAGTGCGTATATCATGTTTCACTTGTTTGGATCTTTTATTTGCTGACGGTTCACAAATTAATTAAGGCATTGTTGCTTAAACAAAGCCGCTATCATTTAATAAATAGACTTGGTGTCGCGAAACTATACAAATGCAGTCACGGTGTGATTTGAATACGAACGTAATTAAAATTCGTAAAGGCTGTACGCAAACAAATTGACAATTCATAGACATTCGTACTTTAAGTGAATACAGAATATAAAGAAGGCTGTCGACATCGGCTGTAGCTAATATATTTAATTCTTTAGATAAATGACTCTTCTGTAAGAAGTATGGATGGTCCTATAGGTACATACATACGACAAACTTATGTTTTAAAGTTACTTAAATTCTTTAGACATCGATGGCGTGATACCCTTTCTCGAAATAAATAAGATAAACTGTGAGTCTAAAATTAAATAATACTCGTCCTAAACATTTATATTCCATCCAATATCAGTAAACCGTTACTGTTCTTTTTAGTGTTTAGGATAACAAGAAGTTGGGGTCTTAACCCCCATGCCTCGTAGAGCACGTAAATTAAATCTGTCAGTCCTGCGCCTGATTTCACCCCCGTCGCGTCGGATAGCCGTTCAATCGGTTTATGAAAGTGAGGGAACAGAGAGTGCACTTGTGTTTACGCACACACTTGTGGACTATGTATGAAACTATGCGAGGAAGTAAAAAAGTAGGTGAAAGTATTTTCTCTGAAACACTCCACATACGCTTCAAATTTAAAGCTTGTCCTGACTGATATGTTCATCAACGCAGAGTACCTACTAAGAAAGGATTTACTGCGAGATAGAGTCCATAGACAACTAATAATAATAAGGATTTATCTATCTAGGTAGGTAAAAAAGGTAGGTAGGCAACAGTCAAATATGAGTCTTATAGACTCTTTATCCTCCCATTGAAATGAAGGCTAGTAGACTAAAAATTGAAATATTCACTTTACTCCACACCAGTGCCACTATTAATTATTGCACATAAATTTTATTTATGTCTTTTGTATAAATTATGCTTTTAAAAACGTTGACTCGCGAATCTATGCAAAATTTATGTTTAGTTTAAAATATTCTATCAAAGTCATTAAATAGATCATGACTCGTGATCATGACCTATAAAAAGTTGGTAATATTTCTTTATATCAGCTCACTTTATTTGACTTTTAACGTATATTACACAGGCCAATAAACTAGATTCACAACTTTTTATATTTAACTATTTACTTCTATCATTTTGTTTAAAGCCTCGACTGGGAACATTTGCAAATTCTTTTCTAAAAGTTCTTTTAGTATGAAAGTAATAGAAAATTTGACTGAAAAATACGAGTACTTTGGTACTACTCTTAGCCGTACAAATGTATTTACAACCCTGGAGAGCTTGTAGAGACAACCATGACACAAGTATAATTAAATTAGAGTAATGAGTAACATATATATTATTATATTAAATTTACTTATTATATTGAAACATATAATAAGTAAAAAAAGGTAAAATAAAAAGTAAAATAAAATTAACATTAAAAATATTGAATCAAAATGAAAATTAAAGTCAAAATAAAAAATAAAATGAACATCAAAAATATTGAAAAAGAAATTACTAATTTTAGTTGTTTAAGTCAAACTTAAGAAATGGTACAGAGTAATTGCATGTATGTATTTCAAATGTAGGGATTACCACACGATGAAAAAGTTATTATTGTTTTTCTTCTCATTTAATGGGATGCTATAATATATAGATAGTTCATCATTTACTAGTGGGAGATGTTTTATTTCTAACTTGTTGTTGTGTTAGTTTTACTTAGTCTTGCAATACACGCAACAGTCGAATACACTTGTGTTATATTTAACACTTTTTATCAAGAAATAAAGGAGTGTTAACAAGAAATAAGGCAAATAACTATTACACTTGAGCAAAGCTGCAGACTAAAGCTAATATTCTGTACTTGTATTTTCACAGCTAGTGACTGAAATTGACTTTCTTATCTTAGTTGTCGTTCATTACTGCATTTGTTTTCTTTTTATCGTGCGTTATATAAAACACTAGTTGTTGCCCGCGGCTCCGCCCACGTGTATGTCGGTTATCGCGGCAAATAGTGGCATATGTGTTATTCTCATGTATAAGCTATATTACTGTGAAGTTTCATGCAAATCCGTTCAGTAGTTTTTGCGGGAAAGAGTAACAAACATCCATCCATCCATCCATACTTACAAACTTTCGCGTTTATATATAACTAGCTGTTGCCCGCGGCTCCGCCCGCGTGAATGTCGATTTTCGCGGCAAATAGTAACCTGTATAAGCTATATTACTGTAAAGTTTCATCCAAATCCGTTTAGAAGTTTTAGCGTGAAAGAGTAACAAACACACACACTCACACACATTTTGTGTTTTGTTTCTGGTAAATTATCATAACTATTAAATGTTTGTTTATATTAAAAATTATAACTCCTAATTCAAGTATTTCAAACTTAAAATTGATCTTTTACATTTTTATTATACGATAAAAAAGTAATCATATAACGTACCTATTGTAAAGTATCTTTTAGAAACTGTTTAAGAACTACCAGATGTGGATGTTGTGTTAGTTACATTGAGATGATAATTTTAGGAACTGGTCACACACACTTTTTTGGAAATATAAATACAATGTAGATTATTTATATATTATTTATAAAATGTATGCACTAAGAATGTACATCGGCGGACTTAATGCCCAGAGCATTCTCTTCCAGTCGACCTTCGGGAGGTGGAGAAATCTTATAAGGCAGGTGTGTGAAATCTTATATACATAAGAAGTCCGTTCAAATTTACAATAATCACATCATATTCAACGTTATACATACAATACTACATATATAAGTAGATATACATATACAGATTACGTATACATAAATACAACATTTATACACTAAATAATGGAAAAAAAAACTTCGTTTAAAAAAACCGACTTAAAAACTAAAAAGTATCAAATAACTTGTATATGCTACCTATTCATAGGTTTGAAGTCGGTGCCAAGCCAAATGTAATAGTAGGTACCACACTCGCTATATTTCGAGACGAACGTTAACGACGTCACCGACGCTTCGGTTGTTTTGTTCTACGCCAAGAGCAGCTATCCCGCTCAAGGTCACGCCATATCAGGAGATATGGTGGCCATGGGACCACATGAGGAGCATACCCTTTCGAATACAAAAATAATTTTCAAAATCGGTCCATAAATTAACGGAGGAGTAATCCGTGTACATACATACATTAAGAAAAAAATCGATGAAATTGCGAACCTCCTCCTTTTGGAAGTCGTTTAAAAAGGACGGTAAGCTATAGATTAGAAAATTCTGCCAGTTCATTGAGAAAGAGCTCATGTACTTTATTTTAGAATGTATATCGGTTAGTGGACATACTGATTTCGAGCGGGAGCGCATTCCAGAGTATTACTGCTCGAACAAAGAAGGAACAGTTCACGAAGTCGGAGTAATGAGACGGACATGAGAGAAGCAGATTATTGACTGAGCTAGGATTTCTATCGTGATTAGAGCACAGGTATCGGAAATACGGAGCAAGGTAGGTAGGTAAGGATGGCGAGTTGAGAAATGAAAATAGGAAGGTAAGTGCTCGCTGATTGCACTGTAGGCGAATAAGTAACCATTTTAACTGGGAACGCAAAGCAGACACATGGTCATACTTTCGAATATTGAAAATAAATCGAATGCAGTTATTAAGAAGACGGTCAAGCTTGTTAAGGAGGTCTGCATTCAGGTCGAAGTAACACACATCACCATAGTACATTCAGTGTTCCGCAAAGTTTTTGGGTTCAAGGTACATCTAGGAAGATAAAAAATTTTGGAGGTACACCATAATTTAAAAATATTTTTAAGTAATAAAAAACAATGTTTCTTATTAGTCACAAAACTATATTTTTATTTTACACTTTAATTGAGCATAGGCGGTCTCATCTCTCGTCGATCGTCTTGAGGCGTTCCCTTTTTTGTTTTTTACTGTGGTAAGAGTTAAAAATCCTAATCCACATAACTTAAAAAAAATCTTATCTAGTTTTATGGTTAGGCATATTTAGACAAAATAAAAAGATCTCAGAAATTACAGAATAAAAAATAAAAAAGTCCTCAGAACTCAGAACAGGCTTGTCTATAAGTAAATTCTGAAAGCTGCAGCACTTTGAATAGGAAGGGAAGAATAGAAATACGGTGAAAATGTTCAGGAAGAGAAGAATAGAAATGGAGCGAAAATATTCAGGAAGGGTAGAATAAAAATAAACTTCGTACCGCCATATTTACATATCTGTCTCAGCTGGTCTCAGCTTCCTACAGGCAGTGTACAGTCGCGGACAAAGAAAAAGACTTTTCCCGTTATTAAAAAAAAATTAAATAAAAAAAACAAAAAAAAAAAACTATGTCCTACCTCGTAGTATGAACTCAAATCGTGCCAAGTTTCATTTTAATCCATTCAGTAGTTTCAGCGTGATGCGCGGCCAAGATACAGATAGACGTCGCGGACAAAAAAAAATACTTTGCCCGCTATCTTTTAATTTTTCTTATACACAAACCTTGTCCTAACAATAAGGTCCTACACATAAAAAAAGAATCATTTAATTTGGTGCAGCCGATCGGAAGTTATGCGCGTACTAACATTTCGGCGATACATTTTTATATAAATAGATATGTTGATACTGAATTTTAAAAATATTATCTAATATCTTTACCATTTTTATTTGCATTCTAAGCAGTGACAACCAACAAAATATGTCGATACAATGACAATTTCTGAATGAACCAACAATAACAACCATCAAAATAATAATATTAAAATACGCGGTAATAATATATAAATAATATGTGGTGTCTATTTAAAACCCTTAATTTCATTCGTGTAATAATATATGATGCCTATTTAAAACCCCTAATTTAATAAGTGCTTCAATTTGACAGTCAAAAGTTTGACAGGAAAGTTGGTAGAACAGTTTTTATGGGCAAAAGGAAATTGTTGTTTTTATTATCTTCCCCGCAATTTTTCCATATTTTCTCACCGTTTAAACCTTCCCTGAACCACGGCAAACATTTCAAAACCTAAATCAGCTAAATCGGCCCGGCGGTTCTCGAGTTTTAGCGAGACAAACGAACAGCAATTCATTTTTAGGGTTCCGTGCGAAAGGCAAAAAACGGAACCCTTATAGATTCGTCATGTCTGTCTGTCTGTCCGTCCGTATGTCACAGCCACTTTTTTCCGAAACTATAAAACCTATAATGTTGAAACTTGGTAAGAAGATGTATTCTGTGAACCGCATTAAGATTTTCACACAAAAATAGAAAAAAAACAATAAATTATGGGGGTCCCCATACTTAGAACTGAAACTCAAAAATTTTTTTTTCATCAAACCCATACGTGTGGGTGTGGGTAGGTCTTCGAAAATGATATTGAGGTTTCTAATATCATACTTTTCTAAACTGATTAGTTTGCGCGAGAGACACTTCCAAAGTGGTAAAATGTGTCCCCCCCCCCCCCCCCCTGTTACTTCTAAAATAAGAGAATGATAAATCAAAAAAAAATATATGATGTACATTACCATGCAAACTTCCAACGAAAATTGGTTTGAACGAAATCTAGTAATTATTTTTTTTTTAATACGTCATAAATCGTAAACTGCAATTTACCTTTCATTAAATCAACACAAATATAAAAATAAAATAAAAATTGTATTATGCTACTTGCTGCTGCGGAACCCTTCATGGGCGAGTCCGACTCGCACTTGGCCGCTTTTTATGGGATATAAGAGAAGAAGAAGATATACAAATTGTTTTGTCAACTTTGCAAGTTTTTTCTAGTAATCTATTACTGTAAAACCAGCAAATTAAATACAGTCTACTGAAAAGTCGTCTTCCTTCATACATTTGGACCTTGCTCCTTTACAATGACCATTTAACGTTCTTATGGTATTTTAGTTTTTGGTTCAGAATCGATAAGAGCGTCCTCCCGAAAAAAATCTAAATTTCTCTAATGTACAGAATTAATGTTTTTTTTTTATTATACCTACTTTAAAAATTAATCATATATGGATTACTCGTATATAGGATAGGTACATCCTACTGTGAAGTTAGTGTTACTTAATTCCAATAGATGTCGTTGTTAAGTTTAGAAACAATTTTCAATAAAATTTCATTGCTTCAGTAACGATTAGAGAGCCCTCCCGTTAAAACATCTAAATTTCTTTAATGTACAGAATTGATCTGTTACATCACATTTTTATTATACGTTCAAAAGAAAATCATATTGTAAAGTTAGTTACTTGATTCCAAGAGATGTCGCTGTTTTAAGCAAACTCAACGTCTACAGATTTATTATACGGGATATATGTATAAATAGATCACGGAACAATATTTAAAGTACTTGCTGTCTAGCAAAAAAAGAATGAATGAAATCACGTGTCATTGAATTACAACCAAGTACATATTTTGACTTTCATCCGCTCTCTCCAGGAAACAGTGCTGAATTTATGGATAGAGAGATTTCGATAAATCAAATACTTAATGCTACACCGAATTATACGTAATACGTTCTACGATTATTCCACGATATATTAATCAAAGTGTTATTAATTACGCATGTCTTCCAAAAGATGTCACTACGTGTCGTATTTCGTAATGATAAATTCTTTATATTTTTTTTTCCAATAGATAGAGATATTGTGATAAATTAAATAATTAATGCTACAATCTTCAGAGTATCTCCTTCCTAACAAAAAAAGAATTATTGCAATCGGACTACTCGTTAATGAATTACAATTAATTACACATTTTGACTTTCATCCCCCCTCACAGGGAAACCGTCCGGAATTTCGGAATAAAAAGTATCCTATGTCCTACCTCGGAGTATGAACTCAAATCATGCCAAGTTTCATTTGAATCCATTCAGTAGTTTCGGCGTGATGCGCGGCCAAGATACAGACAGACAGACAGACAGACAGACAGACAGACAGACAAAAATGAAAAAAAAAATAGTTTTCGTTTCAGTATCGATAACAGAGTGCCCTCCAAAAAAATTTTCAAAATATCTTCAATGTACAGAATTTGACCTGTTACATTTTTATTATAAGTATAGATAGATATTAGTATATATATAGATTATTACGTTTATTTACTTCTTCAACTTAATGGGCAATTTAGTATAATACAGTCTTAGTGTCATAAACAATTGTCGGTGATCTATCTACGGTTTAAACAGAGTAGTTTTCATGTTAAAGTAGCGAATAACTACATATATGTATTATCTAAGTATAGAATGTACTTGAAACCGAGCCGTGTCATAAGGAAACAATTGAATACATCATTTTAGATCTCATCATAATCTTGTTGTCCTTTATCTACATACTAGCTCTTGCACGCAGCTTCGCTCACGCAGACATTCATCCCCTGATTTACCCCTTAGGGGTTGAGTTTCGTAAAATCCGTTCTTAATCAATGCCACTTTTCGTTGTAGTTTTATAACTCAAGAACGGGCTCACCTATCCAAACCAAATGTTTGGGCTTTGTTCGGACTATTTAGTGGATGGTTTATGTGAAGTTTGCACAAAATCGGTCGAGCGGTTCTTCATTTATCGACAGACACGCGGGCGGAGCCGCGGGCAACAGCTAGTCTATTTAATAGTTATCAAAGTGAATCTCTATTTTAATGGATCAGGCGTCACTCGTGAACGGTTGGACCAATTTCGCTAATTATTTTATTACGTGATGGTCCATCTATTGAGGAAGGAAGGCTATAAAACATCACGCTAAGAGGGCCTATACTCGTAGAAGGGCGAAGCTTATAGGATCCGAATATCAATGAAAAATGTAGCAAAAGCCGGAAAAATTAGCCCTTTTAAGGGTTAGCTAGTCTAAAACAATGTCCACGCAATTGATTTCTTCTTCCCTATAAGGGACCTTACCTCACATACTCGGTGAAAAGAAATAAAAGAACTTCTTAAGACGGATATTTTGTTATCACTATGCTCGAGTCGGTACATTTGTGTCCAAGAATGATTGTCTCATGATCAAATGTAATGATTACTATGATTTATTTTAATTTCGAACTTTTTAATCAATATTTTTTTTGGTGTCACCAATATCGTGTTCAATAATAGCAAACATTGACCTCCACAAATCTCCTATAAAACTCTCCATTATATGCCGAGCCGAGCAAAGTATGTCATCAGTATTTACGTGTTTTTTAATTTTTATTTGCGACTCCACAACTTTCTTTCTTAATTATGCATAGTATTAATTACTGTGCTAAATGCTACACATTATCCATATTTTATTTATCTATCCAAGAAATTCATTTGTTTCTTGCCATGTATCCTAGTTAATATGCATAACTGTTTATAGTGGAGTCCAAATTCAATATTTTTTGGATAGATACTCAAAGTGACTTATAGAAAAATCTGCAATAAATGATTGTTCACCCAATGTGTTTTAACTGCAAATAAATTTGCTACCGCATGCATGTGTGTTAGCCTCTCATGTTTGCATAGTTTGCATAGTTGCATAGTATAGAACTATAGACTATACATACTATGACAGTTCAAATCAATATACCGGTTTATGACATAAAATAAGACATTTAAGCGGTTAAACTTCTTGTTGGTCACGAGAATATAAATATAAGTCTATTTTAATATAAAATTTATTAGCTAAAAATTAATGAATAAAAACATAGGTATACTTACTAGGTATCCAAGCTGGTATGGATATGTTTGATTGTTTACTTGTTAGATATAATCCCAATTTCAAAACTTTGTAAAATGAATAATTACAAATTTTAACAAAAAAAAACCGACTTCAATCTGGACCAAATTTAAATGGGACCATTCGGGAAGCACCAGCTCTCAAAAGAAAAGAAATATCAAAATCGGTTCACCCAGTCCAAAGTTTTTGAAGTCGGTTGAAAATAGCTGTAAGCTTCGTATGGGCCTGGTTTTCATACCAAAACAAATGAGTTAAAATTTTCATAATTATGTCTAATATTATCTAATATTAGAGCTGGGATTGGAAGCTCTCACTCATCCGCCATACTCACCAGACCTTGCACCTACCGACTATTACTTGTTTCAAAATTTAGACAACTTTTTAGTGGGTAAAAAATTCAATTCCCGAGAGGCAGTACAAAATGCCTTTGAAGAGTTTGTTGCCTCCAGTCCAGCTGATTTTTACAAGATAAATAAACTGCCAATGCGTTGGCAAAGATGCGTCAATTGCATGGTTGATTACTTCGAATAACAGAAATAAAAAAGTTTGAAAAAATAAGTACTTTCACTTATTGCATACAAAACGGCAATTTCATAGGTAAAAAAAAAAGACCTATTATTAATCCTTATCCAAATAAAGCATTATGTTATCAAGGGTATTTATGTAGAAGTAAAATACTTTTTGTTTCATCCCATGCGGACATTTCGTTTAGAAGTTATCACGAGACACGAGTATAAGACGCTTAGAGTTGATACCTACTAATGAGTTATTTGCCAAAGAGTTTTTAATAACATAATACCTAATATTAATCTGTATCCAAATAAATGTGTTGTTAATTATGAGTATTAGATCTTAGAAGAGTATAATAAATAAATATATACTAATATATAGCTGAAGAGTTTGTTTGTTTGTATGAACGCGCTAATCTCAGGAACTACTGGTCCAATTTGAAAAATTCTTTCAGTGTAATCCCCGTTTATCGAGGAAGGCTATATGCTATTATATCATCACGCTAAGACCAATAGGAGCGGAGCACCGACGAAGAATGTTTCAAAAACGGGGGAAAATTATCACGCTACGGGCAATAGGAGACGCAAACGACTTTGCGTGGGTCAGCTAGTTATGGTATATTTACACTATCACAAGTACACAATTTAAAAATGAATTATAATCAATTTATTACTAACATCCACGGCCTCACAGAAAACCGGTGTAAAATAGTGCTTGCGCTGTGTTTCACCGAGTGAGTGAGCATACCGGAGGCCCATACCCCAACCCCTTCCCCAATCTCCCCCATCCCCCGCCTCCATTCTCCTCCCCATCCCCCAAAGGCCGGCAACGCACTTGTGACGCCTCTGGTGTTGCAGGTGTCCATGGGCGGCGGTAATCGCTTACCATCAGGCGATACGTCTGCTCGTTTGCCCGCCTATTACATAAAAAAAAAACATGCTTTGTTTGCTATTATAAAATTTAAGCGATTAGTGGAACGAATTATAATTATTAACAGATTGTTTTCACAGTTCGAAAGTTAATTTATTATCGGTACTTAATAGCAATAACGTAACGAGTGCAATTAATAATTTAAATCGAAAAAAAATCTCATGATGAGGCACTTTTCGATTACTACCGAATTCTATTATTCTTTAAACAGTTTCCTAGTCTACTATTGTTTGAGTGTGGTAGATAACATCAAACAACAATATAGTGAATAGAAGTAACACAAGCTACTTTCAAATAATACTCGATTTCGTTAATAATACTGGAAATCGGCAACTACATAATAGTGGCAGTGATTCAGTCCACTGAACAATCGGACTCTTAATGATTACAAGTGTAAACACATGCCCACGTAATCATAAACACTTATGTTCTCAAAGAGTAATTCCAAATAAACGTTCTCGATAATTTCGAGTAAAAAGAATAACACTCAAGTCAATAACAGAACGTACGACCTTTATTAATTTTACTTGGGTAACATTGGTCATACTTGAAATAATTTTTAAATGTAAGCAATGCTGATGACACAAATCACATCATCAACAAAAGGAGCTAAAAACTGGAGATTTTAGCCAACTAAACAACCCCGGTCAGACGTATTCGTATTTTTTTTATGGAATCTGGGGCATACGAGCTGACGTATCTCCTGATGGTAAGCGATTACCGCCGCCCATGGACACCCTCAACACCAGTGGGTTCACAAGTGCGTTGCCGACCTTTGGGGGAAGGGGGGCCATGTCTCACTCACTCGGTGAACCACAACGCCAGCGCTGTTTGACATCGGTTTTCTGTGAGGCCGTGATCACTCCGGTCGAGCCGGCCCATTCATCAAGCGTGGCTTTCTCATAGTAAGTAGTATAGGGTTTGTTTCAACTTTTCATTATTTTTGCAGTGATGTTGACCTGTGTAGTTTGTTCCCTTACTCGCCTCTTACGACGCCCATGGGATGGATAGGGGTGGTGACACTCCGAATTCTTAATCTGTCACCACACGGACATCTCAAATGATGATGATAATACTGCCACAAATATGAATGTAAAATTGTGACGTTCATCAAGAAATTTCGTATAAGCATTCATCATTTGTTTCTTTTCCCAATTTTATTAGTATTTGGCTGAATGTGGAATTGCAAAAAGTTCTTTTCTATACTCTTTGCGCTGTAGCATGGTGCGGGTGACGTTTCAGTAACATTTCGTGTCACTCTTGAAAGTTGCCGCGATTTACAAATTATGATTTAGTATTTCAGCTGTACCACATTCGCAATATATTAAATCATTAATAACTGAAGTAAAACTGTAATGTAGTAAATACTACATTAAAAAAACTATAAAACATAAAGTAACATTTGTGTCAACACATCGTGATATCACGAGTAATAACAATAAATAAAGGTTAATATGGATATTTTATTGACACGATGCAAGAAGATATAGCTATTGTAAAAAAAAACAATTATTTTAAACATTTACTTACGATTATTTACGTGGAAGAGTAGGTCGCAGTGTCATTGGACGTTGTGTGTAAATGTTTTTAAAAAAATCAAGACATTCACAAAATTGCGCTTATTAGACTATAACTATACCTTTTCCAAAATTAAAAAAAAAACTCGATATAATAACCTGAGTTCCCTTTAAAAAGTAAAAAACACGTTATGCGCTTTCATTTGAGACCCCACTCAATGATGTTTTTGAAGACATTCGGTTACTCTTCCCCACTTTCACCCCCATAACTTTTTTTCATGAAACATGTCTAAGAACACTCGCACGTAACTCACCTTTCATACAAAACAAACTAAATTGAAATCGCTTCATCCGTTCGGGAGCTACGGTGCCACAGACAGACAGACACGTGAAACTTATAACACCCCTCTTTTTGGTCGGGGGTTAATAAGAATAGTACTCGTATAAGGCAGATACACAACCAGTTCTTATGAGTCGTTTGGCACAATGACTCAGAGATACTGCACTTTTTAATTAATTTGAAACAAAGCAAAAAATTACCATGTTTGTAGCATTTCATATCTTTACAAGGATTTTACTGAAATTTTGCAAACATTCCGTAGGTATATTCAAATAGCAGGCAGTAAAATTTTCTTGATAGTAACGTTTAAAGCAGTTTTTTGGAAGAAATAAAAATTGGCTAGCAGTTTGTTGATATTTAATCGAATAATGATTCACTCCCTCGATTATAATTTTCCTAGTTATAGTGTAAATACTGTTTACCTACTTAGTCTGATTAATTGATAGAACTGGATTTGAACCAATTTAATCTTCTTTCCTTAACAGTCCACTACTGGTCGGCCATAGTATACCGTAGTTCGTCTTTAGTGGGCTATACGTCATATCCATCTGGCTGAGGGGTCTCCCTCCATCCATTTGTGTACCCTTTGACATATGGACCACCAATATACATGAGTCATAGAATTCCTACACATCATAGGCTACTTTACTAGAAAACGTTTCGACAAGGCAAGCAGACGAACTTTTTGTCTACTAAAAGGATATAAAATTGATAACAAAAATGTAGATTTTAATTGATGTCATTTTTTGTTGGAAAATCCCTTCGGATCTCCCTCTCCTCTCTCCCGCTCTATGGAGATATAGGAGCCAAGAGTATGTGATGATTTCACAAAAAACCACCCCGACTCATACTACGAGAGGACCCGGACCATGTTATTTCAGGTCAAATTTCCGCGTGCAACTTATGATTGTCGCATTGGACGCTGTTGTTTTGGTCTCTGGAATGCGAATTGAGAAACTCTAGAGTATAGAATCAAAGCAATTCGATAAAAATCAAGTTCACAAGAGATTAAATTATGAAAATGAGAAAATATGGAAGTGATAGTATTCTGTTACGTTACTCGAATATTCAATATGGCCAACAAATGTCTTTTCTTCACTTTGTTACCAGACTTGGCACAATAAGCGCAACCCCAATAAAACTGAGAGTGACATTATTTTATCTTGTTATCTCTGAATGGGATTATTGAATACTGATGGAATAAAGATATATACATTTATGTATAGATATAGGTCGACCGGGATTGCTTCAATCGTTAGCTTCCTCTAACCAGAAGAAAGCGGTTATGATGAAATTCTTTAAATTAAGTCTGTATAATGTTATGGCTTACAATTTTACGATTATAAATATTTATGAAATCCTTAAATGTCCATTGACGACGAATGAAGTCATTATATTTTCTTTATGATATAGTAAGTTATCGAGTAGACGCGTAGTAACTGACGTGACCTGACCTGACGGAAAGTGACGATCGCCGTTCATGTATTGTATAGGTATATTTATACATATCTATACAATATATGAAACACGAATAAGTATTCTATAAATCAATCTTATTTTCATAGTTATTTCAGGATTTCACAAACAGGTACAATTTCACGTTTTTTTTTGACATTTGCCACAAAACAGCATCCAGCCCCAAACTAAGGAGTAAAATAACTATGAAAGCTGGATTGACCTATGCAATAGTTATTATATATCTACCTTTTTTGTAAATATACATACACACAGAAAACATCCAAGCTTCGAAACTAATATTTGCAGATAATACAAACATTTGATCCGACTCGGGAATCGAAACCGAGACCTCAACACACTAGTCAAACACGCTACCGCTCCGTCACCGAGACAGTTAACATGTATTTGAACCAATCAAAGCAATTTTAATCAGGCTCTAATTGGCTTTTATATAGTAAGTACACCATCTCTAAAATGATAATCGGATTTCCTTACAGTCGTTACAAACAATGATTTTAACAACATTGATTGATAACAACCAATCAACCAGATTCATTTGAATGTAAACTGTAATCACCTTTAAAACCCTTCAATGCTCTACCTACCATTACAAAACATTAATGATAAAGGTAATAAATGCTATACAAAGATACCAAATACTGACTAAGAAATATAAGGGCACTTATCTTGAATATGTTTCAATTAAATTGTATTTTAGATAAATCCTTTCTCCGTTATAAAGTTACGTTTGAGTACTTGGCTGAAAAATGTCTGTATTGAATTGATCAGATCATTACAATTTTATGATTTTTATATTATGAATATAACTATTATTAATTTTAAATTTTATTAGAATCTCTACTATTAAAGGAACTGGACTCAGTAGGTCACAGAACAACACAGCTCGTGAAATCATTTGTTTTTTTTTTTCATGTGTTGTTTTTAAATATTAGTTTAATTATTTTTAAATGTTATTCATCACATTCACACAAACGCGCTTGAAAACCCGTCAGGAAAATATTTTCAGCTCTGCTATTTACATAAAGATGTAACAGTCCACTGATTATTGTTAGTCTCTGCTAATAGATATTAAAGAAAATAAAAGCGCTTCTTCAAGATTACAGATTCAGAATATTTCGAAACAATACTCCTACTTGTCACTCTTACAAAGGATTTTACTTAAAACAATATTAACAGGGTTTTTTGTCAACAGTAATGGCAGCAATGGTTCCCGGGAATATGAGCAGTCAGCACCGAGTGAGACGAGTGGTACCGGCACAGAAACCGAACCACGAACCCCGGCCCCTCCAGCAGACCGATATGAAGACTTACAGAAGATATTGTTTGCGCAAATCCAAGGCAAGGCTGAGGATCACACCGTTATAATACCTCCACATAGAGATCTTAATGTATTGAGGCCTGACAACCCTAGTATAGGTGAGATGGAGGACTTAGAACCCAGGTAAGAAAATAAATTTAAATAATTAGTATTTGTAAAATATCACCGAATCAAGTCAACATCGCTCAAGTCAACATGAGGCGCTCATAGCCCAGTTGGACTCGGTGATTAGAAACAATCATCGAGGGTAAGTAACGACAGCGCGGTCGGTACCTGGATGGGTGACCGCTGGTGGCATGATACCATGAGCGTCTCCGTGATTCGGAGGTCACGTTAAGCAGTCGGTCCCGGTTGTTATCGTATGATAACAGTCGTGAAGCTTAGTTGGAGGCCTTCGGGAGGCTTAAAAAACATCCAACGGCAAGATTACGCAGCCACAACGTTGTCTTGCCAGTCCCCAACCCGCACTCGGCCAGCGTCCTCTCCTGAGAGGAGACCCGAGCCCAGCAGTGGGACGTTATGGGTTGTTGATGGAAGTCAACATTGCTCGTCGAAGAGTAGTCGAATACCTCTAAAACACACACGGAACACACATAATGTAGTTGCATTGTCCGAATATGTATCCGGTGACCACTATCTTAGATTCTGATCATGCTTTCCATCAGACAGAGTATACATAGTCACTTTGGCAGGCTCATATATTATGAAAAAAAAAGACTGTTTTTTTTTTTATTCATTACTATTTTCTTACTTTTCATTGTAATCTTTTTTTTCGTTTTATTATCTAATTCACTATCTGTTTTACTATGCAGATTGGATGACTCAGTGTAAGTATAATGCGTGGTAAGAACCGTCAAGATTTATTGACTAAGAAAACAAATAACTGCTAATTTCTGAGTGCCATGGTCAGTTCATATTATCTTATCATTAATTGCATAACTTAGGTACTACGTTATTTCGTTAATTTACCTAATGTTTATATGCAATATAAGTTGATAACATTCTTTATTGCTGATAGTAAAAATTGTCTTTATATCAACGTATGTACCTATAGGATACAGGATTGGTATTAATATTCAAATATTTTTATTTCATCCAACTAACAAGAAACATTTAGAACTGATTTCTCTGTGGAACCATTTTACGAAAACCATTAGCCGTTTATCAATGGGAAGGCATTTGTGTCTTACCTGTAAATATTCTGAGAAACTATCGCTAAAACTTCTACAGTACAGTAATGTGTAGCTTTACTTAGATTAGTTACCTTCTTTATTCTCTTCCACTTTACACCTTAGATTAATAGGTAAAGTGCTCTAAAAGTTAATAGTACTTCTGTATGTAGATACATTATAAATAATTATACATAGATAGACTTTTTTATTTTGTAAAGTATCCATTGTGTTCTCTATCTCATGGGCGTAGCCAGGAAAGAGGGGTTCCTGGGGCGAAAACCCCCCCGAAATGTTTTCAAACTATTGATATTTTTTACACCTTTCATTTTTTTTTCTTAATAATATTACGGTTAAAGGGACAGTAATTTTACTACCTGGAAACCAAAGAAACTAAAACCTGGCTACGCCCGTGCTCTATCTACAAGAGAGTAACCACCAGTTGCTTACTCCAGCAGTTCGAAAGCATGTAATCGTGCTTCCTTCTCTAAGTGCTTGTTCACGTTGGAACGCGCGGGCGCGGCGGCGCACAGAGGGGTATTTGAGTGATTTGGGCGGTCAAAATTCTTTTTGTAGTTTAATCGGTTGTAAGTGTACTGTCCAGCTATTTTTAGCAATTTTAGTGACAATACTACTTTAACATTGAATAAAATGTACTTTTTTTAAATTTTACTACTTTTAATTATACCATGTGTCCCAAAATTCAACGATAAGCGGGCGCCAAAAGGTAGACCTGCTCATGAGTACATAAGGAAAAAAAATAAAAAAAATATACATAGTTTTTTTTTAGTTACAAGAAAAATTTAGAATTTCTATGCTTAAGTTTTTTTTTATCTTATACCTAAATAGTGCTACTATTCACCACAACTCTTAAAAACACCAAATTGCCCGCAGTTTTTTCACAAAAAACGTTCAAAATCATTTTTTCCCCTAAAATTATGAAATATTTTTACTCTTAGTGTACTTTGACTCATGGTCTATATCATGAAAGGTATAAATTTTCAAAGAAATTCTAAATTTTATATAAGAAAATTTTTAAAAAAATGCACAAAATAGATCAGTCAGTTCATCAGAGGACAATTCAGATTCACCTTCATTTTCTTCATCATCAGACTCTTGAGTCCCTTGTGCAACATAAAGTTCCGTAGGAAGCAGCATATCTTTTGTTTCTTACAATAAAGGTTGTGTTTTCTTCCTTGGTAAGGGCCTTATGCCAGTTAATAATGGATCGGAGCTCAATAGTAATCTGCGAAGCACATCTTCATTACAAGAAACCCCTGAAAATTTTCTGTCTAAGTTTTGACGAAATAAACGAAAATATTTATTTCGTGCTTCTGCACCCTCTTCAGATAATTGGCTTATTAGAAGAATGGCGTGCTCTACTACGGTGGGCCCATGTATCAATATTTTGTGCATAGTTGGTGTCATGGGATACCATGGGTATAGTTGTATTGTACTGTATGAGTTCTGCTATTTCTTGTGTTAATTTTGTGAACTTGTCAATTTGAATTACTAGTTATTTCTTTGATTATGTGAGCAGGGATTCTCTTTCTAGAAGTTGCCAACTTCATATGAGCAGCACGAGCAAGTACTTCTACATCTGTAGAGCTCCTTAATTCTTCCGTTTTTCACCTTTTTGATCTTTCGCTGGATTCACCAAATGTTTTCATTGGCCGCCTTGGCGATTTACTAATTTGGGAATCTTAAATATACCTTTCAACCAATCTGTATTATTTTTTATGAATGCTTCTTATTGTGTGCGGCAGTCCATCGACATTTCATTTTAGACTTAAAACGGGAAAAATTATGCTTGATATCTTTTTTTTCATCTTCTGTAAAGTCATTATAATTTAATAGGTTACTTGCCACAAAATCCAACTTTTTGTTTATGTTTGGTTAATTTTGCCCCTGCATCTTGTCGAACAACTCTCTCCGAGTCTTTATTTTAACATTTGCTGACCCTAAAACAAAAAATAAAACAAGAAGTGACACATAGAAAATAAATTTCAATTAAAATATCTTAAAAGTATACACACTAACCCACTCTATTAAAATCCATAATACGTGGCTGTTATCAAAAATCCAAGCTTATAATAATAAATTATAAAAATGTTGTTTTGCATCCAACGCGGCAACGCCGAGAAATACACGAACACACGAAATGACGAACAAGTTCCGACTGTTCGTGCGGGCCTGTTGTTACGCGGGTGACGTAATAAATGTCAGTACTTTGTTCCCTAATTAGTCATATTTGCTGCGCTGCCGTTTTCTTTTATTTGCGTGCATTTAAAAAAAATAGACTTTTGACCGCCCAAATCACTCAAATACCCGTCTGTGCCGCCCGCCGCCGCCGCGCCCGCGCGTTCCAACGTGAACAAGCACTAATTCGTGATTACAGTTTGACATTCCCATCAAACAGAGGACATACCATTACCCATTGTTCCAGAATCTAGACCATGTCTTCTACTTCGAAGTAATCTACCGACCATCAACATCTCTTCCTAGCAAGTCTTATAAATAGCTTAAGTTCTCCGTTTATAGTCGAAGAATCATACCACATACAAATTTAAAAATTTATAGAGCCGTAGGCACCGACTTCTATTTTTAGATTAACCTGGCGGTTTGAAAAATAATCATAGATTATCTTCAAATATACACGAAAACAAATCTTAGATTATATTTTATCTCCCAACTACACACCTTATTAATTATTTTTTTTATAAATTTACAGCTATATATATAGAAGGTAAGAAGCACGCAATGTACTCACAATTTAATTCTTTATATGAACTAAATAGATAAATACTTAATACTATATTCGAACCTACTTCTAGTAATAGGCAATTTAAATTACCACAAATAACACTTCAAAAAAGGACATCTTCTTGGATGAATGATGCATGTTCTTTTATCGTTTAAATCATAGATATACGTAACGATAGTGATATATATTTTATTAAAGAGTTATCTCTCAATATAAGTATTCTAAAAATATTTAAGTTATAATATTTTTACAAGTTCTTAGAACAACCAGAGACTTATTTTTCATTTTACATTTTTGAGAATTAACGTAGTAGGTATGACATACCAATACTTTTAGAGCCTCAACTTGTGCTTAGCAGTTATAAAAATAAAGGGCTCAGTCAGTAAGAAATATTAATTAAAACGTTCTGCTAAAAACGACGCTAAAATGACATTACAAGGAAAATTCTGTAAAGTTGCCGACAGCTGACATCCACAAGTACGATTTATGTAGAACGCCGCGAGTCTCCAAATTAAATTGTTAGTTCCTTCGTTATTACCGCAATTAAACTTTGAAAACACGAACATTTCTGCGGAGCAACTGTTTATATATTTCCTCGTCCTGGCTCCAAGTGTGCGGTTGCGGCCGACTGTAATTTTCTATGTAACACATCACCGCTGCACGTTCTAAAGGCAATAGCTTTTCATCTACCCCGAATGCCCCCGCAGAGTACTGAAGTATGCATCAAAATCAAACAGGTAGGTCGCGACTGGCCTCCAGTGGTTCACGTAATTTCACCAACGCAAATATTAGGTCAAATCTCATAGGGCACACTGAAAGCAATGAAAAGAATATCACATTCCATTCGCGTTTAGATACACTATCACCAGTATTCCGTTTGATACAAAGACTATAAAAAAAGGATCATATCATACTTTCCGCGCGAAATGATACTATAATATGAAACAGACAAGCGACCTTTCTTTATCTTGGAAGGCAAATTTCACAAGACTTACAAGGAATCTTATTTAAAATCCAGTTACGGGGTCCCGCTGAGATAGGCGCGGGTCTTTGACAATAAAACTAAATGGAATGAATGCATGATAGCTTCCTTAAAGCCCCGCTCGTGATATGACGGGACCAGTTATGACGGAATTCATGTATCATACAGAAAGGGTTGTGTTGATACATGTAAAATCCACGCGTATTTTTTTCAAAATTGATACAATTTATGTAAATGGGAGAAGGGTATGAACATCATTGTTTAACAGAAGGCTTAATTTTCTTTTATTATTGTGTTGATGGGGAACCCTCTTATTGTGTAATAGTAGATACATAAAGGTCGGTGTAAGTTATTACACCGTGAATATTCCGTTTCACACTATGGTTTTTTTCTGGTTTTCCCTTTCGTCTATAGTACAATTCACGACGAAAGAGAGTCAATAAATTTTGGAGTAGCTGCCGGCTTGATTTCTAAATACAGGTTATCGGAGTATGCCACAAATCGAAAACGTTACACGTACGCTTCTTAGTATTCAGTTCCGTGCTGCGTCGCGTCGCCCGGAGTCTCGCACCTACCGCTAGTAGGCAAATCACGTCCACCTATGTGTTCCACGCAGCCAAAACCAACACGACGCCATCGGAAAATCATCCATGTAAATCTTGACGTTAACGACCAGGTTTACGGGCGTGTGCAAAAAATTTTAAGTAACTTCAAAGATGAAATATCTAATAAACTTATTTTGTTTACACTATATTAAAAAACATTAGTAAATTATCTAAAACATACGTATACCACCTTACAGATAGTAACGACAGCGACAATCAAAACGAATATAAAGTAGTCATTCGTATAGGTATCTCTGGTAAAAATTCAAGATTCAAGAGTTTTAAACCTATTTTCACACATATTTAATAAAAAAAAAACACGACAAAATAAACTCTGTAATAAAATAGTCATGACAAATGTTTTAAGTACTTACGTAGGAAGACATAATCAACCTCAGCGTAATAATGCCCATCAAATTCTATTGCAGCGTAAACGCTTCTAATTTGGAGAAGTTCCAACTGAAGATAGCTCAACACGAATTGTATGAGGATGGTGAACCACTAGTAGATGCCGTGCTAAAAGATATGGTCAACTCGCCCATTCTGCATGTAGGTAAGTTTCAATATCACTTATCTATAAAACAATCGATTCGTAGTAAATAGACTTAAACCTTTTGATTCTTTTGAGCCTTAGGCTTGGGGTGAAATACCTTACATCCACTTGGAGGGTATACAGAAAACACTCCTTATATATACATTACTTTAAACCAAATTTACATAAATTTTATGTTCAATAAAATAAATTCAAATTGGTCATGAGGCAATTTAAGACCCTATACTGTAATTCATGTATTATACTCGTATTACGATCGTGTTAATTGGTTAATAAAGATATTAGAATTTTGATCTATATAATTTGGGGGAAATATAATTAGAAATACGTCAATAACCAGCTACTGATAACTTTTAATTATTAAATTATAAAAACAAAAATAGATTCAGTGTGCCCAGGTTTCAATTTAAGTTCGAATGTATCGCTATTAAATATTCAGTCCATCGTTGATCGGACTTAGAAAATCAATTACGTTTAGACAGACAACCTTTTCTCCCCTCGGCCCTGTCAATGACTGGACAACGGCGGTCTACGCATTTAATGGCTTATCTACGTTAAAAAGAAATAAAGAAACCTATATAAATGATTTCAGAATTTATTTACACACATACAAATTAAATTAATGCCTTAAATAAGACTTGAGTGAATATCAATACGACTTTCAAAATTTTGATCCTGTACCCGAAACTACATGGTTGCATAGACACAGATAATATGTTATTCGACAGTGTTTTAGATCATCATATTCTAAATTAAAAAAGAAATAAAAACGCAATCTTTAATCTGCTCGAACAAAAGCTTTAGCAATAGTTTTTAAATTTGTTAACACATCTCAAAATCAATAATTATTCAATAAAAAAATCTGCTCAATAAAAACCATTGCAAATATTTTACAAACGGTAACGAACACGTAAAATAAATCAACCTAATTGAGATACTCTTTAATGTTGTTAAAATTAGGGTTTCATAGAGATTAAATACATATTTGCTTTGTGAATACACCAAAAAAAATTACATATAAGTATAACATTAAATACTCCTTTTGATGAAACCCCATAATTGCCTTTTGATTATTGCGTCCGTAATAAATTTTCCATTGCGCCAAATAATATCGGAGATATTATTTGCATTCATATAAAAGCTGAATCAGCTAGATATGTATATTAAATGAGGCAGGGTCTGCAATCAGTGGCTTGGATTGGCGGTCCGACGGACAATAGTGCCACAACAATCTCGCCCTTTACTTCGAATTGGACTTAAATATTAAAACCACTTAAATGGATTTCATTGTTGATCCGAATTTATCTATACACTACAATATTTATTTTTAGTATCATCTTCACAGCTCAGTTACCGAGTCATTTGAATATTGTTTTCATTACTAGTTTATACTGTACAAATATAATTTTAATGATATTGATTGGGTTCTGTCTGATTATATGCATTATTTTAACAGAACAAAAAGAAGGAGGAACGCAACTCAAGCTCATTATCGATTATCCTAATGGTGTTCAAGCTTTATTCAAGCCCATGAGGTAAGTGTAGCTGTCATTGATTATCTTTAATTTATAGTTTTGCTACGAATGGATGTCTATCATATGTCATGCCATGTCTTTCACAGACACGTAAGTTTTATTTTCTTAGGTAAACAAGTCGGGCTTGAGGGCTTGAGTTTCAAGAGTCCGTGCATGCTCTTCAAGGAGTTTGCGAGAACTTTCTTGTCACCTTCTCAGATGTGTTGTGCTTGCTTCTATTCAAAAAAGTTTACGAGTTTCTTTCGTCCGATCGGCTTAGCGGCTTGCCCACACTGTTTTCAACTACAAGTGCTATTGAAGTAGTGAGTTTGCAAAGTTCTGTTACTTTTCTACCATTGTTAAAGTTGGTTGTGTTCACAATTCAATACAGAAAATACGTCACTACTTAGTTATGAATAACGTTGGAGGGTTTTACAATTGAAACGGTTATAATAAACCTAAGAATATAAGTTATTTGCTTTCTTAATTTAAAGTCGCAGTCAGATTTACAGAGAAATAATAAGTACTATACATCTGAATTTTACGATGCATATTCAACAATAATTATTTTTACGGGAATTAACGCGATCACTTATTAAAAGGTATTACATACCTCTGATTTGCCTGATGAATTATTGTTCTATCATGGAACGCGAAAGTTTAAAAGTTAGTGATGCATATTCAATATTCTGTAATGCTATCTGACAGAATTTGACGCGACAAAGAATACAAAGAGCATTCCCGAAACTGTACTCACGGGAATTTCGTGAGGCTCCCGACAGACTTGTATATTGAGTATCAGCCATCTTAGCACTTCGCCTTTATTTTAACAATATAGATTTCAAATAAAATGGAAGTTGATATTATCAGAGACGACAAAAACGCTCCGTATCTTGTGCAACTAAGTTACGTATGTACATAATTTTACATATCATATTATATTCTTGAAGCTCGCAATGAAATTGTTCTGTGTAGAAAAACAAAACAACATAAATTATTCGTGTCTTCAAATACTTAAACATATAGAACAAACTTGCGTAGCGGACTGGATCACTTCTCTAGGAAAATTATAGACTCGAGGGGTTATCCCGACGACATATCAAGAGGCCCTCGTGGATCTTTCCCGATTCACAAGAGGCTATAAATTACGAGGCAGTCGGTGGTAACCCTTTCCTGTACGAGTATCTATTAGTTTTTTCAAAGTTACGGTCACTTCTCATGTAAAACTTTTATTTATTATGTTGATACAAGTATCTAACTAAATACCTATGCATATATACACTTATATTCGTGATATCAAATACACAATTATCTAAATGGTAGAGAGGAAGCAGGAACTAAAACATTTGTTAGTAGTCTTTTTAAATTGTACTATCTCAGTTACGAGTCGCTGTGAGGACAATAAATCGAAAGACACTCGTGCAGTATATTACCCGGATTGCTCCTATCTAACCAGATTCACGATTTAAGACCCACTTTAATCGTTTTGTTTCCGAGAAATTGATTAAGCACCTACATTCGACTCATTACACACCAAAAGAAATTATACCTCCATTTGTTACTAGGAATGAGTAATTTTACATTTTTCGACGCAATAAATTTATTTAAAAGGACAGGGGTCCCTTATCGTTGGAAGTCGATATTTGATATTTCTCTTTAATGGATTTATATAACTCGGTTTCAATTTACAGAGCCTGACAAGGAAAGTCTAAAATTAAGTATAAAATTTGTTCAAGAATTTTAATATCTTCAAATTCGATTCCTGCATCACCTTATAAGTTTTGGTGGTATGTTATTTTAGGAAATGATTTCGCTCTGATTCTTTAATTGTATTTCACCTTGTCCTCGTCAGGTTTTTGAAATGGTTTGTTTAATTGAACGACTTTCATTGACTTCAATAATAAAGATAGACCTTCAGTGTCTTACGCTTGATGTTCGATCTATTCATAAACTGCATGCTTGGATCGCAAATTATGTAGATAGCAATCAATTGCCGGTTAAGCAGGGAGCCGAGCCAGCTCCGTGCTTTATCTAGTTAAATCCACTTAGACTAGGGTTTTTGATACGATCGTTCAGAAAAATATGGGTTATTTAACGAACTTTTAGATACGATGTGATTCTACATACATATGTTTGCTTGTTTACAGATTTGCTCGGGATGTTCAGACATTACCAAATCATTTTTATTTCTCTGACTATGAACGGCATAACGCCGAAATCACAGCGTTTCACTTGGATAGGTGAGTTGATGTATTTGTGTATTTAGACACACAGTAACTCTTGCGACATGGATTCTTTGCTTGACTCATATTATGTGTTACTCATTCATGTGGAATTTACCGCATGCGTGGGGACTGCCATAAAGTATACGCAATGTTGTCGAATGAATAGGTAATGACGATTATGATGACCACTAAATCGCAAATATCTTTTGTGTGACGATTTAGGTAGGGTTAACTTTCAAACAGTTCAGTACGAAATCATTATATTTAGAAGAATAAAGTAAACCTATTTATATTAGTGCTTGAATCTGTGCCTTTTCTTTAAATGAATTTTAAGCTGGACTAAAAATGGTTTATTTTATGCGATAAAATGAAATTACTTTGAATATATTTTTTAAAGTATTCATATTTACAAGTTCAACGGCAAATGGAAATCTCACTTCACTGTTTGCGACTTCCGTACAACGTCATTAGACATTGCCTCTAATTCAAATCAACTGTTATCCAGGATACTTGGTTTCCGTCGCGCGATGCCGGTCGTGGGAAGAGTCCTTAATATGACAACAGAGATCTACGATGTGACTGAAGGTGACATCCTCAAAACGTTCTTTGTGTCGCCAGCAAATAACTTCTGTTTTCACGGCAAATGTTCGTACTATTGCGACACTGGACATGCAATTTGTGGCAACCCTGACATGCTAGAAGGGAGCTTTGCGGCGTTTTTGCCGTCCTCGGACATAGCTGAACGAAAGGTCAGTAGTCATAGACACTTTTTAATCTGTTTATTACTTGGTAACAATATGTATATCTACTGGTTTGCTCTATATTATCCTACAATGAGGACGTCAACTAGTATAGTAGTCTATCATTTGATAGATAAAATTTAAAAGAATGAATAAAGATAATAATCCTGACCAGATGTCAGATAAAGTTTCGTAAAGTATTGAAAATTATAAACAGGACTGTCATAATTTTATTTAAGACACATTTAACTTTGTCACATATAATAGGTCTTTACCTATGAAATTGCCGTTTTGTATGCAATAAGTGAAAGTACTTATTTTTTCAAACTTTTTTATGTCTGTTATTCGAAGTAATCACCCATGCAATCGACGCATCTTTGCCAACGCATTGGCAGTTTAAAAAATTCAGTTCCCGAGAGGCAGTACAAAATGCCTTTGAAGAGTTTGTTGCCTCCCGTCCAGCTGATTTTGACAAGAAGGGCATCAATAACCTGCCAATGCGTTGGCAAAGATGCGTCGATTGCATGGGTGATTACTTCGAATAACAGAAATAAAAAAGTTTGAAAAAATAAGTACTTTCACTTATTGCATACAAAACGGCAATTTCATAGGTAAAGACCTATTATTTAGGAATTAAAACAAGCATACTTTTTGTATGGATACAGGAAAAAATGTGTGTTCCAATCTCTAGAAAGTGATGTGTTTTCTGTATCGTGTAATAGGGACTAAATTTTTTTCTTATACTTTAAGGTTTTTTAACTCATAAACCTACAGTTTAACACCTGACTTTATATCCCTAAAGTTGTAGAGTCAAAATTTTGTTAAGTATTTTATTCCCACTTACGAAAAACGCATGCCAATTGTCGTCAAACTGTAGGGTACATGCCTCGACAGAAAAATTTAACGCATATTAAAATAATTTATACTCAAGATAAGAAAAGAAAACAATAATCATCATCTTCCTAGCCTTAATATTCCCAAGATTAATTGGGGTCGGCTACTAGTTCAACCGGTTTTACCTGAATATCAGTTTTTACACAGAGTAACTGGCATCAGACCTCCGCAACCTTGAGGACAATCAGAATTCGAAGGTTGAACTAGTTGTATATTTAGTATGTTTGGGGGCACTGACTTCCCAATAACGATTCTCATAGATGTTCATGACAACTGGGACCTATGACTTAACGTGCTCTCCGAGCCAGGGTGTGAAAGTGAAAAAACATAAAATTAAAACAATACTAGGAAAGGGAAATTACTTGAAGGGAATACGAGTAATTATAGTAGATATAACGAACTTCAAAGATGTTTACTTCCTTTTTTGCAACTACAAAGTACTATAGCGAACCGTGGCGATATAAAAATATTAATTCAACTAACAGGCTGTACAATATTGCCAATTACTTATTAAATATGAGTAAGTACATGTCATTATTGCAGTGCATTAGGCATGGTACACCGCTTGTTACCTCGTCTCGTATTTCATAGGTGCTCGAATTCCTTACTTGAAGTAGAAACTGTTGGTAAATAACTTTGTGGTTGAATTTCTTAACCATAATTTGGGATTTTCACTTGTTATCAGAATATAAGAAGTTTTAGATTTAAAATCTATAAAGAAATTGTTATTCTATAACTTGCATTTATACACACATGTCACGAAACCATAATGACATGTTATTTAAAAACCTATTATGTTTTATTAAAGTATTTTTTTTATATATCCAAATAGATCGTAAACCTTAAATTGCTATGATATTGCATTTCATGCATATCTTTGTTGATAAAAATGTTTCTATCACGAAGCCACGTGTAAATATGATATGAAGGTTCTACAGAATTAATATTATGTTATTTCTACCCATACTTTACATCTATCAGTGGCGTAGCTGGGTTACCAAGAGTCCTGGGGCAAATAAAAAATGATAAGTTATGGAATCAGGCGTTACTTTGCGGAAATCCATGACATTAAATGCTATGAAATATATTTAGCTTTAATTCCGCGAGACAAATATCCAGGTCTGAAAGCAGGGCACAAATCCCACCGTCATGCATACCCACATGCACATATGGGTACCATGCATGTGTACACATACAAAACAAGTGACACATACAAAACCCATATGTGCATGTGGGTATGCATGACGGTGGGATTTGTGCCCTGCTTTCAGACCTGGATATTTGTCTCGCGGAATTAAAGCTAAATATATTTCATAGGATTTAATAAAAAATGAGTTTAGAAACTGGTAAGTTTTTTTCAAGTAAAAATATTAAATATACAAATAATTTAAAAATGCTAAGCTACTTTATCATCAGCTCCTTTTCGTGCACTGTAGGGCAGGTAATAAACATATTAAACAGTAACGACCTCAATTACAATTAATACTTGATGTAGTAGGTATTGGGCAATAAAACGAAATAGAAAAGATTAACGGGTTTATTTAATACCTACCAACTGGCTAAATAACAATTATATTTACAATCTTTTCCTAGCTTTAGTTTGCGCAAAAGTATCAACATAAAGTCGTCACGTATCAAGGAAGACCTTTAAGTATCAAGTACGTTAAATCCAGGCTTGATGCAGTTTTGTTTTCAATTGCTATCAGCAATATAAATGTCGGAGTCGAGTTTGGCCCACACTTTTTCTTAAATATTTTTTTGTTATTTTTTTATTACTAAGTTGACCTTTCAGCCGCCGCAGAAGTGACAGGAATTGTAAATAATAATAAGATTGCTGTAAATACTTCATATTATTCATTACTTCCATACATAATTAGTGAACAGGCGGTAGCAGCACGAGCTCTATAAAGTGCTCGCGCGCTTTTCTAAATAAAATAGGAGTATCAGGGTTCCTACACAGGAGGAGGCCATCTACAAACCGTACGTGGCGAGGTACGTCGGAGATCCAGGGATTTCCTTTCGAGGATGCACCTGGTTCCCCCGCTTCTAGTAGAAGCAACGGTGTGCGGTTTTTAGTCGGTTCGAGCCCGACATAGCCACAAGTCGGTGGTATCGGAGGGGTTTCCGCACAAAAAAAGGCTTCTCAACCAACACTGCAATTACCTACCACATTATTTGAGTCGCTATCAATAAAAATATTTTGTCCAGGAGTACTTGCAGAAGGCTGCTGGAAGTACTTCTGGACTCTGCGGCAATATTTATATTAGAATGTGCTCGAGTACTCACTGTTCACTGACGACATCAACAGGAAGGAGAAACTTAATGATACGCTACAAGACGTCGTTGAGGAATCCCCGGCAAATATTTTATCCGCGCTATTATTATCATGAGTGGTTGTTGTTGTTATACAATGAGTAGCCGAAATCGATAGATTTGACATGATTAACTGAGGTAAAAGACATCAAAATGAGTGGTGCTCGTACTAAAATCAAATAAAAATTGAACCACTATATTGACTAGTACAATAAGTTTATTGACATTAGATTACTTACTTCTGATACATCTTTGAACCATCCTCGAAAAAAATCTTAACTCGAATTCACAAAACGCATATCGATGAATAATAAAACGCACATATCGCAATCCGTCAAGTTGACAACACTGCCAACCCACAAAAAGAATTTAGGGGAATTCCCTAGGTATAACTTTCGAATTGCTCTCAACAGAGTTGCCATGATTAAAGTTCGCCGGGTCAGCTTGTAGTTAATAATAATACTACGTAGGGCCCTGGTATTAGCAATGATGTGAAATAAACATTTCAATTAATTAAAATACAAATGGTCACAAAGTAATTTAAAAAAAAAAAACTTCGTTTAAAAAACCGACTTCAAAAACTAAAAAGTATAAAATAACTTAATTTGTATGTGCTACCTATTCATAGGTTTGAAGTCGGTGCCAAGCCAAATGTAATAGTCGATACCACACTCGCTATATTTCGACGTCACCGACGCTTCGGTTGTTTTGTTCAACGCGAAGAGCAGCTATCCCGCTCAAGGTCATGCGCGGCGATTGCGGTACCTACTATTACATTTTGGCTTGGCACCGAATTCAAACCTATGAATAGGTAGCACATACAAATTAAGTTATTTTATACTTTTTAGTTTTTGAAGTCGGTTTTTTTAAACGAAGTTTTATTTTTTATTTTTCGCTTTTTAGTCTTTCTCAAGTCTCTCATCATCATTTCATTTAAAATTAAATTATGTCTACAGAATATGAAGGCATGCAGACAATTGCTCTTAACTTCATTGCAGGCGCTCACATAAATTTGAGGGTTTCTTTCGATTTTCTTGGGATCCCATCATCAGATCCTGATATGGTGGCCATGGGATCACATGGGGAGCATACCCTTTCGAATACAAAAAGAATTTTCAAAATCGGCCCACAATTGACGGAGTAATCGATGTACATACATAAAAAAAAACCGATGAAATTGAGAACCTCCTCCTTTTGGAAGTCGGTTAAAAATAGGAAACGACAAGAGTATCTTAGCAGAAATTTGCTTGAATGACTTTTTTTTTGTGTGATATTAGGTATAAGATTTCTGTGGATTTTTTTAACAATTATAAGATTTATTTTGATGAAGCACATGGACATTATATTCAACTAATCTTTATTTCAAAGACAAACAATGCTTTTGAGAACCTTTTAAGGACGCAACAATCCATGTGATTCACAAAATTTGTAGTTTCATCAATGAAATCTTATCATTCAAACCAAACTGGAAATGGTGTTGACGTATTAAAATAACGCTTGATTGATGTATAATGTAAAACGTACCGCATTCGTATGAGAACTGATATAAAGTATCAAACAGAACTAAAATGTTGTATCAAATATAAGAATGTGCTTTGACTATTACATTGTCTAGACTATAGAATGATTCTGATCATGATTAAAAAAAATATTAAAAATATTTGAGGACCAGAGGATATGTTAAGGTTGGCGTTAGTTTCCGTATATTATATATTCCAAATATTGTATATTCATCGTAATATTTAGAAATGACAATGTTTTCCGTTCAGATATAATATTATTACCATAAAATAAAATGCTGGATTAATTATAGGTCTGGAGACACCCCTGGAGAAGAAGCTACCACAAACGAAGAAAAGCGACGTGGGAACTTCAATCTGATTATTGCGATACGGTAAACCACTATTTTCACCCCTCCGTACTCTTTGATCTATACATCGCTTATCGTTTCATCTTTATAAAATCTTTTCTACCATTTCTATTTACATCATTGTACATCAAGATCTATATTTAGTACATCTTTATAATTGTGTGTAGGAAGTTTTTGTCTATTCAGTCTCTGTTTATTTAATGAATAGTAGTTTTATTAACTAGATAATGAAGGCCAAGAATGTGTGATACGTGATTGCCTATTTAACAGGTTAGGACGACTCCGCCGTATGATTCCGGACGCCGTTTGTTGGATCTTATGGATATGTCGATGTTTGATTTTTTGACTGGGAACATGGATCGACATCATTATGAAACATTCAAGTACGTAGCCTAAATAATTTTATCTGTATTCTAACTTCTTAATTCACAATAATTTTATCATTGCATTTTATAATTATTCTAGTTATGATTTTGACCTTTAAAGGAGTAGACTTTTTATCAGACATCATAAGAATGAAAAAAAGGCATCTCGTCTATGCTTCTTAGAAAATTACCTAAAAATTACTATTAAATATGTACTTGCAATTACTCGTATTAACTGCGATCTCAAATGTTATACATTAATATTATGTTAGGTAACTCTTTGTGACGCAATTACAAATTGCATACGAGTACAATTAAATACCGTTAAACACCAAATTCACACATTTGACATTACAATCAAAATTTTGCTCTGTGCGTTTGTATTCTTTTGCCGGGCGAGAATATAGTTCCATAGTCCATACACTCAGATATGCAATATTGATATACTATATTGTTACTCCTAAATTGGGATTCCCTGAATTTGATTGAATCTAATTACCAAAAGAGATACCATTATCTTTGGAGAGCGGCCACTTTGGAGGAGGTTCTCATTCAGCAGTGGACGGAAATAAGTTGAACGCAACGGAAAATTAATTTAATTTAAAAAAGACAACGCCCGTATTAAGAATATATACATCATGCATCGCGGGGGACTTTACAAACATACATGAAATGGACATAAAGAACATCAGTTGAACATGAGTTCAGTCAGACTCAGAAGAACACTTTTGTCACCAACACGTGTTGTCAACACAAAAGTTGGCAACTTTTGTTCGGTGGAGACTCGGCTTTAGGCTTTTATGAATAGAAGCAGAGTTCACTCACTCGGGTTATGTTAGCGAGTCTGCAGAATTACAGGCTTTTGAGTATAAATAAATATATGTATATTGAGCAGAAATTATAGGAATGTAGCAGCAATGGAGTTTTCGTATAGTGTTTTGTTGTTGTTGCAGAATGTTCGGCAATGAGACGTTTACATTACATTTGGATCAAGGACGAGCGTTTGGCAAGGCATTTCATGATGAGTTGAGCATCTTAGCACCCCTACTGCAATGCTGCATTGTGCGACATACTACATTAGCCCAATTAATAAAGTAAGTTTTTTACGAGGTTGTTCTTTAATATTCTGGTGTTATATGTAGTTATGTGTATTTTCTAATCGAAACCTGTTAAAAAGCAATTCACTTTTTTGTTTATATGAATTGACTAAGATACTAAGTAGTGAAAATCACCCTTCTAATGATAAAAGTATTAATATTTGTTCACAAGTTCCATACTTGTTGACTAGACTAAAAGATGCAGAAGGATCACTAGGCCGCCATGGTGTGGGTCGCCATGCTGCATTGTCTGCATTCGCAATGAGTATGGTGGCCACCACTCTTGGATTCTGCTTATGCGTTCCATCAGGCAGAGTAGAGTCATTTTGGCGAGCCAAACATAAAAAAAAACAGTATTTTGTGAAATTGAAGTCACAAAAATTCAATTTAAGTTCTAAAGATAAATCATTACGGTATGCATCTGTGCAACAAATAACACACAAACTAATTTAAGCATACGAAATACAGAAGGGCAGTTGCTCAAATTCTAAGAGTAGTATAAAATCATAACCTTTACTGAATACATAATGCTAGCTTACACTTTCTTTTATTTTCCATAATTTTTTCGGTTAATTTATCGTGATTATCCACAGATACCACAATGGGACACCTCTATCCAAACTACTCCGTGATTCATTGAAATCAGATCCTGTGAACCCTGTTCTATGGGAGCCACACCTGGCCGCGCTTGACCGGCGGATTGTAATCATATTAGACGCTATCAGAAAGTGCGTAGACAAAGCCGAAACACCATTACAGAATGAAATCAACGACTTTGTATGACCGATTACGATAAAAATAAAATGCTATGGAACTTACAGGAAGGGCTTGGTAAAGTGTCTATGTGATATTTGATTGTACGAACGTTTCCAAAGGATAGTGCAATCAGTGAAAATGACTAGCTAGTCCAACTCTCTCATAAACCGTGACTTAAGACAAACTTAGTTGTAAGAACAGTTGTAATCAATGCAAATATTGTTAATCGACATGGTCTTTGGTTCTGTCTGCAAGACTTGTATTAGACATAAGATTTTAGTGCCAAAGATTGTCCAAATGAATTTTGAGATATACAGAATATTTTTAGAACCATTCCACTGGATTTTTGATGAGCCATTGTGTATGCCAAATATGTAGAGGAATTATAACCAATTTGCTTACTTAATCGGTAAACGGTTTCCTTGTTTAAATTTGAACAGTATTCATGAATTAGCATATGTAGATAATATATTTTAATTGTTCTTTCTGTATATTTTGGATGATTAAATATTTAGTATTTTGAATTCAAGTGATACTTACATAGGTGGGTGTGCAATGATACTGTAAATAATAATGGTAAAATGCAGTTTTTATCTAAGTTTAACGCTAAGATCATCCGCTTCTGTGTAACTTCTCGTTGTGAAATTTGTTACCATAGCTGGAGGCTCAAGAAGGGACATATCATAAATAAGCTTCGTGTGATAGCCATTGTCTGATTCTTTTTTATTAAGTTTTTGTTGTTCTGAGGCTATTCAAACAATGCAATCGTACATGCTTTTATCTATTACTATTAGTTTCTTACTAATCGATTTCGTTGCTGATCTCATGATTCATAGTTTCACTGATTCGTCTCTCATTTCGTTTACCTATAGTAAAAGATCCGGCCCTAGATCGACCTTCACCGAGCTGATAATAGAATAAAACTTATTTTATATTAATTTCGTATATTATAAAATATATTAAAAATAGGTTGTCTAAAAAAATCCGGGACAGAATATTTATTGGTTAAATTTTTTTTTTTGTTTTTAATAAAACTAATAAATATTAATAATAAATTATTAAACAATACAACATAAATTAAACAAATAAATAAATAAAAATATATATGTATGTATATATCAATTAAACAAGTAAATAAATCAATATATATATAAATGTATTTATTTATATATATTAATATATATTTATTTGTTTGATTTATGTTATATTGTTTAATATTTTATTATTAATATTTTTTAGTTTTATTATAAACTATATATAATTTTTAATTATTTTTTTTATTTTTAAATAAAAATATTCTGTCCAGGATTTTTTTAGGCAACCCATTTTTAATATGTTTTCTAATATACTAAATTTATTATAAACTAAGTTTTATTCTATTATCAGCTCGGTGAAGGTCGATGTAGGGTCGGATCTTAGACCACTAGTTGTAAAAAAATTGCTATCTGAAACTATCTTGAGTTCCAAACATTTATAATTCTACGTAGATTTTATTTACGGTGTTGCTTTTAACTTGATTATGTTGTCTAATAGTTTATTTGAATCCAATAGTTATAATAATATTGAGAACTAAGATGAGTTATATTTATTTTAAAATTTTAAAAATTCGTGGTTTTAGTGTTAATTAGTGTTTATTTCTGGGGATGTGTGATTTTAACAATAATTCCGGGATCCAAGGAGTCGACTTGCCAAAGACGTACCTAAAATTGATGTAAAAATGTGTTGTATAGCGAAATGTGATGCTTGGGAGTATGTTTCTGTTGACTGTTTATAAATTAAATGTTAAATGATGCAATTCAATAGTTTTATTTATCACGTTTTACTTCTAATAATGTTATTAAATGTATTGTATAAAAGACTGTGAAGTCATCTTAACAGATGTCGTATTTAGTGAATAATTATGATAATAGCTTGTTTGTAAAAATATAAAGCATGTAGTTAGCGTTATTTCATTGTCTTTCAAGAATTGTCGGTATATCGTGTTAATAGTTTCCGGCTATTATGGGATATTCTAATGAAATCGGTGAAATGAGTTTGGGTTTGAATTCTACCCAGTGCACTACCGCCGTAAACTCACTCCTAACATAAGCAAAAAGATAACCTAGGGGCTATCATAGTTAACACGTTAAATGCCGTCAAGACTTTAATGTAGTTCTATTGAGGCCACGGGGGACACGGGTGTCCACCAAGAAGATTTTCGTTTAGGCCACGGGGGACATGCCTGAGTGAGGCTAACATTTGAACCGCTTAATTTAGCTTAACTGAAGGCTACCGTAGTTAAGGGGGTAAATAATAATAAAGGAAATAGACATGTGATCGCCGTAAGCATTACAAAGTATCGCAAACACAAAATGAGTCCAAATAATTTTATTTGTAATATTTTCCGATAAACTGTTTTTTTTTTTTTTTTTTTTTTTTTTTTTATGTTTGGCTCGCCAAAATGACTCTACTCTGCCTGATGGAAAACATAAGCAGAATCCAAGAATGGTGGTCACCATACTCATTGCGAATGCAGACAATGCAGTATGGCGACCCACACTATGGCGGCCTAGTGATGCTGCTGCATCTTTTAGTCTAGTCAACAAGTATGGAACTTGTTGACTAGACTAATTGGGCCTCCGGTCTCGCACTCACCAACGAAACACGACAGCACGAACGCTGTCATTTTACGTTGATTTTCTGTGCGAGGGTAGTACCGCCCCGGTCGAGCCGGCCCGTTAACGGAAAACAGTTTCTGAATTGTAACCATTCATGTGTATTGCAAAAAAAAACTTATAGAGTAAAACAGATCTAATCTAATAAATATGCCTTTTCTATCGTAAATCTTGGAATAAAACAAAACTAAGTTATAAATATGTAAAATATATAAAAGAAAATCTGGGGTCAGTGCTCGTAGCCATCACATAAAGATCACAATTCACATAAAACTGTAGAAACACAGAGAGATGTCCCTCGCTATAAAAATTGTAACACGAATATAACTTATAATAAATTTGATACAACATTTTATGTCTTTAAGCTGGTTTATTGTTTATTAAATAATAGAGGATTACTGGTAAATGTCCTTACGAAAGAAACAGTACATGAAAATTCATTATACAATTCATGTTTTCAATGTTATAAAAATGTAATATTTAATAATAAATTTAATATAATTCTCGTGTCACGATGTTGCTCACGATGAACACCGAAACTATCTAAACAATTATCACGTTTTTTTAAAATGCGTGTTTTGCCAAATTCCAAAAAAAAAACATGCAAATCGGCCGAGGCCAACCCATAATATCCCACTGCTGGGCTCGGGTCTCCTCTCAGGAGAGGGTTAAGGCAGTACGTCCCCACGCTGGCTATAAATGTAGGTAGTAAATGTTTTATTTATTTATTGCAGCATATTAGTACCATAATTTCTAACTTAACAAGAACCTACCACGTTCCACAATTTTATTTCTAATATACAAAAAATCTCGTGTTCGTGATCACACTCCTCTTAAAACGAATCGACCGATTGGTATGATTTTTTTTTGTAATTTGGTAGGTAAGAGAATAGGTCGTAAAGTATTAATCATTCTCCTACGAAGAAAATGAAGTTGTTCGAGTCAACTAGTGAAATTACGTATTTCGGAAATTAGTGCGCTCAAGATAGGTATTCAATACAAACCTTTGGATTATCTGACTTTTTGACTATATTGCACGGGCTTTAGTCGCAGGCTCAATGTGACCAACGATAGTTACCGTAATAAATACGTAATTATATACCCATACTGGCCTTATTTATTAAAGTTTTAAGTCTTGTATAATTTTAAAATCAGGTTGAAAAGGTGATCGATATAAAACGATTAAGGATTTTAGGTTTCAACACGGGTAGAGTCAAACAAAAGGTAGTGATATATTTAGGTGTAACAAAGAGTTCGATCAACAAATCGTATGCCAGCCGCAGCGATTATGACATTGTGTGTTTTAGATCATTAATATACGCGGACTTCTGAAAAGGCTCATTTAGACAATGGCAATTTCGGGTCATAATAGTAAATCTATTGGATATCTCTCTAAATACATTTCTGTATGCAATTTGGTTTGCCGTCTGTGTGGAGACGAGTTAAGAATAAGCAATATCACCACTATTTATCTCCTGGGTGTCGGAAGAGCCGATTAATAGAGCAAACTACGCAGGACAACTGAGGAAGGAGCACTGTAAAGCGAAGGAAAACTTTTTTTTTAATGGAATAGCGGGCAGACGTATCGCCTGATGGTAAGCGATTACCGCCGCCCATGAACATCCGCAACACCAGAGGCGTCACAAGTGTGTTGCCGGCCTTTGGGGGATGGACGGAGGGGTTGGGATATGGGCCTCCGGTATTCTCAGTCACTTGGTGAAACACAGCGCAGGCGCTGTTTTACACCGGTTTTCTGTGAGGCCGTGGTATCACTCCGGTCGAGCCGGCCCATGCTTGCCGAAGCGTGGCTCTCCCACGGTAAGACTTGACACAAATCTTATACCAACCCTAGTCTGTACAGTGTGGTAGAGTTGCCAAAGACCCCAGTGCAGCAGTGAATATCTAGAGACGCGGTTGCCAAGTCAAATCTAACCTACTTTAAGATCTCATATTTTTAAATAACAGCAATTGTTATAGGTATCCAATAAAGCAAAAAAATAGAGTTTAATACTTGTACCTATAATGTTATTTTGTTCCTATAAATACATATTTAGATTTTGCATAGAACTTGGCACTCATTTAGATCTCCATTCTTTTTGCGTCGAAGCCCACAACCAAGCATAATTTTTGTACTGAACTTGGCTCTCCATTTTAGGGTTCCGTGCCAAAGGCAAAAGACGGAACCCTTATAGATTCGTCATGTCTGTCTGTCTGTCCGTCTGTCCGTCCGTATGTCACAGCCACTTTTTTCCGAATCTATAAGACCTATAATGTTGAAACTAAGTAAGTAGATGTATTCTGTGAACCGCATTAAGATTTTCACACAAAAATAAGAAAAAAACAATAAATTTTGGGGGTCCCCATACATAGAACTGAAACTCAAAAATTTTTTTTTCATCAAACCCTTGCGTGTGGGGTATCTATGGATAGGTCTTCAAAAATGATATTGAGGTTTCTAATATCATTTTTTTCTAAACTAATTAAATTGCGCGAGAAACACTTCCAAAGTGGTAAAATGTGTCCCCCCCCCTGTAACTTCTAAAATAAGAGCATGATAAATCTAAAAAAAATATATGATGTACATTACCATGCAAACTTCCACCGAAAATTGGTTTGAACGAAATCTAGTAAGTAGGTTTTTTTTAATACTTCATAAATCGTAAACTGCAATTTACCTTTCATTCAATCAAATCAAATATTAAAAAAAAGTTACTTGCTGCTGCGTAACCCTTCATGGGCGAGTCCGACTCGCACTTGGCCGCTTTTTTACATTTATGTTTTTAGTGGGATTAAAAAGTACGGCGACAATCTAAAATATTTTAAGGAATATGTTTCTTACAAAAAAATATAACCTTCATTACATCTAAATAGGTTAGTTAAGAAATAAACTTGCCTATAATATGATCTCATGAAGAAAGTTTTAGGTTAGGGTTATCCTTAGTAGGTAACATACATAACTAAAGGTAAGTATAACGACTATGGCTGACAATTTAACCGCCTTTACTATAAACATCTAAGCAGGACAGGAATAATTTGAAGAAAAAAACCTATTTGCCCTACCTTTATTAGAAACGAATATCGTTGAGGTACGAACACATGTTTTAACTTAAAAGAAAATGTACAAAAGTCTTGCCTGTAGATGCCAAAGCTTCGTTTTCATATACACTTTAGCCTATATACATATGTATATAACACTGCTTTGCGCCTCGCAGTGTTATCTACAAAATTGTATATTCACATCGAGTTAGCGCTCCCACACGACCAATGAACAACTTCATACTTTGAATAACAAATGATTTTTACATAAGATTTTAGTTGCAAAACGACATATCTACCTACTCATGAATTTTTAAATTTTGATTTTAAAGCATCCATCCAGATACCTATATTTTTACAAATTTAAGAATATAATGAAAAAAATAACTTAGAAAACAAAACTAGGTAATAATTGTGTCATTTTTTTTACAAGTTGGATGCCAAATTGGCTTGTTCCTGTTTTGCCTCAAGTTTTCGTCCACATTGCTCAAATTTGTTGTTACATTTCGTGCTATTTTCATGCCTGTTTCGAGTCGCTTTATAAAATGTTACTTAAGTAGAGTTAGAATTAATAGAGACATTATTCCATATATATTCAGTTCCAAAAACATTGATCAAATGAATAAAATGAAAGCTTTTAAAATATGATTGCTTTGGTGTAAATAGTACTCTCTTTGTGATGAAACCAAGCAAACAATTAGGTCAGGACTAAGAAGATAAACATCAAAAATCAACTTTTGTACCTATGACCTAGTAGTAATAAATAAAGACAGGAAATAAATCAGACAAGGATCTTAAACGCTTTCTCTTTATTTTATTGTTTTCCTGTGCTATTTCAAATATAATTAAATATCGTACAAAACAAATAAACCAAGGACATTTTTTTTTTCATTGATCACAGACAGGTATTATTCCAACAGTAAGTTTTAAAATCATAAAATAAAACGACAACTGTTTTAGCTTGACTTTTGGCAGTTCTTTGAACATTTATTTTGTCAACAAAGAAATTTTAATTAAGCACTTTCTTTGACGGCTTCTTATAATAAACCCCATTTTGTAAGAAATAAATCGGATTTTCTAATTAATAATAAACATTATCGACTCAAGAAATTCTTTAAGCAAAACGGGAGCATTAAAGGAGTGTTTTAATTATTGAAAGAGACCATCAAAATTCGGACGGGGAAGCAATTGTGAAATTAGACGACAGTTGCCGACAGTTTCCTACAAAACAACCCCTTGACTTCTAATAGTCGACTCAAAATATTACGACTATTAAGAAAGTCTAAGACTATCGCAGCCCGGCTCAGAGTATTATTTTTAATATTCATCTACATAATGAGCTCCGAAATTACTCTTGAAAATTGAATTAAAATCGTGTTAGAAACGCTGTTGAACATTTCATATAATTAATTGTTTTGTTGCTTACAATCCTCGCTATTATGAAGTTGATGGCAAAAAGACTGGACCTTCTTTTCATTAATTAAAACAAACAGCTGCAAATTATTTAATGAAATCTTGCTTTGTAAAATTGTTTTTAGTACTCAGTGATTCGCTTCATTGTTCAAGGATAAGTTACGAGAAATGAAATAATGAATTTAATAATGAATGAAATACGCCATCGATACGAATAGCATTACGAGTATGTAGGTGTACAAATAGTGCATATTGTTATCTTATTATGTAAGGTGCCAGTAAAAGACTTGCGAATAAATCGGATATATCGTGAATAAGTGGCGGAACTACTTGTTGTATCGATTGTAAAACGCGTAGCAGACCGAGGTGGTCTTCTAATTAGATCCTTTGTTTGACTTCTAATATTGTATATATAATAGACTTTGATTTAGACTGTACCAAAACAAATTGACTTCTAAGATTGTTTAAGTACTTTAACATCAAGACAGTCCATTTCCAGATATCTTAAACAAGAAAAAGTTTTAAAAAACTATAACCCGACAACGTGAAAACTTTTGATAAAATTGAAATAGCCTATGTCGTTTGGGCTATTATTATACCTACGGTAGAATATACCAACATACATAGGCTGACTTAATTACTTTCGACTTTGCTGTAGTCAGGTAAAATCCGGATCAATTCGAATATATTACACTTCTATTTGATTCTTGGGGCTCCTAGGACGAAAATACAATTGTGATTCTTGAGTTGCAGCTATCTATGGGCGGCAGTAGTTACTTACCGTACTTAACCTGTTTGTTTAGACCCTTATACCATAAAAGTAACATAAAACTAAATAAACTATTTAATAGCTTCTACCAGGTCATTGCTGATCGGTTGCATGTTGTATGTCTAAACACGAACAAACTACAACAAATTTTGTTCGGAATAGCGTATGTTCGAAGTTGTCAGTTACAGTAAAAGTGCTGATAGCAAGTTGTCAAACTCCTCAACTGCAGCGTCTGGACGAGGGCTGTGAACTACATACGCTAGATGTATTCGAATAGTGTGGCTTATTTCTTTTTATATCTTCTTGCTAAGGAGAGATTCAGGTCCAGCAGTGAACTATCTAAAGCTGTTGATCTGGGGGCACGGTCGTGCCCCCGCCAAGACAAGCCAAGCGAAGCGCAAAGGCACTACCTACCTTTTCTCGAAGTGTTTCGTCGTTTTTGAACCATCATAACATTGGTTCCCGATATACCAGATTGTTAAAATTCTCAAGATATGATGTTACCAATAGACTAATGAAACATACAAAGTTTCAATTGTATAACTCTGATACTTTAGATTTTATTGATACCTAAAAAACACCGATTTCGTCACTGACACACTGATGATCATCAAAACTGTTAGGGTACTTCCTGAAGTGCTAGAAAGCTGAAATTTGGTATGTAAACTAAGTTTAGTATACAAACAACAAAAAAAATCATAAACCTATTACTTTTGCCCCACAACCCCCAAATTTGGGGGTGGAAGTTTGTATGAGACTTTCACAAATGTTTATGCTAGAAGTTTTATTTTTGGAACACGGACTTTTTCGAAAGAAGAATGAAGATGTACAAGAAATGCAGCCCAAAAAAAGAAAAAGAAACTGCCTTAAGCAACTTACAAAAAGAAATGAAATCCCACCAAAAACATTTTCATGTAAAATGTTGCCAAGACTACATATGGCTTACCCTGTGAAAAAGATATCAGATCTCATGTAGAGCCAAGGTTCTGAATCTACACGCCCTAACTCTACCAACCCTAACTTCATAAGCTCTACATCTCAGTAAAAATGTATAGCTTGGCTGTTTCGTTACTTCAGAAACTAAATATTCGTATGACACATTACTTCAGAAACTAGATATTTGCAAACGCAAAAGGCGTTCGTTTCCCCTTCGTGACGGTATGGTAACGAAACGGCGAAGCCATACATTTTTACATACATACACTTAGGGTTGGTAGAGTTAGGGCGTGTAGATTCAGATCCTTGGCTCTACATGAGATCTGATATCTTTTTTACAGGGTAAGCCATAATGTAGTCGTCTTGGCAACATTTTACATGAAAATGTTTTTGGTGGGATGATGATATTCTTAACACTGATTTACAACTCTACTACAAAATAAAAATTACTTTTTCTTTTCATTAAATTTAAGGTGATTTTTTGTTTAAATTATAGAGCGTGAACAGAATTTCTTTGCTTATAAAAAAGGACACTTCATAGACACATTTGTGTTGTGTTTTGTGAGTGTTTTTTCTGTCATTCAAGCATCTGTATGGGTAATTTTAAGGATTATCTTCCTCATAATATCTAACCAATAGATAACGTAGTGACAATTAAAAACCAAAGCTGTATATGAAAATGCCACGGACTAAAACTAATCGAATATTATATCGAATTGAAGTGGGTTAAAAATTATGGTTGGTTAAAAAACATAGGTTTTATTTTAAATATTTCAGAACACTAAAGGATTAACTGAAGTAAAAAAATAGAGAAAGCAAAGTACAATATGTTTTCCCTAACATATAAAAGCTGAAAGGGATTACAGATGCAGATTTATAATGGTATAGACAGGGATTATCGGAACACGTTTCGACATCATTTTTATTACAGCCCCGCTTGTCCATACAACACGGTCCACGTTAGTAAAGCGACTGATTTATGCTTGTCCGATGGTTCGACGGTAGGCGCCTACTGTGCTATTGTTTCTACAGGATTTATCGCTTATGCGAGCACAGGAGTCGGCAGCACAACAATTCACTTCGACAACAACAGCATGTCTATTGACGTCACTTGGTACCGGCACTCGCACGCGCCATTGTTGGCGTAGTCTGCTCCCCGTTATTACAAATGAGCTATGAGCTGAAAATGACACGTCAGAGGCTTTGTCATCTAGATCCGATATACAGTATAAATCTACAAATATGTAACCATTGAAATAGGTACCTCGTCAAAAATATTGATCATCAATAGAAATCTAAATACTGACAGCAGTATTTGTGAATGTCCAGGAATATAAATTACCTCTAAAATTCCTCAAAAACCTTCTGTACTTTGTATTCCACATTTACATAGTCAATAGCTTTAACTATAATGTGGTATTTGAAAAAGTAAATAATATATAAATAACTTAAATTGTAAAGATCTTTTCTGTTGAATTTTCGTATTGAATGCGACATGAATATTAAGAAAGGGGAGTTCGCAGTTTATAGTTGAAAAAAATTACTAATGACTTTTTAGTTGGTATCGGAATTTATAGTATAATTATGTAGTACGAAAAATTTATTTTCATTTTTATTTTGGATTTTGACTCAATGTTTTTAATGTTAATTTTATTTCATTTTATGTTTTGATTAAATGGATATTATTATTATTTATATATGAAACTTAGACGGTTTTTTTTTCATAAACATTAGTATTCATAGAACCGCATCTTTAACAAATAAGGGGCCTTAAATTCCGATACACCGTTTATATAGTTTTCACTAGACCTGTCTCGAATATTGATAACATATTGAAATTATTATTAGGTATGTAATAGTCACTTGTTTTTCTGGCTCGTTATTATAGACGTTTTCTAGCTTTTTATTATTAAATACAAGATGTGTACGTATACAAGCAAAGACAATTGTTAAACCATGACTAAACTTCAGCTAATCTGAATAACTTTCCCAAAGAAACCGTGTTTCCAGATGAATTTGAAAATCCGACATTACACACAAACACTGCTCAGAGAATTGATAGTTTTGTAAGAAAATTTGAATTTTGAAATTCATTTAGGATACAAATTCTTTGGGAAAATAGTACGGAACGACAACGGTCCAAAGCCATGTTTTCGCTAATTATCTTTGCTGAATATACCTCAACCTTGTATAAAAACTCAGTTATATATGATCGGATGATAGTTCTATTTTTGTTGCATACGCCATTAAAATTAATACAGATGCATTTAATATTTGGAATCATTGATTTTTGGATTGTGAAATCGGAATGATTTTTTCAATACCATAAATAATCATTGGAGTTTCGATTATCAGATTTATGGTTATTGAAGATATGAAGCAGTGATAGCACGCACCGCAACAAAATTCATTTACATGGAAATGTAGACCCTCGATCAATATGGGGTAAAGTGATTCTGGGTAATTTATTGTTCTGTACAAGTACGTGCATACATATCATAAAGGCTACACTTTTCTTGCTTTTCTATGTTTTTATGCATGATAAGAGTTAATTGTATGCATTATGAATGCATTTTATCCAATGAAAGAGCGTAAATTTTGAAATAAAGTATACTTGTGTAATGTGTGGATGTGTGCAAAAGATTTCAACATTACGTGAAAATCAAGTTGCACACATCAATGTTTCTATGGACCTGTCATCATCCGGATTATACTTATACTATAACTAGTTTTTGCGCAATGGCTCCTCCCGGCTATGTCCTCCTCTCCTCATGAATCAAAGCATCTCCATGCCAAATTTCATTGAAATCAGTACAGTGGTTTGGAACCGCGAAAATGTAACAGGTAGACACAGTTACTTTCGAATTTATAACATTAGTATAGATAGTGCAAGCTATACTGGTCATTTAAATCAGGGTTGATAAGATTTAAATCACTTGATTTAAATCAGTGATTTAAATCGTTATTTTAATCAAATGATTTTTTTATAAAAATCATTAAATTTTTACTGCAACCTAAAAAATGGACTAGGGACTTCCCCCGACATAGACTACGGCGCGCACACGTGCACAATGCCGTGCGAGCGAGCGATTACCGACCAGTTCCGGGAATGCCGGGATTGTCAAATATTTCAGAAATAATTTCGCACATGCTATTCAAATTTAATTCAAAGCGACAAGTATCCTATTTCAGATAGTGTACTCATCTGGCAAGAATTAGAATGTACTTTAATGAGTTGCTAAGTTTTTACTTACCTTGTTATTTTTTCAACACTACTTGTACCTACTGTTGATTTTAGTAGAACTTGTTAAATTACCTTTTATTTGGTATAATAATTCAATTTAAAAAACACGTTGTTTTCATTTAATAAATAACTGACCATTAAAGTAATAAAAATATAATAAAGTAAAAAAAAAACTGATTTAAATCTAAAAAATCCGATTTAATTCAAATGTATCTGATTTTTATGATTTTTATTTTAAAAACATGATTTTTATCAACCCTGATTTAAATAAAACAATCTAAAATCGTGTTGCACTTAATACGTTGATATTCTAATCTCAAAATTAAATTTTGACATATACGCATTCTAATTTTAAATTTATTTAAAGCATAATGCATGCCATGCAATCGCTATGTCGGAGACTCATCCGGGGGGCTATCTGCAGCGTCCCGATAGCCATAAATTGGCGGACGGTGCGCGATTGGGCTTGAAAACTTTTGTCTCAAAACGACTTTAACACATGTTACATCCCTATCTACGAAGCTCATATATAGTTTTATAAGTAATGTTATCTCACTTATATTTCATCATCATCATCAGCCTATCGCAGTCCACTGCTGCACAGAGGCCTCTCCAACTGCACGCCACTTGGTTCGATCCTCGGCTTCTCGCATCCAGCTCCTACCACCTGTCTTGTGCAAATCATCACTCCACCTGGCCTGTGAACGTCCTACATTACGTTTGCCAAGACGCAGTCTCCACTCAAGAACCCGTTTACCCCAACGATAAATCAGTTCTGCGGTCAATATGGCCAGTCCACTGCCACTTCAGCTTGGGGCTATGTCGATGACCCTGCTTCTCTGCCGGGTCACCTCATTTCTGATGCGATCTCTCAGAGAAACGCCTAGCATAGCCCTCTCCATAGCACGCTGAGCGACTTTGAACTTGTGGACCAGCCGTGCCGTAAGTGTCCACTTAGATTTATTTTACTTCATTTTTATTTTCTTACTGTGTTTCAAATTAAAGGAATGGTAGTGTTTTGCAGCAGAAAAGAAAACACAGTTTTAACATTCTTTTTTACCCAAATACGACGAAGCCAAAAGGAAGGGTAATACGAGAAGGGTTTTACGAAATGAGTTATAGGTACTTTTAAACTTTTACTTGTTCTGTAACTGTATATTGAGTTAATCTCTAATGTCAAATTCAAAATTATTTATTCATATAAGACACTAAGCGACATTAATGAACGTTAAATTGAAGCTACAGTTAAAAATCATAGACCGAAACTAACAGACGCCACAGCTTCTGGATTGTCAAGGTAAGTTAGATGAAAACACCAAAATCTATTGCCTGTTTGTGTCGATGTATAACTTCCAGTTTCTAAAATGCGTAGAGCCTTATGAGAAGAATACTGGCAAAGAAACTCATGGCCACTCTTTTTAAAAGTCAGATATTTAGGTACGCAATCTGTTTACACATGAATTTCATTGTAACGCTCCAGAAGCTAACGTATCAATAAAAAAAATCACTTAGTTATACCGTTGAAAGTTTGAGCCTATTAAACATAGAAATCATTCAACGTGTTCAAGGTGCAAATCTACTTACATTCAGTTGCAAAATCTACTGTAAAAAATAATTTGCTACTACATTAAGAGGTGAACCAAAATAGTAGTATAGGATAAAGCATCGCTGACGAGGCTGATCAATCACCCCAAGCAGCACCCGTTCACGAGTATGACGCATGAACCTGCCATCATCTCCTTCGCCGTATTAGAGGGAAAGAAACGACGACACCGCTAGCAATGACATTTTAGTGAGCATGACGAACCATAGTCGAGCTACTGATAAAAATCACTTCTAATCAAATTACTATAATAATCGTCACGCATTACTTTCAACTAACTATGGTTTGTTAGTAAATATATTTAATGTCATCGGGGCACTATTTCATAAAATACCTATGCATAATAGTAAGTGCTGCTGGGTGTCTCTCTGTAAGATAAAATTCGTAATGAGGTTATTTGACAGAGAACTGGAGTAACCGACATCGCACAGAGAGTCAGTACGGTGAAGTGGAAGTGAGCCGGCCATGTCTCCAGACGAACCGTCGCTGGAGCCGAAATGTGTTAGAGTGGAGACCGCGATTAGGCAAACGTAGTGTAGGGCGCCCTGCGGCACGATGGACCGATGATTTAAAGAAGGTGCTGGCGGATGGATGCGGACTGTCCGCGGACGGCGATAGGTTGATTGAATAAAAATAATAGTAAGTATGATTTAAAGTAGAATATACTTTATTGTACATCAATGGCAATATCTGCGGTAATAACCAAACTTGCCTGGCTTTACAGTTTCATAATAATGGTATCTAAAATGTAATAAAAACCTCTTAAACTTTCAACGTAGAAAATATAACATGTTTGAACAGAAATGTTATGAAAAATACAGACAAATCATGTATGTATACTGAAGTAACGTATCTGTAACCAAATAAATACATAGATAGTTTCAGAATTCACGAGATGGAGATAATATATGCCGTCGCATATAAATCGGTAACAATACGAAGATACATTTACATAACATTTCTTGGTCAACAAAATGTAAACTTTATATTTTCTGCTCTAAAGTAAAAGTAACAATAAAAATAAACAGATAGGTACCAATCTAAGTTGATTCAGTTTTAGATTTGCCAAATTTTCTCTGTTCGTGTCAAAGAAAATAGAAGGTTGAGGACTTACTTACTTAACTAAAAACACACAGTAAATTATATTCTTATGAATTTATAAATGGCCCAACCCATTAGAAGAAAATCATGTTAAAAGCAAACATTAAGTTAATTTGCGGGTCTTTTATGTAAAACTTTTCCACGGATTATCATCTCATCGGGGATAGTGGAAAACCTATAACTTTAGTTAAATACGTTCTAACGGCCTTGAAGTCTGAAACAATGTTTAAAAATCTTATTAGTACAAAAACTAATTATACAAAAATTGTGAAGTCGCGCTCTCTAAATGAATTTTCTTAGTTCTCTTTATCTAAAACTTATTTATCGTCAACAACCGTCACTTTTTAGCTCCATCTCTTTTAGTTATTGTGACGTATTGAGGTCTTGTCATGTCATTCAGTTATGTCATCCTGTCACCCGTTGAAATTCCATAATTGGTCAACTTGACAAAGAAATTCTGCCATAGTTTGTGGCTCCGCAAATATTTGTTTGGAAATCTGAGAACGATAGTCATTTTGTATGCTTTTTTAAAAGTTACATTGAGTTAACATTGATTTGAACTACACTGAACTAAACTGCATGCAAAACATACTACGCTATTAAAGAAGTATTCGTTTAATTTATAATATTAGCTCAGTAAGCTTTTTTGGCATTTCTGTTTCAAATTCTGCCTCTCGCTATTTCGTCTGTATAGGAAAGTCAACTTTTTTTTTTAATTGATGGAAAGGAAATTCTTAAGCTTCTTGACATATGAAACGTGAAATCATTATTCCGTTGAGAGGCAAGTGGGTGAGCATAGCAGGAGTAAGTACAAAAATCTTGCTTATGCCAAAACGAAGGCGACAGACGTAGCAAAATGACATTTATTATTTCAATGTAATTGAAGAAGTTATAGATATTGTAAATTCTTTTTTTTTCAAGTATTACGACACGATTCCGATGATCCACTGTCTGTCATCGCAAATAATAAAATTCTTCCTTTTTAGGAAAACAAACAAACCCTATAAAATAACTAAATATATCATAATTCTACATGCGCAAGTCCTATTTTTAACCGTCTTCAAAAAAAGGAGGCGGTTTCTCAATTCGACCGTATATATGTTTTTTTTATGTGTGTTCGCGGATAACTTCGTTGTTTATAAACCGATTTTGATGATTTTTTTTAATGGAAAGGAGATATCGCAACAGTGGTACCATGATAAGGACACTAAGATCGGATGATGGCATCCAAGAGAAATCGAGTCGAACCTTGAAGTCGGTTTTTGTTTTTCTTAAAATTTTACTTGTTATAATTCTTTAATTTGTTGGTCAGTGGAGTACATAACATCTGTAATATTATCTACCTCTATCATAATTCTCAAGCACAAGTAATATTAATTCTCCATCGAAGATATTCATGATGCAATTAAATTATGCACGGTACCGAGGGCAAGTTCAGATTGGTTCGATCAAATGTGGCCTACCTGTGTTTGCATTTCATTGGCAAATGGAGTTTCTACTTCCCTGAAGCTCTGTTTGCTAATTTCCACTTCAGTCTCTGATATTATTTCAATAATTACCTGTATTATTAGGATATGATTTAGTAGGTAGTGACTCTGTGTTATGTATCTATGTATGTATATGGTTAACTGTGTATTTATGTATGTGTTTATGTGTCTATGTATTTATTATGTATGTGTACGAGTACCTAAATAGAATCCATGCCTATCGTTGTATAAATCAATGATATCAAAATGGAATGGATGTATTTCTTAATGTTGTGGAAAAATGGTCAATAAAACTTCGGTAGTAACTGTATCACGTTCATAATCATCAACAACCTATAACATCCCACTGCTGGGCTTGGGTCTCCTCTCAGGAGAGGGTTAAGTTCACGTTTATAATTTCAAAGAAAATTAACGAAATTCCAGTAAATGTCGCTTTTATTTATAAAATTTTGAACGCTGCCTTTAAACTCCCTCAAAACATAAAATGAATGATTCACCGCAAGGCGAAAAACCAAATGAGTATGTATTAGACTAAATAAAATATTATGAATGAATAATCACGGCTGTCAGTATAAAGCCTAAATAGAATTGGGTTCGTTTGGAGGTCCGCTTGCCGCGTGTGACACACGTTGAATATTTGAGAATGGTTGAAAACAACGCTATACAAACACAATGCTTACGGAATGGCTTGCTATTATTAGTGATCTTTGGATACGACAATTTATTATTTACTGCACTTTAAGTATTAATTTAAAGATCTATCGGTTGTCAAATGATCTATTAAATGTTACTAGTAACCTACTACTATCCTAGGTGCATAAAAAGTAAAAATATATATTTTAAGTATCATTAGGTGTATCAAATTGAAATGTAAAATCATAAATTTTGTATTATACTTTATTCTCAAATATGTTGTTGTTTACGCTTAGGTTTAAAGCACACGTATTTATAATAAATAATTTCAAATAAAAATACTGTAAAAGACAGCACACTCATACAGGCCAGGCCGTAGAAACATGCACAAAGTATCATCACATCTAAAGGATGCACTATGTCATTTTTATTTAATTCTTGGTGCATTCCTACAAAATTGTTATATCTAATTTTTTCAACGATGCCCGATTCTACCAGACGGTTGATGATAGAATCAACTATTGCAGCTGCTGGCCAACCGCGTCGCATAAATAAACAGGCACTAGCGCTACTGACTTGAGTGTCTAAAACTTGATAAGAATGACGATTATGGCGAATAAAAAATGTATCTGTTGCTATCAAAAATCTTGTCCCATTAGCAATATGTCCTAAACATTGTAGTAAATTGAGTAATCCCAATACTGTAAACTTGTGTTCTAAAGATGTACCTCGGTAATGTTCTAAAATAGTTGCTGATCCACCATAGCCACTAACTCTAGTCACTGCTTCTTCAATTGTGGTGAAAGGTGGTTCTAAAAGCTCATTCTGAAGAAACTGGACTAATTCTCCCTGATATGCAATACGCATTATAAAACAAAACCAAATCCAAATCAAAAATAAATTATTTAGCAATAGTATCTTGGTTTCATAATTGACAGTTTGTCCCAGTAATAATGCAAACGCTTGGTAACTTATGCATTTCTTTTTATCTTTACATCTTTTGTATCTCCTTATCAGTACTACCACAATAATAAAAACAGTATACGTTAAATAAAGTACTGGTGTAGTGACAGTCATGAAAGGTAACATCAGTTTCATCCCATGAACAATTTCCCTACGTTTTGGTCCAATCCATCGAATATCTAAAGTGTGATAAATGTGTGATGCTTGAGCCGCTGAGTAACGGTGCAGTGTCAGCATCCCAGCAGGTATTAGTATATCAGCTTTATTGTAAACCAAATCACTGAAGCCGCCTGTTGCTATTCCTCCAATAAAAGTGCCATATGTATTGTTCCATTGTCCCTCATTATAAACTGCAAGTTGTACATCCAATGTAGCATTCAAATACCGGGCTATATGTGATAATGTAATCCCATCGTAACCTCCGATTCTAGTAATAATACCATTCTCAGTGTCTGTATCATTTGCGTCCACATAGGGCAGAAAAGGCAGTGCTCTAAGCCTGATGGGACATTTATTGAAGTTCAGAAACTTATTTGGAAACATATTTTGGCCAGAATTTAGTTTTATTGGTAAGTCATTTTCACACTTTCCATTGGTGTATGGACAGTAAGTTGATACAATTAATTCGTTGTTGTTATTTCTACATAATATTACTATGTTAACAAGGCCATTTTTCCATGCTATTCTTGTGAACACTAAGAGCTCCATAAGTTCACTTATAGGTTTTTCCAAAACAAGCACAAGTTTTATAGGATACCTTACATATTTATTAACAAGAGATATGAATCTTTCAAATATGTCTGGTTCGGATGTAAAGAAAATCGTCTGCGAGTATCCAAATGATTTAACTGTATTAAGAATTACATTGGTATCGTTATTAAACAGAGGCGTAAGCACTACAGAACCTTTGTATTTTCTTAAAAAAATACTAATTTCTTCAGTGTCATAGTGTGTCCAAATCACAGAGGTTACCAAATGATGTTCGTAATATTTGCTAGTTATTTCTACAGCACTTTCTACTATGTCAGATCGGGTATCAATGTTAGCAGATACGATGGTAAAGAAACCGAAAATAAAATAATACTCCATGGTCCCGTCCCTATGTAATTCACGATATCACGATGAACTATGTTAGCGATAGTCGTGATTGCTTTTATAGGATTCTAAATCACATTTGTTTACACGCCGCGTATAATATCACTTAGTATATCATTCAAATAACTGTAATCATTATGAGTGAGGTTATTTATGATTTTTTTAAGTACCTTAACTTATAGTTAAAGTAGTTGACAAGAAAATACTTAAAATCTATGGGGAATATAATTTAATAATAATAATTAATCTACGGACTAGAATTCTCTGTGCACCGTTTAAGTTTTCTTTATTAAATTATAGAGGTCTTATTTTTTATTTTACAATTGACTGGTTCTATTGTAAAAGGTATCTATATATTTTATTTTATCTCCGAAATTCTTTATCAATGCATTGGAAGACGTCTTCAAGACGTTCGTCGATTGAAACGGATAGGAAATCAATCTTTATATATATAATTCTTCTGTGAGTGTGTATGTCACTGAACTTCTCTCAAACGACTGGACCGATTTTGATGAAATTTTTTGTGTGTGTTCAAGGGGATCTGGGAATGGTTTAAATTCACATAAACGTAAACGATGTTACGTGGGTCAGCTAGTATAATATAAATGAGCAGTACTTCTCACACTTGCGATTTGCAGACGACATAGTTATTCTGGCGGAATCTCTTCATGATTTGGAAGAAATACTCAACAGTCTGGGTGATTCTTCAAAACGAGTGAGACTGAGGATTTGGAATGAAAATCGAAAAAAACGAGTCATGCAAAACAGGCATGCCCATTAGCAAGTCCCGAAACCGAACTTTTATCAAACTATCCTACTCGGCTGACACAACTTCGATCGGGAGGCCCCTAGAAGGGGCTGGGCGGCGTATGGGAAGCTACGTTACCTTCGAGTCGCCGATACGTCAGTCTGTATTCAATTAGTGCGCCCTACCCGCAATGAAATAGGGAGCTGAGACGTATACACTCATCATCAAACTGCTCCACAATTTTAAAGTAGCTCAGCGAGCGATGCTGGGTGTCTGTCTTCTAACATCGTACGCGGAAATGGAAGGCCTATGATGTCTCCAGGCGAACTGACGGATGCTGGAGCCAAAACGTGCTAGAGTGGAGACCACGATAAGACATGGGCGCCCTGCGGCACGATGGACTGACGATTTGAAAAAATTGGCTGGCGGCGGATGGACGGGGACTGCCTAAGACCTCGATGGTTGGCGCTCCTTGGGTGAGACCTTTGTTCAGTAGTGGATGGCGATAGGTTTCTATATATTTACTTTAAATGGAAGACCAACAAATAAGTAATAAAATATTTTTATATTCTTAGAGTAGACTGTTCACATTATTATAATTTATTATGGTCTGTTGATAAGGAATTCGGTAAACTCCATTAGAACTATCTAAACATATTTGAAGTATAATATTCTGTGTTACCATGAATAGTAAGTAAGTATTCATAAATCACCTATAATACCTAATATGAATGAAGCGAAGAAATATATAATTTGTTAGAACACTTTAATGCCGCTATAATTACCATTTGTACAAATAAGAAAAATGATGTAAGTAATATTTAAACCCATATAGAATGAAGTAAAGATTTCAATTATAGCTATTTTTATAAGCATTTTTTGGTTTCATTTTCTTAATTTTCATTAAAAATTCAGTTTCAACAATACAAATATCTACTAAAAAGAAATCTTCAATGCAACTTGTGTTATGGGGGGGACTTTACATACCTACATACATTAAACAGACACAAAGAACACCCAGACTCAAAACGATATTGCCCAATAAATCAAAAAATTGCCCTATAAATAATAAATATTTCGGACATCTTATACACAACGCCATCTAATCCCAAGCTAAGCAGAGCTTGTGTTATGTGTACTAGACAACTGATATAAATACACCAGAAACACCCAAACACCCAAACTCCGAAACAAATATTTGCAGATCATACAAACGTTTGGTCCGACCCGGGAATCGAACCCGAGACCTCAAACACAGCAGTCGCATACGCTACCACTGCGCCACAGAGGCAGTCATTGATGCATTGATGTCTATGATGAGATCGAACTCGCAACACTCAAAGGCGGTAACTCAGGCGAGTTACCACTACGCCATTTGTGTAATTCGTGATTTAAAACTACATAGTGAAAGGTAACATTAATTTTAATTAAACATTTGCATCAAACATCTGTTTAAACACAGCCATCAAGACATTTTACTCGAATGTTAATGTCAATATACATATGTAGGTATGTACCAGGAGCCAGTGACAGATTTTCATGACCAAGTCCCTCCCAATCGAAACTTCGTAACAGGCATTAGGAATGTATATTATGAATACTCGTGACCGTCAGCTGCGACTCCGTCGGTGGGGCAGGCAGTGGCAGCCCAGCAAGCATGCAGAAAAATAATTTTTTTTAGTCACTTCCTCCCGTTTCAAAATTTGTAGGATTATAGTTTACCTAATATCTTGAAGGAAAAATAAAGTCAACTGATCATAACATGGTGGATTATACGTCAGCTGGGCACTTGAACATGACAACAAAAATTTTTTTTCAATGATTTCCTCTCATCTACAATTTAATTTTTAGTGTCAATTTAATTACATCAACGAATAAAAATTCATGTCAGCTTGGTCTATCCCAGTGGAAAGTTTGTCAGCTGGCACCTTGAAAAGTGTAACGCGGCAGCATCTATCATCTACTGAATCTTATCAGCTGACGACTTTTCCCTTGACTTATAAAATAAATAAAAATAAAAAAGCCTTTTATTCCATGCAATTACCAAGTATTTTTACAATATTGATTTTCTAAATAATATGCTTAAATTTATTATTAGATTACTTATAATTATTCTAGATTTTGATTCCTATTTAGATTATTACATTGTAATTCAATATAATTCAGTCATGCGTAAATCAATTATTCAAATATTATTTTATTATTATCAATTATTATTTTAATTATAATCTAACATTATTATCAATGTTATTATTTTAATATATATGCATGGACCTTTCTCAGGTGAAGGCCTCCTCCAACGATTTCCACTTACCTCGGGATCTGGCTACTTTCATTTAATGTGGTCCGGCGACTTTTTTGAGGTCGTTCTCCCAGCGTGTTTATGGTCTACCAACACGTCGCTTGCCCTCAGGGCCGTCCCATGAAGTTACTTCAGATGTCCATCTCTTATCTCTCAGTCGTGCTTGACTTACAGCTAGCTAATTTTTTTCAATATTTACTAGAGCATGTTAACAATCCTCTTATACATTTTCATCCGAGAGGACATCAAATTTCTTAAATTATTCTCTTTTTACAGATTGAAGCTAGATACATAAGCCATTTCCACATTGCAGCTAGATTGTGGATTAAAATTACCGAAGTATATGTAGATGTGAGATTTCACTATTTAAGAACTATGCGGTTCACTTTTTCCAAACGTCAAAAATTGAATAAGTATATGCTGTTTCAAGGACAATGATGTTCTATCTTCTTTTCTTCTTAACGTACTTTATTATAGTATTTTTGTAAACTACCTAAACAAACGTTTCACTATCCCAAGATTAAACTGTCTATTTAAAATAAGATTTGTGTAAGAAACGATTTATGTAAACAAATTTACTTCGTTACATAAACAAGAAAGTGTGACACTTCACTAGTCGGCGCTCGCGCATTGACCAATCGGGTGCCACTATTCCGGAGTGAGATATTTGATTATGATTGAAAAAAAAACCGGTTAAAAAGAATAGTATTTGTAAATCAAATCGAAGAAAAGCGGGCGGTTAACGGCCAACGAAATGGGAACGGGACGGCTAGTATAATATCGTGGTTTTTATCGTGTGCCAGCTTATTCCTACATATAAAGTAACAGAGCAGCACACAGGCAGCTTGATGGGAAATTGTAATTCGTTAAAAAAGAAATGTATAAATGTTACTTGGAAAAACAAGAGATATTGTTACAAAACTTTTTCAGCGTGAACTGCTGTCAGTCAAGTACTATAGCCCAAAAAGAGATTTGAATGAGAGAGATCTGAATTTCTATCATAATAGATTTCTTATTTGTTTCATTGGTCAATATGACTTGAACCTAAAAGACATAAAATGCATAATTAAGGCGCTTTTAGTGATGAGCTCAGCAAGGAGCCAGTTATCCATGTATTGTCGATTTTATTTAGAAGGCAGTATGTCACCATCCCTATTCATCCTGTGAGTATCGTAAAAGCCTACTAAGGGATCAAACTATATGAGACAACACTTCAAAGAGAATAGCACCTAAAAACAAACCTTACACCAAACTGCCTGGGAAGTCTGATATAGTAGACCTAAACCCTAACCTAAACCTTTGTGTTTTGAGGCCCATGTCCAGTCAGTGGACTATCTACTAAAGGCAGTGCATGAACTGGATGTCGTATAATTGTGACACAAGAGCGAACTTACTAGACATCTTAGCCAGGTGCATATTGCAATAATAAAAAATATTAATTATATTCAAAATTTTATTATTACAAAACACTATACAATGTAAATAGATAATACAGAAAAGGTGGTGTATGAAAGTTACAGCTTAAAAAAATATTTATTACATCAGGTTTTCCTATTCATATAAATATCATTCATAAAATTTATATAAAACATTTAGGCATAAGTTAGGTAATAAATTATCGTCGGTAGTATACCGCACATTACAACTATGTGAATAGAATAAACTAGATGTTGCAATTCACGAATGCTCATCGACCTATTTCGACATTGCAAAGGTATAGGCGCACTCCTTCTAAAACGGACACTGAAACGGGGATTCCCATTATCATTGGTCATTATACATTTTAACCAAGCAATTTATGAATGACGTATACCTAGTTTCAAAATCCAAGTGGTCGGAAGATAATTGTTATATTGATGGTTTAGTTGATGATTGACTGCAAATTGTAATAATATAAATATAATAAATGCACTGTCTTAATCTTGTAACATTGTTACGTGTGAACGTTTAGTTTCAAGAAACATAATTTGTATAGACTAGAGACTTGTTCGACGCCTTTCGTGAATTGCAAGAACTTATAAGTTATAACAGAGTCATATAAGGGTGTTGTGCTCCCCGTACAAAGTTTATATCACTTAAATAATCCAGCAATTAAATAATATCATCACTTGTAAAATGGTTTGTGCCTTTAACATCAAACGAACTAGTTTGCTAACATAAAAAAATGAAGTTATTATTTCAATGCCTAAACAAGTGATCATCCACATTTTTTCATATTAAAGTTTACTGTAGCAAAGCTATATAAAAGGCACATCAAATTCAGGGCACGTCTTTGTATACTGTCAGTAAGCACACTTTTATAAATACGCTTAATTAATAATCTTTATGTCAATGTTCGTCAGGAAATATTGTTTAACATATCAAATAACAAAAACATTCAATCATAGCCTACCTTAAAATATGTACAGTATGACCACATACTAACCACACTGTACCTGATACGAAATGAAATTATGACCTTCCTTTCAGACTCAAAAATTATAACAATAACCGAAGTAGAGAATTTACAGTCTAAGCGTTATATGTGGCTACACTTTAGAGTGCTAAGAGCGAATTTCACACACAAAAAACTTATTGTAAGTGAGTGCTAAAATATTTTTTGCAGTGCACGGATTGCCTGAAAAATCTCTTATAGTCATGAAATCGCACTCAGCACTCGGTCCTCCAAGATTCGATTTAACCACCGCGTTGAGTAAGTACGGCATCTATCAAGAGCACGGCTCCATTGATGATAGCCAGTGATGCCTTTGCTAAGTTTTTGTCTCTCAGGTCGCTCTTGCCGTAATGTTGAAACCTGAAAGCAATTAAAGTTAAAAATTAACACAATTATTACAATGATTTTTAGGACTGGATGATAAAATAATTAAATTTCGGTTTTTGTCCATGAGTACATTGGTACATTTAAATCGAAGTAAAACATATCGCCCCTTATAAATAGTACGATTGCTAAAAATAATTTTCATCAAACTAACTACTAATTGAGTTGTATTCTGATATTTATTAAAGAAGAAAACATCAAGATTTAAATGCCTTCATACTTCGCATTACTCATTATCATTATATACCCGTTAATATATATATTTATGTATATTATGAGAATGAAAAGATGTCTCGGGTACCAGGAAAGTAGTCAGGGAGCCAGGTGTAACTGGCACCCGACGGTATTATTAAGAACACTGCGTAACTTTGCATTCGTCAATACACGAATATACTGAAATACTAGTACTGAAGCGTAATACTAGAAGTTAAACATACCTGTCAATAATAACAGCGCCACTGGCAACGAACAATGCAACTCCGACCATCGAGTAGAAGATGTCGATACGTTTGTGCGAAGGTGTCTGCATGACGTAACCTGAAACATGACGTCATTTTATATTAATTTTAATAAGAGGTTCCATGGTGGTCGAATTTGGACTATAATTAATTACGTTTTAAATGTTTTGATTGTCCATTGCCATTGCCACTATCCCTCTGTTATTGGTGTCGCATATATTTTATAAAATTATAACACTGATTAAAAACGAATTCTTCTAGTTTTTTTTTACAAAATTAAATGCATGAAATTAGCAGATAAATAGAGTCCAAAGAAATATTTTCAAACGCCTATATAATATTACTAGCTGACCCACGCAACGTCGTTTACGTCTCCTATTGCCCGTAGCGTAATAATTATCGCCATTTTTGTAACATTCTTCATTGATGCGCCTCTCCTATTGATCTCAGCGTGATGATATATAGCCTATAGCCTTCCTCGATAAATGGGCTATCTAACGCTGAAAGAATTTTTCAAATCGGACCAGTAGTTCCTGAGATTAGCGCGTTCAAACAAACAAACTCTTCAGCTTTATAATATTACTTGCTGACCCCCGCAACCTCGTTTGCGTCTCCTATTGCCCGTAGCGTGATAATTTTCCCCCGTTTTTGAAACATTTTTCGTTAGTGCTCCGCTCCTATTGGTCGTAGCGTGATGATATATAGCCTATAGCCTTCCTCGATAAATGTACTATCCAACACTGAAAGAATTTTTCAAATCGGACCCGCGGTTCCTGAGATTAGCGCGTTTAAACAATCAAACTCTTCAGCTTTATAATATTATAGTATAGATAGGATTTTAACACGTACACCATTGCTAATATCACGTAATAAGAAATTGTAATGGGGATTTGGTAACATATTTACAAACATGCTTTATACATACATCACTGAAATGTTCATGTTGCTAACAGTATCTACGGTGCTATTCTCAAATTTGCATTGTGCTTATTTTAGTGGCGGAATACGTATGGAGTATACGACGTCTCAACTCTTATTTTCAGGAAATTTTACTAGAAGTTGCGAAAAGATAATATTATTCGGAGGACTTTATTATTGCTGCGTTGTTATTTATAAAGTCTTTGCTATAAATAGAGGTTGTACAAAAGGCTTAAGAAATATGTGTACTAAAGTGGATGTAAGTGCTCAGTAGGCTGACAATTGTCCGGCAGTGATTGGCACTACCTACATAACGATGTTTAAAGTGATTTCATCTCGGCCGAATGCTAGTTTAATCCCAGATTAGTACCTAGTCCTTTAGTCGGTGTATGGTAAAGTACAGTAAAATATGTATTTTGATAAATAACTAGCTGACCCGGTGAACTTAGTACCGCCATTTTTCTTTCGTGAATATTTTCTAAATTGCTGAAATACGTATTTATTTTAATACTTTGTTTTTCTATTTTTAACCGACTTCCAAAAAGGAGGAGGTTCTATGTTCCACTGTATGTATTTTTTTTTTTCACTTTTTTTTTTGTTTTTTTATGTATGTTCACCGATTACTCCGTCAATTGTGGACCGATTTTGAAAATTCTTTTTGTATTTGAAAGGGTATGCTCCCGAGATGGTCCCATTGCCACCATATCAGGATCTGATGATGGGATCCCAGGGAAATCGAGGAAAACCCTCATTTTTTTAGGCACATACTATGTTTTTCGTATATATTCCGAAGTTACACCGGTATTTTTGTCTGGTAGTCATCATGTTATGATGATGAGCTGATGATGTAAGGTACAACTCCTTAACGGTTAGGAGTTGGAGGATAAAACTTTAAATATCATACGTATGTATGTTATCTTTAGTCGTATTCTTTCAAATAATTTTGGTAAGCTGATGATAGAAGGTGGAAGGTACAACTCCTCAACGGTTAGGAGTTGGGAGGATAATTCTTTCAATTTCATACGTATCTAAAGACCTTTATTCGTATACTTTCAAGTTATTTAGGTGAGCTGATGATCTATCATCACCAAGCCAAAAAGAATACGAACGAACAATTACAATAATCTAAGCGATAGTAGCTTGGCACCGACTTCAAACAGATTTTAGGTACCTAGCACACATTATAATACTACTATTTAAATGAATAAAGAATTAGGTATAGACAAGAATTGGCGCATAGCAATTTATGAAGAGCCAGTTTATTTTACCTTTTTAGTGTTTTTTGGCAGGGAGTTTTCGTTGGATGTTTTTGGAAGTCGGTTTTTTTTTAATAAAAATTTTCTTCTATATAAACCTTGTCCTGACAATGACAATTTCGTGAAAAAAATAATTATCCAATTTAGTTTAGTTGATCGGGAGTTATGCGCGTACACACATTTTGGTGATTAATTTATATATATATATGGATTTAGTGAGTAGAACGAACCTGCAGCAGCTCCAGCGAAGATGATGAGGTATCCGATGAAGGTACCGGTCACGAGCATGCCGATGTCCGCATCAGCATTGTAACTGTGGTAGTGTAGCGCTACACAGGAGCATGTGAGGGCCTGTAATGAATGAAATGAGAGCTATAGTCTGCAGTTAACAAAAAGCCTTTAACAGAAGTTGAATCCTACCATGCTGATCTTTGGAGAGGCCTTCATTCAGCAGAGGATGATAATAGACTAATGTATCAGTATGAGTACCAAACCTGAATAGTAAATGTGTACATAATGTGGTATTAACACTTTGGTATTAAATATTATTATTTTTTCAAGTATCCGAAAAAGGTAACTTTAGTGCCTTTGGACTAGTCAGACGGTAGAGGATCATCTAAAATCGATTTTGAAACTAATTTTAAGATTTAAAAAATGACTTCATGTTATTGTTTTATATCAATAGACTATTTTGGATACATTATGAAGTTTAACTACACACATCAAAAGTGTCTAGGGATCAACATATGTGTCTAGGGATCAACATATATTTTTGCAATAACTTTTCTCCTGATTGATATTAATTAAAATTTTCTTTAAGGATTCATCAAATAAAGTGTTTTCGTTTGTCACAGTAACGATAAACCAAGTCACCTTTGCATTAATAAAGAAATTTGCCATTTTCCTAATAAAGGGATTTTTGACATTTGAACCACTAACATTAAAGTTCGAAAAAAAGACTGAAATAACAGTTTTCTTTAAAATTTTATTAGGTAACTTAAACAATTAATAATCCGTGTTTCTACCGCGAACACTAACAACACAAGAACATCGGTTTGGCATACTCAAAATGAGTTCATCCAAACACGCTGTGGAATGGCCACCCATGTTCGTTGCAACAACAAGAAAAGGTCTTCTTGCGACTGGATACCCTCCATATTCGGCAGAGCTCTTCTCTGTAGCATATCCCATGCATGCTCAATCGGGTTCAAGTCTGGCGACTGAGCAGGCCAGGGCCAAAGCCACATCTCAATCTCAAGAAATCCGCATAAAAATGCTTGATCCCTAGACACTTTTGATGTGTGTATATTAAAAGTAACAAAATACGTATTTTTTATAATTACTAGCTAAATGTTACCACACCTTTATTTTTTCAATGCCTACTCCTTATGTGAAGGTTCAATAAAGCATTTTGAAATAGAGCAACATAACTTATTACAGTAATCCAAATCTGTGTTTTCCTTTGCGAGAAATAATACTTCCATACACATAGAATTCAGTAATAACATTCGAAAGAGGGGTCTATAAATGACGTCACGTCAATTCAATTTCTCAGTAAAGTGGTGACGTAAGACATATAATATAGAAGGAGTATGATGTCATCCGACACACCACTGTGATCGCCTTCATAAACTGTCGAGGCCATCCGCTAAAGACCTTGTCTTTGAGGATGGACGTTTAAATGAGGACAAGTGTGACGACATATTTCTATATTTGACTTAGTTACGCTATCTTTGCAAACTTTGTCTTCAAAATCTTTATTAAGCATGTTTAGGATTGCTTGTAGTAGATAGGTAGATAGATATACAAACATTACTAAAGCATTTGGTAGCATGTAGTGTTCAAGTTAAGTTTACATTGCTTAGAACAGCTCATGCCATAAACAAATACGTGTTTTAGTCACGATAGTATTCAATAGGATTTGAATGAAATCTTTCTAGGGATTATTGGAGCAGGGGATGATGAAACACGTCCTCGTCTGTGCTGTTCAACAGTTCGATTTCTCGTAAGCACGACAGAGAACTCTTTAGTCTTTATCACTTTCATTTCACTCAACGATTTAGGATATACCATTTAGTTTTTTAGAGGCTTTGGTTTTTTGTTTCAATCGACAACATTTTATAACCAGCTTCCAGGCTAAGAACTGTAATCAATTTTAGGCTAAGTAATAAGAAAAAATGAATATCGTAAGTGTTAGATACAGGTTCGAGACTGAGACTAAGGATAGGGTCGCGTACTCATCATTATCAACGCTTATTTCAAGTTTTTCTTCTCTTTGTTTTGACGTTGTCCTGAATAGTTCCCGTTCTTAGTCACCTAACCTAGCCTTACCGTGGGAGAGTTACGCTATGCTTCGGCATGAATGGGTCGGCTCAACCGGAGTGATACCACGGCCTCACAGAAAACCGATATGTAATAGCGCTTGCGCTGTGTTTCACCGAGTAACCGGATACCGGAGGCCCTTACCCCTCCCCACATCCCTTTCTCCATCCCCCAAAGGTCGGCAACGCACTTGTGACGCCTCTGGTGTTGCGGGTGTCCATGGGCGGCGGTAATTGCTTACCATCAGGTGATAAGTCTGCTCGTTTGCCCCCTAGATAGGGGACAAACCCCTTCAATACTCCCATGATATGAATAGGGGTGGTGACACTCGCTATTATTAATCCGTCACCAAACTCGGAACGGGTAGGTATATATATGTGAGTCACATATTACTATACCATGTGTCCCAAAATTCAACGATAAGCGGGCGCCAAAAGGTAGACCTGCTCATGAGAACATGAGGAAAAATATACCTAGTTTTTTTTTAGTTACAAGAAAAATTTAGAATTTCTTTGTAACTAAAAAAAAAACTAGGTATATTTTTTTTATTTTTTTTCCTTATGTACTCATTAGCAGGTCTACCTTTAGGCGCCCGCTTATCGTTGAATTTTGGGAGACCCTGTATGTAAATACGTGACTCCGGTCCTAGTCTCCTCTCTCTGTAGTCCTATGATTGGAGATATAGCAACATTATAATACGCCACGTTATGTGGCCCACATAACGCTTATGTTATAGAAAGTGCAAGCGAGAGATAGATGCTCTCATCATTTCATCAATGTTCCGTTATGACGTTGTTCACGTTAAACCTCGTTAAATTATCGTCCGTAAACGGACTTTACAGACAACCTTTTTTTTTAATATGGCCCGCCATAATGACTTTACTCTGCCTGATGGAAAGCATAAGCAGAATCCAAGAGTGGTGGCCACCATACTCATTGCGAATGCAGACAATGCAGCATGGCGACCCACACAATGGCGGTCTAGTGATGCATCTGCATCTTTTAGTCTAGTCAACAAGTATGGAACTTATTGATTAGACTTAGAAATTAATTTCACAGGGTACTTCCAATGAAACAAATCCTTTTTGAAAAAATTTTTTGAACTTAAATATAGGTAAAATATGGATTTGCTTAAATCAATAATGTAGTTTTAAATAGGTTTTTTTACCTTCAATTGAGACGGTAAAAATACAGACAAAAATACTATACATTATATATAGGCAAATTCTTATTGTATTGCACTATCAGTCGCTTATAGTTTTAATCTGTAAGTGTTTACTATGTATTTTTAATCGATTCCTTAAAGGTAAACTAACCAAATAGTTTAAATCTGACGTACCCACTCCATTCACAGAATGTGTGTTTTTAAAGCTAGTATAAATATAGATTAGATTACCTATACCTACATATAAAATTATTTTCTCTGGCTGACCTATTTGTTGACATCAACAAAGAGCCTTAATTAACCAACTTCAATTTTAACAGCTAATGATTTTTATACGAGTATTGTAAACACCCACAAAGACGGAATTTTCTCAAAAACCTCCCCCAAAGATGTAAAATAAGGGGCAAAAGTATGTATGGAAGTTTTTACTTTCAAAATTAGAATAACGAATTAACTATGCGAGTGAAACTGCAGGAAAAAGCTAGTTAAATTATTATAATAATTTAGATAGATTTGTGACCCTGACTTCGAGTTAATGCCTACACTCCCTGATCCATCCGCTTAAGCAATATCCTCTGATACAGCCGTAGTTGTGTGTGTGTGTGTATAACGTTACAAAAGTGTATGAAGTAGGACTTAAATAAGTAATTAACAGTACTATTTATCATTGTACGTGTTCAAAATGTTAATAAACATACTTTATTAACCTTGATGAATACATTAGGTAATCTGTATTCTGATTCGCACATGAAACAAAACGGAAGGCCATTGAGCCGAACACCTTGAACACTCATTCAGATTTTAATAAATATTAGTCATACAATCTGATAGTGTTTCTAACAAAAAAAACAGACACGCGCGCACTAGACGTCCTGGGATATGTTTCGTACAGATGTTAATAATAATATTTACTATACCTATAGACTGTATTGAAGTATTTTTTATACTCCTAATGGTAGATTTTTATCTTGAAATTTAGTTAGGACCAACTTTGAGGTCATTCAATTTTTTTTCAACTTTGAAGTCGTTTCACAGGTAGTCAAAATATCGCCTTACGTACATATTTTTGAAGTCTGTTAAAGAGAATGATACGATATTACGTTTTATATTGTATTTGTATAAACAAGTACAGTACAAAACAATGCATTTTACTGTAGTGTATTTTTCGTTAAACAAGTAAAATTTTAACAAAAACAAAAACCGACCTCAAGGTTCGACTCGATTTCTCTTCTATGCCATCATCAGATCTTAATGTCCTGGTAATGGTATCACCGTTGGAATATTTCCTTTCCATTAAAAAAAGAATCATCAAAATAGGTTCATAAACGACGAAGTTATCCGCGAACACACATAAAAAAAAAGATTTTTGAAGCCAGTTAATAAAATACAACATAATTATAAATATATAACCAAGTTCAATCTTCTCTGAACTGTGAAAATATTAAAATTCTTCATTTCTTAATGTAGTTTTTAGAGAACATAAAAATACTTGAATTCAATCTAGCTCCAATTAAGAGCACATATAAAAAAATCAATTGCTTATGCGTTTAACCATATGTAATTGTATCATTCGTACCGATTTTCAAATCTATGCGGAAGAATCGTATCCCTGTGACTAAAAAACAATTTTGTAACTACTAAATTACAAGTAATTTTCTTGTTGACATACTAAATAAAACATAAATTTATTCTGATAATTGCTCTAATTAGTTTTAGCTAGCAGCTACTAATGAATACACTGATTAAACGACCATTAAGCTACAAAACGAGGTTAATGGTGACTACTTTGCTTTGGTGTTAGTTAAAGTTAAGCAACCTTTTCATTTAGGTAATACTGGTATAATGATTATGATGTTCTCCTAGCCGATTTCGACCACGGCGGCCAGTCTCAACGGAGACCAGCCAACTACGCAGGAGATATTATAGTGCAAAGGTGTGTGCTCAAACACAAGTGCACCCTCCGTTCCCTCACTCTCGTAATCCGATGATCCATCCAATACGACCGGAGACAGACCAGGCGCAAGACCGAGGCACGAGGGCTAAGACCCCAACTTCCAAAATCCGAGCAGTTATTAAGCATTACTATAATCAGAAAAACTCAATAACACTTTTAGGCTCAACCCAGGATTTGAATCCGAGACCTCATGATCAGAAGTCGCATACGTCAACCGCTAGACCAACGAGGCAGTTAATACTGATATAGACCATGTGCAGAAGAACGACTTTGTTTACAAAATATACCACGCGTTTTTATGTGGCAAACGCTTGGATCTATAGTCGATTTTATGTACGTAACAGTTTCAGTATTATCAGTGATATGAGTGGGAAAGACAGGAATTAGATATTCTAACATAAATTTAGTGAACAGATGTTTTTATTAAACTTCTTCAAGCTACTTTGCTTACTTTAAGCCCTCGGGAATAATACGTGCATACTGCAAAGAAATAACTATTCACGTTTACATATTATTATATTGTGTGCAATGCCGGTAAATCGGCATATCATAATACTTTTATAAGTGAGTTAATTGTAAATAACCCTTTTCTTCACTTATACATTTACAAATTATTATTATTTCAAAAACATTATTCTTTTATAATAAATTGGCACTCGCTTTCCATGTCCCATGTCTAAACGTATTGGTTATGAGGGGGAATAGTACACACTGAGTGTGAAAGTAATCGTTGTCGTCATTAGAAAGTTGATACGTCGCACATGTTGTAAATCGAACCAAACTGTTGTACCTACCCATATACTATCCTACAACGGTATTCTGTTAGTATGTTTGAGAATCACACTGGAATAGTGTACATATATAAGTATGTATAACTGAGTACAAAAATTACACTGCATGATTACAAAGAAAAGTATGCTGAAAAGAGTCCGACCTAAGATCCATTTGGTAGTCTGTAAAAAGGAATAACTGTTCTATATAATATACTTATAAATAGAAATACCGTGCTCAATTTTGTAATTTATTACAATCCCTTTGTACCTCACTTATAGCCAAGGAGTCACATTGGAACGTTAGCAACGTATGTCCCGTGACCTAGATACAAAATGTCTTAACAAAACAAACAATACACCAACTAAATAGAATACATTCTATGAGTCAGAATATTTAATAATACTGTTTTACTATTTACGCATTTACTAGAAACTAGCTGTTGACCGCGGCTCCGCCCGCGTGTATGTTGGTTATCGCCACGTTATCGAGGCAAATAGTAGCAAATGTGTTATTCTGATGTATAAGCTATATTACTGTAAAGTTTCATCCAAATCCGTTAAGTAGTTTTTGCGTGAAGAAGTAACAAACATACACACTCACAAACTTTCGCTTTTATATATTAGTGTGATGTGATTAGTGTGATTTATTAATGTAGTCATGAACTCATGACTGTGGCACATTCTCAAGGACTAACAAAGGAAGGGTATTATTTCTTTTACATGGCGGTGTTCACTTGTTGATCACGGCTTAATAATACAGAGTGTTTCCACCCCTATTCTTGCCATGGGTGTGGTAAGAGCCGAGTTATGGAGCAAACTATATAGGATAACAAGGATGCAAAGAGAAGAACTTGAAATAAACCCTACATCAAACGGTATGCCCTAGGGATTGCAATCCGGCCGGATTTCAGAGCGGATTCATAAATACGGCTACGGATTACCGGATCCGGTTTTCCGAATTGCAATCCCTAGTCTGCCCAGAGTGGTATAGCAGGCCAATACTTTCTTCCTTACGAGAATCCAGTGGAAAAGTAAAGACTATGAATGATGTTGGGTCAATTCAGCTTGATATAAATTGAGAATTTTAGTCTTACGTCTTACTCGGCATCAAATTATAATTGCTGGTTTTGTATTCAACACAATTAGAGCAATCACTGTGTTGTTTGTCTGTAAACAAGTTTCTTAGATCATTTTACTGATGCCACCTTACATCATCAAACCAGTTGTCTTAGATGTGATCATCCACTATTGTTATTAACAATTAAATCTTCTGAGTATTCAATACACGCACAATAGTTATTGTGTAATGCGGAAATATCAGCATTTGAAGTTGTAATGTCAGCAGTTATATTATATTTGTATGAGATACCCAATTATATAGCTTGGACAGCAAAGGTTATTCTGAATTACTCATTATCAAACGAAAGGTACAAGAAAGTTGTTCCTCAAATACAATGGTCTCCAAAAAAATTAACGTTCGTTAGGTCTAGCTTTTACTGCGTTTGTAAAAAGAATGTAAATAAATATGTTTACTTTTGTCGGAAGATTGACACGTATACCTATATATTTAGCTTAAGATTCCGAATTGTAAAAATGGCCTGACTACAAAATTAACGAATCAATTTCCAACACTTGTTTTACTGATTATCACTATTCCAAAGCTTCATTATTGCATAAAGTTAATTATGACTACTTTGTACCCATTAGCTAGAAGTAGAACCCGCGTGATTCAATTACTACCTACCTACTTTGTATCTACTGCTACAAACATATACATGATTCATTCAGTTATTTCTATATTGATAAAATTAATTCCTTGTGGAATAATTTCAATGAAAATATTTTATTACGTTAATTTGGATAAAGATTGTGTTATGCAAATTTTCAGAACTGATAAAGTTAAGTTGAAAAACTAAGAATTGATGAACTACCTACCTATGTATGATTTGAATGTAAGGATATCGTTGTGGTTAAAACTTAAAATAGTCACTGCGCTGCTAATTTTAATGTTCTCAGTGTTGCAAGTTGAAACACCACATGGGAAAACACTTCGTGCGATCAACAAATATAAAAAAAATAGGCAATCTCATTTGAAAGCTATTTCGCATTATGTTACGTTCATTGTACCAAAGACTACATTTCCAGAGGACATGAGCCGACTGTTCACAGCTAGAATCAGGTGTTGAGCATTGACATAATGGTGATTCGACTAACTTAAATGGTGTAGTTTGCTCTTAAAATTATCGTGGCCTGTAAGAAATTGAGCGACACAGTGATCTACCTCTAGCCATGACCTCGACAACCGTTCGCGAACAGATGGAAAGAACTGGTGGCGCCCCTGAGATGATTCGTCCCATGTTATTACCATTCATCCATTAGGTCATTATGGACATTGGACTGCTGCTGAAACAATCTTTTGATTTTATCGCGGCCTCGTACGCCCTAAAAATCGCAGTCCATGTTTTGTAGTGTGGAATAGTACATGGCTGCACGTATTTGCACCTCGAGATCGACCGGAAGAACACCTGCCAAACACCGGTAACGCCTCAGTACTAACCGTCCTATATGCCTTGCATAAGAAAATCAATGCAAGTCGTTGGCCTTGTAACAGTTTGCGAGGGACATCACCTACAGTCGCCCTATCGGCGAGGAGGAAGGGCCCTATCGCCCTGATACAGGAGCACCATAGCAAATAGAACCCAAATAAGTAGCTCCATAAGTAGATCTTAAGTGTATTAAATGACAGACCCCATGTCGCAGTTGATTTGATATCCTCGTCAGTGCGATAAATGAAAAGTTTCTTTCTTTTATATTTACTAGCTGACCCGGCGAACTTCGTACCGCCATATTTACATATCTGTCTCAGCTTCCCACAGGCAATGTATTGTCGCGGACAAAAAAAGACTTCTTTCTAGCAAAAAAAGAATGAATGAAATCGGACTATGTGTTATTGAATTACAACTAAGTACATATTTTGAATTTCATCCCCTCTCCCCAGGAAACCGTGCTGAATTTCGGGATAGAAAGTATCCTATGTTCTACCTCGTAGTATGAACTCAAATCATGCCAAGTTTCATTTGAATCCATTCAGTAGTTTTGGCGTGATGCGCGGCCAAGATACAGACAGACAGACAGACAGACAGACAGAAAGACAAAAACGAAAAAAATTACAGTTTTGGCTTTAGTATCGATTTTAGAGAGTCCTCCAAAATTAATTGTCAAATTTTTTTTTTTTTTTTTTTTTTTTTATGTTTCGCCCGCCAAAATGACTCTACTCTGCCTGATGGAAAGCATAAGCAGAATCCAAGAGTGGAGGTCACCATACTCATTGCGAATGCAGACAATGCAGTATGGCGACCCACACTATGGCGGCCTAGTGATGCTGCTGCATTTTTTAGTCTAGTCAACAAGTATGGAACTTGTTGACTAGACTAATTGGGCCTCCGGTCTTTCACTCACCAACGAAACACGACAGCACGAACGCTGTCATTTTACGTTGATTTTCTGTGCGAGGGTAGTACCGTCCCGGTCGAGCCGGCCCGTTCGTGCTGAAATCAGCGTGGCTCTACTACCTTTTGAATATCTTTAATGTACAGAATTGGACCTGTTACATTTTTATTAGAAGTATTGGTGAGGACAAGGAAGTTGAACTAAAGCATGGAAGTAGCCTAAAAACGATAATAATAAACCTATATTTGTCTCCGTAAACGAGATACGAATATTCAATAAGTTAGAATAGAAAAAAAATAGTTTCGTTTTCGTACTAAGAGCTGCTGTACACATTACCGCTGTCACTTGGTCACCTTTGGTCATCTTTACCCAACCAAATTAAAATGCGTTCAAGAAAGTAAGTAATCTATAGTATAGAACGAACGTTGTTTTTTTATTAGTCGAGTGTATTGTCTTGAAGTAGCCAAGTGGTAGTCTCGAGTTCGTACTGTGTTTTCTTACATTGAACAGCAAATTTCAAGGCTTAAGACTGTAGTCCTTGAGCGTGGGAATTTGTGATTGAACACCCACATTCATATTTTACATGCACACAAACGCATCGGGCTCTGTTGCATACTAACCCTGGCAACTAATAAATTTACTTTCGGTTTATTCTTCTAGTTACATATTCATTAACTGTTCGCCTTTGAAGAATGTTTAGAATGTCCTACAAAGCACGCAATGTATCTTAGTCATATCGAAAAGCCCACGGGCTTTAAGTAACTCGTCAACGGCTGAGAATGGGGTTCAAGTGTACCTATTCATTTTTAATTCATTTCATGGACAAATAATATATTTTTACACAGTATAAAATTAAGTCACTCGCGCTATCTGTCAGCTTAGACCTTTTACAGTAATCAACGGATTTTAATTCTATGTTATGAAATAAAATTTGTATGATATATGTTATATTAATTGAACATAATGTTTCTTAAAAATATAATTTTTGATCGCTTTTATTGCTCATATTGACAAAATTTTACTACATAGATCTTACTTACTTACGTACTTTTTTCACTTTTTGACAAAAAACGACGCTGAAAAAGTATGAAACAAGTTTTGAAAAGCCGTAGTCACGTGTTTTTAAGAGTTATGGTACGTTTAATTTAAGTTTTTACTTTTTTTATTTAAAATGTTTTGGTGTAGTGATAATAATAATTTATATGCAAAGTATATTTTAAATACCTAACATAGAAATATAAAAAAAAATTAATAAATACGAACAAAGTCACCAGCAAATGCTAAAAATACCTATATATATATTTGAAATGTACAAGTAACACCCTTTCCGATGAAACCAAACACGGCATATTTATGTCAAATTCATTTTTTAATACAGTACTTTATGTCGGCTAGAGGGCGCCACATTAAATTGAGTGACGCGTCATATAGCCTATAAGCAGCGGACGATCAAGACACTTCTAACGATACCTCATTTATCCAGTTCTAATTAGTAGTTAAGGAGCTATGAGGGAACAGATGAACATACATACATAGCCTGTCAAAATCATAACCCTCTTTTGGCTTTGCCGGGGTCGGGTAAAAAAATAAAAAAATACAGTTAATTTATAAACTCCTTCTTTTTTTTTTTTAAGACGGTTAAAAAACAAACTATTTGTCTTAAAATTAATATTAAGAGTGTAAAACTTTGAAATGGAAACTTCCTTAAATATATAATACTAGCTTTTACACGGGGCTTCGCTCACACAGATTTTCATCCCCTGATTTATCCCCTTAGGGGTAGAATTTCAAAAATGCCTTTCTTAGTGCTCACTTACGTTATATAAAGAACCTACATGCAAAATTTCAGGATTCTAACTTCAGCGGTTTGGGCTGTCAGTCAGTCAGTCACCTTCCTCTTTTATTTATATAGATTACAGATATCAGATAATGTAAGGGATAGGGCATCTATTGTTTTACAATTCACCAATTGATTACATTCGAACTTAAGGGATGAATAATAATGGAAATAACGTAAAGTGTAGATGGGACCCTTTTTTACAATTTTTGTCTGTCTGTCTGTTTATTTATGCCGGCTAATCTCCGGAACGGCTGGAGCGATTTTGACGGGATTTTACTGATAGGTAGCTGATGAAGCTGATAGCTTTTTTAAAAAGACAACTTCCGTATATATCCAATAAATCCTGTGTCGCGGGGGACTTTACAAACATACATGAAACGGACACAATGGACACCCAGACTCAGAACAACAATTTGTGGATCACACAGTGTTGTCCCATGTGGGATTTGAACCCACAACACCTGATACAGTAGGTAGCGGCGAGGCAACCGCTTAAACCACTAGACCAACCATGCAGTCAAAAATAAAACTGTAATTTTAAGGTATTTCATTATTTCAGTAGTAGTTATTCAATTCTAACAGAAATCATAAAAAAATTTTTTTTTTACATTTTTAAAAACAATTTCTCAAAGTGTCTCGGTCTGTCAAAGTGTATTCAAAGTACTCGTCAAGACAAATCAAACGACTCCAAACTCGATAGGTACCATCGTTACAAAGTTCCTATGACCACCTTCCAGCTTCAACATCAGATCAGCTCCATGTCATCATAATATAGCATTGTCACGCTATATACATATGCCTACAAAAATTCAACACAATCGGTTGAAGATATCTGCAAAATTGAGTTGCAAGATTCCGTCTTAACAAATATAGGTAGATATATACATACATAGCAAGTAAAAAAAAACATAAAAATAAGTTCTGTGTTAATAAAAAATACTAATATTTTTCTTTGAAATCATCCTTTAAAAAAATTAAATTAAATTCAAGAATACAAATTAACAGTTACAATTCGACACTCACTGGCAACCCACCCTAAAACTTGTCATTTACGTATTATGGAGCTCAGTGCGAACTACAAACGGACGTGGTGTCACCTTGAATATTCGGCGGGCACTGAATTTTTTGAGCGCGATAAAACTTATTTATTGCAATTTACGGGAGACGATATCTACGTACTAAAATGTATGGAACTTTTGTCGCTAAAAATGAATGATGTTTAGCCTTAAATTATGGCTTTTTGGTGAGAATTAATAAAAAACTAAAACGGTAAATCTTTTCTCCATACTTTTTTCTCGCGAAATAAAAAAAAAACATTTAAAATAGAGCACGAAATAGGACAGAGTGTGCTAATTAAAAAGGTCGATTTCGATGATTTTGATCTTTATTAAGGCTTTTTTTCACAAAAATAAAGAATTATTTTATAAATGTCACTCGGTAGATTGGTAGACTGATTTATTAAACTACTGAGTTTTTTTTTTAGTGTCAAAATATGAATTGAGTTGTTTGTGTTTTGCAAAACTGCAAGTGCCTTTTCGCGCGTTTTTAGGGACGCGCCCCTTAACGGTATCTAAATGATATTTCCGACATCTTAAAATATGGCGTGTGTAGTGTGGGAATGCAGATCGCATTCGTCATGCAAGGAAAATGAAACGGAGATAATAAGCTTCCACAAGTAAGAAGACATTTCGATTTTTTTCCAACTGTTGTCTTAAAATTACATTATAAAAGTATCGAAAATGTAGAATATCATAATGTGAAGTGAATTTGTGTTTAAATATCTTCGTAGCAAAGTATTCCATAAATATTCATAGTTTTCTACACACAACATCTCTAAATGCATAACAAAGTATCTATATGCAACAGTGTACAATCTATTATTTTAGTGCATATTGAGTGGATATAACTATCTCTTTTTCGCGCGTTGAAATCGTAATAAGTTGATGGAGTACCGCTATTTGATTATGATTGTCTTTTTATTTTATCGCTACTTCCATGCTTTAGTTCAACTTCCTTGGGTGACGAGCAGATTTCCCTAGTGGCCGTTTGCGGAACTAACGTAAGACAGATACTTCTACCTGACAGTTTAATATACAGAGCGAGTGCATTGTTATTTTAAATTCTTTCTACAATGATTTCATTGATAGACGTCTACGCAGTAGTAAAAATACTTTAAGACCACTTCGTGAGGGTGATCAGTATTTTAAAAGTGGAATGTTAACGTGTATACGTATTTTTATCTGTCATACGTTAGTTCTGCGACTTGCCGCTAGGGAATCTGCCAGTTTAAAATACAGAGCGAGTGCATTGTTATTTTAAATTCTTTCTACAATGATTTCATTGATAGACGTCTACGGAGTAGTAAAAAATACTTTAAGACCACTTCGTGAGGGTGATCAGTATTTTTAAAGTGGAATGTTAACGTGTATACGTATTTTTGTCTGTCATACGTTAGTTCTGCGACTTGCCGCTAGGGAATCTGCTCGTCACCAATGGATAATAGTAACATTTTCAAATGTAATACACGGCGGTGATTTGAGGTTACCTTTCAGAAGTAGCTGGAAGGTTTTGTTTGGTGTAAAAGTTAAGCGATTACGTACACCCCAAAAAGATATTAAGTTCAAACATCTACTACCTAGTTTTAATCTTTAATGTGTTTATTAACCTGTTTTGAAAAACAAATATTAGTGTAAATTACGCATATATTCCTTTAAATGGTGAGGAACATCGACGTCAAAACTGCACCCTTCCTTAGCCGATATGCAAGCGTTAAGTCTGGCGCTACAATCGATAGCCTCTCTATTCTATTCTCTTGTTTTATTGACTAATACATTATTTTTATCATTGTAATTAGCGTTGAGATGACGCCATTCCCATACATCTGTCAGTTTTCTAATAACGTTTATGTTTATACTCGTAGAATGTCAACTTGGCTAGGGTGCTGCATTCGCGATCATGTTTCTATCATTGTAATTTCCGTTACGGTGTTAAGCTATTCATCGTAAATTGTAGTCACGGGGAAATAACCATTACGAATTATACTAAATCCTAAAATACAATATGTCAGAAGAGAAAATTGAAATTATGAAAGTTTACGGCTTTACCGTTGGAGAGCCACGCTTTGGCATGCCTGGGCCGGCTCGACCGGAGTGTTACCACGGCATCACAGAAACTACCTATATACCTATATAAACAGAAATAACCTAACCCCTCCCCTATCCTCCTCCCCATCCCTCGAAGGCCAGCGACGCACTTGTGGCGCCTCTGGTGTTGCGGGTGTTCATAGGCGGCGGTAATCGCTTACCATCAGCCGATATGTCTGCTCGTTTGCCCTCTATTCCATAAAAAAAAGTTCCAAAAATAATTTAAGATGGCGTTTCTTCGTTACACACAATTCTTCTTGGATTCATCGTTCCAATCTTACATTTTATACTGGTAAAATATTAAGGTTGCAATAATATAAGAGTGCTGTGTATTGAGGCTGAATGTTAAAAATAACATCACATATCATACACATGTCCCTCTGATCCTAAGCTAAGCAGAGTCTGTGCTAGGGTAAACACACTGTTGATATACATACAGATATATTTTTTAATATATACATAGATATTATCGATACCAAGAAATAGAACAAGTGAAATAAAAATATGAAATATAAATTGGCACTTAATTACATTTACGTCTCCACTGTTTAATGATCTAAGATGTAAGGTGTTGGGGATATATACTATTCCAAGTTGGTAAATAACATTAAAAATGTATATCACATAGTCGAAAACATACTGAAGAAATGTGAACAACACTTTATCAATATATTGACAGAAGGTAAATAAATGGTGCTCTAAAGTAATGAAATTGTTCCATTAATATTATATGTATTGACTTAAAATATATCAATATTATGCCTAACTATCGATCAGAAAGTAGCTATTGCTTCAAGTGGCAAGGAATGTATAATAGTAGGTAATAATCCTAATACTTCAGTACTCATTTCAAAACCCGAGTGAGTGTAGCATAAGACTCAAAGATCATACAATTGGACCTTGTTTCAATATAATTGCTCGTCACCGACCTAATTCTTAGTTACACTGGATTATCTCTGAATCATAGTACCATAAAGTCACACGACATCATAATTCATCTACTGCAAACTACCACTACAGTCATAGTTTGACAAGATTAGTTCAGAAAATCCTTAAATCTTCTAAAATACGAGTGTGACACTTACTTTTTTTTTCCTATTATTTTAAAAAAGGAATGATAATAATTAAAAGAAAACAAATATTAATCGGTGTATGATATCAAGTATTGAGACTCTATTAACAATTAATTCAACCCATTTCACGTAACAAATTTGTATATTTAAGAAAATAATGAAATATAAATATATAATTTATTTGCCAATACGTTTCAATTTTGGGTGGGTTTTAACACTGCGCTCTGCGTGGAGCGTGGAGGACCATCATCCCTATCGTTCCTCCCGCTTTCCTTTTTTTGGAACTAATTGATCCTACAGACCCATGAACCAGCAAAAACAGACCCATAAACACACCGTCAGTATCGACACACACTAGGGAAGGTCCAAAAAAATTTAAAATGTCTCGGAACCCTCAACGAAATTTACGAACTAAATTGGAAGAGTGTGAAGTCAATTAACGTTTACCTTATGTATTTTACTAACGCAAATAAGCAATGTAGAAATATATCATTGGCTTTTTTCTATCAGTTCCAAGTTAATGGGTAGTCACTGAACAAATATGACGATAATCGCAAAAGTCATAACCGCAATGAGAAACTCGTGACGAGACTATTTGCACATCCAATAAAAATAAATGAAGCACTGACGTAAACATTGTAGTTCAATCTGAAGTAATGATTCAATATTCTTTTAAGAAAACCATTTCCAAATTTCTGTATGACGTTTATTTAAGATTAAATTGTGAACATATTTTTTTAAACGGTATTGTTTGCGATTTTTCCTAGGTTTTCTTTAGTACAGCGGCACAAGAAGTCATACATTGTTAGCATTCACAAAGCATACATAATGTATAATTTCAGAAAATTTAGAAATAAATAAAGTATCCCGAAGTACATTGTATGTTTCTAATACACTTAGTGTGAATTTTCCCTTAAATCCCCCAATATATTAGATATCTGTTCGTAAAAGTGCCGTAAAAATCGACTCACTCATTCCGAAGATAAGCTAAAAAAACAGTTAGGAGAGCAATTTCTGGAATTGACTTGTAAATATTTTAATTCTGACTATGAAATCATCAATACGTGATAATGACACTGAAGTGTCGTCATCAATATATTTGTATACACGTAATATAAAAAAAAGATGGATAGATATGCGTTTCAAATTTGATTAGTAAGTATGTAACAAGAATAAAGAACGTTAGGTCATACTACAGAGGATTCGCTGGAACCGATGACAGATTATGTAAAAAACCGATGATAGGGATTAAAGTATAAAAATTCATTGAAAACATGAAGTTTTGATTGGTATATCAAATATTATAGGAACGGGATTAAGATTGGTGTGATTGATCAAGCTACCCATGTCAAAAGCAGTAGATAAATCTAAAAATAGCCTTTAAGACAAACTTCTGTGTTTAAATTTATTACAGAAATTTAATGTCATGAAACCTAAAATTATAAATACAGTGTTTAATATAATACTTTGTTACTTATGTTTTATTCTGTCATCTATATAATTATATAAAAATGAATCGCGGAAATGTATGTACGCGCATAACTTCCGATGGGCTGCACCAAATTAAATAAGTATTTTTATGTGTTCTTTATATTTAGGACAAGGTTTGTGTACAATAAAAATTAAAAGATAACGGTAAAAGTCATTTTTTTATCCGTGACGGGAAGCTGAGACAGATATGTAAATATGGCGGTACGAAGTTCGCCGGGTCAGCTAGTTCAAACTAAATACTGTACCTACTTAAGTAAAAAATTACCATAATTATATAGTTAATCAGCAAAGGACAACTTGTAAGATCTGCTTCCTTAGTCAAAATGCAAGTGTTTAGCATCGAATATCTTTATACAATCGCTAATGCCTAAAGAATAGTTCTCTTGTGTTTTGTTTTGACCAAATCACTTAAAGTTGAGATGATGTTATTCCCATTTTCATTTGTTAGTTTTCTATTATGGTTTACGTTCCCCATTTCATCTCATCCACATTTTTATCATTAATTTCATCACGAATAAGACTTGAAGATTTAAAGACTTTATATACTTGACATCGACAGATATACTTGGGACTAATCCCGCCCATACGCCCACCACTGTAACTCCTGTACACCAGGATCAACAGCGGTGACCCACGAAAACACCGAGTTATGACATTCGGGAAGTCCCAGATATAGCTGATCCAGCTGAAATAGCTGATCCGGCTGGTTGCCATCTCATCAAAAGAAGAAGAAGAATGTCAACTTGACTAGGGGACTGACCCGAATAAACATACATACAAACGTTGTAAGATAAATGTAATTCTGTCCGTCCGGCCAGCATGGTATAGTAGATCTAAAGGAAATGTCCAGAAAATGTATGAGCTTGTGCCCCAGACTATAAGGAGATCAAATTTTCAATTAGAGTATTTGATAGCTGAGAGCTTCTAAAAAAATAATTTAAAAGGTTCATGAAGCAAAACAGATTCTGAAAAAAGTTATGAAGGTTTAAAAAAAATTATATCACTCCGACAACATCATTTTTTCCCAATATATTTTAAAGTTATACTGTCAGGTCTACTATAAAGATTTTTAATGTGTGCTCATGTCAAAATATTTACTACTGGCTTATTCTCATGGCTCCACTCGTGTGGAAAGTCATTTTTTTCGAATTTGATACGGACTTTATAAAGTTACTCAAAATACATCATTTATTTAATTTATTCCATAAACTAAAACATGATCTCGGATTATTCTGGGGCAAATTAGGCATCTCCTTTCTTTTCTAAAGAGAGGATTATCTTTTGCATGGGGCTGTTAAAGGCTGTGGATGTGAATTTAAATAAACCTCTATATTTTCTTATTTCGAGACGGTTGTTAGGTACTCAATCTATTTTGTTGATATCGTTAAATCTATCGAGTCAGTAGTCCGTGACCTGTTTTCTAAATAGGTGGGTTATTGTTAACATTGTTTACTAGAAGGTAAATAGATCTGACAGCCAAGAAAACTTATAGTCTGTGAATATAAGCTTCACCGCGATCTTTAATACAATTGAAATGTCCTCATTGTCCTCATCAATATTTAAAAAGAAACACAAGTAGGTATGCTTTACAATGTGAATACAATTGTTTTGGTTAACGAGTTATTGTTGGTAAGAACATTTTTTGTTTGTTATCTTAGCACCAATGATATAATATATAATATCATTGCTTAGCACTCGTTGATTAATGAAATGATTTGAAAATGGTTATTTGTTATACAAGATTGCAAAGTTGCTTTTTAACCGCGTGCTTAATGTTGATGACCGAGCAAGCGAAGGATACTAAAATTGAATCACGAGCGCAGCGAGTGATTTTAAAATTAAAATCCTGAGCGTTAGCGAGGGAATCAAAAGAGTACGAGGTGAAAAATCTTTGCACTCGAGTGCAACACGTAACTTTTCATCCCACCTCAGCGAGGAAATGACTAAATGATGTAAAAAGAAAATGGCGCGGTCAAAGCAAATAAAAAAATACACCAAGAAGGTTCCGAGTCAGAGTTTTTAACAAATTTAAAAAGGTTGTATGATAAATTCGGCACCATGGAGATATAAGTAAATAAGTTTAATGATGTTTTGAATTCACTAACTTTGTACACACGATGTTCTAAATTCAATTTAATTTATCCTCTAGCAGATAAAAATGGCTTTTGCACTCAGATATCGAAGGGCAAAAATACTCCTTCCGAGATGGGGGGATGAAAATGTTATTTTTATCTATGTAACGAAATACTTTTCGTGTGTTCCTATTTCAAATTGAAGACAAATTAAGAACCCTAACGTGGAAAATTAAGGAATAAAAATTAAAGATTATTTTTTTTTATGATAAAGGTTATAATGTTTTTATAATAGATAGAAATATAAACCTTTTTTTGAAAGTTCAGTGACATGTTAAAACGCGCTTTTGGCTATTTTTAACAGACTTCCAAAATAAGGAGGTTCTCAATTGATTGTTTTTTTTTATGTATGTACACTGATTACTCCGTCAATTATGGACTGATTTTAAAAATTATTTTTGTATTCGAAAGGGTATGCTCCCCATTGCTACTACGAGTATATCAGGATCTAGTGATGGGAACCCAAGGAAATTGAAGGAAAGTAAGTTATTTTATACTTTTTAGTTTTTGAAATCGTTTTTTTAGGGTTCCGTGCCAAAGGCAAAAAACGGAACCCTTATAGATTCGTCATGTCTGTCTGTCTGTCTTTCCGTCTATCCGTCCGTATGTCACAGCCACTTTTTTTCCGAAACTATAAGACCTATAATAGGTAGTAGAGCCACGCTGATTTCAGCACGAATGGGCCGGCTCGACCGGGGCGGTACTACCCTCGCACAGAAAATCAACGTAAAATGCCAGGGGTTGTGCTGTCGTGTTTCGTTGGTGAGTGCGAGACCGGAGGCCCAAATAGTCTAAGTTCTATACTTGTTGAACAGACTAAAAGATGCAGCAGCATCACTAGGCCGCCATGGTGTGGGTCGCCATACTGCATTGTCTGCATTCGCAATGAGTATGGTGACCACCACTCTTGGATTCTGCTTATGCTTTCCATCAGGCAGAGTAGAGTCATTTTGGCTGGCCATACATAAAAAAAAAAAAAACCTATAATGGTGAAACTTGGTAAGTAGATGTATTCTGTGAACCGCATTAAGATTTTCACACAAAAATAAAAAAAACAATAAATTTTGGGGGTCCCCATACTTAGAACTGAAACTCAAATTTTTTTTTTCATCAAACCTATACGTGTCTATGGATAGGTCTTCGAAAATGATATTGAGGTTTCTAATTTTTTTTTTCTAAACTGAATAGTTGGCGCGAGAGACACTTCCAAAGTGGTAAAATGTGTGTACCCCCCGTAACTTCTAAAATAAGAGCATGATAAATCTAAAAAAAATATATGTTGTACAATACCATGCAAACTTCCACCGAAAATTGGTTTGAACGAAATTTAGTAAGTAGTTTTTTTTTATTACCTCATAAATCGTAAACTGCAATTTACCTTTCATTCAATCAACACAAATATAAAAAAAAATGTTACTTGCTGCTGCGGAACCCTTCATGGGCGAGTCCGACTCGCACTTGGCCGCTTTTTTAATTACAAAGACATTTTGGCATAAATGGCATATAAAATGAATGATACAATTTATTTAAACTCAATTGTATTCAGACAAGTGTCAACAAAATGATGATAATGTGAAGTAACGATTATGGCGGTGCGCCAATAATAGCGTCACACACAATACCTAATGATGTAAAAATATAAATAAGTTTTTATATTGAGTGAGTTTGTGGTCAGTGAGTAGATGTAGGACGATTAAAAATAAAAACGAATCTCTTTGTTCAATTTTAATAGCCTCACGCCTTTTTACGAACATTAATATTATCTGTAAATATATGAATAGATGCGCTAAGTCGGTACTAATGTATGTAATGTATGTAATTATGTATGTATAACTACGTATATTTGTTATCATTCGTCATTCAGTTTCTCGGTATGTTTTCCACACAAAGTTTGTAACTCGATAGTTGCATTTATTATCGGTACATGCATAGAAGTGCATTTGCTAGCCTCCTATTCCTTAAGTCAGATCGCCACTAGACCTAAAAAAAGGATGAGATTTTTCTTACCGGTGCCCAAAGCAACCAACATCTTAGAGCTATTCGAGCACATACTCTAAATCTGAGGAGCAATTAATCAACAAGTTTTGATGTCTTTCTACACTGAACGACCTTTTTTATTGTCGGGGTGGAAAATCCCTTCGGATCTCTGGCTGCTCGGGGACCGAGGAGCCAGGTATGTGGTGATTGCGCTAAAAACCACCCGGCGGCCGGTGTCTGGAACCCTGGTCTGAGAAGGACCCGAACCATATTATTTCAGGACCGACGTCCGGGCTTCCCCCTGCCCATTATATGTTGCGGCCACTTTCATACCGCTGACTGCATCAATTAATCTGCCACCAGAGGTGCCCCACTCTCTGGCAGCTTGCGGCTCTGTTAACGCCTGATATCGCTGCTTACGTCATTCACGCTCGGGATCGGACCGTTCAGCGATCTCTTTCTGGAGCATTACAGTTTCATAAATAGTGACCACTGCGCCCCAACCCTCCTCATCGGCCAGCACGGCAGCCATGATTGCTGGCGGTGTCAGGTCTCGTGTGATTTAACCGACTAGGACTTTGCATTCTGCCCCACACGGGCAGTTCTCCGGCGTATGCTGAGTGGAGTCCGAGTCGGCTGTGCAGTGGTGACATGGTGACATTGTGCCGTCTCCTCGCATTTTATCTTATTCAGATACTCATCTAAGCAACCATTCCCGGAATCTGTGTCAGTCGGTAGGTGACGCGACCTCCCTCCCTACCTACCCAAGGTTCGATATTAGGAAGAACTTCCAGCCGCTGACAACTGACAGTATTACTAAACCTATAATGATGTATTAGAGTTGTTAGCACAACACCGCGTTTTGCAACTAGCAGGTACATACAACAGTTGGAAGCAGACTTCTACTTCCAAATATATCTTCTCTCTCAGTTTATTAAAAACTAGAAATAAACTGGTTATCAAAATTAATTGAAGGGCATTTTTCATCAACCGAAAACGAAACGAAACATAGTTCTAAATATAATTTGTTTTCTTTTCTGTAAGCAACTCCATGCCGACATTTGCATTCAAAGTAAAAGGGTCAATACCCTCGCGTTTTGATAAATAAACTGTCTACTGTTTTCATTCAATGATTTTTACCAATTGTTATGTTGTTTTTAACCGACTTCAAAAAGGAGGAGGTTCTCAATTCGACCGTATATATGTTTTTTTATGTGTGTTCGCTTATAACTTTGTCGTTTATGAACCGATTTTGATGATCCCTTTTTTATGGAAAGGAGATAACCCAACGGTGGTACCATGATAAGGACACTAAGATGTGATGATGGCATCCAAGAGAAATCGATCTATTTGGTCGTTCTTGAAGTCGGTTCTTTATTTTGTTAAAATTTTACTTGTGTATATTGTTAACATTTTTAATAAGTACTATTTTATCTCGTTGTTATTCTGCTACTGACTCGTATTAATATACATTTTACAAAGTACCTTGTTGATTGGTTATTTATAAGTAATGAAATTATAAAAAAATAGGAATGGGATGTAAAAGGAAGTTTTGCAAAGAGGGAGAGACCTATTAGAAGTATATTTGTAGAAAACAGGAAAAAAACTATGACGATTGCAGAAACAAATTTTGCGGCTATATTAGGTTTTTCTATTTCAAGGTCAGATAATATTCAAATTCAAACATTTTCGGTGTTCGATAAATTCCAGTTTTTTGTATTAATTAATTATACAATGTTATTCTCTCAGGTCAACAAGAAATAATAAACTACTTTATATTTAAGTCACAGTATAGCAATTATGAAAGTCAGGAGTAACTCCTGACTTTCATAATTGCTTCATAATTAATTCATAATATATTTACAGAATGTCAGGTGCACAAAACAACTCACACAGGAGGGGGGCACCTACAAGCCGTAAGTGGTACGTCGGGGTTCCAGGGTCTTCCTTGTTCCCCGGCCTCTTGTACTCGACACGGCTTGCGGTTTTTTATTTAGTCGGCTCGAGTCCGACATAGCCTCTAGCTGGTGGAATCCGCAGGGATTTCCGAAAAAAAGGTGCGCAAAAAAAAAGCAAAAATGATAAAAGAATCAGCATATCTTTCTTATTGGTTAATACATCATATTAACAATCGTTGTTTCCTTAATTTACTATTATTTCAGCATGAGCATAGTAAACATAACATGATCAAAAAGCTTAATGCTTTAGGAAATTCGGGTGTTCATGTAATGACACTTCAACGAACTGTTATCCGGACATAACTAACTTATCAAAATAAAGATGAGGTAATTCTCTCAGTGTTTAAAAGTTATCGGTGGGTACACGTGTTTAAACATTTTCATTCTTTTAGTAGGTCCTGTACTGAGAACAGAGATATGACAATGCTAGTAGTCGAATATCAGTTTTTCTTTACGCGTTAACTGAAACGTAAACTAACTTGTTTAGCCATAGACCCATAGAGGTACACCATACCTAAGCTTTATACTTTTATGTTTTTTGACCTTGTATCGTGAAAGACTGTTGCTTTTCTACAGAACAATTGAATTGATGAACATGTGTACGATTTCGATACCAAAACAAAAATCGCACACGATCCAATCAATAAAACTGGTTTGACTATATATATCAATGAGTTTGACAGACTTAGAAATAGGGCTTAGTATTATATAAATAAGCAAACTTACCAACTCTACAAACTTGACAATAGACAATCTGCTAACAGCCATTTTGGAATAGTATTAATTTCAAATTTATACGATGTTTTAGGGTTTGTTTACACTGGCACACAAGCGTTCAATGTCACGACGCCACAGAGACTGTGTGCGGCCAGTGCGGCGTGCGTTGCGCTGCGCATTGGTGAACTCCACAAGGCGGTGTACGATGAGATCATTCACTTGTGTGGCCATCGTGTGTAGGAAAGTAATAAACAAACACGAATTTTTTACCTACCACATGGCCTAAACACATATCATACATGATAACGTGACCGACTTGACTTTATTTTTTAAGTAAAACGCGTATCTACTCGTATGTGAGTTTTTCTAACCACTGATATTCATTGGAACTTTTAATTAATAAATAAATAAATATTTCGGACATCTAACACACAACGCCATCTAGTCCCAAGCTAAGCAGAGCTTGTGTTATGGGTACTAGACAACTGATACAAATACATATATACTTTTTTTTTGTAAATACATACATATTATACATAGAAAACACCCAAACTCCGAAACAAATATTTGTAGATCATATAAACATTTGGTCCGACCCGGGAATCGAACCCGAGACCTCATGATCAGCAGTCGCACACGCCAACCGCGAGACCAACTAGGCAGTTAATTAACTAGACGTAAATAAATGTTTAATGCGGCCGTCAAAACATTATTTTTATTTTTATACACGCATATTTAGTTAATAAGCTGTTATGAAGTGCACCCAACTATCGTGTATGTCTTGCCGTGCCTTTCCAGGGACCCAGGAGGAATACAAAAATGCGCAACAAAGTATTTCGTTTGACTGCTGTAATCTCCGTAGCTGAATTATTTCCTCTCACATGATAGTTAATATCTTTGACATTGTTTTTCTTTTTCTCAACGAAAGTCAAGGCAATTTTTTTATGAAGTTAAGAAGTAAGCATCAAACTGTAAAAACACCAACACCACACCATGGGCGTAGCCAGCCATGGGCTCAGGGTGGGGCAGCAGTCTAAAATAATATGTAACTAGCAAACTATACCCGTGGTCTTACCCTACCGATTCGGACGCGGCCTATAGGTTCATCGTGTTGCTGGACAAGGCGGGAAAATTGTTTGAAAGGATACTGCCCGTGTCGTCCGGCATCATTGCTAGGTGGAGCTCGATCAGTCGGACGCTCAATTCGCATCTCGAGAGGGGCGTCCGACGGTCGATGCCGTGTTGCACCTGAGGGCCGTGACCAAAGAGGCAGTGGGCTGTGGCGGCGTGCTGTTGGCGGTGTCGTTCGACATCGCCAACTGCAGGGAAAGGGAAGCACTCCACAACTAGGGCGTGCCAGAAGTACCTGAGGCGGCTAGTGGCAGACTATTTAGAGGAGCGTACCGTACGAGGACCGAGTCTTGAGACGGAACATAAGGTGCGACTGGGTCCTTCGAAGTCGTCTTCCCCTCCAGGCTAGGCGTAATTTGTTACGCCGATGACACTTTAATCACGGCCCGGGGGGAAAACTTCGAAGAGGCGGCGCGCCTGGCCACCAAGGGGTGTCTCTTTGGTGGTTGGACGCTGGGCCTACGGGTGGCCTTAGATGTGACTGAAGCCCTGATGTTCCATGGGCCCCGTCGTGGTCCGCCCCATGGCGCCTCTATCGTGTTCAACTCGGTCCTCGTACAGGTTCGGGCTCAGATAAAGTATCTCGGCCCGACAAGACGGCTCTACATGGGGTTGTCCGGTCGATGGCGCTCTATGGTGCACCGGTGTGGGTGGCGGCTTTGACCGCCCAGAATAGGGCGCGCCTCTGGTGTCCCCAGAGGATATTGGCTGTCAGAGCCATACGCGGTTACTGCACTTTGTCGACCGTGGCAGCGTGTGCCTTGGCTGGAACTCCCCCGTGGGATTTGGAGGCGGAAGTGCTCGCCGAAGTTTATCGGCTGACGACTGACTGCCCCACCGTGGCTACGCCCATGCACCACACAATTAAATTAGGAGAGAATTAAATAGGACTTAAAACCACATTGAATGAGATAAATGCCTTTGAATTTAAACTGTTTTTTTAAACTAAACAAAACCTTAAACGTAGTAAAAATTAAATAAATTCCTAGTTTATTACCTATAACTATTTTAAGTGATATATCTTACAACAAATACGTTTCTTATTCAATTTATTTAAATAGTGCAAATAAAGTCTCATTATTCAATGAAAATCCCCAAAATCGATCAGATTGGCGTTCAATGTGAGAGGCATATGTCAAGCAATGGACTAAATGAAATGCAATCAATCGTACATAACAATCACCTAAATTAATTTTAAAACTGTTAAAAATAAAATGTTGTCACTAAAATATCAAAAATCAAAAAAGGGAAGCATTATCTACACTTTTAGTTAACTTCTATCTGAAATATGTTCAATTTCAGACTTCCATTAATATTATATCCTAAGACGAAATGATCCAATAAATTAAAACGTATCCATTTGTGTTTTCCTGGGTAGACACAACAAAAACATAACAACAAAAATTTGTTCGGGAATTTGTCATTATTCTTGAATATGTCGTGTAACCACAATATGAAAGTTTAAAAGAAGTAGTATGAGATTTAAGTCGTTTAAGGTAACATTAACCCATTTAAAACGATCTCGTCCCAATATAATACCAAAGCAAACATTTCAACAACACGTTTATTTCTTAAACGACGTGAGTACATTAAAAAAAAACTTACCAGCTCCAAGAACTTGATAAGAGACAATCTGCTGATAGCCATTATGGAATAGCTCTAAATCGATATTTTACGGCTTTGGTGTGGTTGGTTTACACTAGTACACGAAGGCACAGCGACACTGAGACTGCCAGTCGCACTCGTAACGCAATAGTTAATTTCCTCTGTGAGCCTCCGTGAAGCCAGTACTTCTTACACTATGAGATCATTTGCTGGTGTCGTCGTTACGTTTATTAGCGTAGGCCACCAAGAAACAATCCATTAAAATTGTTACACATTTTTTCTGTTTGGTGAGTTAAACCTCTGCGGGCTTCAGAAAGGTTGGTAATTCGGAATTGATGTGTGTGTAGGTACTGTATATTTAGCACTACACGTTATAGACTGCACGGTTGGCCTAGTGGTTTAACGGTCACCACGCCGTTTCCTACTTCGCCAAGTGTCGTGAGTTCAAATCCCACGTAGGACAACACTTTGTGTGATCCACAAACTGTTGTTCTGAGTCTGGGTGTTCTTTGTGTCCGTTTCATGTATGTTTGTAAAGTACCTCGCGACACAGGTAGTACATTTCGACATCCACTCCTAAAGGAGTTGGTAGCTAAAGTGTTAAGGTTAAAACCACACAAACTCAAGTAAGAAAAACAAAATTCGTTGAGACATTACTATGCTGATGTAGTTCGACCAGGCGTTCTATTCATGGTCTAATAAGTTTTAGAGTACGATTGAGCAGACACATGTCTTCTTGATTCGTATATTATAACTAGCTGACCTACGCGACCTCGATTACGTCCAAACTACCATCCCCCGTTTTAACCCCAAAAGGGGGTTGATTTCTAAAGATACATTATTAGTACACCTCCACACCACCTACAGAGCATACATTTTAAATTTCAAGTCTCTTACTTCAAAAACATAGGACTTTCATACTTCCAACCCCCGTTTTACCCCCTAAGGGTTGGAATTTTCGTAAAATCCGTTCTTAGGGGATGTCTACACCCTATAAGGAACCTACCTGCTAAATTCGCTTATATATATCTACTATACTATCTAAAACCTTTAAACGAGCAATTCTTGTATATATATATATATATTTATATATAATCTCAATCTCGGAAACGGCTCGAAAGATTTTCATAAAATGTTGTATGCAGGGGGTTTCGGGGGCGATAAATCGATCTAGCTAGGATTCAATTTTAGAAAATGTCGATTTATTCGTGTTTTTAACAATCATATATATAAAATCAATATACATCTAGCGCAATTTATCGCAACTCGAGCGAACTACATTAAACTATACTGGAATAAGGTGCAGAATAAACAGTATCAGGGCGTACTTAACTTATTTTTTTATTGGAAGAAAAATAACAAAAAGGTGGCGTTTGGATAGTCCCAAACCCATTTATAATAAAAATAATACCGAGCGACGCTCGGTCATCCAGGTACTATAGATTAAGAGTCGACTGGTATGGTAGACTATTCAGTATACGTGGTGTTTAGAGCAATCATACCCCAAGATACTAGATTAAAATCTTTAAAGTGAATATAGCTTAAATAACCTTATTCCAGCCAATGATATTTCATCGATTCCAGCATTAATGAGTGTTCCTAAACTCTGGCTTGCTTGTTTGATAAAAAGAGGATATTTAATCGTTAATAGAAGAACTCCATATCATATGCGACACGTTTCAGAAGAGATTTATACTGTTTTTTATAATAAAACTAGTTTGTGCTCGCGGCTTCGCCCGCGTGTATGTCGGTTATCGCGAGAAATAGTAGCATATGTGTTATTCTGATGTATAAGCTATATTACTGTAAAGTTTCATCCGAATACGTTCAGTAGTTTTTGCGTTAAAGAGTAACAAACATCCATCCATCCATACTTACAAACTTTCGCGTTTATGATATTAGGTACAGCAAATGTAGGTACCTATTCAAATTCGCGGCACAGTCGATCGACGACGCACAAGATAAAGAATTGAATCGTAAAATATCAGCACCACAAAGTCAAAAGAGTTATCGAAAGTCACGTCATCTTTGTGAAATTTAGGCCAATATAATTTTTTTGGGCCTTTTTCTTTTTATTTTATTGGGGACAAACGAGCAGACGTATCGCCTGACCATCGCAACACCAGGGGGGTCACAAGTGCGTTGCCGGCCTTTTCTATCCTTCTCTAAAGGAATCCTTATATACCTTTTTGCCTTCTGCCTGTGAAGTCTGTCTGTCGTCTGTCTTGCCATTAATGTAAGACCAATCATATTATATAAAAAAAACATTGTTCAAGATCTTTTTCATAAGAATGCATTCATAGGCAAGCATTGACAGTCCTTGAACATTAGGTACGCAGGTAAATTGAAGCCGCTACGACTTTCATAACTGGCAGAAAATGCCTTAGGGTTTAAGTCCGCCGATGCATGTATTTGCGCATGAAGTTAAAAAATAAATAAATAAAACAAAAATTTGCAAGCAAGAAGGTTTCAAATAAAAAAGTGTTCGGAAAATGCTTTCGGGAGCATATAGATAGGCAATACTATGTTTCATGTACATTAGGGTTTTATAGATAAAAAAAGCGGCCAAGTGCGAGTCAGACTCGCCCATGAAGGGTTCCGAAGCAGCAAGTAACATAATATAAAAGTTCTTGTAGTTCGTTGTAACTTTGATCGATATTTTAATAATAGTGTAATTTTTTTGCGGTTTACGATTTATGACGTATTAAAAAAAAACTACTCACTAGATCTCGTTCAAACCAATTTTCGGTGGAAGTTTGCGTTCATCATATATTTTTTTTAGTTTTATCATTCTCTTATTTTAGAAGTTACAGTGAGTTTCAGTTCCAAGTATTTTCCAAGTACCCCCAAAAGTTATTGTTTTTTCTATTTTTGTTTGAAAATCTTAATGCGGTTCACAGAATACATCAACTTACCAAGTTTCAACATTATAGTCCTTATAGTTCCGGAGAAAAGTGGCTGTGAAATACGGACGGACAGACAGACATGACGAATCTATAAGGGTTCCGTTTTTTGCCTTTGGCACGGAACCCTGAAAAAACATTAAATTAAAATTAACAGGCTTCGGCTTTTCAAATTTGTTTTATGCTTTTACAGCGTCGTTTTTTGTCGTAGTTGGGTTTTAGTTTTTACTTTTTTTTAAATTAAATTGGTTTGGTGCCGTTATTAATATATAATATATATTTGAAATGTACAAGTAACGCCCTTTCCAATGATACCAAACACGGCATATTTATCTCAAATTTATTTTTTAATACAGTACTTTATGTCGGCTAGAGGGCGCCACATTAGATTTAGTGTGACGTCATATAGCCTATAACCAGCAGACGATCAAGACGCTTCTAACGATACCTCATTTGTCCATATCTAATAAGTAGTTAAGGAGCTATGAGGGAACAAATGAACATACATACATAGCCTGTCAAAATCATAACCCTCCTTTGGCTTTGCCGTAGTCGGGTAAAAATCGCTTGTCTGTAAAGTCGGTTTGCGGTCGATAGTTTAACGTGACAACGTCATAACAAAACATTGATGAAATGCGTAGCGTAACGGGACAATCCGTCATCCATCAATCATTCATCGATTTATTAGACGTTTGTTTGATTGTTTAAAATTATTAAGAAGTCAACTGAGCGCGATAGTAGCCATCGTGCTACTAAATCAGTGATATTAATATTAATACTTCCACGCTAATATTTTAAATTCAAATGTAAGTCTGTTTGTTACGCTTTCGCGGCTAAACCGCTGTAGCGATGACAGTAGTGGTAAGAGCCAGTATCCAATAAATGACACATTATATAACTCCTACGATAAAATCGCACTTACAGGAATTTTAACTGTTAAATATTCAAGACAAATATTATTCCTTTACCACTGCATATTAATAATTAATGAATCAATGTATTTATGATAATCAATATTGATAAGTCATATTAATACTGCTTGACATTGTTTACTTATTTTAACTACCTCCAGCTACGTTTTATTTATAAATAGTGACAGCAGTGCCTTCAGATGTCAACCGGACTAATGATATCATTGCTATCAAACTAATTCTGTACACAAATTGTAGTGTACATTTAACGACACCAAAATAGCAACCTGCGATAAAGATGACAGCATTCCATGAAGTCATCGTGGTTGGTTAAAAAAATATTTGTAGAATTAACGAATTAACATTTTGAGTCTCTAGCCATTCAGATTTGCGGTAGTTTTTAAATTATATGTCATACATAATAACTAACTGTTCTAAAATATCTTATTATTTGAGTGCTGAGTAATGTTGCAAACGTACAACCTCTTTCAATTGGCTTTGCAAATGACAAATTTGACTGCACGTTTGGCCTAGTGGTTTAACGGTCACCACGCCGTTTCCTACTTCGCCAAGTGTCGTGGGTTCAAATCTCACGTAGGACAACGCTTTGTGTGATCCACAAATTGTTGTTCTGAGTCTGGGTGTTCTTTGTGTCCGTTTCATGTATGTTTGTAAAGTCCCCTGCGACACAGGATTTATTCCTAGTGCGGGAGTTGTCTTTGTAAAACAAAAAGAAAAAAAAAATGTAAAATGATCTTAGGAGACAAGAATTAATGCACAGGATTGAGGACTCCATTCCTACGAAGACTAAACGGCACTTTATGATTAGTCTTGTAACGATGTTTCTTTTAATAGATTGTTAAGTTAAACTAAAATTGTCTAAAATTTATTGACGTTGATTTCATTTATGAGATATTCTAATTCATTTTTTAAAGTTGTCAAAAAGTTTAGCAATATGGACAAATGGACATGCAAATCACTAAATGAAACGTAATCTGGAAGCGAATATTTTGACTAAATTATTGAACACCTGGAGCAGTCTATCTAATCTAAAACTGAATATTGTAGTGTAGAATAACTTACATTTTAATATTCATTCAGGTATTTAAGCTTTATTATAAATCAGCAACGGCAGTTGTTGTTGCTTTCATCATTGATTAGTCATTAATTTAGTCATAGTAGTTTTGTCTATGTCACACAAAAACGTCAATGTTTAACAATGACACAAGTATTTTACAGTAAAATACTATTAACTAGTAAACTGACTAATAATAAAATCCCTAAAACCCTGAACCCTGACACATATTGGCCACCAGATGGTTTATTTAGTTCAGTAGTAATCATGGCTTTAGCTCTAACTAATCGTATAATTATGCTATCGTTATGTTGTCTAATTAAACGTCGTCTTCGAGGAGATGGGAAACCACTGGTACTCTTCCATTTCTTTTTTTCCGAGCCAAGGTATTGGTATATGGTATCTTAAAATATTTCTTATTCTTGCTTGCTTAATTCATGAATTTATCGACTATTTTCTGCCGGATCGTATTCAATTGTTAATAAGGAATGTGGGTCAAAAACTAGTATAGGAAACTATACTATAGAGTATAGACGAATAACGGCCAACTAAGGTTTACGAATAGTTCTTCCTGTTTGTGAGTTGATCTATCTACACACATCAAAAGTGTCTAGGGATCAAGCATTTTTATGCGGATTTCTTGAGATTGAGATGTGGCTTTGGCCCTGGCCTGCTCAGTCGCCAGACTTGAACCCGATTGAGCATGCATGGGATATGCTACAGAGAAGAGCTCTGCCGAATATGGAGGGTATCCAGTCGCAAGAAGACCTTTTTTTGTTGTTGCAACGAACATGGGCGGCCATTCCACAGCGTGATTTGGATGAACTCATTTTGAGTATGCCAAACCGATGTTCTTGTGTTAGTGTTCGCGGTAGAAACACGGATTATTAATTGTTTAAGTTACCTAATAAAATTTTAAAGAAAACTGTTATTTCAGTCTTTTTTTCGAACTTTAATGTTAGTGGTTCAAATGTCAAAAATCCTTTTATTAGGAAAATGGCAAATTTCTTTATTAATGCAAAGGTGACTTGGTTTATCGTTACTGTGACAAACGAAAACACTTTATTTGATGAATCCTTAAAGAAAATTTTAATTAATATCAATCAGGAGAAAAGTTATTGCAAAAATATGTGTTGATCCCTAGACACATATGTTGATCCCTAGACACTTTTGATGTGTGTATATATATAAAAGCGAAATACCACTCACTTATTAATCACGAAATCTCATAAACTATGACACCTACAAACTTGAAATTTGGCAGATAGGTACCTTATAGCGTGTAGACATCCGCTAAGAAAGGATTTTACGAAACTCCACCCCTAAGGGGGTAAAACAGGGGTTGGAAGTTTGTATGAAAGTCCTATGTTTTTCAAGTAAGAGACTTGAAACTTAAAATGTATGCTCTATAGATGGTGTAGAGGTGTACTAATAAAGTATTCTTAGAAATCAACCCCCTTTTGGGGTTAAAACGGGAGTTGGTAGTTTGGACGCAAACGAGGTTGTTGTACAAAAAGTAGGTAATTGACGTGATAACTAAACAAAAATCATATTTCACATTAAAAAATAATTTTTAAATTGGTTGAAACTAAAAGAATACCACCAAATTTATGAAATTGGGTGGATTTTCTTAAAAGCTTATATTGTTCATGAGCGTACGTAACAAAACTTCTTAATTATTACATCCTTGGTATGTTTGTGTTCAAACAAAACAGAATGAGATGTTTGTTGGTCAATTAACGTGGGACGCTGCAGACTCTATTTCTGTCAGAAACGTTTCACAAACTTATACGTGCTTAATTAATCCTATAGTGTTATCGGTCGGACCAGAATTTTATTTGAGTAATCTTTTTACAAATATATGTTACATTTGGATATTTCAATCTTATTGATATTATCATTTAGCTAGGTTAATATGGCAGCTTAAAGCTGTATTCTTTAAGATATAAAATATTATGTGCTTCATGTACCAGTCATGTATATGACGACATTATATACTTTTTTGTCTTCAAAATATAGTTTGATTTCTGTGACAGTTGTCCCTGGTGTGCTAGTGTTATGTTACAACTTAAGAGGTACTGTACATTTTAAGTGTAAATTGTATTTGTAATGTATAGACCATTCGTTTATATAGTGTCGATGCACCCGCACGCAAAAAAATTGTGGTTATTGTTGTGAAATACAAATATATTAATTCATACAACGGCGTTAACTGACAAATCATACTAGCTTGTGGGTGTACGCCGCAGGCGGGTTCTTAGATTTTGTGGCGGCTTGACGCACGTGCGACGGTGGCAATATCAAGGTGACCGTATCTAAGCGAATGGACTATACTAGCTATTTCATTGCATAGTATATGTCGGTTATCACAATAAAGAGTACAGCCTATGTCCTTCCTCAAAAATTAAATAATCTTCATGCCAAGTTTCATTGTAATCGGTGCGGCGCAACAGACAGATAGACAGACAAAGTTACTTTGGATTTACAATACTAGTATCTATGGATGTACTTAATTTGTGATAAAACAGGTAAGTAAAGAATGAAAATATAGGGCGATTCAAAATAAAATCGCATCTGCCACAGAGATCTATCTATATTTTAAAGATTGTAGCTTTGAGCCTGGTCACTAAATGTAATATTTAATAATATAGGAACTAGGGTATAATAAACAAATTAAATTAAAAAGCTTTTTAAAAATAAGCTTTTACTGGAATGCCTCTAGACAAATCAAACGAGTCCAAACTCTGATGACTGATGATGTTGCGACGTACCTTTCCAGAGTTCCTATGGCCACCTTCCAGCTCCAGCATCAGATCAGCTCCATGTCATTATAATATTGTATTCTCACGGTGCATACATATGCTTGCAAAATTTCAGCAAAATCGGTTGAAGATATCTGCTTCAAAATTGACTTGCAAGATTCCACCGCAATATATTGTAAGTTAATAATAATTACAAATTTTCAAAATTTAAAAAAAACCTCGATATAATAGCCTGAGTTCCCTTTAAAAGTAAAAAACACGTAATCGCTTTCATTTGAGACTCGATTACATTTTTGCAGACATTCGGTTACTCTTCCCCACTTTCACCCTCATAACTTTTAAACGGCTCATCCGATTTTCATGAAACATGTCTAAAAACACTCGCACGTAACTCACCTTTCATACAAAAAAAAAACTAAATTGAAATCGCTTCATCCGTTCGGGAGCTACGGTGCCACAGACAGACAAACACGTGAAACTTATAACACCCCTCTTTTTGGTCGGGGGTTAAAAAGCTTGTAAAATGATATGTGCAACTACGTGTGAATAATACTTCTATTCTATGTATATAGTTAGATATTTATTGTATTATATTTCGATTTTGAATATTATTGAATGAATTAATATTCTTAATGGATAAGTTTTTGAGCCTTAGAGGCTGGACAAACACAGATAATAATAAATTGCCTTAACCTGTTCTGTGCCATAAACCCATTACTATTTTATATTTTTTTTCGTATACAAGCTACCAAAATTACTAACCTGCCTGATGGAAAACATGAATAGAATTCAATTCATGTTGACTTACACTATGGCGGCCTAGTGATATGCTTTTTCACGCCTCGTTTAAAGGACCCGGGATCTTACTAGTTTGAATTTTTCTATCAGGGTCATGCTGCCTAACTGCTAGGTCAGACATCGTGCGTTTAATTACCAACCAGGACAAATTATTTTAGGATGAGAACGATACGATCGTTTGTTCTGTGTCTATGTGCAATTTGTCTGTTTATGTAGCTACGTACAGTTTTTTTATGGACTATGGGGCAAACGAGCAGACGTTTCACCTGATGGTAAGTAATTACCGCCGCCCATGGACACTCGCAACACTAGAGGCGTCACAGATACGTTGCCGGCCGGTAAGGGAAGGGGTTGGGGGGTGTGGGCCTTCGGTATCCTCACTCACTCGGTGGAAACACAGCGCAAGCACTATTTTACACTGGTTTTCTGTGAGTATGTGTAAGTGAGTGATTTCGAATTGTATAAGTGTTAATCAACAATCTGGTTATCAAAGGTGTGAGATGTATGTTTCGATACCTATTATTGAAACAAGATTTTATTATGTTTCTTGAAACAATGTCAAACTAATTATTTGGATTAAAAACATATTATAATGCCATCTAGTGACTGATGTAAATATCTTTACCGAAACTGGTTCTCCTTGAGCGATCCGTTACACTAAGTAATAAGAAAAAGCATTAGATGTCGCTGTAATATATAAATTAACATGAGGTTATCACTATGATCCTAGTTGGAAGGGCTTCTGTGGAACCTTAAACCAGCCACTAGTCGTGACATTTATCTTCAGTTGAAGCATATTTCAATAAGGTGGTAACCAGGAATCAGCTAAATATTTGTCTAATTGAAAGCGGTCATCGCTTCAATACGTTAACTAAAGCTGTAAAATAGTCATAATATAGCTAATTGTTCGTGGGGAGAGCTATGTTTCGGCATTAATGGGCCGGTTCGATCAGAAATGATACCACAGCCTTTCCGAAATGCCATTCACTGAGCTATTGTGGTTAAACCTCGCTGGTAGTAAGTATAATTGATCCTCAAAGCTTTATGGGAGCTAAAGCTTTGAGGATCAATTATACTCTGTCCATTTCTTTATTTTCTTTTTGACAGTTCAAGAAATTTTGAAATTAGTGACGCCCTCACCGATTACAGATTCGATTTGAAACGAATAGCGATTTTATTTATGAAGAACTTTCAATCGATTTAATTAAATATTTTTTGTTGAAATATGAATTATTCCTTTATTAGTTTTTTATATTATGTAATAAATAAACAAAAATATAAATAATAAATCTGTAAATTAGATGAATGAACAGAGTTATTGTTCTTTACTCTTGGTTTGATCCTAAATTCCAAGATTTCGACTTGATTCCTTGCAAAAATTCAATCTTGGAGTCATAGATACTATTTTTATTTCCTTTTTTTATTAAATTTACAGAAAAAATACTTACGAAGTCAAATTATTTTTATCATATGATCGATTTATCGTATTTCAAGTACTGTTTTATAGTCTGTGGTTGTTTGTTATGCACGGACCACTTCACTAAAGTACCGTCACCGTCAATAAAGTACGACATTACTGTAGTACATATTTCCGAAAAAAAAAATGGTAATTCATAGGCGTGAGCTGTCAAAAAGAAAATAAATGAATGGACAAAGTATAGTAGGTTTTATCTAGCAGTAGGTAAAATTATACCTTTTAATATGTTTTCAAACTGCTTTTGTGGTTTTTTAATTGGCAACTTTTGTTCAGTTGTTTGTAAGTTAGGTGTTACGTAGATATATCTAGGCTCGTAACAAATTCCTTTTGATTCCCCTGGAAGCATGGGATTGCTAAGCAGTAAATGTGACTTCAATAAAACAAAATTCACTAAAAAAAAACTTGAAACTTAACATCTTTATTAATCAAGTTACTGATTACCACTTTTAGGATTTTTATTAGCACGGGTTATGGTACTGCCTTCGACCTTATATGCGGAGCAGATCGCTAGCATCGCATCAATGAACATTAGCGAAGCGTTGGCCAGTGAACACACTGCCATAGCTTGTGCAAAGTTGCGGCGGGAACATTTGGTAACGTCGTGCCACGAGTGAAGAGTTAGTCCGCCGCATGTCGCATAGAGCAAACTGCCCGTGCCTGACCACCAAGCATCGATGTACGCATCTGCTGCCGCTGATACTATTTCACCTATTAAGTAACAAAATAAAAAAAAGTTAAGGAAATAAAAAAAAAGTTATCCCCATGAAGGCGATTGAATTTGTTTGGTTATTAAAAAGATGTAGATAGTTGTTGATGAGTTGACATATGAGTTATACATATGCGCGGAGTTGTTTATGCTTACTATAATATGTGTGTATAAAGTGAGTAAGGCAAATTTATACGGAAAGTTTTTAATAAAACAATATTTTAACAAACAGTAATGAAACCTTAACATTTTTATTTAATATATGCAGCACATTTTGGATTTTTATTAGCTCTACATGTTGTGCTCTCTTCTTCAACGTTTGCTGAGCAGATTGTGATGATCGTATCGATAAAAAATAACACAGCGTTTGCAAGGGCACATGCTGCGCAGGCAGTGGCCAGGTTGCGACGGGTACATTGCGGGACATAGCGCCACGATTGGAGGGTCAGACCCCCACCAACTGCAAAGACAGTACCACCGATTGCTGACCACCAAGCTTCGATGTACGCATCCGCGGCCGCTGACACTAACTCACCTATCAAAGCACACTGGAATATTATAGTCTTCCATTGACACTTAAATCATCATAACATGCAATTAAACGTAGTTTCTAATTTAGATTAAATAGAACAGGAGATAAAGTTGTTATAAAATGAAAACAGATACAAAATGCATATTTTATATATCTAGTCCGTAGCACACTGGCAACATCTGTTATGTTAATTTCTTAGTGTTCGAGAAAAATACCGCTCGACAGATTGGTCAATTTTGTAAAAATCATTTTTAGCTAGTTAGAAGCTATCATTCTTTGCAAGAGTGTATAATAAACAAAATGTGATTACAATGCATTACCTACATGTAAAAGCTACTGACAAATCGTGTGTGTAGGCGTGACATGTGTCTACCAAAATGAGAAGACTCAACTAATCCTTTAATGTACCCTAAATTACGATAAGCTGAAAAGCCGCATTTATATCTATGGACCGATATAGATGTAAAAAATAGGAGGGAAACCAAATAAATATACGTGGTTTGACCAAGTGATATAATTGTTTTTTTTTTAAATAGGTGCAAGGTTTTTACGATATTTAAAGCTAACAGCATAGTTTATTAACTCTGGTTTAATATATCATACATCTATTTGAAAAGTAGTTAACTTGTTTACAACTACCTCCGGGATATTAATTGGCTTTTCCTTGTCAATTTTCGTGTCCTCGATTAGTTTCAAGTGTAAATTGACAAGTGTACTCCCTTAACTATACCGTTCTTATATTTACTAATATTCCGAAAATGTGTTCACCTTACTATACGCTGGTTTCTTCATCAAATTCCTCAGAATCCAAGTAAGCCAAACTTAAATCGAAAAACATAAAAACTGCATTCAAGATGGAGATTGATGCAAGCAGAAGTGCCGCGTTGTGATCTCCTGTCTTCGGGTACCCTGATCCTCTGGTCCTGGCTGACATTACAAGTCCTCCAGTTGCGGAAAACAAGCAGAACCCGAGGATACCAAAGTACATGTCTTGGACGAGGTCTAGCGGTGCGAATAACATCTCCCCTAAAATATTTAAGTTGCTAAGAGTTCGGTAAAAACACTGAAGCGCAGGATATGGTTAAAAAGTAAATGTAACAATATCAAGAGGTGATTTTATAAGGATTTATGATATTTAAATGTATCTTTTCAGATCACCATTTTTCTATAATTCCAAAAAAGAATAAAGTTTCCAATAAAAATCGGTGATTGCGTAGTGGTGCCCCTACCAAATATTTACTTGTGTTTTTCTTTTAATAAAGTTAAGATACTTTATCCTAAATATGTACAGCTCAAAATAAACTTAAATTTGTCATTTTACCGAGTTACTGTTTTGATAAATAACAGATACATTGCAAGTGCTGAGTTAACAATATTCCAACTGAATGTGCTGCAATGTAAATTTCATCTGTTTTGCATTCGCTTCAAATTACCATGATTATTGTAGATAGTTTAGATACAGATAATTTTAATGCAAAGCACTATAAATGCGGCTTAGTGCTTTAAATTTTATAATCTAACTACACACATCAAAAGTGTCTAGGGATCAAGCATTTTTATGCGGATTTCTTGAGATTGAGATGTGGCTTTGGCCCTGGCCTGCTCAGTCGCCAGACTTGAACCCGATTGAGCATGCATGGGATATGCTACAGAGAAGAGCTCTGCCGAATATGGAGGGTATCCAGTCGCAAGAAGACCTTTTTTTTTTGTTGCAACGAACATGGGCGGCCATTCCACAGCGTGTTTGGATGAACTCATTTTGAGTATGCCAAACCGATGTTCTTGTGTTGTTAGTGTTCGCGGTAGAAACACGGATTATTAATTGTTTAAGTTACCTAATAAAATTTTAAAGAAAACTGTTATTTCAGTCTTTTTTTCGAACTTTAATGTTAGTGGTTCAAATGTCAAAAATCCCTTTATTAGGAAAATGGCAAATTTCTTTATTAATGCAAAGGTGACTTGGTTTATCGTTACTGTGACAAACGAAAACACTTTATTTGATGAATCCTTAAAGAAAATTTTAATTAATATCAATCAGGAGAAAAGTTATTGCAAAAATATATGTTGATCCTTAGACACATATGTTGATCCCTAGACACTTTTGATGTGTGTATATGCGGATGATGACAATGAAGTTATCTACTATAGGTTTAACGATTTGGTTCTAAATAAAATGGTTTTATATAAATGGTGTATCTACCAAGATACTTAGCAAGTTATTTAATTTATCAAAAACTGAATTTGACTGACGGGGAAAATCAACATTTTAAACTTAAATGGGTACATAACAAGTAAAGTAAGTAGGATTTATGTTTATATAAATACAAAAGAAAACAGTTAAGTCCCTTTTGTAGTATCATATATTGCATGATTAACAGTTGAATTGCATGCAACATTAAAATATTTGAATGTATATGAATGACATATTTTCAGTACGATGATAAAGTTACAGTAATTAAATTAATATCTCACCAACAATTTCCCCGGAGAGAACTACCGTGTATCCGACGTATGTTCCAGAGCATAGCATCAGTGTGGGCAAGTCTGTCAGGTCGTAACTGTAGTGGTGCAGAACTAGACACGCCACTGTTAACATCTGTGGAGGACATACAAAAAAGAACACAGTATATATATAGTTAAGATGTACTTAATATTATTTTACTATATCTAAGCTAAACAATTTAAAAGGTCAGCATACTTAGTTTCCACAGTACTCCAGTGAGTAGGTACACTACGTATGGTAAATCTACCAACTCTTTTTAACCGACTTCTAAAAAGGAGGAGGTTCTCAATTCGACTGTATTTTTTTATGTTTGTTACCTTATAACTTTCGACTGGCTGAATCGATTGTGATGATTCTTTTTTTATTTGAAAGCTAGTACTTCCCATGTGGTCCCATTTCAATTTGGTCCAGTTCTGTCATGTCATCCATGAGAAAACCATATAAGTCTTCAATTTGCATAAAGTATGTGCGCGACAAATTGACGAATAACCCAATATCACGCTAACCGGTTTCGATGATTCTTTTTTCAACCGACTTCAAGAAAGGAGGAGGTTCTCAATTCAATTGTATTTTTTTTTATGTTTGTTACCTCATAACTTTGGACTGGGTGAACCGATTTTGATGATTCTTTTTTTATTTGAAAGCTGGTCTTCCCGAATGGGCCCATTTAAATTTGGTCCAGTTCTGACATGTCATCCATGAGAAAACCATATAAGTCTTCAATTTGCATTATGTATGTACGCGACAAATTAACGAATAACTCAATATTCCCGGATACTATAATACTATAATACTAGATCCAGATTGAAGTCGGTTATTTTTTTGTTAAAATTTGTGATTATTACCGAAACTGGTCAGTAATCTTTTTTATGGTATCCTGTTAAGGAGTAGATGAGTGATGATGAGCCTGAGGAGAAGTGACTACCGCTACTAAAAGACATCTAAAACACAAGAGGCACAAGTGCGTTTTCGACTTTCGTTTGCTCCTTCCCCTCACCCTGGAATTGGGTTGATAGGGTCCACAGGTAACCTTATTTTGTTTAACATCGGCTGGGTATGATGCCGTGCTGCTATGTTGCTGATATGTTTCCTGTAGTCAAAGTATGGGAATTACGTCTGATTTTGATATTTTTTTATAGAATCATAATATATCACAGTGAACCTGGATATAGCTAGTAGGTATTATTAAATTAAATCCTAAATAATAATATCATTATTCAAAGTGAAAATATATAAAAGATATTAGTTTACTGCTGTATATTTTACTGAAACCTCCTTAGATTCTGTCCTCGAAATTCCTTATTTATTTAACTAAATAAGCCCTTGACACATATCTGATTAAATAACTCGCTTTCGACTAATCTCGCAATTAGTGCGTGAAATGTCACGTTTGTAATTCCCTGTGGATCAAGTAGTATGTGTTCGGGAATTTAAATTACATAATACATTGTATGAACTGGATCAAAGCCTTTATAGGAATTTCAGTTCATGTTATTCATTGTTGTGGCCTGTACCTTTGGATAAATGATAAAAAGAAATAATCAAGAAAAGAAAATCAAATAACAATGATTTAACATGAATACATAATATCGTAAAAAATATAAAGGCATTTTTAATGGGTCAACTGGATAGAAGCCTCGTTTTCTAAGTCCTGACTCCGATAAAGTGAAACAATTTTCGAAGTTAGCCCATAGCGTAGTAATGCATGTCAGTCTCTGAAGTGACCACATTTTCTATGAATATTCTATGCTCATCTCAAAGGAGGTTTATGTCCAGCAGTGGACTATTAAAAGCAGTATGAATAAATATTGCACTGAAAAGGCTACTAATTTACTTAAAGAAATGTCTATTTCATGTCAGCCATCATGCCAGTTTGACGTCATGTTATAATGACTCGAAATCTGCAGCTTTTTCGATTGGCTTTTAACATGACTTACTGTTACACGATAGTATTAGTTAATAACAAACTACTCATCAGTAAAAGCAGCCACTAATATTGCAAGTGTACAATATTTATACTTACTAGTTCACAAAATTTGATGAGGCAAGTAGGAATTAACATTGTCTTATAGTTTTACATAAAAACTAAAATAACTAGGAAAAATTTTAATAGCACAAATGAATAGTGTAACCTAAACGACGTTTATCATTTGTGACATATTGTCATTGAAATAAAAATGAGGTTTTATTGAAAAGAGGTTGTCGTAGTGTTCGTATACCCTTAATCCGAATGTGTTAATATTAACAATTCCCGGATCCCTCCCTTCTCAGACGCAGAGTGGCACACCGTGTGGTTTTAGTCGGTCCGATTCCGAGATACCACCCCGCCGCAAACCCCGTGGGGATTTCCACACGTAAAAAAAAGTGTTCGTATACCCTTAATGAGGTTGTACCTAAATCGATGTTCTATGAAAAAAAATTAGGCGGATTCAATCTTAACGTTGTTACTATGACCGAATACAAAAAACAGAGTTGGTTCCCAAAACGGTTGTTTATTATAATCTTTTTGTACCTACCTTCATCACTTATGAACCGATTTAGAAAATTAATATCTGCTTACTGCCTTTACAATCTAAATTGGAATAACAAGTTTATAACAAAAAAATGACAGCGAAAAACTGAAAACGTAAAAAAGTTTTTTTTTGAAGTAATTAAGAAAATATATTTTCATCACCCCATCTCAGAAAGGGTATTTTTACCCTTTCATATCTGAGTGCAAAAGCCTTTTTATCCTAGAGGATAAAGTAAATTGAATAGAACATCGCTCGGGTCCACTAATTTTGTGAATTCAAAACATCATGAAACCTATTTACTTCTACCTCCATGGTGCCGAATTAATCATACAATATTTTTAATTTGTTAAAAGCCTCATATACTATTTCCATTTCTTTATTTTCTCGATGACAGTTCTAACTTGATAGTTGTAGTGTTGTGACCAAATAAGTAGTGATATCGATCGCATATATTTATTATGTTTTGAACAAAGACAAATACAACAAAAACATTCAAATATATTTTTGCAAGCTGGGAACACTCAATGACCCTCCACCATTTTGTGTTTGTTTTAATCTGTCACTCGCAACAAGACGGTCGTGCTTTAAAGTCACTACATTTCTGTTCGCTGAGTTTTTTCACATTATCCATACATACGTTACGTTGTGTATTTTGTGTTCCTCCGTGTTGATTGCTGCCCAGCTGTCAAATGTCAAAATGCCTAAAGGATCTGTTCTGAAAAGGCAGGTGAGAGAACTGGTGATCAAGGTTCGTAATTACTTTGAAGCAGAGTATCAAAATGGTGGCCCGCTATTACCACTGCTCTGCACTGCTGCACTGCTGCACTGTCGCAAGTGCGAGAGCGTGTTTAGGCCGCATTAGGAATTAGTGGACCTACAATTTCAAAAATTACTAGCGGCAAACAGGAAAATAAGCTTCGTACGCCGAAGAAAAAACGCCAACCACGTCGTGTGCCATCGATTGACAACTTCGACGCTGTCGCTATTCGCCGTCATATATATGACTATTACTTGCGCAAAGAAATTCCAACACTTAAAAAACTTGTTGTTTACTCTTTACGTGAATGTGGTATGTTCCATGGCCAAAAATCGTCATTTAGCTTGGTTTTGAAAGAAATTGGTTTTTCTTATAAAAAATCGAACAAACTTAAAATATTGATGGAGCGTCACGATGTTGCTATGGCTCGCTGCGAATTTTTGAGCGAAGCCAAAAAGATATCAGATTGGTCAAATGTTATTTTCACTGACGAGACTTGGTTAAATGCAAACCACACAGTATCTAAGAACTGGACTGACGACACCGCCGCTTCCACTAGTTCAGTGCCAATGGAAAAAGGTGAACGCCTTATCACGCCCATGCAGGGTCTTCGAAAGGATTCGTGTCAGATGCTTTACTGGCCTTTAAATCCAAGAAAACAGTGGACTACCATGAGGAAATGAACGCAGAGATTTACGAAGGATGGTTTAAAGAAATGATGCAATCTAAGAAATGGTGCAATCTCTGGAAGAACCGTCGATAATTATTATGGACAATGTTCCAAATCACTCCAGACAAATTGATAAAATGCCGACGAAGGCCAATAACAAACAAGAGATAATTGACTGGCTCTAACGTCATGGCGAAAATGTGGATAATACTTTATTATAAGTACAATTACTGAATATCTTAAATTCCAAAAAAAGCCTCCCTAAAAGATATATTACCGACGAAATAGCTGCCGAATGTGGTCATTGGATTCTTCGACGTCCGCCGTATCATTGCCAGTACAATGCTATAGAACTAATATGGGCACAAATCAAAGGACACGCCGCTCGAAACAATACCCATTCCCCTTTTACGGCAAACAAGATGTTAGATTTATTAAAAAGTGCATGTGCGGAAGTAAAACATTATATGTCGGATTTATGTGGCATTCGATAATATATGTAGAAGTACAGGAACTTATAATATATGTTAGGGAGAGCTCATCGAGTGACTGTGACGATTCATCAGATATTGATTAAAATAAATAAATAAAGAATCAACATAATATATTAGGTCTTTACCTATGAAATTGCCGTTCTTCAGTACTGGTCATTTCCGATAAAAAAAAGTTTGTAATGGCTCTGTATTCTAAATTCAAATTAATTTTGTTTTAAAACCATGACATTCTATTTACAAACTCAGTCTTTTGTTTTCTGATTAGCGTTGTATTTTCATTACATTTGAACATTTTTCGTCATATCCAATATGACGAAAAAATTCGTGTAATTATGGAATATGAGTTCCGTCGTGGTACCAACGCGACACAAATGGCACGTAACATCAAAAACGTTTACGGAGAGAACTGTACAAACGAACGCACAACCCGTTATTGGTTTTCCCGGTTCCGTTCTGGATATTTTGACTTGAAAAATGAAGCTCGTGGTCGTCCGGAGACTTTGGTTAACAATAATGAATTAAAGGCGATTGTGGAAGCTGACGAAACTCAATCTACAGGTGAGCTAGCAGCAGCTTTTAATGTAAGCATCAAAAGAATATTGATCCATTTGCGACAAATTGGCAAGATAAAAAAGCTTGATAGATGGGTGCTCCTCGACCTTAACGATCGCCAGCGCAACGCACGCGTCGAGACTTGCCTTGCGCTGCTCAACAGGCAAAGAAATGAAGGAATTTTGAAACGAATTCTTACGTGCGACGAAATATGGATTCTGTTCGACAATCGAAAGCGCTCAGCAAGTTGGTTAGACCCTGGTTCAGCACCAAAGCAATGCCCTAAACCAAAAATTACCCCTAAAAAGGTGATGGTCACTGTTTGGTGGTCTAGTGCGGGTGTGATTCACCACAGCTTTTTACAAAACGACATGAGCATTAATGCAGATGTGTACTGTGAAGAACTGGAGAGAATGATGGAGAAGCTTGCACATCTGCAACCAGCTTTGGTCAATCGGTCGTCCCCACTGCTCCTTCACGACATCGCGCGAACTCCATACTGCGCAACAGACAGTCTCCAAGCTGCAAGAGCTGGGGTTGGAAGCTCTCCCTCATCCGCCATACTCACCAGACCTTGCACCTACCGACTATTACTTTTTCCAAAATTTAGACAACTTTTTAGTGGGTAAAAAATTCAATTCCCGAGAGACAGTACAAAATGCCTTTGAAGAGTTTGTTGCCGTCCAGCTCATTTTTACAAGAAGGGCATCAAAAAAAATGCCAATGCGTTGGCAAAGATGAATGTTGGCAGAAATAAAAAAGTTTAAAAAAATAAGTACTTTCACTTATTGCATACAAAACGGCAATTTCATAGGTAAAGACCTATTAATTACATCTTGTAATGAAATGTAATATTAGTTAATAAATTTGTACAAAATTATCCGGCAATAGTTTAGTTTCTTACACTTTGTAAAAAAATATCGGATATGTTATCGTATTACGTTTATCGATAGCTCCATCTCTATGAGTTTCCATCCATCTACTATGACCTTGTACGTGCGTAAGCGTCATATTTTTATTCAATAATGTAAGCATAATGTAAAAAATACGCTCGTTCAAGTTTCCACAAAGAGCTGTCATCGAGAAAATAAAGAAATGGAAATAGTATAGTTAAAAACACAGACTTGGAACCTTCTTGGTGTAGTTTTTTTTTATTTGCTCTGCCCGTGCTATTTTCTTTATAGCAACATAACTTATTATTTTCCATAATTTAACTATACGTCCATACAAATACATAAAATTGAAATGTCTGTTTGTAATATTAAAATAACCGCTTTTTACTAAATGCATATGTATGTATACACGGTACATATACTTAAACATTTTTTTTTTACAATTTCTGTTACATTGTCTGTCTGTCAGTCGGCCTGTCTGTCTGTTTGTTTGGTCTGTTTGGGTAATCTCTGGAACAGCTAGACATATTTTGACGGGACTTTCACTGGCAGATAGCTGATAATCTAAGGAGTAACTTATGCTACTTTTTATAGACTAGCTTAGTCCCGCGGTGTTACCCGCGGTACGACAAAAACCGCGGGTAACACCGCTTTGTTCAGCTTGGACCTTAGTATTTTTGAAATAATTTAAAATAAATACTTACCATCATAATGTAGTACCTAATAAATATTAATACTCAAACTGAAATAAAAGTATCTTGTGATTGTAAATGCTTTTTTTGCATTTAGTTATTTCCTGGCTGAGGTGGGATGAAAAGTTACGTGTTGCACTCGAGTGCAAATATTTTTCACCTCGTGCTCTTTTGATTCCCTCTCTGACGCTTAGTCCAGTCGGGATAGACATAAAACTAGCCTGAAATAGAAAAAAATCCGGGCCGTGATTTTTTTTTTAACGTCGGGGGGATGGTTCGAAGTATAAATCTCGATTTTCGAACTAATCCCGGTAGAGGGTTCGCCGCCATCTTGTGTTGAAGTATTTTTTTTTCGTTTTTCTGAAATAACTCGTTAATTTTCAAATTTACAGCAAAAATGGCAGTATCCAAAGTTGTTGGAAATTTAATTTCTTACAAGTTTGGTTATTATCATTTTTACGCTAGGATCAATATTTGCAGAGTTATACTATCAACATAAAAACAATTTTTTTACAAATAAACTAGATAATAAACAAAATATATGAAAAATAAAAACAATTTCACCTCCAATTTGAGTATAAATCCGAAAATATTGATCGTGGAGTAAAAAAAGGTGCGAGAACCAAAGTTGAAAAAAAAAAAATCCACCCATTACGATTTTTTTGATAAACTTCATAGTTTATAACTCCGCAAATATTGATCCTAGCATAAAAATGAAAATGACCAAACTTGTGAGAAATGAAATTTCCAACAACTTTGGACACTGTCATATTTGCTCCAAAGTTGAAAATTAACGAGCTGTTTCAGAAAAACGAAAAAAAATAACTTTAAACCAAGATGGCGGCGAACCCTCTACCGGGATTAGTTCGAAAATCGAGACTATACTTCCAACCTACCCCCCCCCCCGCCTACGTTAAAAAAAAAATCGGTCCCCGGAATTTTTTCTATTTAAATGTCTATCTCGACTAGACTAGCTCTAATTTTTTAATCTTTCGCTTGCTCGGTCATCAAAATTGAGCACGCGGTTAAAAAGCAACTTTGTACTCTTGTATAACAAATAGCTATTGTTTATATAACCTTAATAACTAAGTTCTTAAGTTAGTCTAAGTAAACCTAAGAATATTTTTGATATTATTCTTATTTCTTAAAATATTGTTAGCATACCTAAGTAATTTTAGTAGACGAACAATCAACACAAACAATTTCTGAACATAAATTACTAAATTCTAGGAGAGTTCTATTCTAAAAAAAAACCGACTTCAATCTGGACCAAATTTAAATGGGACCATTCGGGAAGCACCAGCTTTCAAATAAAAAAAGAATCATCAAAATCGGTTCACCTAGTCGAGAGTTATGAGGTAACAAACATAAAAAAAAAGTACAGTCGAATTGAGAACCTCCTCCTTTTTGAAGTCGGTTGAAAATAGAATGTAAATAAGTAATCAGAACTCCATTATTACATATTTCTCTAGCATAAATACACACATCAAAAGTATCTAGGGATCAACATATGTGTCTAGGGATCAACATATATTTTTGCAATAACTTTTCTCCTGATTGATATTAATTAAAATTTTCTTTAAGGATTCATCAAATAAAGTGTTTTCGTTTGTCACAGTAACGATAAACCAAGTCATTGCATTAATAAAGAAATTTGCCATTTTCCTAATAACGGGATTTTTGACATTTGAACCACTAACATTAAAGTTCGAAAAAAAGACTGAAATAACAGTTTTCTTTAAAATTTTATTAGGTAACTTAAACAATTAATAATCCGTGTTTCTACCGCGAACACTAACAACACAAGAACATCGGTTTGGCATACTCAAAATGAGTTCATCCAAACACGCTGTGGAATGACCGCCCATGTTCGTTGCAACAACAAAAAAAGGTCTTCTTGCGACTGGATACCCTCCATATTCGGCAGAGCTCTTCTCTGTAGCATATCCCATGCATGCTCAATCGGGTTCAAGTCTGGCGACTGAGCAGGCCAGGGCCAAAGCCACATCTCAATCTCAAGAAATCCGCATAAAAATGCTTGATCCCTAGACACTTTTGATGTGTGTAGGTACAGGCCATGTCAGACGTTTAAAGTTAGCTTACCTTGTAGTGAAGACTACTAGTCCATTGGAAAGTTACATTTGGGGTTGCATTTCTCAGAGAACGCAATTTTATTTTTAAGATATGAAAGAGGGGTTAGTGTAAAGTTAAATTCAAGTTTGTGCAAAATTGAAACATATTAAAATGTTCTATTCAAATGCATATAAGTGTCGTGTCAAGTTCCTTCAATTCCAGTACAGAACAATAGTAAATTTAACTTGAAATAAAATGTCGATGGATGAAATCCTATTTCGTGAGTATTAAAATATTAAATTGAACAAAGTTACAGTACTCCGTGACTCTCGAAAGTTCAAGGAATCTTCGAGATATGGGTACTTCAATTTAATTTTCTTATTATTGTCCAAACAAACAAAGATTCGATTGTACTTCGACATTGTTCAAACAATAAAAAATTAAACGAAAAATACACACGAAATCTATTATTTTGTGTTGAAATTCTGAAAATGGAAATTGCTAAAACAATTGACACAGTCATAATGTCAGAGGGATCAATAGATTCGAAACAATCCCATTTACGACAGTAAAATAATTATAAAACTAATACTTAAGTGTGTAGGGCCGTTCGTTGTTAATTTTAGTTTATTTTTTATTTTGTGTGCAACAATCTCTGACAATAGTATACAATTTCGATTTACTATTGTTTTCTCAACCTTTTTATCATACGGGTACTTGCCAGAGGCCACTGACTGACATCTTCGCCGAAATCGTGATAAGTGACAACTACAGCGGCTGGTTTCGATTGGTGGATCTGACTGGACTGCTGTCATATTGTTATCCCTTCTACTACTGCCCTTCCTAATAGAATTTGGGATTGGTTAGTATTTCTGATGATGAGCTTTGAAATACTTTACGATTTATCACTGATGTCACTCTCTTAAAATCATCAAGATGGAAAAGTCACAAGTGTTTTCTGTTTATTCAGTTTCCAGAATTGCTAGCGTCTCAATTCCCTTACCACAAATTTTTCACGTGACTTACTGTTGAGATAACATCATTTCCATACATAGTTTTCTTATTAGAAAGCTATTAAGTTCGCTTTTTACTAACGTATGCGTTATTACGCATACGTTTATAGAATGACAACTTCGCTAGAGTGTACCGTAGACGTGAAGAAAGAACGTGAGACAGGTGTACCGTAGCCGCGTAGAAAGAACTAAAAAATGCTTTCAAAACTAGCTTTAAATTCGTCATAGTGAACTTTATTTGCAGTCTCTAGAATCTAGATAAACTATAACGGTATATATCATTCACAAAAAAAGTAAACGTGATATGGAATTATAAATACTATAACTGCAACTGTTAAAACCTCCTTTCTAAAGAAAGGCTTAGGTCCAGCAGGGAACTATTAAAGACTATTGATATGATGATGTAAAGTTTTTTGTGGGGCAAACGAGCAGACGTATCGCCTGATAGTAAGCGATTACCGCCGCCCATAGACACCTGCAACACCAGAGGCGTCACAAGTGCGTTACCGGCCTTTGGGGGATGGGGAGGGGAGTTGGGGTATGGGCCTCCGGTATCCTCACTCACTCGGTGAAACACAGCGCACTATTTCACACCGGTTTTCTGTGAGGCCGTGGTATCACTCCGGTCGAGCCGGCCCATTCATGCCTCGGCGTGGCTCTCCCACGTTCCAAAGTTGATTTTTTTCCGTTCTATATTGATACCCGCATTACTTCATTAGGCGCAAAAGTTATATAGTAATTGTGTTCAGACATAATAAGAGATTTGACAGGTATTATCTTCATTTATCACATTTTCGTATTTAGGTAGGGATCTACTATGAGACAAGCTATTACATTTTTAATTTTTCACTTAGGCCAGGAGATTAGTTTGTCTTTAAATAGCCCACGGGAGACAGAAAAGTTAATGCGGTTTGCATAGAAAATATTTTATATTAAACACTAGCGACCCGCCCCGGCTTCGCACGGGTGGATTTCAGATGCCCCCACCGACGAAACGATTCGTGCATTTTAAATCTGTAATATATTCGAATACATTCATTTAACTTAGATACTGTAAAGGGCCATTTTGATCTATATTAAATGCACAATGTATTTAATTTACTTAAGTAATTGTATAAGGATTCATTCTGTATTGCTTAAAATCTCTTCGTAAATAAGCCATTATTTCTCGTAAAAAGAAAGGAATAAAAAATTATTGTTGTGGGTTATCCCTAAGAGATAGACATATACCGTCCCGAACTTTTTTGTAGATATTTTTAAGGTGTATAATACTGTAGTACATTATTTTGATCTATCTCGTAGGGTGCAACCAGCGTTTGCAATGTAAGCGCAAAAAATGAGTTTATTTGCTACATCACATTATAAACCTCGAAAATTAACAGTGTTTCCATACTATATTATGCATTTATTATACATAAAAACCTTCCTCTTGAATCACTCTATCTAGTAAAGAAACCCGCATCAAAATCCGTTGCGTAGTTTTAAAGATTTAAGCACACAAAGGGATATAGGGACATAGGGACAGAGAAAGCGACTCTGTTTTATACTATGTAGTGATGATGGTGATGATTAAACTCTATTCTGTAGGTGTCAATTTTGTATAATGAAATGTTAATTTTCGTCGTTACTTCCAGATACTACCTTTTGGTCATGTTGTTAGTGACCCTGAATATCTAATGCATCCGATTCTATCTATGTATGTATAAACAGACTTATAATTAGCTTTCCCGCGAGCTTGTCGGATATAGCGGTAATCATTTTTCGAATTAATATGTGTGTATGATGTGTACATTATTGTAAACTTTTTGTATTATAGTCGTGGTCGCCCAGTGGTCGAACATAATTCATTTGTTTTTTTGGATTATTTTAGAAGTATCTCATAGGCCGCTATAGTGTAGGTCACCATGCTGCATTGTTTTATTGTGTTCATTCGCAATGAGTATGGTGACCACCACTCTTGAATTCTGCTTTACATCAGGCCGAGTAGAGTCACTTTGGCAGGTTCATACATTTTTTTTTACATCTATCACATTTTAATCTTGATAAAAATTGTGTAGATCTTTTTCACTAAGTGATAACAACTGATTACGATGATCCAACGAGGAATGGTTGTGTAGTTCCGTCTCTGCTACAAACTACGAGATATTAAAAGTTAATATCTTTCCAACATATAAACAGGAGAGGCATTGTTTCTATCGTGACGTGAATAAAATTATCGAATTTTCCGGACAGATTGGTTTTTTACATCCATCTCATAAAACTTTCAGGTCGTAAGTTAGAAGCCCATAAAATCCTATTTCCCAACAGACGTACTCTTTATATGTGGTTTTGCAAAGTGGAAATATAGTATAAGTATATCTACATAATACAAGCTAAGTAATTGTGTTGTGTTTGGTAATCTGTGTTTTTATTGTTATCTATACATGACAAACAGAAATGTTGTGTCGTAAATTATACAATCAAATAAATCAAACGAATGTTTCGTTTGATTTATTTGATTGATTACAACAGAAAGTTGTTTCAACCTGCTGGTTTCTATTATAAATACATAAAAAGATTTCAAAGAAAAACAATCAAAGTCAGATAACCTAAGAGGATCAGACCCGTAACTTTGTCCAGATTTACATAACTTAGGTATTTATTGTGTGTGTAGCAGTGACGCTTTAGTTCTATTTGCTATATCTTTCAGATAGTTTTTAAACTTTCAACGAACGGTTTGTGTCAAAACGATGTGACTCAAACCATACCTGACATCACCATCATCTTGTTTCTTTAAAAGTAAAAAGTACAAACAACGAAAATGAAATGATTATGAAAGGTTGTGGTTGACATGCTACTAATTTCTTATTAGTTTTATTTAGTGTGCGGGGGATTTCGGGGATTTAAATCGATCTAGCTAAGATTTATTATCAGAAAAATTACCAAACAAAAAATGCTGAGCAAAGCTCGGTCATCTAAATAAATGATTTAGTCACAATAATTTCTTTTCTACACACATTTTCCTACACAAAAACTCAAAGTCAGCAAAACTTCTGCAAATAAACATGATAGATATAGTTATATTAACTACCTACTAAGCACCGAAAACAATATGTTCATTTATGCAAACATTCACATGCTCTAAACGAGAACCGGATACGCTACCTCGCAACTTCTAAACTTTACTGTCAAAATTATTTAACCGGCACCTGTAATAGCAAGGTTCAAAAATCTATATATATATATACCTAACAATTATATTGGCCCATCTACAAATATAGTTCTATTACTAGGTACATATATTAAATCAACCCGTAATCTTTTGTCATAAAAATGGTTGACCCAATTTATACGTCCAGTTCAATACATTAATGTATTCGGTCGTAAATTCCTTGTCCGTTTAAGTAATTAAAGACTTTTATACCTTGAGTTCTATCCATTAATTTATGTCTAATCTGAACTGCTAAGTATAAAGAAATGCGAAGCTGATAGGTAATAATAATAAAAAAAAACTTCGTTTAAAAAAACCGACTTCAAAAACTAAAAAGTATAAAATAACCTAATTTGTATGGGCTACCTATTCATAGGCTTGAAGTCGGGGCCAAGCCAAATGTAATAGTAGGTACCACACTCGCTATATTTCGACGTCACCGACGCTTCGGTTGTTTTGTTCAACGCGAAGAGCAGCTATCCCGCTCAAGGTCACGCGCGGTACTTACTATTACATTTTGGCTTGGCCCCGACTTCAAACCTATGAATAGGTAGCCCATGCAAATTAGGTTATTTTATACTTTTTAGTTTTTGAAGTCGGTTTTTTAAACGAAGTTTATTTTTTATTTTTCGCTTTTTAGTCTTTCTCAAGTCTCTCATCATCATTTCATGTAAAATTTATTGATGTCTACAGAATATGAAGCAATGCAGACAATCGCTCTTAACTTCATTGCAGGCACTCACGTAAATTTGAAGGTTTCTTTCGATTTCCTTGGGATCCCATCATCAGATCCTGATATGGTGGCCATGGGACCACATGGGGAGCATACCCTTTCGAATACAAAAAGAATTTTCAAAATCGGTCCACAATTGACGGAGTAATCGATGTACATACATAAAAAAAAAAAAAATACCATAATATAAATAAAAAAAAAAAATAGAATGTGTGTAGCTAACGAAAAACTGTAACAGGTGTGTCGTACATCCAACCTCTGCCAGTTTCCTTAATAATATATCATTATCGACGCTGTCAAATGCCTTTTTGTAGTCAAAATATGCGACATCCACCTGTAAACCTGCATCCACTGCTGGCACCACCTTCACCATAAAATTAAGTAGATTTGTGACAGTGCTACGTCCCGGCCGGAACCTGTGTTGCGCATCTGACAACTGCGCGCTTACCTGTCTTTGCATGCTATGTTGGATAGCCGATTCGAATACCTTTGCTGGTGTTGACAACACTGCTACAGGTCTGTAGCCGCTGACATCTGGACCTGCCTTTCCTTTTGGTACTGGGATCACTCGTGTAATCTTCCATCTAACTGGGAACGTCGCTTGTGTTAGACTGACATTGAAAATGTGATGTAATGGTTCTACCAATATTCTACTACAGTCTCTGAATAGAAAAGCCGGTATACCGTCCGGGCCAGAAGAATGTTTTGGTTTGAGACTTACAAGCGCATCCTTTACATCTTGAAGACTTAAAGTCTCTAAATGCACTCGTGCGCTGTTCGCTCCCACCTCCGCTGCTACTGTCCCTGCGTCAAGTTGAGGTCGTTGTGTACTGTAAACCGACTCAAAAAAAATGCAAACTGCGTTGCACACTCATCATCTGAAAAATATTGACCATTGTGTACAATATTCTGTTTATTTGTTCTACTCCTCTTTGACCTAACGTATTGCCAGAATGATTTTGGATCTTTTGCGAATTGACCTTGAATTTTATTTAAGTGTTCCTTGTGTGCTATTTTTATTGACTTTTTAATACGGGCTCTACACTGAGAGAATTCATAATAATCATTTCTAAGCTTAGTTTTTTTTAAATCTTTTATGTAGGCTGGCTTTCATCTGAATATCTTTGATAATTTGTTTAGTATACCATTCGGGGTATACGTTCTGTGAAATTTTGTCTCTAAGCTTTTTACGCGGAACACACCTGTCTAACGCATTGTCAAGCTTATCATAAAAAATATTTAACGTTTCTTCAATATCATACGACTCATACATAGTGCTCCAATCTATGGAAGTGAGCATGGAATACAATAGATGATAGTCTGCTTTGTAAAAATTCCATTTAGGTCTAATTTCGCGAATCTTGTTGTTTTCGCTAATAACATCAGAAGATGATGATGGCGCAAGGGTAGGAATGAAAGTGCTTCCAACGCTTACCGCCTGAGGCGGGTGAAGCGGGTCTTCGCGCACAAGTGCTTCGTCTGCCGCTACCACCGACATCCCTCCCCTAATTCCTCTACATAGGACTAAATCTAACACACGATCTAAACAATTGGGTACTGCGTTATTTTGAGTGAACTCGCAAAATGTCACAAAATATTCATAGTAATTACTAATCTATATCTATCTTAATATATATAAATCTCGTGTCACAATGTTTGTCCTCAATGGACTCCTAAACCACTTAACCGATTATAATAAAATTTGCACACCATGTGCAGTTCGATCCAACTTGAGAGATAGGATAGTTTTTGTCCGCCACTGTACACTGACTGTGGGAAGCTGAGACAGATATGTAAATATGGCGGTACGAAGTTCGCCGGGTCAGCTAGTACTTATAATAAGAATGTAACGGGTCAAATTCTGTACATTAAAGATATTTTGATTTTTTTTTTTGGAGGGCTCTCTATAATCGATACTGAAGCCAAAACTGTAATTTTTTTAATTTTTGTCTGTCTGTCTGTCTGTCCGTCTGTCTGTCTGTCTGTCTGTCTGTATCTTGGCCGCGCATCACGCCGAAAGTACTGAACGGATTCAAATGAAACTTGGCATGATTTGAGTTCATATTACGAGTTAGGACATAGGATACTTTTTATCCCGAAATTCAGCACGGTTTCTTGGAGAGAGGGGATGAAAGTCAAAATATGTACTTAGTTGTAATTCAATAACACATAGTCCGATTTCATTTATTCTTTTTTTGCTAGAAAGAAAAGATAACGAGAAAAGAGTTTTTTTTTGTCCGCGACTGTACACTGCCTGTGGGAAGCTGAGACAGATATGTAAATATGGCGGTACGAAGTTCGCCGGGTCAGCTAGTACTTATAATAAAAATGTAACAGGTCTAATTCTGTACATTAAAGATATTTAGAAAATTTTTTTTGGAGGGCTCTCTATAATCGATACTGAAGCCAAAACTGTAATTATTTTCATTTTTGTCTGTCTGTCTGTCCGTCTGTCTGTCTGTCTGTCTGTCTGTCTGTATCTTGGCCGCGCATCACACCGAAACTACTGAACGGATTCAAATGAAACTTGGTATGATTTGAGTTCATACTACGAGGTAGGACATAGAATACTTTTTATCCCGAAATTCAGCACGGTTGCCTGGAGAGAGGGGATGAAAGTCAAAATATGTACTTAGTTGTAATTCAATAACACATAGTCCGATTTCATTCATTCTTTTTTTGCTAGAAAGAAACAAAATAAAAGATAATGAGCAAAGTGTTTTTTTTTATCCGCGACTGTACACTGCCTGTGGGAAGCTGAGACAGATATGTAAATATGAAATGAAATGAAATGAAATAAAATGAAATGAAATGAAATGAAATGAAATGAAATGAAATCATTTATTCTGCAATTAGGTTACATGAACACTTTTGCAAGTTAAATTTTTTTGAGCAGATGAGTTCGGCCTTTCCTAACTGGACTAGCCCTGAGAAGAAAGGACGAAACAAACTCAGGGATCACCGTCTCTTTTAAAGTCCAGACAATATGCAAAAGACATTATTTCAATAAAATAAATGCGATAATTACAATTTGAGTCACAATTACAATAATCAGTAAAGATAATAATTTTAAAAAAAATGACAACAATAGCAATAATTTAAAATGAATTTGTTTCAAACTATAAATTATCGTCACATCAAAATAAATTTAAACATTAAAAATAAACAGCATGTGCAGAATGGGCAGCTCAATCCCAGGCGGTTTTATCATCAAGATATTCTGCTATGGTGTAATACCCCTTTGCGGATAACTTAGATTTTATGGTATTCTTAAATTTCTTTAATGGCAAATTCCTAATATCAATAGGGAGTTTATTGTAAAAGCGTATACATTGACCCATGAACGAGTTGCCTACTCTGTGGAGACGAGTGACGTGAACACTAAGATTATGTTTGTTTCTGGTATTTACCGAATGAACATCACTGATTTTAGTAAACTTTGATATATTTTTTTGAACATAAACTAAATTTTCGTATATATATTGTGAAGATACAGTCAGAATATTTATCTCTTTAAATTTGGAACGAAGAGAAACTCGAGGGCCTAATTTATAAATGGCTCGTACGGCGCGTTTTTGTAAAACAAATATGGCATTAATATCTGCACAGTTACCCCAGAGTAGGATACCGTAACTCATTATGCTATGAAAGTAACTGAAGTAAACTATTCTAGCTGTATCAACATCAGTTAAATGTCGAATCTTTTTTACAGCAAAAGCCGCTGAGCTTAGCCTACCGGATAGTTTTTCTATTTGGGGACCCCATTGTAACTTAGCGTCAATAGTAATACCTAAAAATACAGTTGATTCTACAGGATCTAACTCTAGTCCATTCAATCGAACATTGGTTGTAACATGCCTAACGTTTGGTGTAGAGAATTTAATGAATTTAGTTTTCTTCTCATTAAGGAGAAGGTTATTTGTATTAAACCAATGTACCACTTTCAAGAGTGCACTGTTGACTTCAGTAAAACTGTCAAGTTGGCGCCTAACTTTAAAAATTAACGATGTGTCATCCGCGAACAATACAATCTCATGATTGTCACTTACATAATAAGCTAAATCATTTATATATATGAGAAACAGAAATGGCCCTAGAATAGAACCCTGTGGGACGCCCATTGTTACCGGGGATCCCGAAGATGTTTTACCATTAATATCAACTTTTTGAACTCGCTTATTCAAATACGACGTTAGAATATTTAGAGCATTATTCATTATTCCGTAGTGCTGTAGCTTTCTGATGAGTGTGGGATGATGGACACAATCGAAAGCCTTAGACAAGTCACAGAAAATACCAAACGCATCCTGTGAATCCTCCCAGGCGCCATATATGTGTTTAAGCAATTCCACGCCCGCGTCCGTAGTTGAACGACCTTTAGTAAAATCAAATTGCTTTTGATGAAGCAAGTTGTGCTTAATAAAATGTTGTAACATTTGGTTTAAAAGTAATTTTTCAAAAATTTTACTTAATGTTGGAAGTATTGAGATAGGTCGGAAGTTAGATGGATCTGAACTACTACCAGATTTGAACAATGGAATCACTTTACTTTGTTTCATTAGATCAGGAAACACACCAGATGCGATACAAGAATTGAAAACAGTTGCTAAATATGGAGCTATCATATCAATTATTGCAGATATAGTACGTACTGAATGTCCCCATAAATCAGTTGTTTTCTTTACATTTATACTTTTAAAAGCCTTGATAACATCATTTATACTAACGGCTGAAAATTCAAAACCCGTATCACACCGGTTTACACTATTTTCTAATAAAAAACAAGCAGAGGAAGAGGATGACGAAAGAGTTTTGGTTGTTCGAATAGGAATGTTGGTAAAAAAATGTTCAAACTCAGTCGCAACCTCCACATCCGCTTTTATATCTACATTTTTAATTTTTAAATGGAAGTCACGATTTCGTACAGTGGACCTTCCGGTTTCGGCGTTTATAAACTCCCATGTGGTTTTTATTTTATTGCCAGATGATTTTATTTTATTTTTTAAATATAGGGATTTAGCAGCATAACAGGTGCGTTTAAACGTCTTTGAATATTTTTTTACATATTCTACAAAATATAAGTTATGATTATATGTTTTTTCATAATACAACTCATATAGCCGTTGTCGACTTTTATAGATACCTACAGTGGCCCAGTCACTGAATACTACACGATCACTAATCGTTAGTGTTTTTGATGTAAAAGTAAATTTAAATTCATTATTAATCATATTAAATAGTAAAGCGAAAGCTTGATTAGGGTCACTATCATAGGCCAATCTTAACAACTTATCCGCCATATTATTCCTGAACAGGCTCATGCGGCCTATGATAGTGTACTATGGCGGTACGAAGTTCGCCGGGTCAGCTATATATGTATGTTTAGCTATAAGCTATGTATCTATGTATATGAAAGATCATGAATAATAAAAGCAGAGTTTAATACAATAAAACAAAGTAGAAATACGTAGCGTACATGCGTTATCGTTACGCACAAAATTTACTTTTATATACTCTTGATTCGCGTAGTTCATAACTTAGAGCTAAAACAATAATTGTTGTCTATTTATCTTGGCTTTGTCTCCCAATCTGTGGGATTAATTTCAAGAAAAATATGAACAAACAGAAGTATGTAACAGAAAATCGAGGAAGCGATTCCTGACTTTACCAACCCACATTAAACACGATTTTACCAAGGGGTGCGCGTGGTGCTACTAAACACGCTCATTTTTTTTTTATATTGGGGTCTAAACTATATGATCAGTAGTGTCCTATTTTAAATCAAAATGTTATTTGACTATATTAAATTCTTAATATTACAAGTGTGTATCGAGTTCATAATCGATTTATATATGGAGATGCTTAACAAAGAATGGAATTTTGTGCCGTTTCCTCTCCATCGTCCACAATGATAAAACTGAGTTATGAGAAAATAATCAACATGAATATAGCTTCACAACATTAGATAACTTTTTACAGAATATTTAGATAGTCGCAAGTAAATGTGATAGAAATGTATCCCAATTACAAATACCTGTCTAGAGTCCCAAGCAAGCATATATATATATATAATACGGTGTTAACCGCATATTAACTTATTAAACTTCATGCCAAGGGTTTCAGCAACGTGCCTACGCTCGCAATGTCGGATATAAGCAATATTGCATTTACCTAGCAATACTGCGATATTAATGTTTTTTCTAGTTTCAAGTAACCAAGAAACCCATTATTTTTTAAAGAATCTGCGCTTTTAAATAAAAAGCAGCAGGTGAAGATAGGTTCCTTTATATGTTCAAAAACATAGAATAATTTAATTACTCAGGCGAATTTAGTAAGACTTAAAAGTGTTAAAACCAAATGATTGCTATATCCAATATTTAGATATTTTTATAGTTTTTAGGTTTACCAGTAGCTTAATAGTGATCAACGTGATTAAAATAACAAATAATCAAACAAACCAGCTTTTTTATCGTATTGACGAAATCTCATCGGCTGTTTATATTCTACTAGCTGACCCACGCAACGTCGTTTGCGTCTCCTATTGCTCTTGGCGTAAAAATTTACCCCCGTTTTTGTAACATTCTTCATTGGTGCTCCGCTCCTATTGGTCTTAGCTTGATGATATATAGCCTCTAGCCTTCCTCGATAAATGTACTATCCAACACTGAAAGCTTTTTAATAAAAGGAATTTCAGGTGGCAACAGCTTGCATACTGTTTACCTTACATGTAATACTAACACTATTGTACCTGAAAATCAGATTTTGAAAAAGAGTAGCCATGAGTTTCTTTGCCAGTATTCTTCTCATGAGCTCTGCGCATTTTGGAAACTGGAAGTTAAGTTATGGATCATCACAGGAAGGCAGTAGATTTTTGGTATCTTCGCCTAATTTATCTCGACAATACAGCACATGCTGTGTGTGGCGTCTGTTTGTGTCGATCTATAATTTTTAACTATAGCTTCAATTTGACGTTCGTGAGTGTCACTTGTCTTAGATGAATAAATGATTTTGATTTGATTTGAAATAATTTTTCAAATTGGACCAGCGGTTCCTGAGATTAGCACGTTCAAACAAACAAACTCTTCTGCTTTATAACATTAATAGCTGACCCACGCAACGTCGTTTCCGTCTCCTATTGCCCGTAGCGTGATAATTTTCCCCCGTTTTTGAAACATTCTTCATTGGCCCTCCGCTCGTATTGGTCATAGCGTGATGATATATAGCCTATAGCCTTCCTCGATAAACGGGTTATCTAACACTGAAAGAACTTTTTCAAATTGGATCAGTAATTCCTGAGATTAGCGCGTTCAAACAAACAAAAACTCTTTAGCTTTATATAATAGTATAGATGTATTTATTATACTCTTCTAAGATCTAGTACTCATAATCAACAACACATTTATTTGGATAAATATTAATATAAGGTATTATGTTGTTAAAAACTCTTTGGCAAATAACTCATTATTAGGTACCAACTCTTAGCGTCTTATACTCGTGATAACTTCTAAACGAAATGTCCGAACGGGATGAAACAAAAAGTATTTTACCTACATAAATACCCTTGATAACACAATGCTTAATTTGGATAAGGATTAATATTACGATACACATTGAACGTAGTTTCTTTCTTCAGACGATTTAATAGTATTTTTTAAACAAAAGCGGTTATTGTGACTAAACCATGATAGTTAGATATATGCTCTCGCGGACTTTTTTGTAGATTTTAATGGGACCTACAAACCCGTAATACATTATTTTGTTCTATTGTTAATACTTTTTGCAGCGCACGCAAAAATAGGTTTTCGATTTCACACCTTGGGTTACGAAATAGCAATTTTCTTACGGATCTCTAATTTTTTTGAAAATAAAATATAGCCTATAGCCTTCCTCGATAAATGGACTATCAAACACCGAAAGAATTTTTCAAATCGGACCAGTAGTTCCTGAGGTTAGCGCGTTCAAACAAACAAACAAACTCTGCAGCTTTATAATATTAGTATAGACTAGCTGATCCACGCAACGTCGTTTGCGTCTCCTATTGCCCGTAGCGTGATAATTTTCCCCCGTTTTTGAAACATTGTTCATTGGTGCTCCGCGCCTTTTGGTCATAGCGTGATGATATATAGCCTATAGCCTTCCTCGATAAACGGGCTATCTAACACTGAAACAATTTTTGTTTGAAAATACAATGTTAACAATGAAAATTTTGTTTTGGGCTACTGATTAAAAATGAGTAGATACGTATTGAAGCGTTTCTGGATATTCTACCCCTAAGGGGTGAAATAGGGGTTGAGATTTCGTATATAGATTATTCTGAAAGTCCGTTATTCTGGAAGTCCGTCATTCTTGAAGTTAGGAACATGCAACTTTATTTATGGCTACTGATTAAAAATGAGTAGATACGTATGTACGAACATGTTCTGTCACGGAACCGGTTGTGGTTCACGGTGCCGTTCTCGAAGTTGTTCAAAAATATGTGTGGTACCTCGGACAGACTTTGCAGTTAAGTAGAAACAATTTCGAGGACGAGGTGAACAGGAGAATTCAGCCGGGTTGCGTGCCGTGCCGAAACGTGGACACTTACGACACGGCTGGTCCTCAAGTTCAAAGTCGCTCAGCGTGCTATGGAGAGGGCTATAATAATAATAATGATTTATTTTTCTCATCACAAAAGCTCAACGTTTCTCTAAGGAATCGCATCAAGCATGAAGGGATCCGGTAGGTCATTGAGATAGCCCACAGGATAAGCAAGCTGAAGTGACAGTGGGCTGGCCATATTAGCCGCAGAACTGATAACCGTTGGGGTAAACGGTAAACGGGTAATAGTGATCAACGTGATTAAAATAACAAATAATCAAACAAACCTATTTTTGGGTTAAAAATGGGTTTTCTGATTTTACACCTTGGGTTACGAAATAGCAATTTTCTTACGGATTCCAAATTTTTTTGAAAATAAAATATAGCCTATAGCCTTCCTCGATAAATGTACTATCCAACACTGAAAGAATTTTTCAAATCGGACCAGTACTTCCTGAGATTAGCGCGTTCAAACAAACAAACAAACTCTGCAGCTTTATAATATTAGTTTAGATACTTGATTGTAGCCAATGCACCCAATTTTTGTGAATACTGTGCTTGTAGTTGTAAATTAGAGTTGACTGCCACTGGTCTGGGCCTCAAACTATTGCTTCTGGCATCAAAAAAACATCTCAAAATCTCTAATACCTAGATTTCACTCTTTACTGTAGTTACAGTACTGATTTTTTACCTACCAAAGCAATACATATTTTTTTAAGATAATGGCAAGAGAAATGTCTTTCAAGATCAAGATAATCTTGGAAAAGTACCGTATGCGATGTTTATAGCCAATCTCCGATAGAAATTATTGCTTGAAACAGAATATCAGTGTAGTCGAACCGCGTTGATTACATTCTCAGGGCGCTTATTAAATACTTGAAGATGTCCGGTTACACAATTGTGTTTTTATTTTTATTTAAAAATGCGCTTATGCGACGTCTGCAAATAGTACAATTATGTTTCTGAGGGATTCAAAAGCATGTCTCAGATCTCAATATGACTTTTATTTAATAAGCTTTCAAATCCTACGAAATTTTATTCATACAAGTACAAAATATGGTACTTTTAAAAGTAGTAATATTTGTGAGTTAATAAATAATTTAATTTTGAATAAAATTGTGTGCAATTAGAGAGGCCTATGCCTAGCAGTGGACTGCTATAGACTGATGATGATGAATAAATAATTTTAAAATCCAACCTGTTTTGCGGTATGTCGGAGCAAACGAGCAGATGGGTTACCTAATGGCAAGCGAATACCGTCGTCTATGGAAATATGGAACTCAAAAGTCACAAGAGCCACATACCACCCTTTGAGTTACCCTTCTTCTCCCAGAATCGGAAGACTGGGTTGGGATTCCAGTAATTTCACTCAGTCGTTGAAAAGCGTTAAAAGAATTGCTACAAATTGGTTTTCTGTCGTATCATTTTGTGGTGACCATTCGTATCAAAGCATGGCTCTTCAAAAATGTTGCTTTTAATTAATAACTTTTAAACAGCACCCTTTAAATACTGTAATACATAAAATATTATCTATATTAATGTTATAGAGAGTCAAGATTGTGAAGTTGCAGAGGCAAATCTCTCTCCGTAACTACTGAACCGATTTTGAAAACTATTAAACCACATTATTTGTGAATGCCATAGACTATACATTAAAATGATTGCCGCGATATTCGATATACACGCAGGGGAAACCGTGCGTAAAAGCTAGTGGTATAGAAAACAATGTCCAATATAAAAGCAAGGTATAATGTACTCTGTATATTTTCCCTACAGATTTAAATTGCGTAAATGTACGTTACCTACGGTGTACTCTGGTAATGACAAATGGCAGTACGCATAATGGTATATTATGCGTCTAATTTCAAATTATACGAGCTCCTTAGCTATTTTACCTGATTATTACACGCTTTTTATTAACTTGCAATGTATGTATGTATGCTTGTATATTTGGGTGGAATCTTGAAGAAGATATCTTCAACTGATTTTGCAAGTATTTGTTTACAGCGTGACAATACAATATTATAATGATATGGAGCTGGAAGGTGGCCATAGGAACTCTGTTAAGAAACGTCGCAACATCATCGAGTCTGGATTCGTTTGATTTGTCTCGAGGCATTCCAGTAAAAGCTTGTTTTTAAAAAGCTTTTTAATTTAATTTATTTTGAAAAAAATTGCACGATTTGTCTTCAATTGACCGAAAGTAATGTGACTTTAGGATATCATCATTCGTGTCATGTAATGACAAATTTAGTTTAGTTTATACAAGTATTCAACATTTATACTATTTTATAGCAATTCTATTTATCGACGCCGACTTACTAGGCAAAGTTACTATATTGAAACTTTTTAGAAACAATATTACTAACATGTCTCAACTTTGAAAGATTGTATACTGTGTACTTATGTGATGTATACTTTAATAAGGCTCTTAAACTTTGCAATTTTGGAATATGTTTCCAAAATTGCAAACTTTAAAAAATTTTACAAAATAAAACTGACTGTAAGATTCGACTCGATTTCTCTTGGATGCCATCATCAGCTCTTAGTGTCCTTATTATGGTAACACCGTTGGGATATCTCTTTTCCACTAAAAAAAGAATCATTAGTTCATAAACGACGAAGTTATCCGCGAACAAACATAAAAAAAAACATATATACGGTCGAATTGAGAACCTCCTCATTTTTTGAAGTCGGTTAAAAATAGAGGAGTTTTTCTTCCGAATCTTTTTCTCTAGCTACGTCGCTTTGTTTTTTACGAGGAGCTATCAGACCCCCACAACACAAGTAGCGACATCGAAGTTACAAAAAAAAGACCGATGTCGGACATTTTAGGGTTCCAAATATCCTTAACGTTATTCATATATCTTTATATGACATCTTGTATCAACGGCTTCACCTGTTCTCCGAGAAACAAATAAGGTCATTTTGAAATAGAAAACATTTACTTAAAATGTAGCACTCAGATGACTTTATTCATCATTAACAATAATATATATAATATCCTCCAATTTGTTTTAAGGTAATTGCTAAAAAAATATGCACTTTCTATGAAAGCAAACCGTTTGACATTTTATTTTTGAAAATATAAATATTACCTATAATAAGTTATTATGTAGCGTCTTTCTGTCGTCGGTCTGCTGAGCGAAATTCCTCAATCAGGTCACGTTAATTCAAAGAGAAATATGTTAAAGAATGCCTTACAATTAAACCAAATTGTCTACGTATGTTCTATTATAATTACTAAGACTAAGAGATAAACATATCATTACATACAACTTATGTTTAAGACACAAATTAAACTATTATGATATGAAATAATTACTATTCAACAAAACCAACAAAATATATTTTTAGTAGCTTTCTTAATATCTTTAAGATGATCGGAATGGAATCTCAATGTACAATAACATCATTAAGAACACTTTAAGTTTCAATAATTATCCAATATAAAAATGAACCTTGTACATACTCGTACGTACTGTACGTACTCGTTCTACATTTTATATTAAAAACAATTATTTCGCAAATATCGGCAGAGCTACCGTAGAATGAGGATCGGCACAAGATCGCTTTGAAGTAGGTAATTGTCGTTGACGGGGTAGGGGCGCCGCGCCGCTCGAACGGTCACGGACTCGAACTTCAATGTTATGTGACATTTGCACAAAACCAACTTACCATCCACTTGTTTGTAATTGAAAGTTCCCTCATAATATTCAACAAACCTTGCTGCTTTCAAAATTTAGAAATAACCTAGAACCATTTCAACAATTTCTTTAATACATTTGGTTTAAATTTGGAAGTGATTGTAATTAGATCAAATTACAGTCTTAGGGAGCGCACTCAAATTAATATTTATTAAAAAAATGAATTATTTCTATCAATACTATTTTTAGTATCCTAGATTAAGTTTATAATTTAAATCTCGATCTTCGAAACTTAACTCTCGAGTCGAAAAGAATGGCATAAAAATAAATAGTCATCCTAATAGTTTGCTACTATATAAGTGTTTACGGTCTGCTACGTATGTATTTATAATGACAAAAATTAATGATTGGTTTGTTCTTAACGATTATTATACTAACTATAAAAAATAAAGTAAAAAAAATAGTAAAATAAAGTAAAATGTAACTTTGAATGAAGAGGTCTGTTAGAACTGTTTCGTACTCGGACTACATTTTATGACTATTTAAAACTAATGATTAGAAATCAGTCTAATGGTCCGTACTCACATACGGTATTACTCGATAGTTTTACTCCAAAACGAGTAAAAATTAACGTGTGGACCGCAAAACTCACAACTCGAAGGCTCGCATCGAGCCGGCTCGATGACTCAATGCGAGCCTTCCTCCTTTTGCGTTTCTCCTTTTGATTTTCTTTAATTCTTTTATAAATAAGAATTGCTAGACTTGCTAAATGTAGCCACCGGCTCCATTGTTGAACAGGCATCATTTGGCTCGAACGGTTCGGTGAATACTGAACGGCGAGCCAGAAGATGCGTTACTCGATCGATCAATGCTGAATGTGTGGACGAAAGCCCGTGCCGTGGTTTTTACAAGACATGTTTGCTCGATCGAGTAAAACCATATGTAAGAACTTAGCATTAATGAAACTGAATTGACTTGGTCCCGATAAGTGTAAATAAATTCTAGGCTACTTTATTACTAACGAGTAACTTCAAAGCTACTGCACATTTACAGATTCATAGATCATATATACATCATACGTATCGTATCGCAAACGTCAACCATTGGGAAAACTGTAATGGAAATATATTACGCAACTAATCATTGACTTATAAGCTTTCGCAAGTTCGAACTGGAATGTGGCAATAATTTGTATACAATTTGACTTATATATACACACATAATGTATCGATTAAACTATTTTAGCGGTGCGCCTAAGGGCAATATGAAAGGTTTCTTTCGATATAGAAGCACTATATCCGTAAGGTATTCCAGGTTAGCTGAATGTTGGTGAGTTCGAATCGTGGGGCAATAAGATGCGGATTCTCTCAGCGATATCTGAGGAACACGCACAAGGTGAGGCAACTAAGAAAGGGCAAATCGGAGCAATATAAAACGAGGCACATCCTTCCAAACAGTATTCAGTAAACAACTGAAGAGCAAAGAGCGCCTTTTAACTTATACAAAATAATTATCGACATGACATCATTGGTAAGTCGGCGGCAACCAAATTAATATAAACTATTAGGATGTTCTACACCCGTAAAGTAATATTTCGTGAGGTAATTGTATACCTAGCTGAAAAACTATTTTCTAATTCATTTCTTGCCCATTGTTATGGTTAGAAATCTATAGGTATATATATAAATGAATCGCCGAAATGTATGTACGCGCATAACTTCCGATCGGCTGCACCAAATTAAATAGTTCTTTTTTATGTGTTCGTTATTGTTCGGATAAAGTTTGTGTATAAGAAAAATTAATAGATAACGGGAAAAGTATTTTTTTTGTCCGCGATGTACACTACCTGTGGGAAGCTGAGATAGATATGTAAATACGAAGTTCACCGGGTCAGCTAGTAAGTTATATTTTCGGCAAGCAGTTCATTACTTGATAGATATCTTTACTCAGAAGAGTTAAATAATTACATTTACAATATTGTATAGTCCTGGAAAACGTAAATAATGTTACTAATAAAATTATAATTACTAACATATTTGTTGAAAAATAATTATTAAACCAAATGTATTTCTAAAACTATTTTAAAATCGCAGAATATTTAGAATATAACCTATTTATCATCAAATGATCTATTATTTTCGAGACTCGTGTCGCATTTTACGAAGATTAAATAATAGGTCTTTACCTATGAAATTGCCGTTTTGTATGCAATAAGTGAAAGTACCTACTTATTTTTTCAAACTTTTTTATTTCTGTTATTCGAAGTAATCACCCATGCGTTGGCAAAGATGCGTCGATTGCATGGGTGATTACTTCGAATAACAGAAATAAAAAAATAACACAAGGAGCAGATAATTAAAAATAAAAATAACGAAAGTATATCACTAAAAATAAAAATTAGTTTTACACATAAGACAATAAATCAAACTAATTTATTTTTGTATTTATTCCTATGATACTCTTCAGAAAACATTTTTATTTTCAGTTGATATTATCTATGGGTCTGATAGCGATCGCATCATGTGGTCGCTTAGAACCTCAGTACCTCCCACCGCGTCCTGGTGGCGGTGGCGGTAATGGAGGCGGAAGTGGCAGCCAGGGCGGAGGTTTTGGGGGTAGTACTGGAAACGGAGGACTCGGCGGTGGTTTTGGCTCTGGAGGCAGCGCAGGGAATGGGGGACTCGGAGGTGGATTTGGTGGTTCCAGCGGTAGTGGATCTTTTGGTGGTGGCAGCAGTGGCAGTGGAAGCCAAACACCGATCACCAAGTTTGAAAACGTCAACAATGGCGACGGAACTTACAGCTTTAAGTACGATTTTTTTGGTTTTAAAAAAGCTTCTATTTTTTATTCAACAATTATTTTTATGAAAAAATATTTTTATTCAAGTTTGAGGTGAATCGAGCCAGACATTTTAGTTATGCGGGCCAGACATTAATGGGATACCAAGAATTACATCACTCAACATTTATATAATATGACGCTTTTTATCATAAGTAAAACTAGACTGCTGTTAAAAATATTTATTTATTTCTACACACATACAAGTTGTTGATAAATAGCAAATGATCGTGTTCAACATGCCATTTTCTTGCCAGTTTTAAGTACCCGAGTCCAGTGCATATTTTCAAATACCAGTCAAATATTCAAAAATTTACATAAAAGCTGATAATTCACAACCTCTTTATTCAAGATAAATAACTTCATTTGCTCCAATGGTTAAATTGATACATTTTGTGTCAGTTTCCATAATCTCTCTCAAGTGTATAAAGTATTAAGTCCTAGGTCTTAGTCCAATGAGCATTAGGTCGTTGCAGTAAACTGAAGCTTTTCTTTGTCATACGAAGAGCATTTCTAATAGTACAACAAAATTTATATACATTGTTTCTAAGTACTTAATGTTATGCTACATCAAAATAATCAAATTGATGAAAAAAAAAACAATTAAGCATTTCACAAACATAAAACTTAATTATCAACTAACCAAATTCTTATCTCATTTAAGTTACGAGACTGGCAATGGCATATCAGCTCACGAGAGTGGTTCACCGCGCGCCCAGGGTCCTGAAGGACTTGCAGTGACAGCCGAGGGTGGATTCTCGTTCCGCACCCCCGACGGACAGCAGATTCAGCTCACATACACCGCCGACGAGAACGGTTTCCATCCTGTCGGACCACATCTACCTACCCCACCCCCGATTCCAGAAGAGATTCTTCGTTCTATTGAGTTCAACAAGCGCAACCCATCCTCGTAAGTAAAAACATAATTCAATTTGCTTAAAGTCATGCAGCAGCATTAAATCCAACCATAATCATATGCGATTTAACGTCATAGAAATATGGGTCAAAGTAATAAATATATTTCTTGAGATTTTCATGGAACTGCAATCAAAAATATGAGACTGTCCAAGACCGGGATAGTTGGCGCTGAGACCTTGGTTCATTTGTAGACGGCAATAGATTGATTTGAGAATCAAAAATATACATTAAATAGTTCTTACCCGTGTAAAAAATGTTCACATTCTTTAATCACTACTTTTAAAACCTCACGTAATAATAGCAAAAACAATCTCCTCCTTGAGTCGTTATCCTCAATTCTGAGGGTCGTGAACCTTATTTGGAGCCATTCTGCTAGTGATAGCTCACCACCTATTTCTATCGCATGGATCGTAGTGCCGAGAGCAGGGCAAAATTAATATGCCCAGCATAACGGGCTACAGCCTCTGGTTCTTTTCCCCATCAGAACCGTAAATAATTAATACACACATGTAAATACCGTGACTTTTTTTACTTTTGAAATCTTGATATAATTCTTTAAATTATTATGTTGGTTGCAAATAAGCTTATCATATGATTTATGATATGAATGATCTTTAGAATTTAATTCAATCTTTTGATTAAGGTCTTCATAATCCCAATAGAATTTCACGTTTATAAATGCAATCTCACAATTCGTTTACGGGTTTAAAAGAAGTAGAAGTAATTGGTAACTTCAAATATATAAATGTAGTACCAATAATAGTACTCTTAGTTTACAGTTTTGGTAACTATTGTACGATGAAAGTTAATTGTGAAAATTACCAGCGGTCAACGGCATAACGTCTCTGCCTATTAAATACCCTAACGTTTCATATACAGAATACTAAAAGTACCTATAGAAATAATACTTGATTTGTAATTGAACCCAATGGGCAGTTCTATTTATTTCAATAACAGACACTTTACACAATGATGTAAGATTAAAATGCTCTAGATCCTGATGCGAAAGAGTAATTTCGATGTTATAGTTGAACATTAAACTTGTATTTCGATTAAGCAAACGACTGCAGTTATTTTGAAAGAACTGACCTGTATAAGAATATCTTGAGGTCCAATTATCCAACTTATCTGCGTATTTTGAGTTTGTCTTTCATGTTAATCATCGATTTTTTTTATTTATTTTTTATAAGTAAATAAATTCTTCAGTTTACATCATGGCTTGCAGCACTCGTGTTAGTACTCATTAACAAGAGTCGTGTGTTTAAAGTGTTAAAAAAATGTATTGGTATATTGTCATTATAGAAATCATTCATAGGGTTAAAGTGACTGTGAATGAAGATAACATCTAATTACCACTAAAACAGTTTAGCTACAGTTGCTAAACAAGAAAGCGTTACAGAGCTGCATATTTATGTATTAATTCTGGAATTAAATTCTAAGCAAGCAACACCACCAACTTTATCTTCAAATCTCTACTGCTTAGTGTCAAAAAATCTCCTATATTCATTTTACATAGTATAAATACATCCTACGAAGCATAGACAACAGAATGAACGATTGATTGTTTTTTCAGGGGTGAGGGGTCTTACAATGGCGGTGGCGGTTCCGGCGGCAGCGGCAGCGGTTCCGGATCGGGCGGCGCCGGTGGCGGCTACCACTATTGATCTCATTTGATACTCGAACAACTTATCGCTTCAAATCGTAAACAAACTCACTATTAACGCTGAAAAACAGTAAAATTCTTGAATTTAGTATATATTTTGAGAATATATGTATCTTCTACTTTTAGGCCTTACTGTAAGTGGTCATGCATATTTTTAAAACAGCCTTGTCTCCTTCTCGCACCAGTTGTTACTTTCTTGTTAACAAGTAAAAGTTGGGCCCTTCTCCGAAGAAGAAACAGTACATTATGTAAGTGGTATAATTTGAAGAGCCAATTACTAAAAGCTTGTCTAGATCTTAATATTCCTCTTCTTAAATATTATTATGCTTGCAGCACATGAGATTGACTGAACTTATTAGATCAATTTGTAATTATTTATACGGATACCTATTTAGATATATGTATTGTAAGTAAATATCAACATCCATTACAAGTAAAGTAACTTTTTATCTTGACTTAAGCGTCAAGAGATAGATAGAACTGTATGATACAGATGATCAAAAGCTTATGTGAAGTCTATGTGTAATAGCGGCCTAAATTTTTTACCATAAAAATTTGTCGCTATTGAGCTGCTTTTACTTATACCTGTTTTACTTATCCGCCTGTTATTTATTTTCTTTCTTACTTTGAGACAAGAATAATTTTAACATTTTTTTAAGATTAGTCTTATGTTGTTGGTGTGTATTGTTTGCGATCTCAAAGTGATATATCGATACGTTGACGATGATTCCCCAGATGGACTGTGTGATACCACGACGCAACTTTCACTCTTTATTTATTTAGTAAATATTTGTAGTATGACATTGTAAATAGACATGATGTATGAATAAACGTATGTTTATGTGAAATTGTTTGGTTTTTCTTAATTTTTAAAATTTTCTTACCATTGTTTTTTTTTTTAAATCGACATCTTGCTCTCCTGTAATAATATGCACACTACTTATTTAATTTTCAGAGCTTGTGCTTGTCCTTACCTTTAAAATCCATTACAAGAGTCGAAAGTGATATCCAGATTAAACAAAAATACACACCTCAACAAAGTCTAGGGATATCATAATCCTATATTATTGACAACTTTATAGTTAAAAATCTTTTTAGTTTCCATAAAAACTGTAGGTATATACAAAATGCAACCTCTTTTAATTTATTTTCAAAATTTAAAAATATAAGAAGAATAACAATGCTCAAAACAAAATACGGCGGCAAAATTGTTGGTAATTCATTACGACAAGAAAAATTAAAATTGTTTTTATGCTGTTAATGAATTAAAATTGATTAGATTGTCTTTTTGTCTTTTTTTTAATTGAACTTGCTGTGCTAGCTTCAAAAGTCACGTCAAGTCGCCATTTGAGTCGAGATGAAATATTACGAGCCGTGGGCATGTTAGAAAATGGTGCTATTCAACGCGTCGTTGCTGAGACCTAACATACCAGCCAAAACGTGATATCAAGATTGTGGTCACGTTATCGCAGTACTGGAGGTGTGGCTGAACGGCACAGTGGTAGACACCGGTCTACGCAAAGACAGGATCGATTCCTCCAAATGAACGCCAAAAGACAACCCAATATCACGGCGCTGATACTTGTGCAAAGGCTGCAGGAGGACCACCAGCTGCTGGTAAGCGACCAAACCGTGCGAAGGAGGTTGCATGAAGTCAACCTTCATGCTCGAAGACCGCTACGTGCTCTAGCTCTGTGACGTGGCAATCGCGATCGGCGGCTTTCGTGGGCTCGGGAGCATTTGTCTTGGAGTGATCAACAATGGTCATCGGTGCTGTTCACTGATGAGTCCCGGTTTGGATTTCATCCGGATTCGATTCAAGAAGAACTCGTGTTTGGAGAACTCCAGGCAGAGTTAGCCATCTGCGGCACCCTCATCAGGTCCACTCTTAACGAGGCGGGACAATCATGGTGTGGGCAGGAATTCGTCTTGGGATTCAAGGCAGCATGACTGCACGAAAATATCTCGAAGAGATAGTAGAGCCTGTGATTATCCCACACAGAATCCAAATGGGCCTGGAGTTTCTATTCATGCACGATAATGCTCCTTCTCATACGGTGCGACTGGTATCGACAACTCTTCAAGATCATGACATTCAAGTTTTGGATTGGCCTGCGCAGTCGCCCGACTTAAATCCCATCGATCATGCCTGGGACATGTTACAACGAAAAGAATTCCGAGATTTCCCGCCAAATTTGACGACGGAACAAGAACTATACAGACACTTGCAAAGAACTTGGGACCTCATACCGCAGCAAGACATTGACAATTTAATTTTAAGTATGAACAATCGATGTCGATGTGTAATTAATGTAAGAGGTGGCAACACTGATTATTAATAATTAGATTTTATTACATTTTTAATTATTTTATTATTAATAATGTTACAAAAATGCTATGACATTTGATTACATACCAATTTTCTACTACAATTAAAAAAGTTAACTTTTTAATTAAAAACAAAGAAGAATCACGAATCGCTTTCTTCTTTTATTAGAGTCCCTAAAATAAGACACTTTTCTTCCAATTACTATCTATGAAAATTCTTCTTAGATTTTTAGATATTTGATGAAATATAAAATATCCCTAGACTTTGTTGAGGTGTGTTGTTACTAAAAGAGTTGAAATATTGTAGCATGCATTTTAATGGGTAAATAACTCATTGGTATACCAAGGATATTATTAGGAAAAGTAAAACTTATACGCAGATATGGCTTCAATTACCAGCAATCTCACAAGCTCATTAAACCAAAGCATATTTGTTTAACACTATCCCTCGTATTCCATAAAATTGTACGTATTACATCTTAATCGAATTATTGAAGAACGAGAGGATCTAACCAGATCGAACACTAAACGATCCTCTAATCAAGTGTCAATCGTGTGGACGTTACTGCCGCTTTCGTATTGGGCTCTATAGCTATACCAAGAATTGTCACAGAGACGCTGTCTAAATCATCTAAAAACATGGAAAGGCCATATGATGATTATGATATCTTGCTGGTTTGTATATAATTCTATGGCACAAGAATTCTCATCTCAAGATTCATCGTCATCATCAATAGCTTTTAATAGTAGACTTACTGGACATAAGCCTCTGGCTTCGAAAGGAGATTTTGGTCTTCTTACGGTGGTTATAGAGTTTTTTCAAGTTTTCCTTCTCTTTGCAGTTATATTATCGTACGTAATTTGATCCGTAATTTGAAATCGCCTCTTACGACACCCATGGGATGAACAGGGGTGATGTAACTCTGTATTCTTAATCCGTCATCACACTAATACCCATTCGGCTTTGTCTCTCTCATAAGTTTGACTTTGTTGAATAACGAAACAATAACGGACAAAACGTAAATGGATTTTTGTTTTCATTTTCGTTTGGTCCGTTATTCTTTATATTAAAAGTGAATAAACTGTTGGCGGCCATCTTCACTTCGAAGGACACTTTCGCTCTAAACCAGGATGACTATCATCACTTTTTCAATAAAATTAAAAGTATAATACTTACTATTTTACTAAACAACTGCTAGAAGTTTGCCCGTTTTCGTCATCTAATGTAATATAAGATTCCATTTTGCGATGTTTTGCATGAAGATGATAATCCATACTAATATTATAATTTCGAAAGTAACTATAAATTCGACAGTAACTCTATCTGTGTGTTACATTTTTACGGTGCAACCGCTGCTAAAATTTCAATGAAATTTGGCATGAAGATGCTGTGATTCTTGAGGAAGAGGAAGGAAATATGTTACTCATCACCTCAATAACCGACAAACACGCGGGCGGAGCCAAAAGCCAGTAAAACTATAAAGGACTAGTTATTGCCCGCGGTTCCGCCCGCGTGTATGTCGGTTATCGCGGCAAATAGTAGCCTATGTGTTAATCTAATGTATAAACTATATTACTGTAAGGTTTCATCCAAATCCGTTCAGTAGTTTTTGCGTGAAAAAGTAACAAACATCCATCCATCCATCCATACTTACAAACTTTCGCGTTTATAATATTCGTAGGATTAATTTGAACCCACTGGCTTCTACTACGATAACGGAATAACGGAGATATGTAGTTTTAATCTTGCTAAAAGCTGCCGATGTTTCGCTACGTTCGGAGCCAAAATCAAATAATTAATATATTATCTGTTTCTGTCTCTATGTCTGTCTGCATCTCTCGATGCTCATCTAGCATAAGTGGCTATAATAAGTAGACTAAATGGGTATTATTTTATTCTCTAAAATTAACAGCAGACAAGCTAGCCTTTCTTCAGCGCCTTCCAGCTGTACATTCCGACCGGTAAAAATATCTGTAAAAGATTTACTTACAAAAATATCATTATTTAACATTTTGTAGAATATTCAACTTAATTCCTTTTTCCTTTAATCCATGTGAATGATATTCTACCACTCGCACACACTATACTTGCACATACTTATTCTTCAGTAGGTACATGTATTACCGTTAGTTTTGTTCGGTATTTTCTTTTTGATAAATTTTCTAAAAATTAATGCTAGCTAAATTGATTTATTTCCCCGGAAACCCCTGCTTACTAATATTTCATGAAAATCTTTGGAGCCGTTTCTTAGACCCAGATTATATGCATACAAGAACTGCTCGTTAAAAGGTATTAGATTTAGAACTAATCTTTCAATTTATTCATTTCAAAATTCTTCTTTCTTTATTATGTATAAAAATATTTTAATAACGAGTTGCATCACTCTAACACATTAACTCTAAATCTGAAAGAAATAAAACTAAAAGTATATGTGTTCTATCTTCGAGTAATTCATCTTATCCCTCAATACCTACTTCTAAGCATCGAATATCGAAGATTCATAACAAGATTAATTAAAAGTCTATTTTGTACCGAATGAAGTGATGTGCGTGGTTTAAGACTGCATATCACTCAGATATCTTTCCTCGCGAATTGAAATCCGCATTACACAGTATGACAAGAATTCAAATATTTGCATAATTCAATATTCCAGGCGTATAAAAACACATGTAACTGTTATCTTAAAAGTAACATCAATTTATTATTTTACACTTAGAACAAAAGACACATTAAAATAATATTACTACAATAAATACTTAATGTGTATTGGCAATTTAGGTACTAAAATATGTTTCATCAATCAACACTATCGCACAAAGTACATGATTAAATCAAATTATCTGTTTTCTTCTTCTGTCTATGTATGAATAAGAATACAAACATATAATATTGTAGTTCCCTTAATACCTTAACTCGTTGATATAATAATAATAATATTAGTCAAAATAATTATTTGTAGATAGATTGATAGATAGGAAACTCTTTATTTGTACACCGTATTACAGATTTAAAATAAAGTACAGAAAATGACGAATGTATAATGTACAAAGGGCGGCCTTATTGCCGAAAGCAATCTCTTCCAGGCAACCTTGTAACTAACTGATAAATAATGCTGTTAAATAAAATCAAACATTAAATTTAAACTATTTTAAGAAATTAAAATACTAAACAATATAAAACACAATAAATAACATTAACAATATCTACATACAAACGTCAGAAAATTCCTCCACATCATCGCCTTCTGGTAGCGTATCCAGAAGACTGGGATCATTGCCACGTTGAATGGCAATGCCATTTCTTTGACTAGAAAAAGGCCGGCCTTCTGGCTTTAACATTTCCTTAACATCTTTAACATAGAATCTATGTATGTTTCTGTTTAAATTCTTACAACTAAGGCGCTCACTAGTAATAACCTGGACCGTTAAAAATGCTTATACTTGAGGTCACCAAGATTCTCCCTTGTTATAATAAACTTAATTTCAGCAGTATGGTGTAGATAAAACATTTGAATTGGAATATTTTACATAATTTATAGAATGTTAAAGCTTATAGGTAGGTGTGTAACTTAATAAAAAATTTTCGTCAGTTCTTTCAGCTAAAGTGAAGAAGATGAAATAAAATAATTTCTTAGACAAAATTATCTAACTGAAATCAAAAGAATCCTGATAGGAAAACAAATTTGGACTTAATGCAAACGTTACTGGAGACAAATTTATAAATCAAATTGTATACATTTTAGAGTGTCTTTAGATGTATGTACATAGATTAGTTCTTTTTTTAGAAATAACTTTAGTCATATCTTTTGAAAAAAAATACTGTTTAGGTATATAAAATAATTTTGCATATTGGAGTAGATACCAGGCTGAAGATACGGATAGACGAGTTGGTATAGGATTGATTATTACTGGCAAGAGAACCTTTTCCAGAATCAAGATGAGTTCCCCTGATGAGTTCAAGAATCCTCTAATCTGGAGCAAATCTTGGGTGCAAAAAGAGGTCATACTTTTTTATGTGGTGGGTGATGATTATGATGTTGTCTTATTATTAAATAACCCTTTTAATGATACCAAAATTGTTTATAGCTCCAAAATTTTTTTTTTTGCAAATCAGCATTTCAATGAGGGTCGGAAATGTCACACAAAATGTCGCTACACTTCAGAGGCGATTTCGGCCGATTTCGTCCACGGTGGTCAATCACAATGGAGACCAGCCAACTACGCAGGAGATATTATAGTATACAAGTACCCGACACGAATGGTGAGAGATCAGGCGCAGGACCGACAGCTTTACGTGCTCTCCGAGGCACGAGGGCTAAGATCCCAACTGCCAAACTCCGAGCTGTTATTAAGTATTTCTATAATCAGAAATAGGTACTCAATAACGCTTTTGCGACCTGGGATTCGAACCCGAGACTTCATTTTTAACAGTCGCATACGTCACACGCTAGACCGGCTAGTACAGGGTATGGTATAAGAGTAGACCGGTCACCTGGTGATAAGCGCCTACCGTCGCTCCTGTACACACAGTAGACCTGCAAAACAAGTGCGGTAAGTGGGTAGCCGTTATTTCAGTGCCTCCCCCATGATGAAAACCTTCTGCTGTTTCGGTTACGGTGTGGCGACCTCCACATAAAGCGCAACAACAACATAACATACTACAGCGCCATCTACCGATTATACGTTGATCTGTGGAGTAACGAAGGAAACTACCAATCCTGAATCGCGCAGTGAAAGTTCTCGCGCCGATTATCATATATACAACATCCCAACATCATGGCAAAATGCTAAAACTAACTAATAAACATTAAGGAGACTGTAACATCGTTTACAACTATACAGATAGGAATGCTTCTAGTTCTACCTTTCTTTATTTAACAGTCGAGCTTTAACTACATTGGCTCATCCGCTGTTATGAGTTTATTAGTTTTTTGATGTAACTTAAGAATTTAACTGTAACTTCAAGGTATTACAGCCACGCTGATTTCAGCACGAACGTGCCGGCTCAACCGGGGCGGTGCTACCCTCACACAAAAAAATCAACGTAAAATCACAGTGTTCGTGCTGCCGGTTTTTGTTCGTGAGTGCGAGACCGGAGGCCCAATGATACTGAAGCATCACTAGGCCACCATGCTCCTTTGTTGCAATGACTGCATTCGCAATGAGTGTGATATTTATTGGACTGCACGTTGGACCTAGTGGTTTAACGGTAACCACGCCGTTTCCTACTTCGCCAAGTGTCGTGGGTTCAAATCCCACGTAGGACAACACTTTGTGTGATCCACAAATTGTTGTTCTGAGTCTGGGTGTTCTTTGTGTCCGTTTCATGTATGTTTGTAAAGTCCCCCGCGACACAGGATTTATTCCTAGTGCGGGATTTGTCTTTTTATAAATAAAATAAAAAAATGAGTATGGTGACCACCACTCTTGGATTCTGCTTATGCTTTCCATCACGCAGAGTAGAGTCATTTTGGCAGGACTATACATAAAATAGTTTGTTGTGTTATTAATTACTGTTAATTGTATATATATTTAAAACATCACAGTATTCAGGAATTTTGTGATTACCAAAATTGTCCTAGAATCGCTTCTAGGGTAGTTTTCCAGAAATGTTATCTATACTTATAATAAAAATGTAACAGGTCTAATTCTGTACATTCTGTACATTAAAGATATTTTAAAATTTTTTTTTGGAGGGCTCTTTATAGTCGATACTGAAGCCAAATCTGTATTTTTTTTCATTTTTGTCTGTCTGTCTGTCTGTATCTTGGCCGCGCATCACGCCGAAACTACTGAACGGATTCAAATAAAACTTGGCATGATTTGAGTTCATACTACGAGGTAGGACATAGGATACTTTTTATCCCGAAATTCAGCACAATTTCCTGGAGAGAGGGGATGAAAGTCAAAATATGTACTTAGTTGTAATTCAATAACACATAGTCCGATTTCATTCATTCTTTTTTTACTTGAAAGAAAAAAGTAATAGATAACCGGGAAAAGTGTTTTTTTTGTCCGCGACTGTACACTGCCTGTGGGAAGCTGAGACAGAAATCTAAATATGACGGTACGAAGTTCGCCGGGTCAGCTAGTAACATAATATGTTTAACATGCATAATATTTGCGACTGAGATCTGATTTAATTTAGATTTTACAACTAGGTGACAGCGGTCGTATTTCATGTTGGAAGTACACAAAATGGTCTGACAACTTCTTCTATTAGTATAATATATTCTAGTATTATATGTTGTAGCAGTATTCTAGTATCTTCTAGTATTATAATATGTTTTGGACGGCGATGGTGTTTGGAGTATAGAGCCGGCTTAATACATAAGCAGAGCAACACTTTAGCAAAGTTACTACACAACTGGCTATTTTTCATGCATTTATCTAATGCCTTTTTTCTTGTATCTATAGATATAATGTCAATCTCGGAAACGGATGCAACGATTTATATGACATTTAGTATGCAGGGGGTTTCGGGGGCGATAAATCGATCTGCTTAGGATTCATTTTTAGAAAATTGACCAAAAAAGAAATATCGAGCAAAGTTTTAAGATATACTTTATAAATTCGGTCATCCAAGTCCATCATTTTAACATGGAGTGACATTTACTATGAACGGTAGTCAATGAAAATTTTTTTAACAATCAAAGTAGCAGTTGTAGAACGTCGTTATTGTCCTTTGTTAACCGACTTCCAAAAAGGAGGAGGTTCTATGTTCCACTGTATGTATTTTTTTATATTTTTTTATATGTATGTTCACCGATTACTCCGTCAGTTGTGGACCGATTTTGAAAAAATTTTTTTGTATTCGAAAGGGTATGCTTCTGAGGTGGTCCCATTGCCAGCATATCAGGATCTGATGATGGGATCCCAGGGAAATCGAGGGAAACCCTCATTTTTTATAGGCACATACTATGTTTTTCGTATATTTTCTGAAGATACACCGGTATTTGCGTCTGGTAGTCATCATTTTATGATGATGAGCTGATGATGTAAGGTACAACTCCTTAACGGTTAGGAGTTGGAGGATTAATCTTTAAATATCATATGTATATATGTTACCTTTAGTCGTATCTTTTCAAATTATTTAGGTACGCTGATGATGGAAGGTGGAAGGTACAACTCCTTAACGGTTAGGAGTTGGAGGATAATTCTTTCAATTTCATACGTATAAAGACCTTCAGTCGTATACTTTCAAGTTATTTAGGTGAGCTGATGATAGAAGGTTAAACTCCTCAACAGTTAGGGATTAGAGGATGATTTTAATATTACACGTACGTATAGATCTTAATTTGTATTCTTGATGATGCAATTTGATCAAATAGTTCAACTTACTACTTACCTACGATTGTTTGCACTAAAAACTGAAAAGTAAAAACTTTTTATAAAAAAAAACCGACTGCCAAAAAACATCTAACGAAAACTCTCTGCCAAAAAAACACTTAAAAGCGTAAAATAAACTGGTTCTTCATAAATTGCCTATACCTAATTCTTTATTCATTTAAATAGTAGTATTATAATGTGTGCTAGGTACCTAGAATCTGTTTGAAGTCGGTGCCAAGTGACTATCGCTTAGACTTTTGTAATTGTTCGTTTGTATTCTTTTTGGCTTAGCACCGACTACGACGACCTACAGATCATATTACCTACAACACATAAGGCTCTCCGTTGACGTTCAATGTCACTGTCGTCCTTCAGGTTTGACGTTACAATGTGCCCAAGGTACCTAAAGCTTTCGACTACTTCAATAGGCTGTCCGACAAGAAACAGGCTGGGAATGATGTCAGGTCCCTTTCCGGACCTAAATATTACCATTTTTGTCTTTTTAACATTGTATGTTAAATTGTGTTCCCTTGCAAACTTTTCACAAATCGAAATTAAACGTCTTAAGCCTCTTATCGTGGGGCTGAGAAGCACCATATCATCTGCATAGCTAAGATTGTTGACATATCTGCCATCCAATTTAAGTCCCACCGGGGTGCCGCTCAGCTCCACGATAAGATCATTTACATACGTATTAAATAGGTCCGGAGAGGTCAGCCCTCCCTGTCTTACTCCGCACGACAATTTGTAGCTGTCCGAGAGCTCCTGTCACCATCTGACGCTATTGGTTTGATTACGATACCAGTAAGTAAGCAAACCAACAACCTCATGCGGAACAGATGTCTGTAGTAGCTTTTGCCACAGCAGCTTGTGGTTCAGAGTATCGAACGCACGACTTAATCTAAAAAACAGGCGTATACGCTTGTCTGGCCACACTTATAATAGTTAACAACCTGTTTCAAACCAAAAATAGCCATATCCGTTGATACTTCTGATCTAAAGCCGTATTGACCGTCATCCAGGTGTAAAGACGGTGTTAAGTTTTTATGAATGAATCGTTCAAGCACTCTAGCTAGTATTGCTGCAAGTGAGATTGGTCGATAGTTTTTCATACACGATACATCACCCGTTCTATTTTTAGGGATAGGTACAACAAGCGTTTTAATCATCTCCTCGGGAAGGTAACAATGTCTCAAACAAACATTATACAGTTTCGCTAGGACTGCACATATGTGTTGACCCGCATTAAGCAAATGATCTATTACAAGACGATCGTGCCCCGGACTCTTACCGCATGTCATGTTACATAATATGTCTGCGATGTCGTTAGGCGCTACTATCAATGGACTTTTTTTCGTGTTATTCAAACTATCTGTCAATCTGCACCCTGCACAATGTGATATTGTTGTCTATAATACTTTTGTTAAAATGCTGTTTAAACATGTTAGCTATATTTTTTTTATTTGCTTCGCCTTCAATATTTAACGGCAATACACCTCATATGCAAACCTTTAATATTGATGTAACACTATTATTTGTATGTGCTACCTATTCATAGGTTTGAAATCGGTGCCGAGCCAAATGTAATAGTAGGTACCTTTTGGAAGTCGGTTAAATATTGGATTAATTTTTATAAACACTCATACATGTAATCGATACATTTAGTAATATTGACGTAACAATAGTTAGAAAAAGTCACTTCACTTTTACACAAGTATTTTTTCTACCATGAGACAAAGAAAAACATGATTTAAGAGTCTCTAGCTTAAATGTTTTTATTTTGTTTGTAAGAGTATCAGATATTTTTCGTAGATATGAAAAGAATATGGTCATAATCAATCTTAGTCATTAAACAGTGTGTGTGAAAAGAACGTGACCGGCATATTTTTAAATTTTAGAATGCAACTAGCTGATCCGGCGAACTTCGTACCGCCATATTTATGACCCACGTAACATCGTTTACGTTTTTGTGAATCTAAACCATTCCCAGATCCCCTTGAACACACACAAAAAATTTCAAAAAATTTCATCAAAATCGGTCCAGTCTTTTTTGTGAATCTAAACCATTCCCAGATCCCCTTGAACACACACAAAAAATTTCATCAAAATTGGTCCAGTCGTTTAGGAGGAGTTCAGTCACATACACACGCACACAAGAAATATATATATTAAGATTTATAAAAATAAATATTAGACTGAATAGAACAATCCTTTGCCTAAAATGCATTGTAAAAAACATAAGTTTTTCCTCCAGTTTTCCTTGTTAAAAATATTATTTTTTACAATGAGTGCCGCGTACGCTTCCCGATTTGAAGCTGTGTTTCTCTGCACTCATCCGAAAGGCCCCAAAACATCCCGCGACTAGGCCGCCCATTATATGAAAAAGTCCAAGGCCTTCGTGAGCAAGTGGGTAATGAGATATTCACAAACAAACACCGTCGATGACTTACCAGATCGTGGCAAATCGTAAAAGACGTCTGTTGCAGAGAATAAACGGATTGTGCAGCTCTTTGCCAGGAATCCTTTATTATCACTTCGCTCTGGGCAAGAAGAGTTGAAGAAAAAGGGTTTAATCATCATTTGACACTATCAAAAGGCGTTTGGTTGTAAAGGGCGTGAAATATCAAAGCAATGTGAAGAGAACTCTCCTTTCTGAAACGCATATTGAAAAAAGGCTGCATTGGGCGTGCGAAAACAAAGACCATGATTTGGACAAGATATTTTTTCTGATGAAGCTTCATTTTGGGTAATCGGTTACTCGGCTCGAGCTTGGACTACGGCTGACAATAGACTGATGGTACGAACCGTGAAACACCCTTTAAAGGTGCATGTTTGGGGATGCTTCTCAAAAAAGGGTTTCGAAAATTTGCACTTGTTTACCGGTACTTTGGATGCTGAGAAGATGACGAAAATTTACGAAAAAGCATTATTGCCGTCGGCTAAGTAGATGTTTCCACACCAAAATGATTTCTGGATTCTGCAAGAGGATAATGATCCTAAACACCAAAGTCGGCTCTGACCCACTTGGAACGCGGAACATGGTATTAACGTATTGGATTGGCCCTCACAGTCCCCTGATGACAATCCAATTGAAAATGTTTGGGCGTGGATGAAGCTTAAACTAAGGACAAAAAATGTAGTGACCGTCGCTGACTTTACTCGTGAACTGAAGTCCGCGTGGGGGTCTTTACCTCGCAGCTATGCTGAAAAATTGACGGAAAGTATGCCGCGAAGATGCCAAGCGATTATGGACAATAATGGAGATTGGACGCCTTATTAATATAAAGCATCAAACAGCAATAAAAGACTTAATTGATTACAATTTATCGTTTAATATTTCTAAGATTTTCATAAAATTTTGCCGGTCACGCTCTTTTCGCACATTATTTATACATAGGTACATGTATATAGCCATAAATTTAATAGAAGCTACCATTTAGTTTGTTTTCAAATTTCGTTGTTTAGTGAGAAATGTAAAGCAAATCAATCATTTCTTACTAAGTGTTTCTCAAGTATTATTACCCGATACGATTTAACATTTTCAACTCGTTTAAATGAGATCCATAAGCTATGTAACATATTAAACGATATAACAAGAGTTTAGCTGCCATACAATTTTGTTAAATCACAAGTAACTCGTGAACGAAGTGAATAGCACCATGATTCCCTCATCTAAATTGCAACTAGACGTACATCTTAAAGTGTATCTTAGTAAATAACAGTCTACTGGATATTCGTTCAGAAATTCTGTATAATTAGATTACATAATGAACTATCTACGATACTTGATGCACTTTTAGGTGTTGTTTCGTTGCATTTCGTAACAAAACGTTTTAATATACACTTAACTTATGCAATATACTTTTTTAGCAATAGACATAAGTTATTTCCCTATCAGGGATGTCCTTGCTAATTTAATAAAGAACTTAAAAAAAACTTGGATAGGTAAATGCATTTGAACGCCTTTATCGCCTTTTTTAATTTTTGAAATACGTAATAGGCTATTTAATCGTTGACTTAAAACTTTTATATATGTTTTTGAATAGTCACGCTGAGTTGTCATTTTATGTTTAACTTTGAACGATCAGTTTCAAAGAGATTAGAATGAATAACTATAAATTCTCAAGATTTAAAAAAAGAAGTAAAAAACATTTAAACGACTCAACCGATTTTCATGAAACATGTCTAAGAACACTCGCACGCAACTTACCTTTCATACAAAAACAAACCAAATTGAAATCGCTTCATCCGTTCGGGAGCTACGGTGCCACAGACACACAGACGGACAGACACTTCAAACTTATAACACCCCTCTTTTTAGTCGGGGGTTAAAAAATTAGAGACAAATCAAAAATATATTAAGAAAAAAGTCATGGCATCAATTATCATCATCACCCTACCCTTTTCCCAACTTTATTTGAGATCTGTGCAATAAATTTCCTTGTTCCATTTTCCTCTATCGCTCGTCAGTTCACTGCTTACTCCCTTCCTAGCCATATCCTCTTTTACGCAGTCCATCCATTTTCTCTTTGGTCGTCTCCTACTCTTATATCCGTCGACATCCATAGGTACCTTAAACTTTCTTAACTACATTTTGCTCATCTCTACGCATCACATGTCCATACCAGGATAACCTGTTGCATCAAACTTTTCGTATTTCATGCACCGAGAAGAACATTTTGTATCTGTTTAACGTTGAACACTATATTATGTTTTGATTTGTTGTTATTCTTTTAGATAAATTGTGTTATCTACATATATCAAGGTTAATTAAACTAAACAATAGTACTTAAAATTCAGACCATAATTACAAGCTGAGACTTGCGTCTGATATTATACTACGAATGCATTCCGTACAAAAAGATAATATTTTTTGTTCCAAAATGGGTATATGTGTGTACATTATTATTCTCTAAGATCTAATGTTTCGAATTACTACACTTCTTTTTTGGTTCACGATAACTACGTGACGGGACGATCCGAGGCCATTTATTCATGAACTTTTACAACACATTGATTCTTATCTTCGTACCTATTATTCATCTTGTTACAATCATATTACTCCAAAGCGTATTAGATGATATTATATTGGTGAAATTGTCGGTGAGTTATTTGTTGTGAATACGTTATGCAAATCGATACAAGTTGCAAAACATTGATGCTACTCTAATGTACTAGTACCTGGATGACCGTTTTTTTTACAAATACACACATCAAAAGTGTCTAGGGATCAAGCATTTTTATGCGAATTTCTTGAGATTGAGATGTGGCTTTGTAATAAATTTATGATTTTATAAATTTATATGGATCCTTTTTGGTGCATTTCATAATTTGAATCAGGAACTGTCAATCAAATTCGAGTAAAAGATGAAAATCAGCTGTCAATATTTTCCCTATAAAAACATACAACGCATTGAAGACATTATTAGTGCTACTGTTTCCCTACTACTGATTAAAACCAACGTTATTATGGAGCGGCGACGTCATTTAAGCAGGGAAGAAATGCTCAGAGCCGTGGGAATGATAAAAGCTGGTTCCCGGCAACGTACTGTGGCTTTAGCTCTGAATACAAGTCAGAGTGTTATCAGTCGACTTTGGACACGTTACCGAAGCACTGGTACCGTGGCTGAGCGCCATGGAGGACGGTATCGCTGCACCACACGGAGACAAGACCGATACATTCAAATCTTAACTCGAAGAGCTCCAACAATAACCGCCATGAATTTAGCCGTGAGGCTTCATCACTCTTCAGGGAACTTAATTAGCGACCAAACAGTCAGAAACCGCTTGCATGAAGTGAACCTTCATTCCCGAAGACCGCTACGGGTACCACCTATAGCAATGCACAATCGTAGGATTCGATATCAATGGGCTCTTGAACACAGAAATTGGGCAGAAAAACAATGGCGTTTCGTGTGCTTTTCTGATGAGTCTCGTTTTGGTATGAGACCGGATACAAGACGTATACGACACTGGAGAACCCCTGGACGCCAACAGCGATTAAAATCCTGCCAGGAAGTCCATCCTTATAGTGGTGGAACCATCATGGTATGGGCGGGTATTTGGATCGGCGGAAGAACTGAGTTGATTTGGATCAGAGGCAACCTCAACGCTCAAATTTATGCTGAGACGATTGTATCAGACGTCATCGTTCCTCTACAAGTGCAAATCGGTCCCTTATTTCAGTTAATGCATGATAATGCACGACCGCACACCGCAAGAGTTGTAAGACAGACTCTCGCCGCAGCTAACATCAATGTCCTGCCCTGGCCTGCTCAGTCGCCAGACTTGAACCCGATTGAGCATGCATGGGATATGCTACAGAGAAGAGCTCTGCCGAATATGGAGGGTATCCAGTCGCAAAAAGACCTTTTTTTGTTGTTGCAACGAATATGGGCGGCCATTCCACAGCGTGATTTGGATGAACTCATTTTGAGTATGCCAAACCGATGTTCTTGTGTTGTTAGTGTTCGCGGTAGAAACACGGATTATTAATTGTTTAAGTTACCTAATAAAATTTTAAAGAAAACTGTTATCTCAGTCTTTTTTTCGAACTTTAATGTTAGTGGTTCAAATGTCAAAAATCCCTTTATTAGGAAAATGGCAAATTTCTTTATTAATGCAAAGGTGACTTGGTTTATCGTTACTGTGACAAACGAAAACACTTTATTTGATGAATCCTTAAAGAAAATTTTAATTAATATCAATCAGGAGAAAAGTTATTGCAAAAATATATGTTGATCCCTAGACACTTTTGATGTGTGTATTTTAAAAATGAACCTAGCTAGCTAGATTGACTTATCGCCCTCGAAACCCCCTGCATACTACATGAAAATCGTTGGAGCCGTTTCCGAGATTCAGATTATATATACACACATCAAAAGTGTCTAGGGATCAACATATGTGTCTAGGGATCAACATATATTTTTGCAATAACTTTTCTCCTGATTGATATTAATTAAAATTTTCTTTAAGGATTCATCAAATAAAGTGTTTTCGTTTGTCACAGTAACGATAAACCAAGTCACCTTTGCATTAATAAAGAAATTTGCCATTTTCCTAATAAAGGGATTTTTGACATTTGAACCACTAACATTAAAGTTCGAAAAAAAGACTGAAATAACAGTTTTCTTTAAAATTTTATTAGGTAACTTAAACAATTAATAATCCGTGTTTCTACCGCGAACACTAACAACACAAGAATCGGTTTGGCATACTCAAAATGAGTTCATCCAAATCACGCTGTGGAATGGCCGCCCATATTCGTTGCAACAACAAAAAAAGGTCTTCTTGCGACTGGATAACCTCCATATTCGGCAGAGCTCTTCTCTGTAGCATATCCCATGCATGCTCAATCGGGTTCAAGTCTGGCGACTGAGCAGGCCAGGGCCAAAGCCACATCTCAATCTCAAGAAATCCGCATAAAAATGCTTGATCCCTAGACACTTTTGATGTGTGTATATATACATATAAGAAGATACTGCCCACAATGTTACCACAACTATACTTAAAGTACCTTAATATATTTACATTGCGTTACGTTTATTAAAACACACGTAACATGTTTATTAATTTACATGTTCACAAATCCTATATTAATGCTAAGAATATTTTAGAATTCTTCTTTATTTTAATCGTTTCGATGCATATTGAAGTCCATATACCTACTACTACTACTAATCCTAACTATCGGAAGCAGACGGTAGGATGAACGTTCGAACAGTCGTGCGACTGTTCTACCGGCTGTCGGTCGGAAACAAACTACACTGGCTTTTCCCATGCTAAGAACTTCATTGTTTAACTTGAAGGCTTTTCACATTTAACCGTGATCGCTTAACGGACTATAGATAGAGATTAAGCTGGATTGATTTTGTCATTACGTCATACTATCACACCTTTTAAGTTGGTTTCTTGAGCCTAGTGTGTATAGAATCCTTCCAAAAAAAAACCGATGAAATTGAGAACCTCCTCCTTTTGGAAGTCGGTTAAAAATAAGTAATAAATTCGCACAGTGGCGAGTCAAATTGGAGTTTTATTCTCAGTGGTGCCGAGACTACGTTGAATGGTCTGATAGGTACTTTAGATGTGTTCATATCGATCATACATAAAATATAATAAAAATAAGCTTAACAAGAACTTATTGTAATCGGACAGTCGTTTAATGCGTTTTAACGTAAGTGGAAAATATTTGAACAAAAACATCAATTGCTTTAATAATTCACCAGAAGTTTATTCTGCTTCTGTCCAGGGAAATTTGTAGGGATCTTACATACTAATTATTATAGGGGCTTCAATAATGGCTAAATTGTAGTTTTGAGTCTGAGTGTTCGTTGTGCTCGTTCGATGGATGTTTGTCCTCAACAGGATGTATTCCAACTGTGAAAAATGTCTTAAAAAAATACTAAGGGAATGAGACCACAGTGTCTACTAAGATTTGATTAAATTGTACGCTCCTCATAAAACATGGACTGCTGATAATTACGGATGTATATAAACTACCTGTTTCTCGGACACGGTCTCAACAAACCAATTATTGGACGTTCCAGTGACTAAAAGGTCAGACATGTTTCAAGGTTCTGAAGGCTATTATTAGAAGTGCTCTAGGATAGCATAGACTAACAGAATTATAATTCTAACAATTCACGGATATGTTTACCATAGTTCGTTAGTTTAATATTAGGCTTTATTGTGGCTTGGCTTTAGATAATGTCTTAAGGCAGATGAAGATGAGATATATGCTTATGCGATAAAACATGTCCAAAGACGTCCACCACTGGACATAGGTTCTATACAACAACCCGACCTTGCTATACGCAACTAACGCGTTTAGCAAATTAGCGTCATGATTAGTCAGAAATATTAAGATGACAAAGACTTCAAAATAATGTTGCTATATTAAATAGGTACTTGTTGTTATTCGTGGAGACGAAAAAGCATGAAGGTTGTACTAATTTGATGGCATCACTAGGTGGATTGAGTTTCATTCCCTTGAATAATAAGTCTCCACAATATATAGGCCATTGTCAGCCTTATAAAACTTTTTATAAAAAAAAAAACCGACTTCCAAAAAACCATCCGACGAAAACTCCCTGCCAAAAAACACTAAAAAGCGTAAAATAAACTGGCTCTGCATAAATTGCTATGTGCCAATTCTGTCTATACCTAATTCTTTATTGTGTATGCTAGGTACCTAAAATCTGTTTGAAGTCGGCGCCAAGCCAAATTCAAACTAAGCACAAACCGTGCATTGCCATTCAATAAAAAAAAAAAAAAATTATATGCATGAAAAATATAACATTTCTACTTGTTTTCTAATTTTAAACTTTTAAAGTGAATGAATAGGTAGAAGAGCCACGCTGATTTCAGCACGAACGCAACGGGCTTTCTCGACCGGGGCGGTACTACCCTCGCACAGAATATCAACGTAAAATGACAGCGTTCGTGCTGTCGTGTTTCGATGGTGAGTACGTGACCGGAGGCCCAAATAGTCTAGTCTAAAAGTTCCATACTTGTTGACTAGACTAAAAGATGCAGAAGCATCACTAGGCCGCCATGGTGTGAGTCACCATGCTGCATTGTGAAAAAAAAAAAAAAATTGGCATGATTATTGAAAATAAAGTATCTGTAACTTTTTTTTATGTATATATGGCCCGCCAAAATGACTCTACTCTGCCTGATGGAAAGCATAAGCAGAATCCAAGAGTATTGGTCGCCATACTCACTGCGAATGCAGACAATGCAGTATGGCGACCCAAATTGTACTTATATCGACGCGATGAATCCATTTTTTTATATAAATATTAAAACAAAAACGATATAAGTTATGATAAGCAGTCTTGAAGTAATCTTCAAAGGAGTTTTAAGATCGGCACAGATAAACATCAACACTAGAATATTAATATATTTTATGTTCTGCATTCAGCTTACAAAGGAGTTCGACTACACAATAAAACTAGGTATTATTTAAATGTAGTTTAGTCAGCGTCTACACGGTTTATTGTTACTTTATCATGCAATAACATTTTTTTTATGAATCTGGAAAAACTGCGCAGCAGCGGTTTGAAACAGTCAAAACTAATTGTGACCTATTATCGTTGTCTGTTTCTTATCGCCAGCACTTTGTAGTCTGACTTGTTAGTAATTAATCTATCAATGCGTATAAACTTTCAAAAAGTCTGTATAAAATCGAAGTTCAAATCTGAATATAATGGGCGGTAGTCAGTGTTTAAGCTGTGTTTGTATTAAAATTAATATATTTTTTAAATAAAAAGACAACTCACGCAATATATTATTTTTATTTTTTTCGGACATCTAACACACAACGCCATCTAGTCCCAAGCTAAGCAGGGCTTGTGTTATGGGTACTAGATAACTAATACAAATACATATATACTTTTTTTTTTGTAAATACATACATATCATACATAGAAAACACCCAAACTCCGAAACAAATATTTGTAGATTATACAAACATTTGGTTCGACCCGGGAATCGAACCCGAGACTTCATGATCAGCAGTAGTACACGCCAACCGCGAGACCAACGAGGCAGTTAAAAAAAAATAACAATATGGGTACTTTAGGTATACATCCTGTGTTGCGGGGGACTTTACAAACATACATGAAACGGACACAAAGAACACCCAGATTCAGAACAACATTTTGTGGACCTTACAAAGTGTTGTCTCATGTGGGATTAGGACCCACGACACTTGGCGCAGTAGAAAGCGGCGTTGCGACCGCTTAAATCACTAGGCCAACCGTGCATCATAATGTTTTTTTTTAAACATTATTCTGTTACTGAAAACTTCCGCACTATAAGTCCTTAAATTCTAGCTTGATTTCTGTGACAGTTGCCACTAGTGGCATTTTAAGCCTTATGAAGTACATTGTCGGTGAGAATTTTTGTGTGTATTTATATCGTATCGCACATAATTTGTGATTAAAATGGCAGGTGAAGAATGAAAATCTAGGTGATACAAAATAAAATTGCTTGTTCAAAGTTACTTCGTCAATTTCGTAGCCATGACAGAAATCAGGCTATGTTTTAAGGACTGTAGTAAGATTACATCCTGTGTCGTGGACGATTTTACATACATATTCAAAAAAATTTTTTTTTTTTTTTTTTTTTCTTTTCTTAAAAAGACAGCGCCCGCACTAGGAATAAATCCTGTGTCGCGGGGGACTTTACAAACATACATGTAACGGACACAAAGAACACCCAGACTCAGAACAACAATTTGTGGATCACACAAAGTGTTGTCCTACGTGGGATTTGAACCCACGACACTTGGCGAAGTAGGAAACGGCGTGGTGACCGTTAAACCACTAGGCCAAACGTGCAGTCATTCAAAAAATGCACACATAGAATACCCAGAGTCTGAACAAGCTAAAAATTAATAATATCGTTTATATAATGCCAGTCATCACATATATAAGCTAAATTTAATAAAATTGGTAACTTTTAAAATGGAAATAGAGAACAACTTACAGATTTCAGATGATTGTAGTGAAAATTACATCTGTATCAACTGAGTTAAAACAGACAACCTCTTATCGACCAACTTTATCCGTGGTATACAGTTAAAGAGATTTTTTTTTTTAAATGTTATAGGCGGGAAAACGAGCAGACGTATTGCTTGATGGTAAGCGATTACCGCCGCCCATTGACACCTGCAACACCAGAAGCGTCACAAGTGCGTTGCCGGCCTTTGGGGTATTGGGGGGGGCGAATAGGGGGGGATAGGGCTTGGGTGGGGCGATAGGGGTAGGGGGAGATAGGGGGAGGGGGTTATGGGCCTCCGGTATCCTCACTCACTCGGTGAAACACAGCGCAAGCACTATTTCACAGCGGTTTTCTGTGAGGCCGTGGTATCACTCCGGTCGAGACGGCCCATTCATGCCGAAACGTGGCTCTCCCACAGATTATTTTTCCCCATATATTATTGCCGCAGCTTAATGAACTTTATTTACGATAAATACTGCTTAGTTATTAATATATTAAAACATATTTCTTTGAGTACCTATAATAAAAAAAGATTTTCTAAAAGTTTTAAGCTTGAAGCTAGTGTTCTAACTAGCTTTTGCCTATGGTATTATGATGTATTAGCTGCTATAAAGTTAACCATAATTCCTCACACACTTTTGCATTTAGAATATTAATAACTAGTTGTTGCCCGCGGCTTCGCCCGCGTATATGTCGGTTATCGCGGCAAATAGTAGCCTATGTGTTATTCTGACGTATAAGCCATATTACCAACTGTGAAGTTTCATCTAAATCCGTTCAATAGTTTTTGCGTGAAAGAGTAACAAACATCCATCCATCCATACTTACAAACTTTCGCGTTTATAATATTAGTAGGATAGAATAGGAAGTAGGATTAGGATTTTTATCGGTAATCCTTTTGTTCCAATACATCATGTGTACCGGAGTCCGAAACCTTATTCTAGGGCATAGTGCGAAAAGAATATCCTGTGTTAAAAGTAAAAGGACTCTTTTGATTTTTGAATTGCATGTGCCGTTAAAATTTAACACTCGCAAGTAATACGTGACCTTGTTATTTACACTTAAACTCTAGTTTAATATCTGTAATAGTTCCATTCTTCAGAGTGACTCAAGCTAAACAAAATCATTGTCTGAATCGGTGTTCGAACTATGATCGCAACGGCGGGGGGTGGCCGCATCGGAATGCCGAATGTGTCGAACATTCTTTACAAATCTGAATACGCCCGCACTGATATCGAGCAAGGTTCAAATGGAAGGGTTACATCAATATAAAAACTCTGCAGGTCTTAATGCTGATATCATTCATCGAAAAGCATTCTCAAAAACTGCTTCATATCTTTAACAGAAACAAATTTTAAAATTAACCAAAATGGCCGGTTTAAAGGTAAATAACTCTATTTTACAAGCACTTACTCTATTTTATAAGAAATTAGATTTCATATTCTAGATCTTTCTTAAACGCTTTAAGTTATTTATACATATTTAAGAAACAAGTTCCTTGCAAATTTGATAAAACTATTTTTATTGGTAACGGTTATTACAATACAATACAATATATTATTATTAGGTGCATTGAAGTTAGTGTTTTTTTTTTTTTTACACATCGTAATATAACAGTCTTCGGGTACGATATATTATTGTGAAGTACTTTTATTCAAAATACAAAACCAAGTTGCGTTAGTTTACAAGTTACAATCCTCAACTCTATTCTAAACAGCATTTTTAAGTTATTATTTAAAATTTCCAACTTTCATGGTAATATTTTTCTTAAAATTAGTAGTGTTTAAATTGGGTTCTACCAAGAAAATATTCTTCCAAATTAAACAAGACTTTTCAAAATCAACAAACAAACAAATAATCGAATTGAGACTCTCCATTTTCCTCCGGTTATAAATTCGATCACTAACATAATTCGAATTTTATAATCTAGCTCGTCTCAACTCTTGCTCTCCTGTCGGTGGCCTCTGCGGGACACTTGGGTCACTATCAAGGATCTTCTGGCTACAATTCATTCAGCGGTAACGCATATAATGCGGCGTCAGCATCTGCGTACACCGGCGGCTACGGAGGTGCGCATATCCCCATACTTCGGTATGAGAACGTGAACAATGGCGATGGTACTTATAGATACAAGTAAGTCTATATAACTAAGTTTGCAACATCTAATTATGTTTCATAAATCTCTACTAATACGAAAGAAGGTCCGACTGTGTGTTTCGATTTCAGAGATAAACCGTTGAACCGATGTTTACTAAATTTGGCTTGGAGATACTTAAATAACATGACAGCTATGCCTGTATTAAAAAGATAAACGTTGAAAAATACTGTTCCCCCAATGTTCCCCATGTTTTATCAAATCAAAGACGTACCGTAAAACTCAAAAGCCGAATTACTAATAGCTATCTTAATATTTCAGTTATGAAACCGGCAATGGTATATCAGCGCATGAAAGTGGAGCACCCCGTGCCCCTGGTCCAGAAGGACCCGCAGTAACCGCTGAGGGGGGTTTCTCTTATACCGCCCCCAACGGCCAGCAAGTCTCTCTCTCCTACACCGCGGATGAGCACGGTTTCCATCCAGTCGGCTCTCACATCCCGACACCTCCTCCGATCCCTGAAGCTATTTTACGCTCCATTGAATTCAACAGACAACATCCTTCATCGTAAGTAACTGCACATTTTAACTGTAATACTGTTTCTTAATTAGCCCTTAGTTTTCGAAATACAGGAATTTTATGTATTGTGTTCATTAGTATCATTTTGATCATTATTATGAATTGCGTAAGACAAACTAAAAAGCAATTAATTCTCTTTGGAATTCTTGTAAGAATTTACTTCGAGATATCATAAAAACAAAATCTTTGTAATAGAAATTCCGATTCTTTGCTTTTTGACATTTCATTTTATTTTTAATACGATACTTAAACAAGCTAAAACTCAAAATTTAAAAAAGCCCCTACTCAAGCACTTAATCGAGTAATCATACGCCAATGATATTTTTGCAGACATTCTGTTATTCTTCCCCACTTTCACCCCCATAACTTTTAAACGACTCAACCGATTTTCATGAAACATGTCTAAGAACACTCACACGTAACTCACCTTTCATACAAAAAAGAAACTAAATTGAAATCGCTTCATCCGTTCGCGAGCTACGGTGCCACAGACAGACAGAAAAACACGTCAAACTTATAACACCCCTCTTTTTGCGTCGGGGGTTAACAATACCCAATCATAGCTTAAGACCCTTTTACATAAGACATGAAACGTGTCCTTTGTACATTCTTAATACAGCAATTTGCTTACAAAAGAAAAGAGATTACAAAACTGTTCTTCATAATGCATTCATTTGACCTTTATACCAAACAAGTATAGCAGAATATCGGCGGATATATAATATATGATTTCAAAGTATTATAGACAGCGTTTAAACTTTATAAGGAATACATCATACTATACCAAATGAATCTATGAAGCATTATATAGTTTTTTTTATATACTTCGGACATCTAACACACAACGCCATCTAGTCCCTAGCTAAGCAGAGCTTGTGTTATGGGTACTAGACAACTAATACAAATACATATTATATATTTTTTGTTAATACATGCATATTACACATAGAAAACACCCAAACTCCGAAACAAATATTTGTAGATCATACAAACATTTGGTCCGACCCGGGAATCGAACCCGAGACCTCATGATCAGCAGTCGCACTCGCCAACCGCGAGACCAACGAGGCAGTCAATAGTGTATTGTAAATTTTATTTAACATTGCCTAATGCTGAATTATAGCTTTTTGATTTTATCATTGCGCTTTATTTCTACATTGTTTTCATTGCAAAAGCATAATGGTTACTTAGCAGATGCTAACGTACTCAAATGAAAATAAATCTTCCCCAATTTTATATAAGTACACTGCAATTACGCCTAAGTAATGCTCTATGTTTAAATTATCTGTAATAGTTACCATGGCCTGTACACAGATGTTTACAACACAGAATATTTTATCGAAGCGATAACAATCTCTTACAAAAATGATGTTTATAAAAAAAAATATTTTAAAAGTCTTTTGGCCAACAACTAACTTAAATAAAACACTTCTGTAGGAGACCTTGATGTACTCAAATTCCATACAGTAACATATTGAGACACTAAGCACATGTAATGACATAACTGTCAGCAGTGCAAAATGTCCTATATATATAGCACTGTTTATTTCATTTTTCTTCAATAGTGTTTTCTTTTTTCAGTGGTGACGGTGCCTACCACGGTGGACACTACCAACATGGTTACAAATATTAAGGTTTCTCTGATGACTGACTGCGGCTATCAGAATGGAATGGACTAGGACTGGATGATTATTTGTTTTAAAAGCATCACTATTTATTGCAATTCAATGTTGTTTTTAATTCTTAAAGCTTTAATAAAGTGTTGAATATAAACTTCTGTTTTAATATTGTTATGAACATCCTCATTGTCTTCTTTATTCGATAAACTATGAAATCTTTCTTTATTTATTTGTTAACTAGCTTGTAATCCCGTCCATTAATCTCATAGATAGACATTTTGAACGATGTTCCCTAATACTATTTACTTTTAACACTCTAATCTTAAGTAAATATATATCGATTGTTCAAATACATAGTTTTGATAATATTACAATTAAGTAGAAACTGTACAAGTTAGATGAAAACGTAGTACCTTATACTACTTAACTATTTATTTCCACCGAATGGTGCGGAGGAACTAACACAGGATTGGAGGCGGGGCGCAGCCAGACTATTGAACTTTGGAAATTGTATATGAACGTGAGCGTTAAAACTTTGTGTAAGAAAATGCCTGTATTAAAATAATATGGTGTATGGTGTATGTGTGTGAGTATGGTGACCACCACTCTTGGATTCTGCTTATGTTTTCCATCAGGCAGAGTAGAGTCATTTTGGAGAGCCAAACATAAAAAAATAAAAAATAAAATACCAATTAAATTGAGAACCTCCTCCTTTTGGAAGTCGGGTAAAAAGAGAAATAGAGAACAGAATAGAACTGAAACTGCAACCCATACAAAACTATTTGAAGAACCTATCAAAAATATTCTTAAAATATAGATAAAAAATAAAATGAAATCTAAAATCAATGGTGGAATCCTACTAATATTATAAACGCGAAAGTTTGTAAGTATGGATAGATGTTTGTTACTTTCACGCAAAAACTACTGGACGAATTTGGATGAAACTTTACAGTAATAAATAAATAAATATTTTGGACATCTAACACACAACACTATCTAGTCCCAAGCTAAGCAGAGCTTGTGTTATGGGTACTTGACAACTGATATCAATATATATATACTTTTTTTGTAAATACATACATATCACTCATATACATAGAAAACACCCAAACTCCTAAGTAAATATTTGTAGGTCATACAAACATTTGATCCGACCCGGGAATCGAACCCGAGACCTCAAGCACAGCAGTCGCATACGCTATCACTGCGCCACCGAGGCAGTCAAATAAAATAACTAAAAACAATATAACATATACAACAGAATAAAACATAGACTACTATTTGCCGCGATAACTGACATAAACGCGAGCGGAGCCGCGGGCAAACAACTAGTACAGAATAAAAATCTAGTCACAAAAATTATTTAGAGGCTAATACTGCATGACAAAACACACAAATAAGGAAAGATGTAGTAGCAAAATTTGGAATAAAGAAGTTGTAATTACTTTGGGCTAAAGTTACAGTCTTAACAGATAAATTAGGTAGGTACCTACCTATTAAGTTCAAGCGCTTACTGCCAATACTAGAATAGAACTACTCTGCACCTTAGATAGCAAAATTCATCGTGTCTCCGATTAGACTTAAACGGATCTAGTTACAAGTGAATTATTACGCTCGTATCTGTCGTATTTAGGTGCAGCAAAGGTAGTTCCTGCGCTTTGTAGGTAGGCGCTAGGAGAGGTCCAAATGTTTGGATAAAAGCTGTTTCCAAATTCCTCCTACGTCAGGCGTACCGCACAACATACCGCACCACAAAGTACAGAACACCGAGTGGTTGTAGTCTGTTCGAGTTCATCACAATACCGCACCGGCAACTCCGAGGAGGGTCTCGAGGGGATTTCCACACAAACTATTATTGAAATGTTACATTGTAAAAGGATTTTGTTCATGCTGGTAATAAAATATTCATATTATTTATTTCTACAAAAGACCTAAAGCCAATATCGTTAGTAAAGATAAGGGTTAGAAAAGATCAGTTAAGTCCCGGATGTTTGTGATTCGGAGACCTTGCCAAATGAACGTATATTGAGACAAAGCTAGATTAAGGTCTATGGTCTCTCGCAATTTTATGTGAGTTTTCTGGATTCGAAATTCGGCAGAGAGGTAGATGTTACTCCGAAGGCAATAAGTTAACAGTTGAATTGTAGACATATTTATTTAGAATTATATTCATTTTGTTATTTATATTATATATATAAATTATTTATAAAAACAAAAATATATCGCTTCTTACATACAGAGGACATATTTAAATAACAGAGTGATTTTAAACTTGAAGCTACATCTCTGCCAAGTTCTATATCTGTCGTAGAAATAACGAAAGACTCATAATGTTGTTCTAAACTCAAAGTTGTTCTAAGTTGACGTGTCCTACTTATTAGCTATCTTTCTGATAAAGTTAAGGTCTCTAGAACGATCAAACCTAGGACTTTTATAGCAATTCCAAATAACTCTTAAATCTCCATAGACCCTATGATAATAATTATTTTTACGGGAATTAACGTGATACTTATTTAAAAGTATTACACATACCTCTGATTTGCCCGACGTTTCGACCAGGTTGCCACGTTAATTCCCGTAAAAATAATTATTATTATATCATGGAACGCGAAAGTTTGAAAGTCAGTATAGTCTCGTTCCCATAGTCATTTACCTTGTTTGGGCATCAGATGGCTGATTATGAGATATGTTGATTTCTATTGTTTAAAACATAAAAACCACTTTTAAACTGTTACGAACACTTTGAACCACGGGTGGTCGCTTCAGAATGTCAAATGTGTCACATTCTTCACAAATATAAACACGCCCTGTATTCTTTCAAGCAAGGTTCAAATGGAAGGGTACTATCAATATAAAAAGACTGTTATTGTTGAAGCAGATGTCATTCACCTAATAGTGTCTTGAATAGTAACACTTCATCAGAACTATAACAGATAAATATTCAACGAAATGACAGTCCTAAAGGTGAAAATTGTCTACATATTAATTATTACCAAAATAAATTGTTATAAAGAACTTTTTGGTTTTAACACCATTTTTGTTATAGCTCGTTTCAATCTTTGCTTTGCTCTCCGTGGCATCTACTGAACATTTTGACCACTATCAAGGATCTTACGGTTTCAATAACTTCGGCGCAAATGCATACAGCAGTGCTACAGCCTCGTCATATACCGGTGCCTATAGAGGTGCTCAAATCCCCATTTTGCGTTATGAGAACTTCAACAACGGAGACGGCAACTATAGATACAGGTATGTTATTCGTAATTCCCACGTATTGTTTAATATTGAATGTCGATTTCAGGTATTGAAAGATTTCGAATTATTTAACCATTGAATACCTATCAATGACTAACAAAACTTTAATCTTATGTATTTGTGAACTTCAATTTTAAGTAAAACATAGTCTATTTTGGAGATTACTCAGGAAGATTCCAAAACATCATGCTGGATATGGCCAGAAATATAGTCATCAAACACTTCGGGATCTAAAACTGAGATCCAGCGGAAATAAAACCCTCCAATATACCATCTGGTGGTATCTCTGCTCTGCTGGTAATAATGACTGTCGAATATTCATGTTTTAGATATGAAACTGGCAACGGTATATCAGCGCATGAGAGTGGTGCAACCCGAGCTCCTGGTCCCGAAGGTCTCGCAGTGACCGCCGAGGGAGGTTACTCCTATACGGCTCCCAATGGCCAGCAAATATCTCTCTCCTACACCGCTGATGAGAACGGTTTCCATCCAGTCGGCTCTCACATTCCTACCTCACCACCGATACCTGAAGCTATTTTACGATCCATCGAGTTCAACAGACAACACTCTTCATCGTGAGTAATTTTAGATCTTTGAACAAACTATTAAAATCAAAATCTTAGTTTTCTATGAACAACTGGTTCACAAAGAGCATAGTATCAATAAAATTAATAGGAAGCTCAAGAATTCATAAATCTGAAAAGATTTTCTCTACGTCAGCTAAAAATGTAATAACCAAGTATATAGTTTTTACAATGTACCTACATCTACATGCATATATACTTCACCTTTTCCATATGTAATATGTATATTAATACATAATATGTAATATAATACGGATTATACACCATTGTATGGTTCAACCACGTGATCAATATATTGCTTGATTGAACCTGATGAGTTAAATATATATCTAAACGATTAATGATTTACAGCAATTCTTACCCTGCATGATAGATATAGTAGTGAGGTCCATCAATCACAAATATTTTTCCGAATTTTCCTCTTTTCATATACATAAGTAGCGGTTAAATTGTCGTTTACGTTCTTATAAGAATAGGCATAATCTTTTTTGACCAGTTATTAATGCCAATATTTTCTATTTCAGTCGTGACGGTGCTTATAATGGTTAAAATAATCAACAGGACAACTAATAAAGGCAATTAACAATTGATGAAGGATTTCGAAACGGAATGAAGTACGGTTGCGGTTCTGCAAAAAAATATATTTATTATTTAAAGCTTTAATAAAGTTAAGAATTTAACCTTTTTTTCTTTTATACATCATCATTTTACAACATAATTGTATTATTCACTTCTTTGCATCAAAATACTCGTAAACGGAAACAATTTACTATCAATCAACTATTTAGGTCTCCTTCTCTCACTATTGTTAGGTATACGTATCTAACTTAACTATATGTCTGCAAGTAAGCATTAAAAGTGAAGCCTACGTTCTTACACCTAAAATTTCTCTTTATATATCAATTTTCTGTGCGTGTGTATGTGACTAAACTCCTCCTAAACGGTTGAACCAATTTTAATGAAATTTTTTGCGTCTATTCTGTTGTGTCTATAAAAAAAGAAATTGATTCAACCCGCGGCGTTACCTGCGGGTGAAGTTATACCGCGAGCAACACCGCGGGGCTCATCTAGTAACTCTATTATGAATGTAATAGGTTTCTTTTAATTTTGAAAAAAAGAATAATCCCATCGAAAACATTTTCATGTAAAATGTTGCCAAGACGACTGCATAAGGCTTACTCTGTGAAAAAGATATCAGATCTCATGTAGAGCCAAGGTTCTGAATCTACCTACACGCCCTAACTCTACCAAACCTGACTTCACAAACTCTCCATTTCATTAAAAATGTATGGCTTGGCTGTTTCGTTATTTCAGAAACTATATTCGCATAACACATTCTCATCATGCATTTGTTTCGTGTGTACATTAACTTAAATGAATCGTACCATTTTAAAAGTTATTTACCGTCTCAACCATTTTTAAATTTATTTCTCATTTCCATTATATTGAATACAATATTATTCATTTCAATAAACTTCTTTATTCCTTTGTTTAACAAATCGTGTGAATGCAATTATCATGAAACTTAATAATAATATAATTTTAGGACAGTTTAATGAGTAACAAATACCTGAGCAAATGAACGAGCTTTGCTGGTTTATTTTTTTGGTAAATTTTCTAAATAAAATCCTAGATATATCGCTTTATCGTCCCCGAACCCCCTGCATACTAAAATCTCATGAAAATTGTTGGAGCTGTTTCCGAGCTTCAGATTATATATTATACTAACTGAACCACGCGGTGTTACCCGTGGTTATTGTCGTAACGCCGCGGGACGAAGTCTAAAAAAAGTCCCGTCAAAATCTGTCCAGCCATTCACAGAATGACAGACAAAAATTGTAAAAAATGTTACTTTCGGTACATGTATCGTGTATATATACATATGCGTTTATCAAAAAGCGGTTTTTTTATATTACAAACAGACTCCAATTTTATTTATTTGTATAGATAAATATGTGCACAAGAATTGATCGTAAATATTATTTATTAATGCGTGTCTCTACCAGACATCCCAAAGATTGACTTGTAAAGAACGGCTTAGGCTGTTCCTTAAATAGTATTTTTAATTTTTTTATTGTTTGGCCCTGCCAAAATGACTCTACTCTGCCTGATGTAAAGCATAAGCAGAATCCAAGAGTGGTGGTGCTACTATACTGCGAATGCAGACAATGCAACAATGCAGCATGGTGACCCACACCATGGCGGGCTAGTGATGCTTCTGCATCACTGGGCCTCCGGTCTCGCACTCACCAACGAAACACGACAGCACGATTGCTGTCATTTTACCTTGATTTTCTGTGCGAGGGTAGTACCGCCCCGGTCGAGCCGGCCCGTTCGAGCTGAAATCAGCGTGGCTCTACTACCTTGCAGTCTTTTTAATTTCTGTAATGTCTTCTACAATCTGTTTTGTACAAATCGTTATGTTTATTGTTCCTATGTATTTTTAACCGACTTCAAGAAAGAGGAGGTTCTCAATTCGGATGATTTTATATTTTTTTAATCTATAATAACAGCAATGTCAGTGTGTTTATTCCAAAATGGTCCTGTTTGAATTTCATTTAGTACTGATGATGAGTTTAAGAGACAGACAACGAAACTTACTATGCCGGATAATTGTAACACATCAAAAGTGTCTAGGGATCAAGCATTTTTATGCGGATTTCTTGAGATTGAGATGTGGCTTTGTAATAAATTTATGATTTTATAAATTTATATGGATCCTTTTTGGTGCATTTCATAATTTGAATCAGGAACTGTCAATCAAATTCGAGTAAAAGATGAAAATCAGCTGTCAATATTTTCCCTACAAAAACATACAACGCATTGAAGACATTATTAGTGCTACTGTTTCCCTACGACTGATTAAAACCAACGTTATTACGGAGCGGCGACGTCACTTAAGCAGGGAAGAAATGCTCAGAGCCGTGGGAATGATAGAAGCTGGTTCCCGGGAACGTACTGTGGCTTTAGCTCTGAATACAAGTCAGAGTGTTATTAGTCGACTTTGGACACGTTACCGAAGCACTGGTACCGTGGCTGAGCGCCATGGAGGACGGTATCGCTGCACCACACGGAGACAAGACCGATACATTCAAATCTTAACTCGAAGAGCTCTAACAATAACCGCCATGATGTTAGCCGTGAGGCTTCATCACTCTTCAGGGAACTTAATTAGCGACCAAACAGTCAGAAACCGCTTGCATGAAGTGAACCTTCATTCCCGAAGACCGCTACGGGTACCACCTATAGCAATGCACAATCGTAGGATTCGATATCAATGGGCTCTTGAACACAGAAATTGGGCAGAAGAACAATGGCGTTTCGTGTGCTTTTCTGATGAGTCTCGTTTTGGTATGAGACCGGATACAAGACGTATACGACACTGGAGAACCCCTGAACGCCAACAGCGATTAAAATCCTGCCAGGAAGTCCATCCTTATAGTGGTGGAACCATCATGGTATGGGCGGGTATTTGGATCGGCGGAAGAACTGAGTTGATTTGGATCAGAGGCAACCTCAACGCTCAAATTTATGCTGAGACGATTGTATCAGACGTCATCGTTCCTCTACAAGTGCAAATCGGTCCCTTATTTCAGTTAATGCATGATAATGCACGACCGCACACCGCAAGAGTTGTAAGACAGACTCTCGCCGCAGCTAACATCAATGTCCTGCCCTGGCCTGCTCAGTCGCCAGACTTGAACCCGATTGAGCATGCATGGGATATGCTACAGAGAAGAGCTCTGCCGAATATGGAGGGTATCCAGTCGCAAGAAGACCTTTTTTTGTTGTTGCAACGAACATGGGCGGCCATTCCACAGCGTGATTTGGATGAACTCATTTTGAGTATGCCAAACCGATGTTCTTGTGTTGTTAGTGTTCGCGGTAGAAACACGGATTATTAATTGTTTAAGTTACCTAATAAAATTTTAAAGAAAACTGTTATTTCAGTCTTTTTTTCGAACTTTAATGTTAGTGGTTCAAATGTCAAAAATCCCTTTATTAGGAAAATGGCAAATTTCTTTATTAATGCAAAGGTGACTTGGTTTATCGTTACTGTGACAAACGAAAACACTTTATTTGATGAATCCTTAAAGAAAATTTTAATTAATATCAATCAGGAGAAAAGTTATTGCAAAAATATATGTTGATCCCTAGACACTTTTGATGTGTGTATTTTCGTATATCTGTCACGCAACGCTATCTAACTTCTAACTAACATAAGTTGACTTTGTACTATGATGGCTATATTGGCTAATGGAATCCTTTTTATTTATTTTTTATATATACATACCATACATGTTATACATAGAAAATACCTAACCTCCGAACCAAATATTCTTATTCAACAAGCTTTTTTTTAACTTGCAATATATGTATGCTTGTATGGGTAGAATCTTGCAACTCAATTTTGAAGCAGATATCTTCAACGATTTTGCTGAAATTTTGCAAGCATATGTATACAGCGTGACAATACAATATTATAATGACATGGAGCTGATCTGATTCTGGAGCTGGAAGGTGGCAGCAGGAACTCTGTAAAGAAACGTCGCAACATCATCGAGTTTGGACTCATTTGATTCGTCTCGAGGCATTCCAGTAAAAGCTTCTTTTTAAAATGGTTTTTAAATTAATTTATTTATTTATCTTCATTGCGCATATAATACAAAACAATACAAAAAAAATAGTTACACAATACATAAATATAACAATTGGCGGTCTAATCGCTCACGGCGATCTCTTTCAGACAACCATAATATGGATATCAGGTGTTTAATTTTTTTGGATAGTTATTACACAAGTAACACATTACAATGAGAATTGTCATTAAATCAGTAGAGATTTATACATAAATACACACTCATTTTCCTTACACATTACTCATGTACTATTTCTCAAATATACATAAACCTACACAAATACATATAAATATGTAACATATATACAGATTTCTATATATCCCATTCAAAATAAAACCGAAAGTATTCACAATGACAAACAATAATCCTTTACCAGTTTTTTAAACACAGACAAGGTTTTTGCTTGTCAGATTGTCTCTGGCAAGTTGTTCCAAAGACTTACTCTATTGCTTATGGCAAATATATCAAGAAGTGCCAATTCTCTAATTTTATACCGACTTCCAAAAGGAGGAGTTCTCAATTTCATCCGTTTTTTTTTCTTCTTTATATATTTTCATATTTATTTCTCTTCCATTTTCTTATTTAATGAGTGAAACATTGCGATTTTAAATGTATTGTAGACACAACCGAGACCATTAGTTAAAAAAGTTTAATATTTATGTAGGTTCTCTCGAGATTAAAATTGACATCGAAATCTGAAATTTTGTGCCTACACATCTTGCGATTAGCTTTCATTTTCTTTTTTTTTTTCATTTATTTATTCAGAAAAACAATTTCTACATTGTATGCGAATATATAAGTTATAACTAATTACAGACAAAAATAATGATGATGATCCGAATAACAGTTTCATTAATTCAAATTTAATTAAATAAAGTTATTAAATTTATGACTAACAATAAAAAAAATAAGAATTGGGTTAAAGTAGGGTAAAATTCGGTACTGGACGGCGTAATAACAGCAGTTCCCGGACTCCTCCCTCTTCAGGCGCAGAGTGGCACACCGTGTGGTTTTAGTCGGTTCGAGTCCGACACACCGCCCCGCCGCAAGCCCCGGCGCGGGTGACGGTCCGAGGGGATTTCCACACGTAAAAAAAAAAAAAAAAAAAAGGGTAAAATTCGGCCACTGGGTGGCGTTGGACATCTTAGAGGTTTTCCTAGGATGTCACCAAATAAATTCAAATTAAAACATTTAACCAAAAAGAAAAAGAAAATGTTGTATAACTTAGAAACAGAAACCAAATTGCTAAATATGTGGTTTACAATTCATCAATGAGGTTTTAACTTTTTTCTAAAAGGAACTTCCTTAGATCGCTTAAAAAATGTTGTTTACGAAATACCTTTTTTATTTCTAATGGCTATCTATTGAATATTTTGACCGCTGTGTAATATGCACTCTGCTTTACTACATCAAGGTGTGGTATAAATTGTACTTAAATCCTTTCTCCTAGTGCTCTCCCTTGTCCTTCTTTCATTTTCGTTATCATACTCGATTTTTAATGTTTTGAAGTGTGGTTTTCAAGTCAGAAAAAGATCATTGATATAAGTAATGACATTCTACATCGAACAACTGCTTTAAATTACATAAGCCTAAAACTAACCATTTTGCATATATTATTTTTTTATTATGTACATAGCCATTATTGTGATTTATTGTTTGGGTGTAGGATTTGTTAGTATGTGTTCATTTGTGTGTGTGTGTTTTGTTTGTGGTATATTTTCTATTATGTACTATTTGTGTTTTGTTTCCATGTATTCTTCTACTGAGTGTCAGTACAATGTAAAATGAGATGTCAATACAATAAGTAATAAATAAGTAAAAAAACCGATTGATTAGATTTTGTTTGAGGCATTCTCATGCAAGCTGTTTAGGTTCTAGGGCGTGCGAAAGAAATGTACACACATACATACATTCACTCGAAAAAGATAACCCTCCTTCTTTCGCAGTCGGGTATAATTAAAAGATACAAAGCAATGTTAAAGTGAATTTGTGTGTTACTTTTCATATCAACTAATTAACACTTAATTCCATAACGGTGACAGTTTTTTTTGTCTTTTTTTGTTTAGTATCTGCAATCAGCCCCATGGCTTTTATCAGATTTGAAGTATGATGACAGAAATTAACTTTTTTTTTAAATTTATGTCACAATTTATTCAGAAAAAGGTTGTGTTGCTATTAAGTAAAGCCACGAAAAGTGGTAAATTATGAAAGCAGTTCTCAGAGCATCACATTCTTTATTAATAAAAATACAAATGTCATTATTAAATATCTACACAGTATAAACAATAATACGTTATCTCGATATCACAGTCCATAGGTAATTGAGGTACGGTAAACACTCTTCAAAGTTTTTATTAATAATAGTTGCGGCCGCCGGCGTCACTGGAAATATAAAAAGACGAATTAAATTGAAGACGATTAATAAGACACCAATTAGTCATATTGATATCTACTGTTATAAATTCACATTGTTCAAAATAGGGCTTTTTTTTTTTTTTTTTTTTTTATGTTTGGCCTGCCAAAATGACTCTACTCTGCCTGATGGAAAGCATTAGCAGAATCCACGAGTGGTGGCCACCATACTCATTGCGAATGCAGCAATGCAGTATGGCGACCCACACTATGGCGGCCTAGTGATGCTTGTGCATCTTTTAGTCTAGTCAACAAGTATGGAACTTGTTGACTAGACTAATTGGGCCTCCGGTCTCGCACTCACCAACGAAACACGACAGCACAAACGCTGTCATTTTACGTTGATTTTCTGTGCTTTCCCAATTAGTGACTCTGTTCTCATATTCATGCATAATTTTTTCTAAATAATTAATCCCGTAAAATAGAGAAAACGTTGTTTTCAAAAGGTTCGGCCTTGTTTACACCGTTACTTCACACTATTTAATGTTGTTAGTACACTCAAAAATCCGTACCAGTTGAACTAGTCTACTGAGAGTATAATGAATAGATTAACGTAAAAAAAATCACTTATTATGTAATTACAATTTATAATTGCAAATTATTATTTTAAATTTTAGTTAATATTGACATTATGAAAATATGTGACTTGTCATAAACGTTCAACAAGAGTCAAAACAACTTAATATAATAACAAAATATATTCACTTGTTTACCAGATTTGAATGCTAGAAATCCTTATTTTCCTAGTTTATACATTTAAAATAATACCGAAATTCATTCTTTTGTAAATCATCCGATTTTTTATACACCAATATTTTATCAAATTATTTTACCAAAGTAGGTTTTAGACTTCATCGGGTGTACGATGAGTGTATATGTTTGAGTCGAGTTTATACATTTTTACAGTGTCGCTATTTAGTTTATATGTATACATTTTCACAGTGTACTGTTTTTTTAACCGACTTCCAAAAAGGAGGAGGTTCTATGTTCCACTTTATGTATTTTTTTTTTTATGTATGTTCACCGATTACTCCGTCATTTGTAGACCGATTTTGAATTATTTTTTTGTATTCGAAAGGGTATGCTCCCGTGGCACATACTATGTTTTTCGTATATTTTCTGATGTTACACCGGTATTTGCGTCTGATAGTCATCATTTTATAATGATGAGCTGATGATGTAAGGCACAACTCCTAACGGTTAGGAGTTGGAGGATAAATCTTTAAATATCATATGTATATATGTTACCTTTAGTCGTATTCTTTCCAATTATTTAGGTTAGCTGATGATGGAAGGTGGAAGGTACAACTCCTTAACGGTTAGGAGTTGGAGGTTAATTCTTTCAATTTCATACGTATCTAAAGACCTTCAGTCGTATACTTTCAAGTTATTTAGGTGAGCTGATGATAGAAGGTTAAACTCTTCAACAGTTAGGGATTAGAGGAAGATTGTTATATTACACGTACGTATAGACCTTAATTTGTATTCTTGATGATGAAATTTGATGAAATAGTTCAACTTACTACTTACCTACGATTGTTTGCACTAAAAACTGAAAAATAAAAACTTTTTATAAAAAAAAACCGACTTCCAAAAAACATCCAACGAAAACTCTCTGCCAAAAAAACACTTAAAAGCGTAAAATAAACTGGTTTTTCATAAATTGCCTATACCTAATTCTTTATTCATTTAAATAGTAGTATTATAGTATAGTATATATGTGTGCTAGGTACCTAAAATCTGTTTGAAGTCGGTGCTAAGCCAAAAAGAATACAAACGAACAATTACAAAAATCTAAGCGATAGTCACTTGGCACCGATTGCAAACAGATTCTAGGTACCTAGCACACATTATAATACTACTATTTAAATGAATAAAGAATTAGGTATAGGCAATTTATGAAGAACCAGTTTATTTTACGATTTTAAGTATTTTTTTGGCAGAGAGTTTTCGTTGGATGTTTTTTTAAACTTTAAAGTTACGGCTTTAAAGCTCAAAATAAGACAGAACCACTTCTTAAAAGTTAAAGTTAACTAAAGTTTATAAATATATAAATTAATTAATAATATTATAATAATTATAATAAATATTATATATATAAAGATATATATAATATACCATTAGTAGTAAGTTTAAAACTCACGGTGAAGGATGTTGTCTGTTGTATTCGAGGGACCGCAGTATCGCTTCAGGAATGGGCGGTGGGGTGGGGATGTGAGATCCTGTGGGATGGAACCCGTTCTCATCAGCTGTGTAAGTGAGCTGGACGTGCTGACCATCTGGAGTATGGAAGGAGAAACCTCCTTCGGCTGTTACTGCGGGGCCTTCAGGACCTTGGGCACGAGGTGAACCACTCTCATGTGCTGATATACCTTCAGGAGTATCATAACTAGAAGGAATATGAGAAAATAATTATATAGTTTATCAATTATTGAAAAAATTTATTTTGTTTTGGTTTCGGAGGTTTGTTTCATACTTATTTAGTCCCTTTCACGCTCAAGGGAAATATTATTCGTAATCGATTATTCACTTATTACCGAATCGATATTTTCTTCACCGAATCTATACTATATTTTACTATATCTATACTTAATATTATAAAGCTGAAGAGTTTGTTTGTTTCAACGCGCTAATATCAGGAACTACTGGTCCGATTTGAAAAATTATTTCGTGTTAGATGGCCCATTTATCGAGGAAGGCTATATATTATCACGGTAAGACCAATAGGAGCAGAGCACCACTGAAGAATGTTACAAAATCGGGGGAAAATTATTACGCTACGGGCAATAGGTGACGCAAACGAGGTTGCGTGGGTCAGCTAGTGTTAAAATAAAACGTATGTTCAAGGCGGCAAATGTGAGAACTTTATAACTTTTTTTGCTAACTCTGTAATATCTCAAAGTTTTTTAGAATTGTCAAAATGGAAATACTGTGTTTTTTCACGTGTTTTATATTTTGAAGTAAGTTTAATTTTATGTAGTACTTACAAACAAATTATTTGATACAGCATTATCTTTCTTGCATTAATTATACCCAAGATTAATGGGGGTCGGCTACCAGTTCAACCGGTTATACATGAATATCAGTTTTTCCACGGAGTGACTGGCATCGGACCTCCGCAAACCTGAGGGTGAACTGAATTCGATGGTTGAACTAGTTGTCAGTATATTTGAGGGAACTGACTTCCCAATAACGATTGTCATGAGAGTTCATGACAACCGTAACCGACGGCTTAACGGGCGGGCAACACCGCCATGTTCCGGGCTGCTTTTAAGAATTTCTTGTAAGAAAAACGCAACAGCAGTCTGACCAGGGAGTCGAAACCGAGACCTTGATCGGCAGTCCCTTTCGCTAACAGCTAGACCAACGAGGCAAACGACCATTTAATAAAGCAAATGGAAAAGATTACATAAAAGAATGATGTATCCATAAATAGTATAAAAGTTATAAGTACCTCAAAACAGATGCTGCGTAAGAGTTCTTCTTCGTATTCATTGTCTAATGTTAATAATATTACTACCAAACAAAACTTTAAACATGACCAATAATTGGATATTCAAATTTGTATGTTTGTGTATATCGCACTTTGAACTTACGCCACGAAATAAATAATTGATGCAATCAATTTCAAAGCAATACACATTTGGATTTAGAATGCAATTTAATTTGACATTACCTGAAGCGATAGTTCCCATCGCCGTTGTTAACGTTCTCGAAGTGGAAGGGCGTGGCGTCGGGGCCTCCGCGGCCGCCAGCGTAACCTGATGGCACTAGGTGATCTAGCCGGGCAGCGCTGACGCACCCCACCAACATGATGCAAGCGAATATCTGAAAATGTTTTAACAGTGATATTGAAAGTGATGTTAAATTTAAAGATGTTTTTCGACGGACTTCTTGTGATACGAACCAAATATAAACTTTTTATCAAATCTAGAATTCTTTAATCAGTAACAGGCATCTTGACTTTCGTGTCAGTTTCAGTTAATATTACGCATGTCAAAATTAAAATTTTAGGAGCCACATTACGCTTTGTAACATAAACGGTTTGATTACTTTTATAGTGTTTAAAAAAAAATAACAAAAATAAGTTCATCTGACATTAATGAAATGAAAAGACAAAAAACACACAAGACAAAAAGTATTTGACTCTTTGTCCGTGAAAGAACTAAATACAGGTTCATGCTAGTAATCTGATAAAATATATTTAAATGCGTAAAATATTTAAAAAACATCCCGAATAATTTTTATCAAATATATAGTATAGAAAATAGTAAAACAATTTGAATTGATTTTATTATAATTCCAACTCTGCATTAGTAACAAAATTTTAGAAATATAGCAAATTTTTTTGAATTCTGAATTTTGCAAATACTTTAAGGAGTACTCGTGAAAAATAGATACGGAAATACTAAGAATGTAATACTCAAAACAGGTTTGAAAAGTATCATTTTCTTTCAAACAATTTAACACTATGTAAACTCGACATTTCGTTTTTCTATATTTTTTAACATGTAGCAGACAAAACAATGCCTACTATTGTAGACGCTATCAATAACAATAGGCTCTTACAGCCTATAATTATAATACAATTCCTTACCAATTTCGTCATGTTGTATGTAGTTTCTAAGTTGTTTGAATCGATAGTGTTGAATGCGGCGCCGGAGACGGAATACAGACTGTAGGGATGAACACGTTTTATATCTGCGATGTTTGCCCTTTCCGCAGGTTGCTTCACCTTGCCCGTATTGTTGTTTAGGCGAGCCGGGTGCAAATTACAAGAGATCAGCTGTATATTATCTATGATGCATGTCTCTAACCGGTGGTACAAGCTACGATCATTCTAAAAGGGACGTGAAAAGATGAGCCACTATAAATATTATCTGGGAATTAGGTTCGTTCTCGAGATCGGGGCAAGGCTGAGAAACCAACTATTTGAAAATTCTAGAATTAAATTCTACGCTTTTACCGCACACTATTTTCTTATAAAATTTAAACAAATACTTCCTTTTAAACTTTGAGAGAGTGGTTCAAGCATTATCAGTTAATTTGTGTCTGCACAACATATTTGTATCTAAAAGATCACAGACGCGACGCTATATTGCTTAAATTCTATATTGAATTTCTTCAAACATTTATTAATTTAAATGTTTAAACTATTTACTAAAATGAATTAAAATGAAATGTGTAATCATGAGTCTCTCAATCTCCTAAATTATTTTATTAAATTACACTCATCACTTGTTCTGTATAGATTAGCCTCAGAAAATCACCTGAAGACAGACAAATAATTATATACCAAATGCATTATTTTTACATTTAATTCTCAAAATTCCATATCATCACGAATAAAAGGCCTATCAACACAGTTTAAAAAATATAGGGGGATAGACAGTTTGCAAATATTTCTCGTTGAAGAGTTTGTTGAGCAAACTTACGCCGTGATAAGTAAATGAAATTGAGCGTAGAAATATGATAAGGTTTAGTTCAGTAGGCTAAACTTTAAATTAAATGCAGTAGGCAATGACGACTGTGACACAGAGATAAATGGCGGACTTCCTGAAACTCATGAACATTAGTATAAAGAAGGATATCTATATAAGTAGGCCTTATACAGTACACTACACTCAATAAAACACATGAGCTGATGTGCTTCGTGTATACTACACTTATATACACCATGTAGTGACAAATTAAGAATAAGGAGTGACACCACCCCTATCAATCCCATCGGTCTAGTAAGAGCCGATTGCGAGCATACTACGCAGGACATCAGCACCTCAAGAGCAGGAAACTTTAAAAACCCTTAAACTATCCCGTCTGACTTTTAAGTCCTTTCTTCCTATGGCCAGCAGTAGTCAATTAAAGGCTGTGGATGATGTTCATATACATAACACAGGTCAAGGAAGACCACGCTGTGACGATGATGATGACGAGGAACCAACCCATTCCCCGCCCCAACTTAGAAATTGTATTCTGTGTCCTAAATCCTTGAAACGTACCTTTAAAAAAAATAGTAACAACGCTTAAATTGAATAATCAGATCTGACATTATAAACAAAGATATTTTGACCTTTCGGATATCGACTCTAGATAGGACTTTATAATATTTATTATAGATATACAGTTTCACTTAGGTGTGCATTTCCCGACAGCGGTCGTTAATCATGGAGTGAAGTGTTCTGTTGCACGATGTTAGCGTTACAGTCAGTTTTTTAAAGTGTGGAAACCCCCGTCGGGCCTACCTTCATAGTATACGGCTCCGAATATAATCCGTAAGCTATTCGGCAGAATACTATGTTCATTGGACCAAGACTACATTATAGACGGCCATATTTAATATGTATAAAGTCATTATTGATTGTACCTAATTGTTTAACTTCACATAATCACCGCGTCAAAGTTCACTATATTTCAATCAAACAAATTAGCAAACTTCGCTAACTAACTATTTATACTCAGAAGAGTAATAATAAAATAAATGAAGAAATTCCTATTTTAGAGAATGTGCTATAAAATTGTTATCACTACCGCTCCTCGTTGACACACGAGTATGTTGCAAACTATCATTAATAGGGACAGCTCTTGAAAAATTGGCTTCTGCCATTTGAATTCCAACTTGCACGTTAATATAGAGGGTGGAGAGAAAATTCATATTTATGCAGTTTGTGTTTTAAGACCAAAAACAAGAATTTATATACTATCTCTGTACTTAATTCATTGATGCTTACAAAGATTTATGTAAAGAGATAGTAGAATGATATACAAAGCGCTTTATGGTTAGATGCTCAGATCCCCATTTATTTAGGAGTGTAGAAGGGCAACCAATCTTATGAAAGAATGCGTTTAAGAACATACGCGACAAATTTTTAAACAAATTAGCAGCTATTCCCCGGGGCTTAGCTCACGCGAATATTAATAACATCATGATGTTATTAATAATCGCGATTTATCTAGGAAGATTTAGGATCATGATCCTAAATCTTCCTATGCTTCCTTTATTATAATCCCAAAATCATTTGGGGTCGCGTTGTACCTCAACCGGTTTTACCTAATGTCAGTTTTTCCACAGAGCAACTGACATCAGACCTCCACAATCCTGAGAGCGAAATAAATTCGAAGGTTGAACTAGTTGTCAGTATATTTGAAGGCATTGGCTTCCCAACGACGATTGAGGATACTTCCAACATAAAAGCATCAGCTCTCGAAAGTTCTTTTTTGTAGCGATTTAGATTCCGGGTTGATGAATTAGTCAGGGCACGTAATTTGAAATGCATAGAAAATAAAAAACTAACACTAAATCGCTATGTTCTCATAGATTAAACTCTCGAAATATTTTGTGCATATAGCACCGAGATGGTCTACCACGCCTACAGTTTTACAAGGTGACGATGTAAACTATATCCGACATTCCTGTAAATTCAACATAATACTATATCATAAGTGAAGTTATTTTATTTTACTTCGAGGTTTCAATATTTTTGGAACTTGGGCACTTGTAACTCAAGTGTGTTATAGTGTAGTCACCCTTAAAATGCTTCCCTCAGAATTAGCTAAGTGGTAGTAAGCCTCTAGTAATCTTACTCTCTCGGTGGAGACCGATGAAAAATATATATATAGATATATATTTCCTGTCCTAACAAATTAGAAGATACCCACAGAAGAAAAGATAAAAGATTAAAGTTTCAGTGCTGCATTTTCCCGTAAATGAATAAACAAATCTTCAATTTTTATTAAGCAAAATAATTCATAACAGCGGCTGGCATTCTCTGCATCGTCATCCATGTGCTGAGTCCAAGACCATTTTGTCTTTTTAGTCATACTTTAAACACTGTTAATAATTATAAGTAACTCTGTAATATAAAGGCTAATAAAGTTTTTCTTATTCTTATTTATAATATTTGGTGTACCCCAGGGTAGCGTCCTTGGCCCTACTCTATTTCTAATATATCTGAATGACCTTTGTAAACTTGTGCTACCAAACTGCAAGATCATAACATACTCTGACGATACTGCTCTCTTGGTGCACGGTGAAACTTGGTCAGAAACAGCTCTCTATGCTCAATCGGCACTAAGAACTGTTACCACTTGGCTGACCAGAAATCTCTTGACTTTAAATGTGGAGAAGACAAACTGTATTTCTTTTGCGCCAAGATGTTCCTCATTGCCTGATGGTATAACTCTGAAGGATCACAGCGATTTTTGTGCTCAAAATCCAAATTGCCCCTGTATGCACATCACTAATGTAACTAAAGCTAAGTACCTTGGTGTATGGATTGACCATTTTATTTTATTAGAATGAGCATTTAAAAAATTACTACCAACAGAATAAGGAAACTAATGTTTGTTTTAAAAACCTAAGAACAACTCTAGACCTGCGTACATTAAAAATTGTATATTACGCCCTTGCTCAGTCAGTTTTATCGTATTGTATAGGCGCCTGGGGTGGTACTGGAAAATATAAGCTCCTTGCTTTGGAAAGAGCTCAAAGAGGAGTACTCAAGGTTATGACCTATAAACCGATCCGCTATCCTACCGTCGACTTGTATAGTGAATTAAAGGTACTCACGGTAAGAAAAATATACTACCTCAATATAATCAATTCAATTTTGAAATCACCATTGCGACTCCATTACCATTCTATAGACACCATGGCCATTACTTTTTTTCAAAAGGCCTAAAATTCACCTCTGTGGTTTGTTTCGGCAGTAGATGTTAAAAATATTAGTGTCAAAACCTTAAAGCTTCGGCCAAACCTAAGCGACTGCGACGCGGGAGCGTCCGCCCCGCGACGGACGCGACGCGGGAGCGTCCACCGCGCGACGGACGCTGCCCATACTTTCTTATAGCGCCGTGCACACCTACGCGACCACAAAGCAGGATTGCAGCGTCCGCAACGCGGTACGCAGTCGGACGCACGCGTCTAGTGGTCAGAGATCAGACATGTGTATGTGCAGGAAAGTTACCTTCCTTGCTACGAGTATTATTTCGTTTTCGTTCCACGATGACTACAACAGATGATAATATTATAGAGATGTTCATTGAAAAAGTGAGGATATCCCATCATATATAATTTGAAGAATAAAGATAATAAGAATTTACGCAAAAAAGACAATATATTGGATTCGATCGGTCCGGAATTTCAAATGGATGGTAAGTAAATAATAGTTATTTAAGTGACTGTTGCATAATGAGAGGCAATTAAAACATGAGTGTGTATATTCACGATACATATTATACCCAAAACTAGCTGAGTCCCGCGGTGTTACCCGCGGTTATTGTGGTGCCGCGGGTGACGCTGCGGGGCGAAGCTAGTCTAAAAAAGTGCCTAAATTACTCCTTACATCATCAGCTACCTATCAGTGAAAGTCCCGTCAAAACTGGTCTAGCCGTTCCAGAGCTTAGCCGGAACAAACAGACAGTCAAAAATTTTTAAAAAAATGGTATATGTACCGTGTATATATACATATGCATTTATTTGCATGGATAATATTTTTTACAATTTTAGTCTGTCTGTCCGTTTGTTCCGGCTGGACCGATTTTAACGGGACTTTCACTGATAGGTAGCTGATGATATAAGGATTAACTTAGGCTACTTTTTTAAACTAGCTTTGCCCCGCGGCGTTACCCGCGCTACGACAACAACCGCGGGACCCAGCTAGTACCAGATAAAGACGCGCAGCTTTAGTGACTGTTCACTAGCAAATGAAGTTCGCGGTTCGCGTCGCAGTCGCGCAGGTGTGCACGATAAGTTTCGGGTCGCAGACGCTCCCGCTTCGCGTCCCGCGTCCCGCGTCACTGACGCTTAGGTTTAAACGAAGCTTAAAACGTTGTCTTAAGACACTCCTGGTTAAATCTGAATATCTTAATATCACCATAGGTGAATTTGTTTTAAATGTAAGTGTTGAATTTACTTTATTTTTTATATATGAACCTGCCAAAGTTACTCTAATCTGCTTGATAGAAAGCATGAGCAGAATCCATGACTGGTGATCACCATACTCATTGCGAATGCAGGCAATACAACAATGCAGCATGGTGATCCACACTATGGCAGCCTATTGAGATGCTTATGTATCGTTAAGCCTCTGGTCTCAAGACATTAGACTTGTTTACTTGAACTAGCCTTAATTACTTATCTGATCATCATGAAAACGTTGATACTCATTTATGAACAAAGGAAAATTCGAAAAAGAACGACGTATAAAATAATACTGATAACTTTAACTAGATAAAATGCATGCTAATAAGAAAACAAAATGAAGAATTTCACTTTATTATTTAAACTTTACGCTGAAAATATGATTTAAGAATTTAGAATCCAGGCTTCAAATTTACATACTTGTACCATGTCAATAATGCACAAGGCGTTGTTACTTTTATCTGTCTTTAATAGAAGATCACAAACAATATTCATACGAACATTTACCTTTAGTAGAGCATGAATATTTGTTAGACTTACGTGTATGGAAGCCTCTATTCAAAATACAATATTAATGTAAAGATGATGCCAACGATTTGGATCTTGTATAAATCTTACATTCTTTGAATACTTCTTTGGGTTTGTTTGTTAGCATTTATCTGTTTCATACACGTTGGAATGTGAATTCCGTTTCTGAAATTATCTGCTTTGATTAGTCACCTTACTTTTACACATACTCTGATGTTCTGAACTTCTGTTAGCAAAATACGTCATAGATTAGTAACTCACTTATTAAGATTTGCTAAAGCCGATAGAACATCCAAGGTTAGACATCTGGTGAGAGTACTTACGCCACTGATAGTACACAATTTCACGTGCAAAACATAGATTAAAATCCACTCCAATGTAATTTATCGTCATATAAATGATTGATTAATAAATATTAAAAACTTGCATGAAGAATTAAATTATACATATATTGCCATTGGAGCGCCCACCTCAACAACAAAATTGAAAAAGTAACAGTCGTACTCCACCTCTTTATAAGGCAGGAGGCTCTAGCTGCAGCAATGCGGCTAAAGATACAAAATCTCAGGAGACTTCCTAGGGTACCACACACCGAAATCCTCTATGAGGCCATAGGCAAGGAACCGCTCATGGAAGCGGTAACGGACACAATACCCAGGCAATTCGTCTTCAACAAAAATACGAATGCCACAGAGCCCTGACAGAGGTAAGTACTACAAATAGTATAACTCTCCAGTAGATCAAAGGGCATAGCAACTCACGCGGAAACGACGCAGCTGATGCACTAGCAAGGAGCGGATCGGAGACAAGGGCAGTCGGCCCAGAACCAATATTGCCCTTGCCAACTGCTTGGCTGCGACGGACACTGCAACAGAACACCAAGGTAGAACACCAAATAGGCAGACCAAGGAGGCCCTCCCGACGATCAACCCCGGATTGTCACGGAAGCTGAAACAACTTAAGAGGCCGCCGCTTCGACTTCTGATCGGAGCAATTACTGGTCATGCACTATTAAACAAACATCTTTTTACTCTAGGTGTAACGGACAGCCCTCTGTGCAGAGCATGCATGGAGGCAGATGAAACAGCCGCCCATGTCATCTTAGCATGTCCTGGGGTGGCAGAATACCGGGCGAAACACCTCGGATCGCCGAGGGCACTTCAGGAATTCGTCGGCAACGCGAGGGGTTTGCTAGGCTTCCTGGAGGAACTAGGTTGGTACCACCAGTGCTGACCCGCGAGTTCAAGTATCAAGTATATTGCCATTTGATGCATTTGTTTTTTTTTAAAGACAACTTCCTATATGGCGGTATTTAAACCTCAGTTTGTAAAGTCTCGCGCGATATAGAATTTAGTCCTATGAATGAATTCTGTGCCGCGGAGGACTTTACAAAGTGTTGTCCCACGTGGGATTTGAACCCGTAACACTCACCGACCTAGCGACCGCTTAAACTATTAAACGACTACTTCTAAATGTAAACTAATACTTATTTTAACAACAGTAAAGTAGACTTATCAATCAATTGGACTTGTCTTATCAATGCGAAAAAGGGTAATAATTTTGAATTTAATTTCTAAAGGCAAACGGAGAGTTGTAGTAATAGTTACAACAAAACAATGTGTACCTATAATGTTTATGTGCTATTGTTATAACTATACAACAATCTAAAATCTCGCACTTCTATCAAATGTACAGAGACAATACCTGTCACGTTCTACCGATATATGTGTCGACGTCAGAATTGATGTTTCTCCAGCATTATCTACCTGTAGCATCTTACTATTCTATAAATTATTAATAGAAGGTCGGGGGTATGAGTCTCATCCAAGACAAATTATATTGTGATGAATACTATCCTTGTTCCGTTGTCTGGATGTAAATTACTAACAATATGAATGTATTTAATAACATAAGGGCCAGTTTCACGAGTTTCTAATAAATATTCAGATAGCTATCTGCCATATAACACTATGGGAGATAAAATTTGCTGTCAAATATATGTAGGTATAGCTGACATAGATGTTTCCATCCAAGACTCGTAAAAGTGAAATCTGTGGTTATTTCACAGATAAAGTTAACATTAGTCTATTAGCGACTTTATCATCTAGTGGTGAAATTGGCCCTAAATATCCTTCTCAGCAACTGCTGATCTAACTAGGTTACCACAGTATAAGCTCTGTCTATTTGGAGTTCAGATGGCGCGGGTGTGTTATATGTTTCAGGAAGTTACGACAATAATATATTATTATGATTAACTACCTAAAAGAAGGTAGGTTCGGAGAAATAAGTATCAAATTTAATAATGATATATTGTACCGTGCAGTAAAACTCGACAAATTCATATATTAATTAATTAAATTAGCTTTATATTAAGAAAACTTTATAATTCATAATTCAGAACAAACTGACATATATCTGAGACACTAACGCAACTAAATGATGTATGAAACCGTTGTAAATTAGATTTTTTTAGTTATTTTATACGGAGTAAATAATGACTGACTTAAGAAAACAATAGTCATTGTTGGATTTCGAACGTCATTGCACTGGCAACTTTTTGATTGTCTCTGGTTCGTGTTTGACGTTTTGACGTTTGAAAAAATATGGAAAAAAGATTGTGATAGAACGCGTGTTGAAATGGCCGGTGCCGTAATTTATTGATTGTTAATTTTGTAGTACTCGTATAGTTTCCGCGTGAGATTGATTACACCGTGAGGTTTGTTGAGCTAGGGTACTTGTGGGTTCGCCGTATGCCAGCGTGAGACGAGGTTAATATCGAAACGTGTTGAGAACGTTTTGATCGGTCAGACTAGGCTTGTGAACAGTTGCTGTTATTTGTGATAAGACTCGCGAGAATTGTAATACGTGATAGGCGCGTCCCGCGAGAACTAAAACGAGTGTATTGTAATTCGAATATCTGTGAAAAGTTGATTATTGATTATATTAATTCGGATACCTTGAGAAATAACCAGCACCTGGAAGCAATGTTTGTGTGAAGACGCAGAGCAGAGAAGATTCTACCCAAGAGCTCTTGGACGCCGAGATCATAGAAGACACACACTCCAGTAAGTGCTTTAGATGAATTTAATTTAGATTAAGAACACGGTGACACAGGCCGTGGGTCATTCTTCTTGCCAGTGGTATTAGTAGTGATTGTATATCCATCTATGGGCCCGTGGGTATTATAAACTTCACAAGGTGATCACTGCCTTGGCAAGAGGACTGATCAGTCATCCTGCAGAAGAAATTCTTTTTTTTGTGTTGTGATGTAATTTGTTAAGCAAACAAGCCGGTCTCTGGAAAGGGACTACCGCCGTCTATAAAGTCCTGAAACTCAGGAGCCACAAGCACGTTTATACTGTTCATCATCATTGTCATGATCATTGACTTGAGGAAAAATAGTAGGAAGGTTTAATAAAATAGTTTAAAATATACCAGCTTTTGCCCGTGGCTCTGCCCCCGTGTATGTCGGTTATCGCAGTAAATAGTAGCCAATGTCCTCCACAAAGAATCAAAGTATCTCCATGCTAAAATTTATTGAAATCGGTGTAACAATTTAGCCGTGAAAGCGTAACAAACACACAGTCAGACAGAGTTACTTTCGATTTTTTTATATTAGTATAGATAGCATGGATATCCAATTCTCTATGACTCACATGTTTAGTCAATATAGTACTGGCTTTTACGATCTTACGTTGCAACAGGTTGATCTTTATGGATAGGAATTGGGAGGTAATGTGTTCTACAGCAGGCAATTTGCCAAAGCTAAACAACTAGACTATCAAATAAAACTTGTAATGAAACATGCTTGTGTGGAAGTTTTCGCGCATCGAACAAGCTTTATGTTCTGACGCACGCAAATATTGACTAAAAGATAATGCTCAGAGTAAATACTTCTGTAGGTACGGTGAATCCCGACATCGATCATTCTCGTCATGAATATTTTAAAATAAGTCTCAGTGCGCGTCGTGTTTATATAAATCTAAATAAAATTACTTATTATTGGAATTTACTCAAACATAGATACGATTGTGGAACTGAATTTAATGGCTACCGATGCAATGTCTAAGTCGAAGCTAACTACCTCAATTAACCGTTCAATTAACATTCTAGCTTCTTTACTATACTGTGCCGTATAGCAAAGAGGCTATGCTAATGCGACATCTATATCACCTCTTTTATCTCCGACGGAATAGACAATATTAGGGGGTAGTACAGGGTAAATGACCAATTATAATATAATCAATCATCTTTATAATAAAAGTGGTGACCACCGATTGACTATCTTCTTATTAGGAAAAGTAAGTTGACCGGTGTAAAAACTGCAAAGTGGTGCCCGGCGAGTCAGTAGTAGCGCAACATAGACCACTACTAATGGAAGTTAGGGTAAATGTTGTAGGTAAACGTAGAGTGAAACAGCTTCCTCCCCGAATCAAGTGGCGAAAAGGAACAGCATGCTAGATTATTAAAAAAAAGTAGGTAAAATTATAGAAATGGGTGAAATGCAGAATTAAACAATGAATGAATGTTGGAGTGAAATTGCGAACTGTATGAGAAAGTCAGAGAAAGAAGTGCTTCGAGAAACGAAAGAGAAGGGTGTGATTGATAGAGACACATAAAGTGGTGGTGGAATGAAAAAATACAGAAACCCTTGAAAGTAAGGAAAAGCATTAAAATCTAGGAAAAATGAAAGAAATCAGAAAAATAGAATATAACGAAAAACGAGTGTAAAAAGAAGGCAAAGAAAGCGGTAGCAATGGCCAGAGCTAAAGCTCAAAAGAAACTGCACAAACACCTGCAAGATTCTAGAAGGAAAAAAGATCTCTTTTGCATTGCAAAAAGTAGGGAAGAAAGAGCGAAAAATTTGGAGCATGTAAGATGCACAAAAGATGAAATAGGGAGAGAGTTGACAAAAGATGAGGATATAAGGTGCAGATGGAAGACTTATTTCGAAATGCTAATGAATGAGGAAAATGAATGGACCGGAATGTTGAGTGATGTACATGTGAATACGGGATTAGTAAATGAGACTAGTATAGACGAAGTTAAAATGGCAGTACGAAGTTTGAAAAATGGAAAAGCTGTTGGGCCCGATGGTATACCAGTTGAAGTATGAAAGATACTGAAAGAGGACGCATATCGGTGGTTGACTTTATACTTCAATAAGTTGCTACAGGAAGAGGTAATCCCGGATGAATGGTATTTAAGTTCGCTTGTACCCATCTTTAAAACAAAGGAGATGTTTGCAGGAATGTGGCAGTTATAGAGGAATAAAGCTCTTTCCATATACATATATACTATGAAAGTTTGGGAGAAAGTTATTAAGAGAAGAGTGAGAGAGGAAAGTGCAATAAGTCGAAACCATGAAAAAGAAACCACCTTCGCAGTGAGCATGGTGACCACCACTCTTGGATTCTGCTTATGCTTTCCATCAGGCAGAGTAGAGTCATTTTGGCGGGCCAAACATAAAAAAAAAAACAATTTGGGCCTATTAAGGGCCGCGGTTCAACAGATGCCATATCCGTGATTCGATAATTGTGCGAGAAGTACAGACAGGCGCGCAAAAACTTGCATATATGGTGTTTGTTGATCTTGAATAAGCGTATGATAGGGTACCCTGAGAGGTTTTGTGGTAGGCTTTCAAAGAAGAAAGAGTGTCTGCTAAATATGTTGCATTCGAAGTTCCCTTTAACGTTAAAGGGACAAATATATAAAACGATCATCAGACCTGCCGTCCTGCATAGATCTGGATGTAGGCCAATAATAAAAACTGATGAGAGACGCCTGCTGATAGCTGAAATGCGAATGTTAAGATAAGGTGAATAATGACTACATTCTACAGAAGATTACATTTCAAACGTTTGCTAGTAACTGGTAATTAGGAGAACATCGGCACTGAACAATGTTTAAATTTCTCCTTAAAAAATGCAGTTCTTTAAGCAACTAGAACATGATTATGACATTTTGTATTCGGTTGGAATTGAACAACATAAAAGCAGCATGAATAGAATAACGGATAATGAAACAATTGACATATTACTTGTCCTTAACCGTGTGGCGAATTCCATATACAGCGCAACAGAAATATACTACAGCGCCATCTACCGAATTTACACTGAACTACGGAGTAACGAAGGAAACTAAGAAACTGCCAATCCTGAATCGCGCAGTGAAAGTTCTCGCGTCGATAAACATACATACAACATCCCAACATCAACCGTTGGGCAGTTGGTCCGCCAGGCATGATCACTTCGCCTGGTCGGAGGATCCTCCCTTTGTGTTGGAGGGGCATGACACCTGTTCCTCCACACCCGTAAAGGTGATTTGGAATTATGATCTTGCTGTACCGTTATAATACATCTTCACACATAATTAGAACCTAGATTTAGTGCTTCTAACATTAAACTTGACGTGCTCTTAACATTATGCGACAAAGTTATATCCAGTGATAAAATATAAACCACGGGACAAGATTTATAATCATGAATTCATGTATGGTTTGTGGCACCATGCCAACTCACTCAGTTGACAACGAATGAACTTGTGAAGTTTTTAATTATGTAGGTATACGCTGTGAGTTAGAGCCAGAAAGGCCACATTTCCATAAGGAATTCACAGAGTATATTATCTTTTACAAGGTAAGTAGACCTCCTAGCGGTATTTCTTAGAATTCTATAATTGTATGGCAGGTTTAAAGTTGTATTCTGTTTTGAGGCCATGAGACTGTTGTTAGTAATATATTGTAATTAGCAGTTTTGGACACAGAGAAAGCGATTTTATAGAAAATACTTAAACAGAATGCCATAATACTCTTTCCTGTCGTATTTTCTGTAGTGAAGAAAAGAAGAAATAAAACACGAGTACTAAATATTAGTTAGAAAACTATTACCTTATGCATTCTCTGTGGCAAGAAGTTGTTGATTTTCATTATTGCATGCTCATTACATCAGGCGTCTTGTAAACTGCACGTAACTCTTTTTTTTATGGAATTGGTAGGCAAACGAGCAAACGTGTCGCGTGATGGTAAGCGATTACCGTCGCCCATGGACACACGCAACACCAGAGGCGTCACATGTACGTTGCCGGCCTTTGGGGGATGGGAAGGGGGATGGGGTAAGGGCCTCCGGTATCCTCACTCACTCGGTGAAACACAGCGCAAGCGCTATTCTAATTATTATTAATTTTATTCTTTGACTAGCTTTTGCCCGCGGTTCCGCCCGCTTGTATTTCGGTTGTCGCGGTACAGAGTCGCCAATGTCCTTCTTCAAGACTGAAAGTATCTCCATTCCAAATTCCACTGAAATTGGTGCAGCTGTTTAGCCGTGAAAGCGTTACGACCGACAAAGTTGCTTTCGAAATTATAATATTAATATGGATTAGATACACGTACATACAGAAATATTACAGTTACTTTATTTTTAACAGATAATAAATAAATATTTCGGACATCTAACACACAACGCCATCTAGTCCCGAATTAAGCAGATGGGTCTTGTGTCATGGGTACTAGACAACTGATATAAATACATATATACTTTTTGTAGTAAAAACATATATAATACACACATCAAAAGTGTCTAGGGATCAAGCATTTTTATGCCGATTTCTTGAGATTGAGATGTGGCTTTGGCCCTGTCCTGCTCAGTCGCCAGACTTGAACCCGATTGAGCATGCATGGGATATGCTACAGAGAAGAGCTCTGCCGAATATGGAGGGTATCCAGTCGCAAGAAGACCTTTTTTTGTTGTTGCAACGAACATGGGCGGCCATTCCACAGCGTGATTTGGATGAACTCATTTTGAGTATGCCAAACCGATTCTTGTGTTGTTAGTGTTCGCGGTAGAAACACGGATTATTAATTGTTTAAGTTACCTAATAAAATTTTAAAGAAAACTGTTATTTCAGTCTTTTTTTGGAACTTTAATGTTAGTGGTTCAAATGTCAAAAATCCCTTTATTAGGAAAATGGCAAATTTCTTTATTAATGCAAAGGTGGCTTGGTTTATCGTTACTGTGACAAACGAAAACACTTTATTTGATGAATCCTTAAAGAAAATTTTAATTAATATCAATCAGGAGAAAAGTTATTGCAAAAATATATGTTGATCCCTAGACACATATGTTGATCCCTAGACACTTTTGATGTGTGTATCTATACTATCTATACTAATATATAAAGCTGAAGAGTTTCTTTGTTTTATTCTCAGGAACCGCTGGTCCGATTTGAAAAATTCTTTCAGTGTTGGATAGTACATTTATCGAGGAAGGCTATAGGCTATATATCATCACGTTAAGACCAATAGGAGCGGAGCACTAATGAAGAATGTTACAAAAACCGGAGAATTTTTTTACGCTACGGGCAATAGGAGACGTAAACGACGTTACGTCAGCTAATTGTATATAGAAAACACCCAAAATACGAAACAAATATTTGCACATCATACAATCGGTCCGACCCGGGAATCGAACCCGAGACCTCAAGCACAGCAGTCGCATACATGCGCTACCACTGCGCCAACGAGACAGTCACAGGTCTGTCACTATTCCAAATTTCATTTCGAATTTTCCTATATAAAAACTGGTATAGAAAAATTTATGAAACCCATAGACAACGACACATTTGCAGCCTGTTGCATTTAAAAAAATAGGGAGAAAAATAGGGACTTGCGATAACACACCCTATCTAAATTTCAATAAGGTCGTCGGTCTGAAACATTCCTCAATTACTTTATTTCGTCATGTATATATTACTAGCTGTTGCCCGCGGCTCCGCCCGCGGCTCCGCCCGCGTGTATGTCAATTATCGCGGCAAATAGCAGCCTATGTGTTATTCTGATTTATAAGCTATATTACTGTAAAGTTTCATTCAAATCCGTTACGTAGTTTTTTCGTGAAGAAGTAACAAACATACACACTCACAAACTTTCGCCTTTAGGTATATATTAAAAAAATACGCGTCTACTTGCGCAGTACAACATTGATTATAATAATAACTTCCTAACGTTGCAGGTGCCGACACGCTGTCCAGAGAGCAGCCGCGAACGACGACCTTCGGCCCACAATGCGCCTGCGCAGATCCCTACTACTGGCCAGTAGTCGACCCAAATTGATTCCAAGAAATGATTCGCCAATTCGCAATTTGTACGCGCCACTCAAGACATTGGGTATACACATTTAGTCCATAATGTACCGACCGACTGTATTAGTCAACATTAGGTATCTACGAAATCATAACGTATATATAGTATAAGTAACTACAACACAATAGAGTCTGCTCGTTTCACAAATGTAGGTTTTAAATTAACAGGACACTTTTGGCGAATACTTTATTTACTAGTCTGTTTTAAATTCCTAATAAGAGATTTTCTTATATTTGAGCCTGCCAAAATGACTCTACCCTGCCTGATGGAAAACATGAACAGAATCCAGGAGTGCTGGTCATCCTACTCATTGCTAATGCAGAAAATGCAAAAATGCAACATGGTGACCCAGACCTTGGCGGCATATTGAGATGCTTCTGCATCATCATTGAATCGTATGCTTTATTTCATACAGTCTATACCTTACCTATTCCTATGAGAATCAAAGCCTACTGTTATTATTTTCTTATGGGTATTCTTATAAAATATATAGAGTATAAGCATGTGAGCATTATGTTTGATAGTTTCTGCATCCAGTTTTTTATTATTGACTTCTGTAATCTTAGAGCCTCTTTTGAATCTCTAATTAATCTCTCAATTTGGAATCGACCCACTGCAATGGGACGGAAGTACTGTAGTATCATAAGTTTTTGGTCAGCATGTCCGATATTAGCGCTGTAATTGTGTAAGGTGTTTATATTTCTTACTAGCTGACCCGGGCAAATTCGTCTACGTCTCTCAAAAGAAATTATTGTTTTTATAATATTATTCGTTGTCGTACTGTTTAAACTTTTCATGAACTTCCCCAAATATTTCAAGACCAGAATTAGTCAAAACGATATGATCTTATCCAAGTTTTATTATAACTAACAAACAGCAACTCTTTGTTACATCTAAGAAAATCTTAAAGCTAGCGCACCTAATGGATATCAATGTTGGACAAGCCTGCAATCTAAGGAGAGGTCAATGTCCAGCAATTGAATGTTAAATGCTATGATGAAAATATGATGAAGAATGTTGGACAAACCGATTACAAGTAAAATGCACAATACAGTTTGAACTAGATAAATGGTAAAACATTATTTACTTCTTAAAATATTGCGATTTGTTTATACAAACGGTCTTTAAAATCGCATTTGAGATAACTAAACGAGTATTGATATAGCTGTGTTTTTGTTAGTCTGATTGCGCATAGGCTGGTTATTTTCAGGATTTTTCCGAACGCGTGTCTCTAAATACAAGTTGGTATCTCTAAAATTCAAAATATCTTTGACACTAACTACGCCCCGCGGTGCTACCCGGGGTTGTTTTTGTAGCAAAGCTGGTATAAAAAAGTAGCCTAAGTTACTCTTTATATCATTATGTGTCTGTCCCCTCGAAATCGGTCCAGTCGTTCTAAAGATTAGGTGAAATAAACATAGACAAAAATGGTTGTCTGTAAAGTCTGTTTACGGACGATAGTTTAACGTGACAACGTCATACATAACGAAACATTGATGAAATGATAAGAGAAAGATGCGGCGCTTGCGCCTTAAATGGAACGCCTCAGAGCGAGGTAACGCAGCATAGCGAGGTAACGCTGCATGAGTCATGTTTTTTCGTGTGTGCAGCCGGCTCCAACGAATTATAAGACGTTGTCACGTCAAAAAATTTAAATAGATTTTTTGATGTAAGTACTTATATACTTTCATATGCATTTTTTAAAAAGCTGTTAATTTGAAATTACAAACAGACACTTCAATTAGTATATATTTAAGAAGTTATTTTCATTTAAACTATGATAATAACTTCTTAAATCGTATATCTAATCTAGAAATATTCTAGATCTAAAATGTTCAGTTACAGATGTTTTTTTTTTATAAAACGCACTTTATCTTTCATCTAACGTAACATTGATGCAAGTCAACACAACAAGCGTTTTCAATACATTGTAAAAAATAAAACTGTAAAGAAAACTATTTGTTAGTTGCTATGTATTTGTAAAAATTCAAAGTAGCTTGGTTTTTGACATTTCTCTACTGACTTATGAAGAAATGTGAAAGTTCTAAAGATCTCATTAGGGATTGCAATCCGTAAAACCGGATCCGGTAATCCGGCGGATCCGGCTTAAATATACGTCTACCGGATCCGGTAGTGTTACACCGACCGGATCCGGTAAAGTATTTTGGCAAAATAATCACGCTGTCTCGAATGTAGGTACTTTAAGCGTATACTGTTTACACTATTTGTGCGAGTCTTGCGTCCCGTGCCTGCAGGTTACATTTGCAAGCTCTTTTAGTCGATTGGGATATGACAAAATTAACACAAACTGTTTCTTAAGATTATTGTTTTCAAACCAATAGTAATTATATTTGTTGACAAGCTGTAGAGTTCGAACACAAATCTGACAGACATTTAAGTAGACATCTAAAGAGTATATATTTTCGGATTTTCCATGTTAAAACTTGAGTTCAAAAGCCATCTAAACGACTGCTCTCCATGTTTCATACTATTTGACACTTGAAGAATCCTTTTCCTCGTACCATGGTACGAGGTTGGTGGTTGTTACGTGGTTGCATAGAATAAAAAAGGATTTTCCGGGAACATAGTCTAGACCTGCACAGAGAATATAGAAATTAGAATTACCTTTACGAACTGAATTTCAAAAGTAGGTTTGACTCTAATCACGTTTATTGTGCACTCGCAGACTCGTAAGGCACATTCTTATATCATATTATCATCTTATATCACATTTGTATAGGACAGCTTTTAACCCGTATACGTGGGCTATTCCAAAAATAGTTGGCGAAATGAAAAATAGTTAGAATATAAAAAGTTTATTTACAGCTTTTCAAGATATCCCCCTCCAACCCCAATGCACTTATGCATTCGGTTGAACCAGCTTTCAAACATTTAAGAAACGTGCCGAATGTGAGCAGGCGCGTTATCTTGGTGAAAAATAACCACGGACGCCGCTCCTTGGGCGCTCGCTATCCAACTCCCCGAAAGCACAGATTAATAAATAGTGCCGAAAGCTCAGACAAACTTTGCTTTACCATTCCCTAATAACCGTTCTACGGTCTTCTTCGGGATTACTGCTACTAGTCCACTGCGACAAAAAAAACCGCTATCATTTTTTTATTAAAACTCCGACCGCGAACAACTTTTGTGAGAAAAATGTTCTCTTCAAACACCCATTGCGTGGATTGTTGCTTCGTAGGAGGATCGTAGCTATATATCCATGATTCGTCAGTTGTAAGAAGGTAGGATACGTTTTATGAAGTTCCTCTTTCAAACTTTTCTAACATAAAGCACCAATCAACACACCAGTCGGCATTTTTGCTCATCGGTGAGAGAATGAGGTATCCATCGCGAAGCAAGCTGCCTAACTTTAAGTTGTTCATGCAGGATGGTGGAAACTGCCTGTGATCCAATGTTTAGTTCAGCTTGTATCTCTCGATGTGTAATATGTCTATTCTCTCGCAATAGCCACTCTACCCTGATGACGTTTTCATGAGTCACTACAGTTGCTAGTTGGCCGGGTCTGGGGTCATCGTTTAAGGTCTCTAGACCACGTTCAAATTCACGAAACCAATAAGTAATAGGAAATAATAACAATAAAAAAAGAAACAATAACAATATTTACATAATTTCTTTGACACTACGCCCCGTGGTGCTACCCGCGGTTGTGGTTGTAGCAAAGTAATAAGTAATTGTTACTAACGCAGGAGCAGACTCCCGAAAAGCAGCTTATATTTTTTTGAGATTCCTTGAAATTTAACCCTCGTTTATGATCATAGAAAATCATAGCACGAAAAGCTTCCCGGGAGACGTCCATTGTTGCAAACAAAAGAAGAGTGACAGATAATCTTTAAACATAATAAAAAAAACTACACATAGATACTCGTTTGGCCTAGTGGTTTAACGGTCACCACGCCGTTTCCTACTTCGCCAAGTGTCGTGGGTTCAAATCTCACGTAGGACAACACTTTGTGTGATCCACAAATTGTTGTTCTGAGTCTGGGTGTTATTTGTGTCCGTTTCATGTATGTTTGTAAAGTCCCCCGCGACACAGGATTTATTCCTAGTGCGGGAGTTGTCTTTTATAAATAAAAAAAAATTGAAATAATTTTTCAAATCGGGTAGGTACTTCCTGAGATTAACGCGTTCAACCAAACAAACAAACAACCTCTTCAGCTTTATAATATGAGCATAGATAGCTAGACAATATCAAATACTGTAATGTTTCCATATGTTATATTTTATACACATGCATACAAAGTACCAATAAATGGATGTTATAGTACAATAGTAAGTATACTACCACGCTTTTTGGCACTGTTCCAATAAAACAATCAGGCGTAACAAATTAAGAGATACAAACACATGTAAAATTTATTGAATCCCATCCAGACTTGTTTTTTTACGTCCATCTCTCATTTCATTTCATGTTTATACGGTTTGTGCGGTCTGTTTGTTTGATCTCAGTACTCTTTACTCCAGCTTTTAATAATGTTTGGGTTCTCATGAACTCGTTACTAAACTTTTATCTCTAATACGTTGAATCTTTCTAAGAACATCAGAGGAACAAATCAGGATAGGATCTAGTCATTAAGGGACAAGTTAGGATTTTCTGTCATTACAATACTCGACTTTATAATTAGTCATAGATTTCCAAAAAATATATCATTTCTGAAACACGATGTTTAATACCCATATTTGTATTTATGAAATATTTTCTTTAGGAAGCAATTTTCAAGTTCATTTTGTCAATCAAAATCATCTCAGTTTATCGTATCCTGCACTAATTGAGTTAGGTAATCGGAGCGCCGCCGCCAGGACGATCGCCAAGGATCTGCACATACAGAGCCTGGATGACTTATTAAGACGCCTGAGCACAAACCTGTTCGTGCGTGCCGACGGCTCACAACCCCACCACCTGCAGGAGCTCACGCCCTACAATCGGCAACCACCGGACAGGCATGGCCAGCCTCAATACCTGACCTGGTCCTGGTTGACGGGCGCTTCTCGGGGTCCCCACCCCGCGAAACTCAATCTCACTAAGCACTGGACAACGCCTGATAAAATTTATCCATTTGTATGTACTCCAATATTTATGTACGCTAATAAATGATTTTTTTACCAAATGGTTTTTTCACGTCATTCTCAACTCCTCTCTTTAGTTTAACGAATTCGACTAACAAACTAAGCAACTTTTTAAACATTGCATCAATAGCTTAGGATAGGATTCAGAAAGTACTCATGATACAGACAGTATCCAGGTATTCTTTTAGCAGTCGGAAGCACAATAATCTATAATAATAATGTTATTGTACATTGTCTAGGACAGCCCAGGACTATCAGCATCAGTTAAAGACCAATAGAAATGTTAAACGAGTCTGATAGAACAGCGGATGGTGATATGAAGGGTATTGCCATGTAACAAAGCACATAAGTTAAATATTTAACACTTAAGATATACATAAAATAAGCTGTTCACATCAACAGAACCAAAAATAATCACTGAGTGAGCTCTGCTAACATTAACAACTTGACAATTAACGGATTGATCCAAAACATTTCCTGCACGATAATCAAACATTTTTATAAACGTTAGACTCTGACTAATTGAAGTGATTGAAAAGTACTGTGTTACTGTCGACTGTTAAATCTGACTATTAATGATGGCGGTTGAGATTTGTGGATGAATCCAGATAATCAAAGCCGGGCTCTGTGTTAAGATGAACGGCTATTTACCAATTGTTAAAATAATAACATTCTCTTTTTGAATATAACTAGTGGTCGCCCAGAGGTCGAAATTCGACCATTCATCTTTTTTTTTTTAAGTTAGAACTTTTTAGAGTTTTTTTCGTTAGGGGTATTACACAATACTTCTCTATAATCAAAGATTTCATCATGGCCACTTTTGACATTCAGTATGACAGTATAGACAAAAATAATCATGGAGCTTTTATACATAGAGTAGGGAAGACATACGGATGCCTGTAAGCGGAAACGTCCAACAATTAAAAAGAGAGAGAAGATCGCGGTACCCCATCGTTCTTTCTCTATTGATCCATGCGCAGTAAAGGACTAATAATGCTAATCCAATCACAACAATTTAACCGTCGAATCGTTATGCTGCTTTTCCGCGCTATAGATAGGTACCGCGATCGTCTCTTTCCTTCTAACCGATGGACGGCTGGAGGCCTGGCTCCCCTGCTCTATCTATAATGCCTCTATGAAAATAATCATCTTTTTAGTTTGAATTTGACATACATTCATTTATATATATATGCCTATTTGTGTATGTGTGTGTCACACGCATGATAGTGTGTGGAATGTTATTATTATTAATTTAATGTATTTTATATGCATAATTTAAAAAATATGATAGCATTCTTCTCTATATAAACTATAAGTGTGCGAAATTTCATACTCCTCCGTCCGCGCAATTTTCGTAAAAAAGGGTACAAAGTTTTTGCTTCACGTATTAATATATAGATACTTTGATACTAATACTTTGAATATAATAACCTCACACATATTACATATGCTCAGGCTTTATTCATACGTATTAAAAAAAACAAAATAATACCCAGCCACAACAATATTTGACTTGGATGGATATTGAACGTCGGACTGCTGTTGGGTTTTTCTTACAATAAATTCTTAATAGCAGGTTGGAGTATGGAAGATGGCGGTGTTTCCCGCCCGTGCCTGGGAGAGCCGTCAGTCCCGGTTGTCATGATTCATGAACATCTATGGCAATCGTTATTGGGAAGTCAGTGCCCTCAAATATGCTGACAACTAGGTCCGATGCCAGTCGCTCCGTGGAAAAACTGATATTCAGGTAAAACCGGTTGAACTAGTAGCCGACTCCAAATCTTGGGAATAATAAAGGCTAGGAAGATGAAGAAGCTTAGCAGTCAGGATCACAGACGACTAGGCTCACAGGCCCGAATCGTATCAAATTGCTTGATACCAAGTTGCTGAGATTCTTTTGATCAAATAACAAATGTAATGTATGTTAAGTTTAGTTAAGTCCAGCTGAATAACTGCCACGGTAATTGAGATTACTAAGAAAAGGTTTATAAATTAACGCGTTCAACCAAACAAACAAACAACCTCTTCAGCTTTATAATATGAGCATAGATAGCTAGACAATATCAAATACTGTAATGTTTCCATATGTTATATTTTATACACATGCATACAAAGTACCAATAAATGGATGTTATAGTACAATAGTAAGTATACTACCACGCTTTTTGGCACTGTTCCAATAAAACAATCAGGCGTAACAAATTAAGAGATACAAACACATGTAAAATTTATTGAATCCCATCCAGACTTGTTTTTTTACGTCCATCTCTCATTTCATTTCATGTTTATACGGTTTGTGCGGTCTGTTTGTTTGATCTCAGTACTCTTTACTCCAGCTTTTAATAATGTTTGGGTTCTCATGAACTCGTTACTAAACTTTTATCTCTAATACGTTGAATCTTTCTAAGAACATCAGAGGAACAAATCAGGATAGGATCTAGTCATTAAGGGACAAGTTAGGATTTTCTGTCATTACAATACTCGACTTTATAATTAGTCATAGATTTCCAAAAAATATATCATTTCTGAAACACGATGTTTAATACCCATATTTGTATTTATGAAATATTTTCTTTAGGAAGCAATTTTCAAGTTCATTTTGTCAATCAAAATCATCTCAGTTTATCGTATCCTGCACTAATTGAGTTAGGTAATCGGAGCGCCGCCGCCAGGACGATCGCCAAGGATCTGCACATACAGAGCCTGGATGACTTATTAAGACGCCTGAGCACAAACCTGTTCGTGCGTGCCGACGGCTCACAACCCCACCACCTGCAGGAGCTCACGCCCTACAATCGGCAACCACCGGACAGGCATGGCCAGCCTCAATACCTGACCTGGTCCTGGTTGACGGGCGCTTCTCGGGGTCCCCACCCCGCGAAACTCAATCTCACTAAGCACTGGACAACGCCTGATAAAATTTATCCATTTGTATGTACTCCAATATTTATGTACGCTAATAAATGATTTTTTTACCAAATGGTTTTTTCACGTCATTCTCAACTCCTCTCTTTAGTTTAACGAATTCGACTAACAAACTAAGCAACTTTTTAAACATTGCATCAATAGCTTAGGATAGGATTCAGAAAGTACTCATGATACAGACAGTATCCAGGTATTCTTTTAGCAGTCGGAAGCACAATAATCTATAATAATAATGTTATTGTACATTGTCTAGGACAGCCCAGGACTATCAGCATCAGTTAAAGACCAATAGAAATGTTAAACGAGTCTGATAGAACAGCGGATGGTGATATGAAGGGTATTGCCATGTAACAAAGCACATAAGTTAAATATTTAACACTTAAGATATACATAAAATAAGCTGTTCACATCAACAGAACCAAAAATAATCACTGAGTGAGCTCTGCTAACATTAACAACTTGACAATTAACGGATTGATCCAAAACATTTCCTGCACGATAATCAAACATTTTTATAAACGTTAGACTCTGACTAATTGAAGTGATTGAAAAGTACTGTGTTACTGTCGACTGTTAAATCTGACTATTAATGATGGCGGTTGAGATTTGTGGATGAATCCAGATAATCAAAGCCGGGCTCTGTGTTAAGATGAACGGCTATTTACCAATTGTTAAAATAATAACATTCTCTTTTTGAATATAACTAGTGGTCGCCCAGAGGTCGAAATTCGACCATTCATCTTTTTTTTTTTAAGTTAGAACTTTTTAGAGTTTTTTTCGTTAGGGGTATTACACAATACTTCTCTATAATCAAAGATTTCATCATGGCCACTTTTGACATTCAGTATGACAGTATAGACAAAAATAATCATGGAGCTTTTATACATAGAGTAGGGAAGACATACGGATGCCTGTAAGCGGAAACGTCCAACAATTAAAAAGAGAGAGAAGATCGCGGTACCCCATCGTTCTTTCTCTATTGATCCATGCGCAGTAAAGGACTAATAATGCTAATCCAATCACAACAATTTAACCGTCGAATCGTTATGCTGCTTTTCCGCGCTATAGATAGGTACCGCGATCGTCTCTTTCCTTCTAACCGATGGACGGCTGGAGGCCTGGCTCCCCTGCTCTATCTATAATGCCTCTATGAAAATAATCATCTTTTTAGTTTGAATTTGACATACATTCATTTATATATATATGCCTATTTGTGTATGTGTGTGTCACACGCATGATAGTGTGTGGAATGTTATTATTATTAATTTAATGTATTTTATATGCATAATTTAAAAAATATGATAGCATTCTTCTCTATATAAACTATAAGTGTGCGAAATTTCATACTCCTCCGTCCGCGCAATTTTCGTAAAAAAGGGTACAAAGTTTTTGCTTCACGTATTAATATATAGATACTTTGATACTAATACTTTGAATATAATAACCTCACACATATTACATATGCTCAGGCTTTATTCATACGTATTAAAAAAAACAAAATAATACCCAGCCACAACAATATTTGACTTGGATGGATATTGAACGTCGGACTGCTGTTGGGTTTTTCTTACAATAAATTCTTAATAGCAGGTTGGAGTATGGAAGATGGCGGTGTTTCCCGCCCGTGCCTGGGAGAGCCGTCAGTCCCGGTTGTCATGATTCATGAACATCTATGGCAATCGTTATTGGGAAGTCAGTGCCCTCAAATATGCTGACAACTAGGTCCGATGCCAGTCGCTCCGTGGAAAAACTGATATTCAGGTAAAACCGGTTGAACTAGTAGCCGACTCCAAATCTTGGGAATAATAAAGGCTAGGAAGATGAAGAAGCTTAGCAGTCAGGATCACAGACGACTAGGCTCACAGGCCCGAATCGTATCAAATTGCTTGATACCAAGTTGCTGAGATTCTTTTGATCAAATAACAAATGTAATGTATGTTAAGTTTAGTTAAGTCCAGCTGAATAACTGCCACGGTAATTGAGATTACTAAGAAAAGGTTTATAAATTAACGCGTTCAACCAAACAAACAAACAACCTCTTCAGCTTTATAATATGAGCATAGATAGCTAGACAATATCAAATACTGTAATGTTTCCATATGTTATATTTTATACACATGCATACAAAGTACCAATAAATGGATGTTATAGTACAATAGTAAGTATACTACCACGCTTTTTGGCACTGTTCCAATAAAACAATCAGGCGTAACAAATTAAGAGATACAAACACATGTAAAATTTATTGAATCCCATCCAGACTTGTTTTTTTACGTCCATCTCTCATTTCATTTCATGTTTATACGGTTTGTGCGGTCTGTTTGTTTGATCTCAGTACTCTTTACTCCAGCTTTTAATAATGTTTGGGTTCTCATGAACTCGTTACTAAACTTTTATCTCTAATACGTTGAATCTTTCTAAGAACATCAGAGGAACAAATCAGGATAGGATCTAGTCATTAAGGGACAAGTTAGGATTTTCTGTCATTACAATACTCGACTTTATAATTAGTCATAGATTTCCAAAAAATATATCATTTCTGAAACACGATGTTTAATACCCATATTTGTATTTATGAAATATTTTCTTTAGGAAGCAATTTTCAAGTTCATTTTGTCAATCAAAATCATCTCAGTTTATCGTATCCTGCACTAATTGAGTTAGGTAATCGGAGCGCCGCCGCCAGGACGATCGCCAAGGATCTGCACATACAGAGCCTGGATGACTTATTAAGACGCCTGAGCACAAACCTGTTCGTGCGTGCCGACGGCTCACAACCCCACCACCTGCAGGAGCTCACGCCCTACAATCGGCAACCACCGGACAGGCATGGCCAGCCTCAATACCTGACCTGGTCCTGGTTGACGGGCGCTTCTCGGGGTCCCCACCCCGCGAAACTCAATCTCACTAAGCACTGGACAACGCCTGATAAAATTTATCCATTTGTATGTACTCCAATATTTATGTACGCTAATAAATGATTTTTTTACCAAATGGTTTTTTCACGTCATTCTCAACTCCTCTCTTTAGTTTAACGAATTCGACTAACAAACTAAGCAACTTTTTAAACATTGCATCAATAGCTTAGGATAGGATTCAGAAAGTACTCATGATACAGACAGTATCCAGGTATTCTTTTAGCAGTCGGAAGCACAATAATCTATAATAATAATGTTATTGTACATTGTCTAGGACAGCCCAGGACTATCAGCATCAGTTAAAGACCAATAGAAATGTTAAACGAGTCTGATAGAACAGCGGATGGTGATATGAAGGGTATTGCCATGTAACAAAGCACATAAGTTAAATATTTAACACTTAAGATATACATAAAATAAGCTGTTCACATCAACAGAACCAAAAATAATCACTGAGTGAGCTCTGCTAACATTAACAACTTGACAATTAACGGATTGATCCAAAACATTTCCTGCACGATAATCAAACATTTTTATAAACGTTAGACTCTGACTAATTGAAGTGATTGAAAAGTACTGTGTTACTGTCGACTGTTAAATCTGACTATTAATGATGGCGGTTGAGATTTGTGGATGAATCCAGATAATCAAAGCCGGGCTCTGTGTTAAGATGAACGGCTATTTACCAATTGTTAAAATAATAACATTCTCTTTTTGAATATAACTAGTGGTCGCCCAGAGGTCGAAATTCGACCATTCATCTTTTTTTTTTTAAGTTAGAACTTTTTAGAGTTTTTTTCGTTAGGGGTATTACACAATACTTCTCTATAATCAAAGATTTCATCATGGCCACTTTTGACATTCAGTATGACAGTATAGACAAAAATAATCATGGAGCTTTTATACATAGAGTAGGGAAGACATACGGATGCCTGTAAGCGGAAACGTCCAACAATTAAAAAGAGAGAGAAGATCGCGGTACCCCATCGTTCTTTCTCTATTGATCCATGCGCAGTAAAGGACTAATAATGCTAATCCAATCACAACAATTTAACCGTCGAATCGTTATGCTGCTTTTCCGCGCTATAGATAGGTACCGCGATCGTCTCTTTCCTTCTAACCGATGGACGGCTGGAGGCCTGGCTCCCCTGCTCTATCTATAATGCCTCTATGAAAATAATCATCTTTTTAGTTTGAATTTGACATACATTCATTTATATATATATGCCTATTTGTGTATGTGTGTGTCACACGCATGATAGTGTGTGGAATGTTATTATTATTAATTTAATGTATTTTATATGCATAATTTAAAAAATATGATAGCATTCTTCTCTATATAAACTATAAGTGTGCGAAATTTCATACTCCTCCGTCCGCGCAATTTTCGTAAAAAAGGGTACAAAGTTTTTGCTTCACGTATTAATATATAGATACTTTGATACTAATACTTTGAATATAATAACCTCACACATATTACATATGCTCAGGCTTTATTCATACGTATTAAAAAAAACAAAATAATACCCAGCCACAACAATATTTGACTTGGATGGATATTGAACGTCGGACTGCTGTTGGGTTTTTCTTACAATAAATTCTTAATAGCAGGTTGGAGTATGGAAGATGGCGGTGTTTCCCGCCCGTGCCTGGGAGAGCCGTCAGTCCCGGTTGTCATGATTCATGAACATCTATGGCAATCGTTATTGGGAAGTCAGTGCCCTCAAATATGCTGACAACTAGGTCCGATGCCAGTCGCTCCGTGGAAAAACTGATATTCAGGTAAAACCGGTTGAACTAGTAGCCGACTCCAAATCTTGGGAATAATAAAGGCTAGGAAGATGAAGAAGCTTAGCAGTCAGGATCACAGACGACTAGGCTCACAGGCCCGAATCGTATCAAATTGCTTGATACCAAGTTGCTGAGATTCTTTTGATCAAATAACAAATGTAATGTATGTTAAGTTTAGTTAAGTCCAGCTGAATAACTGCCACGGTAATTGAGATTACTAAGAAAAGGTTTATAAAACTGTAACCCGATTACGTAAAAACTTTTGATAAAATTTACTTTATCCGTACTGTTGTTGTGAGTCTATTGACTCATTCAACATACATAAAATGCTAAAAAATATTACCCTTCCTATCGGTTTCGCCGCAGTTGGGTAAAAACGGAATGCTTTACCTCATTTTACTTCAAACAATTAATGCTTTATTTTTCACTTTAACGATGGAATGATTTATTTTATTTATCTCTCGTTATTATAAGATCGTGGGACAGAAAGTTACAATTATCGGATTTTTTTTTTCTATAAGGCGATTGACTATTCGTTGTAACTTTTTTTTAAATGAACACAGATTTACCAGGCCATTTACAAGTACTTTATGTTTTCTGAAGAACCCAAATTTTAAAACCCTCATCCAAATTCCTAAAACCTCTTTAACAACACCTTAGGAGTCATAATTTAAAAAATCTTCCCGTTGTGAAAAATGAATTCTCTACTTAATGCAATAGGATTACTTAATCCTACACACCAACACATATAATCGCTTACTTTTGACAGCAACCTACTAGATATGATTAAATTTATCTTGCCTCTTTAAGAGTATAGTCATTTTGGCAGGGCCAAACATAAAAAAGTACCTAATGTATATTTAAGCAAAGTAGATTTAATTTACCAAGGCGTAGTGACTGTCCGCTGTCGATTTTCATACAGGATTCAGTTTTCATCACAAGTGACAATTCCGTTCCAAATCCCCAGACTTGGGTACCTATTCGAAGAGCGAAGGTAAGCTTTATCGGCACTTTGTTGTTATTGTTTCATAAGTTTGGATCGTACCCAAACGAAATTGAAATTATAGAAAAATCACACAAGCTTTTATGTTACACATAAATTGCTTTCGATTTACCATTTTTCGTGTACACCTACAGCGACCTACATATATGAGGACAATAGAGGTTCATAGATGAATAAGTTGTTTACAGTAATACCAAGAAGTTGGTCTAGTGGTCAGAGACCCTGACTGACAAATCGGAGGTGGGTTCAATCTCCAATTGTATTGAAAACACGATCATTGGTCTTGTGTCTGGGTGTAATTTATCGATAATATGTATATATTTTGAAGTCAGTCTACTCAGTAGAGGCTCTGCTTAGGTGGGTTAGACAGCCGTGTGTGAGATCTGTGAGGTTATTATTATCATAATACGAAATACTAAAAACAAATATTGTTATAAAAATTATATTAATAACTATCTAAACTAAATTCACTTGCAGAAAAAATGTTAAGGTTAACAATTACCTATTAGATATACTAATATTATAAACGCGAAAGTTTGTAAGTATAGATGGATGGATGGATGTTTGTTACTCTTTCACACAAAACTACTGAACAGATTTGGTTAAAACTTTACAGTAATATAGCTTATACACCAGAATAACACATAGGCTACTAGTTGCCGCAATAACCGACATATACGCGGGCGAAGCCACGGGCAACCTCTAATATGTAATAATCGAGGGATAAGAACCATAACAACTTAAATTGCTTATTACATGTTAACTGATATCTCAATCGTTGACGTGACTATGTTATGTGGCAGTATGAAATAGTATGTACCTTGCCTGCAAACCTTGGACTATCACGATTATTAGGTTTATATCATCAGAAAAGAATTCAAGAAAATAACTTTAGTTCTTTCCTTAAACCGCCGTTTTGCTTGATCGGTAAAATTCAAAAAATTCTGATGTAAGATGTTCCGAATTGAACTCCTATAGCAATTATAATTTATTATTTTGAGTGCCGCATAGAGTAATAGATAAAACGTAAAATTCTGCTCATTGCCATCTATATACAAACGAGCCAGCATGTTTTTGGCCAGCAAAGCAGGTTGAAACCCAAGATGGTAACAAAAATATTAAGAATAATATTTGTCTTTTTCTAGCATTATTGAAACGAAAAATATTATTAAAAAAACTTGCGAGGTGTCAAGGGACACCCGGACGGAACGAAGTATATATATATATATATATATACTATCCAGCACTATGACGTCAACTCAATGTTAAAAGTGTCGTTACAACGAGAATTGTTCTTACAACTTTTGGTCTTAATCCGTCTAGCCCCCTTTCGCAACGCGCCATAAGGAACTGCGTTCAAATAACTCATTATATAATTATTTGCATACTTAATAAAAAGTTGAGTTATCTGGTCGCGCTGCATCAATTATTTCCAAGTGTGCAGTTCTACTTAATAATAATCAAGGAATCGTAAAATACTTAGTCCTGTAGAACTATTTACTACTTAACAAATTCTGTTCAATAATTATACTAAAACGAGCAGATGCTTTTCAAGGAATCCGGAAACTTACTTTGATTCATGTCATAAAACCGACACTTGATAAATCGGGCAGACGATGGATCAGCAAGTCTAAACAAAGTTAAACGTCCTGTGCGCATGTTTGAATTTGTAAAAGCTTGTTGAAGTTGGCAAATTGAACCTGACCTGACATTAAAGTTATCCTCCGCTGGCAAAGTTGTTTTAAAATACCCTACGTATATAATATGTAATTAATTATTAAACATGATTGTTACTTCCCGTTGAAAATGTATTGAATTTTGTTAACAAGGTATTGTGGCAAATTTATGTGGAAACATAGTCGCTTTCAGAAAACATGTCAGTGTCAAAAGTTAGAGGTTTCGGATGAGGAACTTTGTGCATCATAGAAACGGCAATAATTACACAATTTATTAAAATTATTTCATTTACATGTTTTGTTAAAGTATATAAATACACACTTCTCGCTCGCAATCTCTCTCACGACGTCATTAAGGTTAAGACCGAAAAAAAATGCGTATTTTCCCTGTTTTCCATAATGTTAGGGCTTACTTCATCTTTTACATAAGGTTAGGGGTTAATAATATATTTATCGTCAGAAAAGAAACGAACCAATAAAACAGACCCAAGTCAAAAAAAAACTGTTAAAAGATAACAGGAGGTCCGCCATTCAAATTGTTCATTTTTATCCTGAATGCGATATTGTGTTTTGATATTATGGTACATCTGTTCATCGATTGGTAAGTTCGATCGCCTTTGTATGGTAGTATAACAAAAGCTCTCATCGTGAACGGGTTTGCCTTGACCCGATGTTTTGGCGCCGTGCTGCCACAATGATGATATAACTGCACATATTACGGATCTTTTATGCTATCAGATGCATACAAAATTACAACAATTATATTCTGTAGGTCATTTTTGTAGCGTGCATCTGGACTGAGGGCCCATTTTTTAAATTTTTGCGGAACGATATAAAATTCAAATAGGAATTAGTTAAAAAAACGACGCTGAAAAAGTATGAAACAAGTTTGGAAAGCCGTAGTCACACGTTGGTAAAGTGTTATGGTGCGTTTCTATGTAACGTGTGACTACGGCTTTCCAAACTTGTTTCATACTTTTTCAGCGTCATTTTTTGTCGTAGTAGGGATTTAATTTTAACTTTTTTTTTATTTAAAATGTTTTGGTGCCGTTATTAATATGTAATAGGTATATATAAATTTGAAATGTATAAGTAACGCCCTTTACAATGATACCAAACACGGCATATTTATCTTTATTATATATTTTTAATTAATTACTTTATGACGGCTAGAGGGCGCCACTTTTGATTCAGCGACACGTCATATAGCCTATAACCAGCAGACGATCAAGACGCTTCTAATGATACCTCATTTGTCCAGTTCTAATAAGTAGTTAAGGAGCTATGAGGGAACAAATGAACATAGATACATACATACATACATAGCCTGTCAAAATCATAACCCTCCTTTGGCTTTGCCGTAGTCGGGTAAAAAATAGTAAAAATCTGAAACAATGAGTCTTAATTTCTTAAACGTGAAATAAAGCAGTTATGATCAAATAACTTGTGCCCTCAGTTCAGATGCTTGCAAAAAATGACATAGCCTAGTTCTCAGGTCTCAGATCTCAAACGGGTCTCCTGATGGCAAGAGGTTTTTGGACTCCGGCAAAACCCATTAACTGCAAAGAAAAAGAAAGAATTGTTTAGCAGCGATAGCAGCCTCCGATTGCCGCAGTATGGGGCCCTTCCATGACTCTCCCATATAAGAAAACATTTATTTCGAATGTCCAACATAACTAACGCTTTAAAGTTATTGTCTTTATTTCATTTCTATATACATATTAATTACATTTTTAAATATAAATATAAAAAAACAAATACATTTAAAAATATAAAAAATAGTAGACCACCGACCTCGGGTACAGGGACCAAGAAACCGGTGGTTAGGGCTCCAGAGACAGGAACCTCCTCACAATACGAGCCGTGTCAAGGAGGACTGCCTTCTGCATCAGACCCTTAATCCAGCCGTCTAACGTGAGCCTCTTAAGGTGTTGGTCGAGGCTCTTGGCAATTAATCCGTGAACAGATATGACTATCGGAACAATGATCCGAATCAACATTCCACATTTCGACAATCTCGTGAGATAAATCCAAATATTTCATTTGTTTTTCTTTTTCGACTTTCACGAGATTCTCGTCATGAGGAACGGCGATATCGACAATCATTGCGCGGCGCTCTAATCGATCTATCACCACAATATCAGGCTTATTGGCAACAATAGTCCTGTCTGTGATAATAGATCGATCCCAATATAATGTAGCACGACCATTCTCGAGAACTGGGTCGGGCACATACCTGTAGTATGGCACCTCTGAATTCACAAGTTTGTATTTAAGGGCAAGCTGTTGATGTACGATCCTGGCTACTTGGTTGTGTCTGTGCAAATATTCGCCGTTAGCAAGACGAGAACAACCAGAAATAATATGCCTGATAGATTCTCCAGGACGGTGACATGCCCGACAGATGTCGACCGTCCCATCTTTCAGGATATACCTCCGATAGTTATTCGTCATGATAACTTCGTCCATAATCGCACAAACAAAACCTTCGGTTTCTCCGAAGAGATCACCATACCGTAGCCAGGAAGTTGAGGCCTTGAAGTCTATATCGGGCCCATTAAGAGCCCGATAAAACCGACCATGAAGTTCTTTGCCCTTCCATACCTCCCTGCGATCATCAGTACTAAGTACTACAGGTTTGCGCCAATTCTCTTTAGCCAAAGCGAGCGGAGTGAGTCCGGTATCCACTGCAACTACATTACGATGGACTCCCACATCAGTGTGAAGAAAATATTCTCTAAGATTGTATATCTCGCGATTGTGTAGGGTCTTGATATTTAATAGTCCACGACCCCCAAACTTTCGCGGGATATACAACCTCATAACCGATGACCGTGGGTGATGCATTCGGAATGCAGTCAGCAATGTACGGACTCTCCGGTCTAGGGCATCTAATTCAGTCTGAGTCCATCTAAGTATACCAAAGGAATACATCAGAACCGGCATGACCCAACCATTGTAGGCTCGCACCTTGTTACCGCCTGATAAAAGACTTTTAAGTACTTTTTTCAGGCGGCCAAAGAAGCGTTCCCGCAACGACTGTTTCATATCAGATTCTGGTATTCCTAAGGACTGTGAAAAACCTAGATACTTGTAGGTTTCGGCTGCAGACAGAGATCTGAGTCTTGTGGAATCTGAAAGCTCTATACCTTCAGATTCCGCAATCACACCTTTCTTTACATACATGACTGCACACTTGTCTACACCAAACTCCATTTTGATAGAATTACTAAAGTTTTCCGTAACCCTTAGTAACGCTGTCAATTGTAATTTAGTGGGGGCAAATAGTTTTAAATCATCCATATAAAAGAGGTGAGATATAACTCGATCATCTTTCTGCAACCTATAGCCTAACCCTGAACCCTCCAATAGAGTACTTAGAGGATTCAAAGCTAGACAAAACCACAAGGGACTCAGACTGTCACCTTGAAAGATGCCTCGCTCAATATTTATAAGTACGTCGTTTACCGCAGTCTGCCGACATCCAGGATAGCGAAGTACTGTTCTCCATTGCCCCATACACGACTTTAAGAAAGTGCACAGAGTTGTATCAATTTTACTCCACTCTTACATCAACTCCAGCACCCTCAAAAGCCATGTATGTGGGACCGAGTCATAGGCCTTCTTGTAATCTATCCAACATGTCGCCAGACTCTTACGATTACGACGTACTTGTTGGCTAATGATCATGTCTGTAATAAGGAGCTCTTTAGTGCCACGGGATCCACTTCTACATCCATTCTGAGAAACGGAAATTATCAAATTATTATTAATATGTGTAGAAATTTTGACTCTCAGAATAGATGTCAGAAGTTTATACATAGTTGGTAAACATGTTATGGGTCTAAAATTTTTGGGATCCATGGCACCACCAGATTTATAGAGTAAGTGGGTAATACCTTGGTTAAAAATTGTGGTAATGACCCCGAATCCAATGCTGCCTGGAATTGAGATGCCAGACACGCATGTGAGCTTCGGAACCATTTAAGCCAAAAGTTGTGCAGACCGTCTGGACCAGGTGATTTCCAATTCGGCAATGAACGGACTGCACAACTTACATCATCTTCATCAATGACAACTGGTTCCATAGATGTTATAGACTCACATGAGCGTCTGACATCCCGCATCCAATCACCATCTGTGTGAGTGACAGGCACCGACCAAATGTTACGCCAAAATGTATTTGTGGCATTTTCATCTGGCAAGTGCCCATCACGCTCACATGGATTCGGTGCCTCCCATTTTCGATACACCCACTTCTCATTTCTTTGGAACATACGATTCTGATTGAACCGGTCTCCTCGTTTTTTGTACCGTCTTATCCTATTTGCCCATGCATAAACTTTCTGCTTCAAGAAGTCAATGCGCTCCGTGACACTCGACATGTACTGTTGAGGAGGACTGATGGTAGTCCCCAAGAATGCCTGTTTCACAAAGCGCATGACTCTTGGCCGTGTATTACCTAATTTAAATGCAATTAATTTACCGATGAGTGTCCTGGTCTCAGCAATACGACGTTCTATTCTGCACTGCCAAGCTGGCACAGCATTTTTGGGTCGAGTAGTGATTTGTTCAACAAATTTAACACCAGCTACTCGACAAACTGCCATAGCCGCACAGTACAAAATAGAATGTGTATCACTAAGATCCTCGCTATTACCAAAATAATCTGGTAATAACGAATTCAGGGCACCCACCAATGCTAAATTGCGTCTATGTTGTATGTATGTATGGGCAAACTATGTCTATTGTTATTATTAATTTTTCAATTACATAATGTATAATTACAGAGATTGGTTCATCAGCTTGTCAGCATCGAATGCAATAAGATGACAAGCAAAGTATGTGATGCATATTACGTAATAAGTTTAATCCCCGTACATATAGATACATACCGTACATACGTACGTATATATATATTTATATATTAACTTATGTATACTGTGAAACTCTTTGTTTACCAATTTCTATACTTAACGTTTCTTGATTACGTTGAATTTATTGTAATGTTATGCGATTTGCATTCCGTTTCACATTATTCGATTTCTAAAATTATTTTTTTATTAATACAGGGTCAAAGTAACTGTAATTTAAAATCGAAAGTTTCTACACAATTCAAGTTATTTCTTTATAGATCTTAATCCTATGTGACTAACTGCTTCGGTAGCGTAGTGGTAGTGTAGAGGTCTCGGGTTCGATTCCCGGGTCAGACCAAAATGTTTGTATGACCTGCTAATATTTATTTCGGAGTTATGGTGTTTTAAAGTATATACATATGTATTTATATCCGTTGTCTAGTACCCATAACACAAGCTCTGCTTAGCTTGGGACTAGATGGCGTTGTATGGTAGATGTCCGAAATATTAATGAATTTATTTATTTACTTTGTTATTAAAAGGTATTAATTGAAGCAATACATTTATTGTTTGCCTTCGAAATGCTAAGAAGATGATGGACGAACAGCTAGTTAAACGTTTGGACGTGTCCCTTTTCAAAAAAGCTTTACACTTACAATTGCTCAATATAAAATAAAATTAAACAAATTCAAGGTCACAATCACTAAACTTTTTCGATATAATATCTTAAGTGTGAAGTATTGACAATAAGTGATGCATACAGTCATTAACATATATACTATCTGTAAATACATTGACTTCACAAGAACTGTAGGGCTAAAGGAAGAATGTATATTATTTCCTGTAAGGTAGAAAGATAGCTATAAGTGTATGCAAATAGGTTCTTAACGAGGGAAAGCATTTTTTACGTCAAGAGACAGAATTGGGTCCACAGTAATGTGGTCGGAGACACAAATGGATAATTAAAAATGGAAATGTCATCAACAAGTTTCCTTACGAAATCTCCGAAGGCATTTTTTTTTGGAGTCTTCATGCAATTAATATATAAAAACATAGGTTAGTATATATTTACTATAGATTGAGTACAAATTATGTAGTAAGATATTGTAAGAAAATATAACAACCACTTGAACTTTCAGTGAACTCTGTTGCGCTGTTACCGTTCTTGTATTATTTTATATACATTTTGTTGATATTTTATACATATTATTTTCAGTACATATTTTTACCCGACTACAGCGAAGCCAAAAGGAAGGGGAATAGTTTTGGCACTATTTTGGGTGTATTTATGTTTGTAGGTTCCATCATAGCACCTAAACTACTGAACTGATTTTATTAAATGAGGTGTCAATGGATTGGAAGTAGTTTTAGAAACTTATGATGAATATATTTTGAAAAGTACACGCTTTAACTTAGTTTGATTCGATCAGTGTCAGTCTCTCGGTGATATACAGTTCTGTATTACGAGTATTTCTGCATAATTTACTGTCGACAAGAGCTTGTACTTAGTATCATCATCATCAACCTATTGTAGTCCACAGCTTTACACAGGTCTCTCCTATCGCACGCCACTTTGATCGATGTTGGTCTTCTCGCATCCAAGTCCTGCTAGCCATCTTCCGCAAGTCGTACCTAGTGTGCTCTATACAAATTGCATATTTTTACTTTCTTAGTTTTTCATTTGGGCATACACAACATTTAACTTTAAATAACTGACAATCATTTCTCCTTTGCAAGCAAGTAACATTTTAAACCTGTGTTACGTGTTACAAATAAAAGGTATACGTTCGTCAAGCGGGAATTGCTCAGTGCCGACGGCGCCAGGGACGACATTGTCAAGGCCGTACGAGGCTGCCCGCGGCGTATGCCCACTCTTCTGCACGCAAGATCGATACACACTACGTCATTTTAGCTTTTCATTTTTTTTAGGCAATTTTAAAAAGTACCTGACTTCACCACCCTACAATTTAACTTACAACGTACTTGGCTAGCTATAGAATTTTGAATAAATTACAACCATTTCAAATTTGGTACACTATTGTAGAGTTTCAACGAATTCAAAAGGCAAACTAAAAAAATACACAATACGTATACTACCCATTAAATTAAATTGAATTTTACGAAATATTAGTAATATAATCATGGTAACACTATACAGTTTTATTATTCTAAATATTTTCAATGTTAATAGACTTCTTCAGTCAGTCAGTCTTCAGTTCAAACTTAAAAGTTAAAATTTATGTGGTGACACGGCAGATTATAAGTAAACCGGATCTTGGGCCATTCCTTCATACCTATGACGTTCCAAAATTTCCTTCCCCATAGTGTGAGACGACGATGCAACTGACGTTACATAACCGACGAGCGAATGCGTTCCATTGCGCAAGCGCAGTGTCCGGGTACCGTAACGGTGTGCGAACGATCCGGAATGCCGGCGATTTGACGCGCATTGCTTCATCACACGCCTCATATTTGTTGGTCGTTGAAGGTCGAATCGTTGTACTTTTTTATGTAACTATTCCATTAACTTCAACAATATAATAAAAGTATCTGCAACTGATAAACAGCCCGTGTGAATAAACAATACTTTGTTCTGAAAACCTCTGTAAAACTACGAAGATTTGTAGTTGACTTAATTTTGTATCTATTTCCATACAATACCATATCTTTTAATGTTACACAATATAGGTAATTAAACTACGTCGTGGGTTAATGTAAGATAAACAAGGGCCTTTATACGAATAAAATTCCAATCAAAATTCGTGCTATTAAAATAATAAAGTAAGTACCTACCTAATATTAGGTATTGGTGATTAGGAGGCTCTTCGTCAGGTGACGTCAAAGCGATGGCTCGTTAATAGCTCTCACCTACACAGATTCCAACGGGTATATTAGCTTGCTTACCCATTTCACTAATTAGTACGTTGAACAATTTCGAATAATTATCAAACATATCCTCATAATTATTTATTGTATTTAAGTTAGTGGTCGCCCAGCGGTCGAAATATGACCATAACCGATTTTGTTTTTTTTAGCTTTCTGCTCTAACCGAGGATGAGTGATACAAGGAAAAAATCAAAGACTACATAAACTTTAACTGTGACAAATTTGGTTCATTCTCAGTAGATCTATTGACCAGATCCATGATGGATCTAATGAGAATATTTTTTCTTACTAGATCCATTATTTATTTATACAACTTTATTGAACACCACAAAAGTATAAAAAATTACAGATACAAAGTACATGAACATACCTACATATTATATAAAAGCTATAAGAAAACATAGTGTAATCACAAGCTACGTGACTCTCTCTGGCGGAAAAGGAAGAAGAATGGGTTAACCCTTTTTGTAACCGTCAATGTAATAAGAACTTTTCAATTCGGGTCAACTTATTATTTTGCACATGTAAACAGATCTTTCGACATTGTTATCTTCAGAACAATGTTACATTGTTTCATGAAATAACCTTTTAAACTACTTAGTAAGGAAAAATTGGGGTATTTATTTTTAGATATCCAGTTTATAAAATTACCTTTATACTCAACAAGATTCGTTAGTCAGGGGGTCTGAAAAGCCTTTTCATCATACAAGCGAATCTCTTTACCAGATGAGGTTTGTGTGTGTTTGTGAGTGTTTAAGAATGAAGTTGGAATGGATGATCAAAAACTATATTAACATCACTAATATCGCGAACTAGAATTGTTTATAAGAAAAACTTTAAACTTAGTTCCTGCAGAAATAAGTGTCTCTCTTTATATTTTTTTCTTTATAGAGACAACTCCTGCATTAAGAATATAAATCCTGTGTCACGGGAGACTTTACAAACATATATGAAACGGACACAAAGTACACCCAGACTCAGAACAACAATTTGTAGATTACACAAAGTGTTGTCCCATGTGGTATTTGAAGCTTGAATTGAACACTTGGCGCAGTAGAGAGCGCCGTGGCGACCGCTTAAACCACTAGGCCAACCGTGCAGTCAAAATTCTCAATAACATCTGAACACCGCTGACCGAACCAAGACCTAATATTTATGTAAATGTACAAATGCGCTCATAAGTCGGCTTAACTTATTATGACGTTTAAGACGAAAGTACCGTTAATAGAATATTACAAAGACATAATGTTCAATAATTTATCGTTCGTCATGGTACGATCGTTTCTCATTATTTATAAATGTAAGATAAATGATTCGTAACCAAATATAAACATGTATATTGTAACCGTAAATGTAGCTTAAATTTTAATATTGGTTTTAGAGGGATATTTGATATCCCAAAATTAACGTATCGGTACGATAATACTATTAGTTATTCTGTGGTATCGGTCTAGTCAAGAAATAGAGATTCATTTTCCTTTCCAGCTAGCGAAAGCTTCGATGCAAAACTAGTGCTTATTGACTGAAAAGGTGTGTATTGAAGATAATAAAGGAAAGCATCGATGAAGCAATAAAAATAAATTAGCTATCGTGACGGGAACAATTGTGACAAAAATGAAATAACAATGTCCGAACATGTTAAAAATTTAATTAAATACTGTAATAATCATTTTCATCAATTTTAAGAATAATGCTCTATTTAGTTTTAGTCGTGCAACTGCAAAAAGTCGAGTAACTAAAAGATATCGTAAAAAAAATTTTTCATACTAATTATGTACCTACTACACATAAACCTACCGAAATCGTAAAAACAAAGAAGCGTCTTCTAAAAACACATTTTTCCTTTCTATTCTTTAAATTTATTATTTATTTATTAAAACTAGCTTTATAAAAATTCAAATTAAGATCCATTTTGCGATATGAAAGTCTGCATTTATATTATATAGATTTGATCTGAAATCTAGCCAAATCATGTATGAACTATGTATAAAGGTGTTCGTATACACCGGCGCCAGGAAGGCGTCGGCGCTCCTGTGCTCACATGGGCCATCCCTCACGACCCAGATCCTAACTTGAATACTTGCATCTAACTAACTTCCTACTCAGTAATGCAGCTCCAGTTAATGCGTGCCTACAATGCTAAACAAACCGCCTGTTAAACCGATGGTGTTTTAGATATTTAGTTGAATTATTGCTTATGTATTTAAATGCACTACTAGAGTTGAACTAGCACAGCTATTTCGTATTGGATATTTTTACGATAATTTAATATCGAAGTATATACAGAAAAACAATCCAACGAGATTAAACTGGAATGACATTATAAGGTACGAAAAAATAAAAATGTAATGATAATTAGTTTTTATTTTGAAATTAAAAACAGAATGACCAATGAAGTTAAAAAACGTTTGTCAGAAAATGAACTAACTAACTTTGTACTGAAAAACCGCAGGCGATAATTTGTTCAATGGATTTGCTAAAACTTAATGATGGAGTTCAAAGTATTTTTATGTTGAGAAAGTAAACTCCATCTTTCAACGAAAGAAAGCTACAGTCATTATAAATACAAACAGTTCCTCAGAGAATTCCCTATGACACAAACGATAGACAATGCAGCAACATATCTTCACAACGTCAGATGCTCAGGCACGGAAGCAGCCCTAGCAGAAGCAGGCCGGGATGACACTACACGCGCAGTTTAAAGTCGTAAACGTAATTTGTAGTGGCCACACTAGGGTTTGACATAAGTGACACTTAAGGTTAGGTCAAAATGTCATTCGCTAAGTAGATCGAGGTCTCGAGAAGGACTGCTTTGGGATAAATTAACACGCGCGGGCGTGGCTTGGCGCGGATCAAGTTATGGTTGAGTGTTGATAAATCAGTGCCTGTGGGGACGCATCAACATAATTAATATATTTACCGAGTGTTTTTTTTTTAAGTGTTTAAAAAGACAACACTCGCACTAGGAAAAAAAAAATTGTCGCGTCATTTGCTTGTTTCGGGAGCAATGGCGACGCCTCGTGATTTCGGGGTATAGAATTTCCTAGATAGAAAAAATTGTAAAGCTTCAGTGTGTGTATAGTTTCGGCCACTGCGTTTGACGAGCAAGTTTACAAGTTTTACAAGGATCGGCGCAGTAGACTTCGTTATTGGGGCGCCCCTAAACACTTCGGATGTTGACGCAGCATACACCAGATTAGTGAGAAGACAATTGTGTTTAAAGGGTGTTAGCGCCCTAAGTTGAAATCCTTTTACCAGTGGATTGATCTGCGATTGAACTGGCTATACTATGGGCCCTATAGGCTAGTACAAGCTTCTTAGAGGAACGCTAGCACCGGTGAAAGGACTAAACACTATCAATTATTTTCGCGACATAAGTGTTGGCGAGTACATTAGTTAAAATGGATATTTTGACTAATTTGGTCGTATTGGTCGTACACATTATCGATTTCACCAATACTACACAATAGGGATCTATTGTGTAGTCGTGGTGAAATCGAAAAATGTGTACGACCACATGTCATTTTCTAGATCACAATGAACATGACTCATTTCAGTTCTCAAAATATAAACGAAGAGATAGAAGAGAACTACTTTCTATATAATGCATTACCTCTGAAACTTCAAAAAATGTATTTCATTATATTTTATCAAATACATTTTGTTACATATTTATATCTCTATACTCTAAAAATCAAAAGAAAACATAAATAAAAGTTTCTCACCAATAACTTTCACAAAAAAAACTTATATGGATGCCATAATTCAAATACAAAACCGCTTCAAAACATTATTTCAATATCTTTCCTCTGTAGACAAGTTTAAAAAATGTTTTATTATACATTATTAAATAAAATTTAACTATAAACTTTCATTTTAAAACACAAACAAAAATACGAAAAATAAATTACACCTATTACTTTCACAAACCATGTTACATGAATGATATAATTCGAATATATTATCGAATCACAATAATCTAAATCCATCAATTTTACACTTCATTATCAGCTAATCGATTAATCGGCGGAAGTTCGATCACAGCTATCGTCAATTTGCTCCTAATTTACATAATGCTGAATCCATTGATCACACGAAACATCTTGCTTCCTGTTTAAATATTCGCCGGAATATGGCCATTTCATATTCAAAACAGTTCGAACCAAACATCACGCGATTATCGGAAGCAGCATATTACCTTCATCTAAACACTTTGGCTGTTGAAAAGATAAACAAAAAAGAAATAGTCCACCACTGGGCATAGGCCTCTCCTTGGCATGGAGGTTTTAGTTTTGTTTTCGGCACATATAAGCCTGCTAAGCCGAATTACCGAGTGCCTGAATTAGGTTAAAGGAAGCCTAATTTTCCCGCTACAAGGAAACTATAGCAAATACAGTGAAAAAAATAAATATCAACTAAGCAATAAAGAAAATTCAAATAATCCAAAAAATAATTTAAAATATAAACAACGAAATGAACTTACAAAGTTTACAAAATAAAAACGTTGAGACTTACGTAAATGCTTTTAAGCTTTTTTTTTTCAAGCGCAGGCTTATACCTGAATCGATAGTATTGGCTTACATGTTACATTGCCTACAAAGTCTTGGCGTAATGACCCAAGTTTATAATTAAGCGATAGATGTGAAGCCATGGAGTAAATGTAACACTTTTACTGTTGGTTAATGTGTTCATAATTAAAAGTTGAAGTATAGATTAAAAAATCCTGTCAGGTAGATTTCTACTTCTTAGTATAAGTGGCACGATTACTATATTTAAATAACCATAACTTAGATAAAATACGGTTATAATACTAGCTTTGATGACCTGCAGACAGTTAGTGCCATCAACAGTTAGCATAGCAGAATATTAGACCGAATATATCGGACGGACACTTACACAGTACTTTATACTTGTAGAAACAGAAATTATGGCACACACTTCCACTTTGCTCTGGAATGTGGCCTGGAATTCTCGCCACTCGACACTATACAAACTTCTAAGAACACGTGAATTAGTAAACGCACGTAAATTAATGGAACGTTAATAGCGGAGAGAAAATTTAACGCATTAATCAGATTTTTTAATGGGCAAGGTATGTGGAACGATTTCTTTTCATAAAGGCATTGCATGCCGTGTCTACTAACTACAGAAGTGGTTTGGTGTAGTGTGAGAAACTTACTAGAGAGAGAAACGAAATGATTGAAAATTCGTAAATTTTAGAATAATATTAAATTCTTCCATAATCGTTAAAAAGTAAATACAAAATGTGTATTACTAAACACATTAGAGCTTAATAAGCAGTTCAAGTAAATGTTGATTAATTAAAAGAGTATAACCTTGACTTGTAGGAGATAGGAAGTGACCAACAAGTGAACTTATCGTAATTGTTAATATAATTAAATCCCTTAAAAACCCATCATCTTAAGACGATCTTCATCCGAATGTTTGAATTCGTGCAAGAAATCTCACAATAAGACTTGTAATTGACTTTATTTAAAACTAACGTATTTTGGGCCCTTATCACTACTAGATACCGTACGTTCCATCATCGGAATCGGAATTACAGCCGTATCATACAAGTATAACAGACTGACAGAAATAACACAATAAAGAAATTAAGTATGAATCACACATAAAAGTTAAATCTAATCCGCATTACTTAAACTAGATATGTCATTCAGTCATAGTCAACACACAAACGACGAAATAAATTATTCTAAAATTAGTATGATTCTTACCTTCTGGATCTAAAACCACCTTTGAATTTATCTAACTAGAGTCATAATTCTGCCAAGGGATTAGTTTAAATTTGAGAAATAAAAATCTGCCCAAAAAAGTTGTGGACCTTTGCCTACATTGTGTGCATTCTACTCAAATAATTCCTGGTTACACACCACTGGAATAAAAAAAGTTTATTTACGGCACATAACGTAGCACAAGACCTTTGATGCTGTTATTTTCCTTCTCTTTTTGTGCTTTGATATCATTTTAAAAGTCAAGTATTATTAACACCGTCCTTAAAAATAACCTTACGTTTCTCTTTATATTTATTGGCGACATAAAATACTCGGCAGGTATAAAATACTTATTGCTTGTGACTCAAAGACATCAATATCAGGATCTAAGTACCTACTGCGCATGGTAATTTTAATGTGTAATAAATCCCACTTATGCTTCCATGCACAAAATCAGCATCTGACGCCCATGTTGATATTTTAAATTGATCCAATATTTCATATTTTTTTCATAAGATTTTAACATCAGCAGGATATTAACATCTTATCAAAAATGTTATTATACTGCTCTACGCTCTACTATTTACTTATAGTAGAGCCACGCTGATTTCAGCACGAACGGGCCGGCTCGACCGGGGCGGTACCATCCTCGCACAGAAAATCTACGTAAAATGACAGCGATCGTGCTGTCATGTTTCTTTGGTGAGTGCGAGACCGGAGGCCCAAATAGTCTAGTCAACAAGTTCCATACTTGTTAACTAGACTAAAAGATGCAGAAGCATCACTAGGCCCCCATGGTGTGGGTCGCCATGCTGCATTGTTGCATTGTCTGCATTCGCAATGAGCATGATGACCACGACTCTTGGATTCTGCTTATGCTTTCCATCAGGCTGAGTAGAGTCATTTTGGCGCGCCTTAAATAAAAAAAACTATTCATTTGTATGATCAGTATGAAAACTATTTTCTGTGGTAATCATATTTATTAAAAGCAAACTATTGCCCACGGCTTCGCTAACGCTATTATTCCTTTCTGGTGGTCGCCCAGTGTTCGAAATTCAAACATAATATATTTTTATTTTTTAGCTTTCTGTACTTCTCCTCCATATAAACTTTAACTGTGTCAAATTCAGTACCTAATTCCGCCATTGTCATATTTTTGTAAAAGAAGGTACGAAGGTTTTCCTTCACGTAATCTTATATATAAAATTCTCGTATCACAATGTTAGTTACCATACTCCTCTGAAACGGCTGGACCGATTTTTATGAAATTCGGTATATCGGATAGGTCTGAGAATCGACAAACATAAATTTTTTATACCCCATTTTTTATGGCAAAACAACGTTTGCCCGATCAGCTAGTAATACATAAATTTCGTGTTTGAAAACGAAAAACTTCAACACAGCCGTTCATAAAATCTTATTTTCCAAAAAAAACCTATATACGTGCTTACAATTTAAAAAGCTTACCAGTAGTTAGGCTCTACTTTTAAGAATCAGTCAGTCGGTCAAGAAAAGTATAATCCCACCAAAAACATTTTCATGTAAAATGTTGCCAAGACGACTGCATATGGCTTCCCCTGTGAAAAAGATATCTGATCTCATGTAGAGCCAAGGTTCTGAATCTACACGCCCTAACTCTACCAACCCTAACTTCACAAACTCTACATCTCAATAAAAATGTATGGCTTCGCCGTTTCGCTACCATACCATCACGAAGGGAAAACGAACGCCTTTTGTGTTTGCAAATATCTAGTTTCTGGAGTAACGAAACAGCCAAGCCATACATTTTTACTGAGATGTAGAGTTTATGAAGTTAGGGTTGGTAGAGTTAGGGCATGTACATTCAGAACCTTGGCTCTACATGAGATCTGATATCTTTTTCACAGGGGAAGCCATATGTAGTCGTCTTGGTAACATTTTACATGAAAATGTTTTTGGTGGGATTTCATTTCTTTCTGTAAGATGCTTAAGGCAGTATTTTCTTTTTGTGGTTAATTTCTTGTACATCTTCTTTCTTCTTTCGAAAAAGTCCGTATACCAAAAATAAAACCTCTAGCATAAAAAAATGTGAAAGTCTCATACAAACTTTCACCCCCCAAATTTGAAGGTTGGGGGGTAAAAGTATTAGGTTTATGATTTTTTTTGTTGTTTGTTTACTAAACATAGTTTACATACCAAATATCAGCTTTCTAGTACTTCAGAAAGTACCCTAACAGTTTTGATGATCATCAGTGTGTCAGTGACGAAATCGGTGTTTTTTAGGTATCAATAAAATCTAAAGTATCAGAGCTACGCAATTGAAACTTTGTATGTTTCATTAGTCTATTGATAACATCATATCCTGAGAATTTGAACGATCTAGTATATCGTTAACCAAAGTTATGAGGGTTCAAAAAAACGACGAACAACTTCGAGAAAAGGTAGGTAGTGCCCTTGCGCTTCGCTTGGCTCGTCTTGGCGGGGGCACGACCGTGCCCCCAGATTTAATATGCATAATTACATGCGATAAGAGCATTTATCAGAGAGTAAAGTATCCTGTGTGACGGTTACGACTAGACTTCTCCTAACTTCCTTGTTCTATCTGGAGTTAGGGGAACAAGATGGGTACCTCTTAATTCACTCGTAACCAAAACAGCGTTTCGTATCATTTTAAAGTTACAACATTCTTATCTATATGTATATTTTTTTTTAACAAAAACCAACTTCAAGGTTCGACTCGATTTCTCTTGGATGCCATCATCAGATGTTAGTGTCCTTATCATGGTACCACCGTTGCGATATCTCGTTTCCATTAAAAAAAGAATCATCAAAATCGGTTCATAAACGAAGAAGTTGTCTGCGAACACACATTAAAAAAACATATATATGGTCGAATTGAGAACCTCCTCCTTTTTTGAAGTCGGTTAAAAATGAATCGCCGAAATGTATGTACGCGCATAACTTCCAATCGGTTCTTTATTGTTAGGACAAGGTTTGTGTATAAGTAAAATTAAAAGATAACGAGCAAAATCTTTTTTTTTGTCCGCTACTGTACACTGCCTGTGGGAAGCTGAGACAGATGTGTAAGTATAGCGGTACGTAGTTCGTCGGGTCAGCTAGTTCTTTATAAATACTAAACATAGACCTCTCTTTAGAAGAGAAGTATATATCAATGAAGGTATACAAAAAACAAAAGCGTAAAATAAGGAAAGAAACAAATTTCATTAAAATTGGTGCAGCGGTTGACCCGTGAAAGCGTAACAGACAGACAGATATACAGAGAGGCAGAGTTACTTTCAAAATAATTATATTAGTATAATTTTTAAAGAAAAAAAAATATAGATAAATCTCATAAACACTTTACATTACTTCAATTAAATCTCGTTATTGCCAAGACTGACTGCATTCTCTTGTACTATATATGGCTATGAAATAAAATTAAAATAGTAATACGACTTTTATTAAAAATCCTATGTCACTTGCCAAGAGGCCAGTAAATTTGGCATTTTCCATTCAAGAAAATACCGAATAGACTCAAAGCGTACCTATTTACCCAATAATTAATAAATGGAGTTCACTTTATAGATTGTAAACAAGATATTGTGAGAGCGACGTCAGATAATTCAGTGAGACAGGGATGCTTTAAATACATTTTTCTTTAGTGGAAAACTTATCGGCAAAATAAAGGATTTCTCTAAAAAGGCTTATAGTGCTCGCAGATAATTTTAAATATTTATTATATCGCTGGTAGACTGCTCCGTTAAACGCTTTAATAACAGTAATTTCAACTTTAATAGCATACACCCGTAATGGCTTGTAGTTAACTGTATTCTTCAATCCTTAATATTCACGCATAGGGGGAAACTTGAATGAGAACAAATAGGAAGTATACCTTCTCAAAATATAGAATATTCCAAATTGGCTATAATAAATGGCTATAGATGGCCTAGTTCTGAAGTAATATAACATATAAAAAACATACAGCCGAACTGAAAACTTTGTTTTTTTTTAAATTGATTAAAAATCTTTATAACATATTTGCTCGTAAAGGGTCTCTCATTTCACCAACTTCAATATCGTAATGTATCTCATTACGTACTTGTGCGTTATTGTCATATAAAACGCACGTTTATTTTTAATAAAGTAAAACTCACGGTTTATTAAGATGCTCGAACAATACTCTTTTAAATATTAGCAAAGAGTTTTTATGTCAGAAAAGTGGTCAACATTATAACGGGAGAGGAGAAATGAGACCACAGAGTTCAGAAGTCGGCGGCAGCGGCGGAGGCGGCTGCGGAACTCTGTGGTCTCGTTGCTTCTACTTTCACTCAAGAGAGTGAGAGAGACTGGTGAGATTTTGATTAATAATAATAACTTGACAAGCTTAAAAATGCCAACTGGCAACGTAATAATCAATTTTACAAATTGTTCAAATTTTTATAACTGCTTTAACAAGTAATTAAAGATTTATTCGATCAAGAAAGTCCGAGTTTTATTTATTTCCTCGCAAATCTATACTAATATTATAAAGCTGCAGAGTTTGTTTGTTTGTTTGTTTGTTTGAACGCGCTAATCTCAGGAACTACTGGTACGATTTAAAAAAAAAATTCAGTGTTGGATAGTCCATTTATCGAGGAAGGCTATAGGCTATATTTTATTTTCAAAAAAATTAGGAATCCGTAAGAAAATTCCTATTTCGTAACCCAAGGTGTGAAATCGAGAACCTTTTTTTACGTGCGCTGCAATAACTATTGACAATAGAATAAAATAATGTATTACGGGTTTGTAGGTCCCATTAAGATCTACAAAAAAGTCCGCGAGAGCATATATCTAACTAGGTATCATGGTTTAGTCACAATAACCGATTTTGTGTTCAAAAAATTTATAAAATCGTCTGAAGAAAGAAACTACGTTAAATGTGTATGATAATATTAATCCTTATCCAAATAAAGCATTATGTTATCAAGGGTATTTATATAGAAGTAAAATACTTTTTGTTTCATCCCAATCCGACCTTTCGTTTAGAAGTTATTACGAGTATAAGACGCTAAGAGTTGGTACCTAATAATGAGTTATTTGCCAAAGAGTTTTTAACAACATAATACCTTATATTAATATTTATCCAAATAAATGTGTTGTTGATTGTGAGTACTAGATCTTAGAAGAGTATAATAAATACATCTATACTAATATATAAAGCTGAAGAGTTTGTTTTGTTTGTTTGAACGCGCTAATCTCAGGAACTACTGGTCCAATTTGAAAAATTATTTCAGTGTTAGATAGCCCATTTATCGAGATAGGCTATGTATCATCACGCTCAGACCAATAGGAGCGGAGCAGCAATGAAGAATGTTTAAAAAACGGGGGAAAATTATTACGCTACGGGCAATAGGTGACGCAAACGACGTTGCGTGGGTCAGCTAGTATGTTACAAAATGTCGTATGACATACGTGCGCTTTGATAATTACAGCCTCAGCTTTCTTGTAGCAATATCACCTCGGTTGTAATTTTCAACTTACCGCACTTATATCATAATGTACTATCTACTATATAAAAATAAGTCGGGTTTTCGTTCCTGACGCTATAACTCCAGAACGCACGAACCGATTTCCACGATTTTGCATTCGTTGGAAAGGTCTCGGGCTCCGTGAGGTTTATAGCAAAGAAAATTCAGGAAAATTTTCAACAGAAAAGTGGGAAAGTGTTACATAAAACGAAGCCATCTGGTGGCGAAACGGAATTCGCCGGGTTTGCTAGTTACCTAATAAAGTTAATGTCAACACATAGGATACACCCGCAAGGAACGTCCTCTAAAAAACTGACGTCACAATATTAAGCTATCTACTATTTATAAAACTTTGTTGAAATGTATTTATGTACAAAATCGTTGTAAAGTTGTAAAATTTCGAACTATCAGATGTTAAAGAATTAATCCTGGTAGAACTTTTTTTTTCATTAATATAATATAAATAGAAAATCGTAAAAGCCCATTCGATCTAACCATAACATGATTTAAAATAAGCAGAAGAATCTAAATTATAAGTCCATTTGATCATCATTATCTCCCTACACGTTATCCAACTTTATTTAAGGTCGGTGGTTAAAAATAAATTAAACCAAAATAGAATATTTGTAGATAGCATCATCATATTTATATATTGCAGGACACTTTGATCGAATTTGAATCTATTTTATACTTTAACAAAGTTAATTTTAAAAGTTTACATTCATGAGAGAGTCATGCTTCGTCTCAAATGAGTCCAACGGGGTTGTACCACTGCGTCACTAAAACCCTGTGGTAAGCAATATTTGCGTTGCTTTTTACAGTCAATGAAACCAGAAACCAACCCCCCACACTAAACTTGGGGGGTTCTTAGAGTGGCAACGCATTATATGACTCTTAAATTGCAGTTGTCTATGGACGGTGATAGTCACTTACTAACTCTCGTTAATTCATAACTTTTTGTGTCACACAAACTTCCAAGTTGTGTCAAGTTTTAGTTATGATTGATGAAAAATGGTACATAACCATATCGAAAGCATAAAAGAATCTGCAAATCTTCACCGGAAATAGTACACATACGATATTTAACCGGTTTATATATTGGTATCGGTTTTTCAATAGTGATTTAAGGCTGACTCATGAATCATGAATACCATATTAATCATTTATTATTTTAAGCGAGAGCCGTTCGAATGCTATCGATCTAACTATGGATTAATACATCAATAATCAAGTTCAAAATAATCACGATAATAAACACAGATGGTAACATTATAATAATTTATAGCAGGTAGAGGGCACTTCATAAATGGACACATTACATGAACTAGGTTGCAGTAAGATTTACTATTTCTTTGCTTTGATTTCGCTTTTAATGGGACATCTCGAATCATAAACTTAACTAGAAAAAGTTTAAAACACTATAACGGGACTGAGTCACAACTTATGATAAAATTTGTAAGACCTATATCACCCAGACCATTATTACGAATCTATTGACACCTCACCTCATTCATTAAAATCGGTTCAGTAGTTTAGGCGCTACGGTGGAACATACAAAAATGGATAGACTGCCAAAACTATTACTCTTCCTTTTGGCTTTGCCGTAGTCGGGTAAAAAGTGTGAGTGTAACCAACAAATCGAAGGTTACGTTCGAAAATAAATGTACGTATTTCCACAATTTTCTTTACTTCATAGTTCACAAAATGAAAATCAACGATCACTATAATTTATTTACTATCGCATCTTAGGAAAGTACATTTTAAAATCATAACCTTTTTTGTAAACACAAAAAAGCCAAGATGTTGAAAATGGTGAATAAAATACCAGCGCACGTGTTGCCCTCCCATTATAATTCCGGGTCCTCTAAGCGGGGAGTGAAAAAGCATATCACTAGGCCGCCATAGTGTGGGTCACCACGATGCATTGTCCACATTTCGCATTGAGAATGGCGACCACCAATCTTGGATTCTGCTGATACTTTCCATCAGGCAGGACAGAATCATTATGGCAGCTAAAACTTAAAGATATCGAAAAGTTGTCATAAAGTTTAATTTTAATCAATATATTAAAACACAGTGTACTTGAACAGTAACATTAAACAGTGTGTTTTGAATTGTCCAGTTAATTTATAACAATTATAATTTGTCGATAAGGAAATTGTCGCTGCCCCGATACTACAAACCATCAATAGATTTACTTGTAGCGAAACAGTTTCAGGCGGTCAGATTTCAAAATCAAAATCATTTATTCATCTAAGACACCAAGTGACACTAATGAACGTCAAATTGAAGCTATAGTTAAAATCATAGATCGACACAAACAGACGCCACAGCATGTGCTGTATTGTCGAGGTAAATTAGGCGAAAACACCAAAAATCTACTGCCTGCCTGTGTCGATCCATAACTTCCAGTTTCCAAAATGCGTAGAGCCTCATGAGAAGAATACTGGCAAATAAATTCATTTCCATTCCGTAAGCAATTTTACGCATACTTGCCAAAAACATATACTCAAGTAATAGCCTAATTTCCAGAACATTACAAACACATAAAATTAAACGTTAATGAAATTGGCATACTTAACCCAACTTTTATTAATAACCATGTTATATATATCACCATAAGAGTCGTAACATTGCGAACTTTAATAATCCGATTCATTTCCTAATTACCCAACATAAATTCATTCTTAGTGACAGTACTAAGAATGAATTTATGTTGGGTAATTAGGAAATGAATCGGATTATTAAAGTTCTGTGTTTTCTAAACACAGAGTTTACCTAGATACCTAAGCATTACATATTCCTTTATAAATAAATGCGAAAATTTAAAAAAATTGAGAACAATTACATAAGTAGTAATAGAATTCACTCTCGTTCTGATTATTCGCAAACTTTCTAAATTGCGTGGACAAAAACAATTAGTAAAATTGTTCTCGTCTCGGAGACGCTTCAGTTCAATCACGGCGTGAGATCATGAGTCAGGACTACTGTGATATTAAATGGCCTATCCACTTCCGATGAAACAAGTTTTATGTGGCGGTCCACGGCGTCTCGCCGTGAGTCATTGTACGTTCTTTATTTACTTTTATTTACATTGTTATTTCGTTAGTAGAAAATAACTTGATAGCTGGCTTAGAGAACTGCGATGTCTTTTCTACGATTTTATACACACATTTAACAATAAAGGATACAGGTAAAATCGTGCTAACGTGGAAAAGTCGTGCTTCGGTACATGATCATGCTTGATCGGAGTTATAACACGGCCTTAAATACTAAACTACCAGTGTTTAGTATTTCTATTGATGCTTTTTACGTAATTAGTAAGATTACTGGAGCTTAACACGACAACACTGATTTGTGATGTGAGAAGGCACTTAAAAGACGGCAATGCTCTTGTGTCTTTTGAGTGGCGTTGAACGAGAATGCGAGATTCATTTTTAGACTTATTAGATTATAATAAGTCTAAAAATGAATCTAGCCAATTTTTGACTAATGATGATTGGTTTGTGACTGGTTTCACTATTCATTTGATTGTTCTGATCTAGCGTCTCTCCGCAGTTTTGCCAGCGTAGTTCCCGTTCCCGTGGGAATACGGGAATATAATAGAGCCTATGTTACTCGGGGATGATTTAGCTTTCTAATGGTGAAAGAATTTTCTAAATCCGTTAAGTAGTTTTTGAGTTTATTCATTACATACAAGATTACAAATCTTTTCTCTTCATAATATTATAGTATAAAAAACCGACTGCGTAGTTTCATTGAAAAGTTAACAAACACTATATCTGTAAATATTTGAGGCTAAGTCGAAGCTTCATCTCAAAGGAGTGGGACAACTGAGAGCAAGAGCATGTCTCTTAATTTGCGTTGAATCACCGAATTCCAGGTGCGAAACAGCGCTCCGCTTAAGAATACACGATAATATAACTAACAGTTTAACCTCAGCACAACACGACAGTGAGTCATCGAGACTGAGAATTAAACATACATTTGTACTTTCAAAAAACATTAACTGACGTTAACACAAACTTACATTAATCTCGAGATGTAAAAATGCGCAGGTGAGAATTACCATCAAACTTGTTTATATTTTTTCAAGAAACAAAATAATGTGTTACGTGTATCAATTACTATTAGAAAAGTATATAATGTACGTTTACTGATCTAAATATTATTCTATCACTCAGTTCAAATCCAGAATGTTCACTTAAGCATCGTTCATAGTATCGTCTCGGAGGTCGTATACCTAAAGCGACTAGCATTTTTCTGTTCTCACGGTTTTTCGGCTTAAATTATCTTAACTTAATTCACTTTATTGTTATTAGAGATAATAAAATTGTGTTATGACTGTTGCCACACAAGAGTACAATGTATCGAGTATACATACATATAGTGTAGTTACATCGAAACAGCTGCTAAAGTAGTTAGACGCTCATGCCTTTTAATCCTAATCAATGGTGCTAATTCTATTGTTCGTAAACTGTCTAAACTTAACTAAAAATCACTAAAAAGTTAGTTTTGTCCTGTCAAACGACATTCGAAACGCCGAAAAAGGACTGAAATAAAAAACACACTAAAAATGGACGTCATCAAAATACGTACATACAAGAATAGCATACTGGAAATCGATTTACTAAAATAAAAAAAAATATAGAAATTTTAGTTTAGTTAATTACGTGACGCAACAACAGAATTAGCACCAATTTTAACTTTATATATTATGTATCTATTTTAGGGAGGTGGCCATGACTCAGAGGTAACCACGTAGATCAATACATTGTAAAGCAATCTTTACCAGATCGGTCTATGTTTGAAAATGTTTTACACATTGAGACCCCTCAGTGTTTCACAAAGCACGCTAAGCCGTTAGTCCCAATTGCCATACAAACTTCTTTGGCCAAAGTTACTGGTAGTTGGAGCCCTAAAAATTTCGACATCAGTCTTTCTACAGAACTTCGATACCACCCAGTAGTTTTTTTTTTAAGTTTTTGTAGCTTCAAACTAAGCAGAGCTTGTATTGTGATAGCTAGATGGGCTGATACTTTTTTTGTAAATACATACATATTATACATAGATAACACCCAAACTCCGAAACAAATATTTACAGATCGCACAAACATTTGGTCCGACCCGGGAATCGAACCCGACACCTCTTGATTGTCAGGCGCATACGCTAACCGCTAGACTAACAAGGCAGTCAAGACTTTGGTTGTGGAGATTTGATGACAGTCACTCCATGTTAAAAATCAAAGTTTAGCCATATCGTGGTAGACGATAATAATAGCCAGCTATGATTCTTTGAAGCTATTTTATAAATAAACATCATCAAAATGTCTTTCGCAAAACGATGACCATCCATGTACATAATACCAAATCTCTATGTAAAAAAAAATCTATGCAGAAATTAAGCATACAAAACCTTAAACTAAAAAAAAACGTGAATTCAAATATATGTAAGTGAGAATATGTCCCGATCTATTAAACCCTATAAGCAATGTATTAGATGACGCGCCGGTGCTAAAGGCCTCGTTGGATGATGCGTCATGCGAGGGTAAGCACCTGATTGGACGCTGGACACGTCAGCGTGTCGTAATGTGCTCGGTACCACAAGCCAACTGATGTTGCGATCATTGCCGATGCCTACAACATAAGCAATAATTCCCACGTGTAGGGAACGTCACTGTGCAACTCGACTTTATAGAACACGCAATACTTGTGTAGGTATAACATTTCCACCTTGTACAGGTTCGCTAAGTCATGAATCAGTAAACTGAACTGTAACTTTCGTTATCAAGTTTTTCATGTATGGAGAAAATGGGTAGGATTAAATTAAGTAAGTTTAAAAGTTAAAAGGAAATATTGAAAAAGTAAAGTGTTTAGTGACGATAAGAAAACAGCATCGAGGTATTCACAACGCAAATCAAAGGCTTTAGAGAGAGGGCAATAAGAAAGCTGAGTTGTCAAAAATAAAATAAAATGACTGAAAAAGGAGTGAATATCGGGCACAGAATTCAGTAGAATAAGGGCAACATTACGTCATGGGTATATATGAAGAGTTTTACAAAAATAACATTCATATCAGGGACACGACAAAGATAACATAATAAGACCAACGATGTAAGTTTGATGTAGCCTATGAACTCTTTGAACTACATAGTTATAATCAACAATACAGAATCATTGCCATACTACTATGAAACCAAAATTATACAGCAACAGGTGTAACATCAGGCTCCCCTGGGCTTCAGGCCATGACCCAGTTCACTTGTTGATATATTGCGTACTCGAATTTAATGAACCGTAATACGATTATCACAAACCGGAGCCCTAATCCTTTCATAAATAGATTTATCTCTAAGGACTTAGAAGATAGAACACATTTGTATTAATTGGGATTAATAAAACCTATACTAACTTATAATCACCGCGGTAGATTTAACAAAATATGTTAGACCCAACTGTTCAATTGCATCGTAAACTTTTAATACTAATTTGTTGGCGACCAGAGTTACTAGTGGCATAAAACCCTCGCAGTGTCCAATTATCAGTTAGTTGTTCTATACATTATGGAAATCTACACCTTAGATAGGCGTCAAATCATAGAAGCCTTGAATAAATTTATGTTAGAATTGACATAATTAGACCTAAACAAATCATCTTTATCTGATCCTAAGTAACGTAAAAGCAGTGATTAAATAAAGGCATAACATTTTATTTTTTTTGTACTAGTTTTTGCCCGCGGTTCCGCCCGCTTGTATAACGGTAAAAAGTAGAATATGTCCTTCCGCGAGAATCAAACCATTTTCGTGCCAAATTTTATTAAAATCGGCACAGTGATTTAGCCGCAAAAGTGTAACAGATAGACAGACAAAGTTACTTTCTAAGTTATAATATATATGGATTATTACAATTCCAATTTATTATGCTGTGCTTTCCACAAAATATATTAGTAACTTATGAGTAGAACTAGGTCAGATATATGTACATTTGGGTCATATGTGCGTTGTGTGTTAGATGTCCAAAAATATTTATTTTTCTTATATATAAAATTGTCGTGTCACAATGTTAGTTACCTTACTCCTCTGAAACGGCAGGACCGATTTTTATGAAATTTGGTGTGCAGCATGTGTGTCTGAGAATCGACCAACATCTATTTTTTATACCCCATTTTTTTAAGCTATTGCATAGCTTTTATCGCGGACTTTGGGGCCTTTGTGCAGAAATTCCGTAACGTAACAAAAAAACCTGACACCCGAAGCTCGCACGGGTCGAGACGAGCTGCTCCGAACGACGAATCAACGAATGTTTCTGTCTCTGTCTCTGTGACAGAGACAGAAACGAATCTGTGTCACTGTCATGCACGAACATACTGCTCAAAAAAAATATATAATTGCATAAGTTGATAAAAAATGCTATGCAATAGCTTTACCGCGGCAGTCCCCGAGTGCCACACGTATATTTTTATTGCAAAACAAAGTTTGCCGGATCAGCTAGTTTATTTATATATATATGTGCTCCGATAGTTTATTTAATGACTTACATTGGAAGAAAGTGTCTATTACTTACATTTTTTATTAGACTGCACGTTTGGCCTAGTGGTTTAACGGTCACCACGCCGTTTCCTACTTCGCCAAGTGTCGTGGGTTCAAATCCCACGTAGGACTACACTTTGTGTGATCCACAAATTGTTGTTCTGAGTCCGGGTGTTATTTGTGTCCGTTTCATGTATGTTTGTAAAGTGCCCCGCGACACAGGATTTATTCCTAGTGCGGGAGTAGTCTTTAAAAAAAAAATGTTTTATTTATATTTCCCAAATTTTCCCTCAACTACGTGTGCAGGATCTCTTAAATCTGCTCCAATTTCAGATTCCGACAGATTCCGAAATCTGGCATGCCTCAAATTTAACAAATATATAAAAAACAATAATTATTAAACTTCTTCCCGTCGAACGGTGAACAAAAAATGGAACTACACACATCAAAAGTGTCTAGGGATCAACATATGTGTCTAGGGATCAACATATATTTTTGCAATAACTTTTCTCCTGATTGATATTAATTAAAATTTTCTTTAAGGATTCATCAAATAAAGTGTTTTCGTTTGTCACAGTAACGATAAACCAAGTCACCTTTGCATTAATAAAGAAATTTGCCATTTTTCTAATAAAGGGATTTTTGACATTTGAACCACTAACATTAAAGTTCGAAAAAAAGACTGAAATAACAGTTTTCTTTAAAATTTTATTAGGTAACTTAAACAATTAATAATCCGTGTTTCTACCGCGAACACTAACAACACAAGAATCGGTTTGGCATACTCAAAATGAGTTCATCCAAATCACGCTGTGGAATGGCCGCCCATGTTCGTTGCAACAACAAAAAAAGGTCTTCTTGCGACTGAATACCCTCCATATTCGGCAGAGCTCTTCTCTGTAGCATATCCCATGCATGCTCAATCGGGTTCAAGTCTGGCGACTGAGCAGGCCAGGGCCAAAGCCACATCTCAATCTCAAGAAATCCGCATAAAAATGCTTGATCCCTAGACACTTTTGATGTGTGTAGTTTAAACATTATGATACAAGAATGTTCTTCCTCTTAACATTCGTCACTATGCAACGAGCTTATTATGACATGAAAGGAGTTTGAAGTTTATAAATCTGAGTTTATATTATAGTTATTATAGTTATTGAATTGACCAATTATAGATTCCAATTTGATCAAACTATCGGTAAAGTGTGTGAAGAACGTACAAGCACGCACAGCACAGTGTGTTTAACTTAACTATTGCCTGACTATCGGCGATCGATCTATTGTACCACGATCGATAGTTCTATAGTTTTCGAACCATTTTCTATCTGATTCTGGCTTATGGCGATTCTTTACTTCATAAGCATCATCATAAGCCCGTTTCAGTCAACTATTTTTACTTAAAATTTAATAAGGAGTGCATCGAAATAAGAACTGATAAGTTTGTACACAATTATAAGACGATAACGCATAAACTAGACGTAGTCCGAATTGACCCATTACAAAATATACGTTGGCCCAACGTCGTTGGGTCATTCGCTCCGCTCTGACCACTGCGGCGTGAATCGTCTCATTTATAAACAGTTCTTAGGTGATTCGCATCGCGCTTTACATCGCTCATGGTGCGAAACGACTGGAAACGACTATCGGCCCCTTAGGTGACAAATGACGAGCTGACGAATTCAAAACATTCTTATTTTTCTACTTTAAAAATGTACTCCTAAATATAATATTTGTATTTACAGTCTACAGTAATCTAGCTTAAGAACATGACAACTTAAAGCAAGACACAAAAGTACTAAATATTTACGAATCCCTTTCTGAAAACCTGTTTTTGTACATTTCGCTTCATTTCGTTTTAGATCTGAGTTCGTAACTCAAAAATAAATGTTCTTTCTTTTGCTCAAGAAACTTGAAGGTACATATATATAAGTATATAATAGATAACCTTTATATAATATTGGATACCTCACCCTGAGTTTCACTGCAGTAATTACACGTGATCTCGTTCGGCCTGATATCATATCTGATACTTGATTCCCGTGTCGAAGGACGGCTCGTGGAAGTGAAATTCGGTGAAGCGCATAAACTGGAAATCTGCAAAATGCACTAGAAGTGAAATGAGAGAATTTTATTTCTGCACAAAACTATTTTTGTGCAGAAATAACACACACCATTAAATATATGAAAACGGTCATTTTTTATGTTTGTCCCTGCGAAAATGACTCTACTGTGCCTGATGGAAAGCATAAGCAGAATCCAAGAGTGGCCGTCCACCGTTCATTGCGAATGCAGATAACGTAGAATGGTGACCCACACCATGGCGGCCTAGTGATGCTTCTGCGTCATTGGGCCTCCGGTCTTGCATTGACCATCGAAACACGAACATATCATTAAAAAGAAAATATGCAAATATCCCACAAAATCAAATGAGTGATGAAACTAAGAAACCCACATAGTTCACATTGAGGAGTCTAACAAATTAATTTTAATGACAATATTAAACTTAATTTGTTGACAAAACTGAATCTTTAGACTATAGTTAGTCCGATGGCGATGGAACAAAAAGTTGTGTAGTATAGATTACATAATTTTTAAACGGTTTTCACCATTAGAGTGTAGTCACTTTAATTTATTTTCAACTAGTTTTTGCTAGCGACTCCGCCCGCGTGTATGTCGGTTGTCGCGGCAAATAGAAGCCTATGTATCATTCTGATGTATAAGCTATATTATTGTAAAGTTTCATCCAAATCCGTTCAGTAGTTTTTGCGTGAAAGAGTAATAAACAATCATCCATCCATCCATCCAGACTACAAACTTTCGCGTTTATAATATTAGTAGGATATAGACCGTAAGTCTTCTGTTATTATGAGACTTAAATTTCTAATCAGTTTGCGAAGGGATTATCTCTGTATTCTGTTAATTTTGTTAATCAAGTAATTATTTATGTAAGCCATGTTAGACCCAAGCTTCAAGATTTTAATTTTAAATTTGCTAGAAGTAAGATTAATTCTTAAGTAATTTTTCTAACGTAAATATACACACAAATATTGTAAAATTTCAACTCTTGCTAAATCTCTTGGTTTTTTACATGGTTGTGATTAGCATAATTATTTGTAACTACTTAAGTCCTTAAAAACAAATTTCAATACTTTTACAAATGACAAAGGCAGATATTCAGAATCAATTCGGATTCCTTCGAGAACATTACTATTTTCATAACGAAAGGTACCTCAATTTTCAATTTACATATAAATCCCCTGAAATGCGTTGTGTCAGTTGTGTATGCAATATTTTAAATTTCAATTAATTTGATAACAAATTAAGTAATTAAAGCGTGACCTCACTAAAGCCTGTTTAATGTCAGTTAATATACACAGAATCATCATCAAACGGATGAAAACTTATCGGGTTTACTTCTTTGGAAGTGCATCTGACGCGATCACGTGGCCCCTTAGTCACATGTTCGCCGCACTCGTGTACCTTACCAACTCCTGCTTGAGACATTTACGAGTACTACGTTACTAGTTCAATGGAAAGTTATCGGTATTTATGTCAATAAAATCCCACGACAACTACTTATTTCATTACTCATATAATAATAAAGATTTGTTATGTTATATCCTTCCGTAATAAAGAATGTCGAAAGTCATTTTTGAAAGCCTGGGACTTTTTACTGAACTTTGCTAACCAGTGTCTTTGTCTAAGTTAAAAAAAAAAGTTCGAAGTAGAAAGTCAATATAAATTACTTTAAGGATCAATAGACTTGCTTTTTTGGACATTTGACACACAACCCATCTAGTTTCAAACTAAGTAGAGCTTGTACTATGAAAGCTAGATTGACAACTTTTTTTATATCTATATATATAAAAGAGTAAGGTGACTGACTGACTGACTGACAGACTGACTGACTGACATACCAGAGATCAACGCACAGCCCAAACCGCTGAAGCTAGAATCCTGAAATTTCGCATGTAGGTTCTTTATATAACGTAAGTGAGCACTAAGAAAGTATTTTTTGAAATTCCACCCCTATGGGGGTGCAATAGGGGTTGAAAGTTTGTATGGAAGTTCGTCATTTTTTAAGTAAGAACCATGAAACTTTACTTTTGAGTTACTGATTAAAAAAGAGTAGATACGTATTTAAGCGTTTCTGGATATTCTACCCCTAAAGGGTTAAATAGGGGTTGTTATTTCGTATACAGGTCAGTCTGGAAGTCCGTCATTTTTTAAGTTAGAAACATGAAACTTTATTTTTTGGCTGCTGATTAAAAATGAATTGATACGTGTTTCAGCGTTTCTGAATATTCTACCCCTAAGGGGGTGAAATAGGGGTTGAAAGTTTGTATGGAAGTTCGTCATTTATTAAGTAAGAAACATGAAACTTTATTTTTAACCCCCGACCAAAAAGAGGGGTGTTATAAGTTTCACGTGTCTGTCTGTCTGTCTGTGGCACCGTAGCTCCCGAACGGATAAAGCGATTTCAATTTAGTTTTTTTTTTGTATGAAAGGTGAGTTACGTGCGAGTGTTCTTAGACATGTTTCATGAAAATCGGTTGAGCCGTTTAAAGTTATGGGGGTGAAAGTAGGAAAGAGTAACCGAATGTCTGCAAAAAATATCATCGAGTGGGATCTCAAATGAAAGCGCATAACGTGTTTTTTTTACTTTTTAAAGGGAACTCAGGTTATAATGTCGGGGTTTTTTTAATTTTGAGAATTTATAGTTATTGGGGTACTGATTTAAAATGAATAGATACGTATTTTTTTTTATGGAAGTTCGTCATTTTTTAAGTTAGAATCATGAAACTTTATTTTTGGGCTACTAAATAAAAATGATTAGAAACGTATTTAGGAGTTTTTGGATATTATGCCCCTAAAGGGGTGAAATAGGGGTTGAAAGTTTGTAAGGAAGTCCGTCATTTTTTAAGCGAGAAACATGAAAATTTAGTTTTGGGCTACTGATTAAAAATGAGTAGATACGTATTGAAGCATTTCTGGATATTCTACCCCTAAGGGGTGAAATAGGGGTTGAAAGTTTGTAAGGATATCAGTCATTTTTTAAGTGAGAAACATGAAAATTTGTGTTTTGGCTGATTAAAAATGAGTAGATACATATTTAAGCGTTTCTGGATATTCCACCCCTAAGGGGGTGAAATAGGGGTTGAAATTTCGTATATAGGTTATTCTGGAAGTCCGTTATTCTGGAAGTCCGTCATTCTTGACGTTAGAAACATGCAACTTTATTTATGGCTACTGATTGAAAACGAATAGATACATATGTACGAACATGTTCTACCGGAACCGGTTGTGGTTCACGTTGCCGTTCTTGAAGATGTTCAAAAATATGTGTGGTACCTCGGGCAGACTTTGCAGTTCAGTAGAAACAACTTCTAGGACGAGGTGAACGGGAGAATTCAGCCGGGTTGGGCAGCGTTTGGGAAACTTCGTCGGGTCTTTTCATCGTCAATCCCACAGTGCCTAAATAAATAATAAAATAACAAAAATAAAATAAATATTTCGGACATCTAACACACAATGCCATCCAGTCCCAAGCTAAGCAGAGCTTGTGTTATGGGTACTAGACAACTGATATTAATACATAAATACTTTTTTTTGTAAATACATACATATAATACATAGAAAACACCCAAACTCCGAAACAAACATTTGCAGATCATACAAATATTTGGTCCGACCCAGGAATCGAACCTGAGACCTCAAGCACAGCAGTCACTTACGCTACCACTTGTGCCACCGAGGCAGTATAAATACGAAAGTCTTCAATCAATACGTCCTACCTGTCATGACATACGGTGCCGAAACGTGGGCACTTACGACACGGCTGGTCCGTAAGTTCAAAGTCGCTCAGCGTGCTATGGAGAGGGCTATAATAATACTAATGATTTATTTTTCTCATCACAAAAGCTCAACGTTTCTCTAAGGGATCGCATCAAGAATGAGGTGATATGGTAGAGAACCAAGGTCATTGACATAGACCACAGGCTAAGCAAGCTGAAGTGACAGTGGGCTGGTCATATTAGCCGCAGAACTGATAACCGTTGGGGTAAACGGGTTCTTGAGTGGTGACCGCGTCTCGGCAAACGTAGCGTAGAACGTCCACAGGCCAGGTGGAATAATGATCTGCCCAAGACGGCTGGCAGGTGCTGGATGAGATGAGAAGCTGAGGATCGAACCAAGTGGCGTGCAATTGGAGATGCCTATGTCCAGCAGTGGACTGCGATGATCATGATGAGATACGTGTTTAAGCGTTTCTGGATATTCTATCCCTAGGCTAGACTGGAAGTCTGTATTTTTTAATTTAGTAGCCTGAAACTTTGTCTTCAGGCTTTTGATTACAAATAAATGAATACTTATATCAGCATTTATGGGAATTCTATTCCTAAAGGGGTTAAAATAAGTGTCGAAAGTGTGTTTGAAAGTCAATTTTAATGGACTATTGATTATAAATAAATACGTTTAAAAACATGAACACAGTATTCATAGATACTGACACAGTTTTAATTAAATACATATAATCAACTTCCATGCGAGCAAAGCCGCGGGCAACAGCTAGTATATTATACGTATAAAACACTAAAACTCCGAAACTTCATGAACAACAGTCGCGTATGGTATGCTGCTGCTGCGCCAAAGACGCCGTAAAAAAAAATTAAATCTTTTTGTAAGATTTTGTTGTTCTATAAAGGCACAACATGATTTTGGTTTAAACTTCAGAAGAACTTCGTCGTCATGGTTTTGAGTTTAGGCAAACAAACGAACTTCTCTGTCATCGAACATATTTCAAAATATTAAAACAACTGCCGTCCTAACTTAAAATAGACTGATTTTACTGAGTTATTTTCTTTACTGAAAGAACGCCGTTCTCATTCCTTGAAAGAATACCCTATCATTCATTTGTAATCAGAAAGAACACGTGGATAAAAAATCTATTAGCACACCATTCCAGATGACCGTGGCATTCACAGTAAAAGAAAATATTATTATATAGGTCCTGTACTTATTTTGTTACCCAGAGACTTCCCAGAGAGGTTTTTAATCAAGAAACTAGAAGCTTTTACCCTGTAAACCTCGTCTTAAGGACTACTAATTTCTTACACTGCTCTGAAACATAAATATTGTTTATAAGTATCCATATGTAATAAACATAAAATATATTATTTATCTTAAAATGCCATAACCTGCTTACATTACAAGTATTGCCTTTATTTATTTTCTCATAAGTGCAAAGAGACATTATAGTGTTTTACAACTCGCACACCATTACGGAATCGTCACAACATCCCGTTTATTATGACGTATCGCTAATGAGTGCGCGTGTTTACGTGTTAAGATCAAACATTTTGCTTGAACCGAAATAGGGGAGACTTGAAATGATAAACATTTTATAGCATTTTGAAAGAAAACAAAGTCGTTAAGAATAAGATGCTAGCACGTGGTCCAGTCACGATCGCATCACGTTTATTAACCCCTCAATGGTCGAGGTACACTTTGCAAACGAAAAGGACTTTAACGAATAGATGAAGTATATTCTGTGTTACCCTGCCCGTAATAGTTCTGCAAAATAAATGTTTATTAAATATCTCTTACTATAAAGTAATTAAGTCATTATTATCATCATCAACAGCCTTAAATAGCTCATTGCTACACTATGTTATTCAAAATTTTTTTCATAGTTGACCGATGATAAAACGCCTCGTGACCCTGTTATTGAAATGAAATGAAATGAATGAGCGGTTATAGGGTTGAGACTTTAATGTTTAACAAACATCGGTCACGCGAAAACTGTTCGGTTTAACTCATGTGCTGAACATGTCACTAGTTTATGACATAGGTACTTAGCATTCTGCTGTTATTACTGTTATACCAAACAAAATGTGAAAATTACTTGATAAGGAACCCATTCATCAAAACTGAGTAGTAGCCAACGCGTCTGTGTGAACTTGAAATATTATCAGTTTGGTATATTAAAGGGGAGACGGGGGCCCGTATCCAGACCCCCCAATCTGTCTTGGGTCTCTAAAGGCCCCATATCATAATTAGCCACGAATAACTTATAAGTTTTCAGTTTTCTTAAAAATATTTCAGAATATAATCGATTTATCCCGAAGAAATGGCGCTTTCTTTTGCATGAGTGTCAAATGTGTTACAAAATTGCATTCAATCAGAGCCCTATATTTTTAACTGACTTCAAAAAAGGAGGTGGTTATCAATTGGACTGTTTTTTTAATTTTTTTATTTCAGAATATAATCGATTTATCCCGAAGACATGGCGCTTTCTTTTGTATAAGTGTCAATTGTTTTACAAAATTGATTTCAATCAGAGCCCTATATTTTTAACCGACTTCAAAAAAGGAGGTGGTTATTAATTCGACTGTTTTTTATATGTTTGGTACCTCATAACTTTCGACTGGGTGAACCGATTTTGATGTTTTTTTTTTTGAAAGCTAGTACTTCCCGTATGGTCCCATTTCAATTTGGTCCAGATGGAAGTCGGGTTTTCTTTGTTAAAAATTGTGATTATTTGGTGCCTTATATACTTCCACAGTCTGGGAGAGCCACAATAAAGTTAATTGTATACTTATCTAGGCTATACAAGGATGTATATTTATTTTTCGGAATCTTCGCCATGTATCTGATACCAATGTACTCAGAATGGTATATCTAGCCCTGGTACAATCACTTATCCAATACTGCATTGTCACCTGGGGTGGATGTTTTAAAACACACATACTAAAACTGGAACGTGCCCAAAGGGCGATCTTAAAAGTTGGCTGGAGGTTGCCATACCAGTTTCCCACCGTGGAACTGTACAAAATCTGCAACGTTCTTTCGGTTAGGAAAATTTTCATTTTGAATCTCATCCTAACCACACACTCAAAAACTCCCTATAACCCTGAAAGATTAATGAGTTCCAGGAGAACATACAGGGTATGCTCGCCAGTTTTGGTCAATACTAGTTTGGCCCAACGTTGTTTTAATTTCTTAAGCCCATTTATCTATAATAGAATTAATAAAATCCTTAGTATATACTCAATGTGCAGGCTCGAATGCAAAAAAAGTGTTACTATCTGGCTCCTCGACTTAAACTACGAGCAGACAGAAAACCTTATTATCGTAGTAAAATAAGATTAGCAGTACAATCATATGTAAATGCCTGTCTAAATTGCCATCAATATATGTCACAATAAAATGAAAACATCATCACAGATACACACACCTACGCAAACACGCACACGCACTCACACACACACACACACAAGCACATTATACAAAGAACACTTTTCTTTTTTTCCCCTATTTTTAAGTCACATTTTCTCTCTTATTACAAGTATATAAACAGTATGTATAGTTTGAACAAGTTTGTATACTGTCGGAGGGTGAGAGCCTGGAGATCCGTCATACAGGTCTAGAACCTAGTGCGGACTCCAGCTCTCATAAAGGTTCTGATTTAGCTTCAGCTTTTATGTATTGTATTAATATTATTGTGTACCTTTTTGAGAGAAATAAACAAATATGATTTGATTTGATTTGATTTGTATACTTTTATTTTATTAGTGTTTACCTAATGGTTTCATAATCCACAATATCTCTATTATACTAATCACTACACATAGTGTATAACTCTAAATTCTCAAAATTAAAAAAAAAACCCCGATATAACAACCTGAGTTCCCTTTAAAAAGAAAAAACACGTTTGCGCTTTCATTTGAGACCCCACTCGATCATATTTTTGCAGACATTCGGTTACTCTTCCCCACTTTCACCCCCATAACTTTTAAACGGCTCAACCGATTTTCATGAAACATGTCTAAGAACAACTAAATTAAAATCGCTTCATCCGTTCGGGAGCTACAGTGCCACAGACAGACAGACAGACACGTGAAACTTATAACACCCCTCTTTTTGGTCGGGGGTTAAAAACAAAGTCGCTTTCTCTGTCCCTATATCCCTTTGTTTGCTTAAATTGTAAGTATGTAAGTGTAAAAGTGATTCAAGAGCAAGGTTTATATGTATAATGAATGCATAATATAGTATGGAAACACTGTTAATTTTCGAGGTTTCTAATGTGATGTAGCAAATAAACACATTTTTTGCGCTTACATTGCAAACGCTGGTTGCACCCTACAAGATAGATCAAAATAATGTACTACCGTATTGTACACCTTAAAAAGATCTACAAAAAATTCCGCGACGGTATATGTCTATCCTTAGGGATAACCCACAACAACCATTTTTCATTCCTTTCTTTTAACGAGAAATAATGGCTTATTTAGGAAGCGATTTTAAGCAATACAGAATGAATCCTTATACAATTACAGGTCGCTAGTACAGGATAAAGTTTTCAAAATTCTACATAAATGAAGTAGGTACTTATAGCAAAGTGATGTGTGAGTGATTCTGAGAAATTATTTTCATGCATTAGTCCGTCTATGCTTGTTGGAAATTTTTAATTAACGACTAACGAACAATTACAAGACACACTACTCGCTTCCTCAGATTTAAATAAAAAAAAATGTTAAATAATAATTAAGAACCAGTTCATATAAAAATAGGTTCATAAGGAAGTCCCAACCTGTCTTATATAAGCGACCGTTTCAAATCAATAAATACAAATTGCGAAATTAACTCATGAATACATTCTCACGCTCTACATTTTAAGAAAATAACGTGTTATTTAACTTTATTTTTATTTGATTTTATATTTTTAGAGGATAAAATCTTGAGATTATGAAGGGAAGGAAATATTTTATTTTCTTTTTCTAATACCAACAGCTTTTGCATATTTAAACAAGATATTGTTTGATCGAAGATTGTTTATTTGATGACTGCCTCGGTGGCGTAGTGGTAGCATATGCGACTGCTGTGCTTGAGGTCTCGGGTTTGTATGATCTGCAAATATTTGTTTCGAAGTTTGGGTGTTTTCCATGCATAATGTGCATGTATTTACAAAAAAAAAGTATACATATTATGTATTTATACGAGTAACAGTTGTCTAGTACCCATAACACAAGCTCTGCTTAGCTTGGAACTAGATGGCGTTGTGTGTTAGATGTCCGAAATATATATTATTATTATTGATCACAAACTAAGCCTAATAAGAAAAATCATATTAGTACTCAGAAGTAGTAAAATATTCCTTATGATGTTTCACATATCAATATCAGGTTATCTATATATTGAATCAGACTTATTATTTATTTTATTTAAATTCATAGTTCTTAGATAAAGAAACTGGAATTATTAATTACTACTACTATTACTGACCCGACGAACTTCGTACCGCCATATTTACATATCTGTCTCAGCTTCCCGTCGCGGACAAACAAAAAATTTACTTTTCCCGTTATCTTTTAATTTTTCTTGTACACAAATCTTGTACTAACAATAACGAACACATAAAAAAGAATTATTTCATTTGGTGCAGCCGATCGAAAGTTATGCGCGTACATACATTTCAGCGATTCATTTTCATATATATAGATATTATTAAAGTCCAGACCCGAACCGACGGCTTGAAACGCAAATGATACCTACTAGTCGCGTTGTTTGATACTATTTTATTACGATAATTAATAACTATAATTCCAATTCAATGTACCTATAATATACAGTACGTATTGAAAACAGCCTCGTTGGTCTAGCGGTTCACGTATGCGACTGCTAATCAAGAGGTATCGGGTTCGAATCCCGGGTCGGGCCAAAACTGTTATTGAGTTTTTCTGATTTTAGACATACTTAATAACAGTACGGAGTTATGAAGTTGGGTTCTGAACCCCCGTGCCTCGGATAACACGTAAAGCTGTCGGCACGTAAAACCGTCCCATCCGATTATGAGAGAGAGGGAACAGAGATTGCAACTGTGTTTGCGCACACACTTGTGCACTATAATATCTTCTGTGTATTTGGCTGGTCTCCATTGAGACTGGCCGCCGAAATTTACATTTAATTTTTTTGTCCTCTCTCAGTATTTGATATTTATTACATGACTTTGGTACTATATACTTCCTAGCCCTTTCCCCATAATAATTATTTACTTTTAACTGCTCTAATTTTCCCTTCTTTATACGTCTTACACTATAATTACATATTTTCTTTATCTTATATTCTTCGCTATGATATGATTCTAATGCTATTAAGTATTTAACTTTTTCATTTACTGGCATGATGGCACATTCGGTAAATAATTTATTATAGTCATCTTTATGCTTATTTTTAATTCTTTTGTCTACAATTATTTTTAAATTGAATTGAATCATTGAATACTTATAATCCAAAAGAAAGGTAACATAGATATTTCTATACAAAACAATAATATAACTGTACCTGTACTATGATAACCGCACTGCATGCAACACATGCACAGCTGCAACATGTTTATCACATACTTTTAAATACATACATATGATCACTACATACACACATCAAAAGTGTCTAGGGATCAACATATGTGTCTAGGGATCAACATATATTTTTGCAATAACTTTTCTCCTGATTGATATTAATTAAAATTTTCTTTAAGGATTCATCAAATAAAGTGTTTTCGTTTGTCACAGTAACGATAAACCAAGTCACCTTTGCATTAATAAAGAAATTTGCCATTTTCCTAATAAAGGGATTTTTGACATTTGAACCACTAACATTAAAGTTCGAAAAAAGACTGAAATAACAGTTTTCTTTAAAATTTTATTAGGTAACTTAAACAATTAATAATCCGTGTTTCTACCGCGAACACTAACAACACAAGAATCGGTTTGGCATACTCAAAATGAGTTCATCCAAACACGCTGTGGAATGGCCACCCATGTTCGTTGCAACAACAAAAAAAGGTCTTCTTGCGACTGGATACCCTCCATATTCGGCAGAGCTCTTCTCTGTAGCATATCCCATGCATGCTCAATCAGGTTCAAGTCTGGCGACTGAGCAGGCCAGGGCCAAAGCCACATCTCAATCTCAAGAAATCCGCATAAAAATGCTTGATCCCTAGACACTTTTGATGTGTGTAGTATAAAACAAAGTCGCTTTTTCTGTCCCTATGTCCCTTTGTGTGCTTAAATCTTTAAAACTACGAAACGGATTTTGATGCGGGTTTCTTTAGTAGATAGAGTGATTCAAGAGGAAGGTTTTTTATGTATAATAAATGCATAATATAGTATGGGAACACTGTTAATTTTCGAGTTTTCTAATGTGATGTAGCAAATAAACACGTTTTTTTGCGCTTACATTGCAAACGCTGGTTGCACCCTACGAGATAGATCAAAATAATGTACTACAGTATTGTACACCTTAAAAAGTACTACGAAAAAGTCCGCGACGGTATATGTCTATCTCTTAGGGATAACCCACAACAACCATTTTTTATTCCTTTCTTTTTACGAGAAATAATGGCTTATTTACGAAGTGATTATAAGCAATACAAAATGAATCCTTATACAATTAAGTAAATTAAATACATTGTGCATTTAATATAGATCAAAATGGCCCTTTACAGTATCTAATTTAAATGAATATATTCGAAGATATTACAGATTAAAATGCACGAATCGTGTCGTCGGCGGGGGCGTCTGAAATCCACCCGTGCGAAACCGGGGCGGGTCGCTAGTTACAGATAAATTACACCACGACACAAATCTATGTACTCATCAAACAATTGTCCCTATTCGCGTTGAGGATGGGGACCACCACTCCTGGATTTTGCTTATACTTTCCATCAGGTAGAGCAGAGTCATTTTGGCAGTTACAACATTAAAAAAAATGTTCTAGGTAGGAATCGAACCCCACCGGACAAACAGGACAGTCAAACTATAAACAAACTCTAAACAACAGTAATTAAGCATATAAAGTTGACTGCCTCGTTGGTCTCGCGGTTGGCGTGTGCGACTGCTGATCATGAGGTCTCGGGTTCAATTCCCGGGTCGGACCAAATGTTTGTATGATCTACAAATATTTGTTTCGGAGTTTGGGTGTTTTCTATGTATAATATGTATGTATTTACAAAAAAAAAAAAGTATATATGTATTTGTATCAGTTGTCTAGTACCCATAACACAAGCTCTGCTTAGCTTGGGACTAGATGGCGTTGTCTGTTAGATGTCCAAAATATTTATTATTATTATTAAAGTGAGAAGTTCTGGAACGGTCCTGTACCAAGAGTAAAGATCTTATTTATATGGGTGACGGTCCAATTTAACAATTGAGGAAGCTCCAATAAACAATTGAGATTAGTGTGGTGCATAACCTACATATTTGCAATACAATACTGACTCTAGAACACCGGTAGAAAGTGTTCCCTATACAAAACAAAACGGATTATATATTCGAAGGTAACTATGTCTGTCTGTTACGTTTTACTGCATCGATATCAATGAAATTTAACTCATCATCATTTAAATCATCATCAAGTCTTCAACGGTGCTTTGCTCTAAGCAAATATATACAGATATAATTGTGGTTGTATTTATATGAAAGTTAAACCGTTTTTTGTAAAAAAAATAATAATAAGGAAAGTATTATATAAGGTAAAGAATCTTACATGACATTTACTATTTATGAAACAAACTTAAAACATACTAAGAAACGACTGGGGCTCATTCTATATGCTACTCATTAAATGAACATAACAATTAACACATGACATAGGACCCCTACTCCTCTTTCTATCATCATCTTCCTAGCCTCTATTATTCCCAAGAATTATTGGAGTCGGCTACTAGTTTGACCGGTTTTACCTGAATATCAGTTTTTCCTCGGAGCGACTGGCATCGGACCTATGCAACCCTGAGGGTGAACTGAATTCGAAGGTTGAACTAGTTGTCAGTATATTTGAGGGCACTGACTTCCCAATAACGATTGTCATAGGTGTTCATGACAACTGGAACCGACGGCTTAACGTGCTCTCCGAGACACGGGCGGAAAACACCGCCATATTCCATACTCCGGGCTACTGTTAAGATTTTTTTGTAAGAAAAACTCAATAGCAGTCCGACCCTGGAATCGAACCCGGGACCTCTTGATTGGCAGTCGCTTGCGCTAACCGCTAGACCAACGAGGCAGTCCTCTTTCTATATATATATAAATAATAAAGACATCATCATCAGGCCGTTGCAGTCCACTGCTGAACATAAGCCTCTCCCAAGGCACACCACAGAGCCCGGTCGCTGCTTTTTGCATCCAATATGATCGTTGTAAATGAATGTTATACCAAAAACATAATGACGTGTACAGTACGCTGTTCCATTCAGGATTAATAAAATACATTGCGCACTCAAAAACCCTTGACTGGTAGTGATAAGTGGCTCATTACACTCTCACTTATGTGCTTTTATCTCGGTGACTGTGCAAACATGTGGCGAACAGGCGACACTGACAAATTGGCAGGTTTACGCGTCCGCTCAACAGCGCTCCAACTTTGCATTAGTTGGCCGACTGTTACACCGTAACGAACATTCGTATTCTGCGCAACAGTGAAAGCATTACACCCTAGTCAGTACGAACAAGTAGTATTGTTAACCAGCTTTAAATATTATGATATGTTGTCAGATGTACCATCACGATATGTCTTGTTAATTATGTCACAGTTATAATCTTTTCAGACCTGTGATCTAACATTAATCATAGTCCCCGTTGAGTTTATGGCGCTAATGAAAGTTAATCACCACCATTTTACCGAGAAAAACTAATTGAATTCAATTAATACAATACATTTCTTTAAACAGTAAACGACTCTAACGATTTGAATCAAATTATGTATTTATGTTGTTGCCGATAATTTTCTAGATTTGTTTCCTACAAAATCTATATATAGGTATACAACTATCAGGTAATTTAATTATTAATTGTAATAATACTAATGAAGGCTGGCCAAGTATTATAGGTTTTTGTGGATCGATACATTCTGTAACAAACAATCGAAGTAGAATCGAGTACAATTCATCTAGTTGTATTAAAAATATCAACAGACATAACGTCGAACTCCTTTAATTTACTTCCGGTATGCGTTACAATGTCTACAACTCACACGCTGCTACATTGTAGGTCGATTACACTATGTCGGCAATTTTCACACAAGTGCCAACGAAGCTTGCAAACAGTTTGAACACAACCGGATGCACTATAAGATCACAACTACATACAAAGTACCTTACACACTAACTCATTACGTATACGTACAATTTTTGTTCATTATAAAAAAAATAGAAAACAAATACTAGCAATTACTCTAAAGACATTTAATGGCAAAAGAAATGTATAAATTATTTGCTGCCAGGATTTAAGACGAAATCTGTACCAATGATAGTATTATCAATGACACAATATACTATAGACCGTCCCTCCCTTGGCCAATACTGTACGCCGTAAAAAGCTAGAAAAGTTCAACTAAATCTAGATGGCGCTCAAAATAAGCTCTAAAAAGCAGTTTAACAAAGTTTAACAGTATTTTATTGATCTGCTTCAATTCTAGTAACTATATTATTATTTTTCAAATATAAAACTTGCTTTGTATTGCTTGCTTTAAAAAAATGATTTTCAATTGCATAACTAAAAGTTATCACCTATGTTTAGGAGATGTCGTTGCAATCGATTTAAATAAACTTGAAAATAATGACCTATTTATTACGCTAGATGTCACATTTATAAGTTATTTGGTTGAATCAGAGAAACAATGCACTCATGAATGGCAACATTGCAAAAATCGTTCATATCTTCCAGTAGTTAATACGGAACGGCAACGTCGCTTGAGCCGCGTACTCAGTTCAAAAATTTAATTAATATGAATGTTTATTTTAACCGACTTCAAAAAAAGAAGGTAGTTATCAATTCGACTGTATTTTTATTTTTAACCGACTTCCAAAAAGGAGGAGGTTCTATGTTCCACTGTGTTTTTTTTATGTATGTTCACCGATTACTGCATCAATTGTGGACCGATTTTGAAAATTCTTTTTGTATTCGAAAGGGTATGCTCCCGAGGTGGTCTCATTGTCACCATATCAGGAACTGATGATGGGATCCCAGGGAAATCGAGGGAAACCCTCATTTTTTTAGGCACATATTATGTTTTCGTATATTTTCTGAAGTTAACCCGGTATTTGCGTCTGGTAGTCATCATTTTATGATGATGAGCTGATGGTGTAAGGTACAACTCCTTAACGGTTAGGAGTTGGAGGATAAATCTTTAAATATCATATGTATGTATGTTACCTTTAGTCGTATTCTTTCAAATTATTTAGGTAAGCTGATGATCGAAGGTACAACTCCTCAACGGTTAGGAGTTGGAGGATAATTCTTTCAATTTCATACGTATCTATAGACCTTTAGTCGTATACTTTCAAGTTATTTAGGTGAGCTGATGATTGAAGGTTAAACTCTTCAACAGTTAGGGATAAGATGATGATTTTAATATTACACGTACGTATATACCTTAAGTTGTATTCTTTCAGTTATTCATATGGATCGTTTTATTGAGTAGACATCCACTAAGGAAGGTATTTTGGAATTTCTACCCCTAAGGGGGTGAAATACGGGTTGAAACTGTGGACGAAAGTCCGTCATTTTTAAGTTAGAAACATGAAACTTTAACTTTGGGCTACTGATTAAAAATGAGTAGATACGTATTTAGCCGTTTCTGGATATTATTTTACTTGGTTACGCGCGACGCGACGTAATATGACCCCTGCCCCTGGTAATACCACGGCCTCACAGAAAACCGATGTGAAAAAGTGCTTGCGCTGTGTTTCACCGAGTGAGTGAGGATACCGGAGGCTCATACCCCAACCTCTCCCCCCATCCCACTCCACTATGCCCCAAAGGCCGGTAACGCATTTGTCAAATTATTTTAGAAATAATCAAACTTTACAAAATATACTATAAAACAATATATTATTTTCTGTAAATAAATGCAAAAAGTCAAACACGCGTGGTATTCCCAGGCGGTCACCCATCCAATTACTAACCACGCCCGATGTGGCTTAACTTCGGTGATCGGACGAGAACCGGTGCATTCAACACGGTATGGACGTTGGCAATCAGTTTGTTATATTTAACGTTGAGTATCCAGCACTATGACGTCAACTCAATGTTAAGTGTCGCTACAACTTTTGGCGCGAAAAGCGCGTTAGGGAACTTCGTTCCAAAAACATTTCTGATTGTTTTATTAATAACTAGGTTTCGCCTGCGACTTCGTTCGTCCGCGACTTCGTTCGCATTTAATAAAAAGTATCCTATGTTACTTCTAATACCTCTACAAGAATATGTGTTTCATGATGATCAGATTGATCAGCTAAGTAGTTTTCGCCGGAAAGCGTAACAAAGGAACTTACGTTCGCATTTTTAACATTAGGATTATTTATAAGACACAAACCGAAAGAAAATCCTTAATTACACCTTTTTGTCATCTACAGTTGTTAATTAATATGTGCAAGCAATTCTCGACATTATCAACTCATAATTATCAAGTTTTTTATTTGCATACATTCACGATCAACAACATTTATAAACGCCAAAAACTGTTTTTAGACATGTGTCATTAAGGACGGGAATTGCAACTGCAACATGCAACTGTATTAATATTATATATAATATTTAATAATATATTAATTCATCAATTTTTATTTTGTTTTTTGAATCCATTAAAAAAATAAAATGTCAGTCCTTAGTTCCTTACCTATGTCAATTGAGAAACATACATACAAAGTTTAAAGTGAATCCAATGAAAATAAATAAAGTTTCAAACAATTAATAATAAAAAAAGATTGTAAAGAGAAAAGCGGTTATTTTAAAATTAAAAACAGACATTTCAATTTTATTTATTTGTGTAGATCTCTCTGACGATAAAATATTACATAAATTATGTAGGTACTAAGATAATTAATTATTTAAAAAACGACATCTAGTGGTACATTTCGCAATAATACAATGACAATAAACTTGACAGTTGACTGTTGGGTTCGTATTGGTGTTCGGGGTCAGAAAATATCGTTGTAATTCACGATTTGATGCACTTAGTGACATCTAGGGAACATTAAGCTTACTATAAATCCGCGTACAGGTCTCGCCTAGTAGAGTGTTGGTCTAGTATATATTTCGTCAGTGGTATTATTAACTAATTTTCAACATAACAAACAAACAAAACAAAGTATTACTCGTATACTTATATAAGATATTGTTAAGAAGCAAACGATAGAATGACTTCCCCACACAATTATCTTCATAAGATTAGGGCTTCTACTAATCGAAGTATAGAATGTAATAAAACTTTAACTAATGTGTTATCATTTCAACAACAAAGAAGAAATAAAAACAGTTCTAAAGTGAAAACAGCCGAGACTTCTGAAGTGAAGAAAGTCAATACTTTCTTGCTACTGAAAGCAAGCAAAAGGGGGCAACAGTATATTGTTTTGTCCTATCCAGTTTCTGGTAGACATGATCTTTATTCGGGTCATCTTTGCTCGTTATTGCTATCAGATGTGGAACTATGAAATCACCAGATTTTGGACTATCAAACTTAAATAATTTTGTAGGATAGAAAATAAACAGTACTGTGTGAATGACTTCCATTCAACTCGCGGAGTTAGTGATAAGATAGTATAAAGGTTTTATCAAAAAAGACACTTAATGCAAAAATGATAAACATAGCCATTACATTACACGTGTATGAAAAACACTTTCAAATAACGCAAATAATGATAGGAGACATAATTTTATGATTATCAAGTATAGAAAATTAATATTTCTAGTATTGCGCTTAGTTGTATTTTTTTATTATTTGGACATCTGACACACAACGCCATCTATTTTCAAAGTAAGGAGAGCTTATACTATGGGGACTAGAGAATCGATATAACTACATATATACTTAATTGTTTTTAAACTTTCGCGACTATACATAGGATTCGACTGTAACGGTCACGGGTAGACTAGTAGGTCTGCCCGTGACTACGATTAGTGCAATTCGGTCGAAACGTCGGGAAACCAAAAAAGGTATTGTACCTTGTAGATATTATCGCGATTAAGTCCCGATTTACAGTCGAATAATACATTTATACTTTTTTTGAAATACGTAAGAAAACACCAAAACACCAGGAAAATCAGAGGTATGTAATACCTTTTAATAAGTGATTGCGTTAATTCCCGTCAAATTATTATTATTATAAAACAACAAAACTCTGAAATAAATATTTGCAAATCATACAAACATTTGGTTAGATTTGGGAATCGAACCCGATACCTCAAGCACAGCAGTCGCAGACGTTATCACGAGGTAGTCAAATGATATCAATAGCAAGCGAGAACAGTGTCAAATGAATAGTTGTGTGTTAGTGTTTATATGTAACTATGAAGGCTCGATCAAACAAAAGTACCGAACATAGACAATTTTTATTTTTTATTTAAATCTATACGACCCCAAAAAAGCCAGGTTATGTAATCATTGAATAATGCCATTATTTAATTCATAAAGTTGTTATTGAGGTTCATTTTGTATAATGTTTTATTATAATGATTTTCTTTTTAACAAATTAAAAGTAAATTTATAAAAATAATGATTCGGTAACACATCAATAACTAAACCTCTTTGAGTAGAAACTGTAGATGTAAACAGAATATATTTTGAAACGTTACTATATTTTTTTGTTTAATCCGTGAATTTGTATATTATCAAGTATTTGCAGTCTTATTATTATTTTTACGGGAATTAACGCGATCACTATTTCAAGGTACTACATACCTCTGTTTTGCCTGACGTTTCGACCAGGTTGCACTGGACGTGGTCACAGGCTGACTATATCGATATATAAAATAGTGATCGCGTTAATTCCCGTAAAAATAATAATAATTATATCATGGAACGCGAAAGTTTAAAAGTTAGTATTTGCAGTCTGTTAAAATCAAAAAATTTGAAAGTAGAGTTATTTTTTGTTTTGCTACAAAAATATGTGATTACAGACTTCCATTTTACACTAGGGAAGTGGACTGATTGATTGATGTGGGGTGGAGTATTTTTAGAGTTGAAGTTATATTTTTCAAAGACTATTCGTAACAGTAATCGATAGTGGATTCTTCTTTTAGTTGGGAGTATATGCGTCCCGTTTGTGCCCAATCAAATTTAAATAAAAAATACATGTAGCACTCGGAGACTGCCGCGGTAGAGGTATTGCATAGCATTTTTTATCAACTTATGCAATTATAATAATTTTTTTATTTTATTTTGCCAGTTTCTCATTTAATATTGTTCAAAAAGTATTAAAATAATAGAGGGCGTTAGTGTACCTCGTAGTTGCGTAACAGCTCAACAGATGGCGCTGACCGGTTTTTATTTATGCAGTTTTTTTTTTCTTTGAACATGTATACTTACACATGCGGTGAGTGTGGCATTTTATAGATATGGTAAATACTTATACACCTATACACTTTCTCACAAACAGCTGCTTAAGTCGGACATAAACGTTCAAGTATACCTGCGCAAACCTAGACTGTTTTGTCTATCTGTCTCAGAGACAGACAGATTTCATAGCAGCTCGTCAACGAATCTGTCTGTATCTTCTTCTTCTGTTGATTCGACGTTCGGAGCAGCTCGTCTCGATCCGTGCGAGCTTCGGGTGTGAGGTTTTATTTTCGTTACGTTACGGAATTTCTTGATTCGGTCGCCGCGCTAAAAATTCCCGCCGTGCGATGGAAAGTTAAGAAATGAAGAATAGTGTTTATGACGATTAATCACTGTGCCATGTATATTTGTATGGTAACAACACTGTAAATTAAATGTAAACTTGAAAGAAACCCTATTCCTACCGATCTGGCCAGTTTGGTACAGTAGGCCAAAATCTCCATTCTAAGGGTTTGTCCAGCAGTGGACTAAAAATTCTGTTGATGATTATGATGAGGCGAATTGAAGTTGTGGATACTTTTTTAATAGTGTTTAATAGTGACTGCACGTTTGGCCTATTGGTTTAACGGTCACCACGCCGTTTCCTACTTCGCCAAGTGTCGTGGTTTCAAATCCCACGTAGGACAACACTTTGTGTGATCCACAAATTGTTGTTCTGAGTCTGGGTGTTCTTTGTGTCCGTTTCATAATGTTTGTAAAGTCCCCCGCAACACAGGATTTATTCCTAATGCGTGAGTTGTCTTTAAAAAAAAAAAAAAAGAACAAATACTGTTATTATCTGTTTAAGTTTGTGTATCGTTATTATTTAATTATTTGAATATGTAACAGATGGGTAGATGCCATTAAATTTATGCATACCTATGTTTCAATTACATAAACACACAATTACAACGTTACACAAACAATGATATAACAACAGCAGTATATTCTCATTTAAGAACCGTTTTAATTGATATATCTAATATATATAAATCTCGTGTCCTCCGAGTAACTCCGAAACTATTTTTAATGTGTTTTGCAGACGTGCCTAAGATACGATAGTAAACATCACGCTCAGATCAAATAGGAGCCGAGCATGGTTGAAAAGAAACTAAGACGAAATTACTTGGCTCAGCCAGTTTTATACAAAAATATACTTACTCAAATCAACAACTGATTAGGTTTGGCAACAACAGACTAATAAAAAATCCAGGAGATATTAAATCTTTTTTACTTTTTATTCCTTTTTAAAACCTGTTTTTCATTTAAATTAAAAACAGTTTTCTTTTTTTATTTGTATTTATAGAAGATATTTTAATAAAACTTACGTCATGCGTCATGAACAAATTAACTTGCTAAGTTTAAAAATTCCTAATATTGAAACAATTGTGAGATTTTTCGTTTCATTAATTTACTTTAGAAAAACAAATTCTACAAAAACAATAATAAAAATGAATTGAGATCCCTTACACAGACCTAATATTGTCATTAGACCGCTGATACGAATAATAATATGCTATTAAATAGATATGTAATAAGGATAAAACCCTGATGCTTAATCAACAATAGTGCTCATTCCACTATTATTTGCCATGGGTACCAATCGAACAACGTCGACCAGTATCACAAAGATAAATCAAAGCTGTATTTATTTATTTATTTTTATTTTATTTATTTATATCTTTATTGTATACATAAAAATTACAATCAGTAAACAAAGGATGAGTTACAATATATGCAAATGTTACAATAGGCGGTCTTATCGCTCACGGCGATCTCTTCCAGACAACCACAACACGGATTTTCGATATCCAAAAATTTTGGAGAGCTTACATACATGTAACACATAATCCTCTACGTGAATGGTTAAAAATATCAGTTAAACAATCATGGACAAAAATAGCACCCATTCACATTCAAATTACAAACATACACAAAGTAACACACACATACTGATCATTTCTCCCACCAGGGCAGCGATCACTTTGTGATACTTGAGATATCTTACGGCCCATAGAATAAGGTATTCAATCGCTATAACAATGTCCCCTGGAAGGAGCAATGAACCACGGCAGTGTCACCGTGTTCTTACTATATACTAAAATAATTCAAGCACTTACAGGAGTGTGTGTCTTCACGTTCTTCTCGGCGTTCCCAAGAGCTCTTGGGTAGGTTCATCTGCTCTTGCGTCTCCACACAAACACACGCTCCTAAAATGCTGTACAAATTCCAAGGTATTCGAACCAATCTCAATAATCCCATTTCAGCTTACGCGAACACGCCTACAAACTCGCGACTCCACGACCTAACACAATACGGTTTATCACTAAAGAGACCGCGGGTCGATGGACAATACAATTAGCTTACTATCAAGGGATTTTCACAATAATACATAAAACGTCGGCCCGTTTCAACACAAATTTTGCACAAGCCTAGCCGATCAAACCGTTCTCAACTATTATAAGTATTTTAGCCTAACAAACCCAAAGTGTCATCACTATCACGCGGAGGCTATATGAATACACAACATTAACAATCAAATTCCATTACGGCACCGGCCATTTTTACACGAGTTCCTTTCGAACATTAACCTCAAACGTCAAACGTCAACACGAACCAGCGACAATCAAAATGTTGCCAGTACAATGACGTTCGAAATCCAACAGTCACCCGCTCGAACAGGTACGTACCTGTTCCCTAATCTACAGGCAGGCGAGATAACGTTGCTACCGCTCGTTTTATAACTGAGTCCCCAACAAGAACCTCTGCGGACCCGGGGCTCCCATCTTTACCATGAAACAAGTTAACAATGCGCCCCCGGCGCCAGCGCAGTGGCGGTAGGTTAGCATTCTTAACCAGCACGAGGTCACCAACATTATGGGGACCAGTAGAAATGGTCTGGAGTCAACGCCTCCAAGTCATTTGGATCCGAGCTGAGCGGACACAACGGTCGCGAGTTGAGAACGGCTTCTATCTTACAAAACAACGTCGCGAGTTCCTCAAATGTCAGCGCGGTCTGACCTACAATACGCCCTACATGCGTCTTAGCTGACTTAACAACGGCTTCAAAAATCCCGCCCCAGTGGAGGCAACCTGGTGGACTGAAGGTCCATTGTATACCCCGACGGGAGAGGGCTGTTCCAATATCCACTTTGTTTCCATTTAAAACCTGACTACATCTCGTAAGTATCGTTCTGCACCTACGAAGTTGGTTCCATTATCGGAACGAATCAGTGCTGGCAGTCCCCTTCGGGAAACGAATCTGTCCAAGCACGCTATAAAAGCTTCCGTCTTGAGGTCAGCAACGAGCTCGAGATGCACCGCCTTGGTGGATAGACAGACGAACACGCAAAGGTATGCCTTGTACTGTTTCGCGTTCCGCAGCCGCGAGCCTTTCACCATGAATGGGCCCGCAAAGTCTGTAACAACACCAGCCCATGGCCTAGCCTCATTCACCCGATCAGGGGGCAGATCCGATTCCTTCCTTGCCAGCCAAGGAGGGCCCCACCTTAGGATGGTTAACCAACTCAGGAGCCCGGCATCCCCTGGATGCACAATCCGACGGGTTCAACTCTCCTGGCACAAGTCTCCACAGCCATGAGTCGATCATGCTGCAAGACTCGCCGATCCGACAACAAAACTTACCCAGAACGTCTACTCCCAGTAGCACGTCAACCGTACCTGGGGTGTCGACATCAAACCCCAAACACACACGGAGGCAGTGGGCGAGACTATAGCCTCCGGTTGGGGACCAAATTTTGATTGGCTGCAATTTCCTAGCGGGGGCCCCCGGGGCCCCACGCATTATAACCCGAGCAACCGGGCATATCGTTGTGGTAGGGATCCCATCGTCCCTCGTAAGTGCCCCTCCAGTCGCGGCGCTCTACTTGGTGCCGTCCACGGATGGGGGGGGTGCGGTGATCCAACCGAGGGCGCTCCATGATGGGCGGCGAAAATCGAAGAAATGTCGTCATCTTCGGCGAGCACGATGATACCCGAGGCGGCGTTCTAGTGGTCGGCTGCGTTCTAATGGTCGGCGGCGAGCGCGATGACACCCGAGGCGGCGTTCGTTCGGCGAACCGCTCCATACTCGAGGGTGCATCCGCACACCCGCCCGTGCCAGCTCCAACTGAGCCACTGGCCCGCCAATAGGTCGGGGAACCGCGCGCGATGTTGGCCTGAACATCGCCCCCAACATCTTCCCTATGAGGGCCCTGGTCCCGTGGACCCAGGTTCCAAGTACGGCCCTGTGTACTTGCCCCCATCCGTCCCTGAGTCCGGCCCTGTCCATCTGCATGATGTTGGTCGGGCCTATTCAGGCAGAGCATCTCAAGATGGCGGCCTCCACAAATTTTGCACATTGTGGACCGAGCGCAATCCCTTGCTAAATGGGGACCCAGACACAAAAAACACCAGCCACGTTGCTTGGTGATCTGGCGTCTCCCCTGGACTCTCTGGTCCCTAAATCTTTGACAGGCGGCCACACCATGGCCATCCTGTTTACAATACAGGCAGGCATCCCGTACAGGTGTTGAGGCACCCATGAGTCCATACCACTTCCTTGGCGGAAGTCCCCTCTTCACAGGGCTCCAAGTAGTCATCTGTGGCTCCGCAGCGGGCTTCGAAAACGAACTCATGTTCTCTGCCCTCCGACACTCTTCCTCCAAAAACTCCATGAGTTGGGAAGAGGTGGGCAAGTTGTCTGCACCCTGACCGTGAAACTGCTCAAATCTGGTCTGCACATCCACTGGCAGCCGGGACAGTACTATGTATACTACCATGTAAGACCATTCTTCAACTGGCAAGCCTACATTTTCTAATGCCCTCGTGACACTTAACAACGGGTTCAACACTTCTGCCTGTATGGCAGAGACCCGAGTCACTGAAGGGATGCTAAACAGCCTCTTGAGCTGAGCATCAACCAGCCTTCTTTTGTTGTGGTAGCGCCTTACCAACATTTGACGGGCAATCTCATAATTGCCCTTGGTCACCGTCAAATGGGCTACCAGTTCCCTAGGCTCTCCCTTCAGAGCTGACATCAGTTGTGCCATCTTATAAGATGGCACAACTGATGTCCACTTAAGGGAGGATTTACCTAAGGCCTATAGGCCTTAGGTAAATCAGTGGTAAATCATAAAGTAAGTAATAGTAAATCATAAAGTGGACCAAACTATGAAATAAATTGATGAAGCTGACCCACTCACCGAGCTCTTCATCAAAGCTGGGTAGTTGTATCTGAGGCAGTTTGGATACAACCCCGCGAGAGTGTGGGCCTTCCACAGCTTCTTCATCACAGTCAGTTCTGCGCTGGCGCTTTATTTCAGCTATGCGCTGCTGAATGTCATCAGCAATTGAGAGGCACTGGTCAACATCAGCCTGCATCGCTGACCTTATCTGATCGCTGATCTTCTCCTCCTCAAGGGCCTCGACCTTGGTAAGCGTTTCCATCAATAACTCCAGCCTAGCCGGCGCATCCAAAGCTCGAGCCAACAGTGCATCCTGTCTATCTGGTCGGCCTAGGAGACCTTGAACCGATGTAAACCATCTCAATTCTGTGCTAATCTTAGCCCGGTACAATGAGAACGACATAGCGGCAAAACGACACTTACAAGTTACAATATTTTATGTATGTAACAAAACTATTTATTTAAACACTATTAGGAACTTTATATAAAACCCTATTAAGTGCTTGTGCAGTAACTTAATCTCAGATATATATATCTACCCACTAGTTTCTCTTTATCAATTCAAGATTACAACTCAAGACAATTGCATAAACAATTACAAATACTAATATATAACAATATTATTCTAGTAATATTGTCCCTGGGCTAGCAAAATCCAATTGTATGACACCAATATATTGGACCAAATGTTTCAAACAATTAATATTTACTATTAAGTTTTACAATTTAAGTTTTACAACTCAACCAATAATTAATGTGTTATTGGGTTAATATATTGGACCAAACAATCAATATCAAGTATACAATATAGTTTTACAATTATAAGTTCAAACTAGTAAACATCGAAGGTAGTAGAGCCACGCTGATTTCAGCACGAACGGGCCGGCTCGACCGGGGCGGTACTACCCTCGCACAGAAAATCAACGTAAAATGACAGCGATTGTGCTGTCGTGTTTCGTTGGTGAGTGCGAGACCGGAGGCCCAATTAGTCTAGTCAACAAGTTCCACACTTGTTGACTAGACTAAAAGATGCAGCAGCATCACTAGGCCGCCATAGTGTGGGTCGCCATACTGCACTGTCTGCATTCGCAGTGAGTATGGTGACCACCACTCTTGGATTCTGCTTATGCTTTCCATCAGGCAGAGTAGAGTCATTTTGGCGGGCCAAACATAAAAAAAAAAAAAAAAAAAAAAAAAAACATCAACTAGTAACAACAAATTTTACAATTTATTTATAAGTTTTATAATTAAATGTGTGAACTACCTACATTCAATCATTATGCTAATAAATTGTTTCAAATACTATTCTAAATAGCTATATCAGTGGAATCAAAGATATGTGGACAGTGGAACAGTATAATTACCTGCCTAACAACTAGGTTTCACCTTCTGAGTGGACTACGGGTGATCACAGCCCGGAGGTAAACCAAGCTCTTGCTACCAAAATGATCATTTCTCCCACCAGGGCAGCGATCACTTTGTGATACTTGAGATATCTTACGGCCCATAGAATAAGGTATTCAATCGCTATAACAATGTCCCCTGGAAGGAGCAATGAACCACGGCAGTGTCACCGTGTTCTTACTATATACTAAAATAATTCAAGCACTTACAGGAGTGTGTGTCTTCACGTTCTTCTCGGCGTTCCCAAGAGCTCTTGGGTAGGTGGGTAGGTTCATCTGCTCTTGCGTCTCCACACAAACACACGCTCCTAAAATGCTGTACAAATTCCAAGGTATTCGAACCAATCTCAATAATCCCGTTTCAGCTTACGCGAACACGCCTACAAACTCGCGACTCCACGACCTAACACAATACGGTTTATCACTAAAGAGACCGCGGGTCGATGGACAATACAATTAGCTTACTATCAAGGGATTTTCACAATAATACATAAAACGTCGGCCCGTTTCAACACAAATTTTGCACAAGCCTAGCCGATCAAACCGTTCTCAACTATTATAAGTATTTTAGCCTAACAAACCCAAAGTGTCATCACTATCACGTGGAGGCTATATGAATACACAACATTAACAATCAAATTCCATTACGGCACCGGCCATTTTTACACGAGTTCCTTTCGAACATTAACCTCAAACGTCAAACGTCAACACGAACCAGCGACAATCAAAATGTTGCCAGTACAATGACGTTCGAAATCCAACACATACATATATTCATAATCCTACATATATTCAATTTATATACATACAATACATATACAGATTAAAAATAATATTCTAAAAAGAGGATATAATATTTCTATATATCTATTTAATATATCATAATGACAAATAATGGTCCTTCACCAGCTTTTAAAAAATAGGCAAATTGTACTGTACAGGCTGTGTTGTAAAAACTATACAAACTTCAATTAAAAATATCTCGGGATGTTTCGCAGAAGAGATACAGGTGTAAGAGTGGTGTAAGAGTACCATAGCAGTAAGGGTTTTGAATACGACAAGCGTGGATGCTTGAGACAAAAGAAAAACAAGTTATAACTATTTAAGTCATAATAAATCTTTATTATTTAAAAGAACTTTTAATATTTCTCAGTTTATGATGTAAAATTATTTTATATGTAAGTTCAAAATTACACATTATATATAATACTAGCTGATTCGGCAAAAGTTGTTTTGCCATAAAAAAAAATTGGGGTATAAAAAATTGATGTTGGTTGATTCTCAGACCTACCCGGGAGTATGATATCTAACATTGTGACACGAGAATTTTATATATAAGATAAGTAGGTACAACATGTGAATGTATGTATTGTGGGGGTTTAGTGTAGCTCAGTGGATTAATGGCACCTGGATTTCGGGAAATAACAACACGACCGCACGCTTAGTACGTTTCTTTACTTTGAGATACCTATTCTACAATATAAGAATACAATTTATTATAATTCACAGTCAGGGTGGTCTTGACTCTACGACCGCTGACATGCGACTGTTTCTTCTTCAGCATTCCAAAAAGTCAACATTTTAAATTATATAAATCAAAACTAAAGAATATTCATTTCGAACAGGACTTTCCACCTGCCAGTATTGTGACGTGCAGGTTGTATATCTGCACCATGAAGGCTTAAGACGCCACAGTATGAACTGCATGTCATTACTAATCCTTAAATTTCTTTTAAATAGTTTATGACCTTAACTCTAAATGCTTAACTGTTCCATTTTAAATCATATAAACTTCGTTTTGTTTACTAAACATCTTCTGTACTTACCTTTAAAAAGGTTATGTTAAACGTCGGCTATGATCAAAGGTGTTTACTGTTTTATAAGGACAACGTTCCAAAGCAAAAAAAAAACTGCCATTCTCATTACGAGTGCTGAACGAAAGTAGAATCGTGACATCTCTGTACTCTCAACAGATTACCCATCTGGTGAAACCACAACTTTCATAATTTGTAATGCAAATCTATATCTATATAAAAATGAGTTTTTTTTAATGGAATTGGCGACTAACGAGCAGACGTATCGCCTGATCGTAAGCGATTACCGCCGCCCATGGACACCCGCAACACCAGAGACGTCACACTTGCGTTGCCGACCTTTGGGGGATGGGGGAGGGGTTGGGGTATGGGCCTTCGGTATCCTCACTCACTCGGTGAAACACAACGCAAGCGCTGTTTCACACCGGTTTTCTGTGAGGCCGTGGTATCCCTCCGGTCGAGCCGGCCAATGCATGCCGAAGCGTGGCTCTCCCACGGCCCCACGGTGTGTACACTTTTTTTCTTTCTTTTTTTTTCAAAAGACAACTCCCGCACTAGGAATAAATCCTGTGTCGCGGGGGACTTTACAAACATACATGAAACGGACACAAAGAACACCCAGACTCAGTACAACAATTTGTGGATCACACAAAGTGTTGTCTTACGTGGGATTTAAGTAGGAAACGGCGTGATGACCGTTAAACCACAAGGCCAAACGTGCAGTCTTTTTTAACGTTACCTCAAAAAGTTCTGTAGCAATTGAGCTCAAATTATTACACGACTATATACCAACCATTCTGGCCAGCATGGTATAGTAGGCCATCCTTTCTAAAGAGAGGCCTATATCCAGCAGTGGACTATTAAAGGCTTTTGATATTATGAGACAATATACAAACTGCATCAAAGTTGGTTTTAATCTATTATCCGCGTCAGTTTTATCCTCATTTCATACCCACAAAATGTGGTACCAATAGTTACCAGTATCTATATCTATACTAATATTATAAACTCAAAAGTTTGGAAGTATGGATGGATGGATGTTTGTTACTCTTTCACGCAAAAACTACTAAACGTATTTGGATGAAACTTTACAGTAATATAGCTTATACATCAGAATAACACATAGGCTACTATTTGCGGCAATGGCCGCCATATACGCGGTGGAGCCGCGGGCAACCACACAGTTATATAATAAGACCAATATAACATTTTAATTGTATAATATACTAGCTGACCCAAGCAACCTCGTTTGCTTTTATATATATAGATAATAAAATTGTTATATTTATCAAATTATCATGGCGGTTAAAACTGACCATAAATCATAATCCAGTGGATTAAGAGGACTAGATCACGGCCAGTCTTCAGCTCTGATGAAGTCCGGAACGTTCGTTTCTAACCAAGATTGGGTGGATCGGACTTTATGACCCGGCGCCGAGTCTTGCTGAAAGGACTTGTTTTTTGACCAACAATGGTATACAAGAGATACACTTGTGCCGATGTTTTGATACTTTTTCACAAAAATATGGCTCAGTCACTCCTTCATAGCTATCACTCCACCAAACCATCACTGAAGTCGGATAATGCCCACTCTGTCGACTAATTGGGACGCTTCTTTAAAGCTTTCAGCATAAATACGGTCATTTTGATTGTTAAAATATTGCTCAAATTTTGAAAAATATCTCATCAGTAAACAATTTTTTTCTGTGGACTCCCGTTGCGTACCGCTTAAGTAGTTGTTTTGATTTTACAACCCTATAATTTTTTAAATAATCAGTTAAGAAATGACCAGTGCGTCTCTTATAGTCTGCATCTTTTAAAATACGCGACATGGTTCTTGTATTTGGCTCCATACCTGCTTTCATATCATATAATCATAGCGATACGGTTCGCTTTATCAAACCACTCCATTTTAATATCACAAAAGTAAAAATTTTAACATAAAGAAAAACGGACTTCAATCTGGACCAAATTTAAATGGGACCATACGGGAATATTGAGTTATTCGTTAATTTGTCGCGTACATACATAATGCAAATCGAAGACTGATATGGATTTCTCATGGATGACATGTCAGAACTGGACCAAATTTAAATGGGACCATTCGGGAAGCACCAGCTTTCAAATAAAAAAAGAATCATCAAAATCGGTTCACCCAGTCCAAAGTTATGAGGTAACAAACATAACAAAAAAAAAACAGTCGAATTGAGAACCTCCTCCTTTTTGAAGTCGGTTGAAAATGTTTTACAATATATTGGCGCTAAAATATGAAAATAAGAAAACACAATGTAACTAAAAATTTATGCTTTTCGCATTTTTTTTATCTGTGCTATAAGAAGTTGCTTCGTGCCAAATTTCAAGATTCTGAGTTCACGAGAAGTAACCCTGCAGGTTTTAATTCCCTTGCGAGTATCGAAAATTTGCAGCTTAAACGGCTGTATCTTGGTTGCGTTGACTTATCAGTTTGATTTTTTCACAGCTCCAAGGTAGTCAAGGTACTGTAGACCTGAGTATTTGATATGAATTTCAGCTTGATACTCCACGCGTTCCTGAGAAAAAAGGTCTTGACAGACAGACAGACGGACAACCCTATAAGGGTCCCGTTTTTAACCGACTTCAAAAAAAGGAGGAGGTTCTCAATTCGACTGTTTTTTTTTAAATGTTTGTTACCTCATAACTTTTGACTGGATGAACCGATTTTGATGATTCTTTTTTATTTGGAAGCTGGTGCTTCCCGTTTGGTCCCATTTAAATTTGGTCCAAATAGAATTGAATTGAATCCGGTTTTTCTTGTTAAAATTTGTGATTATTGCTTTAGAGATACGAAACCCTAAAAAACTAAAATAATACAAAAGTTATTCAATTTACAATGCTTTATACACACGCAGACTTCGTTATCTCACTCCAAACACAAACAACAGTCCAAAATTAAAAGTAGTAGTTTTGTTTTTACATATCAGCTTTGTCAGCTTAAACAATGGCTTGTACCTAGACGCAGACAACTCTTTAATAAACAAAATCCACAATCCCAGTTTCATTTAAATGACTTCTACAGACTCTCGTGAAAATTATATAAAAGTTTTTCAGTACCTTTTACATTCGCAGTGAACTTTGTTTGTTTGAAAATTGAAAATTCAAAGCATTATTTCAAGGAGAAAAATATATATAATGCACGGGTTATTTTCAATAAACAAAATGCATCATGTCACGTCGCGCCTTTAGCGATAGGTATACACGTTCATCACGGTCAATATTTTGACAACTGAATGTTATTATGCCACCCAAGATATCATTTTTGAAAGTATTTTTTGTCAAACTTCATAGAAAAATGCTTACCGTAACTGTGAACACAGAGTGTGAATCTTCTGGTTACTTCTCAAAAGGTTTGAACTTTAAAAACTTATTTAGTACTAACTGAGCCCCGCGGTGTTACCCGCGGTCCAACAGTACCGCCGTGTCGTTACCTGGGGGTTGCCGCAGGGCGTAGCTAGTCCCCCCCCCCCAATGTATCCCTACGTTGTCGTCGTGGTGGGGCTTGCGTGAGTCGATGATTTCTGGGGCTATGCCGGTAGAGCCACTCATGCCGGATAGGCCCAGAAGGAGACTCCAGACTAAATGGGATACCAGACGGAGTCTGGCTACAGACTCCCGCGTGGGGCACTCTAAACGTCCCTCTGCTCTAGCAGAGGGCGTATTAGAGTGCCAGTAGTTCCGAGAGGGACAGGGGGCGGACGGATCCGGTCTGGTGCAGACCCCGTCCGGCCCAGCCGTAATCCTGAACGGACAGGACCGGTGGCTCTTCGAAGCCACGAGGACGTAAACCTCTATAAAAAATACCCCAAGCTCACGCTCTGACGCCTGGCAATGAGCTGAATCGCTGGAGGGAGTCCAGTGCCAAGGGCGTCCTCTGTCGTAGGACATAAAACTTAAAAAACTTATGACAATGGACAATACTAGGAATTTACCTACCCAGGAGGGTCCTAGACGCGACGCGTCTGGGGAATCCCTTCCGGAGCCAGTCGGCTCCGGCAGCCCCCAATCGTATTATGGGGGGGGCACCCAATGTCACACACGCCCGTCGCCGAGCGTCAAATCCGGCACCAAACTCGCGAAGGACGCGCCAACAGAGACGAAGAGGCAGACGCGGAACAGCAGAGGGCAGTTCCGAAAGGCGGACGCCCTTCTGCCCTCAGTCTCTACTGAGGAGATTACTGCGGCTCGAACGCCTGCAGCGGTGGGGCTCCCAGAAGTCGATCCGACTACTGGGAGCCGAAGAACAATGGAACGCACGCGTTCCAAGTCCGCCGTGGTTGTCACGGGTGGCGGTTCCGGTGCGAGGACGGACGCACCTGAAGCGATGGACACGGAGGAAGAAGGCCGGAAGCGCGGACGCCCCACTGGCTGCGAGAGTGACATCGCTCAGGCGATGTTGCCTCCAAAGGTGGCGAGCAGTCGGAGGGAGCGATCGCTGACCCCGGTGCCGGCCCCGTCAGGTTCCGTCTTCTGTAAGGCGGAGTCTTATAGGCGAGCCAGGGCGGACGGCGAAGTGCAGGCGGAAGAGGAGATCGCTGATCTCCTGCTCAAGATAGGGGAGCCGGTGGTGGGGGATTCAGTTCCCCAAACACCGACTTCCTTGCAGGAGAAAGCGCAAGCGGCGGTGGCCATCATAAACAAGGTGGCCACCAAGTCTGTGAACCTGAAGGGCCCTTTTGTGAGGGCCCTCAAGGACTCCTCCTCTGCCGTTGCTGAGGTCGTGGAGACCCTAGCTGGGGACATGGCTCGCCTTCAGGCGGCCAACGACCGCTTAACGGAGCAGGTGGCCGGGCTCAGCGCTCAATTTGCCGTCTTTCGGGCGGAGCGCTCTGAGCGTGAGGCCCCTGTCCCGTCTGCGTCCCAGCCGGCCCCCGCACCGGCCCCGTCTACGTCGCGGCCGGCCCTGTCTGCGTCCCAGCTGGCGCCATCTGCATCGCTGCCGGCCCCGTCTACGTCGCGGCCGCCCCCGTCTACGTCGCGGCCGCCCCCGTCTGCGTCGCGGCCGGCCCCGTCTACGTCCCAGCCGGCCCCGTCCGCGTCGCGGCCGCCCCCGTCTGCGTCGCGGCCGGCCCCGTCTACGTCCCAGCCGGCCCCGTCTACGTTGCAGCCGGCCCCTACCGTCCCTGGGGTGTCCGAAGATGTCCTGCAGCAGATGCTGCAGTACATGCTGCACGCGATGGGAAACCTCGTGGACGGGCGGATCGCGGGTCTGGAGGCGAGGCTGCCACCGGCCCCTATTGTTCGGCCGCCGCTCGCAACACCGAGGACGAAGGACACCTCAGCGCCGACCCCGCTCCCAGTGGTGGGTGGCCGAGTGACGTACGCAGCGGCGACGTCGGTGCCGGGCCCTACCGCCGCGCGCAAGAAGCAGCAGCGGGTGAAGGCTCCGGCCAGGACGGTTGCACCGCCGCCGCAGCAACCAAGGCCCCAGACGGTGGCAGCGACTGGAGCGGAGATTGCTCCGCTCCCCACTCCAACACCCCTGCCTGGCCCCTCCACATCTGCCCCCTCCAATGAGGGTTGGCAGGTAGTCGGGGGGGACAAGAAGTCGAAGAAGGCCAAGAAGCGGGCCAAGAAGGCTGCCCAAAAGGCGGCCTCTGGCCTGCAGTCGTCGACGGTGGCCCGGACCACTCCGAGGAAGCCGCGGAAGCTGCAGCCGCCTAAAACCGCGGCTGTAGTGGTCACCGTGTCACCGGAGGCGGCAAGTGGGGGACTGTCCTACGCGGCCGTATTCAAGACGGCCCGGGACTGTCTCGCCGGCGATTTCGCGACGGCAGGGGTCCGACTGCGCCTTGCCCAAACGGGAGCTCGAATCCTAGAGTTCCCTGGGGCTGAAGGCGCCAAGACTGCGGACACGTTTGCTGAGAAGCTGCGGGGTGTGTTTTCGGGCACGGATGGTGTTAGGGTCGCCAGGCCTACGAAGTGCGCTGAGTTGCGCATCTCGGGCCTGGACGACTCAGTGACGGCCGATGACGTCCGCGTTGCGGTTCAGGCGAAAACCTGTTGCGGCGCGGACAACATCAAGGTCGGCACCATTCGACCCGGTCCGGGAGGCCTTGGTGCGGCGTGGCTCAGTTGTCCCGTGGCGTCGGCCAAAATTTTGGGAGACGCCGGCAGGCTCCTTGTCGGTTTCGTGAGCGCCAGAGTCACAGTGCTGGCCGCGAGACCGATGAGGTGCTACAAGTGCCTGGATGCGGGACACACTCGCACCAAGTGCCTCAGTTGTTTCGACTGCAGTGGATTGTGTTTCCGCTGCGGTCAACCGGGGCACAGGGCGGCGGAGTGTTCTGCCGCCCCTCACTGCCCTGTGTGTGCGGCGGGCAATAAGCCCGCCAATCACCAGATGGGGCAGGGGGGCTGTAGGCCATCCCGTGCTTCTCAGCAAACATCGGGGGCTAGCCAATCGACCCAGGCTGCCTCCGATGTCATTCGTGCGTCTGCATCGTCGCCCATGGAGGAGGTTGTAGAGACGATCCATTAATGGACCACGTCTCCAACCTCCTTGTCCAGACGAACCTAAACCACTGTGCCGCGGCGCAGGATCTCTTCCTGCAAACCATGGCGCAGTGGTCGATCGGTGTTGCCGTAGTCGCGGAGCCCTACTTCGTTCCTCCCCGTCCAAACTGGATGGGTGACTGGGACGGCTCCGTGGCAGTCGTCGGTTCCGCGGCGGCTCATTCCCCGCCCTTGTCGCTTAGAGACAAGGGCTCTGGATATGTTGCCGCCGAGTGGGGGGGGATCACCGTTTACGGTGTTTACTTCTCCCCCAACCGGAGTTTGAGCGACTTCGAGGTCTTCCTTAACAACTTGGAGACCTCGATGCGGCGACTAGCGTCTGGGCACGTCCTCGTGCTGGGGGACTTCAACGCAAAATCCACTGCGTGGGGGTCCCCCAGGGCGGATGCCAAGGGCGAAGCCGTAGAGGAGTGGGCGGCTTCGGTGGGCCTCTGTTTGCTGAACAGAGGCTCCACCAACACGTGCGTGCGACAGCAAGGGGGGTCGATAGTGGACCTTTCGTTCGCTACCCCTGCTGTTGCCGCACGAGTAAGGAACTGGTGTGTCCTGGAAGAGGTCGAGACGCTCTCGGATCATCTTTATATCCGATTGGAGCTCTCCCGGTCCCAGGGCCCCAGTAGGGGTCACACGGCGCGGCATCCTTCCCGCTTTCCGCGGTGGGCTGTTGCCAAGCTGGATAGGGACCTACTAGAGGAGGCGGCCATTGTTCAATCTTGGCTGTCTCCGCAGGCCCCGACCGGGGAGGTCGGCGTGGACGTGGGGGCTAGCCGTTTTCGCGATGCGATTACGCAGATTTGCGATACGGCCATGCCCCGCGTCCAAGGTCGTCGGCCTCCTCGGAAGGAGGTCTACTGGTGGTCCCAGGAGTTGGCGGACCTCCGTGCGGCTTGTACTCGTGCCCGGAGGTCCTACACCCGCAGCAGGCGACGTCACCGTGGAGACGGTGGCGGGGACCAGCTTCATGAGGAGTACCGCGAAGCGCGGAAAACTCTGAAGCTGGCCATTTGCCGCGCCAAAGACGAAAAGAGAAAGGAGATGCTGGAGAGTCTCGATCGTGACCCCTGGGGTCGCCCATACCGTGCGGTGCGTCAGAAGCTCCGCACGTCGGGCCCCCCCCTTACCGAGACTCTCCAGCCCAGCTTCCTGCAGGAAGTGGTCGAGGGCCTTTTCCCGCAGCGGGCGGAGCACACACCCCCGTCCATGGCCTACGCGGTCGGAGACGACGGGGGTAGAGAGGACGCTGTGCCGCCCGTTAGGGAATCGGAGGTTGGGGCGGCTGTTCTTCGAATCCGTTCCAAGAACACCGCCCCCGGGCCGGACGGGGTTCCAGCCCGAGTGATGGCCCGAGCCCTCGACCATATGTCGGACCGCCTCAGGGAAGTGTTGGACGCTAGCCTGGCGTCCGGGCGCTTTCCTGAGTGCTGGAAATGCGGGAAGCTGGTCCTATTGAGGAAGCCGGGACGGCATGCCGATTCGGTCGCGGCCTATAGGCCCATCGTGTTGCTGGACGAGGCGGGTAAACTTTTTGAGAGGATACTCTCTGCCCGCATCGTCCGGCACCTCTGCGAGGTGGGGCCCGACCTGTCGGACGCCCAATTTGGATTCCGAGAGGGGCGTTCGACGGTCGATGCCGTGATGCGCCTTAGGGCCGTGACCGAAGAGGCAGTGAGCTGTGGCGGCGTGGTGTTGGCGGTGTCCTTGGACATCGCCAACGCCTTCAATAGTCTGCCATTTAGCTGCATCAGGGAAGCACTCCACTACCACGGGGTGCCAGAGTACCTGAGGCGGCTAGTGGCAGACTATTTAGAGGAGCGTACCGTCGTGTACGAGGACCGAGAGGGCGTCTTGAGACGGCGACCCATGTCGTGCGGCGTTCCGCAGGGGTCTGTCCTTGGACCACTCCTGTGGAACGTGGGGTACGATTGGGTCCTGAGAGGTCGTCTCCCCCCCGGGCTGGGCGTAATTTGTTACGCCGATGACACGTTGGTCACAGCCCGGGGGGCGAACTTCCAAGAGGCGGCGTGCCTGGCCACCAGGGGTGTTTCTCTGGTGGTCGGGCGCATCGAGGCGCTGGGCTTACGGGTGGCCCTGGACAAGACGGAGGCCCTATTGTTCCATGGGCCCCGTCGTGGTCCACCCGCCGGCGCCTCCATAGAGGTCAACTCGGTCCTCGTACCGGTTCGGGCCCAGATGAGGTATCTGGGCCTGATCCTCGACGGTAGGTGGCTCTTCGACGAGCACTTCCGACAGCTTGGTCCCAGGCTGGTCGACGCTGCCTCCGCCCTTGGGCGACTTTTGCCCAATTTGGGTGGAGCCAGCGTCGCAACGAGACTCCTTTACACGGGGGTTGTCCGGTCGATGGCGCTGTATGGCGCACCGGTGTGGGTGGCGGCTCTGACTGCCCTAAATAAGGCTCGCCTCTGGCGGCCTCAGAGGGTATTGGCAGTCAGAGCCATACGCGGATACCGCACGGTGTCGACCGAGGCGGCGTGCGCCTTGGCCGGAACACCCCCGTGGGATTTGGAGGCGGAAGTGCTCGCCGAAGTTTATCGACGGGTGGCTGGATATCGGGCGGAAAGTGGCTTTCGCCCTCCGCCCGAAGAGGTACGCGAATGGCGTGAAGCCGCTCGTCGAGCCACTATGGACAGATGGTCTTTCCGGCTGGAGACTCCACGCGCTGGCTTTGCCGCCGTGGAGGCCCTCCAGCCGGTCATCCTCGAGTGGGCAGGGCGGCAGCACGGGACCCTTTCCTTCCGACTGACGCAGGTCCTTTCCGGGCACGGTTGCTTCGGGAAGTACCTGCACTCGGTCGCTAGGAGGGAATTGAGTCCCGCCTGCCACCACTGCGACTGCAGTGAGGACTCTGCCCAGCACACGCTGGCGGTTTGCCCCGCTTGGGCGCCGCAGCGTCGGGCCCTCACTGCAGTCATCGGAGGAGATCTCTCGCTACCGGCCGTCATACGCTCCATGGCCGGTAGCGATAGCAGTTTTACCGCGGTCGCAACCTTCTGCGAAGATGTAATCTCGCAGAAGGAGGTGGCGGAGAGGGCCCGGGAGGACGATGTCCACTCGGACCCTATCCGCCGCCGGCGAACCGGGCGGCGGAGGCGCGCCTATCAGCGCCTCATGCCGCCCTGAGTGTGGCCGCGGATGGTCGGGACGGGCTTTCCCCTCCATCCGCTCTAGTGGCCACCCGCGAGGGGGCAACGTACGCGTGTGCCGTACGTCGCCAAATTGAGAGTCTACCAGCAGACGGTGCCCGCTTCTGTGCGGGCAGGCGCTGGGAGGGGTCCGGATGTGTTAATAACTGCAGTTCCCGGACTCCTCCCTTCACAGGCGCAGAGTGGCACACCGTGTGGTTTTAGTCGGTTCGAGTCCGACACACCGCCCCGCCGCAAGCCCCGGCGCGGGTGACGGTCCGAGGGGATTTCCACACGTAAAAAAAAAAAAAAAAAAAAAAAAAAAAAAAAAAAAAAAAAAAAAAAAAAAAAAAGGGCGTAGCTAGTCCCCGTGGCGTCGGCCAAACCGTGGCGTCGGCCAAAGTTTTGGGCGACGCCGGCAGGCTTCTCATCGGTTTTGTGAGTGCCAGGGTAACAGTCCTGGCGGCAAGACCGATGAGATGCTATAAATGCCTAGCATCGGGGCACACACGCGTCAAGTGCGGGAACTGCTTCGACTGCAGCGGTCTCTGTTTCCGCTGCGGTCGACCGGGGCACAAGGCGGCAGAATGTTCTGCCGCCCCTCACTGCCCTATTTGTGCGGCGGACGACAAGCCCGCCAATCACCAGATGGGGCAGGGAGGCTGTAAGCCATCCCGCGCTTCTCAACAGACATCGGGGGCTAGCCAATCGACCCAGGCTGCCTCCGATGTCATTCGTGCGTCTTCATCGTCGCCCATGGAGGAGGTTGTAGAGACGATCCCTTAATGGATCACGTCTCCAACCTCCTTGTCCAGACGAACCTAAACCACTGTGCCGCGGCGCAGGATCTCTTCCTGCAAACCATGGCGCAGTGGTCGATCGGTGTTGCCGTAGTCGCGGAGCCCTACTTCGTTCCTACCCGTCCAAACTGGTTGGGTGACTGGGACGGCTCCGTGGCAGTCGTCGGTTCCGCGGCGGCTCATTCCCCGCCCTTGTCGCTTAGAGACAAGGGCTCTGGATATGTTGCCGCCGAGTGGGGGGGGGTCACCGTTTACGGTGTTTACTTCTCCCCCAACCGGAGTTTGAGCGACTTCGAGGTCTTCCTTAACAGCTTGGAGACCTCGATGCGGCGATTAGCGTCTGGGCACGTCCTCGTGCTGGGGGACTTCAACGCAAAATCCATTGCGTGGGGGTCCCCCGGGACGGACGCCAAGGGCGAAGCCGTTGAGGAGTGGGCGGCTTCGGTGGGCCTCTGTTTGCTGAACAGAGGCTCCACCAACACGTGCGTGCGACAGCAAGGGGGGTCGATAGTGGACCTTTCGTTCGCTACCCCTGCTGTTGCCGCACGAGTAAGGAACTGGTGTGTCCTGGAAGAGGTTGAGACGCTCTCGGATCATCTTTATATCCGATTGGAGCTCTCCCGGTCCCAGGGCCCCAGTAGGGGTCACACGGCGCGGCATCCTTCCCGCTTTCCGCGGTGGGCTGTTGCCAAGCTGGACAGGGACCTACTAGAGGAGGCGGCCATTATTCATTCTTGGCTGTCTCCGCAGGCCCCGACCGAGGAGGTCGGCGTTAACGTGGGGGCTGGCCGTTTTCGCGATGCGATTACGCAGATTTGCGATACGGCCATGCCCCGCGTCCAAGGTCGTCGGCCTCCACGGAAGGAGGTCTACTGGTGGTCCCAGGAGTTGGCGGACCTCCGTGCGGCTTGTACTCGTGCCCGGAGGTCCTACACCCGCAGCAGGCGACGTCACCGTGGAGACGGTGGCGGGGACCAGCTTCATGAGGAGTACCGCGAGGCGCGGAGGACTCTGAAGCTGGCCATTTGCCGCGCCAAAGAGGAAAAGAGAAAGGAGATGCTGGAGGGTCTCGACCGTGACCCCTGGGGTCGCCCATACCGTGCGGTGCGTCAGAAGCTCCGCACGTCGGGCCCCCCCCTTACCGAGACTCTCCAGCCCAGCTTCCTGCAGGAAGTGGTCGAGGGCCTTTTCCCTGAGCGGGCGGAGCACACAACCCCGTCGATGGCCTACGCGGTCGGAGACGACGGGGGTAGAGAGGACGATGTGCCGCCCGTTAGGGAATCGGAGGTTGGGGCGGCTGTTCTTCGGATCCGTTCCAAGAACACCGCCCCCGGGCCGGACGGGATACCAGCCCCAGTGATGGCCCGAGCCCTCGACCATATGTCGGACCGCCTCAGGGAGGTGTTGGACGCTAGCCTAGCGTCCGGACGCTTCCCTGAGTGCTGGAAATGCGGGAAGCTGGTCCTGTTGAGGAAGCCGGGACGGCCTGCCGATTCGGTCGCGGCCTATAGGCCCATCGTGTTGCTGGACGAGGCGGGTAAACTTTTTGAGAGGATACTCTCTGTCCGCATCGTCCGGCACCTTTGTGAGGTGGGGCCCGACCTGTCGGATGCCCAATTCGGATTCCGAGAGGGGCGTTCGACGGTCGATGCCGTGATGCGCCTCAGGGCCGTGACCGAAGAGGCAGTGAGTTGTGGCGGCGTGGTGTTGGCGGTGTCGTTGGACATCGCCAACGCCTTCAATAGTCTGCCATTTAGCTGCATCAGGGAAGCACTCCACTACCACGGGGTGCCAGAGTACCTGAGGCGGCTAGTGGCAGACTATTTAGAGGAGCGTACCGTCGTGTACGAGGACCGAGAGGGCGTCTTGAAACGGCGACCCATGTCGTGCGGCGTTCCGCAGGGGTCTGTCCTTGGACCACTCCTGTGGAACGTGGGGTACGATTGGGTCCTGCGAGGTCGTCTCCCCCCCGGGCTGGGCGTAATTTGTTACGTCGATGACACGTTGGTCACAGCCCGGGGGGCGAACTACCAAGAGGCGGCGTGCCTGGCCACCAGGGGTGTTTCTCTGGTGGTCGGGCGCATCGAGGCGCTGGGCTTACGGGTGGCCCTGGATAAGACGGAGGCCCTTTTGTTCCATGGGCCCCGTCGTGGTCCACCCGCCGGCGCCTCCATAGAGCTCAACTCGGTCCTCGTACCGGTTCGGGCTCAGATGAGGTATCTGGGCCTGATTCTCGACGGTAGGTGGCTCTTCGACGAGCACTTCCGACAGCTTGGTCCCAGGCTGGTCGACGCTGCCTCCGCCCTTGGGCGACTCTTGCCCAATTTGGGTGGAGCCAGCGTCGCAACAAGACTCCTATACACGGGGGTTGTCCGGTCGATGGCGCTGTATGGCGCACCGGTGTGGGTGGCGGCTCTGACTGCCCTAAATAAGGCTCGCCTCTGGCGGCCTCAGAGGGTATTGGCGGTCAGAGCCATACGCGGATACCGCACGGTGTCGACCGAGGCGGCGTGCGCCTTGGCCGGAACACCCCCGTGGGATTTGGAGGCGGAAGTGCTCGCCGAAGTTTATCGACGGGTGGCTGAATATCGGGCGGAGTATGGCTATCGCCCTCCGCCCGAAGAGGTACGCGAGTGGCGTGAAGCCGCCCGTCGAGCCACTATGGCTAGATGGTCGTTCCGGCTGGAGACTCCACGCGCTGGCTTTGCCGCCGTGGAGGCTCTCCAGCCGGTCATCCTCGAGTGGGCAGGGCGGCAGCACGGGACCCTTTCCTTCCGACTGACGCAGGTCCTTTCCGGGCACGGTTGCTTCGGGAAGTACCTGCACTCGGTTGCCAGGAGGGAACTGAGTCCCGCCTGCCACCACTGCGACTGCAGTGAGGACTCGGCCCAGCATACGCTGGCGATCTGCCCCGCATGGGCGTCGCAGCGCCGGGCCCTCACTGCAGTCATCGGAGGAGATCTCTCGCTACCGGCCGTCATACGCTCCATGGCCGGTAGCGATAGCAGTTTTACCGCGGTCGCAACCTTCTGCGAAGATGTAATCTCGCAGAAGGAGGTGGCGGAGAAGGCCCGGGAGGACGATGTCCACTCGGACCCAATCCGCCGCCGGCGAACTGGGCGGCGGAGGCGCGCCTATCAGCGCCTCATGCCGCCCTGAGTGTGGCCGCGGATGGTCGGGACGGGCTTTCCCCTCCATCCGCTCCAGTGGCCACCCGCGAGGGGGCGACGTACGCGTGTGCCGTACGTCGCCTAATTAGAGAGTCCATCAGGTGACGGTGCCCGCTTCTGTGCGGGCAGGCGCTGGGAGGGGTCCGGACGTGTTAATAACTGCAGTTCCCGGATTCCTCCCTTCACAGGCGCAGAGTGGCACACCGTGTGGTTTTAGTCGGTTCGAGTCCGACACACCGCCCCGCCGCAAGCCCCGGTGGGGTGACGGTCCGAGGGGATTTCCACACGTTAAAAAAAAAAAAAAGGGCGTAGCTAGTCTAAAAAAAATTAGCCTAAGTTACTCCTTATACCATCAGCTATCTACCAGTGAAAGTCTCGTCAAAATCGGTCCAGCCGTTTCAGAGATTAGCCGGAACAAACAGACAGACAGACTGACATAAAATTTAAAAACTGTTATTTTGGTCTATGTACCGCGTATGCATACATATGCATTTAGTAAAAAGTGGTTATTTTAATATTACAAACAGACACTCCAATTGTATTTATTTGTATAGAGTATAGATTTTGTCGAAGTACATAATTGTATCCTTGAATACTAGTGGAATCCAAATGGAATTAAAAATTAAGGAGTACTTAAGCACTTTAGAATTTAAGTTTAGATCTTAATAGATGAAAGTATCTACACACAACTTAAGTCCGCTATACCAAATCAAATAAGTAAATAAAGCACTAAACTACACAGTTTTAGAATATATAAAAGTCATAAATTTATGAATGCTAATACCTTATAAGTGATGGCTATAGGCCTAACACACGCGCAAAACAGAACTATACTTTGTTATCGTTTATTTTCTTTTTGACAGCTCACGCCTATAAATTACCGTTTTTTTTCGGAATAAAATACTACAGTAATGTCGTACTTTATTGACAGTGACGGTAATTTAGTGAAGTGCCCTGTGCATTACAAACAACCACAGACTATATCTTGAAATCCGATAAATCGGTCGGTAAATAAAATTTTTTCTGTAAATTTTATGAAAAAAGGAAATAAAAATAGTATCTATGACTCCAAGATTGATTATTTGCAAGGAATTATGTCGAAATCTCAGAATTTAGGATCAAACCAAGAATAAAGAACAATAGCTCTGTTCATTAATCTAATTCACTGATTTATTATTTATATTTTTGTTTATTTCTTCCATAATATAAAAAAACTAATAAAGGAATAATTAATATTTAAACTATAAATATTTAATTAAATCGATTGAAAGTTCTTCATAAATAAAATCACTGCTCATTTCAAATCGAATCGGTAATGTGTGAGGGCGTCACTAATTTCGAAAGTTCTTGAACTGTCAAAAACAAAATAAACGAATGAACAGAGTATAGTTTAACTTCTACACATACATGATCTGAACATTTGTGGGGGCAGTCACGAGTTGACAACCATCTCTAGTTTCGTTGCCGTGGTGGCGCTATAGTATTATATTACTAGGTGATTAGCAAAATATGCACTTCACTATGTGATATACGATACCTAGTAATGAATTGTCAGAAATACTAGAGTCAAAGAAAATTAGGCCTGGTAGCATAAATTAAATATGATTTAGAGTTCATTTCACGCAACTTTTAGCTAAATAATAATACATTCATTTGGTTTATGTATTTTTTTCGTCAATCTTTGGTAAAACTTTGTTTTATGGTTTGTGTACACGTCGGTAAGTCAAAAGTTTTGCATCGATTATCTCAAATTTTCTCTCTCTTTTCTTCAAATTACACGCTGCAGATCTGATTTTAATATATTGTTGTGACCGCAATGTGCCACGGTCAAGCATTGCACGGTACATATAGAAATAATGGAACGTAGACAGTGGGATATTTTTCTTGTTTACAAATTCCACCAGTTCATTGAAATGATTCTAGTCCATAATAAATTGGAAGAGATCGTTCCAAACGAAAAGTTCGCCCCTTGTGCATTATTCGTACTTTATGTTTTACCTTTTGTTTTCTGTAAAAAGAAATGTATGTGGTTGCTTGTGTCTCTCACTGGAGGTGAAACTAAAAGTGCTAGAAATTTGTGAGGAAGTAATGTCCACTATGAAGAGGACGTCAAAAGGATTTAGAGAGAGACTCTTCTATCCCAAACAGTGTCCCAAAAGTAATGTGTGAACTTAATTAAATTGATATTAATAATGTTTTGGGCTACCAGCCAGTTACCAGAAGCAGGTCCGAGTTGTGCGATGTGTCTGCGTGAAGGTCTGTTGAGGTTCTCATACACGCCCATCAACATAACACATTACCGACCGCGTGGTTTTTGTCGTTTTTGTTTCCCAGATACAACTGCAACGGTAGCCCGCAAAAAGAGATGGCTCTGTTCTTATAGATGTACTGTGTTGTACTTATCCTTCGATGTGTACTAAAGTGCTCTAACAGTTGCTTCATACCTCCTTCGTGTGTCTACTTAACTTCTTATAATGCTCCCAACTGCTAATGGCCATTGTGAGAATTTGATTTTATCGTATTCGTAAAATTCTTAATTTTTCAAATACAATTATGATTGCGATATAATACAAAAGTTGCAAAACTTTTTTATTACAGATCGGTCCGGTATCTTCCCTCACTCGATGAAACACAGCGCAAGCGCTGTTTCACACCGGTTTTCTGTGATGCCGTGGTATCACTCCGGTCGAGCCCGCCCATTCATGCCGAAGCGTGCTGTCGTGTTTTTTTGTTGAATGCGAGACCGGAGGCCCAATGATGCAGAAGCATCTCACTAGGTCGCCATGGTGTAGGTCACCATGTTGCATTGTATGCATTCGCAATGAGTATGGTGACCACCATTTTTGGATTCTGCTTATGCTCTCCATCAGGCATCTTCCATAAAAAAATTGTTGACTGAGACCGTAGTATCACATCAGTCGTGCCGCCACAACTACAAATATGTTGAGTACTGGCTCTGTTTTAATAAGAACCTACAGGATTCTAATTTACCTGCGTCCTGAAGTTCCCAGCGATCGTGAATCATGCCAGATGCATCTTGCAGTAAAAGAGTATTTACATACCCAGTAACTCATTAAAAATGATCTACCTCAAACATTCTTTAAAATGCCTTCATAAAATATAAGCAATTTACAAATAAAAATTATCTAATGAAACAAAGCTTTAACTAACTAAACAGCTAAAATTAGCTTCAACAGTTATCATTCAAACTTACTGAAATCAATTATAATTATTTTAAAAGATAATGTTATTCTTTGAACAGTTAATATTTATGACTGTGGCTTACGTGTTTACATATTAGCCTTGGGCATTTCATAAACTTAGTAACAATCATTCAGAAGAGGGGAAAGATTACATGTACAGTATGGATTGAATCACTTAACTTAAACTGACGTTTGATGGGACGCCCCAGGGCTGAGCTCATGGGCGGATGTGGACGTATCACCAATTATATGTATATTGTACACACTACACACAATATTGGCAGACACGCATAAAGTTTTGTTGCAGCGCGGAAGCGGCGCGGCGCGGTGCGGTGCAGCACGGCAGCCGGCCCGACACGCGCGGGGTTCGACCGATCGCTCAGCGCGACCGATGAATGACCATTCGACTCGAGCCCGCCGAGCGCACCGCATGTGATTCGCGTTCGCTCCCCACAGCGAAACTTTACTCGTTCGTACCATTGTGAATGAAGTGTTGTTTTGACTGATCAAAACATTTTACATACCGATACTTTTATAAGACAGTTTTGGTTTTGTGTTGTTTGATTTTGTTTTTTTTTTTGTGATCGCACATTGGAGGAGATCAATTTATTTACAATACTGTCGTCTGTTTACGGTAAGTACCAGTTGAATTTTAATTTATTTATGTAGCGTACAGCTGATTTATACGACAAGAGGAGATCGTGCCGTGGACCGAATTCTGCGAAGGTCGCAGTCGATAGCGAACAACTTCGTTTCTATGTTATTAATCGTATTAGGTCATGCAGGCATCGATGATTTCTAATTTACCTACATCTTGATTTATTGTCGTCGAAGAACTTTAAAACAATCATAATTTACCTTCTAAATACTTCACTAGCCATGCTTTTGAAACTCAAATGACATGATTACTAAGATTATTAAGCAAACTACAATTAAATACACTTTAGTAATTGATAATTTCATCAAAAATCACTTGCTAGACGAAGGTTGTTATAAAATACTTATGTAGCTAATTAATAACGATAGACTGTTATAAAACTTATAAGTACAGCAACAAATATTACTTTTCCTTGTAGTTTGTTCTTAACACCTCTTTATTTATTATTAAAACAAAAACTAAACAAAGAAGCTTAACAGTTGTTTTTTACTAAACCTAGAATAAAAGCGTGCGTTGAAGTCTTTTGCAAGCAAAATTACAACATCATAAATTATAAAAAAATCATATAGACCATAGTAGATAGTTTTCAATCTTTCCAAACAAATAAATGCGCAGATATAAAGTAAAAAACTTGTATTAGATATAACTCTTATAGATCCTTTTGTGTATGTACTCATTAGAGTATATCTAGAGCACTAATACCTAGTATCCGTATTGGATTAACACTAACATAAATATTGTTATCTTTGGTAATGAGCTCATTTTAAACATCATTCAACTGTCCTTGCTAACGCATTGAACATTTTATTTCAACTTCATTTCCCTCGCAATGTTCGCTAGGCCGAACAACTGAAGAACATAGTCAAAACAATTTAGTATTCGAGATATGAGACATGTTTCAATATGGCAGGTTGCCATTATTTATAGCAATTCGTTTTATTTGAACTCCGCAATTCAGTCCTTTTGATGGCATTTAGAGGAATTACTATAAACTCGCGACAGTTAACACACGAATGCTCTTACTACTGGAACTAAAGTATGTATTTACATCAGTCAGATACACAGCTAATACTTACACGATATAAATTCTGTAAAAATACAATTATAAAAAAAAATCGTCCAGAATGCAGTTCACACTTGAATAAAAAATCATGCTTAACATTTATACACAATAATAGAATATCATTGACTAACTTATCAGCATCGTGAAGATTAATCATTTGAACTAAATTGTCACGTATAAGTGATAAACAAAGATTTATTTTGCTTTTATACAAATATTTAATGTCATTATAATAACCCACCCCGGGTCGTTCCCGGCGCAAAAGTGACCATGATACTAGCAGCGTTGCCCCGCTGGATAGCAATGGACATCCTCTGCACCAGAAACGAACCAGAATGAATGTTTCTGCTATAAAAAACCAGCCTGAGTGATTTTTTCATTGCTACAGTGCAACGTATACTTATTAACGTATTTTTTCTTTTTAAAAACAACATCACCTGCACTATGAACACATCTTGTGTCGCGAGGGAATTCAACAAAGACTTTCAAAAGATTAACAGCTCGTTCAATATTCTGATACAAAAGAATAACAAACTCCTAAAGATAAGTTATACGGCACTAAATATGTATTAGCAACCGGTGACCCGTTTTCGGCGATACGTATCATGACGACTATTGTAAACAATGTTCAGTCATCCTTCTCTGACATGCTAAGCACAGAGCACATGCTACCGTTACTACTACATGTTAACGCATATCACTCAAAATTGTGTAACACGATTACTGAGCTTTAGTTAAAAAAATACACGTTGATAATTTAATCTCGATTCTTTTAACACGAATTCATAAACATTCCAGTAAAAGATTTTTCATTTACCATAAGTCGCTAATTTACCTGGTTTTAAGCAATAATTTAATCTACCCAATTGGATAGAAGATGTCAAATCAAATTCATTTTCGGTCGGTGGATAATGTCTCAAGAATTCTTAAGACATAATTTTTAACCCCCGACGAAAAAAGAGGGGTGTTATAAGTTTGACGTGTCTGTCTGTTTGTCTGTCTGTCTGTGGCACCGTAGCTCGCGAACGGATGAAGCGATTTCAATTTAGTTTTTTTTTAATGAAAGGTGAGTTACGTGCGAGTGTTCTTAGACATGTTTCATGAAAATCGGTTGAGTCGTTTAAAAGTTATGTCAAATCAAATCAAAATCATTTATTCATCTAAGACACCAAGTGACACTCATGAACGTCAAATTGAAGCTATAGTTAAAAATCATAGATCGACAAAATATGGGGGTGAAAGTGGGGAAGAATAACCTAATGTCCGCAAAAATATCATCGAGTGGGGTCTCAAATGAAAGCGTATAACGTGCACATTACAAAATAAATGTAATTGATAACTTCGACCTGATGCTGCATAGGGGGTTTTTCAAATTTTAAATTTATTACCGACAACGTGTTTCAAAACATTAGTCATTTGTTTACACAGTTGTAAACTTGGAACCTTAGATACTAAACTCTTTGGAACTTGAAATCAAATACTTTAAGTATCTAACAAAGTACACTTTCAGGTTCCACCATGAATCAATGATATCATGGCCGCTTCTGTCGTTATACCTAAGTATATATAAAAGAAAAAATAGTGAAGGAGTGTTATATCGTAAACACGCGAACTTTACCAGAGAAACAATAAAATAATATTGCATTTGTATTCAAACGTGGGATAGATAACAGTACTTTCGTATCAAGTTAATTGCCAAGTAAAATGCGGAGTATACATACGCAATGTGGGTGTGTGATACACATATTATTATGGTTTTCTTTCATGCTATAAGGTAATATAGAGGTTAATTCCCCTTACTAATGTACAAAAATATAGAATGAAAATTCCATAAAGATAAAGAAAAATATTTAAATTTAGAATTATTTACATAGGAACAAAATATACGTCTGTCAAACATGGTAGGCCTAACCTCCTTTTTACGAAAATACTCCACTAGTGTATTATTCAAGGCAGTTGATATAAATATAGTAAATTAATAATAAATAAATACTTTCGTACATCTAACACACAACGCCATCTTGTCTCAAACTAAGCAGAGCTTTTATTTTGGATACGAGACAACTGATATAAATACATATTACTCTTCTTGTACATACATACAAATTATGCATAGAAAACACCCAAGGCTCCGAATCAAGTATTTGTAGATCATACAAACATTTGGTCCGAACCAGGAATCGAACCCGAGACCTTATGCACAGCAGCTGCGTACGCTACCACTGCGCCAACAAGGCAGTCTAATTGCAGCAGAAATTGTAAAAAAATATCGAATTTCGCTATATTTTCGGTTCCCCTTATACATGTGTTTTGTGTCTATTATCAACCGTCATTGGTTATTTTTTTCGTCTACATGTAATAAAATAACATATTTATTTATATTTTATTAAACTGATGTCATAAAGTGTGTTTATAAATTATGTGGTGATTACAAGAATTTTCTTTGAATAATGACATTATTGACAAACACACTGTAGTTACCGGTAACTAAGTCCTTAGTTTATTTATAAAACAACGGTATATTTTCTTACACTGACTAGAATGTAACCACTTATATGAAGATAATCAATAGAAACATTTTTATGGCGTCCATTGCCAAAAAGAGACGCTACCGATATCTTGTACAATGAGCATGCACTTCTGAGCGACTCATGCTTCGTTGAAACGTAATAGTTATAATAATAATTACTTCTCTGGTCTAGATAAATTACGGTACTATGCTATTAGAATAGAATAAAATTGTATTGATTCGAGTATTACAGTTTTTTATAAATACACACAAAAACTAAAACATCGAAATAAAAAGGTCTAAGCGTCAGCTAGTGATTTCGCATCGATAATCAAGCGCTGGTTTTTAGCTTAACTTACCTTTGACTCGTGACTTACCCGTTTACAAAAAAATATTTAACTCATTTAAAAGTGTTATTATTCTACTTCTCTCTTATGTCTGTCTCTGTTAACAACACTTGAAGACGAGAAATCCCGACAGTTAGTCAAATGTGTCGTCTCTGAATGACTTCGCAAGACTAATCTCGTATACTAATTGACTGTAAAAGCTACAGAAAAATTAGTAAAATAAACTAACTGTAGTTTATCATTATTACTTTGTGCATAAAATACATTCAGTCATAAATTGATGTCTTCAGATAATTATTTAGTACCTAGATGAACTAGCTTTGCTCGGGTTTTTTTTGGTAAATTTTCTAAGATTGTATTTTACCTAGAAAACCCCCCTGCATACTAAATTTCATGACGATCGTTGTAGCCGTTTGAGAGATTCAGATTCCATATATACAAGAGTTGCTCGCTTAAGGGTCCGTTCACACAGACAGGCTCGGAGAGAAGAGCAGATTTTTTATCACATTGGAAACAGAGGTTTGAGTAGTTGTAGTAAGGTTTATTTTTAACCGACTTCAAAAAAAGGAGGAGGTTTCTCAATTCGACGGTATATAATTATGTTTTTTTTATGTGTGTATGTTTTGATTTTGATGATTATTTTTTAATGGAAAGGAGATATTCCAACGGTGGTAAAGACCAAGATCTGATGATGGAATCCAAGAGAAAAAGAGTCGAACCTTGAAGTCGGTTTTTATTTTGTTATTTTTTTTTCTCTGTTATTATTGCATGTGCACTTCTTTTGTCATCAAGAATGCTTGAACGCGCTTTGTGTGGAATAATAAGAGGAGCTGACCGGCTCCGATTGCGTGCTCTTTCTCGATACGATCCGGTCAGTGTGAAAAGAAAAAAGCGGCCCGATGCTTTCTGAGCCGGTCTGTGTGAACGGACCCTAAAGATTATATATTATATAATCTATACATATATAGATATAACGTAAGATAGATAGATTCATCACTACTTAAAAACTACTGAGGAATCTTGTGATGTACTCGTCTTACACATTCACTATAGGTGATTACTAAAATCCTTAAATGTTCACAGAGGTACTTTAGGAATAGTGCATGTGAAATTACTGTAACGGAAACCCCATATTTTTACGCTCATTAAGTTAACTTCAGTACCGTGTTTATTAACTGTTTAGTATTTAAACACATAATTTTCATATCTTTATGCTGTTGGTAGTTGGTATCGGCAAATATTTTGCTCCAGCTTGCAGTTTGCTAGGTATTTAATAAGCAATAATATTACTGCATAATACATGTATTAAGTTGCACAAAGTGTTAATTTTGCTATAGGGGTGTTTTTTTTTTTATTAGTATAAGGTCTCTGTTGAGATTCATGCAGTGTTTGGATCCTTTGTTTTTATTTAAAAATGCGTGCAAATGCCATTTAATAAAACGAAAAATAACCTCGATATGTTAGAAAGCTAAAACTATGTATTATTGACCCTATTTTACTTTATGTTAATACGTATAAGCACGAGTCACATAAGCGCGAGTGAATAAAATAATTACCTATTGTGTACTGTGAAATTCTGATAAACGAATTGTTATACTATTGTTTCATAGGGGAGTAAGCCACAACACCGGATTTGTCCTACACTCCTTTATGTGCACTACGACACAGTGACCAAACAAACTAAAAATAATTCGCATTTTAGAGGTTATGAACCTTGACTGTTAACAATAATTACATCGTTTTCGCAACTTTTAAAAAGTAGGAAATTAGATATAATTGGAAACTAACTATTTACTATTTATACATTCTCTTGTACGTGACGTCTATTTAAGAACAAAATTAATATTTGCTTTGGTGTAAATTTTGCATGATCATCTGGTTGTCTACTAAACTGTGTTTAAAGTTTTAAGGTAAAGTTTCTATCGCATAGGAAAGTAACTTTTAAAAAGTATTCGGCAAGGAATTTGTGCTGACCGAGCAAACAGACAAACAAGAAAGCGATTCAATGCAAACCGGGTAAAAATGTCTCTGTTCTCGCGCGTGGTTATGCGCATGGCCGCAGTGTTTAGTAGGATTCTTGCCGGACACAATAGCTCCTACAATGAAGACAGTAATGTAAACTTTACGTACGTGCCGCCGGCGTATAATCACGGATTAGGTTACAGAAACTAAGCAGATAAATGAAAATACTAACAGTGTTCGGTCGCCACTGTTAATATAGTAAACACACAAAGGTGGAGAGATGCAGCATTATTATACATTTGACGTGATCATAAATGTGTTAAAAAAAGACCAATAAGTACCTAATAAAATAATTCAAATACATTTTCATTTTTAATGAGATTCAACATTTACCTGACATTTCACTATATGGTGTACTAGCTTTTATACGCAGCTTCGCTCACGCAGACTTTCATCCCTGATTTACCCCCTTAGGTGTGGAATTTCAAAAATTCCTTTCTTAGTGCTCACTTACGTTATATAAAGAACCTACATGCAAAATTTCAGGATTCTAGCTTCAGCGGTTTGGGCTGTGCGTTGATCTCTGGGTAAGTCAACTTACTCTTTTATATATATAGAAGATATATATAGATAGATAACAATATTAAGCGGAGGAGAATTTATATGATTCATGTCAGCTTAGACGTGGTGCCTATTCTCAGCGGGATCAGATCAGAACATCATAAGGTCGAGATCCGCCGGGTAAACGGAGCAACCTTTATGGACAAAACTTAACGGAATTCTTCATTAAGAGATAAATATTAATAATTGAGTACATTGTCATCGTAGAATTCTGCCGTAGTTAAATTTATAAAAGCTTTTAAACTATATTTTAAAAGACTAACTTGCCAATATTATGATGACTGCACGTTTGGCCTAGTGGTTTAACGGTCACCACGCCGTTTCCTACTTCGCCAAGTGTCGTGGGTTCAAATCCCACGTAGGACAACACTTTTTGTGATCCACAAATTGGTGTTCTGAGTCTGGGTGTTCTTTGTGTCCGTTTCATGTATGTTTGTAAAGTCCCCCGCGACACAGGATTTATTCCTAGTGCGGGAGTTGTCTTTTAAAAAACAAGAACAAAAGAAATCAAGTCTCGTGTCTAACAGTTATAGCTCTAGAATACACAATTTAATGCGGAAAAAGTCAATGAAATCTAATGTACTTTAAATTTTTTAAATCCCTGAATGGTCTTGAGGCCGTTTTATTAAACACACAAATTTCTTATAAAATAGCCGTCGCATTTCTGAATTGAGTGAGAAACAAACAATGAAAAAAACTTCTAAATGTCGAATGTAGACGCCGTGTGAGCTAACAAACAAGTCATCGTGTGCGAAGTAAGGACAATAGTGCTGCGATATTGTCTAGCACACAATGTTATTATTTCTGCTTAGCTGGCGGCTATACCAACAATACGGCGTCGTAGCATTTCAGATTCAAATTCTTAGAGCCGAGATTTAAGTGACTGAATCGTGTTGTTTGTTGATACTTGCTTTATTGTTCTTTATTAACTACATAAAGATAGCAACGTATTGACTTGTATGATATTATAAACTTATACCATTTATCATTGAGATGAAAACTCAGTAAAGAAAAACAACACTGAACAAATGAGGAAATTGTTTCGTTGATTCTTAATTAGAACTTTACCGTCGCTATCCGTACACTACAGGTAATACTGAAATGAAGTTACAAATTAATAGTAGTAAATGTAATATCCTCTAAAGTCAACTACAAGTATGTACTTCAACTACAAATGTTCGAAGAATCAACGGAAGGATGACTGTAAACTTCGATTCTATTTATAATGGTACCGTACAGCCCCGTCACTTAGTAAAACTTTTTAGTGTGCTGATGGTAAACGAAACACATAAATATTAAAGAGCCGAGTAGAAACGACCGCTAGCGCACCTGCCCGACCGACAAACTCGTCTAATCATTGATCTGTAACTTTTATTGCAATTATCTATGGTGAAATTGAAATATTCGAATATGACCTCCAGTAACATCTATGGCTGATTATACCCCACTTTCTGTGTAATATTTTTATTTTAGACATGGATTTACTAAAAATGTAAGTGTGCTATCCTACTAACAAGCTATGTTAATTATTTACACGAAAACCTTCTAATAATATCTTAGAAGTATTCTTAAAAAGCAAAACCTATGTTCGGTGTCCGACACGAGTCTAGCACTTATGTGATGAACGTGTCTAACATTAACCTAAAAACAAGCACATGACATGCTTCGGACATCAACGGCACTTTTTGATGAACACCTGGTGTTTACGATCTGTAAGTATCCTAAACACACTTCTTCCTCCCCTCGTTCTTAAATACAAACACACTTTTCATGGTGGTAAAAGTAGCTTAAATAAATTAAATTAAAAAACTATTACATGGTTTTAACCTACCTCAATTGGACGCTGTAGGATTTATCTAAGAATAATTGACTAACAGATTAATAAGAAAAGAACATGACTTTTCATCAACAGGGTATGGTATTTCTTAGGTATTCGAGGCTGTATGATTGTAGTCCTTCGGTACTCAATAAAAAATTATGCGGTTTTTCTTAAATTCCAAAGAAAAAAGAAAATTCGACTCCTCGTAAGAGAAAATTCGTGTAAAATATGAACATTACATTGAACTTTTGTTTTGAACAATCTTTTGTCAAATTGAATCTTTATGGTGTTACAAAGTTTAACAGAATTCGTATGTATATTTTGAGTTTTTTGTAATGTTTCGTGAATGGTATTATGGAAATTCGGTTCTACACACTTGTAAATAGTTCTAATATTGGTTCTACGACTATGACTGCCACGGACGCGGAAGATTTTTTTTTCTATTAAACTAGCTGTCCCACGCAACCTCGTTTGCGTCTCCTATTACCCGTAGCGTGACAATTTTCTCCCGTTTTTTAAACATTCTTCATTGGTGCTCCGCTCCTATTGGTCTTAGCGTAATGATATATAGAGTTCCTCGATAAATGTACTATCAAACACTGAAAGAATTTTTCAAATGGGATAAGTGGTTCCTGAGATTAGCGCGTTCAAACAAACAAACTCCTCAGCTTAATAATATTAATAGAGATTAGATTCGATGCTATACGTTCAATACCGAAGTATACAAGAGAGTAATATTGCTTATCCGTAAAAAAAAATTAGTTTATCCAACGTAAATAATTTTACACATGTGTGAAACAGTATGCATGTTAACACTTTTTAATTATCTGAAGGTTTGGGAACGTGCCGTAAAACGATATCGCATCAAAGCTGTAAATGGCTGCGATTGCTTCGACCCAATGACGACGAATATGAAGCATTCATTTAATTAATCCAGTTTTAAATAGCGTTTAATACGATAACTGCGAAGTTCAAAGAGGTTTTTAAAATGTACATAAATAGATTTTTATAGTTTTAATTATCCGTAGGTCGCGGAAGTCATTCATAACAAATATAGCTCCACCTAATTTCGCCTGACTTAAATAGTTTCAGTATGTGCTATCAATCTCTCTCAAATATATCATGTTTCGTATAATGTAACTTACACAAACATACTTATTCATACAAGAACGGTTTTTTGAAAATATTAATGAGGCTAGTGCAAATACACATACAAAAGTTATTACGCCTGAAGTTATAATATTAAATAATTTAAAGTCACATTTTAAGAATTACATTTCGCTTCTCTAAACTGAGTGACGTGAAGATAGACATTGTCTAATCTTAACCGTAATTATGTGGTGCAGTAAACGCGTGCTCCCGTCTGTTTTCCTAACCACTGATAGGATTGAGTGTCTTACCTTAAACTGTTACCTCGTTAACAGCACATTAATTTTGATACTTTTTAAAACAACCTCGAACTAAAATAAACAAAGAAAATGCCCCTACCTTTTTGCTTTGTTTATATGGGAACCAACCAACCAAAACAAAGACAAGAATTTCATGATCAATTCTTAAGCGACGAATAATGATATAGCTCGATATAAAATGTCATACCAATAAATTTAAAAGGTGTAGGACAGGCCTATAAATATCGCACTTATGCACTTATAGCTTGAGAGGTATACAGTTATTTGTAAGGGGAATTAAAGCAATTAACATACAACATACCTGGGAGTTGCCTGACATGTTTTCAGTAATGGCATTGGCCTAATAGCTGTAAGCAAGCTAATTTAGTGTGATCTTAAAAAAAAACTGACTGTCAAGAAAAAAGTGTGTACCTACTAATACTGTAAAATAAAACATAGCTAAAGCAAATATTAGGTCTTTACCTATGAAATTGCCGTTCTTCAGTACTGGTCATTTCAAATAAAAAAAAGTTTGTAATGGCTCTGTATTCTAAATTTAAATTAATTTTGTTTGAAAACCATGACATTCTATTTACAAACTCAGTCTTTTGTTTTCTGATTAGCGTTGTATTTTCATTACATTTGAACATTTTTCGTCACAATGGATACTTTAAAAATTCGTGTAATTATGGAATATGAGTTCCGTCGTGGCACCAACGCGACACAAACGGCACGTAACATCAAAAACGTTTACGGAGAGAACTGTACAAACGAACGCACAACCCGTTATTGGTTTTCCCGGTTCCGTTCTGGAAATTTTGACTTGAAAAATGAAGCTCGTGGTCGTCCGGAGACTTTAATTAACAATAATGAATTAAAGGCGATTGTGGAAGCTGACGAATCTCAATCTATAGCTGAGCTAGCAGCAGCTTTTAATGTAAGCATCAAAACAATATTGATCCATTTGCGACAAATTGGCAAGGTAAAAAAGCTTGATAGATGGGTACCCCACGACCTTAACGATCGCCAGCGCAACGTACGCGTCGAGACCTGCCTTGCGCTGCTCAACAGGCAAAGAAATGAAGGAATTTTGAAACGATTTGTTACGTGCGACGAAAAATTGATTCTGTTCGACAATCGAAAGCGCTCAGCAAGTTGGTTAGACCCTGGTTCAGCACCAAAGCAATGCCCTAAACCAAAAATGACCCCTAAAAAGGTGATGGTCACTGTTTGGTGGTCTAGTGCGGGTGTGATTCACCACAGCTTTTTACAAAACGGCATGAGCATTAATGCAGATGTGTACTGTGAAGAACTGGAGAGAATGATGGAGAAGCTTGCACATCTGCAACCAGTTTTGGTCAGTCGGTCGTCCCCACTGCTCCTTCACGACAACGCGCGACCCCATACTGCGCAACAGACAGTCTCCAAGCTGCAAGAGCTGGGGTTGGAAGCTCTCCCTCATCCGCCATACTCACCAGACCTTGCACCTACCGACTATTACTTTTTCCAAAATTTACACAACTTTTTAGTGGGTAAAAAATTCAATTCCCGAGAGGCAGTACAAAATGCCTTTGAAGAGTTTGTTGCCTCCCGTCCAGCTGATTTTTACAAGAAGGGCATCAAAAAAATGCCAATGCGTTGGCAAAGATGCGTCGATTGCATGGGTGATTACTTCGAATAACAGAAATAAAAAAGTTTGAAAAAATAAGTACTTTCACTTATTGCATACAAAACGGCAATTTCATAGGTAAAGACCTATTATTAAAATATCATGACACTTTTGGATTAAGGTTTGAATTATTCCAAATCGTAAAAGTGAGGGGTGTGGCGAAAACAGAGAGGTTCACGGGGTCATAAGGGTTTAACTACAATTTGTGTTGTGGAATAAATTACTATGTGCTTATATTTTTAAGAATTCTGATAGAGATCGTTTACATTTTTAATAGTTTTTCTAATTAGTCATCACCTTTTTGTATTTATTATATTTCATGATTTATTTTAACTGATAAATAAATAAATATTTCAGACATCTAACACTCAACGCCATCTAGTCCCAAGCTAAGCAGAGCTTGTGTTATGGGTACTAGACAACTGATACAAATACATATATACTTTTTTTTTTGTAAATACATACATATTATACATAGAAAACACCCAAACTCCGAAACAAATATTTGTAGATCATACAAACATTTGGTCCGACCCAGGAATCGAACCCAAGACCTTATGATCAGCAGTCGCACACGCCAACCGCGAGACCAACGAGGCAGTCATGTCGAGGATGTCCACCACGTTTATATACAACTAGTTGTAGCCCGCGGCTCCGCCCGCGTATATGTCGGTTATCGCGGCAAATAGTAGCCTATGTGTTATTCTGGTGTATAAGCTATATTACTGTAAAGTTTTATCCAAATCCGTTCAGTAGTTTTTGCGTGAAGAAGTAACAAACATACACACAAACTTTCGCCTTTATATATTAGTGTGATGTGATGTGATATACAATAAATACAATATACATTAATTTATATATGTTTAATTTCCATTTTGTCGTACCGAAAACATGTACCTATTTAAATTAGATGGCTAGATTAGCCGCTAACACGAAACAAACGCATGAAAATAGTAAGATACTGATATTATTTGACTGTTCGTTTACACTTACCTTTCTCTGCTACAACAATGTTTAGACATTCAGATCGTTAGCAACTTTAGTGTTTTTGTATTTATGAGCAGTCATGAGAATGTGTTCGTATAGAACAACATTTTCCCGCGATGAGGCAGGTCGGCACCCGCGCTCACTCCCACGGCTCCAGCCTTCCGTCTTCAACTCATGGGCACAATGGCTACATTACTGCGTATTTTTTTCTCAATCTTTGTTGTTAACATTTATCGTTATCGCGCACCAAGCATTCCTGGAAGAGAAACTTTTCTTTTTCCGATCTTTTATAGAAACAAGATCACTTCCACGTATCCATTTTTATGCAATTAAAGCTGTTGATATGAGATCAGTGCCTTGGACCAGCCACAACCTGTTGCGATTTAAATTAATTTCATTGAACTTGCTATAAGTGGCCTGCTAGGCAGCTATAAGTAACTTGGCGGCACTTAATTGAGGGATCGCGATTTGTCGTTTATTTTTATTTTTGCATTGACTTATATTTTATAGACAACACTAATCAGTATGAATGAAAACATTGGTAACAACTAAATATTATATCTATTTTGAAACCGTTTCAAATAACTAGTGTTGTATAAAATATTTTAGTGTGTAAACAAATATTTTTAGTATTGCGTAAAAAATGGGGAAACAGATTTTATTTCATTATTTTCCTTTATATATTTAAACCAAATAATATTTTGCATAAATATCGTTGTTTCTAAATGCTTTTGAATTCGTAATTTTATACAGAAGACTGAATTGTTTTCACTGGGAACGGTGCCATCTGGGTACACTAAAGGTGACAACCGGCCGACTTGGGAGTTATTTATTGCCCTTTTAAAAACACGGATGGTACCTACTCGGCGGTTTTTGCGCCACATGTTCCTTACGTTTACTTGGCAGATAGTTGCGGATTTGCATGTTTATCACCGGCCAATGACATCTAGAGACGCGCCACTTTGATTTTAATTGTGTGTTAGAACCTGAGTGTTCGTGGTGCTTTACCGTGAAGTTTCGACCTTACACGAACAAAGATTACCGTTGGTTGCTGTCATTTTTTTGCTTTATTTAATTCCGCGAAGTGGTGTAACGGTGTCGCGTCCATTTGTTTTGGTTCGGCATCTTGCAACGCGGCTCGACTCCAATCCGCGAAACCCGCCTCATAAACGCACCATTACTTGCATAAACAATTGTTATATCACAAGCACAAGTCATTTTTGCCGCTCATCAAGGTATATTAATAAATGTATAATTATATTTAATAGAATAGAATAGAATCAGTCACTTATGCGTCTTCGTCAATATCTGCCATCTTTATTAAATTCATTGAAGAACTTAAAAGACAGAAAGAACTGTAAAGATTTTTTTTTTTTTTTTTGTATTTATTTTAATTTAGATTTATTATTTCGATATATGTATAATATTCGATTACCCTGTGTCACTCTCAGGACTAAAACGAATCTATCCACGCATGTCGCACATCCACACAACTCACATAAAAATACGACAAGCTGTTTAGGCTCTAGGGCGTGCCAAAGAAATATACCTACATACACTCGAAAAACATAAAATAAGCACGCAACAAGTAAAAATAGTAAAAACTGATAAATACAAGTCAGACGACGGATTAAAATTGTAAATATTTAGTTCCTTAATAAGCATCGATAACAAAGCATTAAAACCCGTTCCGTTTATTTGTTTATTGCCGTGCAAAGAATGCAATACCGTGAGAAGATTAGAGGGCGCGTGAGGAATCTGCAGACGCTACTGAAATTCGACCTGCTCTTGGCTACAAATTCTAATGTATCAAACATACCTATGTTTACTATTTTATGACCTTGAGCCTAGTAGTATACGAGATAGATAGATAGGTAGACAATGCTTTATTGTACATCTACTACAAAACGATAGGTAGATATCACAAACAGAAATGTACAATGTGCGGTCTAATTGCAGGCAACATTTAGAAAGACAGTAGGTGTATAGAAGATACAGTAGTACGAAAACAAATATAAGTCAACAGATAGGCATACCGCATACAGACACTTATTTAAATACATATAAGTAGGTGTATAGGAAAATCTGTAATTATATAGCAGAGTAAATAGACGTTAGTAAAAAGACACGTAAGAAAGAAGTACTCATCAGCAATAGTAAAGGTTTGCAACTTTAACTATATCGCGCCTTGAAGTTTAAAATTCTCACAGAAAGTAAAAATACCTTGCTTCTAGAGACCATTTCGATATAACTACAAGCTATGACTGCATCTACCTTATAAGTACTGATATATAACTCCGATGATAGATAGATACACAACGTCAGCTATCATTAAATATTCTTATTTCTTACAAACCAAAACAACATTACCGATCAAGGATGCGGCAAAGCAACCACGATTGATTCTGCAAGCAAATTCATTTATATGTAAAGTCCAACTTTTAATTACATTAATAAGGTTATCGAAATGTTACGATAACATACTGACTAGGTACGTCTGTTTTATAACATATGTAATTGTATATGAATTCCTTCTTCATAAATCAAAATCACGAATCGCAGCTGTTGTATTGCAAATGAATCATAAACATTCTGATTACTAGTATGCCACCCACCAATCCAGTTTAAGTATTTACTATTCGTTATCTTAATTACTTAAATAACATATCAAATAATGGTTGACAATTAGGAAGGAAAAAAGACTGAATGAATGAAGGAAAAATGCTTAAGAACTAAATGGCGTGATCCGCGTGATATTGTTTAGCTAGAGTTGATTGCTCTTTGAGATTCACTCATCGTGTATTGTACTCTTAATTCAATGTGGCATTTTATATGACAATCATGGTCTGTAGAACGGCCTGTATGCACACAAGTTCACCACAAAGCGGTCGAGCGGGATGGCGGCAGGACACGATAAGCGGGCGCGGCGAGTAATGAAAGTGACAACTGTGTACGAAAGTAACTCGCTAGATTTATTTACACTTGTTCGAAATAGACGCAAGCACTTCTAAAACTGGTGTCCACTTTACATCTGTGGCCCCGTCCGCCTCGCTATTTATATCGCTTCAGGCGGAGATCTACCTCCTTCTATGGCAAACTAGAATGTGCTCTGTGCAACATGCCAATTAACAGGGTATTTTGTCCATTGAGACATTTCTATTCAGTTTCATTGCTTCGAATTAATTGCTGGTCACCGTTTGTCAGTTTTTCTCGTGTGTCTTACGATTCCTTTTTTATTTGAGGTCGTCGAACCCTTTCGGTAGTGAAGCTACAACCGCTTAACAAAACCACAGATTTAAGGGTTAGAGTGTGTTTGTGGGCTGTGTAGGAAAACATTTCAATCTAAATGTTATGGTTGTTTTACGCGCTTTGATACAATAAAATTCGGTATCTTGAGAGGTCACAGCTATATCTAGATAATCGGAACAGGAAAACGAAAATCGCGACTGTGACCTGTCACATATGAACCGAGTGGATAAACTGGGATGAACGAATACATCAGTCGGTCAGGTCAGGCTCAAAACAATACCCTGTAAATAGAACAGCTGGTAATGACTGAGTGATTGAGTCGCGCCAGCCAGTGAGAGCGCCCAATTGAGTGTGTACCTAATACAATCGGATATGGCACTCAATATGATGGAAGGGGCGAAGAGCTCCCACAAAATACTTACTTCAATATCGAAATGCTAGATAAATGTGATTGACATTTACCTTACTCGTGTATTCGCTTAAGTATAATAAACTAGTTTTCATGCGAGTATGTTAGGAATGTTGATTATATTTTAAGTATGTTTTATTTTAACTGCTGCACGATAAAAGTAAAAACGAATAAGTGACGTCCAATTATCAAAACTACTGAGAGAGAAATGGAATGTCCCAAGTAGTGAGATAATTTCGATTTCCTTTTATAGAAAGTAAGAATGTTTCGATAGATAGCAACGCAGTAATATTAACAAGTCACCGATGGTTCACCCGGGAACCTGTTCGCAACATTGACACTACGTGATTATAAGACATTGAATTATCGAGGCCCACATACTAAACAAAAGTGGCTATAAAGGTATTTGTCGTACAACTTTCACAGTTACATGAATGCTTAATCCGATGCAAATATGAATTAGTATTATAATGACACTAGCATGTGACCGCGGCTCCGTGTGTGCCGGTTATCGCGGTAAATAGTGGCCTATGTCCTTCCAAAAGTATCAAATTATCTCCACTGCAAACTTCATTTAAATCGCTTCAGCGGTTTAACCGTTAAAGGGTAACGGACAGACAGAGTTACTTTCGAATTTATAATATCTCTATCGGAGTATGGGCGAATTTACTACACGCCAATGAATGCTTTTTATGTAGTCTTAAAAAATCTATCGGATACTGAACCTAATTAATAGTTGTCAGGTCAAACCTCGCTGTCTTTAATTCAAAATTAACAGCATAAATAATCGTTATTACTACATATTTATTTATTCAAGAGCATAAAGGAAAATAATGGAGTTATAAATGTGGAATTTAAAAAAATATTATGAAGTTTTAAACACAAACTGGAAAAAAATAAGAATTGTAGTTGTAAAATTGCTTGGCAGCGAATGTAATTGTCCTATTCGCAACGAAACAGCGAATAAAATACGGAAGTTTAGTTCATACATGGGACAGATGGAAATGTGTACATGGGTACGGCGACCACTAAGCCTTTAACTATAAGCCTACACTTGAACAATTGAATGAGATATACGTAGTATAAGTACTGGCTTTTAATCCAGCGAAACTTGTAACAGGCAATTGGAGTTATTAATATAATGGGTGACGCAATGCTCTGCGATTCTCAACTCTCAACAGTAATCGCTTTGGATGTCTGCTATTGAAAATATTAGGTTCTTACCTATGTAATTACTGTTTTGTTGTTTTATATTAAGTATGTATTGGCCTTCAATGTCGATATATTGTTGTCGTTTTGTTTGGAATCGAGTGAAGAAACTGCTCGTGTTATGACTGAAATCAAGAATTCTTAAAATTCGCTTCCCCACCGCCTCATCACGTTTAGAATATTTACACTCCAAAAAAATTGATGATTATGGTTTTTGTACAACTTCAAAAATTCAACTTAGTCTGAAAAAGTTAACAAGTTCACTTTACAGTTAGTTGGTTTTATTTCAATAACAGAGAAAGAAAAATGCAATATTAGTAACATTAACCGTAGCATTTGTAGCAACAGTCAAGTAAGATTCCAGAGTTGTGACTGATTAACTAAGTTTGAGTCTTTCAATTTAAAGGTTATCCGTTTGCATTCACTCTCCAGTCGTCCTACTCAGCTTATAAAGTTCTAGAATTATATTTCATAACTAGCTGAGCCCCGCGGTGCTACCCGCGGTATGACATAAACCGCGAGCAACGTCGCGGGGCGAAGCTAGTCTAAAAAAGTAGCCTAACTTTCACTGATAGGTAGCTGATGATATGAGGAGTACCTCATATCCTTATATAAGTCTCGTCAAAATCGGTCCAGCCGTTCCAGAGATTAGCTGGAACAAACAGACAGACAAAAATTGTAATAAATGTTATTTTGGTATATATGTACCGTGTATAATACATATACATTTAGTAAAAAGCGGTTATTTTAATATTACAAACATACACTCCAAATTTATTTATTTTTATGGATGTATGGTTAATCTATCAATTGAGTATTCATCTCAAATAACCATATTACAAAATATAAATCAATCAATCGTATAACCATTATTGTGGGTTTAATATAAATCCAGTAGGTATATTTAGCCTCCAAAATTACTGGTTCTTCTACAATACTTTATACTAAGTCATTTAGGTTTAAAATACTAATTAAAATAGAATTAGTAGTTGAAGTTTCTGCGCCTGGAAGCCAACGAAATATAGAAATTATGCTTATATCATAATTCATAAATCTATAGGTATAAATTATTGAAAAAAATTACAGTCAAGCGCGAAGCACGATTAAGCCTCGTTCGTTCATGTATAAAACTAGTACAACTATAAAGTTAATTATAGACGTATCAAATTCAATTTAACGGAGGCACACGGAACTGATTCATTAGCGATTCCTTCGTGAGTTTATAGTACTTTATGCTTCTTCTATAAATTTATCCGTGAAGATAATATTCTTGGTATGCGTTTTCAAGAAAATTGTGCCAGCATTAGAGTGTGAACTTTGAAACACTAATCAACCAATCGCCGCGCCGTTCACTGCTGAGCGAAGATCTCCCAAAGAGCCCGGAACATCGGGGCGGGGTCTTGGGCAGTCCCCATCCAGCGCAGCAGCTGCATCCTATTTGCAGTTTCTTTTAATATTTAGTGTAAAGGCCCGTATTCACTTTGTATAGTGCGAGTGCAGGTGTATAGTGCGGGTGATCGGTCATTGGTGGAAAGTACGTGTGGACCGCGAATTCGCCATCCACGCGTATTTTCTACCAATCATTGATCACCTCACTTCACACCTGTATTTGCACTATACAAAGTGAATACAGGCCTTAAATTTTGATTTAATTTAGGTACTTCTCGTTGAAATTTACCTGTGTACAACATTCTAGTATTCATTAACCTTGACATTTAATTTAAGCGTTTTGAACACACTATACAACCGTCACAGTGTCGAAAACCAGCGTTTTTTTTTTTTGGTTGTGACGTGATCCTACTCGGTGGGAACCGTGTTAGATCACGTTTGTGCTACCCTCTCATACGAACCGATATACACCCGCGTAAGTTTCTACCTGTTTGCCGAAGGGTCGAGAGACGCGCAGGTGCATTCTACACACAAACAAAATCCTGGACACAAACATCCATAGAGTAGATTGATTTAACAAAAAAAAAATATACATAATATGAATTTATAAGCCTCATACACACAAACGTAACAAAGAGAATCAGATCAAAATAAAGACGACGTCTCAGTTGGTTTTCGACTTCCTAGTTCCAACCTTATCGAAAACATACCAATACTTTCTGATGGTCTTATTAAATTAATGGTCCATTACGTGGTATAGCAATTCACTTATGTTAGTAAGCATATAAATATTATACATTTCCCATGGCCCTCTACGAACTGTGTATAAATGTGTTCGTAACCACGGTTCTTTGTATTGAATAGCAAATATCGGTAGGAAATGTTTTTACTGTCATAACATTGTATCATTTGTAATTTTGTAATGTAGCAGATTAAAAAACCAGTTCATATAGTGATATGAACTATACAGTGGTATTATTGCATAGTATTCATTCTATAACAATTGGTGAATTGGTACCATATGAAAATATAGACCAAATATATACAGTAATTAAAATTAAATAAAACTTGAAGAGACAGTCTTACCATAACTTAATATACTCGTAGCTACATAAAATAAATGTGTTGAAATTTTCATTTTCATTTATTATCATTTTTGATTTTATTATTAATTTTATTATTAATTTTTAGTCGTTTTTCTTTTTATGCGTTCCTACAAACTTTATTATATGTATATTGCTTAATAAAAACCATACTACAAATATTTCAATTAGAAAAAATCAAATGATTTGATTAACATTTAATGCAGCGTTAACAAATCTAAAACGTATGTCATACCAAACATGTTTCGGAGTTATTTATGTCACCCGCGTAAACATGGATTGATATGAATCTTGACTACTAACATTATTTTAATAATTAAATCTATGTTAGTATTACTGTCGATTTCTACAACAGATTTTTCTTGTTTTTCGTTGTAAATATAATATGGGTAAAAATTGTTCTTTGAGTTTTGATGATTCATGAATTTTCGATAGGCCTTGCTCTCCGATGAGGCATTGCGGTTTTATCGAGAAAGCCTGTTCCACGTATTGAGAAAAAACTGAAAGTCTCGAAAGTCAATAACCATGCATTGCTATATAACGTTTTAAAAAACTAAATAAGTTTCGACTCTGCAAACAAACTTCGTTCCAATCAAGATAGACATATTTTGGTGGATGCAGAGTCAATATGCAACAGATAACGGTACCCACGTTTATACAGTTCCATTCCGCCCTCCCTTGGGAGACATTTCTCAGTTCTCCCCATCTAAGCTACCCTGCAGTTAATGGGCGACGAACGAGACAGGAAACATCTGAGGTGAGGTGAATACACTCTAATTGCTCTCCCGAACGCAAAGAAAAACATTTTGCTAGTAAAAATACTCGGAAGTGCATCGACGATGAAAGATATTTGGGATTTGATGTTGCACTGTTAAAATCTCTTTCTTGGAACTGGTTATTTAAAATAGAGGAAATATCAAAACTTAAAGAGTTTGAATATTTTCGAACAGACTTTAATATACTTTGTAACTTTCGTATTGAAATTACACGAGAGTTCAATTTGCAATTGAATTGCAAATATCCGGCTGTCGTTTTATCGGCCATACCAACAATGGCGTCGCATTACATTCTATTGTACATATTACATAGTACATTTTCATTATAGCAAAGCTGACGTTCATTAAATTTCGGGGATACCTGGCTCAAACAGTGCTGGCCTAATTATTTAAACTGACCTAATTGGAGATGTTATTTTGTCTTAGCGATACACCATGTAAGATTTTTAAGATTTATTAATTTCAATTAAATGTATCGCACTTTATTACGTAACTAGCTGAGCCACGCAACCTCGTTGCGTCTTCTATTGCCCGTAGCGTAGCAATTTTCCCCCGTTTTTAAAACATTCTTCATTGGTGCTCCGCTCCTATTGGTCTTAGCGTGATGATAGCCTATAGCCTTCCTCGATAATTGTACTATCCAACACTGAAATATTTTTTTTAAAACGGACCAGCAGTTCCTGAGATTAGCGCGTTCAAACAAACAAACTCTTCAGCTTTATAATATTATAGTATAGATTGTACAAAAGATTAACACATTGCTGAGTGCAAATGTACCAAAGTAATGATATCAATTTTCAGTTGTTCAAACCCTCGCCTCTAGTAACTGTTTACATGACAGACGGTAGAACTGAGCTCACTATAAACAACACACGTACAGTTGGAAACGTATGTAAATCAAACTAAAAGCATTTCAGGGAAAACTAAATGAATTAGTGAATCTATATGTTGGACGACTATTTTTAGTGAGAATTTTTTTATTAGACTGTGTACAGTTAGTAGCAAATTGGACTCCTTTAGTATTTCAACTCAGGCCATTTTTTGTTTTAAATTCATGTCTTCGTAAAATGAATATTCTCTTCTAACATGCATTGTAAATATTTTAACTTTGTCTCACACATAAATTCTTAAAATATTTATAGAAATTAAAAAAAAAAACATATTTTAAATCAGATGTCTATGTTACTTAAATCGGAAACTATCGATTTCTTTACTTTATTTAAGACATTGTTATGTACAAATAGATAATTAATATAAAATCAAATATATATCTTAAGGATTGAAAAATATAGCATTTAACTGACATTACCGTTTCAACATTTGTTAACTATACTCCTTCGCTGTTACCGTTTAGTCATATTGATCAACTCGCTCTTGCATATCTTTGTTTAATTCCGATGAATTCATATATTTTCACTGCACATAGACAAACGCACTTAGTACCTACTCTAGTCAAAACATCTGAATGTAATTTGTATAAATACATATATATCATTATTTATATTTAACTCTTCAGTTTTACTCATTTCGTTTTGTCAATGATACATACATGTGTGTATAAACAAACTTACTTTAATAACTATTTGCGTTAGATACAGTTAATACGATAAACTATTATGATTACCTAATAGTATTGTATCTATATAGTGATCTCATCGAGCTACGTATAAAAATCAAGTCTGTCTTCTTAACCTTTTGTCAACCACGATGTCTACTATATAAGGTAACTTGCATTAAGAATGTTATTGCAACCATGTAATAGGAATGACTAACACATTGTTTCCAAGACATTACGACGACTGGCTTTGTCAAGAACTGATCTTGACTAGTTTAATCAAAACCCAGGATAAATAATTGTGTTACAGGGATCGCATTTCTAGAAACCCTAGGGTGCACCTGGTTTCCCGGCAACTGGTACCCAAGACGGTGTTCGGTTTTTGGTTGGTTTGAGTCTGACATAACACCAGCGTGTGGTATCTGGGGGGATTTCTCAAAAAAAGAAGTGAGTAATTTTTTTGTACATTTGATAATATGTTTATCTGCAGTTTGGTGACTGTAGTCACACAGCACAGTAAAGATGCGTCAAGTAGATAAGATATACTAATATATATATAATTGTTAAGTCTCCCACAAGTTTAAGATATTTGGAATATCAAAGCACCTGCCATCCCATAGCAGATTGTCATATTTTTAATTGCGGTTCAATTTAGATTTTATTTCGTGATAAAGTATATTATGGTGAACAAAAGTAATAAGATCAAAGGTCTCAACCACTGGCATTTTAAACAATTATCTAATTCTGTCTCGTCGTCTGAGTAAAGCAAAATTCAATCACATTATTGAGCGGTGACAAGAGAAAGTTGATTGGAGGACATCAGCAGGCTTGTCGATATTGGTCGATATTACAGTAAGAACTCATTTACAAGCCCACATTGGACCTTCGTCAATGTAATGACATGTTTGTTGTCATCTTATAAGTATGTTCACCCACGTTTACATGCCTAAAAGTAGGGCCATAAAGTATGCGACACAGATCTATAACAAAAAAAGTAATTACTTAATCGCGTCGATGAATCTTCCCTGTTTAATAACGTACTACGAGTATATGGAGCAGCTGAATTCAACATGCGAAGAAATGAATGCATCAAATATCGTATGAGCTGTCTTATATGTGGGGTCACATACCTACAGTAAAAATGTAAATAGGTATAAAGGTAATAATTCCGAAATAAAAAATGTGTGTTTGTTGCATTTAATAAGTTTATTAAAATATCGGAAATAATTTTAGGTAGATAGATAACTTTTTATTGTGCAGTAACACAAAGACACAATAACAGTTTGTAAAATTACGAAGAATAACCAAACAAATGGAAATAAAATACTACTGATAACATTTTGTAAACTAAAAAAATAACAAAATTACGTATTGGTACTGGCGCTTCATTTTACATTGATTTCCTGAAAGATATTTATCAACCTAAATGCAGAAACAAGCGATGTTTTAAGATAAAAGTGTGTAGTGCATATGTGTGGCATGGTACCTCTCCAAAACGGATAAAACGATTTTGATTTTTTGTGTGACAGGTGATCTTAGTCGAGAGCGTTTTTAGCTACAGTTCGTAAAAACTTGTTCAGCCGCTCTTTTTTGTAATTGCTAAATGGATTTGTGATTTAAAAAGTAGCTTATACACAAAACAACATTTTCTTTAATTCTTGCACTTATATTGAATAATGGTAGATCACTAGATGAAAGAGCCAACATTGTTTATACCACGACAGTAAAAAAAAGTGAAAATTAGTACCTGCAGACACTTGTGAAATCAAAAAAGTATCCTGTTAATGCAACTGTGGTAGCAAAACTAAGCTAAGGTTAAACTGTCACTGACGTACATATAATTTTCGCTTTCCCTGACATCACGTTCATCGGCAAATGGAACTTGATTTCTTCCACAAAAGAAATCGTATAATAGCTTGACAATAATAATGTTAATTTGTTTAGACAATCGGGGTTAGTTTTTTTTAACAAAAGATTGAAAATTGAAATATTGAAAATTGCCACTAGTACCCACATCGTATTTATTAATGAAGGCAATATCAAAACCGAACTTAAAACAAAAGAACAAAAGATATTGTCAATATCAGGACCGTGAGTGTACACACTTATAAAAAACATGAGGACGTAGTACATTATCTAAGTCACGCGAAAATTTATTAAAATTGTCCACTAAAGATAAACACAAATATTATTATACCTGATTAGACATTAAAATCAAGACAAATCAGTTGTCTGGATGTTGTTATTTCTTGTTTTACCATAGAATTTTTACTCACAAAATGTCATGTAACACTATACTTTCGAATAAATTGTTTTCTTTTGAATTTAACAGCACATATAATGGTTTATTTTATTTTAAGATTTAGAAAACTTATTTCGGTAAAATTTGATTAATTTACATTTTAAATACCTTTAAAATGGGCTTGAGAGGTTCCTGCAGTTGTTTTTATTGTCGATAGTGTCTGTATTTCATTTAATCAAAGAATAAAATGAATTTATTTTTCACGAGTTTTTATTTTATTTCTAATTTAAATATATTCAACAATTCTTAAAGTTTATTAAACATAAACTTTGTTTTATACATTGTAAATATATTTTAAATAAACATACTAATACCTTCATGTTCTCTGGGTCAAGGTAACTTGTTGTAATTAATCGAGAATTACCTTTGCAGGGTTATGAACAAAGCATATTGTATATATATATATATATATTATATAAATATACAAATAAAATATATGTAGTTTATCAAAGCTTGTTGTTTAAACTGTCTGTAGGGCTGTGATACTCATCACATCACAAAGAATCTTGTTGCATCACTTAAAGTAGCGCGAGATTATTACACCTAGTTCTTACTACATAGGCAACTATTTATTTAGGTAAAGTTTGTGACGTTGTAGGGGGTCATCTCTGGATCCACTGAACCGATTTCGATAATTCTTTTACCAATAGAAGGCATTTCAGTGACATAGAATATAATTATAATAACCCGAAAAGTGCAAAGACTTTTTCGTGGTAGCCGGATTTGCAAAGTAAGTCGGAGAAAAAAATGTTTATCGCCCAACGAAGTGGGCACGGGTCAGCTAATAGGTAATAAAATAATCTGTAGAATGAATCAAATGGAGACAAGTACGATGACATAAATACAGTCAAGGTAGAAGACCCACACTGAAATCAGCACGACCGTTGGCGTTACTACCCTCTCACAGAAGACCTACCTAAAATAACACCATTCGTGCTGTTCGGTTTCATTGGTGAGTGCAAGACTGGAGGCCCAATGATGCAAAAGCATCTCAATAGGCCGCCATAGTGTAGATCACCATGCTGCACTGTTGCATTGTCTGCATTCGCAATGAGAATGGTGACCACCACTCTTGGATTCTGCTCATATTTTCCATCAGGCCGAGTAGAGTCGCTTTGACACGCACATACATAAAAAAAACACATGAATTTTGTGTCAACCTACTTTCATAGCACTAGTTTCGTCCGCGGCTACGTCCACGTGTATGTCGGTTATCGCGGTAAAGAGTGGCCTATGTCCTTCTCCAAGAATCAAAGTGTCTCCATACCAAATTTCATTGAAATCGGAGCAGCAGTTTAGCGCTGGAAGCGTAACAGACAGACAGACAGCGTTACTTTCGAATTTATAATATTAGTATGGAAGTACGGTTTCTGCATAATTGTCTTCTATGGTGATGTAAGAATATTATATAGACAGGTAAAATATCAAGAATTCTTTTCTTCGGAGTGAGCGTTATTGTTGGTCAGCTATTGGCAGTTTAATCGTCACGTTCCCTGTGACGTGTGAGTCTTGTAATCGCCATCTTACTAATTGTTCATCAGTAGTAAGCGCAAACAATCGCCACTATTGTTCCGGTGCTCAGAAAATACCAAGAGTCGACACGACAATACTACAAACGTGTTTCGCTCGGTAAAAGTGCGAACAAACAATAGATTCGATGCCTATTCGATTCCGTGTTTCCCTTTTGTATAATGGTGTGCTTGAGCGAATTTTCATAATAACTTTGTTACGGTAAAGTACACATCGAGGTACTACAATTATTATAATCTTTACGTAAATTCAGATGAGAAAATTTCTTTCGATTTGTTTTCGATTTGATGATTACCATCATAAGCACCGTATAGATAGATGATGGTTGAAATGTATACAACGATACATATAAGGTAAGCGTGAAAAGAGAAAGACGTAATGATTATTTCCATTCATATTTGGATCTTGGGAATGAAATTCCTTATTTAATTGATCATAATATTTTTCTCTTATCTCATACTTTTAAGTACATACTACCAAGCCAGAGAAATATGGTGCCGAAGGGAAATTATTAATCATACGATCAACAAACTAAAAATCCACTCACAGTCCAAAAAATATCTTTAATTTAAACAAATGATGCTCTTACTAGTGCATCAGATCGAAAACACTCGAATCAGTGACAGATTATGAGGTCACTAAGAATTTACATGAAAATGAAGAACCAATGACACGTATTCTTGAATTTGGCAGTTATGCGTTTAGTTATAGGGACCGGTAACCACATAGAACCTCAGGTAGGCCTTGTATCCGTTTCATTAGATCGGTACGAGTATATTTACATACATAGTATAAAATGAAATCGCGTCCGCTGTCTTAGAGTGTTAGCTTAGATGTTTCAAACTGCTCAACGGATTTTAATGCAGTTTTCAGTAATAGATAGAATGATTCAACAAGTAAAGTTTTAACAAAAACCGACTTCAAGGTCCGACTCGATTTCTCTTGGATGCCATCGTCAAATCTCAGTGTCCTTATCATGGTACCACCGTTGGGATATCTCCTTTCCACTAAAAAAAGAATCATCAAAATCGGTTCATAACCGACGAAGTTATCCGCGAACCCACATAAAAAAAACATATATACGGTCGAATTGAGAACCTCCTCCTTTTTTGAAGTCGGTTAAAAAGAAGGTTCATATTTATAATTCATTCATATTATAGTAGAGGAAATTCGAGAATTTAGAAGATTTCCGTGTGAAGCGGGGGCGGGACGCTAGTTTTTAGGGTTCCGTGCCAAAGGCAAAAAACGGAACCCTTATAGATTCGTCATGTCTGTCCGTCTGTCTGTCTGTCCGTCCGTATGTCACAGCCACTTTTTTCCGAAACTATCAGAACTATAATGTTGAAACTTGGTAAGTATATGTATTCTGTGAACCGCATTCAGATTTTCACACAAAAATAAAAAAAAGACAATAAATTTTGGGGATCCCCATACATGGAACTGAAATTCAAAAATGTTTTTTTCATCAAACCCATACGTGTGGGGTATCTATGGATAGGTCTTCAAAAATGATATTGAGGTTTCTAATATCATTTTTTTTAAACTGAATTGATTGCGCGAGAGACACTTCCAAAGTGGTAAAATGTGTGTCCCCCCTCCCCCCTGTAACTTCTAAAATAAGAGAATGATAAAACTAAAAAAAATATATGTTATACATTACTGTGTAAACTTCCACCGAAAATTGGTTTGAACGAAATCTAGTAAGTAGTTTTTTTTTTAATACGTCATAAATCGTTAACTGCAATTTACCTTACATTCAATCAATACAAATATAAAATAAAAATTATATTATGTTACTTGCTGCTGCGGGGAACCCTTCATGGGCGAGTCCGACTCGCACTTGGCCGCTTTTTTTATGTAATTTTATCTGCGACATTTACCTAACAGGTATGTTAATTTATCATGCTTACTAAGCACACAAAATGACCTTTTCGGGTAATTAACACAACTAGAGATAATAACTTAGGAATTTAAGAATTTTAATTAACAATTTTAGACTTATAAACCCAAGGAGTGGCTATCAACAATCTCACTAATTAAAACTGTAATTATAAGCTCCAAATATCCCCAGTCCTTATAATTATGGATAAGTTAATGTTCAAGTAACTTATACCTCAAGTATCTTTTCATAGCTATTAAAATATTTTATAGCAACATTGAGTAACTAGACACAGGTAGCGATGAGAAATGGTTCTAAATATATAGTAGCAAAAACTAACGATTTATCGTTTGTTATAACAAATCATGAATTTCTGCATAGCAAAGGATGCCAGCATAAAACAAAAATCAAAGGATACAAAGTACTTACATCCAGATTCAAAACAACTGTTTATTAAAAATTTATGGATTAAAAACATTTTTGTTCTTAAAGGGAATCCAAGGGAACAAAGCAGTCATCATCTTCATCATCTTACTAGCCTAATTCTCAAGATTATTCGGGGTCGGCTACTACTTCAACCGGTTTTACCTGAATAACAGTTTTCCCACGGAGCGATTGCCTACCCTGAGAGTGAACTAAATTCGAAGGTTGAACTAGTTGTCAGTATATTTGAGACCACTGACTTCCCAATAACAATTGTCATATTCATGATATCCGGGACCGACGCCGACAGCTTAATGTGATCTCCGGCCTGCTATTAGGAATTTCTTGTTAGAAAAACCCGACAGCAGTCCGATCTGGGAATCGAACCCGAGGCCTCTTGAATGACAGACAGACGGACAAAAATTGAAAAAAAAGTTATTTTGGTTCATGTACCCTGTATATATATATACATACATACATATCATTTATTAAAAAGCAGTCATTTTAATATCACAAACAGACACTCCAATTTTATTTATTTGTATATAGAAAACATTTTTGTTCTGTATGGGAATTCAACAGCAGAGCAAAGTAGTCATATGGTGACAATTTTAGCAAAGAACAAAATTCAAGTTAAAAATCGTAAGTTATTGATAGATGCTAGACGGGTGTCTACGAAGAGGCGACAAGTTAGGTAGCAATTAATTGAGTTAAATCACCTATGCAAACGACTTGTTCATAATAACAACTATTTATCCCACCAAAAACATTTTCATGTAAAATGTTGCCAAGACGACTGCATATGGCTTACCCTGTGAAAAAGATATCAGATCTCATATAGAGCCAAGGTTCTGAATCTACACGCTCTAACTCTACCAACCCTAACTTCATAAACTCTACATCTCAGTAAAAATGTATGGCCGTTTCACGTATCACCGTTTCGCTACCATACCATCACGAAGGGGAAACGAACGCCTTTTGTGTTTGCCAATATTTAGTTTCTGAAGTAATGTGTTATACAAATATTTAGTTTCTGAAGTAACGAAACAGCCAAGCCATACACTTTTACTGAGATGTAGAGTTTATGAAGTTAGGGTTGGTAGAGTTAGGGCGTGTAGATTCAGAACCTTGACGAATGTTCCAAAGCTAATTAACCATTTTGTCTTAAGATTCATAACATAAAATAAATAGTCATAAAATATAAAACAGGCCTTGACATGTTATAACTACGTTCACAGACCACAAGTAAATTTAAATTCTTTGTTCATTAGTGTATCTTAAGACGCCTGGCGCTATCTTAATTATTTATCCTATTTCGTCGACCAGTGTGTTAAGGCGATCATTATTGTACACAATCTTCGGTGACAATGTCCAGTAGCCATAGTTAGATAGTTATTCCTACTCGTTACTGGACGAACGATAATAAACTGCGCCCTAAATATCCTCTCTGACTAATTACTACATAGTTTTTAAAGCGTAACGCAACATTGGGGTTTTTACTGCGCTGTGTTAATACCACATTACCTTGATTTCTTTTTAGAATACGTGGACATTCATCAAAACAGGTTGTCCTAATTACTTCATTATCTAAAAGGAATATGAATAGTTTATATTATTTGTTAGTGGGTTTTTTAGTAGACTAATGGCATTAATTTTATGTATAGTGTAAGTATAAAAAAGCGGCCAAGTGCGAGTCGGACTCGCGGACGGACGGACAGACAGACAGACGGACGGACAGACAGACATGACGAATCTATATGGGTCCCGTTTTTTGCCTTTGGCACGGAACCCTAAAAAGGGTAATGATTAACAACATAAGTAAAAAATGTTCAGATGCCTCTTTACGAGAATTAGAAACAAATGAGCGGTAGGTACTTTTGGTATATTCTAGGCCTAGGCTACTCGTTGAGTGAAAAACACAGTCTGGAAAACAGCGATTCTGTTCAGATTTCTCTAACTACTGCTTAATCTATCTCGACCCACAGACTACTATGATCAAATTAGCTTCACTATAACACAGTGGAGTATTGTTATGCATCTCACTCTATGCTTCAGAATTGTATGTAAGTACATGCTTCTGTGTGTAACTGTCATAAGCATGTTTCACATGACCGCAAAAAATCACGTAGCGACAACCGCTTAACGACCGCATTTATAAAACGCGATGTGTGAAAAACCCCTTATTATAACATTATTTTTCACTCGTTTATGCACTCATAGAAATGAAAAACATACATACATAGTTAAAATTACATACACGAATACATTATACAACACTTTAGTATTCAGTAATAACATACCTGTTTTGTTTTTTTACCCGACTACGGCAAAGCCAAAGGAGGGTTATGATTTTGACAGGTATGTATGTATATATGTATGTTCATCTGTTCCCTCATAGCTGCTTAACTATTAATTAGAACTGGACAAATGAGGTATCGTTAGAAGCGTCTTGATTGTCCGCTAGTTATAGGCTATATGACGTGTTACTCAATCTAATGTGGCGCCCTCTAGCTCAGTGTTCCGCAAACTTTTTGGGTTCAAGGTACATCTAGGAAGATAAAATTTTTTGGAGGTACACCATAAATTAAAAATATTTTTTAAGTAATAAAAAACAATGTTTCTTATTAGTCAACAAAACTATATTTTTATTTTATAGTTTAATTGAACATAGACGGTCTCATCTCTTCGTCGATCGTCTTAAGGCGTTCCCTTTTTTGTTTTTTATTGTGGTAAGAGTTAAAAGTCCTAATTTACATAAATAGGACATTGCTCCATTCCAAACTATGTTCATCGAAATATTCTTCCGTTACGTTAAATATTTCTTATCTAGTTGCATGGTTAGGCAGTGGCATACAAATTAAAAAGACCTCAGAAATTATAGAATAAAAAATTATAAGTCCTCAGAAATCAGAACAGACTTGTCTGTAAGTGAATTCTGAAAGCTGCTTATATGCACTGACCTCAAGCACTTTGGATACGAAGAATAGAAATAGAGCGAAAATATTCAGGAAAGCGTAGAATAGAAATATGGGCGAAAATCTTCAGGAAGGGAAGAATAGAAATAAAGCGAAAATATTCAGGAAAGGAAGAATAGAAATAGGGCGAAAATGTTCAGGAAGGGAAGAATAGAAATAAAGCGAAAATATTCAGGAATGGGTAGAATAGAAATAGGGCGAAAATATTCAGGAAGGGAAGAATAGGAATAGGGCGAAAATGTTCAGGAAGGGAAGAATAAAAATGGGGCGAAAATATTCAGGAAGGGCAGAATAGAAATAGGGCGATAATGTTCAGGAAGGGAAGAATAGAAATAGAGCGAAAATATTCAGGAAGGGTAAAATAGAAATAGAGCGACAATATTCAGGAAGTATAGAATAGAAATAGGGCGAAAATATTCAGGAAGTGAGGGGCTACTCTTTTTGAGAAGAGGGATGACGTAGGCCTTACGCTACTGCCATCATGCTCAACAGCATTAGAGCGTATAGATAGGTAATATTTTGATGTCCCCAAAAGACAATAAAGAAAATTCAAATGAGTCAATAGCGGGATACTTAGTTGAAAGATCCGGCGTAGTTGTGGATGAAAAATGACAATTTATATCATTCTAACTATTAGTGTTTTTGAACTCGGTTCTTCGGAGAAGTAGTTATTAGCAGGAGGGCAGTAGACTACAGCTAGAATAACGCTAACTCTCTTGACCAACCCACACTTAGTAGAGATGAACGAAACAAAAGCCTCCCTAGTGCTTTCGCGTAATTAACATCTGTGTACCTAAATATTTTTCTTTAGGCCGTCTATTTAGATTTGTGGGATAACCGTATTTTTCCGAGGCACACCAACAGATGACCACGGCACACCAGTGTGCCGCGGCACACCCTTTGCGGAACACTGCTCTAGCTAATATAAAGTACTGTATTAAAAAAATAATTTGAGATAAATATACCGTGTTTGGTATCATTGGAAAGGGCGTTACATGTACATTTCAAAAACACTTTGCCCGTGACTTTGTCCGTATTTATTCGATAAGTGTAATATTTCTATGGTATGCTTGTCTGTTCCCACATTCTTTCTAAACTACTAGTCAGAATAAGACAAATGAGGTATCATTAGAAGCGTCTTGATTGTCCGCTGGTTATAGGCTACATTAAGTGTCACTGAACCTAATGTGGCGCCCTCTAGCCCACATAAAGTACTGCATTAAAAAAATGAGATAAATATGCCGTGTTTGGTATCATTCGAAAGGGCGTTACTTGTACATTTCAAAAAAATAAATATTATTAGACTTTGTCCGATTTATTCGATAATTGTGACATTTCTATGGTAGCTATTTAAAATATACACACATCAAAAGTGTCTAGGGATCAACATATGTGTCTAGGGATCAACACATATTTTTGCAATAACTTTTCTCCTGATTGATATTAATTAAAATTTTCTTTAAGGATTCATCAATCATCAAATAAAGTGTTTTCGTTTGTCACAGTAACGATAAACCAAGTCACCTTTGCATTAATAAAGAAATTTGCCATTTTCCTAATAAAGGGAGTTTTGACATTTGAACCACTAACATTAAAGTTCGAAAAAAAGACTGAAATAACAGTTTTCTTTAAAATTTTATTAGGTAACTTAAACAATTAATAATCCGTGTTTCTACCGCGAACACTAACAACACAAGAATCGGTTTGGCATACTCAAAATGAGTTCATCCAAATCACGCTGTGGAATGGCCGCCCATGTTCGTTGCAACAACAAAAAAAGGTCTTCTTGCGACTGGATACCCTCCATATTCGGCAGAGCTCTTCTCTGTAGCATATCCCATGCATGCTCAATCGGGTTCAAGTCTGGCGACTGAGCAGGCCAGGGCCAAAGCCACATCTCAATCTCAAGAAATCCGCATAAAAATGCTTGATCCCTAGACACTTTTGATGTGTGTACTTTGCAAAGAAATTAATATTATAGAGGCACCAAAACATTTTAAATAAAAAAAAAGTAAAAACTACAACCCAACTACGACAAAAAACGACGCTGTAAAAGTATGAAACAAGTTTCAAAAGCCGTAGTCACGCGTTGTTAAAGTGTTATGGACTACGGTACATTACTAAGTTTCAAAAGCTGTAGTTCATATGTTAAACAGCGTCGTTTTTTGTCGTAGTTGGGATTTAGTTTTTACTTTTTTTTATGTATGACCCTGCCAAAATGAATCTACCATGCCTGATGGAAAGCATAAGGATAACCATACTCATTGTGAATGCAGACAATGCAACAATGCAGCATGGTGACCCACACTATGGCGGCCTAGTGATGCTTCTGCATCGTATTCACGCTATCTGTATTACATATTAGTTTGTAAGCCTTTCATAAAAGAAAATAAATAAATACTAAATCCCTGTTATTCTCAGTAGTCTCACCTTTTGATACGCTTATCTTAGCCATACATGTTTGTAACCGATTTTCCTAATCATGTTTTTAAAATGTTTGTTATTTTTAAAACTACAGTGTAAACTCTTTATAACGAAACTCAAGGGACTGAGCATTTTTTGTCGTTATAGAGAGTTATCGTTATATGGAGTGAACAAAAAAACAACCAAATTAACAAGAATTTTTAATATAACTATATTTAATATAACAACACTAATCGCTTTCCGTTTACTGGCCATGTTAACAGTTTAAAAGTAGGTTTACGACTGATAATACGATAGGTACCCAGTATGCTTGGTCGAAGACCATCACTTCCGAGAAAACAATGCGTCATACATACTGCACGTGATCAAGCCAATTAAGGATAACAAAAGCTAGACCGACCTCGGATGTTTCGGAGCTTTAAAGTCTTTTGATACCTGATAACATAACATAAACAATAATACCGATAGTAAATACACACATCAAAAGTGTCTAGGGATCAACATATATTTTTGCAATAACTTTTCTCCTGATTGATATTAATTAAAATTTTCTTTAAGGATTCATCAAATAAAGTGTTTTCGTTTGTCACAGTAACGATAAACCAAGTCACCTTTGCATTAATAAAGAAATTTGCCATTTTCCTAATAGAGGGATTTTTGACATTTGAACCACTAACATTAAAGTTCGAAAAAAATACTGAAATAACAGTTTTCTTTAAAATTTTATTAGGTAACTTAAACAATTAATAATCCGTGTTTCTACCGCGAACACTAACAACACAAGAACATCGGTTTCACATACTCAAAATGAGTTCATCCAAATCACGCTGTGGAATGGCCGCCCATGTTCGTTGCAACAACAAAAAAAGGTCTTCTTGCGACTGGATACCCTCCATATTCGGCAGAGCTCTTCTCTGTAGCATATCCCATGCATGCTCAATCGGGTTCAAGTCTGGCGACTGAGCAGGCCAGGGCAGGACATTGATGTTAGCTGCGGCGAGAGTCTGTCTTACAACTCTTGCGGTGTGCGGTCGTGCATTATCATGCATTAACTGAAATAAGGGACCGATTTGCACTTGTAGAGGAACGATGACGTCTGATACAATCGTCTCAGCATAAATTTGAGCGTTGAGGTTGCCTCTGATCCAAATCAACTCAGTTCTTCCGCCGATCCAAATACCCGCCCATACCATGATGGTTCCACCACTATAAGGATGGACTTCCTGGCAGGATTTTAATCGCTGTTGGCGTCCAGGGGTTCTCCAGTGTCGTATACGTCTTGTATCCGGTCTCATACCAAAACGAGACTCATCAGAAAAGCACACGAAACGCCATTGTTCTTCTGCCCAATTTCTGTGTTCAAGAGCCCATTGATATCGAATCCTACGATTGTGCATTGCTATAGGTGGTACCCGTAGCGGTCTTCGGGAATGAAGGTTCACTTCATGCAACCAATGCATGCACTCTGACTTGTATTCAGAGCTAAAGCCACAGTACGTTGCCGGGAACCAGCTTCTATCATTCCCACGGCTCTGAGCATTTCTTCCCTGCTTAAATGACGTCGCCGCTCCATAATAACGTTGGTTTTAATCAGTAGTAGGGAAACAGTAGCACTAATAATGTCTTCAATGCGTTGTATGTTTTTATAGGGAAAATATTGACAGCTGATTTTCATCTTTTACTCGAATTTGATTGACAGTTCCTGATTCAAATTATGAAATGCACCAAAAAGGATCCATATAAATTTATAAAATCATAAATTTATTTCAAAGCCACATCTCAATCTCAAGAAATCCGCATAAAAATGCTTGATCCCTAGACACTTTTGATGTGTGTATTTACTGTCTACAAATATGAACACATTTCTTCGTAATAGAGAATGGCGTATCACTATAAAGAGTGTTTCAATATGTGTGTTTTAACGCAAACCAACCAAGTTGGGCTCACTTCAACGTTACAGGGAGTTTATTGTTATAAAGGATAACGTTATAAAGAGTTTACACTGTATATTTATTTTATTTATATTTGTATCAAGGTTTCGCACGTTCAGCATAACAACACTACAAAGAGAAGTGATACATGACACAAACCTTATACCAACTCCTTTATAAGCAGAGGGCTACGTTCTACACTTCTACAGTGTACTGATATAGGCTGTCGACGTGATATACTCCACATATCTTTTAAACTAATTCTTTATCTGTCTGACTGCCTCGTTGGTCTCGTGGTTAGCGTGTGCGACTGCTGATCATGAGGTCTCGGGTTCGAATTCCGAGTCGGACCAAATGTTTGTATGATCTACAAATATTTGTTTCGGAGTTTGGGTGTTTTCTATGTATAATATGTATGTATTTACAACAATAAAGTATATATGTATTTGTATCAGTAGTCTAGTACCCATAACACAAGCTCTGCTTAGCTTGGGACTAGATGGCGTTGTGTGTTAGATGTCCAAAATAGTATTAGCATTTAAAAGTAGGGAAATAGGATATGAGTGATAGTATACAAATATTTGAGATAGGATACCCTATCTAAAACAAATCTAAACGAGCGATGTCAGGGCTGCTAATATTTCATTACATACACGAACATAATTTTAATATTCTATCTTGTATAAAAGAATCTAAATGCAAGTCAAGTTTGTTATGCCGTTAGTCAATGATCGCACCTGTAGGGCACCACTCTATTCCAATAAACAACTTTGCCTAATGATTTGAACTCTTAGTCAAATACAACTCTATCGCTAATACACAAATAACGTTAGCTAGTACCTACTTTCATTAAGTACTGCTATACTGTGTATATGTTAAACTATGTGTTTTATCCAACACGGTCTATATGCCTGATATTGTTATGCAAATATACTATTTTATTAAATATAGCTGTACCTGTTATGCTTCGCTGTGGCACAATGAGGTTGCAAAAAATAAGTAAAAACCATAGTTGAAGCATTGAACTAATATTCCCCAATGAGCTGAAGCTGTTGTGTATCGTGTCAAAGTTTAAGCTCAATCAGTGCAGATTTTTTTTTAGTTTTAAAAGCCTATACAAACCAACTTATTTAGTTAAAAATTATTTACTTAATTTTTTTTAAATAAACACTCATAATCTATTTTAAATTCACATTTTTAGGTTACCTATTCAAAGAACAACGATCAAAGCGGTTAAAAAGAGCTCAGGAATATAAAGTTGTTCTCGTTTGATGCCATTCAAATTTGAAGATATAGTACCACCCCTAAGGGTAAAAGACTAACGAGAATGACGAGAATCGATATACATACAATACATGAATACATGGCGTAGCTGTGGTCCAAACTACCCCCAACTCCCCCTCCCCCGATATGTTTCTTTTCTACACTATTCATATTTTTACACTTTATATTTTTTAACATAATAATACACATACAGTCAAAGGGACATAGTAATTTTATTATCTTGAAAACCTCCTCCCCACCCCCCGAAACTTAAACCTGGCTACGCAAGTCATATACCTACATAGTTAATACTAACTTTTAAACTCTCGCGTTTCATGATATATAACTATGTATTACTTTTACGGGAATTCACGCGATCACTTATTTAAAGGTATTTACATACCTCTGATTTGCCCGACGTTTCGACCAGGTTACACTGGCCGTGGTCACAGGCTGACTGGCTCAGCGGCGCAGGCAGGCAGAAACGTCAGGCTGTTATACAAGTTGGAAGTTACGTCGAATCTCCCGGAATAAGACAGTGTAGTCAGGAAGGAAGCTATGTTCCGCTATAGAATACTTAATAGGAACATAATTGATATAGAGGTACAACACTCTATACACTAAGCACGTCAAGTTTTATATCTATACGTATTTCCTTGTTTGGCAATTATACATATGTACTTGTTTATTATAGTCTTCGCATTCTGTCCTTGGTTGCATTTCGGGCATTTTCGTATTCTCGCATACGGATGGCATACTACGACAGCTCGCGCAGTGCCCATATCTATCTATCTCTATAGTAATTCTCAAACGAATTTGGAACAACTTCGCTTAGGTTACGCAAATGTCTTTATACCTAAGTTTATATCATTCTTAGTCTGTCAGTATTTTTTTAATTTAAAAAAAAAACCTCATCCATACTTGACAGAACAAAATACAAATCGCCCAGATCCGAGGAACTGGCACGTGATAAAACAGTAACACGTGAATTCAACAAACTTTGCGATATACGTTGACAATGTTTTGACTATACTAGCAACACATTCACGCGTGCCTTCAAATGTAATGACAAAATCTTAAAGTGAAAGCTAGTATCCGCCCACCCAGAGAATTGCAAAAAAAAGATTTAGCATTAAAATAAGCACCAAACAGTAATTTGTGTCGCAGTGCAGTCATTACGTTTGCAAAAAGAGTAGAAAGTAAAGGCGTATACACACTGTAGTATTGTCCCGCGAGGATGGACGGCACAGTAGCGTGCAAATGCGGAAGCTGCGACGTCGACGTGACGTCCTGCCCGCGGGCGGAATTGTTAATCACCTCATTCATCATTGCAGACGAAAGTGAAAACTGCTACTGTGTTTAATATTACAACGCGAATGTGCCTTTATAGTTTTATATGTAGTAGCAGACAGTGAAATGTACTGCTGATAAATGATTCTTTACCTTATTAATAACAATATTTACATTTAAACTATGTCTAAATCTATGGTTAAGAAAGCAAAAATATTGCATTGTGGCATAATAATAATTGTATAAATTTGCATAATTTATTCCCGTGACATATTGGCTTGGCTGTCAAAGTTGACGTCATTATCGCCATTGTCATACTTTTTGTCTCTGACAGTCAGCATCTGGTCAAGCCTTTTATGGAGACAGAACCGTATGTATGTACATACATTCAAGAGATTCTGTACAATTCACTTGCAGCAATAATTAATGAATATTTAATTTCTATTCTTCTTATATAAAACATGAAAAATCCTAAACTGGTAATTCCGGAACAGATAATAATACTTATGTATAAAACATAGTTAACTTTTGTATTTCTTAAATTATTATTTTTAAAACATACGTAAATGAAATTTAGATCCTTTGCTCGAAGCCGTTTAAGTTTTTAGCCAACGTTTACAGCCTGACGTTATGTCAGACCTCACATTCGATTTTCATAACTTATTTTAAAAAAAGAACAATACTATAATAGTGCGTGTTCACTAATTTAAATATCGAATTGTGACATAACGTTGCGCATTGTGTGTGTGTGCCATTGGATTTAGTAAAAGTGAACCTCATTGTATCGGATGTGCGGTAACAGTCTCGCCTTATGGGTCTACAGAAGTCTAAACTTGACGTGCATAAGTTTCTAATATTAAATACCTACATGATGAGTTCATTGTATTAGAACTCATTTCATAATAATCCAAAGATTTTTATCTCATTTTAAAAATGACCTCTGCAATGATACCTGCTAGCATATATGACTTTCTCTCTTTAGTTAGGTGGATGAAGTCTGCTGAGGTTCTCAGGGATATCCTATCTAGAATATACACGAGTTTCTTGCAGTGGTGCTTTGTTGTAGACTGTTTAATTTCTTCATACTTCACCGCAAGTACCTACCTGTAATGATTCGCGGATGCTGTCACACAATAAAAAAAAGAAATATCTATGGACTTATCGGGTTGTACTGATTTGAATATCATCTTTAGACAGTATTCAAATTTCGTACCGATAAAAATATGGGTTTAGGTAAGTTTACCTTGAGAATTTTTTATTGATATATTTCTAACATAGGTGTGTCAAATGCTATTGTCCAATATTGACAAGTCGTCAAAAGTGTTCAAGGTACTAATAAATTACGTAAAGTAATTAGGACTTCTGCTCATTAGCTGTCAGGTTAAATGTCGCATAAAATGTATTCCAGTAGGTGATGACATAAATTAATTAACGTAACTTATCCACACATGAATTTAATGACACCTATAATTCTTATACATAGTTCATGGTAAAGTTACTACAAGGCCACATAATTTTTACTTTTGTAATAATTTGAGGACATTTATTTTTTAGAAATACTCGAGTTAGTGAATACATGTTATACATTTATTGAAACATAAATTATATATTTCTTGAGCATTTAACAATAGATTGTGAAAAATTATTTACGTGTTTTCATTCTTAAAGTGAAACCAAACGAACCAACCAAACTGATTACTCTTACTGTTTTTATCAAACATTTTGTTTTCTAATAATAACAATAAACATATCTACATTGAAATGAAAACCTTAATAGAAATTAATGTGGTTACAATACTCCAGCACATATACTCGTACTATACTATACGTGTATTAAACAAAAACTAATTCTCTTTGCGAACAAATAGTGTCACAGAACCTTGCACTAAGTTTATAATCTCGTTTTACACCGCAAATTAATGATAGTCTAACAGGTAGTTTCTTTAAGAATTACTAACTTCATGTATAATAAAATAATAAAATACAAATGTAATTTAATAAACATACAACCATTAATTATAATTGTGAGCTTACTGACTAGATCACAATTCCTGTGGCCTCTATTATTATACTGTCGTTATTTTGATTATTTTTTATTGATCATATTTTTTTATTTTATATAATACAGTTTTATTTTTTATTCATTTTAATATTTTTACTTAATTTTATAATCAGACTGGTGCTCTGCTTGTTTTGAAAACTTGGTGAAAGGAAATGTACCATAACATTATGGCAACGAATCTTTGGTCAACGGGTAGGTACTATTTTTTTTTTAACTGGGGTATGCCTAAACAATTTTAAGAAAAGCCCAATTGGTACGATAAACTTTGACGAAATTATAGCTTTTGTATCCAGAGAGTAGGTACAACATTGTGGCACTGCATATTTGTAGTATAATGCTATAGCATGACGGAAAACTGTAGTTGATCGGATAATGGAGACAGAAGCTAGTAGATGAGTAGCTCGCTGATTTACAACATAGTAATGTGAACTTCGTACAAAATTGCTCTTTAAATATTTCTAACAAAGAATAGTTTAGTAAGAAAGGATTTGTGTGAGTGACACTATAAACCAAACCATTGAAATGGTGCATTTAAGCCAAAACAAACGACTAAAGAAAATAATAATACCAAAAAGGGGGCAAGGCGAGTCGGACTCGCCCATGTAGGCTTCCGAAGCAGCAAGTAACATAATATAAACGTAGTTCTTGTAGTTCGTTGTAACTTTGATCGATGTTTTAATAATAGTGTTTTTTTTTGCGGTTTACCATTTATGACGTATTAAAAAAAACTACTTACTAGATCTCGTTCAAACCAATTTTCGGTGGAAGTTTGCATGGTAATGTAACATCATATATTTTTTTTAGTTTTATCATTCTCTTATTTTAGAAGTTACAGGGGGGAGGGGACAAATTTTACCACTTTGGAAGTGTCTCTCGCGCAAACTATTCAGTTTAGAAAAAAATGATAAGAAACCTCAATATCATTTTTGAAGAACAATCCATAGATACCCATACACGTGAAATATTTTTTTTGAGTTTCAGTTCTAAGTATGGGGACGCCTAAAATTTATTGTTTCTTTTTATTTTTGTGTGAAAATCTTAATGCGGTTCACAGAAAACATCTACTTACCAAGTTTCAACAGTATGGTTCTTATAGTTTCGGAATAAAGTGGCTGTGAGATACGGACGGACAGATGGACGGACGGACGGACAGACAGACAGACAGACAGACAGACAGACATGACGAATCTATAAGGGTTCCGTTTTTTGCCTTTGGCACGGAACCCTAACAAGCGTACTATGTTATCTAACTAATATGTAAATAATTTTATTCTTATCGACAAAAAGCTGACGTCGCTACTATACTGCTGTTATTTAATTTTACTAATAATAATTAATTAATTTGCTCATACATGCAATAGGCAAAAGTTTTTATGTTAAAAAAGTTTATAATTAGCGAAAACACTTCTTTACTTAATTAGGATGTAGGTATATAAGTATATACACTATTTGATTAAATCGTTAAAATAGTTTTTGAGAGACACGAAATATACAATTATATGTAGGTATATAAATAAGTCGACTTTTAAAATAAGTAAAAAAACAAAATAATATGAGCAATGCGATTGCGTCCGCCTTAATTTTATTGCCAAACACGTAATTTCGTTTTTTAACGGTTTTTTATTTTGTAAAAGTGCCCATTACCTACTTAAAAGCATGATAGTCGAAGGGTCGAATTCATCAATTCATGTGACATCAACACATACGTTATCTCAGTTCCATTCGCCGTGCCGCTAATGCATGCTTGCGAAATGCAATATAAACTTTTGCTAAAAAATAAGCTTATCAAAATCATAAATCGAACTTTGTTTAAAAGATTCACAAGAAAACATCTTTGTTTGTTTTTTATTCATTTTAAATAAAAGTATTATAACAATTATTAAAAATTACCAATATAAAAAAGTAACATTATTAATCATGCGATGGATTATGATTTTATTGCTTACGTCCTATCTCCATTTTCTTAAAGTTAGTGTAAAAATAAGAAATAGGTACGCATATTATAAAGACGAATTATAATATCTGATAATTTTTTTATTGATGTTTCCCAATTTTTCTAACCCATAAATCATCATCTCCTTACCCTTTTCCCAAATTTATTTGGGGTCGGTACAATGAGTTTTCTTCTTCCATTCTCCTCTATCACTCGCCAGGTCATTGCTTACTCCCTTCCTGGCCATATTCTCTTTTACACAGTCCATTCATTTTTTCTTTGGTCGTCCTATACTCTTATATCCGTCGACTCCATACTTCAAACTTTCTTAACTTAACATTTTGCTCATCTCTACACATCACATGTCCATACCAGGTTAACCTGCTGCTTCTCAGCTTTTCATTCACTGGTGCTACTTTCAGGCTTCCTCTTCACCTTATTCTTCTAGTCACACCACACATGCATCTCAATATTCGCATTTCAGCTACATGTTGGCGTCTCTCATCCCTTTTCTTTATTGGCCAACACTCAGATTCATGCACACAGCAGGTCTCATGATCGTTTTATATATTTGTATAACTCATAAATAAATTCGAAAATTAAATAACAAAATATAAAAATATTTATGCAGCTTTAGCAGCTACACAACATTTTACAAATACATAATAATAAGATTGATGTGACGCAGATAGGGCTGCCACGCTTCCAAAATTCGTACCTACCTTTTTACAGTCACCGGTACTACCTACTTTAACATAGTCACGTTAGGATCATAAAAAGGCACAAGATGTAGCCTTTACTACTACAACGTGATAGAGGACAGGAGGCAATAAAGCATGTTTCTACCTCTTTATCTGCTACCATTATTTTTATGTGTAACTTTTGCACCACCAAGAATTGCGTCTTCTATAAATGAAAAGCAAAATTAATGCGCAATGCAAACCTAATGCATGCAAATCTTCATTAAAGAAACAATTACAGCATCATTCATTAATCATCAATACATTTAGGTAATAAAATCGTAACTGGTCGCTGTCTGCACATGGAAGATTTATACGAATAAGTATTATACTTTATGAGCTTTATGAACATAATAGAACCCAAACAATGATTTTTAGAATTTTTGTCTGTACGTTTGTGCAGGCTAATCTCAGAAATGGCTTAACCGATCTGAATGCGGTTTTCATTAATAGTGTTTGTTTCATTTAAATAGGTTCGTAAATAAAAAAGTTATATCAGTCTGAATAATAACCGCGATAACTGACCTTTACGCAGCCGGAGCCGCAATCAAAAGCTAGTTATAAATAAACAATTACGTAATCAAAAATATATTTAATTTTAGTAAAATTTAAGTGTCATTTTTTCAACTTTAAACTTAAATTTTTAATATAATACAGAACCGTTACTTAAAGTTAAATAACGTTTATGAATAAGGCTGTTAGAAGTTACTACCTACTGCTTTAAAGAAGTAGTGGGTTCTAAATATTTGCGATTATTGACATGTTGGTTTGAGTGTACACTTTGAGTCTTATAAGGCCATGAACCCATGTATAACAATAGCAGTGGCGTGGGATCCACGTTTCCAGTATAAATATTTTAAAAACAATTAACTGATGCAAAGCCTTAAACGTATGATAAAAACAAAGCGTGCGAAACCAAGTCATAAATTAAAAAAACATTTTACTTAATGCCTTTTGTTTACCTAAGCAACTGTTATACACACTGTAGAAAAAGTAACAAAACGCAAATTACGCAAATCTAGAATCGAAATCTTTTTTAAGTATATAATAAAAATCCGTAGTACTTTTACCGGCTTTTCGCGCAACGGATGTACAATTGACGCAAAACTTACCTAATACTACCTAATATCTTGGGGAAACTTATATTTATTATTTAAGTAAATTTGTGATTTTCGCCGACTCAAAATAGGAAGAATAGTTACCGTACTATAAAAATACCTTGTTTTTAATATAATCTGCAACAAAGAAAACAGAAACAAAATTTGTAAACAATCCGATTCAATGCAACACGGTCAAGAGCCCGTGGTTTAAAATAATTTAGATTTTATGTAGTAAATATTTACACCGAGTCCTTAGCGGCGCCAGGTGGCGCCAACTGGTATTCTTGTCTCGGCCTAGGTGCAACTTTCATGAATAGTTAACTGACTAGTTTTAGTTCTAGACTAAGATCGCGCTTTACAAAGTAGCGACGCAGTAGTCACGCTGCCCGACATCGCTCTTAAATATATATGAACTACTTTGTTACTGTTTTGAATATTCTATCATACACAACATTGATCTAGATTCCTCGAAATCACCTAGATACGCAAATGAGAGATGATACTGCTAAGCGAAATCTTGGATACATAATATACCTTACATAAAACTGAAAGCTCCTCCTTCTGAAGTCAGTTTAAGACATAGTAAGGCGGGTTTAATGAAAAAAAACTTAAAAGAGGTTAAAAAAAAAGTAAGATTCAGCAGAGTTGTAAGATTCAAATCATGCGTATGAAAAATATTGACTTTGAATCTAAACGTGGACTTGGGTCCTAAACTTAAAAAAAAAAATTTGAAACGTAAACTACCGTGTCTGTGTAGCTAAAAAAATTAATGTTACGTATGTTCGTCGTCGTGTTCATTACGTCTCATTATATTTTGAAACTAAATCAGACATTATCAAAGCAGAGTTTTCCATTGAGATAAGAGAAAACAACAATATCATATTGGTCACACCAATTGTTTAGGTCAAGCGATAAAATAAGGTTAAGACACACATCTTTAATCAGGACTCCATATTGCAAATTTGGTATAACTTAAAACACGGTTAAATGTCATTTAAGTTAAGGACATTTGACGGAGATTAGAAACCGGAACAAAACCTTTATCTAATGCAATAATGATTAGTTCTCAAAGATAAACGCAGACGCGATGCTGATTTTTCAATATGCCAAGTACTACGTCGTACACAAGTATTCATTCCTCTATACCTACAGCTTGTACAGTTTTATTGATACATGTTTTTCTACGTTTATTCAATAAATGTAGTACCTTATCACTTAACCCTTTGAACTCGCCTTTTATCAGTCAATTAATTATTTTTCTGGCCATTAAGATTTAGGTATCGGTTTGCTACTTATGTTTCTCTAAATATATACTCGTATGCTCGTACCAACGAAAGCAGAACAATATCTCTGAACAGTTTTATTATAGGGTAAACTAGAGACTGCTGGTATTTGCCTAACGTAAGAAAATGTTTATATAAAGTGGACATAACAAATGGTTTTTGCAAACAAATCGATTGTATTACCTGTACTTTAAAATCAAGTGTGAACAACTTTTCAAGGGAGTTTATAGCGTGTAAGTGGTGTCAATAAAACATTGATATAGTAGATCTTTTCTTCTTATGGTACGTGCTCTGATTATTTATAACAAAACGTGATACAAAATGTATTCAACTGTAAACAAACGTGAGTAATTGTGCAGATAGTCACTGGCATAATCTAACTTTATATGTAGCTAATGCCTTCATGTTCTCTATTAGGAACCATATCTAAACCAGTGTTGGGATTCTACCACTTTGTGTAAGCTTTTATTAATCACAACGTTCCATACATAATACAAATGCAATAAATTGTACAGATAATACGCTACATACTTCATAATTATGATGACATCTTCTCTAATTTTTGGCTGTCTGTCTCTTTGTTCCGGCTAATCTCTGCAACGGCTAAACCGATTTTGACGGGACTTTCACTGGCAGGTAGCTCATGATTAGACATCGGAAAAATTTATTATATGCATTTGCATATGCAAAGTGACTATCGCTTAGACTTTTGTAATTGTTCGTTTGTATTCTTTTTGGCTTAGCACCGACTTCAAACAGATTTTAGGTACCTAGCACACCTTATAATACTACTATTTAAATGAATAAAGAATTAGGTATAGGCAATTTATGAAGAACCAGTTTATTTTACGCTTTAAGTGTTTTTTTGGCAGAGAGTTTTCGTTGGATGTTTTTTGGAAGTCGGTTTTTTTTTTATAAAAAGTTTTTATTTTTCAGTTTTTAGTGCAAACAACCGTAGGTAAGTAGTAAGTTGAACTATTTCATCAAATTTCATCATCAAGAATACAATTTAAGGTCTATACGTATTAGTATACACTTGATATTTAAAGATTTATCCTTCAACTCCTAACCGTTAAGGAGTTGTGCCTTACATCATCAGCTCATCATCATAAAATGATGACTACCAGACTTGCGTCTGGTAGTCATCATTTTATGATGATGAGCTATACCGGTGTAACTTCAGGAAATATACGAAAAACATAGTATGTGCCTATGAAAAATAGGGTTTCTCTCGATTTCCCTGGGATCCCATCATCAGATCCTGATATGGTGGCAATGGGACCACCTCGGAAGCATACCCTTTCGAATACAAAAAAAAATTTCAAAATCGGTCCACAATTGACGGAGTAATCGGTGAACATACATTAAAAAAAAAAAAAACATACAGTGGAACATAGAAACTCCTTTTTGGAAGTCGGTTAAAAAAGCAACTTTGCACTCTTGTATAACAAATAACTATTAATTAAAATATTCCGCCTCTACTTGTAAATTTCTTAATACATTTTTTTTGGATATTTATTTGAAAGTTTACATTAAAATATAGTCTCAGAACAAATACAAAAAGGCTATAAGAATGATATAAGAAACGCATAAACCGTCGGTGTCGACCAGTTATTTGTTTTATCGACAAAAATTTGCACACAATGATTAGAAACAAACGGCATCGATATTTTGCTTTCACAGCTGATGTACTGTTATTATTTACATGAAATATTTCACTTGGATATTTTTTATTTGGGTAAAGTTGCCTTCCAATCGTTACGATGTTTGCCATATTATAGTTTTTTATCCGGTGTCTAACGTTATTTGTCATGAGTTACATTCCAAACAAAGTCGAAGATATCCACATTTATATTCACGTTAGAGTGGCATGTAATATAAAAGCTTGAAAAAAGGCAGTCTTTGTTCTTAAGACAATTGAGAGCCCCATAATAAATGAGTACATATAAAACGGAACATGGTCGGATTCTCGGGAGTTTGTCGTCCGAGACGTCAAGTGTTTACTGCCCATACAAACCAATATTGACATTCTCTTTGTCTATTAACTGACGGCTAATCTCTTTTCATTTCTTTCATTAGTATATTGACGATATAAAGGTACAGGGTAATAAAATATATTACTAGTACGATTATTCAGAACGATAGCAACTAAAAATTCGTACCTATGGGTTATAAAGTTAAACATCTCTCAGAAACTATCATGTACTAGTTGTTGCCCGCGGCTCCGCCCGCGTATATGTCGGTTATCGCGGCAAATAGTAGCCTATGTGTTATTCTGATGTATAAGCTATATTACTGTAAAGTTACATCTAAATCCGTTCAGTAGTTTTTGCGTGAAAGAGTAACAAATATCCATCCATCCATACTTACAAACTTTCGCGTTTATAATATTGGTAGGAAGTAGGATTATTAGGATTTAACGATAACGTGATAGCTCAAAATAAGCTAGGTCTGCCACACACGATAAGCAGCTTTGTTGTAGCGTCGAATAGAGACAATATTTCACAAAACTTCATAAATGTCAACTAGTTTCGGTAGTTAGGTACACCAGAGTACAGAGGTGTGCTCAGTCGATCCACTTTCATGTCGCTTGTATACCAGCGCGCGCCGCGACGAGAACACCTCGTACATCAAGCAGATGATGCTAGAAAGCGTTTTACAAAATACAAAATATCAAAACCTGCAACGTGGTAGGAACTATTCGAATCTGTATGCATATTTATTTCGTTCCATAACATTATTTATGTACAATAAATATGTCTTAAATAATTGTATTCAGAATATTCATAGCGTGTATTATATGGGCACATATAGTTAGTTACATTATGTTCTCAATATAAGTATGAAATAAAGTCACGACTGCCCATAAGCAGAAGAAAATAAATAAAAACTAAGTATAAATATCAAATTAATAGGTATTTGTATAGATCTCTCTATTTTATTAATAGATCAACTAACAGCAGTGAATTCAATTCATTTGAAGTTACCGTAATAATTGTTTCAATCGAATCTTTGCAAAAGATGTCATTAAGAGCCTTTAAGTAGCTCACTGGCTGGTACAGTTCTTTCCTTAGATAGAAGATTTTCGTCTGTGACCACGAATGGCCAGAAGGATTAACAGTGCTGTTTTATCCTGCACAGTTTACATCCTTAGTCGGCTCTCACGATACCCAATGGAATGAATAGGGGTGGTGACACTTAGGATACTTAATCCCTCACCTCACGGACTTATTTCTAACCGACTTCAAAAAAGGAGGTGGTTATCAATTCGACTGTTTTTTTTTTGCTTCCTCATAACTTTCGACTGGGTTAACCGATTTTGATGATTCTTTTTTTATTTGAAAGCTGGTGCTTCCCGTGTAGTCCCATTTCAATCTGGTCCAGATTGAAGTTTTCGGTTTTGTTTTAAATTAAAATTTGTGATTATTTTAGATAGGTAATCTTTAATTAATCAAAAATTTCTGTTCCAGAAAACTACGGGGCGGGTTGGGGCGCCCGTTATAATGTGACCGGCGCACGACGAAGCGCGTCTCTCCTCAAGGTAATCATCCTCTCCCTACACTCCCTATACCTACTTAATGGTGCAGTAGAATAATCAGTTAACAATACTACTGAGTTTAAATGTCACATGCTCAGAAATAAAAACCTGAGTCATGGTCAAGAGCTTACGACCTTCATTTATTCTAGACTCAAGATGGAACTTTGTAAACTCCAGAAATGGTTAGATACATTACATTATGGGTACCATATATACATGTGTATATACGTACATAGGTGTTAACGTATCACATTTGACATTCATCCACTAAACATGTGAAACTTGTTTGATTTCAAAAGCGCATTGCAAATGAATTTTAGTTCCAACCAATGTCATTTATCCGCAAAATACTGGCCAACACTTTCTGAATCTGTTAAGGTCTTAAGGACGGTCGTAGGTAAATATATTAACATTTATACTAAACAGGTAATTGCTATTGGAACAAGTATTATGGCAACGTATTCGGTTAACCTTTAAAGGCCCGACTCAGTGTGCATATTATTCATTGTGCAGGGCGCGGCTCTACAGTCGGCCATGAATCCGTGATATATTATTTGTTATTCACAGGCAAAATCTGTCGCCGACGGCTTCCGTCAAAGCAGTCTGTTTCCCTTCCAAAAATACAAAGATTATATTCCGAACGCATCCGTCTCGGTACGTTGAATGTGATTTCATTTTATACATGCTTGTTCAAATCCTCCAACTGACCGTTTAAGAAATTGAGCCTACCGCTAATTAGAACGCTATTGCGAGCAAAAGCTGCCCTACACCGACTCAAACTAGTATAAAAAGTAGATCTGAACACTATTATAGCAGTTAATGACAGGTGAAAGAAAAATTAGAGAGATAAGTAATACCTACCTACTTTTGTGAAAAAAGTTGTTATACGCCCTTTAAAATCCTGGTTGCAACAGAGAAAGTTGTAAACGTGTATATTAACGCTGTGTTTATACAGTTTGTTTAATGCAGAGAATGTAATGGCATATTATATATTTTGTAATCGAAAAACGTAATTGTCCGCTTTGAAGTAAGTCTCATTGAAATAGTAAGTATCACAGAAGAATACTTGCACAAAATAAACCCTACTCGAGACACGTACATACTCTAAATTGAGAGTTGAATTTAAAGGGAAGATGAATGGTCTATTTTTATAAATAAACACCGGCTGCGTGTTGTACTCCGCAGATGGCATTAGGTGCATTTATTTGTTTTAGATATTGACATTCCTCATTTGTAACTAAAACAGTCTGGGCGTTGAAGAAAGTGGTAAACATTAGTTTAAACCACACTCAATTAAAATGTTAATTTTATACTAAGAGTAAATTCCAGAGAAGTTAGTAAGACGATTGTGCAGATGGAGGTATTTAGAATACCATGCTTCGATAGAATAAAATTTATAACAGACCTATGATAGAATCGGTCCCTGCAATTATATTATTAATATCTCCTCAGTTTTAAATACGCACAGGTAACATTTAAATGTCATTCCAGCTGTTAAATATATATCAAACTATACAAAGGACGACATTATAATACCTATGTCATTTGAATTCGTTTGATTTGCATATTACTTATTATACTATTATATTAATAATTAATAAATAATAATTATTATTTCTTACATCTAACACACAACGCCATCTAGTCCCAAGCTAAGCAAAACTTGTGTTATGGGTACTAGACAACTGATATAAATACATATATGCTTTTTTTGTGAATATATACATGTCGGAAGGCGCGGGAATAAACGAGAACATGAATCACAGATACAGCCGATCTGGACTAAAGCCAAACACTAATCACTACCAAACGGATACGAATTAACTTAAACATCATCAGCAACCCCCACGAAGGGGTTTGGGCAACGCTCACTCTTCCGCGGTGCCCTGTGGAATTCGCCACCTAGGCTAGTAATTCCCCCACTGGTGAATACCGCTTCGTACACACGATATAAAACACAGAGATACAATAAATCACAAATCAAAAAATAGAAAACTACTACGCCTCAGGAGTGACCCATGTCACAATCAAGAGATATGGTCGTCGCGAGTTCTGAAGAGAAACTATGTCCTGTTGCCGATCGCTCCATTACTACATCGCATTATTCGGATACCCTCATTCTGACATACATATTCTACATAGAAAACACCCAAACTCCGAAACAAATATTTGCACATCATACAAACATTTGGTCCGACTCGGGAATAAAACCCGAGACTTCAAACACAGCAGTCGCATACGCATCCACTGCGCCACCGCACCGAGATAGTTAATAAATGAACATAAACTAAAAGTAGAATAAAAATAAATAGCTCGTCATTGAGTAAATAGTACTAAATAGGCGAAAGTAAGCGCTCATCATAATCAATTATAAAACAAATACTTCACACATTTTTGACGGTCACTTTGTTGTTTGAATATCAGTGAGCCAACTCTTGCCCTGCAAAAAGTTTAGTTAGTATCTCATTAAAAAAAACCTATTTGTAAAGCGAAACTTTTTTGAAACCGTTGCTTAATTGTAAAGTCTTGCCATAAAAAGACCTGCTTATAAATTTAGGTGTGTGTGTATATGACTTATTTATTTATTTATTTAATGTAAAGTCCTTCACAGCTGACAATAATAAGTTGACAATTTGAACAATACGTCAATTATGAAGTACACATGAACTTAAAATGAATGCTAAAAAAAGCACAAGAGTAGACTGTCTATACAAAAATAGCACCTTAAAGAAGGTAATTCTAGACCTCAGAAAAAGTACCTACATATAATAGGAAACTAGTTTGTGTGAGCGAGTAGTGTGGTTTATTTTGGTGTATACTTAGATTGGATATCGGTATGCTGAATTACACCTTTTTCCTCAAGCAAATCATATCCCTCTACTCGAAAATGGAATCAGATAATAGAATATTATTTTTAGGGAATAAATCATAAATAGCAATCATCCTACAAATCTTCCCTCAATCATATAGAATTAACGCAATAAGCGTATTTCCGCACTGTTGAAACGTACCTACTTTATAAAATATTTTTATAGGTAACTCAGATCATTTTATTATTTTATTTGATCTGACATAGGTAAAAAGCAGAATATTGATTTTTCACAACGTACCTACTTCGTAATTAAGCCTTGCTCGAAAAGAACCTTGTCGCACTTTACATTTTTATTTCTTTCGATTTCACTGCAATATAAATATATTTTAAGTTAGCGAACTAATAACACAATTTTTATGGCGTTGTTTTTGCGTGTAAAGTAAGAACAATGAAACCTATTCAGGGATCAGCATGGAATATTTACTTGTTCTTCATTATACGGAATTGGATTCTAATTTTAAATGCTAATAAAATAAATATTGTTTATGTTTTTTTGTGTTTATTGACGATGTTGACGTACATTCTATTTTTAAAGAATGCAGTCGGCAACGATAAACAATGACTATGTTTGCAAAAAGAAATTAATGTAGGTATATTATATTAAATACATTGTTCCAATACATGAACGTAGACAAGACGTAGGAACGATAGTGAAATGTCGCGGTACATGCTAACCACTCAGTCAGTAGGTCGCTCTCAACGACCGACACACTTGTCCACGAGAGTGACAAAACGGCTTGCGGCAGCAAAACCGAATCCCAATTATTACATACTTACTTTAACACTGCAAAATGATTTACCTGTAAATGTTTAATTTAACAAATAATAAAATGAATGGCATTTGTTTGTGTTAAAGATTTACTAGTAATTGTAAAAAAATCGTTCGATCGTTTTAAAATTAATTTAAAAATAATGCGTTTTTCCCACTGTACAATATTTCGTTAAATCCTTAGAGCATACATAACATATATTATTACATATGGAGGGAGTGGCGCTCCATCTATATACAGGGTGGATATGACAAAACGACATTTAACGAAACCGCGGGCCATTCAATAATGTCTGTTGACTTTGGGATTGTTAAATTTATTTTAAAACTAGCTGACCCGGCGAACTTCGTACCGCCATATTTACACATCTGTCTCAGCTTCCCACTGGCAGTGTACAGTCGCGGACAAAAAAAAACACTATTCCCGTTATCTTTTATTTTTTTTCTTTCTAGCAAAAAAAGAATGAATGAAATCGGACTATGTGTTATTGAATTACAACCAAGTACATATTTTGACTTTCATCCCCTCTCTCCAGGATACCGTGCTGAATTTCGGGATAAAAAGTATCCTATGTCCTACCTCGTAGTATGAACTCAAATCATGCCAAGTTTCATTTCAATCCGTTCAGTAGTTTCGACATGATGCGCGGCCAAGATACAGACAGACAGACAGACAGACAGACAGACAAAAATGAAAAAAATTACAGTTTTGGCTTCAGTATCGATTATAGAGAGCCCTCCAAAAAAATTTTTCTAAATATCTTTAATGTACAGAATTGGACCTGTTACATTTTTATTATAAGTATAGATTGAAATAAAAAAAAAATGAAATTTTCAAACAAACTAAATGCCTAAAAATATTAAAACCGATAAGAACACCATTTGCAATTTAAGTTCACTAACCTGCGTGCATACGAGTACAGCTGAGGCCAGAGGGGCATGGCGGCAACGGCGACGGCGACTTCAAACAGATTTTAGGTACCTAGCACCCATTATAATACTACTATTTAAATGAATAAAGAATTAGGTATAGGCAGTTTATGAAGAACCAGTTTATTTTACGCTTTTAAGTGTTTTTTGACAGAGAGTTTTCGTTGGATGTTTTTGGAAGTCGGTTTTTTTTTTTTATAAAAAGTTTTTATTTTACAGTTTTTAGTGCAAACAATCGTAGGTAAGTAGTAAGTTTAATTATTTCATCAAATTTCATCATCAAGAATACAAATTAAGGTACGTGTAATATTAAAATCATCCTCTAATCCCTAACTGTTGAAGAGTTTAATCTTCTATCATCAGCTCACCTAAATAGCTTGAAAGTATACGACTGAAGGTCTTTAGATACGTATGAAATTGAAAGAATTATTCTCCAACTCCTAACCGTTGAGGAGTTGTACCAGGATGACTGACTGACTAGGATGACTACCAGACGCAAATACCGGTGTAACTTCAGAAAATATACGAAAAACATAGTATGTGCCTATAAAAAATGAGGGTTTCTCTCGATTTCCCTGGGATCCCATCATCAGATCCTGATATGCTGGCAATGGGACCACCACGGAAGCATACCCTGTCGAATACAAAAAAAAATTTCAAAATCGGTCCACAATTGACGGAGTAATCAGGTAACATACATAAAAAAAAATACATACAGTGGAACATAGAACCTCCTCCTTTTTGGAAGTCGGTTAAAAAGTATATCTCGTCGATCTAATAAAGCCTGTACTTACTTGTTTTTAAAGGTTTACTCTCGTTTATTTTAGAACTTTGTGAATAGCTCTTTGGCTTACTTACTTGAAAATGACGAGCAGCTGTACGCAAACTACATATCAGTGTAGGTACGTAAAGCCAGAGCGGCGTTTCCTCGGCATTCTCCATAAATTAATATCATATCCGAGTATTCACTAGCCGTATAACCAAATCGAGGCATTGTTTCATTTACACTCACACAAAGTAATCGTTAAATAACAACTAATAGTCCGGTCAATTTAGACATTCGAAGGTGCATAAAATCCCAACAAACTGAAAATCAGCTAAATTGTTCAAAACATAATTATAATTTTTTTGCTGAAAATCGTTTCACAAAAAATAAAAAAATCATTTTTCTGACCTTTGACCTTGAAAAAAAAATCCATACACGGGAATGATGGGGAACTTTTAAATATTATTTTTAATTGTGTTTTGAACAATTTTACTGATTTTCAGCTTGTTGGGATTTTATGTACCTTCACTCTAATTTTTTGGTCTAGATTGACCGGACTGTAAGTACTAACAAACCTAACTAATGTGTCCTGTCACTATAAAAGCAGTTTTTCGCACTAATCACTTTAAAATACCTATTATTAATAATCAAAACAAAGACGACATTGGGCTTCCGCGCCGGCTACTTCAAACGTGCCAAAATGTGCAACACATCACGGGTTCGCGTATTGCGACACACTGACCCACTAATCAAATGCAGTTTTTTTACGTTTGAAATTAGAAAAGGATAGAAAAGATATTTTCAGTTGACCCTTTTACTCTCCCGGGTGATTGCTTCCAGCAATACCTACCTATTGTTTTTAACTATTTTGTGATTATGTGTGTGAGGGTCTTATTGCTCAGGCATAAGGTATATTTTAGAGTGACAATTATTTGAGTAGTTAGACCTAAGGTCGTTAACCCGTTAATAATAGCGTTGCATTGAACACATCGTGTAGTAAATTTCAAGAACGAAAAGTAGTGTCCTGTGGCTAAACTATTGAACCGATTTTATTGAAACTTTGTAGGTGGACTTGTAACGTGTGTAGGTATACCTAGTTAAAAAAACACTTGTTTTGTGGTATCCACCTTGTATGTATGCTCTAAGGTTAAATCCAATTATGCTAAAAAAACTAGGCCTACATGAACTTTTTAAGCTGATGGCATGACGGCGACACTGATAAGGTGATAAATAGCAACCAAAATGTCAATAGAAGATGCTTTGTGTCTGTTACTTGGTATTACCTCTTGCTTTCTACTAATGACTTCAAGCTTCTTTCTATTTAAATGTTTTTCTTAGAACTGGACTAGCATCCATGCAATTAAAAAAATGAAATTATGTACATTTAAGTGAAAAGGAAAGCATATTTTTACTATCTAGGAATAACAATAGACTAGTTGACTCACCTTCATTACTATTAATATAGTAGTACTTTCAATTTTAATACTAAGTATTACTAACGTTTTTTTACCCACGATTATGCACAATAATAAACGAATTCCGGTACCCTTGAAGCCAATTAAAAAACTACTTTACTACTAGAGCTCATTTTAATAAAAAATAAAAAAATCGTTGTAATTTTGAATGTGTCAAAACTCATGTCGTCCACAGGGTCCACAGTAAGTCTAAGGCCGTGTTCAGATGACGAGCGCTCAACGCGCGTTTTGCTAACGCGCGTTCACAACTACATGTAAAAACGCGCGTTAGCATGTGTACACCTAGAAGAAAATTACATGTAGTTGTAAACGCGCGTTAGCAAAACGCGCGTTGAGCGCTCGTAATCTGATCATGGGCTTAGACTGACATACTGATAATTTATGTATGTCATTTCAACTTTAAACAAGCCGTTGTCGTGGCAATTCCAAAATCAAATTCACTTTACGTAAAAAGAAAAAAAAAAGAATATATAGAGATATCTACTACAAGAAATACTACAACACGACTGTAACTGTTGCTGACAACCAGCCGGGATACCAATTAAAAGAACTACCGTATAGATAAAAAACTGACAGCTGAAACAAAACAGAGCTAACTCTATCCACGAACCACATGGTTACGAGTTAGAACTCAATCAACGAGATCGTAGACATATGAAAATAGTAAATATTTTTCTTTCAGTGAAAATAAATAAGGAATCAATGCCATATGGATACAACTACAAATCCGATCCATAAACATTTCAATTATAGTTTCTTCTTTAGTTTATTGAAAGAAAAGTAGATAAAAAGAGCAATTTTCATTATTCGTACTTCCATACTTATTATTATAAATTCAAAGATAAATCTGTCTGTCAGTCTGTCTGTCGGTTACATTTTCACGGCTAAGCCACTTTTTTTTATGGAATAGGAAACAAACGAGCAGACGGATCACCTGATGGTAAGCGATTACCGCCGCCCATGGAGACCCGCAATACCAGAGGCGTCACAAGTGCGTTGCCGGCCTTTGGAGGATGTGGAGGGGGTTGGGGTGGGCGATGGGGAGGGGGAGGGGGATGGAGGAGGGGCTGGTGTATGGGCCTCCGGTATCCTCACTCACTCACTGAAACACAGCAAGCGTAAGCGCTATTTCACACCGGTTTTCTGTGAGGCAGTGGTATCACTCGAGCCGGCTCATTCATGTCGAAGCGTGGTAAACTGATGATGCCACTGCACTGATTTCAATGAAAGACATAAAGATGCTTTGATTCTTCAGACAGGAGACAGGCTATACTTTACCGCCACACACACGAGAGAAGCCTTTGACAAAAGCTAATGAAAAAATCTAAATATAAAAAAAACAATTTATATAAATTATGTAGACAGTATAATATCCATAGAATGATAACCTTTATAATCAATGCACATATTTTCTTTTAATTATGTGTATGTTGCAGCTTCGTGTTTATAAGTGTTATTTGAATATTATCGGTAAATACAACAACAAACAAACTATATTTTGTGTAGATATATGATTTGTTTTGAACTATTTTTTCATACAACCTTTGATAATAGCGAACTGCATTTATGGTTTGAATGTCCTTTGGATGTATTAATAAGTTAAATAGTTATAAGATATAAAGTAACTTTTATATAAATAAATTAAGTAGCTGACCCACGCAACCTCGTTTGCGTCTTCTATTGCCCGTAGCGTGATAATTTTACCCCGTCTTTGAAACATTCTTCATTGGTGCTCCGCTCCTATTTGTCTTAGCATTAATATATATATAGCCTATAGCCTTCCTCCATTAATGAGCTAACTAACACTGAAAGAATTCATCAAATCGGACCATTAATTCCTGAGATTGGCGCGTTCAAATAAACAAACAACCGGTCTTCAGCTTTATATATTAGTATAGATTTAAAAAGTTTTCTTTGTATGTATAAGCCGATTATTAAAAAAAAAATCATTTTTTCGCGTTACATAGATACGCTTTTTATTAAGGAAGCGTAAAAGCGATACATTAAATGCAGCAACTTGTAGCAACGAACCAGTAACTATACAAATCTAAACTAAATTAAACCGGTACATCCCAATAAGAAGAACAATCTGTTTAAACAACCATTTATCACTTTCTATTTCTTATAATAAAGTCGAATCAGGTGTCCAGCTTGACCTGACTCACTGGTATTTTTTAGTTAGTACCTAAAATATGTGCCATTTTTAACCGACTTCCAAAAAGGAGGTTCTATGTTCCACTGTATGTATTTTTTTTTTTCGTATGTTACCCGATTACTCCATCAGTTGTGGACCGATTTAAAAAAAAAATTTGTATTCGAAAGGGTATGCTTCCGAGGTGGTTCCATTGCCAGCATATCAGGATCTGATGATGGGATCCCAGGGAAATCAAGGGAAACTCTCATTTTTTATAGGCACATACTATGTTTTTCGTATGTTTTCTGAAGTTACACCCGTATTTGCGTCTGGTAGTCATCATTTTATGATGATGAGCTGATGATGTAAGGTACAACTCCTTAACGGTTAGGAGTTGGAGGATAAATCTTTAAATATCAGATGTATATATGTTACCTTTAGTCGTATTCTTTCAAATTATTTAGGTAAGCTGATGATGGAAGGTGGAAGGTACAACTCCTCAACGGTTAGGAGTTGGAGGATAATTCTTTCAATTTCATACGTATCTAAAGACCTTCAGTCGTAAACTTTCAAGTTATTTAGGTGAACTGATGATAGAAGGTTAAACTCTTCAACGGTTAGGAATTAGAGGATGATTTCAATATTACACGTACGTTTAGATCTTCATTTGTATTCTTGATGATGAAATTTGATGAAATAGTTCAACTTACTACTTACCTACGATTGTTTGCACTAAAAACTGAAAAATAAAAACTTTTTATAAAAAAAAAACCGACTCCCAAAAAACATCCAACGAAAACTCTCTGCCAAAAAAACACTTAAAAGCGTAAAATAAACTGGTTCTTCATAAATTGCCTATACCTAATTCTTTATTCATTTAAATAGTAGTATTATAATGTGTGCTAGGTACCTAAAATCTGTTTGAAGTCGGTGCCACCAAATTTTTTTTTTTTTTATGTGTTCCTTACACTTAAAAAAATAATAATTTGGTGCAGCCGATGGGAAGTTAGGCGCGTACATACATTTCGGCGATACATTTTTATTTATATAGGTATGTTGATACTGAATTTTAAAAATATTATCTAATATCATTACCATTTACTTGATTAACCATTTTGATGTTAAAATAAATCCATCTACTCCCTGCCAAAAGATTAATGGATATTGTAACGCGTCATAAGACCTATGCGTTTCAGACACACGTTTCAATTCATTGTTCCGACGATGAAGCATAATATCTCTAGACTGCAATTTTCTCCAACAACGACAATAGCCACTTCGTCGATCGCGGTAAATTAAACCTCCTTGCATGCTCACCAACAGGTGTTTTGTCAGCTCTGATTACAATATTATGGCTGTCCGATGGCATACGATCTAACGCCATTTTGAACATTTTGACTAAATTATTGTTCTGATGAAGCAACGTTTGCAGTTCTTGGACAATGGTTCGCTTTACCGCATCTTGATTGCCCATAAAATAAATTTGTAAAAATTGACTGTCCACATCTGGCAGTGGCAACAGTGCTCCCAGTCAGTGATAAATTTTCCTTTTATCTGCAATTATCTTGTTAAATTATTATTTGTGATACAAATGTATTTTAACGCTTTACAATATTGACAAATAATTGTCATTTCCCCAATTGTCACTGGTTTGTCGGCACAATAATCTACTTCCGGATTGCAGTGGAATGCTACTCGTTCCAGGTTCACAGCACTGTTTCTGCGGTATCGCTCGATTTCATTGCGTCGTGCTCGCTGTTGTTGTGTTTTGTGTGCCCGAACTCGTTCCGTTCTAAGCGGCTCCGTCTACTTGATCCCTTGCTTAGATCCCCTGGGGGATCCATGTGAAAATTTCGTCCACACTGATCTCCAAGGGGATCTATTTTGGATTCCATTTTGACCCCCATGGGATTCATTTGAAGATTTTCGTCCACTTCCATCCCCTACTTAAACCGATATGGGATTTTCTTGATTTTTTTGTGTGGCACGGCTATTTATGGCCTATATAGGTTTATTACCAAACCTATTAATACATTTCACCACCAAAGATTACCTACATATCTTAAAACTCATTAAAAATCCTAGTATTAAATCCATTCATTAAAATTTTTTTTCAATCGTATAAAAGTATGAATATTTATGGAACTTTTGTTATGAAAAACTTCTAAATTAATTATCAAAATGTATAGAAAATTCTAAAAGAATCCATTGGAGATCGATGTGGATAAAAAATACTGATAAATCCCGGATAAATCGGTTTAGTTTTAGTTTTTGCATGAAAGAGTAACAAACATCCATCCATCCATCCATCTATCCATCCATCCATACTTACAAACTTTCGCGTTTATAATCTTCTTAAATATAAAAATGAATTGCTGTTCGTTTGTCTGGCTAAAACTCGAGAACCGCCGGGCCGATTTGGCTGATTTAGGTTTTGAAATGTTTGTCGTAGTTCAGGGAAGGTTCAAACGGTGAGAAAATATGGAAAAATTGCGAGGAAGTTAATAAAAACAATTATATAATTAAACAACAATTTCCTTTTGCCCATATAAACTGTTCTACCAACTTTCCTGTCAAACTTTTGACTGTCAAATTGAAGCACTTATTAAATTAAGGGTTTTAAATAGACACCATATATTTATTACACGAATCAAATTAAGGGTTTTAAATAGACACTACATATTATTTATATATTATTATCGCGTATTTTAATATTATTATTTTGATGGTTGTTATTGTTGGTTCATTCAGAAATTTTTGTCATTGTATTGATATATTTTGATGCTTTCCACTGTTTAGAATGCAAATAAAAAGTATTTATTGTGTTCTATCCATAGAGGTCATATCACAAACAAAATGAGTATTTCATAAACGCTGTTTTGTTGGAATGCGAAAAAATTATTGATGTCAATCGTCTGTCGAACGTTAGACGAAAGGTTATAAATACAGGCTATTTTTTGCACCTACGGCATATAAAGTACCTGTCATTCTATTACCGTTATTAAAATCTTCTATCATCAGTTTGTCAGTGTGTGAGAATTTTATTTACTATTTTTGTTTGAAAATGCCAAGGCAAAGACGAACTGACATAGGTCGTCGAAGTAAATCAGATGTGCGACGAGCTACCTCACGTGCAATCTACACTGATGACCAGCGAGAGACGGATAATGATAACATTCGTATTGCCATGGCTGAATTGCGCTCTACAGTGAATAATAATGACATAGACAGGCGGCTCCGTCCACTTAGATCCCCTGCTTAGATCCCCCGGGGGATCCATGTGGAAATTTCGTCCACACTGATCCCTTAGGGGATCTATTTGGATTTCGATTCCATTTTGATCCTCCAGGGGTTTCATTTGGAAGATTTTCGTCCACTTCGATCCCCTGCTTAAACCGATAAGGGATTTATCAGTATTTTTTATCCACATCGATCTCCAATGGATTCTTTTAGAATTTTTTATACATTTTGATAATTAATTTAGAAGTTTTTCATTACAAAAGTTCATAAATAGATTCATGCTTTTATACGATTTAAAATATATTTTTAATGAATGGATTTAATACTAGGATTTTTAATGAGTTTTAAGATATGTAGGTAATCTTTGGTGGTGAAATGTATTAATAGGTATGGTAATAAACCTATATACTATATAGGCAATAAATAGCCGTGCCACACAAAAAAATTAAAAAAATCCCATATCGATTTAAGTAGGGGATCGAAGTGGACGAAAATCTTCCAAATGAATCCCCTGGGGGATCAAAATGGAATCGAAATCCAAATAGATCCCCTAGGAGATCAGTGTGGACGAAATTTCACATGGATCCCCCAGGGGATCTAAGCAAGGGATCAAGTGGACGGAGCCGCTTAGAATGGAACGAGTTCGGGCACACCAAACACAACAACAGCGAGCACGACGCAATGAAATCGAGCGATACCGCAGAAACAGTGCTCCTGTGAACCTGGTACGAGTAACATTCCACTGCAATCCAGAAGTAGAGTTATTGTGCCGACAAACCAGTGACAATTGGGGAAATGACAATTATTTGTCAATATTGTAAAGCGTTAAAATATATTTGTATCACAAATCATAATTTGACAAGATAATTGCAGATAAAAGGAAAATTTATCACTGACTGGGAGCACTGTTGCCACTGCCAGATGTGGATAATCCATTTTTACAAATTTATTTTATGGGCAATCAAGATGCGGTAAAACGAACCATTGTCCAAGAACTGCAAACGTTGCTTCATCAGAACAATAATTTAATCAAAATTTTCAAAATGGCGTTAGATCGTATGCCATCGGACAGCCATAATATTGTAATCAGAGCTGACAAAACACCTGCTGGTGAGCATGCAAGGAGGTCTAATTCACCGACAATCGACGAAGTGGCTATTGTCGTTGTTGGAGAAATTTGCAGTCTAGAGATATTATGCTTCATCGTCGGAACAATGAATTGAAACGTGTGTCTGAAACGCATAGGTCTTATGACGCGTTACAATATCCATTAATCTTTTGGCAGGGAGTAGATAGATATTATTTTAATATCAAAATTAGTAATCAAGTAAATGGTAATGATATTAGATAATATTTTTAAAATTCAGTATCAACATATCTATATAAATAAAAAAGTATCGCCGAAATGTATGTACGCGCCTAACTTCCCATCGGCTGCACCAAATTAAATCATTCTTTTTTATGTGTTCCTTAATGTTAGGACAAGTTTTGTGTATAAAAGATAGCGGGAAAAGTCTTTTTTCTTGACCGCGACGGGCAGCTGAGACAGATATGTAAATATGGCGGTATGAAGTTCGCCGGGTCAGCTAGTACTGAATAAAGAATATAAGTAAATCGTCTACTCATTATACTGTCTGTCGTTCCGTGAAGGTGCTTTTACGAGAAATACAAATTGCTAACTTATTTCTACATCCGAAATATTATTGACGACATTCAGATGATTCAGAAGACATAAAAAAATCCGGCAATTCAAGAATGCTACTTACCAAGTAGGTATTACTTAGGCGTTCTACTCGTAGATATTAAGTGCAAACACTTCATTCATTAGAAGTGAAAGATTTGTACTCCTTTCCTAGTTAAAAATTAAGTCATTTTATTGGAAAATCGGACCACATTCCACAATACACTTGCTTACCTACAGTTAAGATTTATTTTACTATATTTGTACCTATCCAAGACATTTTGTCGCTTTCACTATTTTTAACTTTTTTTAAAACACATAAGGTGTACGACGCCTACGTTTCCCTAATATTGGACAGGTGTTTCCACAAGCGTAGGGATCGAATACTTCATACACCCATTGTCATTACAGCCCTACAGCCACTATAGGTATCGCTCGCCGCTCTATACTTGTATGGAATATGAAAGAGAAAACCAAAGATTATTATTATTAACATAAAACCGAAGTACAATTTACGTGAAGTGAAAGTGTTGACCAAAGGTATGAAATAATTTCGCTCAATCCTAATCAAAGGGCCTGTCACTGCTTACTAATCATTTATTTTCCTTTAGGTAATTTGTTTTAATTTCCATAAATATACATAACATTTTGATTTCAATTACTACGTAATTTTATCAGATTTCTAAGATTTTGAACTACATCTTTAGGTACTATTTATTATTTTAGAAAATTTTCATATTGCTCAGACAAACGAAACCTATGTTAATTAGGGTGCTATTTAATTTTATGATTTATTAATAAACAATAAAAAATATTAAGAGTCGAGCAGTCGAGTCGTGGATGTCGTAAGAACCGACTAAGGGAGTAAACTAAGCAGGACAATAGCACTATAAATAGAAGAAAAACTTAAAACTAACCTTATACTAACTTTATACCCTGGCCTGATTATAAAAGCAACTTCAGAGTCAAAGTGCGATTTACAACAAAGAATTGCTCATCACCTATTTTCTATAAGACCTAGGTATCACTCCTTTCGAGCCAGCTAATTCATGCCGAAGCATGTCTCTCAAACCATCATATTTTGACGCATATACAAAATCGTAATAATTTAAACAAAGGTACTTACAAAGTAAAAAGAACTTCTATATTTATTGGACCAATGTAAATTCCAATAATATTTTTTATCGCTGATCACCTGCAGAGATCGGTAATAAAAAACTTCCAGTAGTCATATACGTTTTAATAGGTCCTGTATCCTGTTCAATAAACGGGTTTCAACATGTTACCTAATATGCAAATAAGTTTGACATCGTGTCCGATTAGTTAGCCCCGTACTTTCACGTCGACTCGTCCACGATTTACCAAACAATACATTAAGAGACATGAATATCTAGACACGGTGCGTTTAAAGTCACGATTATCACCGTTTTATAAATCGTAGCTTATCGCCAGAACACTTCATAGTAAATGTTTGTAAATATTGCAACCTTGAATTAGCAGTCTACATCATGATCACGATGACGCAATGAAAATTGAGATGTATTCAATAAGACGTATTTATTGGGATTATTTAAAACAATCGGTCTTCATATTGATCCCCAAACAACATTATAATTATTCTAAGGTGGTTACCGGAGACAATTTAAAAATGAAATTGATATGTGGATCTTCGTAGATCAATCGTCGACAAGGACGACAAATCGTGGAGTAGATCAAAGGAAAATGTATTCTAAATTCGACATGTTCCCAGGTTACCTATTCAAACATCTACGACTCATTTTCATACTGCGTTCTTATTTTCTGAAGTAATTAACATTTCATCCATTCATACACACCCACAAATGATTCTCAGAAGTAGGTACTTAACTCAAGTTCTGTACTGGAAAGCTATTTGTGTGCAACCCTGCGTCGGCGCACCTCTGTTCCGCGACTGTCTTGTCTCGCTCTCGCATACATGTCAAGGTGGGGTTCAATATTCGAGGATTTGGTGCGCGCAGATAATAATACATCCAAACGGATTACCCGACATGTGTCTGTTTTATGTAAACAAAATGATCTCATTAGGTCAGACTCAGTCAGACACATATGAAGCATCAGAATCAGAGGGCAGACTGATAATACTACACCTCTAAAGATAAAGTTTTACGTAAGAAATTCCAAAGAATCTATTGACAAACTTAATCCCACTTTCTAATCCTTTTCACACCAGAGAATGCAGTATAAAGTATACTTCAATCAAGCACCCATTGAAACACGGTCAATTCCCACGAGAAGCTTCCGCGTGCGCGTGCGGCGCCTGATGCGAGATCATTGCCAGATGCCGCCGATAGATCGCGACGGGGTCAACAGCCATTGCCCTTGTTTTGCGCACTAAATTATTTACTCAAGTGTACCGCAGATTCACCATAAGCTGTTACACTCGACCGGGGTCAAGGGAACTAACCTGTTTAGACATCTCATTGTCGCTTGGTGTACACAAAACGTGTTACTTACAGCTGTTATTTAATAATATTAGTCATATTATTATCTGGAGCTTCTTGAAAGATTCTTACACATACTTCTGCTCACCACACACGTGGTTGCTTCGGTTACGGTAATTTTTTGCTCATTATTGCTATTGTCATTTTGCACTGAGCTACGCTTTGAAGTTAGTTGCCTACAAAAACGACTTCCTTCCCTACACATGTGATTCTTGGGCCATTAATGACTATTAATAGCCCTTAACGTCGCAAGTGCAGTAAATATGGAATGAAAGGTATAAAAATATTCACATTGCCGGTTTACGAAATACCAATATTAATAACTAAGTATAAAACACTAGCGACAAGCTCTGGTACTTTTGTGAAAGGAGTTTTAAAGCCTTGGAGACTGGAGTGTTATAGTGGAGTGTTATTTACAGAAATCCAATCTAAGGATTATTAATTAAATTATAATCATATTACTATTGAAATATTTGTCAGTTCAGCGTAAGGTTAGATAACAAATACGAAACGTTTGTTGATATTGTCGTCAGCCTCAGTTTATCTAAACTTAGCTTTATTTGCCGTAGGTAACTGTTGCCTTATGAACATGTGGTTGAAGTACCTACAAAAACTGCACGTAGGTATTTTTTGGAATATTCCTTTTTCTCCGACGCGTCTGGTGTGATGGACATTAGTTCTTATTAAATAGAATCTCTGAAGTACCTGAAACCTGAAATCATCTTAAGTACCCAAATAGGTAGGCAGGTACGTTGCTCAGAAAGTTAGGTTTTCTTTATTAATATCTAACAACAGCCACCCAGAACAGATTATGTTACTGAATGACTATGTGAAAAATACTTTCGGTAGGTACGCTAAACTCCCCTTTTTTTTCGAACGAAGTTCCTTATGGGGCGTTGCGGAGGAGTACCCTAGCCGGCAAAAAACGCCCACAACGTAAGATTGATGCCTCGGAGTCAAAATGGTAGCGTATGAGAATGATGTGAGGTCTCGGGATCGAATCCCGTGTAGGATCAAATATTTTTTTGATCTGCAAATTTTTGTTTTTTGGGAGTTAGGATGTTTTCTATGGACAATATGCATGTATTTACAAAAAAATTGAACGAAAAATTTATATAATCTGTAAGTTGCACGTAACAAGTACGGATTTACTCTAGACAGAACTTGTTTCAGTAGAGATTACTAGGTGGCAGCACAAGTTTAGTTATAATTTTTATTTTTATCGTTAAAAAATCATTATTAAAAATTTATACCAGAATAGTTATTTTCTTTATACCTCGCATAGAACTTTTATATATTTTTATAAATCATTTTAAATAAAATAAAGGTGTTAATTATTACAGTGTATGTTTAAATAGTACAAACATTACAAAATATTGTATAAATTTAGTCATTGACAAAAAGTATATATTTACGTTAATTTTTTATATAGCTGAAGGAAGATATTAGTAACCCACAACTAAGACCACTATCTTTACATTAAACAGTTTATGATTATGATGATGGTCTCATCTCAACTATGGTAAAATTTCTATTATTCTTTCTGAAATATCAGTGAAACGTTTCAAAATTATATCGTGTATTTCAAATTCTGTTATACAGTGCATTTAAAATTGTATTCTATCTATCTTTGACTTCAATTCTCTCTGATGGTAATCGCCTCCTTTTATATTTTTATCGATAAAAAAAATCATGATATAAAATGTTTACCCAAATAATTATTTTCTTTATACCTTGAATAGAACTTGAAATAAATATTTTAATGATAAGGAACTTCTTTCCTATCTGGTGTCCCAGGACATCACACGACTTTTTTTATTTTTTAACACAAGTATGTTTTTACTCACAAACTATAAGACAGAAGCTGTCAATGCAAATACGGCTCGTCGTTTTTCGGATTTGAAGCTTTTTTATTTAAACTTAATGGTAGGCATTATTAAAAACAAGTAAAAAGTAAACGCATCGCGCAAGTGCCACATTCTTATAGTCTGTGATTAACACACTTTCACTCATCTAATGATAAAGGGCTTCCAAGGTCGTACGCAGGTAGGTAAAAAATATTTGGACCACATTCACAAACTTTTATAATTTACTAGCTGATACGGCAAACGTTGTTTTGCCATAAAAAAAATTGGGGTATAAAAAATAGATGTTGGTCGATTCTCAGACCTACCCGAGATGCACACCAAATTTCATAAAAATCGGTCCACCCATTTCATAGGAGTATGGTAACATTGTGACACGAGTTTTTTTTTTATGTATGGCCCGCCAAAATGACTCTACTCTGCCTGATGGAAAGCATAAGTAGAATCCAAGAGTGGCGGTCACCATACTCACTGTGAATGCAGACAATGCAGTATGGCGACCCACACCATGGCGGCCTAGTGATGCTGCTGCATCTTTTAGTCTAGTCAACAAGTATGGAACTTGTTCACTAGACTATTTGGGCCTCCGGTCTCGCACTCACCAACGAAACACGACAGCACCAACGCTGTCATTTTACGTTGATTTTCTGTGCGAGGGTAGTACCGCCCCGGCCGAGCCGGCCCGTTCAAGCTAAAATCAGCGTGGCTCTACTACCTATAAAATATATATATATTTATATATAAGATTATAGACATCAGCAAATTCAACATCATACTTACCTATTTATTTTATTTATTTACATTGCAGCATTTAATCGAATATAAGCGTGCTGAAAATCCTGCACTTTTGTAGAAAAAAAAGAATGCGCTCCTCCTATATTAAAACTAACTATGATTATAAAATGAAAAATATGTGACTTTTGTTTATACTTAATACCGGATACTATTTTGTAAAATACTTAATGTAGACAAATTTACTTAACCACAAATTGGATCTTTGCTAGAAAACGATCGAGATGTGGGTCATTGTAACCATTGTAGGTACAATAAGGACCTAGGTACTCAGTGAATGGGTACGGTTAGTATGCGTTCCAGCTATTGAACTAATAGATGAGGTCGTACCTTGATCTAATTGACATCACATCAAGTACGTGTCCGTGAGCAAATTTCTTAGACAAGAGGCTCTTGAAGTAGGTACCTACTACTTCTGACCATGAGCCGCTCAATAAATGCAGTTCATTTAAAATTACAAACACACAAACAGTAATAATAAATAATGTATCAACTGCTGTTGGCCTTAATCCAACTTAACATTACGTTGTAACGCATGATTCAAAGATATTGTAATTAATCTTCTTGCAATGAATAATGAAGCGTTGCACAATTTCCTAGTTCATACTTAGCTTAGACGTACTCAGTTTGCTCATCGTCTTGATGTGGACAATATTGTAGTATTCGGACGTTTAGATAAACTGTCCGTCAAACTACGGTGTTAATTTGTAATTATTTAGATGCTAAGTGTACTTTCTTATGTCTGTTAATTATGATGGTTAAATCAACTCAGCAAGGTAACTTTCGAATAACAGATTTCTGTTTCGAAAATTAAAATTAAAAGGTGAAATATTTATTGTTTACAGTTGTTTGCGATGTGGTACACGTGGACAACGTTATTGCTGGTGTCGTGCGCACTAGTGAAGGCAGACGGGGAAGCAGAGACCGAGACGCCGGTACCGGTCGCAACTACCCGCGCGCCCCCTCGTACCCTTGATCGTAAAGCTGCCGAGCTTGTCTGGAAATCCTGGCTTGAGAGCTCTGACAGCAATAATCAGAATGCTCCACCACGACGAATCACGACCAAGTCTCTGTTTATAACGCCCTTAGTTTGTCCTAAGGGTCAAAGACTAGATCGAAATGCTTGCATTCAGGTACGTAATCCAATAGACATACCTACATATTATTACGAAGTGTGTTTTATCTTTCATAAAGATACCGACTATAATGTGAATCCTTATAACATTTTCGTTTCCTATTTTAGACTATTTAAATTGTTTCTTCACAATCCAACCACTAGAAAAGGTAACTAAAGCACCTAATGATATTAGTTTTGAACAATTAGATCAAACAATTATTTATTTTATTTTCAGGTGGTTACTGTTAACAAAGACGAACATGAACGTATATTGCTGGAAACATTAAATGCTCTGTTCACTACCCCACCGAACGACGGCCACGTTAACACTGATGTTTTATACGACTATGGTGAAGACGAACCAGGACCGTTGCAGCTCTCCATACCTATCGGTTTAGATCCACAGGCAGCACCGCTCCAAGGACAGGAGCCCTACGCACAGGTATGTCACAGTAACTATAATTAAAATTTTATTAAACTTTACAACTTATTGAGAAGTTTGCTCCTTATTAAATAATCTCAAAATTATCTTATATATAAAATTCTCGTCTCGAAATGTTAGTTACCATACTCCTCTGAAACGGCTAGACCGATTTTTATGAAATTTGGTGTTCATATCGGGTAGGTCTGAGAATCGACCAACATCAATAGATATTGGTCGATTCTCAGACCTAAAATATTATATACCCCTTTTTTACGCCTGAACAAGTTTGCCGGATCAGCTAGTAGTATATAAATAATTTAATAAAGTTCTTATTTCTCTTGGAAGTTTTAGGATAGTCAGAGCAACAACAATAATAACAAGCTTTTTTTTTCTAAATTACAGGCACAAGATCTTCAACCGAATTACGTCAACATTGACAAGAAGGATGGTAACAAAAATGATGGTGATGCTATCAAAGCTGAATTAGAATTACTAAGTCTTTCGAACACACTCAACCAAAATGGTACAGCTACAGTTGCAGGCTCAGATGCTTTGAGCCAAAATGTATTGACAAATATACACAACTATCCAGAAAAACCAAAACGCGACAGCCCAATTTTAAATGTAACTGATATAGAATCATTAAATAACACCACCGATGATGTGGGACAAAAAGAATTAGTTTATGGACACGTAAATGTTGACCCTGTTTTGTACAATACGGAAAATCATGAAAGTATTGAAGATATCGAGACATCTAGTAAATCAACAGACATACGCAGCAGTGCTACACCACTGAATGAGAGCGATAAAAATAATAAAAATTCATCTACAATGGCCACCACACATACAAGTGACAACAAAACTAAACAGGCTTCATCTTTGCAATTATTAAAGAAAGATAGCGATAAAAGTAAATTAAACCCCGAAAATGACTACAGCGATATTGGAGAGGCCATTAAATTGATAAGTAGATATGCTGACGTAACAACTGATGATAATTTTGCCAAAGAATCCAATAAGCATGAAGTAAAAGAAGACAGCATTCTAGGCACCCGAACCAAAGCGCAGTATCGACGCAATAAACCAAAAGAACATATAAATTTGGCGCCACTTCACTTTCCTGCAGTTAACGATGATAAAATACCTTCACAACATGTTTATCAGACGGGTGTCTACTATAGATACCCATGGTCGGGTCAGAATTCTCCAACGCCCCCACCGGGTTATCCATTTCGTCACTTGCAGGACTACTGGCCAGGACGTAATCATGAAGGAGGTGTGTACAATACACATGAAAACCCTAGAAGGCATCACCATTCGTACCCTCACAACTTTCGGCTACACGACTATCCTCATACAGGCTTTGGCGTACCCCCGGCTTATCCCGAGCAATTGAAAGGATACATTCGTCGTGTGGTTCAACATCATGCCAACCCGATGCGATCTCACAACACCGATAATAAAGATCTTTACAGTCTCCTCGGTCTCAGACATTGGTTCAGCAGTGAAGGAATTTCAAAAAGATAGAGTGCGTCTCTCTACATTTTAGATAATTCGATGTTACCCGACGACGTATAATGGAAGCTATGGGAAAATGAACAAATCGCATATTTAACAGCTGAAAAATTTATAAAAATATTAAATAACTACCTGCTTAGGTACCTACTTCTAACATAAGTCTAACGTCAACTTTATCAATGGTGAAAATCAATAGGTAGATACTTATGTGAATGATCCTAAACTCTAAGTACCTGTAGTTTTTCTTTTTTTAATTATTACTTTATGCTTGAACTAATTTATTTCCATAGCTTTCAATATATTAGCCTATTTATTTCAAAGCCAAATATTACAGTCATAATTAAGTTATTTTTTGTTAGAAGTTTTAAGTTTTGTAAATAGTTTTTAATCTAAGTGTTTTACGTTGCAACTGATAATTGTTCACATAGTATTATTATTGTTTTATATTATGTTAATGTAAATTGTTCTACGGATAATAATTTTTGGTTTATATTTATTTCATTATATTCTATATAATTTTGTCGTTGTGAATGTATTTTGTCCCTAGATGTTTGGTGTTTTGTATTATATAACCGTAAAATGTGTTTGCTATATTAATAATTTAAGTAATAAAAATTGGCACAGGCTTGCCACTCTATAAAAATATATTCTTGCAATTGAGTATAATCGCAAAAAAAACGGTATGTGTATGTAGATTATAGGTATTTGTTCGTATTATTAGATCTAAGCAATATAAATGCAAAATCGGACACTTAAACCCCACCAAAACTTGTATTTCCATTTTTTATCGCAATGTTTCGTATTTAATTATGTATATTTTAAAAAAGGCCATGACATGACTGTACTTGCCACTTAGGAAAATAATGAATATAAGTTTACCTTGTCTCAAATCTCAGAGACGCGTCTTTTAAAGGTAGCCTTAACCAATAAATCGAGAAACAAGAAACTAGCATTTTGAAATACATTTATATTTAAATGCACTCGTAAGAATTAAATATATAAACGAACTATTACATTACACATAAATGATCCCACCAAAGCATAGATTAAGTATTTAGTTTTTTGTCCCATAATAACTTACTATTTGAAATTACTTATATAGAAAGTAGACGAGTTTAATGTATTTTTATACTTAATTATATCAATATTGTTCTATTTCTGTATCTTTGAATAAAATGTAATTAAGATCAATGTACCGTAACCATCTTTCTGGCATTTTCTCTTCCTTAGGTAATCATCCCTGTTTCAAATATTCTTAAAGCCAGATGCAAAAGAACGCTTTTAACAGGTTGTATGATCAGTTTGCATCACAAAATAGCTTTCACTTCACTAAACATCTTCATGCGCGTAGAATGATTTCTTGCCTAGATTTCTAGAAATTATTCTAGATTTTAAAAAGTAAAGGCCTTGAAATTATTGTATTATGTTCACTTTCCAAACATCTTATTATAACTAAATTTCATGTTCTGTAGGTAGGTATCTTTCTATATTTACATAAAGTACCTACCCAAACGGAACTGGAATTTTCAACGTGTTTCAAGTTTTAACTTCCGAAATCTATCAAAATATATTTATTTACATTAAACAACCAAGAATTATGTGGCCTCCCTGTGCCTTGAGAAACTAGGAGTCAAGAATCATCTCACATTTTCCCTGGCGATTTTTGCTGTTTCACAAGATAACTTTTAAAATGTAGAAAAAAAGATGTACATGCAATATGCCAACTATCAATCAAATAATGTCTGATAATTTATAAGTAATATAGTTTACAAAACTAAAAGTACCTAACAACAGCGATAAGAGCTAGCATCTCGTTATTTACATATTTTATATCATGTGTGTTCTCAAGATAAAAAGCATTGATTTAGTATGTTTCTGTGGAAGTTACAATTTTAAATGACAAAATGTATTAAAAAATATATACATTACAGATGTAAGGCTTTATTCACATGTGTATTTCAATTTTGAGACCTGAACGGGGGCACTTCGTCAACGAGTGAAACTTCTAGTCGCGATGGCTACAGGTGACTCACTCACACACACATCAAAGACTAGCCCTGTATTCCACAAATACACACGTACATAAAAGTATATATCTCAATAAAAATTTAGAATGATGACGATGCTAAATACTAAAAATATAATGAAGGCCTAGTACGAGTTAATTTCACATCAACTCGACCTCAAAAGCGAATGAGTTCGGCGTTGCGATTGGTGAAGATTTCAGCGCGGGCCAATCACAAGACCAAAAGCGATGCCCATAACGATCGATTGATGTGAAATAACTCACACTAGGCCCTTGGATGATACTAAAAAAGCCTGCGTTGTTGCAAGTGCGTGTGAATGTTTTAAATTTTATTGTGAATTCATCTAAAATAAACTGTGTTGATGGTTCTGTATAAGAAAAAATATTTTCTCATAAGTTCATCAAAATTTTATCTCTTCTATTTGTCTACTAGCTGTTGCCCGCGGCTCCGCTCGCGTGTATATCGGTTATCGCTGCAAATAGGCAAATAGCCTATGTATTATTCTGATGTATGAGCTATATTACTGTAAAGTTTCATCAAAATCCGTTCAGTAGTTTCTGCGTGAAAGAGTAACAAACATCCATCCATACAAACTTTCGCGTTTATAATATTAGTAGGAAATTGAATATTTAACCACATGTAAAGTCAACGTATTTTTTTCATGATCACAATTGTTTCTATACGAGCATGATTTCAGTTTAACAATAATTAAATAATACAAGACAGTGTTTGAAAATAATTTAATAACAAACTATAACTTGATTACAACATTTTAGCATGTACCCACTAAACACCAGTGTAGTTTTGAGTTTAGAAGGCTACTACATAGTTATTTTACACTGTAAATGAAACCAATAACATGAAAATGTAATCAACGATAAAAAGTACAAAAACGGCGGATTTAATAAAAATTATAAAAAAGCTTCAAAAAAAGAAAACTTAAATAATTATTCAATCAATATTTTTCGAGCCAGTTTTTGTACTAAATAAAATGTTTATTCAATGCGTAAAATAATGTGTGTTGTTCTAAGATTATGATATTTATTTATATCAAAAGGACTATTGTACAAATATTTTAAGGATTTAGTCAGTAGAAAATATATCATGAAAATGTCTTGAAACTTATATTTTAAAAAATGCTTAATCACTGGATGAAATTAGATGAAATATAAACTATAAATTTATCAATGCCAGTATTTTATTGTAAATAGTAAAATGTGTTATATTAAAACTCAAATCAAATGAATAATTGCATTTTTATTTTGTACATTCCATTCTCTGCAGTCTAATTGCATTTACAGTAGAATCCAGATTATCCGAATATCCGACTATCGGGACTCGGCGTCACGTCTCTAACTGCTGATGATTTTAAAAAAATTACCATGCATGGAGACGCGGTATAACAAGTCTATTCCTGCTTTCGGAACCGGATGACGATTTGTGTTAACGAAATGACAGAAGCAATGAAAATTATTAGCATTGGTGAAGGGTGCGATGAAGCGAATAGGAGTGGCTGAGCTACGATAGTGAAGACCCTGGGTTCCAAATATTAACTGACGAAGAAATATAATTGTCAATTTAAATAGGAATCAGAGAAAAGATGAAGATACTGGAACTGGAGAAGTATGTCAAGTCCCATCTCACAAAGAAGCTTTAGATATTTCTTTTAAATAGTAGTTAGTAGTAGAAAGACAGAACCAATTGGACCCCATACAGTTGTTATAACTGAAGCGCATCAGGAACTTGGGAAAATGAAAAATATATTATTAATTTATTAAACATTCATAAAAGTTATTTCCAATCAAAATTTAAAATTACATGGGGACGTTATAGCAAATAAAATTTTATATCTTATAGTCTAAACCACATATATGTAAAATCCATTCTGTACATAAGAAAAATCAATAAATTAAAATCTAGTTTGATTTAATTTTACAATCAATTATCCGGATTTTCAATTATTCGGACTATCCTGGTCAAATTAATCCCAATTATCAGGATTCTACTGTACTACATTTACAACGTCACTGTTCAGCTCATAAGCGCCCTAGCATTAATTTGCGTACATTTTTTTTTATAGTTTCAGAGATAAGCATGTTTTAACAAAAAACTTTTTACTGATAGTATAGTGGTATACATAAAAATGATGATACTTAATGAAAACTTCAAAATTTACAATAAGATATTTTATTGAAAAAAATATTCAATTTTATCAATAACATTTCTTTTTAAAAAAAGAAATGTTATTGATAAATTGTAGGTGCCTAACTAGTAGGTGCCGAATGGTATTTATTAACTTTTTCAGTAAAACGAGATTCCCTGTACTTGCACATACTTCAATTGATATGAAGTAAGGTAACTTTAGCCAACTAATGTAAATACGTTTATAACAAAAATTACCATGAAATAATAGTAAGCAACTTACTTGCGAGTTATTTGTACAAAATATCACAATAATAATACACAGTATTATTAATAAACTTAACAATTTACGTAATAATAATTAAATATGTAGTTTTTTATTTTATTTCTGAAGCTCTAAAGTCATGATGACAAACACAAAAGTTGACAAAATTTATTTTTTTTTGTCTAGAAGACATCAATTTACTTACCAATAATAAAAAAAAACATACTTCTAAATTTTATACATGATGACAACATTTGGAGCTGCCACTATTGAAGTATGTGCAAAAAACAGTATCTTTATGAAACAATGTTGTTCATGATTCAAACAAAAAAAATTATATTTCAATTACTTTGTTCTGTATGCATTCATATAATATTAGCCCTGACATCTTAATCTTAAATTACTGAAAAAAAAAACAACATTGGCAATCTTTACAGTTTGGATACTGGCTGATATTACAACCTTAATGAACAAGTAAGTACTAGCGGACACAAAAGTACCAATCCAAATTTTAAAGTTTTCACATGGAGATTTCATCTAAACTCATAAATTTGGATGCTGTGTTCCGGTACATGACTTAAAGTCAAAGATTGATACCTGAAAATCAACAAAATGCACCAGTCAATATTTAGGTAATAAAAATCACCAAGTTTGTAAATAACATGAACATAATAATATCATTAGATAATTTACTAATTGGAAGTGACTAGCTAGAAGTTTATAAAATGTGGGTAGTTTAAGTAAAAGACTGATAAAGATGGATAATACTCGTACAACTACATAAACTCGTACATGTTTGACACTGGAGGATTTTCACTATGGTTGCTGAAGTCATTTGCTGTTTTTTTTTAAGTAATAAGTTTAAATTTGTTGTAGTGTTGCGAAATGTGGCTACCAAATGTGAATATTTAGCGCCAATGGGGCTATCTCCCTTACCGAGCGGCGATAATATTTTATCCGCTAGCTACAGGAAGCCGATTCGGCTATTTTTTTTTTTTTTAGAAGTATTTAATTATTTAGAAATATTTAATTAACAAATCATTTTTATGCAAAAGAAAAGGAACTTTTACAGCAACAATCAGTTTCAATAGTTTTTATGTACCTATATGTTGTAGAATGGATTTTAAAGCGTTAACTGTCTCGCAATACTTAGGTACATGATTTTATGTCAAATCTAAGAACTAGTGACATCACTAGATGGGGCTATCTCGGAGCTACACGCGCGCTCCGGCAAGGTATTCGTGAAAAAGTATTCTGGTAACACTAATTAGTTGCAAAAAAAAACAGATGCTATTATTTTACTTTTCTCTACAATCTGGAAATCATTTTGAAATTTGAAAATAGTCAATATAAAAATAAATATATATAATTTCATCTTTTATCCAGAACAATCTGATTCTTCACTAAGAGTTAATAAATAAAAACCTCTTGTATTATGTATGGGTATTGATATTTTATTTAAATAAACAACAGTAGGTTCGGTTTAAAAACAAATCTGATAAAGTACTATTACTATTATATTTGATTTGGATAATTTAAAATATGTGGAAATCTTTAATTGAAAATAAAAATTACTTGAAAACAATAATTTTTTTTACTATCCTATTTTCTAGTCACAAAATAATTAAATCTCTAGACTCTAAATGACTAGATGAGCCATTAAGTTTAATTAATTTAGAGTGTCAACCATAGTTTTTTTTTTTTATACTTCTAGACAAGCAACATGCTCTGATTCTGTACAGATAACAAATGCATTACCTACCAATATCTGAAATATAACTATACTGCATTCTAAAAACTTAATAATTTATTGATTCTAGCGATCACCCAGTGGTCGCCATTTGACCATAATTAACCACTGTTACCTACTAAGATAATACAGTGTAAACTCTATATAACGACCCTCAAGGGACTGTGCATATTTTGACGTTATATAGAGTTGTCGTTAAATGGAGAGAAGAAAAATCTGCATTAGAAAAAGATTTTTTTTATTTCAGACTAGTGTTAGTAATAACATAAAAATCAATTCTTATTGGAACGCTATTGCGTATAGTCTGTTATTTTCGTCTAGACGTCTTTTGCTGCGCCAATAATTTTGTTGCATTTTTTTACTTATTTTATTAATATCTTGCGATATTGAATCTTGTACTCCTACTAACAAGAGTCTACATGTGCAAGCAATCCCAATTTGTAAACAAAAGAACGAATTTCTTAGAAGGTTCGGTATGTATGATGTCAACAGTTTATTAAGGAGTAGGATAATAAAGCGGACAAAAGAAGGGCTATGATAATAAAGTGGACAAAAGAATGTACACAGCTGCACAGTTATTACTAATATTGACAACTTAAAAAGTACTTTTTATTATTTAATTCTTGTCGTTATAGAGAGTGGGTGTAATGCTAAATAGAGTGTGTCATTGTATGGACGACAAGCTAAATCAACCAAAGCCAAGTGATTTCGACGGAGTTTGTCATTAAATCGAGTGATGTTACATGGAGTTTACACTGTACCTACTTATCCTATATTTTTTAATGTATTTAAATAAGTCAGCTAAGTTTTTGAGTTCGGCAGCTTCAAAATCAACAGCACTATTATTTATTTATTTAATACTTTTAAAGACTGGTGTATTTTTCAATAAAGTTTAATGATATACTCATTTCATTATTATTTTAATATTTATGGATTTATTTAAATAGATTTTGTTTAAACTTAGTAGTTTAAACCAAATCTATTTAATTTATTGGGGTTAAGTACTGCCAATTCCAATAAATCTGAATAATAAATGCTAAAGAGATCAACACTATTGCATCAATTTTGATAAAATAAATATTTTTCAAAATAATAAAAGTTGGCTTGTTTATTCACCAAAAATCTAAATTAATAATTTTATCAATGAAGAATATTTTCTGTGTCCTTTAAAACATATAAGATTTATATTCTCTTTTATATTAGAAATAAACAGACAGTTAAGTACCAGGTATATGGATTATACCAACCATAATCATTAAACAGTAGTTTCTCCATTCAACTCAAACTTTACTCACATACAATCATAGACAAAAATAGTATCTTTTTTAATATGGTGAATATGGTTTAAAAATCAAATGTAAAATCTAATGCAAGAAGAACTAAAGACACTCACCATTCTGAACTTCGATGATAATAATAGCCTTCTATCGTAGCAGCAGACTTATGAAAGCATATATAGTAAAAACCAGCAAAAGAAGCACCATTTATATCCTTAATTGTATGATCTGGTACTAAAAAATGTTCTTTCCACCTCATAAAAACATAGTCAGCCTTTGCAAGAGAGTCATAGTCAAATGAATCTGAATTGAATGTCTTCAAGTACGGTACAAACAAGTCAAATTTACTCTGAAAACAGAAATACAAATCTAAGATTCGTCCAAATAAAAGCAATATACAAATCATCATTATTGCAGAAAAACGACAGATTTTATTGTTACTACTTTACAGAAGATGAGCACTTTACGAATTCTATTTTAGTTTATAATTTAATAGCTTTTTCAATGTTCTTCAAATTTAGAATGTTACTATGTGTAAGAACTATACACAAATAAAATTTGTGAAAAGCGAACATCGTCCAAAAATGAAATCCACCGTTTTTCTAGGACTACCACAGCATTATTGTCTGCTTACCCAATGTTTTCTATCCACATCTTCATCAGCATCCCACTTTCTTGTAAGAAAGGGATATTTGGCTGATATAATTTCTCCATCAAAAAATGTTGTGAGTGTTGGAAATTCTTCTGTTAATCCCTTAATTTTTAAATAGCCACAAAGGTATGAGTTTTCTTCGTCTACATGCTGTAAAGAAATCCAGAAAGTACTGTTGTTGTAAATATTACTGATGTTTGCTAAGCATTGAACAGTGTTTACTTTCCATAAATAAACTTCCCCAATTAATTTTACTTTACAAGAATACTTACACTAATAAAATAAGTAAGATTAATCTTATAAGATTAAATTAATAAAATTACGTAGGTACTTTGTTTTCTTTACTAACCTGCAAAACTACTTCGACCTCATATGAGTTACCCTTGCTTTTTTGGTGGCCTTGGAATTTGGATCCGTTGTAGAGTAATGATTTAGTAACTCCAGGTTGCTTTGAATTTGCTGGAGGCGGAGGGGTGATATTAACTTTAACGGGCATTATTTTTCCATTAAAGCGAATGACCAAGCTTTCGTAAGTATGACAGATGATTTCGTCTGTCTTCAACTGCCGCCTTGACAGCTAATCCTTATTCCAGCAAATTCTTTGTAATAAAACTTAGAAAATGTTCAGTAATAGGTTTTTCTATTATTAAAACTAGCCACTTATCTACTTTTGAACATCAAATATTCTCCTTTACTAGCTAATTTATATAAAAAGGAAGTGAAAGTTTTAGGTTTTCGGCACTTGATACAGATAAAATAATAAATTCGTGACTCGTGACAGTGATGAGTGACAGGCGTGACAGCCACAACTTCAAATTAAATTTTTATTAATCATTAAATATTTAAAAATAAATAAATACGCTTAGAAATCTTTAAGTTTCAGAAATACTAATGAGTTTTAATGTAGGCGTTATAGTACTTACTATTCAAATCACATTATACATTTTTTCAGTTTTCTTTTCTTCCGCTTTTCCTTTTCCTTTTTTCGAAAGTCTATTCCTACAAGGCCTTTGTAGTTTGTGATTCCTAGGCTTATATATTATTTATTAATATTATTATAGGTTTTTTATGGGATAGGGGGCAAACGAGCAGACCTATTGCCTTCGCCTGATGGTAAGCAATTTTTCATGTGTGTGGTAGGCTGATTGCACAGTTATGCAGTCATGCCGCTATCCCGACCGCAGCAATTAATCTATCACCAGAGGTCCCCATCCTCCGGCAGCCCGCAGTCGCGTCAACGGTTCCTATCGCCGACGTCTTTTTCGCTCTTCACTGGCCCTCTCCCGATATCGTTCAGTGGTCTCTTTCTGGAGCATAAAGCTTCGCAGAAAGAGACCACTGCGTCCCAGCCCTCCTCCCCCTCCAGCATGGCAGCAATAATTGCTGGCGGACACAGGTCTCGTTCAATTTAGTTGACTAGAACTACGCGTTCAGATGCCCATGCAGGGCAGTCCTCCAGCGTGTGCTAGGCGGAGGCCCAGTAGGCTGCGCAGTGGTGGCATTGTGGCTTCATGTCCGATCTTATTTAGATACTCACCAAATCAAACATGTCCGGTGAGTATCTGCGTCAGTCGGTAGGTGACGCGACCTTCCTCCCTTCCTACCCAAGCTTCGAGGTTAGGCAGAACGGCACCAATTCGCTTCTTCGGACTGAGCCTTTTCGGAAACCAGCTTGTTTGGGAGGATAGAAGTCATCAAATCTGCGTTCCAGTTAATTCATAATGACTCTCGAGAATCGCTTATAAACATACCTCAAAAAAAGCGATGGGTCTATAATTGTTTAGAAGAATTAAATTGGCCTTTTTGAGAAAAAGCCCAACATATTTCTGAACCGAGACGGCTTCCTACCGAGTATGACGGAATCAAATATCTTCTGAAGGACTTTTAAGACATCTTTCCATCTGTTTTCAGGAGCTTTGGCGTGATTCTCTCTTGACTCTGTGTTTAGTTCTTGAGCTGTTTGACTCGTACAAGTTGCCGTCTGGTAACTTCTGGCCGTCTGGCCGTCTTTGCCATAGTATCGGGTTAACTTGGCCCTTGGATCTTTCGTTAAGTCAGTATCAAGGTCCACTGTTCTCGTGTATAACTGTCCATATAACTTCTCAATTTCACTTAGAAGCTCAGGTTTCGACGATTCGACGTCGAATTCGACGAAAATCTGCCAAGTCTGCCAAAATCACTCTTCAGTTTCGTCAACTGGCTTTGCCGAATAGACCGCTCCGCTCTTGCGAATACTTTCATGCTTTGTTTCACTCTTTAACACGGGTAATATTAAATTGGCGTAAATCTTTATTACTATCACTGACGAAATATAACTAATTGTGTCATTGTTACTATTAAGATTTGTCCTTTGGGCTACCGGCATTTGCACACATCGTCTAGAGACTGCAAAATAATTTTGCGTATTTCATCTGACCTTAAGAGTGACGGGTCCTGAATAACTAAGGCCCAACCATATGGTCAGTTTCCACTAATAGTTACTGATTTTGTTATCTTGTTAAGCTATTGCATAGCTTTTATCGCGGGCTTTGAGGCCTTTGTGCAGAAATTCCGTAAAAACCAAAAAAAACTGACACCCGAAGCTCGCACGGATCGAGACGAGCTGCTCCGAACGACGAATCAACGAATGTTTCTGTCTCTCAGACAGAAACGAATCTGTGCCACTGTCACGCACGAACATATTGCTTAAAAAAATATAATTGCATAAGTTGATAAAAATGCTATGCAATAGCTTTACCGCGGCAGTCCCCGAGTGCCACACGTATTTTTTTTTTGATTTTGTTATGTTGACTATCAACACAGTTCTCTAGGTATTCATACGGAAAAACTAGTGGAGTTTTTTATTAAAAGAAATTCAGAATATTGATTCCGTAATGTAACCTTATTTTCTCTCTCGTCTCTTTATTATTAATATAACGGTTAAAAGGGCATGAAGATCACTTCTAATAATTTTTACTCCGTACCAAGACCAGATCCCTACCAGCGACAACCAGTGGTGGCAGTTTTAGGCCCTTCGCACACGGGTCGTAAGCGTAGTCGTATCGTAAGCGTATTGTTATGACGCTATGCGCACGAGACCTGCAGATCGTTTTGGATATCAGTTAAAATCATGACATCAACCGCACCAGACGTTTTCAATATTGAGGATCTTACTTTCTCTTCAGACGAAGAGGATTTTCTATTATTAGATTTTGTCAGAAGTAGAAAGCGACGTGCTTATTGGATCCATCCATATATTAGAAATAATTATAGGAAGAGAACGTTTGTGCACGTGAATTTTCAGAAGATGATAATAAATTCCGCACTTTTTATCGAATGAGGATAGAGACATTTAAAAAACTTACAAGCATTTTAGGACCACATCTATAGTAATGGAATATAATCGCCAATCGATATCACGAATTACGCCACCTACCTACTTTTTTTTTATGTATGGCCCGCCAAAATGACTCTACTCTGCCTGATGGAAAGCATAAGCAGAATCCAAGAGTGGCGGTCACCATACTCACTGCGAATGCAGACAATGCAGTATAGCGACCCACACCATGGCGGCCTAGTGATGCTGCTGCATCTTTTAGTCTAGTCAACAAGTATGGAACTTGTTGACTAGACTATTTGGGCCTCCGTACTTACTACCTACGTAGTATACCAAGTACCAAGTACGTACGTATTCAACAATATCCAAACTCTGGTTCTTCAAATTATAATTACAAAGGATACCATTCCATTGTTTTAATGGGATGTGCACATGCAGATGGGTATTTTGCATTTATAAAAACTGGATACGCTGATGGCAATAGTGATGGTGGAATATTTCAGGCAGGACGCCTAGAGCAGTGGATACAAAGTAATAATAATAATGTGCCTGTGCTTTACCCCACGATAATAGTGGCTATGCATTTCCGTTGAAAAGACATATCCACTACGTAACATATGTAACAAAAAAAGAATCTTTAACTACAGACTCAGTCGTGGAAGAAAAAACATAGAATGTGCTTTTGGAATGATGACACAGAAATTTCAAGTATTGATGACACCTATACGAAGCAAGAATTATGAGACTATAAACAATATAATAAAATGTGTCTGTGTACTTCACAATTTTATCCGAAAGCACGAAGGAGTTGATTACGAATTCAACCAAACTGAAGACCGTAACCGCGCTGCTGGTAACCAACGTATAATTGTTCCTGAATATGATTAAAATTTTCACGTCCACAGAAGGTCATCACCAAACCAGTTTCGTGATTATTTGGGCAATTACTTTTTAAAACCAAGTAAATCTCTTCCATGGCAGTAGCAACATTGTGTATAAGTAATTGTTATTTTAAAAAATATACTATATTATATTTCTTACCTGTCCAGTTCATTTTTAAAGATATTTCTGTCCCAGCTTGTCTGTAACATCTTTTCTTAAATATTCGCCTAGTGAATTATTATACAGATAAGGGTAGTTCAACAACTTCAACGAGTTTGACCAATTCTATTACTTTTTCAGCCATATTGAAAGTTAAAGAATAAATAAGAAATTTAGAAAAAATAAGAAATTGAAACTGACTTTTTACGCTTGTGTTTTTACGCCAGTACGCTACGACTATCGTAATGACAATAAACACCTATTACGATTCGCAGCAACTACGCTTCGTGTGCGGACTTGTATTTAAATATGTTCCTGATCGTACTGCTCTCGTCGTACGCGCGGATTACGATACGCTTACGCAACGACAGTGTGAGTGTGCGAAGGGGGAAACACCTCTTACGATTCGCTGCAATTACGCTTCGTGTGCGGACTCGTATAAACATGTTCCTGCTCGTACTGCTCTCGTCGTACGCGCGGATTACGATACGCTTACGCTACGACACCGTGTGCGAAGGGGGTTAGTGGTGGCCGTAGGGTAAAAGCTAGTTAAAATTAATATCAAATACTCAATTCCGTGTTCTCACGCAACAATAAAAAAATTAAACTTCTAAGTAATAATAATAATATTTTGGAAATCCAACACACAACGCCAAGTCAAAGCGATCAGAAGATACGGCCTTTTATGCTCCGTTTTTGCCATACAATATACATATTTTGACACCCGAAAGGAAATCAAACCTAAGATACTTCCCGTTGACCTAGAATCATAAAATCACAAAGGAAGAAATCCGAAAAACGCATTTTTGTAGTTACATCACAAAAAACCGCTTATAAACTTCTTTGCAGTTGGTACACTAACCGTAACCTGTGTCGAATCATGGGAATAATATTTTCCAATGCGAAGTTAAGTTCGTCCCGACTGCGACGTCCCTAATTCACTAAATCTTTGTATGGAAATCTCGGTGCGCGAGTCCGACTCACACTTGGCCAGTTTTTTTTATCTTATAACCCCCCTTTAACAGCTTGTCCCAGTACTATATTACCTGCTAATCCATTTCTCAGCACCAATGGGACGCGCCGTTATGTATTTTAAAGCATAGAAGACTTCTGGAAACATCAACCAGTCTTGCTGAGCGCGCTCATTTGTTGGCTGTGGGAGAGTGTAAATTAGGTTTATGGATTCAGGCACTTCCATCGCCATCGCCCAACATAGGCACCTTGTTGGACTATACCTACTACATTTCGCCTTGCCACTTGCCTCTGTTTTGGAGTGCCTTGAGTTTCTCCGCATTTTTGTCAGTCTCGGACATCATGGCCTTTCTTGTAGCAGAAGCGCTGGCCGTATATCTCGACATGCCAATATTAACGACATTATCCGTTGTGCTCTTGTTACCGCCGCCGGCGTGTCATGTACTTGCAGCAGGGTGAGCGGATCTAGCTGATCTAGCAGTGGGATGAATGAGTATAAAACTCATTATTTTTTATTCAAACAATTTCGACATCGACCAAAGTTTATTTTTTAAGTTCATAGTAATGAATATTAACATTCACATAAAAATATAATTAGATTATTAACTTGCCTTAATACGAGTAGCATGGTTGAGCAAGATATTGATATTTACTTTTACTGAGAGTCAATCAGGCGCGGTTTTAGCCTGAAATTTTGGGTGGGGGGGTCACTAATAATCAATCTCTGTATGAATACTTAGAGGAGCTAGCTCCGTGAGGGGGGGGGAATGACACGAAGGGCGTATGTGGGACACCCGACAAATCAGTCTACCCACTAAACCCCACGGCGGCGGCCTAACTCGGCAGTCACGAGGAGCTCCAGATACGCAACAACGGCTTCTGGAGTACCCTCTGCCGTACCTCACGAGTAAGGTACATACCGGGGTAACCAGATTCACCCCCGGGGCAGGTCACTGTTGAGCCTCTCACAGCTCTACGCAGTAAGAGTCAGAACACCAACCTGCCTTAGACGACATCCCCCGGCCGCACCGAGATGTCACCGGTCTCGGGTCGTTTGCAGTGACCATATCTCCCCTAGATGTGGCCACAACCACCCTTAACCGATGATTGGGGAGCTAGCTGCTTCTACCGCACCCCTTCGTCGCCTCTTTCGAGCGGGATCGGGAAATGTCCCGATCCCGCTCTGCGGACTCCTTCTGGAGCATAACGTCTCCACAGACTCCACTCGGCCTCCCATCCCTCACTACTCGCCAGCATTGCCGCGATCAATGCTGGTAACAGGTTTCGTCCGATCTGTCCGCAGTGGTGGCATTGTGCCGTAACCTCACGGCCGATTGATTCTGTTCAGATATTCACCGAAGCAACCGTGCTCTTTGAGCTTCTGAGTGAATCGGAAGTAAGCACCCACCTATATCGGGTTAAAAGTTTTATAAAATAATTTGTTCTCACGTAAGTGATTATGTCTTTTTGAGAAATAAAGATCTTTAAACCGAAGGTGACACAGTTCTCTCTATCCAAGCTTCGAAGCTCGTCAGAACGGCTCCGACAGCGCCTGGGTGTCGAGCCTTGCCCACCAAGCCCGTAGGGCTTACGTATGTGCGTTCTGAGGAATCATTCTGGGATCATGATCCAGCGCTGTCTCTTCAACATTCCGACCGACAGAACAAATTTCGTCGTAGACCATTGTGTCCATGTCGGTCGGACTGTGCGATTGGCCTAGTGGTTTAGCGGTCGCCTCTCCGTTTCCTACTTCGCCAAGTGCAGTGGGTTCAAATCCAACGTAGGACAAACACTTTGTGTGATCCACAAATTGTTGTTCTGAGTCTGGGTGTTCTTTGTGTCCGTTTCATGTATGTTTGTAAAGTCCCCCGCGACACAGGATCTATTCCTAGTGCGGGAGTTGCCTTTAAAAAAATTCTCGAGGGGTGGAGATCGCGCCAGGATCGTCGCCGCCTCCTACGTACGAGATCGAACGGTAACCCCGTACGATCCGTGTGGCCACAACCCGCTGCAGACTCGTCAGTTACCTTACATCGGTAAGAACTCCACGGTGCCCCATAGAGGACCATGGATCGCACGACGCCCATATAGAGGCAGCGAAGTTCTTCCCGCGGTCCCCCGTGATCAGTGGTGGATTTACCACTAGGCTGAGTAGGCTGGAGCCTAGGGCGGCGAATTTTAGGGGGTGGCAAATTTAGAAGATTTTTTTAAAGAAAAAAATACATTAAGTATTATAATTCAAACCCAAGAAAAAAACGTCTTGACAATTAAACAAAAAGAAACAATGTATTATTTAGTGTACCAAATACTCTTAACTTTATATTAAAGAAAATACTAAACGCTCGGTGAAATATATCTTTGTAAATATGGGTTTTTAAAATATCTCAATAGCAGTTTAATATTACAATTTAAATTAGTAATTTTCTCTAACATTTTTCAAAATCACCACAGAGCGGCATGAGGCCCTAGAATGCACCGCACCACCCGTTTCACCGGGCGGCGGAGAATTAATTTCGAATAGACATTTTCATCCCTCTATCCTTTCCGCCGCCTTTTTCTGCGCGATTTCATCTTCGCAAAAGGAGGTAAAACATCTGCCGCTATCGACCATGGTGCGTATTTTTGAGTATCTAACGCTGCGCTGCTCAAGTACTGGCACAGCGAATTGGCTCCATACACCGGACAGTCGGGATTCAAGTCACTCGTAGTAACCACGTTGAGGTAATTCCCAATGCATCAGTGCTCGGATAAGATAAGATAACGCCAAAAAACGCAACTAATTTCATTAATTTGCGGCCGTGGTATACATGTTAGTACAGTAAGGATAACAAAAAAGTATTTTTTTTTAAACTTAATAATTTGGGCACCAATTGGATTATTATTTTTTTGGGTATTATTTATTTGTACGCCAAATAGCTGTACTACTTAGCGCTCCAGAATTATCCATTCTTTCTGGGACAGCCTGTATGTAGATAGAAGATTATCCTTGGTGTCTGAAGTCTGACACTGGCTTGACTACCAATACTACCATCATAAGTAACAAAAAAAGGACGTGTGTAATTTGTCCATGCATTTTCGGCCTGAAAAGGACACATGAAAATGAAAATGACACGCTCGGAAAGAACCTGCGTTACCCGGAACAAATCCCACAAGGATATTTCAGCCAACGCGCAAGCCGCATCCGTAAATACGATAATGATGTCCGTGTATGGCTCTAACTAACAATACTCTCCAAGGCGCGCCCTACTCTGGTCGGTCAGAGCGGTACCGTATAGCGTTATCGACCGGAGAATTCTGCGTACAGCCTTGTCACGATGCTCAGTTTACTCAAATTGAGCAAAAGTCGCCGAGGGGCAGACCAGAGGTGGAGAGGAGAGACCATCGGTATGTGATGTTTCCACTAAAAACCACTCCGTCGGCCGGTTTCAGGCACCCTGCTCTGAGAAGGACCCAGACTATGTTATTTCAGGTCGACGCCGCGCGTATCCAGAAAGGGAAAAAAATTCCAAAGGGTCTCTACCCTTTGGGAATTGGGACGACGACTGGTTTCGCCGTCGACGTCGTCTACGCTGGTGATCGGCCCTCTTCCGATCCCGTTCAGCAGTCTCTTTCTGGAGCATTACTTCTTCACAGAAAGAGACCACTGCGTCCCAGCCCTTCAATCAGTAATAATTAGGGGGACAGGTCTCTTTCGATATGGTCAACTAGGTCTTCGCGTTCAGGTGTCCACGCGGCCAGTCCTCCAACGTAAGTTTATCAGAGTCCCAGCCAGTTCGCAGTGAAGGAATTGTGCCATCTCCTCGCGTCCGATCTCATTACATACTCACCGAAGCAACCATGACTATTTGCGTCAGCCGGTAGGTGACGCGACCTTCCTCCCTGTCTACCCAAGCTTCGATGTTAGGCAGAACGACACCAACAGTTCGTTGACGCCCATTTTGTGCCTGCTCCAGCCGCGAGTGCCATTGTTCCAAGGCCTATCGGTAAGCGTTCACCGCAATTTCAATTCAACACGGAAGAAAAAGACAAACTTTGTTGGTATTGCACGTGGGCGCTCTTAGGACCAACACACGGGCCGTTTGATCTGACTGCAGCAGTGCAGTGCAGTGAGTCTTGCAACAGATCCCCTACCGCCGCATCCGTAACGGGTGGAACATCATTCACGTTCTTCCCATCGTAAAGGCCGTAGACGTGAGTTCCACCTGTGTTGTACGGTAACTTTTCTGCTCCTGCAGAAACTATTCAAGGTGAACTCTGAAGAGTTCGAAATAAGGGCCTCATCGAGCGGATGACGATAATTGTAAATCCGTGCAATTATATTGGTAAAGATAAGGGTGACCGAGTCACAATTGAGACTTATTCCCCCTCTCCCTAAACACCGTATATCATTACCCGGTTCGATTTCGACACACTACATGCAAACCTCTATTGAATGACGGCTCGCAATGGTTTCCACACGTAAAAAAGGTTATTGAATTGCTGAAGTAAGAAGAGGCGGCAAAATTTTAATAGCCTACTGGCGGCAAATATGTAAATCCGCCACTGCCCGTGATTGAGTAGCAGATGATGTAGCGCCCCTGCTATCCCTCGTACTCAGGGGACTAGTTGCCCGAAATGCTCTTCGAATCTTCGAAGCGTCGTGTCCCCTGTGACCCCCCCCCCCCCTAGAACCACGCCTGGAGTCAATAGACTCAAAAGTACTAGATGCTTGTTAGCTATATAAATAAGGTTCATTCTTTTATTCTTTGTAAAGAACGTGGCTTTATAATGTAAAGCCATTATAATAAAAAGTTAAAATAATAAAATTGGTTTTGGAGCAAAGTACGTATACTGCGGAGGTTTCTTAATTATTATTAAAAATACTTATGTAGATTGGATTACTATTAGCTGTTGCTGTTACTGAAATATTTTGCGGGTTTTAAAAATTACTCCTACTATTTTGCATAATCACAAATATATTAAATAAATATACTAGATTGTCCAAAGTTACCCTGACTATCTTTATAAACTTTAATGTGGACTGGCATTAGTACAGATGAAATCATTTATGTTACGTCTATGGTTTAATGGTAGGGTTTTCATGGTTTCGTTGACCGATTGTTCTGTGTAGATTGTTTTGTTTTGTGATTTATTAAAATAAAAACGTTAAAGTCATTTATTTTAACATGATTTTGCGTATATTTGTGAGCACTGCTCCCACTAAGAAATGTTTCACATTTTTGTACGTTCTGTGATCTATAAGCAATAATAGTAAGATTTTCCCACATAATTATGGTTAACTGACGTTAGACTGTGCATCCTCAATTATGGCAGAGCCAGGTTATTACCACGGTGATTATATTCGACACCCAGTTCTCCATGAGCTCGGTGTCAAGTATGGTATTAAAACGGAGTGTATTCCAGAAATAGCATTGCCGTCTAAGTTGGAGGAACTCAAGGATGTCATACGTAGAGAAATACGTAAGGAACTCAAAATAAAGGAAGGAGCGGAAAAATTGCGTGAAGTAGCTACGGACAGGAGATCTCTTTCCGATGTCGCTAATATTGTAAAAAAAGCTAACATAAAACTGAACGAACTTAAATCAGATCTTCAAGAGTTGGAATCCCAACTCCTGCTGTCTCGTGGTCAGTCTACTCCTACTTCTCCGGAAGACCTCTCTTACGATGAAGAAATTATTCTCGCGTCTGAAGCAGCTCAGCAACAAAGGCAACTTGGCGAAGCTACTACAGATCGTAAGTTGGCGTCGCTGGAAAAACAGTTGAATATTGAACTTAAAGTTAAGCAGGGTGCAGAGAACATGATACAAAGCATCACTAGCAGTAACCAATCCAGGGACAAGAAGCTACTTGCTGAAGCTCATCAGATGCTCGTTGACTCGAAAGACAAGATAGAATATTTAAAGTTACGTATTTCTAAGTTAACAAAACAACAAAAGGGTGACAGTGCAGGTGCAAATGGTGATGGAAAAAATTCTGATAGTGGTGTAGCAGCATTACTTGATGAAAGAGTTGCTGAATTGAGGAATCGGTTAAGAATTGAGGCTGCTGTTGTAGAAGGCTCCAAAAATGCCATAAGACTTCTTCAAACTGACAAAAAAGTAACAGACAAGAAAGCTTTACAAGAAGCTCAAACAAACCTATTAGAATCTACTCAGAAATTGGATTTATTGCGGAGATCACTTGATATGCGTAGACAAGAACTTCCTTCGGAGAGTCCTGCTTTTATTGAATTAGGGCATGAACTGCGCAGCACTGTATCTAGCCCTGGTTACGTAAGCCTTACTGGGGGCAGTGGCTCAAGAGCTCAGTTTTTATCTCCAGCACCCTTAATTAGCCCCTGTGTACAAGTTACAGGAACACTAGAAGTAAGGTTAATGGGTTGCCAGGACCTATTAGAAGATGTTCCAGGTAGAAGCCGACGTGATCCCATGGCCAGCCCCTCAGATTTGAAGTCATTTGTTAAAGGAGTTACAATACGTAATTCTATGAAGTACACATATAGCATTAAAGAAGATACGAGTAATGAAATAATGGCAGTTCTAAAACTTGATAATCATACTGTAGCACAGACAAGTTGGAGACCATGTTCACAGCAAGCATGGGATCAAAGGTAAAAAACTTATCTTTGTATAAAAAAGGTTTCATTGTTCAATCATTGCTCTTACCTAATTAATTGAAAAAAAACAATGCATCTCATATTCAGTTTTCTGATTTTGTAATTATGTAACAAATTAATAGGTTAATTTATCATTAAAGCTTAGCTTCCTGGAATTACAATCATAATTCCATTGCTGTTACTCATATCTTATCTGTACACCTAATGCCGTGTACATATTTGTAATATGACTAAAAGTTTTACCTCTTTACAAACATTAACATGCTTCTATATCTAACACACATAGTGACATAAATTGTGTTATGCTTTAATTTGCAATATATAATGAAACCTTTAATATATGAAGCTGACATTTTAACTGCAAGAAATTAATCATTATTGATTATATCATAATACTATTCCTTCTTTCTTTGTGTTCATTACATGTATGTTTGTAAAGGCACAGAAATATTCATAGTGTATGGGTTTTATAAAACATTCAATAGAAATTCATTTTTGTAACTGTGAAATGTTCTCATTTTCAGATTTACCATGAAGCTCGACAAGTCAAGGGAGCTGGAAATTGGCATCCATTGGAAAGATTGGCGTGGGCTTTGTGCTGTAAAGTTTTTAAGATTGGAAGAATTTATTGATGATATACGGCATGGCATGGCTTTGGAACTTGAACCTCAAGGGTTATTGTTTGCAGAAATCAAATTTTTAAACCCTATTATATCAAGAAAACCTAAGCTGCAAAGGCAAAGAAAAATTATCAAACAACAAGGAAAAAATATTCCAAGACCATCTTATGGTGATATGCACATTCCAGCTGTTGTGCTTGGCAGACTTCTAAAACGCTCTTCTCCTTCAATTCAAAACATTCAAACTGCTCATATCAATCAGACGCAACAACATAGTTTTGACTCAGGATCAATTGATAACAGAGAAATTGAAAATCCAAATGCTACTTTAGGTGGCATGGCTGGTATCAGGCCATTAGGACTACCATCTACGCCTATCACACCACAAATACCAGCCACCCTTCCACCACATCCCGTTTTACCAATGCAACCACCTCCTAATGTTTCTACATTAAGAATGGAGAAAGAATTGCAAGAAGCCTTTGCATTTTTAGAGGACTCATATACACGGGACAGTTATGTCCCCAAAGACCCTCAAACTCCCTCTTGTGATACTCCTTTAGTGGAGTATCCGCCTTCACCATCACCAAAATTGGTTCTTGACTTTCCAAGTAATGAGGATCAGATTGTTGAGATTACTAGTAATATGAGGATATCTTCTTCCCGTTCATCGTCAGTAATAGATACTATGGGCAAAGAACAGGATACCAAGAGACAATCTGGAGAAATGTCTATGGAGAGTTTTAGATTATTGAGTGTTCTTGGCAGAGGACATTTTGGAAAAGTTATTCTAGCTCAATATAGACCTACAAATGAATATTTTGCAATAAAAGCTTTAAAGAAAGGTGATATCATAGCTAGAGATGAAGTAGACTCACTGTTGTCTGAGAAGAGAATCTTTGAGGTAGCTAATGCCATAAGGCACCCATTTTTAGTAAACTTGTTTGCATGCTTCCAGACTGACCAGCATGTTTGTTTTGTAATGGAGTATGCAGCAGGAGGTGACCTTATGATGCACATTCATGCTGATGTGTTCACTGAACCTAGGGCCGTTTTTTATGCAGCTTGTGTAGTATTAGGTCTTCAGTATTTACATGAAAATAACATTATATATAGAGATTTAAAGCTAGATAACTTACTTTTAGATACAGAGGGTTATGTTAAGATAGCCGATTTTGGTCTTTGTAAAGAAGGTATGGGATGGGGAGATCGTACAGGAACATTTTGTGGCACACCTGAATTCCTTGCTCCTGAAGTTTTAACAGAAACTTCCTATACTCGGGCTGTAGATTGGTGGGGTCTTGGGGTCCTTATATTTGAAATGTTAGTTGGTGAATCACCTTTCCCTGGGGAAGATGAGGGTGAAGTTTTTGATTCTATTGTAAATGATGAAGTTCGTTATCCTCGAACACTGTCTCTTGAAGCCATTGCTCTTATGCGCCGTTTGTTAAGGAAAAATCCTGAAAGACGATTAGGTTCTTCTGAAAGGGATGCAGAGGATGTTAAAAAACAAGCCTTTTTCCGTAATGTGAACTGGGAGCAGCTACTTTTACGTAAAGTGAAGCCACCATTTGTGCCAACTATAAATAATTTAGAAGATGTCAGCAACTTTGACAGTGAATTTACATCTGAAGCAGCAGTTCTTACACCACCCAAAGAACCCCGCCCCCTATCAGCTGGTGACCATAAACTGTTCCATGACTTTACATACATGGCAGATTGGTGCTAAGTTTCTTTGTCAAAGTAACAATAGTAAACATTAGTTGTAGATTCATGATATTAAAATAGACAAACCCCCATTGCCTTATGTGTGTGAAGATTTCTGTATTTTGATAATAAGTGTTAACTATATAAAAGAGTTTCTAATGTAGATTCTCTTGTTAACTTGTATTTAATGCAGTTGAATGCAATATTTTAAATAAGCCCAATAATTTAATGTTTTCAAATAGTGCTAATGTTTATTTTTTTAAAAACAATGTGTTATAGATTTATATATTGTGTAGTTATGAAATTAACTTAGACACTAATAATAATCATAAGTGAAGGCGTGTCAAAAATCATATTACGTTTTCAGTCAATTGTATTCAATAAAATAAAGGTATCATCAATATGGGTATTTTTTATTTTTAACTAATATTCTTTATCACTTATAAAAAATAAAACAGCTAAATATAACATTTGGTAAATGAGCATAATACCTGGAATTTAAAAAAGGGAGCTGAAGAAAACATATTTACAAAAAAAAAACGGTTTCATTCCACTCCTTTCCCACTGACCAACTGGTTGTGTGATCAAGAATGCCAACCGAACATCCTTCTCCTTGGTACCGTAATGCAGTATTAAAAAAAAACTGTTTATTTAGTCCCTATACTTACTCAATGATGGGGACTAAATAAAACCGTTTCTTTTATAAAAAACTGCTTAACTGGTTACACCATGAGAAAGATGTTCAAATGGCTTTCCAACCCCACAACTATATGTGCTTTTAGTTGGTCAGTGGAAAATAAATGTGTAATATCGTACAACCACCAAATTCATACTAAAAATTAAAAAAAGCTAAACATTACATTTGGTAAATGAGCATAATACCTGAAAGTGAAAGAGGGGTATGAAGAATAACATTTTATATTTACAAAATGGTTTCATTCATTATTATTGTTCCATATGAAATTATAAGAATATCATACAACCCACAAATTCATGCTAATTATTCATTCACAATATCATTACTCAGGTTCCTTGCTTAGCACAGGAAAGTATATAAAAAAATTACAATCAGTGACTGGGTTGATTTGAACTTCTGCATCAATCAAGGTATTCAACTGCACTGCACCAAAATTGAAACAGACCTAAGAATCTAACATTTTAGTCAAAATAGATTCGAAAGTCTATGAGTAATACATATTTACATTAATTTTGGTGCACCCAGACCAGTGATTGTATTTGCAATCAATGTTTAACAAATTACTTCAGCCATTTTAACATTAATGGATAAAAATTTAACAATATTTATACTTCACACTATAATTGAGTATTTTTCTAGTAATAATGTGCTGAAGTAAAAAACTAAAAATACAACAGATACCACTCAAGGGACTAACACAGCTTGTTATTGCAGAATTCTACACAATTTTTACACTAGTTAAAATAGAAAGAAAAAAGAAGTTATATATTTGTAGACTGTTTGCACATTAAAATATTTACACACTTCCCACACAGAGCTGACAGTCTCAAAAATATTAGATCTAGAGCTCACATCCGTGACCCTTTTTGTTGAAGCACCTTGGCACGGTCCGTAGGCTCTATGTCATTACTGTTTAGAGAACTGCCACACTCGCGACTCACGACACACAGAAACTCTGCGTGCTCATCATTGCCATAGTTATACTGAGACCCAATGTTGATCAACTGTTCGAACTTCCATCCATCTGACATTGTTGACACCATCTGTGTCAACTCTTCTTCATGGAACTGTAGCACTCTGTAAACATGTTTTTTAGAATCTTTTAGGGGCCTTCTTTCTCTTAAACATATTCTTTCCTTCACTAATCTAATAAGTTCTGTTATATTATAAAACTCTGCTTCTTCCAATACACCTTCTTCGGCGATGTCATTGTTAATAACCAGTTTACCGTGACGAAGATAATTTAGGACTGGTGAAAAGTACGTCGGGTCTCTGTCTATTAAATAAGCGCCAGTTTCGTCCTGGAAATAAATGCATTCTTTTAGTTAACCAAATAAAATAAAACTCATTTACATACAAAAGAATAAGAAATTCAACGAACCCTATCTGAAATCAAATCGCTGTCCTCTTGAACTAATCGATACAAAAATGAATTAGGATCTCTAGATAACGTTGTTTTCGTGGTCAGGAAATATGTCCCACCAACATTAAGCTTAACCCACTGTTTACTGCTCCGTCTTTCATTGTTAAATTTCTGTATATTTTCTTCCGAAAAATCACCGTCACCAACTCGCTCCGCCATGGCGTACCATAAACAAAATAGAATAGAAAGCTTTTTGTTTCTCGATAGTTTATTTAATGGCACAGTTAGCATAACTAGGGTACAGCCTTAGAGCATATATATCTCGAGAGGTATCTAGACGGGCGGAAAGCGTGATCGGAGTAGAGAGACTGAGTTTGGTTAGCGTCTGTCTCTCTCACGCAAGCTTCTGATTGGTTGGTGTATTTCCCACCAAATCAGTCATCATATCACCCAATCAGTTTGCATGACTTTCCGCTCGTTCAGCACTCGCTCGGTGTTGCTCTAAGGTTCTGCTTTATGTTGCAAGTTGTCTATCTTTCACTTAGAGAATATATACCTGGAGGGGCAGCCGAGCGGAAAGTGTGATCGGAGTAGTGATAGAGAGAGACTAAGTTTGGGTAGTGTCTGTCTCTCTCACGCAAGCTTCTGATTGGGCTTCTGATTGGTTGATGTATTTCCCGCCAAATCAGTCATGTAACTTGGTATGTGCGTCCACCAATCAGAAGCTTGCGTGAGAGAGACAGACACTACCCAAACTCACTCTCTCTCTCTCTACTCCGATCACGCTTTACGCCCATTGGGCTGCCCCAGTGGTATATATATGCTCTAAGATGTTTCAATATTGTGTGTATCTACCTCTAGTCCTCTACTTGTCTACTGTTGTTTGTGACTTGAGTTGACTTGACTTTGTGTCATTTACAACAAATTATCGCTTTAGTTTTATCAAAAACAGATTTTTTTAAAGATAATGTCTGGTCATTGATGCCTAATCAGTAAAATTTGGTCACATCTGTAATTTAAAGAACAGTTCAGTAATTCTCCTACGCAATAATGAGTAATAATTTGGATCATGATAGATCAGTTGCTGGAAAAATGCATCCAATAGATTTAGCAACACAAAAGATTACTATAGTTAAAAGCGTTTCGAATTCTGAAGTGAAAATGGCACATTTGGTGCAAGGTCAGACTAAAACTACCGGTCCCAGTCAAATAATACCTCATGCAAGTTCCGCAGGAGGTCTGATGCGTCCAGGCCCAGGCCTTGCGCAAATCATATCATCCAATGTTGCCTCCCAAGTAAGTGTTTATGTCAGCCAGTACTCTTTTTTATATTTTGAAACAATGTATAAACAAAAAAAAAACTTTATAAATTTTGAAATAAGATTTGTTGATCCCAATATAAAAACAAGGCAGATTCTGTCTTCGCAATAATACTAGACCTACAGTACATGTTTGTAAAACTTTCAGCCTCAGATGATAATAAGTGGATCACCAATCTTGCAGGGAGCTCAGATTGTAAGCCAAGGTTCTCAGATAATTGGTCAGAACACTCAAATAATGCCTTCGTCACAGTTGATTACTCCAAGTGGACCAATCATTAGTCCTGGCACACAGATCATAAGTCAAGACTCACAGTTGTCAGCTCAAGTGTCTAATTCTAGTAATACTGGATCATCAAATATCCAGTCGAATGTTAGTTCTGTTAGCGGCGCCCAAGTGTTAAATGTTGGTGGGCAGCTTGTAAGTGGTACTGGAAACCTGTTGGTGAATTCATCTGTACGTACACTTCCACCAACTGTTAGGGTACTACCCCCCTTACCTCACCATGGTCCTAAATTACCAGGTAAGCAATTATTTTATAAACTAATTATTTGTTGCCAGTATTTGTTTAATTCCATAAATATGATTATGCTTTTTAATATTTTACAGCTGTGCTCTCAAATGTGAATGTAAGCAGTACCAGTGGAGTGTTGGTGAGCAAAGGAGTTGGGGTAGGTGTGACAAGTCATGTGCCAAGAGGTTTGGCAGCTGGTGCTTCCCTTGCTGTCCGGCCAGTGGTCCCTGCAGCAAATTCGCAGTCAACCAGTTCTCAAGGTAAGAAACTTTTGCAAATTATGTAACACTACCACAATACACCATTTCTAGTAATCAAAACTAATATTATAAATTCAAAAGCACCTCGGTCTGTATTAATAATTATATTAATATTTATTCAATTTGGCATGTAGATATTTTGATTCTTAGGAAAGAACAAAGCTAATATATTATAGCCTATGTCAGGGATATTGTAGCATTCCAATGAAATCCAATCCAATAGTTTTTGAAATAGTTAAATACAAATAGAAATACAAGCCTTTCCTCTTTATAACGTTAGTATAGATTACTAGCTTTTGCCGGTATTTAAATTTTAAAAATTTCTATAAATTTTAACTTATTATGTTATTCTGATGTCTAAGCTACATATATTACTGTAAAGTCTCAAGAAAATCCGTTCAGTAGTTTTTGCGTGAACAAGAAACAAACACACATCCTTACAAACTTTCGCATTTATAATTTTAGTAGGATACATAGACACAGTGTGTAATGTGTTTTGTTCCTTTCAGTAAATATTTCTTCAGATTATGTTTCTATACAATTTTGTTGCTTGTTTTAATAATGTTAAACAAATATTGATACAATTCTGTTTGCAGGAAGCACTTGGTCTGGAGGCACACGAGGACCGCGAAGTACATTAGTTTACGGACAACGTAATACGCGTCCTCCTACGCCCTCGATTTCATCTACCCTGTCAACACAACCATCTCATTCTTCTATTGTCACATTACCTACAACTTCAGTCCTTACTTGTAAGTTTTTTTCTTATACTAATTTGTGTTATTGTTATTATAGTGATTAAGATAATAATCTTATAATTTAATGTCTTTGTAACCAGCAAGTGGAGTAATATCTGGTGCGGCACGGAATATACCACCCCGAGCCGCCACTCCGACGCAAGCCGGTTCTACACCACGGCCACTACCACTTCTACAGAGAAACTACCAACCCGCTAAGGTTTTGACATCTTATTTAATTCATCTATGTGTTTGTAAATGTTTTTAATCACAATTATAGTAACACTTGGTAACCAGCGCAACTTCGTCTGTGTCTCTCAAAAGGAATTAATTTAATATTATAGAATTAATAATATAGGTCGTAGCGTGTGATCCAATACTAAAAGAATTTCTGATTGCACGGTTGGCCTAGTGGTTTAAGCGGTCGCCACGCCACCAGGCCTCCGTCACTCCATGTACTTGCGCGCTATAAGTGCCTACCGCCCAGCCGAGCGGTCTCGGTCCGCCGGCGGATCAAATTCAGTGCGGTTTTCGCAAGCGAAGCGCGCGCACGCCGTTCAATTTTAATAGTGCTGTTCGTTCGTACGCGTATTACGATGCCGTGTGGTGCCTTATGTGCTGTATTTTAAATGTAGCAAAAAGCATACCTGTCCTGACTTTGTTGCTGAATTACAGAACATTCCCGATTTAAATGAATCTATGAATAGATTGTTTATCCATTTTAAAGCATTCAACAAAACATCGTCTTTTTACGGAAAGTTAAAAGTGCCAACAGATGCTTTTCATAATTATGTAAAAGAACTTGAGACTATGTTCATTAAAAATTTTGAAAAAAATATGAAACAAAGACCGGGTAGTACTCTTCATGAAATTTTAAATGACATACATTTTAATTCTCCCTGCCCTTGTTTTCCAAAACAATATCTCATAAAACTTTTTATGAGATTCAGGATTTTTTCTACACTAAAATTTAATAATCGAGAATTTAGAAAAGGTAAGAAATTTATAAAACATTATATAAAAATAAAACACGTGTAACTTTAAAGATTTTTTTATTTTACCTACACACTGATGTCTATAATTATGTTTTATCTAGGTTTCTTCCACAGTCAGCACCAATATATAAAACAAAACAAACTTACAAATAAAATAAAACAAACTTTAAAAAAGAGAACCGACTTCAAAACACTAAACCGTAAGAAATAATTTCTAATTTGATGTCGGTGCTTTTTCGATTCGTAATTACCAGCTGTTAGCACTAACATAAAAAAAAACAAATTATTTCTTACGGCTTAGTGCTTTATTTGAAGTCGGTTCTCTTTTTTAAGGCTTTTTTTTCATTTCTAGTGAACATCTCCGAAGATCATCATCAAACTAAGAAGTATTATACTTATTTTAAAACGTTCTCCTAAATGTAACAAATCCTTTTCTGAAAACCGCATCGATATCGGTTTAGCCAAACGCGAGATTATCGCGCACAAACATACATACCTACAAACCATACAAGTCAAACATCTCAGTTTGGCCTGTATGTCTGATCACCTCCTTTTTTTTTAAGTTGGTTAAATATTTTATAAATGATAAAATTTTTAACTGCCACATAAAAGTCAGAACATATTCACAGTTCTCAATAACATAGATAAAAAGTTATGTTAATTTAATTTTATCGAAGAGGCAGCCCTGTGGAATCGCGCGGTGCGATGCAATCACTGCTGTACGCTTGAGCATTTAGGTGCATTTTAGCATACAGTGGTTGTTGACGCGAGGGAGTAGGCAATTATCGTAATAGGTATTGGAAATTTTCTACTGAGTGAAGTATCTGTTACGTAGTAACTATTCAGTAATCTGTGACGCCACTCTCTACAGCGCCAAGTGTTGTGGGTTCAAATCCCACATGGGACAGCATTTGGTGTGATCCACAAATGTTTGTGAAGTCCCCCCCCCCCCCCCCCCCCGCGTCACAGGATGTATTTATCTAATGCAGGAGTGGTATTTTGAAAGAAAAAAAAGAAAGATTTGCGAAATTGGTCCAGCCGTTCATACATGATGTTGTGCTGAAAGGAAATAGGGATTAATTTATTTTATTTATATCAGGCCAACAATGACTACGCTTTTACAAAGTAATCACAAAGATATGGTTCTTAAAGCATCTCGCCACTTACAAGTAGGGAAAGCTTGGAACGTTTTTATATAAAGATGTATGTTGTCAACAGGTAGTGGGCGTAGCGAGCGTTGGTGTACGTGGAGTGGTGGGCAACAGCGCGCCGGCACAGCTGTACTACGAGGTGCCGCGCGGAGGGTCCCTGGGCGCGCACGTGACCCCGCCGCCCGCGCACCCGCCCCACCACGCGCCCGTAGCACAGCACGCGCCCGTAGCACAGCTCGCGCCCGTAGCACAGCTCGCGCCCGTAGCGCAGCTCGCGCCCGTAGCACAACTCGCGCCCGTCGCACAGCACGCGTCCGTAGCACAGCACGCTCCCATCGTGAACGTGCCCGTAACACCTGTCGCGCAACACGTGCCTCTTGCGTCTGTACCGCACCAGACGTTGCCACGCACTCTCGCCCCTTATATGCACCAGCAACAGTCTCAACCGCAGCCCAGTCAGTCACAAGGTAAACATTTATTTGAATAGTTATCTTCTGTTGAGATATGTAGTTTATAATTTACTTTATTTTATCAATAACTAGCGACCCAGCCTTTTACGGCCGGTTGATATTCTTTGAATATCTCGGATTTCTTCTACTATAATATGCATATAAACCTTACTCTTCCATCAGAATATATTGCTATTGCTAAAAACTGCATTAAAGTCCCTTGTATAGTTTAAAAGATCTAAGTGAACAGACATTAAGCAGACAGAAAGCAGAAGCCAAGTTAGCGTTTTATGCTATGTAAAGATAAACAGGTAAAATTATAGTAGCAATACAAAATTGTTTCCTTGTTTTGATAGTGACCATCCTGAACGCGGTCTCGGCATCAGGAGACAATCGTCTCCCGCCCACGTCAATAACCACTCAACCGGTCCTGCCCAGACCGTCCATACTTAGAAAGCGAGAAATTGATGCGTAAGTAGCTAACCCCTTTTTCAATTCAAAACGTTAACATCCTTAAATTTATGTGCCATTGTGAGGTCTTTTACTCAATAATTTATTTTAGACCGATAAAAGTAGCCCCAAAATTTGTTTCCTTGTTCATTTTCAGTTTATACTAATATGATCACAGGTCACCGTCCAAGTTGAGTGGAGGTTATGTCCGGGGGGAGAGCACCGGCTGGGAGGACGTGCCGACGGGCCGCTGCGGCGAGGGCTCGGGCTCCACCACCATCAGCGCCGCGTCCTCGCCTCCGCCCGACGACGAGCCTGACCCGCCCAGACACCATCCAGACTTATCTCCCAGGAAAAAACCTAGGAAGCAAATGTAAACAACTCGTTTATAAGTAATTTAATTATTGAAAGTAAACGTAACTTACTACGTACTTTGGTTCGCTTACAAACGTTATAAAAAAAAATTGACATCTAACACAGTCCCAAGCTAAGCAAAGCTTGTGTTATGAGTACTAGACAACCGATATAAATACATAAATTACTTTTTTATGTAAATACGTACATATGTTCTTTCTTATATATAAAAATCAATTGCTGTTCGTTTGTCTCGCTTAAACTCGAGAACGGCTGGGCCGATTTAGCCGATTTTGGTTTTGAAATGTTTGTCGTAGTATTAAGATAAGGTTTAAACTGTGAAAATTTAAAAATAACTTGAAAATCCAAATGTCACGTGTACGAAGAAGAGGGCACAGCTAAGTTATACATAAAAACACCCAAACTCCGAAACAAATATTTGCAGATCATACAAACATTTGGTCCGACTCGGGTAACGAACCCGAGACCTCAAGCACAGCAGCCGTAAACGCTACCACTGCGCCACCGAGGCAGATTGGCAGTTGTAATCATGAGGATTATAAATTTTGAAATGTTTAGAGGTTGCAACCTACTAAACTCTAATCTACCAATATTGCCTATTCTTAATTAATTATTTGCTATGTCCCGTTGACATATGAAATATGAAATATCAATATCTACTAATCTTTTTTTCTCTTTTTTCCAGATTAACTAACGAAGTGAGGCAGTGCGAGTTTCAGGGAGAAGAACCACCGCCCACGCCTCCCCCAGTCACTTTCAACCCTCCTCCGAAACGTAAGAAATTATTTTGTTTTTTTCTAATACATGTGTAATCTAAACACTTATGTCAATGTAAACAGCATTTCGAGAGAACACAAGCATATTAAAGGTAGGTATCGACTTCGCGCTCCAAGAGGACGAAAATTGGCGCGCGTTCCAGCCGCGCGAAGTCGATACCATTTTGGAACGCGCGAACGTGGAGTGGACCGTTCTATTCGTTATCGGTTTTTAACCGCGTATCAAAGGCAATTCAGGTGTGGCGCGCGCGCCAATTGAGACGGGAGCGATACTTTTGTGTATTTTGTTACGTACACGATTGGCCAGCATCATGAACGGTCGAACACTGGAACAGTTGCCACGCGCGCCTGGTGCGCTTAGTTGATATACTTCAAATATTTGGAATGCGTTCCACGGAACGCATTCCGGCGCGGTCGTTAAAGGCGCGCGCGCCAGAGCGCGTAGTCGATACGAGGCGTTACAAGAATATTGTGCTAGTTGACAAATTCTTTAATTTAAATAATTGTACAAGTTTACATCCACACGCGTGCAATACCCAATGTAAATAGGTATAAAATAACTGAAACACTCAATAGTAAATAAACACGAAATGGCAATGACGTCATTTGTTATGTCAATAGCGCGCGAAAAATGGCGGCGTTTGAAAAGCTCAAATTTAGTCGGTGGTATTTCACTTTGAAACTTAGTTTGACTATTTTCAAGCCTATTTATATTTTTTTCTATGTTATGGAGACTTATATGATCAGATAAAGAAATAAAAAAAGACATGCATATTCCCTATGGTCAGCGTAACCGCTAATGCATAATTGCAACTCATGAATAAAATGTACATGTACTAGCAAATTGTGGTGTATGTATATAAAAACGAGCAGACGTATCGCCTGATGGTAAGCGATTACCGCCGCCCATGGACACCCGCAACACCAGAGGCATCACAAGTGTGTTGCCGGCCTTTGTGGGATGGGGGGAGGGGTGAAACACATCGCAAGCGCTGTTTCACACCGGTTTTCTGTGAGGCCGTGGTCTCACTCCGGTCGAGCCGCCCCATTCATGCGGAAGCGTAACAGTAGATTCATTCATCGGTAGATAGGTATTCATCCATGGATGTTGTAAGCTTGAAACAGACTCTATACCTGTCTGGCCAGCGTGTTATAAATCTCCTTACTAAGGAGAGACTTAAGGCGCGTATCCACCGAAATTGTTGGCAATTTCAGTGTTTCCAACTGTTTGCAACTCCTCAGAAAATCGTCAACTTTTGTTTCCATTGTGTCTGCAGCAAGTCGCCAACAATTTGAGAAACATTCGAACTAAGCGTCTCCACAGAGCCAATAAATATTTGCAACAAGCGTATACTTTTGATGTTTAACGCCAAAAACAGAAACACGGTTCCTAACATTTGTTGACAATTTTTGTTGCAAACAAGGAAATTACAGAAACTTGTCACCAACACGTGTTGAAAACACAAAAGTTGCCAGCTTTTGTTCGGTGGAGACTCTGCTTAAGGGTTGTTGATTACATTGCGAAGTTGTCACTTTAGGTCCACTTCTGAGCTCAAGTTACGTGTGCGGCTGGCGCAGTACAGCGCTTCACTTCACTCGGCCGGCTGATGTACGACGCCGCGAACCACGTGCGAGAGACATTATCGCTATCGCCAGCCAGAAGCACGTTCTCACCAGCGCCGAGGGGTGGAAGGTCCATCATCTCACCGCGCAGATGGACGACTTGGTAACGTTTATTTTTCTAATATTGTTATAGACTGTTTGGACAAATTTCTTTCCCCAGTGCTTCGTTCTTTGAAATCAAGAATCCCTTGATCTTGATCTACTAGGCTGTGTATGTGTCTTCCTGGTGGGTTCGCTGTGGAGAGATGTACTTAATTTGATGCCAGCTTCACTTGAACCTTACACACACTACAGCCTTCGTACACATCACACCGTTTACAATTCTCGTTGACTGCCTCGTTGGTCTCGCGGTTGGCGTGTACGACTGCTGATCATGAGGTCTCGGGTTCGATTCCTGGGTCGGACCAAATGTTTGTATGATCTACAAATATTTGTTTCGGAGTTTGGGTGTTTTCTATCTATAATATGTATGTATTTACAAAAAAAAAAAAAAGTATATATGTATTTGTATCAGTTGTCTAGTACCCATAACACAAGCTCTGCTTAGCTTGGGACTAGATGGCGTTGTGTGTTAAAATGTCCGAAAAAAAAAAAAAAAAACAATAAAGGACCGTGGCAGATCCCAGAATCTGTTCTACTCGCCCGGGTTACAATACAATTAACTAATAGCTTAACCGACACAATCATCGACTCCCAAAGTGCTCACTGCATTACCGATCAAGCTTTGGGAGGACTTTAAACAATTAGTTGTGCTGATTCCGAATCGAAACGCCCGCCAATCCCGACCGAATGCCCTGAACTGTCAGGTTAGATTTGACAACTGTGACACTTTGACATTTGCCAAAGACAATCACACAACACCATTACAATTACAACAATATTGTTTATGTTACGATCGGTTTCGAACATAGACTGTTAAGTAAAATCAGTTTCCTTGTATTATATAGCACCTTGTTTGTTTTGTTTTTTTTTTTTGCAAATGTTATATGCTGTGCAGTAGCGAAATAACCGCTAACTCATTAAAAGACTCCCAGGACTGGATTCGCCAATTGACGAAATTGTAATTGCTCGCAATTTCAGCTTGCATAAAGAACCTTCTCAAAATTTGTCATCAGCTCTCCGCCTATTGCGTTATTTTTAATATTTCGTTTTAGTTTTAAAAATTATGGCGAGCTATTAAATGACATGGAATCTAATTTTAATCGTTTATAACTTCAAAGTTTCTCGCGGTTGGCGTATGCGACTGCTGATCATGAAGTCTTGGGTTCGATTCCCGGGTCGGACCAAATGTTTGTATGATCTACAAATATTTGTTTCGGAGTTTGGGTGTTTTCTATGTATAATATGTATGCATTTACAAAAAAAAAGTATATATTTATTTGTATCAGTTGTCTAGTACCCATAACACAAGCTCTGCTTAGCTTGGGACTAGATGGCGTTGTGTGTTAGATGTTTGAAATATTTATTATTATTTATTTATTTATTATTACAGTTATCTATCCAAATTTATGTATATGCGAGATCTGTACAGAAACATGATGGGATGTTATGTTTTAGATGTCACTAGAGTCCGATGTCGGCGAGCAACTAGCGGGACTGCTGCGGGCGCTAGACACAGCTCCTGGACGAGCTTATTCCGCAATACAACCACACTCGCATACTCTGCTAGAATTACTCAAGGTGACGCATTGTTTATTAGCCATTCATAGATTTTATCGGACAAATGAGCGGATGGGTCAAACGAGAGACAGGACAAATGAGCAGGACGGATGAATAAACGACGAAGAAACTCAAGAAGAACAATTGGGTTTTTTGCCCTGTGAGTGCCACCCACCACCACAAATTAAGGAGGACGTGAGCTTAGATTGAAGACCTTACTTACTTGTGGGTGCAAACCAACGAAAGATTTGACTGGAAGAGCCGACCCATATAATTATGTGACGACTGTCCATTTAAATACCTAATGTTAATTCTTAAGAAATATTTACGAACTAGCTTTTGGCTGCGGCTCCCGTCCATGTCTGTTATAGCGATGAAAATAAACTGATATAACATATTTTATTTGTCAGCCGATTGAAATAAAACAAACACTAAATGTTAAGTTACATTATTTACAATACAAAAGAGAAAATCGCATACATTAACTTTGATTAAGACTGCAATAGTGGAGTCTTTATAACGTGGGAGAGCCACGTTTCGGCATGAAAGGACCGACTCGACCGGAGTGATACCACTGCCTTACAGAAAACCGATGTGAAATAGTGCTTGCGATGTGTTTCTCCGAGTGAATAAGGATACCGGATACCCATACCCCAACCCCCCTCCCCCTATCTTCCCCCATCCCTTCAAAGGTCGGCAACGCACTTTTGACGCCTCTGGTGTTGCAGGTGTCCATGGGCGGCGGTAAACGCTTACCATTAGGCGATACGTCTGCTCGTTTGCCCACCTAATACATAAAAAAAATCGTTGCTAAGATTGGCGCGCACAAACACATTAATATTTGTCACTAATATTAAATGTACACTTTGTTATAGGGTAACATACAAAGGAGTAAAATCGTATGTGAAGGTATTCAAGAAGCTCGGGAAGACATTCTTCGGGTGTTTACGCACAGAACATTCGTCTCAGATATTTTGACACGACAAGCAGACAAGCGATGTTTCAGAAAACATCGGTCACAATCATAGCCACGTTTGAATCTCGTAGATAGAAGGTAGTCAGTATTGTCACGTGAATAACTTATCACCTTACTCGTATAACTTTACAATAATACTTTAGGATAGAAACTTAAATTTTCCAGGAGACTGATAAATTAACTTTTTCTATTCAATGGTATTCCATATAAAAGTAATTCTAAGAATCTGAATCTTAGTAATATTGAGTAAGGTTATTCTTGTAATAATACTTATAATTGAGAATATTTTAAAAGAATATCTTCCATTAATAAAATTATTATGAGGTTCTAAACTTGTAAATAGATTTAAGTAAACATAAATTAATGAAAGAATATTTAAGTTGAGAAAAGAATGCCTTGAATGAGTTGTAATGTGACTTAATTTTTAAAATACATGATTTTATAGTAACATTAAAGTTTTCCGTTATTTAATTACAAGTACTATATTGATGAAATCAAATAATTTTTACTACAAAGAAATGCATTTTATTGAATTATAACCAATTTTTTTCCTACCAATATGGAGGGTAGAGGTAAAAAGAACCATCACTGTGTACGAATAATCACAAATTTTAACAAAAGAAAACCGACTTCAATTTGGACCAAATTTAAATGGGACCAAACGGGAAGCACCAGCTTTCAAATAAAAAAAGAATAATCAAAATCGGTTCACTCAGTCGAAAGTTATGAGTAACAAACATAAAAAAAAAATACAGTCGAATTGAGAACCTCCTCCTTTTTTTGTAGTCGGTTAAAAAGTGTCAAGTTACGATGGCATTTTGGTAGTAAGTTTAGAGTTAACTTACAACCCAACCGCATTGCAAATTTGACTACAAGAAAAGCAAAAAAAACCGCTTTGTTATGAGAGCAATTTACAAAATAGTTATAACATAGATAAACTTCGATTTTGAATGTATTAATACATAAACAATTAATAATGTTTTAAAATACTTTAACACTATCGCCATTCTAGTTGATTTTTTAGAACTCTACCAGAATGCCTAGACACGGACTGACTTTAACAGTCCACTGCTAGACAGAGGCTTCTCCCAAGAAAGCCCTACTGCTACTACTCTACCACGCTACCCAGACGGTTTGGTATAGTATAGGGTTTATTTCAAGTTTTCCTTCTCTTTGCAGTGACGTTGTCCAACGTAGTTTTCTCCCTTTGTCGCCTCTTACGACATCGACACCCATGGGATGAATTGGGCTGGTGACACTGTATTCCTAATCCGTCACCACACGAACATTAAAATTACTATTTGCTTGGAACAAAGTGCGCTTTGCACAGAACTGAGCGACGCGACGCGACGCGGGCGAGTTGCGCTAGTAATCGCGCTTGCACACTCGCTTGTAGCCCAGCGACAAAACTATCGAAACTACACACTCGCTTCCCGCTGATCGCCAACTCGTTTATAGTTTCTAGTTCTACTCGTTTCTCGTCGGCGATTGGACCACTGACTTAAAGTGCAATTTGTCGAACAAACAAGAATCCTAACATAAGTCGAATCTTCCTCCGAGTTTCAATACTATTCTTACTACGGTACGAAGGCTAAGAGGTGGGCCGGTTAGAATAGTTACCTAACACCTTTCACTAATCACCTGGTATAAAGACTACGGTACGACGGCTGATCTATATTGTACAATATAATAGTGTGCAATGTTTTAGTGTTCAGTCAGTCGGAGAATAGTGTTTCAATAGTTACTTCTCAAAGAATTGAACTTTTACTTCACATCATCTTTGCTTGCCTGTGGAAGCATCTCTTTGTATATTTTTTATGTAATAGTTGGCACACGAGCAGGCGTATCACCGCCGCGGTAAGCAATTACCGGCGCCCATGGACACCCCCGCAACACCAGAGGCGTCACGAGTGCGTTGCCGGTCTTTGGGAGATTTGGAGGGGGATGGGGGAGGGGTTGGGGTATAGGCTTCTGCTATCCTTACTCAATATTTTTTTATTGCATCGTGTAGGGTCAATATTGCACAATATATTTTTATTTTTAGTCTTTGTTACGTTTTGACGTATTACACATGCGAGTGATGCAAAAATGGCGGACAAAGTTATTAATCAAAAACATATGAAAGTTTATCGTCGAATGTATTCAATGATATAGAGAATTACCGTCTCTGTGGAATGTCAAGAATAAAGAATTTCATGACTGTGATAAAAAAATGCTAGTTATGAAACATTGTTGACTAAATTGCTTGCCGTGGGAGAGCCACGCTTCGGCATGAATGGGCCGGCTCGACCGGAGTGATACCACCGCCTCACAGAAAACCGGTGTGAAACAGCGCTTAGGCTGTGTTTCACCAAGTGCGTGAGGATACCAGAAGCCTATACCCCAACCCCTCCTCGTATCCCCCTCCAAATCTCCCAAAGGCCGGCAACGCACTCGTTACGCCTCTGGTGTTTCGGGTGTCCATGGGCGGCGGTAATCGCTTACCGCGGCGGCTCGTGTGCCAACTAATCCATAAAAAAAATACAAAGATGTTTTCACAGGCAAGCAAAGACGATGTGAAGAAAAAGTTCAATTCTTAGAGAAGTAACTATTGAAACACTATTCTTCGAATGAACACAAAAACATTGCACACAAATAAATTGTGCAATATAATTGATCGTTTGTAGTCAAAGCGGCTTTCAATATTATTGTTCAATAAAATATATTGTGCAATGTTATTGTATCGTCTAGGGGCCGCCTAAGGTTGTATGTCCAACTTGTTAACTTCGTAAGATGGGGGGCTACACTTACGATCGCGATGTACCTACCTAAGTTTCAGTTTTCTTATTACTAGGTAAAAAGTTGATTGAACCGAGTAAAACCATATAGTGTGCTCTGAGCATAAAATAGGAAGGATTCGGGAATAAAATCACAAGTTTGCTTAAACAGAAGTTCGATGTCTATAAAGGCCTCATAGACGAAACGACCACCTTTCATCTGTTGAAGTAGTAGTCGAGACCGCAGCTTGAAGTGGATCACTCTATAGATAATTTTTTTGGAGGGGGTCAGTCAAGATTCAAGGGGTTCAGATGCCGTTGATGCGTCTCTCCAGAAACGCATCAACGGCATCTGGTCCAGAAGTTCTGGAGTCCCCCCTGCCGCACCTCACGACTGAGCTACATCCCGGAGTTACCAGATTCACCCCTGGGGCCCGGGGCAGGTCGCTGTCGCACCTCTCACAGCTCTACGCAGTAAGAGTGGGAACACCTACCCGCCTTAGTAGACACCACCGCCCACACCGAGGTGTCACAGGTCTCGGGTCGTTAGCATTGACCACATCTACCCTGTATGTGGCCACAATGACCTTTAACCGACGATTGGGGAGCTAGCGGCCCCTTCGTCGCTTCTGTCGAGCATAACGTCTTCACAGAAGGAGACTGCGGCCTCCCATCCCACACCACAAACCTGTCACCACCAGCATTGATCGTGGCAATGCTGGTGGTGACAGGTTTCGTCCGATCTGTCCGGAACCGCAGTGGTGGCATTGTGCCGTAACTTCACGTCCGATTCTGCTGGCACAAACCTGGGTATCGAGCCGTGCCCGCAAAGCCATAGGGCTTGCGCATGTGCATTCTGAAGAAGCATTCCGGTTCCGGGCTCATGATCCGGCGCTGTCTCTTCGCCTTTCCGACCGAGAGAACGAATTTCGTCGTAGACCATTGTGTCCATGTCGACCAGGAAGACCGTTGCCGCCTCGTACGAGACCGCTGCATACTCCGGAGTTGAGCCTTACAGCGGGAGGAGCCCGTCAGTGCCCCATAGGCCATAGAGGACTATGGATTGCACGGCGCCCATAGAGAGGCAGTGCGCTTCTTTCCGCGGCCCCCCCGACTGTCCAGGATGAGGCCTAGGTATTCTTCACACTCATCGGACCAGAATTGCCGGTCCGATTGCGTTGGCATCGGGGGACTGTCCTGGACCCTCATGTCCCCCCTGTGACCCTCCCCTCATTAGAACCGTGCCTGTTCATAAATTAAAAAGATTTTAAATAGTACTAGCTGCGCCCCGCGGTTGTTGTTGCTAAGATATAAGATAGATGGAAAAGCAAACACAAAGATAGGCAATAATAATATAAGGCACAGATCCCTCGTACGAATAAAAATATAATGAAGGAATTGCACTTATGTCCGCTGGAATAAAAAATCTTCTATACAAAAAGTGAACACCTCATTTAAATTAATGTTCTATTCTTTCCTGTAAACTTCATAGTAATTACAATTTAATAAATTGCATTAATTTAAACGAAACTTGAAAAACGTATGGTAACACTGGGCAATTTTAACCTAAATTATCAAACGTCATAATTATCCTATATTCATTTGCGGAGGTTATGTAGACTCATAATAAAAACAAAGTAAACCGTATCATTATCCTTATTTTAGGAAAGAAATCCTATTATTATTTCTTCAAAACTAAAAAGAAATTGCATTAAACCAAAATGGCAAACAGTCGACTTGAAAGGATAGGAACTATTTTTACTCGGTAAGTGAAGTTGCACTATGTATTTTTTAAGTATACATAGACCATAGAAAATTAAATACTTTTTAAAATTATAAAATTACATTTTGCGCGGTAAATATTAGCGGGATAATTGATTTGACCTAGTACGGACCACGGACGTAGTAAACAAAGACCATAGAAAAATAATTATTTTTTAAACTATAGAATTATTACATTTTACGCGCTAAATAGGAGCGGGAAAGTTGACCTGACTTAGTAGTACGGACTTAATAAATTGGATATTAAATAGAAAAATGGCATCAAAGAAAAGTGGAAAACCGAAATTTGTTCCGGGAGATATAAATGAGTTATTAAATGACTCAAAGTTTCTAAAAGATCCTCCAAGTAATAAAAAAATTCAAAAGCGCTCAAGAGATGTTACCAGTGATATTACTGATGAAGAAGAAATAACGAATTTAATTGGTCAGTATCAGACTAATGCCAAGAAAAAGAAATTAGCAGTAAATGTAGAAGCTTGCAAAGAATCTCGTCAGAAAATATTAGATGTCATGAATCACCAGCAGGAATTGAGGTAAGAATTTAAATCTGTACTGTTGATGGTTATTTATTGTAGCCAGGGTCATGTCTGTTTCATTTTAATCTTTATTTACAGGAAAGAAAGGAGTGATCATCTTCTTAAAAACTTGTCTGAGGTCATGTTGCAGTTGGAAGCTGATTGTAATGCTATGAAAGACAATGAAAATAAAATAGAACATTTAACAGGAGCTGTCGTAAAGTGCATCCAACAAGCAACAATAGCTCATAAACAAAAGTTGAAATCTTTGAAAGATATTTTTACTTCATTTAAGAAACAGTAATAACTCATTATATTTGTTAATAACTAAATCTTTCTAAATTTTGCACTAATTCATAATTATTTTCATTTAGATGTGAAGAGATGGAGTCTGATCATAAAGCAGAGAGTGACAAATTAGCAGAAGAATTAGAAGAGGATATACAAAAACTTCAACAAAAGTTGATTTCTGAGACTAAAAAAAGTGGATGGGAAAACTTGCGTAGAACTATTTTTCATGCAATGCAAAATGATTTTTAAATTGTTTTACTATGAATTGTTGAATAAATTTGTTTTTTATAATTATTATTTAAGTGAAATGTTATAAAATAATAATTGTTTGTGCTTTTCCTTTCTCAATACCTTCAGATTTATTATAACCTTTCTCTCAGATTAACTGAGTGTTTGTAATACATTTTGAATATTAAAACTTTTAAAACCTTGCAAAATCAACCTTTTTTTAACTCTAAGAATGTATGAAACATTGGTGATACCTTGTTCCTTTATAACTTCTCATACCTAGTCAAATGTGGGCCATCATTGGTCTTCATTAAAAAAAGTAAGAGAAGAATCTATACTAATTCTAGCTTAAATTTTTTTAGCTTTCTGAACTTCCCCTTCCCTCCGTTCGTAAAAAGGGATACTAAGTTTTTGCTTTGCTTTTATAATTATACCTACATAAACTAGCTCATCCGGCTGAAGTTGTTTTGCCATAAAAAAAAAATTTGGGTGGGTACCTTACCATTTAGGGGTTTGAAAAATAAATGTTGGCCGATTCTCAGACCCACCTGATATGCACACAAAATTTCATAAAAATCGGTCCAGCCGTTTCGGAGGAGTTTGGTAACAAACGCCGTGACACAAGAATTTTATATATTAGATACTAGCTTTCGCCAGCGGCTTCACTCGCATTTAATAAAAGAAAAGCCTAAATGAACACGCTTTTGTAAATAAACAACTAAAAGTAGAAATTAATTTAAATGTAAAAAAGCGTGGGGCGACAATATTACATTATATTCAGAAAGCACCCCACGCTTTTTTACATTAAAATTATTATACTTTTAACCGACTTCAAAAAAGGAGGAGGTTCTCAATTCGACCTTTTTTTTATGTGGGTTCGCGGATAACTTCGTCGTTTATGACGAACCGATTTTGATGATTCTTTTTTAATGGAAAGGAGAATCCCAACGGTGGTACCATGATAAGGACACTAAGGTCTGATGATGGCATCCAAGAGAAATCGATCGATTTGATCGTTCTTGAAGCGGTTTTTTATTTAGTTAAAATTTCGCTTGTTAGTTGTTTATTTATAAAAGCGTGTTTTTTAAGTTTTTTAAACTTTTATTTTAATATTTATATATTTTTTTTCAAATTATTGTATTGTCATCGGCCCTTGACCCAAGTGCAACTTTTCAAGTTAATCAGACTCCTAGAAGTAGGTGAGAATGAAGTTAAAAGATTCCATTACATACATACAGGTAACAAGCAAAGCGTGTTAAAAAGTATCCTATGTTACTTCTAATACCTCTAAGAATATGTGTTCAAAGTTTTATGATATTCGAACAAAACTTTCACCTTTATAATATTAGTGTGATACAAGCGTAACATAATAATGTTTCTTGCATATGGAATGGGATACATACCTACCTACTTACATAATAGTTTAATTCTTTGTCATTTCATTTTTTTACTTTTCTAACGATATGATTTTATGCATTGCAGTGTTGAAGGGTTGCTTACAAAAGGAGCAATGAGAGCTGATGATAGACCTCTCTGGTTCGACGTATATAGAAAGTTTCCTCCAATCAAAGAGCCTAAGTTTGCTAAACCCAAACCAGAAGTCAAGCCCATCAGACAAATTCTCTATCCTGAAGATGCAATTAGAGCGTAAGTATGACTGATTAATTGTTTATCTTTATATTCATGAGCGTACCCAGCATTTACTCAGGGGTGGGGCAAAATTAAGAAAACTCGAGTAATTATTGTGATGCTTCTACATCATTGGACATTTGATATGAAACAGAAGCCTATGTTGCAGAGTAAAAAAAAATTGTTTGGTGGGATTAAACAATTAGGAAAAACGATGGGAAAAGTATATAAGCAAAAAAGAAAAAGCTGCGGGTCCATTTCAAACACGGATCCACACGTTACATAATATTGAATGACCACAATTCTCAATTTTATCTGTATCTTCCGACATAATAAACACCAGATTTACCTCGTTATTACATTGGAACCTGTTCTTATTGTTTTTTTTTTTAATTAGGAATTCATAACTTTAAAAAACTAGTGAGAGTCTGGGTTCAGGGTGGGGCAAACGCCCTGCCCCAACCTGGGTACGCCCATGTTTATATTGTGTCATTCTCGCACTTGTTCTAAATTTGCGTCACGCTTTTTTCATATTTATTTCAAAATAAAAATTATTTTTTATATGAAGTATAGCCTTAAATAGAAAATATGAGATAATTTTCCCCAAGGAGCGCCAACTATCCTGGTCTTGGGCACTCCGCAGCCATCCGCTGCCAGCTACAATCTTGAAATCGACTATCCGTCGTGTCTCAAGATACACTAAGTTAGCCTAATCGCGGTCTCCAATCTACCACATTTCGGCTACAGCAACCGTTCATTAGAATCTGCTTATCAGGAACACAACCAACATCGCACATATACCGTGTGCTTGTGCTAACTAAATAATTTAATAGCTGTTATTTACACACCAAATTGTGATAAGTACGCAGGGATGAACAATTCTTTTTTTACAGCAAATTTCATTCAGAAGGACACGGGTTTGCAGCGATCAATCTAACTAGTCCAACAGAAACATCAACTAAAAGACTAATACAACAATACCAAAAATTAAAAGCTGAAGGTGTAGCAGAAGAAGAATTAGTGAACAAATCTGCAGAGGCAGTAGGTACCGAGCGCCAAGTAGAAATAGCTACGAAATTCATCCCTAAAAACAAGGATTCCGTAACTGCACAAGTGCTGGCTGAAGCTAACATCAAAAATATTTTTAAAGAGTGATCCTATGTCCTATTAGTCTTCTTTTTAGATGTAGATGAAATTATTAAAGTTATTTATTGAATTACCTAGTATTGTATGTGTTTGGTAAACCCTTTCGTTAATTACTAAAATTTATATCGAGATTCGCCACTATTTTCAGGACCAACCGGCACCCGATGTGCGACACAATGTATGTTTCGTTCTCAGATCAAATAAAAAAACGTAGATAACCTTTATAATCTAAGTAGATAACGCACCGCCTTGTTCTTGTTGAAGCAGAAAAAAGGCGCGTAGTTCCAAGTAAACACACGCTTTACGTACCAACTATGCTATAAACTACGCTACTTTTTGTCAGTATCGTTCAAGTATCGTATATATATATATATATTATTTAAATATATATATATCGTAAGTATATTTTTAATACATGCGTTACACATAAGATTTTATGTAGTATCTACACAATTAATTAACATTTGACAACCGACAATTACCTACATCAACTTTAAAAGAAAACAATACGACATTTCTACCTACCCACATCATTAAATTATTAATAATATAAAAAAACTTCGTTTAAAAAAACCGACTTCAAAAACTAAAAAGTATGAATAGAAATAACTTAATCTGTATGTGCTACCTAGTCATAGGTTTGAAGTCGGTGCCAAGCCAAATGTAATAGTAGGTACCACACTCGCTATATTTCGAGACGGACGTCACCGTCTCACCGACGCTTCGGTTGTTTTGTTCTACGCGAAGAGCAGCTATCACGCTCAAGGTCACGCGCGGCGAGTAAGGTACCTACTATAACATTTTGGCTTGGCACCGACTTCAAACCTATGAATAGGTAGTGTGGCGACTTCCACATACAGCTCAACAGAAATATACTACAGCGCCATCTACCGAAGTTACACTGAACTACGGAGTAACGAAGCCAACTAAGAAACTATCAATCCTGAATCGCGCAGTGAAAGTTCGCGCACCAATTAAGATACATACAACATCCCAACATCAACCTTTGGACAGTTGGCCCGCCAGGCATGATCACCTCGCCTGGTCGGAGGATCCTCCCTTTGTGTTGGTGGAACATGACACACCTGTCCTCCACAGTGGTGACCCCGACGTGATTGAAAGCAGCCTTCGATGCTTCGTGCATCAGCACGCCACCATCATGTTCACTCCCACAGCAAGTCTCACAGCCAGCCAGCTACCTCGGCCTCAACAGGGATACACCACACGCAGGAAGCGACCGCTCCAGCTTGGTTACCCCTACGGCCTCATCAGCGTCTAGGCACAGCACACTGCACCTACGGTCCATGTAAGAAGAGCATCTCTCTCCCGTCTACGCAGCAGCCAGCCATTACGCAGCAACCGCCCCGACTCACTGGGGACCTCACCGACCGCAGCACCGCGCACCGCACTCAATCCCGACTCACTGGGATCAGCGGACTTCAGCCCCGACTCACTGGGACTAGCGACATTCAGTTCCGACTCACTGGAACTTGCGGCACTCAGTTCCGACTCACTGGAACTACTCACTCCTGGCACTGGCAAGCTCCGCAACAGAGCACAGACAGCTGACACATCATGTATCGACCTCCGGTCTTGGAGGGGAGTGATGTGGCGACTTCCACATACAGCTCAACAGAAATATACTACAGCGCCATCTACCGAAGTTACACTGAACTACGGAGTAACGAAGCCAACTAAGAAACTATCAATCCTGAATCGCGCAGTGAAAGTTCGCGCACCAATTAAGATACATACAACATCAACCTTTGGACAGTTGGCCCGCCAGGCATGATCACCTCGCCTGGTCGGAGGATCCTCCCTTTGTGTTGGTGGGACATGACACACCTGTCCTCCACAGTAGCATATACAAATTAAGTTATTTTATACTTTTTAGTTTTTGAAGTCGGTTTTTTTAAACGATTTTTTTTTCGCTTTTTAGTCTTTCTCAAGTCTCTCATCATCATTTCACCTAAATAACTTGAAAGAATACGACTAAAGATAACATACATACACATGACAATTAAAGATTTATCTTTCAACTCCTAACCGTTAAGGAGTTTTATCTTCCATAATCAGCTCATCATCATGAACTGATGACTACCAAATGTAAATACTGTAATAGCTTTAGAAAATACATATATGAAAAACATAGTACGTGCCTAACAAATTTGAGGGTTTCTTTCGATTTCCTTGGGATCCCATCATCAGATCCTGATATGGTGGCAATGGGACCACATGGGGAGCATACCCTTTCGAATACAAAAAGAATTTTCAAAATCGGTCCACAATTGTCGGAGTAATCAGTGAACATACATTCAAAAACCGATGAAATTGAGAACCTCCTCCATTTGGAAGTCGGCTAAAAAGAAAAACAAAGAAGCTTCTGATAAGTAGAACTAAATAGGTATCTATCGATTATGCATGTACCTAGATAATATGAAGTTTTATAGGTAAATGTTTAATAGTACCCAGATAGAGATATCAATACCACGGAAAGGGATATTAAAAAGGAAATACTTTTACACAATCTTAGACACATTTCATAGAAATATTATGTCCTTAGAGTTCTGACTCATTTGCTACATATTTTTGTTTTTCAGCACCTACTTACTAGATTTCACATTCAGAGGTGTAGTAGATACATATTACTAATCATCGCGCTATCTTATCTATCTTTGATAAGAGTTTGCGCTCAAGAACACACCTTACCTGTTATGTTTTAGTGTGTCATCCGTTTCGCTTTAATACGTAGTGATTTTCATTAAATAGTGCCCTAATTACAAAAATAAAGTGGAATAAAATGGCGAACAAGAGGTCAATATGGTTTTATTTGGCTGTTATTTTAGGTAAGTACTTTACTTTCATTTTATGGCGTTGCTTAAAACAAGATTGTCTTTGTGCTCTTTATCTGTGGTTGTCGATATTTGTCTTTATTTAATATTGCATAAAATTTACATTTTATAGAAAATACAGAATTCCTCGTAAATACTACCCCATACAAAATAAAAAAGTTAGTAAAAGATGTGCTAGAACAATCAATTCCTTACCTACATGACTAGATATAATGTTTTTTTCAATGAGTCCCCAATATGCAAAGTTGGATATGATATACCTACCTAATAGTAATAAAATTAAAAATGTGGTCACCGCGCTTAAAGGACCTAACCTAGGTCAGGTAAACTGCCAAAAAATCACGTCACATACCTTTACTACATACTTATTACCCGACTGCATGCGAAGGAGAGTAATGTTCTTCTTTGAATCTTGAATCTATACAAATAAATAAAAGTCTCTTTTGTAATTTTTATAAAAAGTATATTTCGTAAAAGGTAATCTACTTACATATAAAAATAAATTTTTAAATTTTTTGACTGTCTGATTGTTCGGCTTCTCCGGAACGACTAGACCGATTTTGACCGGACTTTCACTGGTAACTAAGGCTACTCTTTTTAGACTAGGTTCGCTCCGCGTCGTTAACCGCGGTTCTTGTCGCGCCCTGGGACACCGCGTGGCTCAGCTAGTTTTGTAAAGATATTGTGGTACTTTTTTTTTTCTTCTAAGTTCATTGCTTTTAAGCAGTCGGGTTTTTGTTTTTATATTTATTTTTATGTGTGTATACATTTACTAAGCTACCACCACTAAAAAAACATTCATGTAACTGTAAAGGCTGACATACACGACCCAGTATACTGGACCGTGTATGTCGGCCTTAAACTTCGATCAATTAACTAGTTTAGTATATGTCGGTTTTCGCGGCAAATAGTAGCCTATGTGTTATTCTGATGTATAAGCTATATTACTGTAAAGTTTCATCCAAATCCGTTCAGTACCTACTTTTTGCGTGAAAGAGTAACAAACATCCATCCATACAGACAGAAAGACAGACTGACAAAAATGAAAAAAAAAATAGTCTTGGCTTCAGTATCGATCATAGAGACCTCCAAAAAAATTTTTTCAAAATATCTTTAATGTACAGAATTGGACCTGTTCCTTTTTTATTTTATGTAAGATATATAGAAGATTCGATGATTTAGGCACTACGGTGGAACATAAAAACATATGCCAAAAGTATAATCCTTACTTTTGCTTCGCGCTGGTTGGGTAACAAGAAACTTTGTAGTCATCATCCTAGCGTTGCTCCCGGTTGCTTCCAGAGCTAGCACTTTGGAGCCCGGGGTCCGCTTTCCTGCTCTGTCTTCTCCACTTTGCCCGGTCTTCAGCATCCCTGGTAGTGAGACCATTGGTACGCATGTCACCCGTTACGACGCCAAACCAGCACTTCTTGGGTCTACCCCTTCTACCGGGACCCGGCGGAGGCGGCATGGCCAGACATTTGTTTCCCACGTAGGTAGGCGGTTGTCGCAAAACGTGGCCGCACCAGCGCAGACGACTCTCCTGCATTTTGTCTGCAATATCACGGACATGAAGACTGCCGCGGATGCGAGAATTTCGCACACGATCTTTTCTCGTGACTCTGCACATCCACCGGAGCATATTCATCTCCGTGACACGCAGCTCTTGTTTGTGTCGTTCCAGCACTGGCCACGCTTCACACCCATGTAAGAGGACAGGCCTAATGATGGTTTTATAGACCTGCCCCTTCAACCTAACGGGCATTTTGGGGTCACAAATGACACCTGTCAGCTCGCGCCACTTGGCCCACGCGGCAGCAATGCGTGCCTTGACGTCGCAATCAATGTCACCGGACGCACGAAGTACAGACCCCAGGTATTTTACCTGGTCCGTGGGCTCAACCAAGTGATCGCCTATGCGCACGGGTGAGGGATCCGCACAATTCAACGCCAAGTACTCGGTCTTCGCCACATTAAGCTGCAGACCGCCGTTCTCAAGCGCCTCTTTCCACGCCTTCCCACGTTTTTTTTTTTTTTTTTTTTTTATGTTTGGCTCGCCAAAATGACTCTACTCTGCCTGATGGAAAACATAAGCAGAATCCAAGAGTGGTGGTCACCATACTCATTGCGAATGCAGACAATGCAGTATGGCGACCCACACTATGGCGGCCTAGTGATGCTGCTGCATCTTTTAGTCTAGTCAACAAGTATGGAACTTGTTGACTAGACTAATTGGGCCTCCGGTCTCGCACTCACCAACGAAACACGACAGCACGAACGCTGTCATTTTACGTTCATTTTACGTCGCACCAATCTACCTCTGTCCGCATCTGCCAGCGCGACATCGTCAGCATACATGAGCAACCATGGGGGCTGCTCATGTGTGTCTCGGATGCTGTCCGACAAAACGTCTAAAATCACACTAAACAGGAACGGACTAAGGACGGATCCTTGGTGTACCCCGACGGTGATAGGAAAGGGGTTCGTGTCGCCAACAGCGGTCCGAACCATGGAATCAGATTCGTGGTACATATCTCGAATAATGTCAATATAGGTCTCTGGAACCCCTTTGGATCGCAGTGCCCACCAGATCACCGCACGAGGAACACAGTCGAAGGCCTTCTGCATGTCCAGGAAAAGGCAATGCAGAGGCGTGTTCTTCGTCCTGTATTTCTCTGCAACAATTCTTAGGGCAAAAACAGGATCCATGGTCCCGCGACCTTTGCGAAACCCATATTGACACTCCGAGAGTGCACACTCTTGTCGGATCCGGGAGTCAATTATCCTCTCAAGGAGCTTCATGGTGTGGGACATCACTTTTATACCGCGGTAGTTGCCACACTCCTGAACCGATCCCTTGCCTTTGAAGACTGGTGTAATGATACTCAGTCTCCATTGCCTTGGGATCTTGCCGGTAAGGAGTGCGCGGTTGAAGATGTTAGTTAGGATGCTCACACCACGGGGACCCATCGCCTTCCACGCCTCGATGGGGACTCCGTCGGCTCCGACAGCTTTCCGATTCTTCATGCAGCAAAGAGCAGCTTGAACTTCGGCAGGCGTTATCGGGGACACTAGTCCTTGATTTGGAGGGAGATCCGGTGGCTGCACCACTCTGTGTTGCTTGTTAAGCAGCTCGTGGAAGTAAGAGCGCCATCTCTCCTTCACCGCGAGCTCCTCGTGCAATAGTCTACCTCCAGGATCTTTAACACAGAGGCACTTGGAAATATCCTGTGCCGCTTTGATCCTGGAGCGCGCCAACTTATAGATGAGCTTTTGCCCCTCAGACGATTCCAACTTATCATACAACGGTTGTAAGTGGTCACGTCTAGCTCTGGCTACAGCTCTCTTCGTAGCACGCTTTGCAGCTCTATATGCATCGCGGTCTTCAGGAGATCTGGATGCTTGCCACTTTTTAAAGAGGGCTTTCTTCCCCTTAGTCTCAATCTGGACTGTGTCGTTCCACCACCAAGTCTCTCTGTCACACTTGCGTCCCCCTTTAGATTACGAGTAGTAGTTACAACAAGACCCTTAGTATTACAACAAGAAACTTTGTAGTAATACTGTTAATTAAAAAAAACTTAGGTATGCTTATCTCGGTTTCTAGGCCCCTCAGGTAGTAAGTAGGTAAATAATAGTTTAATAGTCATGTAAGTTTATTATTATTTTTGTCCCCAGTTCCTATTATTAACTTTAAATTAACATTATACAGTAGGTATACACGTGGATTTAACCAAGTTGATGATTTTTTTTCAGTTATTCTAAGTACCCTGACACAAGAAACCGAAGCCCGCCGTAGGATTCTGCGAGGAAGGCGTGTGATGACACGGACTTATTACCGTAAGTACCTAACTATCCAAATGCCGTAATTTTGCATTATGTACCTACGTACCTATTTAATTAATTATCTCTTACAATATTTATGGACTAGTGAACTGTCGTCACAAAATATCTTAGAGCACACATATAAATAGAGGGAGCGCTGAACGAGGTAAAGCGTGACCGGAGTATGAACTAGGATTAACTGAATAATTTCCTAATAAATAATAATTTAAGAGTGATTTTTTGTTGTATTTTTACATAGTGCTAGTTGTTGCCCGCGGCTCCGCCCGCGTAGGAATATGTCGGCTATCGCAACAAATAGTAGACTATGTGTTATTCTGATTTATAACCTATATTACTGTAAAGTTTCATCCAAATTTATCCTTCACATCTCACACGCCACATACACTTAACACTCAACATCACACACTATTCACACAACACAATTACTACAAACATAATAACCTTTTACCCTTATTTCAAATAGCTGACCCGGCGAACTTCGTACCGCCATATTTACATATCTGTCTCAGCTTCCCACAGGCAGTGTACAGTCGCGGACAAAAAAAAAACACTTTTCCCGTTATCTTTTATTTTATTTTTTTCTAGCAAAAAAAGAATGAGTGAAATCGGACTATGTGTTATTGAATTACAACTAAGTACATATTTTGACTTTCATCCCCTCTCTCCAGGATACCGTGCTGAATTTCGGGATAAAAAGTATCCTATGTCCTACCTCGTAGTATGAACTCAAATCATGCCAAGTTTCATTTGAATCCGTTCAGTAGTTTCGGTGTGATGCGCGGCCAAGATACAGACAGACGGACAGACAGACAGAAAAAAATGAAAAAAATTACAGTTTTGGCTTCAGTATCGATTATAGAGAGCCCTCCAAAAAAAATTTTCAAAATATCTTTAATGTACAGAATTTGACCTGTTACATTTTTATTATAAGTATAGATTGTATCACTGACGAAATATAACTATAGACTTACATCGCATGAACTTAGAGTTGTACGCGGATGTATAATAAGCTTAATGTTCACTAGATGTCACTAAGTGTATCAAATTGTAAATTTCAAAGATATTTTCTGAGCTTCTACTCCGATACGAATCCGAGAGTAAACTGTCAAGTTTATTTGTTTTTGTATTAGTGCAAATGTCCCACTAGATGTCGTTTTCCACATAATTACATTAGTAATTTATGTGATATTTTATTAAATCGTCCAAGAGCACACAAATAAACAAAATTGAAATGCCTGTTTATAATTTCAAATAAACAGCTTCTTAATAAATGCTTCTCAGTAAATACGGTACATGAATATATATTTTTTTATTAATTTTTGTATGAAACTTATTAAATTTTCACATAAAACTCTGTATGTAGGTCTAGCTACTTAATTGTGTTATAATAATCAAAATTTGTTGAAAAAATCCATATCTTAATATATATAAATCTCGTGTCACAATGTTTGTCCTCAATGGACTCCTAAACCACTTAACCGATTATAATAAAATTTGCACACCATGTGCAGTTCGATCCAAATTGAGAGATAGGATAGTTTAAATCTCAAATTATAGTCGCAATTTTAATTTATTGCTAATTATTGTATATAAATATGGCGGTACGAAGTTCGCCGGGTCAGCTAGTATTATATATGTTATATTAGGTTATATTATTCAGTGATAAAAGCTCAGTAGGCTGAAGCCTAGGGCGGCTTCTTTTAGGGGGCGGCAAATTAAATGATTTAAAAAAACTACATTACTGTAATAGGAATGGAGAAATTAAGTCTTGGCAGTTTAACAAGAAGAAATAATGTATTAATAGTACTGTTTGAGAAATTCTATATGCTTGTTAAAATACATCTTTGTAAATATCTGTTTATAAGACATCTCAATAGCAGTTAAATTTTACAATTTAAATTAGTAATTTTAACTAAACACTTTCTTAATTACCACTGAAGGTGGCATGAGTTGCTAGAATGCACTGCTGCGTCCGTTTCAGCGGCTGGCGGCAAATTAGGTCCAAGTAGAAATTTTCATCCTTGGTCCTTTCCGCCACCTCTTTCTGTGCAATGTCATCTTCGCAGAAGATAAAACTCTGTTGCTATCCACTATGGAGCATAACATGGTTGGCAGCTAGAGATATTCTCCCATAACTGCATTCTATATCCAACGCTGCGATGCTCAAGTAATGGCACAGGGAATCGGCTCAATACACTGGACAGGCAGGATTCAACTCACTTCTAGTAACCGCGTGCAGGTATTTCCGAAGCAACTGTGACCGGAAAGAACCTGCGTTACGCGGAACCAATCTCACATGGATATTCCTCACAACGCGCATTCTGCCTCCGTAGACATTATGTGATAAACGCGTGTGGCTCAAACCAACAACACTCTCTACTGTCTACTCTCTACTCTCCTGTGGCGCACCCTACTTTAGGCGGTCAGTGCTACCGTCTACACCGGGTACCGTAAAGTGTTATTAACCGGAGAATTCTGCGTTCCATCTTGACGCAACACTCAGTTTGCCTAAATTCGGCAAAAGCTTTCGAGCAAACTATTGAAAGTGTGTGTGTGAAACTGTCGTCAACCTACTGTTAAGGAACAGGCCTAGATACATTATTTGGGATTAATACAGTACGAGAACTGAATTGAACACGATTGAGGCGCCTTAAAGTGGCCTCAGATATTCATCTTGGAACGACACGTATATTTTATTATGTAACAATAATGATATCTATGTCGATTACTGAAAGAAAAATAATGTAACAGCTCATAATCTTCACTTTTTAAATATTTAAGTAAACTTAATCTTTATTAAGTTAATTTTTTTTTTTCGTGGGTAGGTGTTGAAAAGTTCACACGCATTTGTAAAAGCTCCTTGAATATTTTAATAATTTACTTACTATTTGCAAGGCCTTCATTGTTTACATGTGTTCACTGACGTTTCTAAGCCACCTGCCAGCTTTTTTTTTGCACAAATATAAACATCTGCAAACCAACTCTTACAAGTTCATCAAGTTCCTCAAGTAATTTTATTGTTCTGAGTATACAAAATGTACCTATTTCTTATTTCACGCAAAATTCAATTCACTATGATTGAAATACTAATATACAATCGAATCGAATCGTCAATTGTCAAGAAGTTTCAATTCGGCTGGAATCTCTGGCGCTGCACGCGCTGTGTGGAGACGTGGCTCCGTTACGCATCTGCTATCGTATTTACAATGGGGAGTACTCCGAGCAATTGATTGAATTGATCCCTGCCTCCTTTTTTTGCCATCATCCTACGCGACTGCAGTTTCATCCTCATCATTTAGGTGTCAACTGTGCGCTTTTCGAGAAAATTTCTGCCCTACACAACTGTCGAGTGTGAATGAACTGTCGACTGCGGTATTCCCGGACCAATACGACCTTCAATCAATCTTCAAGAAAAGAGCATACTTCTCCTTAAAAGCCTTGTGACACCTCTGGTGTTGCGGGTATTCATGGGCAGCGGTAAATAATAAATAAATAAGTTGCCGTTCATGAGTGCATTGTTTCTCGTTGTTTACTGCGTGTTTTGGTGATAATGATGGTTTTGGAGAAAATTATTTGCTTTCTCCAACGGCTAACTGGATAAAATCACCATCTTCATCCTCACAGTTTTTTGTTATGGGGACTCTTTAAGAAATTAACGAAATTACTCCTAAATATGGTCCTTATCAACTTTGCTGTTGGATTTTTGTTGCTTTTGCCAAAATTGCGCAAACAAATTTTCTATTACATCCTGATTCAATTTTTAACCGACTTCAAAAAAAGGAGGAGGTTTCTCCATTCAACCGTATATATGTTTTTTTTTATGTGTGTTCGCGGATAACTTCGTCGTTTATGAACCGATTTTGATGATTCTTTTTTTAATGGAAAGGAGATGTCCCAACGATGATACCATGATAAGGACATTACGATCTGACAATGGCATCCAAGATAAATCAAGTCGAACATTGAAGTTGGTTTTTGTTTTAGTTAATTGTAAATTTTTCAAATAATTTTTGCCCGTCTTTCTCGCATTTAATGCATGTGTTACTTTTTTTAAACAATGCGTGTTTCTATGGCATCTCATATTTTTTTTATTACTGTTCAATGGGCCTATCTGTCAATTTTGTAAGTGATCGATTCAAGTTTTAAGTTTTGTCTATTTCGTATGGTTTGGTAACATCTTGAAACGAAATTTGCTCATTGCCGTTAACATAGTTATTGTTTAAAAAATGATTTTGAATACTTTTAATTAAATGTGGTACATCAAAAAACGCAAATAATTTTACAAAACGTTGCAAAAGAAAAAGGGAAAGTTACTAGATATTCCTGATTTCTTGCATGTATTTTGGTTTTTCGTAGCCCGACCGCAAAAAACAGCTTTTAGCAGAAGCCCACTTATTATCAAATAGTTTATTTATAGTAGCTTTTAAAAGAGTTGTAACAATTCTGCTTTTACTGCTGATGGAATATTATAAGTTACACATTATTGCGATTTCATCGAAAGTGATCTCACAAGCTTTATCTTTAATTAATGCATTTCGAATTTCTGTTATTCTTTTTTTTAATAGATCAGGGCAAAACAATCGGATTTTGCTAGCCACTTTCGTAATTTCGGATTGTGGTTGGAGCGGCAAGTACTACACCTTGCCGCCTTAGAAAAAAATACACTTTAGATTTGTAAAATAATGACAAGCTGAATTTATTTTCGTCTTCTGTCCAATTCATAACCTTTATTTTCGTAGCTGCATCAATGTCAATTCTCTAGAAACCTCTTCTGAACTCTTTTAGATTTTAAAATGCTGTCATCAGATTTTGGTTTTTGCCGTAATTTAAATAATACGATAAAAAAATTGTTAGAAAACTGTTTAAAGTGTATGTATATGAAATAATATTTATTTGTTAATATCCTGACTGATTTAATGCGATTTTAATATTACTTGTTGTACAAATTAAAATATGTATAATAAAAACTTGAGAGGTGTCAAGGAACACCCGGATGGAACGAAGTTTATATATATATTATATTTGATATGCTCCTACTAATAAAAATGCGCATAAAATACTGAAATTATTTTAGAAATAATCAAGCTTTACAAAATATACTATAAAACAATATATTTTATGTAAATAAATGCAAAAACCCAACATCACGTGGTGTTCCCAGGCGGTCACCTATCCAAGTACTAACCACGCCCGATGTTGCTTAACGTCGATGATCGGACGAGAACCGGTGTATTCAACATGGTATGGACGTTGGCAATCAGTTTGTTATATTTAACGTTGAGTATCCAGCACTATGACGTCAATTCAATGTTAAAAGTGTCATTACAACTTTTGGCACGAAAAGTGTCGTTACATTTTTTTCCGTCTAGCCCCCTTTCGCGACGCGCGATAAGGAACTTCGTTCCAAAATAAAGAGTGTACTTTGCAGTTCAATCATTTATTTTATATTAAAATGACATATAATGACCTAAAATTTATTGATTATATACTGCCATATCAGATAGGAAATAAAATCGCTCAACATTATTATCTACACCATAGATTTACATGATTGAATAGAATATATTTAAATTAGGGGGCTTCCATTAATTACGTAAGGTGTTTTAGGGGGGAGGAGATTGAGCTAAATCTTTTCAAATCTCACTTAGGGGGTTCTTGGCAAATATCACGTAATTATTGTGTAAAATTGCGTGAAAAATTATTTCCGAATAAAATATGGCCAAATCTGACACAATAGTGTTTCTCGTATTCGTCCGAACTCCGCAGAGCAGCGAAGTAGCATTCGATTTTGCTTTGCTAGTCTTCAATAGAAGTAATAGAACAAGTTCAATAATCCAACACGTTTACAGCCAAAACATAAATTTGAAGAATCTCGCGTGAGATTTGGGGACAGGGGAGGGAGTTGAGGAAAATCTTACGATATCTCACCAAGGCGGGAGGGGAGGTCGAAAAATTCTCAAAAATGCCTCACGTAATTAACGAACGCCCCTTTACGATATTTCGTTGAAATAATTTGTTTGTTTACTTACTCTTCGTAAGACAACAAACCATTTGACAAATCAAAGCCCGACGTAATCGTAGCCACTTGGTGGCGCTATCATCGCGCCTAAAGCATATAATATTCTATATGTCATATCAATAACTTATAAATGTGACATCTAGCGTAGTAAATAGGTCATTATATTCAAGTTTATTTAAATCGATTGCAACGACATCTCCTAAAAATAGGTGATAACTTATAGTTACGCAATTGAAAATTATTTTTTTTAAACAAGCATTAGAAATTAAGATTTATATTCGAAAAATAATAAAATAATGACTATAATTGAAGCATATCAATAAAATAGTGATAGAGTTTGTTAAACTATTTCTAGTACCTTATTTTTGCGCGCCATCTAGATTTAGGTGAATTTTTCTAGCTTTTATCGGTGTACACACGAAGCAAATACAAAGAGGAGATGGCATAAGCGCATAGGCCCCGTGACAAAATACAGGTCCTGACGTCATCGCAGTTATCGCGACTTACAAATTAGACTGTCAACGTCAATATTCTCGAACTTTATCGAAAAATCGCAATTATTGAATATTCTCGGTACAATTAAGTAAAAGATGAAGTGTTGTGTTTTATCTTGTACAAATAACTTGGATAGACGTTCTGGTGCCATGAATGGCATCATATTTCATTTGTAAGTAATTTTATACTTAATTTCTTAAAATAGTTCTAGAAAAATCTCTGTGTGTTGTTGAAATATAGTTAAATCTATTCGCCACTAGATGGAAAAACTTTGTGTGATGGGAAATAAAAATACAAAGGTTCGTAGAGCTGAGTATTTATAAAGTAAATCATAAAAAAATATTGAAATATGTTCTGCATTCTTGCCTAAAGAATTTTTAATCGAAAAAGTATTATTTTTTGTATTTTTTGTAATCTTTTTGTGAACACTGACGTCTATCGTCAACTAGGAAAACAAACATCAACAGAACAAAGAGACAGGGTCGTAATTAGAATTAATTTTTTTATCTATATTCAAATTATATCTATATTAATCTAGAATTTAAAGTACTTGAAAATGAAACAAATTTCACCTATACTGATTATTTGATAGGTTTTCTAGGTAGGTATTTGATGGGAAAATTAAACTTTCTCGGAACCCACAACGGAATTAATCAAACGAAAACTGAAGATTTTGAAAATATAATAAATGAAAAACTAATTTGTAGAAACATATTTTTTTTTGTATTATACTCCTACTTGTATGTTATTGTTCTCTTTATTGTATGTGTTTGTTGTTGTACTATATTTCTTTGTTTTTGTTCTCTCTCTTTAATATATATGTTACCGTCAGATTGTCAAAACCGTTAGATTGTAATCTATCTCGCGAGATTGTAAAATGGTATCTACGAATCGCAAGTCGCGCACTGATTGGTTGAACAACATATGTCCCCGCGCCGCCATATTTGTTTGTTAATTTGTCTTTGATGCCAAATGTAAAGTATTTCTGTGATTGTAAATTGATTTCATGTTGAAAATACCTCATAGCTTTAGAATTAGTTATATAAAGTTGCTGTGGCAGAAAAAATTATTTGTGATTAATCAAAGAAGTAATAACCTAAACTATCTCTATGGGCATTGATCGGCCTACTATAAAACCGAACAATCAGGGACAGTTGTCAATTTGACGCGCGTAAGTAGTGTATCACAGTTAACAATCTATCGATAGTTGGCAATCTCGCTAGGTAGATTATAATCTAACGGTTTTTACAATCTTACGGTGACATATTTAAATAAGTAATAAATCAAATACATCACCAAGGTTACGGGGAAGATATAAAGAACACACAAACTTTCACTTTTATACTATACTAGCTGACCCACGCAACTTCGTTTACGTCTCCTGTTCCCCGTTGCGTAATAATTTTCCCCCGTTTTCGCAACATTCTTCATTGGTGCTCCACTCCTCTTGGTCTAAGCGTAATGATATATAGCCTTCCTCGATAAATGGGCTATCTAACACTGAAACATTTTTTTTTCAAATCGGACCAGTAGTTCCTGAGATTAGCGCGTTCAAACACACAAACTCTTCAGCTTCATATATTAGTATAGAATATATTAGTATAGATGTTATGTACGATGTTTCTTACTAATAATATTTTTGCGATACATGCATCAAAATAATTTACAAAATTGACTTTAAAAAAATAACTACCTGATAAGAAAATTCTGAGTACGTCCCTGTATGTCCCTTACATCGTACGCTTAGTGTCAAATAGCTAAACTACATAGCAACATCAACATGTAACGATACAAGTAGTTTTGCTATTGATTGGTAGATGGCAAAGGGCAAAGTAACCCCCCCCCTCACCCCCGCAAATTGTCACGCATTGTTTCATACAAAAATTTCATTAGGGCATCTCCTCTTTGTATTTGCTTCGTGGGTGTACAGTTTGGGCCAGGGGAGGGCCGGTCTATTTAGTATATTGTGTCATTGATTGTATCAAACTTTGTTTAAACCAGTATTATTAGTTTATGTCCATATACCTTAAGTCCAATTTGTAAATCGTACAATAGCTAGCCGCGATACAGGCTGAGCCTAGTGCGGCTAACACCGACACAAAATTATGTATAAACTGGATTGCTAATAAATTATTATTATTAAATCGGTTCAGTACTTTTTGCGTGAAAGAGTAACAAACACCCATCCTTACTTACAAACTTTCGCGTTTATAATATTAGTATAGATAACCAGTTAAATATAATAGAATTAAAAATATGTAAGTAGGTATTTCATCATCTTAGCCAAAAGACGTCCATTACTGAACATAGGCCTGCCCAAGGCCCACTACGACAACTGGTAATCCATACTCATAAGTTCGAAAGTAAATCTGACTGACTTTCAGAGCCAAACCAATTTGGATGAATTTCGGTTTAGAGATAGATTGTATCTTGGGAGATAGGCAACTTTTTGTCGCTATAGCCGACGTACACGCGGGCGGAGCCACGGGCAAAAGCAAGTCTTAAAATATCTTATTAATATTAACATTTTTTTTTCAGGTGGTAACGCTGTCCCAGCTTGGGCTATTAGCTTAATGGCCGGAATTGGTATGCTAGTTGTCGGTGGAGTACTCTACGTGGTTATGAGGAAGGTAGTCCTATCAGCCCAGACAGGATCACTAAACACTTATCAGCCGGCAATGCAACAAGATGTCTAAATCCATTGTTTCTATAGATAATAAGAATAAATATAAGATTTCAAGTGTGCTATTTTTGAACTTTTTTCGGTATCAACTACTATTAAAATAATAGAGAAGTGCATTACTAACTTATTATTCTAAGTTTTATTAATTTAAATTTGGAATTTAAGTTCCTCTTGCACGGTGAAATTTTTTGACGTAAGCAGCGACGATGATTTGTCTTCACATCGACTCATAACTCCGAACTCTAATTACTAAATGTGTTTATGAACAGGCATTTTTCTAATTGAATTAAGATCTAGTTGATTAATTTATATTATACCACCACCACAATATTTTAGTTTTGCTAATGGTATCTCTTACATTGTATTTTTGTAATGGTAATAAAACATTTTAGTTATTATAATTTATTTCATTTATTAATTATACAATCGAATTCAATGGATTAGAGCTGAGATTGTATCAAGTAATTAGGGAGATAAATGTGAAATTAGAATTCTCTGCGATGATATTTATCAGGATCAAAGTAAGAAGTGACGACGACGCGATTACTGAACTTGCGTCCAGTAAGAGTTTGTTGTGCCTTTTGACAATCAGCAATACTGTTAAACTCTACAAATACCTGGAAAAAATACAGGTATAAATTTGGCATCATTCAATCAAAACATAAGTATTAGTGATCTGCAATAATACAATAATAACCTACTCAAGGTGTAATCTTACTAATTATAATTATTGACTATCTAGACAAGGGTGTCAAGAAAAGCTTTTATGAGATTAGTGAGATTGAGTGTATATAGGTACTGAATTTAAAAAAAAAAAATATGACGAGAATTTTCTAAAAAGAAATAAATTTATACCTTTCCACAACCTGGTACTTCAACTCCCTCTATAGGTCTTGGAATTTCTATGCTGCGTACACAGCCATATTTGTTACATTCCTCCCTGAAAAACAAAACACGACATTAATTAAAATTCTTTTTAGTCTTATAACATTGGATTTAAATCAAACTAACTAGAATATTGACATGGAAAAAAAAAATTGACGTTGCACATTAATGGAGAATATTCTAATAATTTACGTATAGGTGTACTTAGGGTGGTCAAACAAGTCGTATATTCTGCAATCTAGCACAAATTTTATTTCCCCTGTAATCATTATTTACAAGGGATAATAATAATTATTTCCTATAGAATTTGAGAAGAGAACATACTTGATGTCTTCAAGAATGTCTTCATACTCCTCTTCATCACGCAACTCGTCAGGTGTTACCATGTTGAGAAGACATAGCACCTCTGTAGGAGGCCCAGCGCCCGCCAGCGTAAGTCCTGCTACTTGCAGCTGTACTGGCGCCGCTCCTGTCATAGCTGTAATAAATCATAAGCTCAATTATTTCTAAACCTTTAAAATTAGTTTAATTTTCTTATTTCATTTCAAAGCTTTAAGTTTGCATCTAAACTGGTATCATAAGTTTAATAGTTAGAACTAGTACCTAAAGTAGAATTCTTTGCACCAATACTGGCACGTTGAACGATGAGCTTCTTATCGCCCAGTTGCATTCCATTGAGACCTGCAATAGCCTGTCAACAAAAATTTAATGCATAACAATTATATTACAATAAGCATAGCAGAATTCAATTACTGACGTTTTTCTACCATATTTACCTGATCAGTCATAGAAATGTCAACATATTCTGCAAAGGCATAACCTTTACTAAGTCCTGTAGATGAATCTTTCACCAAATTGAATGCTCGAAGTTGTCCAAATGACATCAGCAGTTCTTTTACCTGTCACACACGAAACACAATCAGTACATAGAGTTTTCAGCCATAGTTTCTTTGACACTGAATAAAAAAACTTTGGTATCCATAATTTCGTAAGTAGTATATTCGTTACACACAATTTTTTAGAGTTCCCTTTACATTTGCTTAACAAAAGGCAGCAAACATATTAATGAATGTTATCTGACCTGTGTCTAGCCGCGTGTTAGAATCACATGTGAATGGAGGACTTGCCTTGAAGTGCCGACGTCTCATTCAAGTACAAGACGTATAGGTGAGAATGAGAGACAACAGTGACACGCGGGCCGCGAATGTGCCAAATCTAAGCTAGGGAGGGGCAGAAAGCAAACTATATCAGTGAGTTGTTTCAGAATGTATAAGAGCGTGAAGCGCACGCTCATCCCCGCTAGGGTACCTGTAAAATACCTGAAACTGACCAAAACATAACGCGGCTCACTGCTGGCTCCACCGTAGCCCTGTCAACTGTTGAATCTCGCCCTGAAATGGCTGCGGCATCTAATGCTACCTAATGGGAACGTTCATGTGTGCGATTTATGGCAGCCCACTTGCTTAAAATTATGGTATGAATGACTTACATGTTTCATTTCTCATTACACCAAAGTGATAACTATAATACCATAACCATGCTTCATGTTAAAAAAGACCTGAACAGTTAAACATAGTTCATATTCAATTAGAATTAAAACAAAAATGCTGCTGGTGTTAAGGTATATCTAAAAGAAAAATGTGAGAGATCCTAAAGAGATGTGTGTAAGAATACAGAGAGGTAGTCGCAGTACGGACCTGCAAAACATAATTTTGTTGAATCAGTACCGCTAGTAAATTATTTTATTTTAAAATTTTATTCATTAAGATCCTGATTTTATATTATGCTGATTATATTGAAATCATTTTAAAATAATAAGGCTGATAAAGATAAATTCAAGTCAAAATACAACACAGGTACTTGAATAGATTGTCATACCCAATTATAACTTAACTAGCTGTTGCCCGCGGCTCCTCCCGCTTGTATGTCGGTTATCGCGGCAAATAGTAGCCTATGTGTTATTCTGATATAAGCTATATTACTGTAAAGTTTCATGCAAATCCGTTCAGTAATTTTTGCATGAAAGAGTAACAAACATCCATACATCCATCCATCCATCCATACTTATAAACTTTCACATTTATAATATTAGTATAGATTATTTATAAATATCAGCCTTATGTGTTACCGTTTTAATAATTATAATAGGTATGTAAACCTTATAATGATAATAAGCTGTGAAACACTGAACTGTGAAGACTGCAGTTTATGAAAGTATATTTTCATAGCATTATTATAGTGCAGTATAATTTTCCAGTACAACAACAAATCAATGTGTCACAGAATGATATTTTACTTATTACTAAATAGTGGCAACTTACTTGGTCCTCATTAAGATAATTGGGCAAACCGCCAATAAATATTTTGTGAGGTGAATCTGGAACTACTGTGCTAATTACACCAGCTGAAACCAAGTATACATTTCGATTAATTAACTAACATAACAATTAATTAAAATATCAGTAATAACAAGTAAAAGTTTAAAGTAAAACTATAATCCAACTACATTGAAGAAAATAAGGCAGCCTAACAATGTAGACACATCACTAGACCCCTGACGGTATGGGTAACCATGATGCTTTGTCGGCGTTTGCAGTGAGTATGGTGACCATTACTTTTGGATTCTGCTTATGCTTTCCATCAGACATAATAGTCACTTTGTCAGGCCAATATGAAACAAAGAAAATAACCAGGCCATTATTATCAATCTATTGACACCTCATTGGTCTTTGCCATAGACAAGTAATAGTAGGCCAAAATCTCTTTCCTAAGGAGAGGGCTATGTCCAGCTGTGGACTATTGAAGGCTGTTGATGAAGGTAGTGATGATGAATAGATTAAGTTTCAGGATTCTTAGCAAATTCGCCTTAGATTCTGCTAATTGCATACTTTTACCATTTTTCATCAGGTTGAATGTATCTAACCAAATTTTAATTTCTCTACTAAAAGTAATATTAAGTGTATTTAAAATGGGACATTAACAATAATTGTTTTTTTTACAATTACATTTTAAAATACAATTATTGTGTGTTGATAAAAAAAAACAAAAATTTGCAGTCCCAAAAGAAGAATAACAAATAACCGCTATAAAGCACCTACATAATTAAGTTTACTTTAGTACTTCCCTGATGTTTGGAAACTAATGTTTCAATTTCTACATTTTATTAGTTTATTGAAGAATAAAGATGATACTAAAATAGTGTAAAATCACCTGGCACATTGATAGCTGGATTTTCAGTACCAGGCATAGGCTGATAGTCGTGCGGCCGTCGAATCTTCAAGCTCTGGCCTTTAAAGTTAATCCCGTCGAAAGCCATAGCTTGTGTTGTCTCATCTATAGATCTAAATTCCAGGAATGCAAAGTTTTTATCCAAATTTATTTGACAAGCCAACACTGGATTGCCAGCCGCTTGTGCCAAGCCCGAGAGATGCATTTGTTGATTGAAGAACTCCATGGTTTCTTCTTCAGTGACGCCGAACGGTATGTTTCCTACATACAGCCTACGCGCTTGTCGAGTTATGGTCGAACCGACGACTGGCACTGCAGCTTGTGGCGTATCTGCGACAATATTTGCTGGTATTTGTCCAGCGGCCTGCATAGCCTTGTATTGAAGCGGCGTGATGTGCTCAAATCCCGGCGGCGGTACATCCCAATACAGAGAGGGCTTGCGTCTGCGAGACCTTTTGTTAGGAGATCTCGATCTACTTTTTCTCTTTTCACGACGCTCTCTGGAACGAGATCTAGAACGCCGTTTTTCTCTGGAGCGAGATCTGCGTCGGCGATCTAAAAACAAAATATGTGCAATGCAACAAACGAGATTCATGAAAAAGATTATATTAAATGTTTAATCTTTTGATTACCTTTGTCTTCACCCATTTTTAGCACTTTTTTAGTCTTAAATTTATAGAATCCTTTCTCGCTAACACAGGCCTGAGTGAAAATATAATGTTTCCACGCAAAATGGCGACGCCATACGCCATCATATTCCTATAATCATTTTCATTTTTTTTGTAGACAAGTTTTGAGTACTAGTATATTGACTCAGCATGAAAAACATCGATATAACTAAGAACCGAGTAAGTGACTTAATTAAGATTTTTCAGTAGCGCTTTAAATACAATGAAGGAAACTGTGATAAGTGTGATAACGTGAGTAGTTGCACACCACCGTAGCCTCTATTTATGCCTGTCTATAAACTATATTAAGTCGTTAATGGAAAAAAACTGACTATTGTGTCTATTCTACATGTCATAGGTATTAAAATAAAATATCCTTAACAAATGTATTTCGATATCATCGTTAATGAGTTTTACTTGCACTAATTCCCCCACAGAAATACAATCTATATTTTTCAATTAAACTAGCTCTGTTTTATAAATAGACTATTTTAAATGTTAAAGAATTACAATTTGCGGTAATAATTTAATACCATGCCAAGATGGTCTGATAAAATGCAATGCAAAATGCACCTTCAAACTCCAAGATAAGTGTTTTATTGCCATTAGCTTTGACTAAAGTATTCAGTTTATACTAAAAACCAGATAAACCCTTACAGAGCATCTAAGGCTAAACCACAGAGTACAATGTATATAGGCTAAACCTAATAATTTGACACCAAAATTTTTGATCCATTGATTTTTACTTTTTTGGAGTTCAGCAAGACTGAATGAAATGAAATGTCAAAATAAATAATATAACCCAATAAAGTTTGAAAGCACAAAATCTCTTATGAGATCGAGAAAAACACCATATTTTTATTTTTACCAATTAATACCAATAGACAGTTTATGTCAACATTGAACAACTTGTTCAAGAAGTGAAAGTATGCTGGAAATTGTTTCTTGCTTGCAGTTTGATATTGTTATTTAGTCCGATGGCGTGTTGCTATTTAGTGGACCTTTTCGTAAGCAGTATTGTTTATATAATTTAAAATAATGGTAGGTATAATTTCACACAAGTATTTAATATAATTGTAACTAAAAAAAAACACATTTATTTTTGTTTATAAATTTTTTAGGATCATCTGGGCAACGGCGAACTTAGGCAGAGAATTGGGAATGTATTATCTAAAAATGGTGAAACTCTCTATGAAGAAACTGTTACGAAATGTGATAAAAGTACAAAACGAAATTCAAAAACCATAGCATTAGTGTTTGTTTCGTTATTATTGGATTTGTTAGCTTTTACGATGATTTTACCTCTTCTGCCATCGCTCCTTGACTATTACGACAGGGAAGAAGGCAACGGAAACAGTATATATGCAGCATTATTAAAAGCAGTCCAAAGTTTCCAGAAGTTTACTGGTGCTCCTGATAGATTTTCGTCTGTATTATTTGGGGGCATTCTTGGATCTATGTACAGTTTCTTGCAATTTTTAACAAGTCCCATTGTTGGAAGCCTATCAGATGCATATGGGAGGAAGCCAATGCTTCTAATCTGTTTGGTAAGTTTGCCCAAGTTTCAATTCATAAAACACTCTCTCTTCATGTAGCATTCAAATATTAATATATAACAGCATCTTATATATTTATTTAGGTGTGTACTAAAACCAGTATCTTATATATTTATTTAGGTGTGCAATAAAATGTGGTTGCACACTAAAACTATTTCATCATGTATGTCTTTATGAAATAAATAACTTAAATGAATTAAAAAAAACGAATAAATTTGTTTATTTAATTTTGGCAAATATAGTAAGTATTAAGTAAATATGCTGAAAATTAAATTGAGAATTTTTTTCTGGGGTCATTCACATACATTTTAATGAAAATGTTTTCTCTATCAAACATTAAGGGTGAAGGAGGTTGTTTACATGTTTATTTTAAAAGTGGTAATACATAATATATTACAATGTAACATTAAAAACTAGACTAGTATTAGTGGGCACACTAACTATGAAAATTTAATCCACAATACTTCATGCACTGGATAAGCTCAACTTTAATTAAGCCTTTAAGTCTAAATGAGCCAACTTTTTGTTTTCTAAATAAATGAAATATTAGGTAGATAAGGATCTATCAAATTAACATCTCTGAAAATATTGTATATACATTAAATGTTCTTATCCTTATATTCTTATCTTATCCTTATAATATCTAACTCTTTATCTGTTATCAATATTAGGATCCTGATAAAATTGATTGGAATTCACTATACTACAGATAACAAAATAGGTGAATGATTTTGTTATTACAAGTACATAATTATAAATAGTACTAAACTATTTATTTAGTATTATTATCTTTATGAACATGCTTATCAAAAATAATTAAACACCAATCACTTAAAAAATTGACATAATTAATAAGAACATTATCTTGCAAAGATTAGTAACAACTAGTTGACCTGAGAAATTTCATACTGCTATATTTATTTTTTGTATACAGGGTAAGTCGACCTATTCCCGTTAAGGACGTGTAGTTGACATCTTTCCTGACTGATTTCACTAAAAATACCCTATCCTAAATCTTTATATATTTTCATATATATATTATTATCCTAAATCTAAACGTTTTTGAGATATTTGAATTTAATTGTTTTTACAAAAAATGCCCGATTTTAGACTGTCAGCTTAGATATTTTGAAATCTGTAGGTGTTATTATAATTATTATTTGATTTTTACATGTAAAATAAGATGATCTATGACCTTAATAACCAATATTACACGTAATGATAGCACATAAGTTGTTGTAGACGATTTCATCTAAAAAATAAAAATTTAGAAAGTTTATTTTTCTTCAATTGATATCTAAAAAAAATATTATGGCGCCTGTTCTGCAGATGTGCTTAAAAATATCTATGTTTCATTAGCTATCCAACGAGGTATAACAATCTAAGGTTTTATAAAAAAAACTAAAAAAAACTTAGTTGCGAACCGCCAGGTCGCAATTCTATAAGTCCCAGCCAATAGTTCTTTAAGGTTAATGCGGTGCCTGCGATCGAGACACCTTACGATTTGTGCAGGTGTGAGTGAGAAAAATAATGTGCAAATGTGTTTTCTGTACGTTTTGTATTAACTTGTTATTGTTAGTCTGCTTATGTGATTCGTACGTGGTAGATGTGATATTATTTTGTTATCTGTTTCCTACTTGACTCGTCTGTGTTTTTGGTCTGTTTCTTCTGATTTTAGATTGCTGTGTTTGTAAACTGGAGTCTGATTTATGCTGCAGTCATATATCAGAAGAAACAGACCAAAACCACAGACGAGTCAAGTAGGAAACAGATAACAAAATAATATCACATCTACCACGGACGAACCACATAAGCAGACTAACAATAACAAGTTAATAAAAAACGTATACAAAACATACTTGCACATTATTTTCCTCACTCACACCTGCACAAATCGTAGGGTGTCTCGATCGCACGCACCGCACTATCCTTATAGAACAATTGGCTGGGACTTTTAGAATTGCGACCTGGCGGTTCGCAACTAAGGTTTTTTTTAATAAAACCCTAGATTGTTATACCTCGTTGGATAGCTGATGAAACATCGATATTTTTAAGCACATCTGCAGAACAGGCGCCATAATATTTTTTTTTGATATCAATTGAAGAAAAATAAACTTTCTAAATGTTTATTTTTATTTTTTAGATTAAATCGTCTACAACAACGTATGTGCTATTATTACCTGTAATATTGGTTATTAAGGTCATAAAGCATCTTATTTTACATGTAAAAATCAAATAATAGTTATAATAACACCGACACATTTCAAAATATCTAAGCTGACAGTTGAAAATCGGGCATTTTTTGTAAAAACAATTAAATTCAAATATCTCAAAAACGTTTAGATTTAGGATAGGGTGTTTTTAGTGAAATCAGTCAGAAACGATGTCAACTACACGCCCTTAACGGGAATAGGTCGACTTACCCTGTAACCCTATATATTTTGCAAATTTCTGAAAACTTGTTACAGTAAGTAAGCCTGTCTTAGCTCCCTTGGGTAGTGTACAATCACGGACTAGGAATGTATAACACTTTTGGTTTTTCTTTTAATTTTTGTCTATATAAGTAAACCTTAACAATAACAAACACATAAAAAAAAAGATTATCCAATTTGGTGTAGTAGATCGGAAGCTATGTGCGTACATACACAGTGATTCCTTTTTTATTTTATTCAATTTTAAAATAAGCCTTATTTATTCACCTCAAAAACGTAGCAGTTATAACAGTTCAGTTATTATAACAGGTGTAAGAAAACATTGTATGTGTAAACAAGCTAAGTATATCATATCTAGTCATTTTAGTTTTCAGTTGTTGTATTTTAAGTTACTTAATTATTAAAAGTACTATGAATTTAGCAACCCCTTCTTTTGTGTGTGCGAAAATCTCCTCGGATACCACCTACTGGTGGTTATGTTGGACCGACAAAGAACCGCATGCTGTCTCGGGTACTACTAGCTGAGGAACCAGATGACCCTAGAAACAAAATCCTTGGAACATCTTTAGCAGCCCTTAAATTCTTAATAAGCTACAATTTAGGGTATAATATAAGTTAGTTTTTAGACTTTCGTGAATTAAAGAAAAAAACGGAACCCTTACAGGATCACTTTATTGTCTGCCTGTCTGTGTCTGTCATGACCCTTTTTCTCAGGAACGCACGGAGGTATCAAGCTGAAATTCATATCAAATACTCAGGTCTACTGTCCCTTGGAGCTGTGAAAAAATTAAACTTCTAAGCCAACGCAATCAAAAGATACATCCGTTTATGCTGCAAATTTTCGACACTCGGAATCAAAACCTTAAGGGTACGTCCCGTGAACTCAAACTTTGAAATTTGGTATACGAAGCCACCTCTTATACCTAGCACAGATAAAGGAAAACTTGTGAAAAGCATTTAGTTATATACCATAACATTATAATATACCTACAGGTTTGTACGGAAACCTCGGTGCGCAAGTCCGACTCGCACTTGGCCGGTTTTTATGGTTTTACAGCGGGACTTTTACGCGATAAAACCACGAACGGTATAACCTGTTCGAAACGTCGGGAAATAGAAGGTATCCCTTTACCTTATAAATATTTCGGTAATAAGTCCCGCTATAGAACAAAAACTATGTGTAAAAGTCGCAAAAGTCTAAAAACTAAATAATAGAATCTTTATAATGTACCCTAACTTGTAATAAAGAATTCAAGGACTGTTGTGTAAGTTGTTCTAGGGATTTTCTTTCTAGGGTCACCTGGTTCCCCAGTCGCCAACTAGTAGTAGTACCCGAGACGGCGTGTAGTGTCTGACATAAGTTGACATAACTACCAGGAGGTGGTATCCGAGAGGATATCTGCCCGCGTGTAAATCGGATTTCGCGGTAATCACTTTTCGGGTTTATATATGTTACCGTGAGATTGTCAAAACAATTAGATTGTAATATATCTCGCGAGATTGTAAACTGTCGAAAGATTGTGAACTGTAATATACTACTTACAATTTAACGTATTGTTACGAGCCGGGTATTAATTAAATAAAAATAGTCGGTTGATTACCAAAAAAATTACAATATTTATTGACAATACATTTACAACAATATACTAAATCACTCGGCAGTCGCACTAGAAAATCGCTTCGATTTGTTATCCGCTGTATCGTGAAACAATACTGCCCGTACGGCTAATACGCTCTGCTTTTATAGGGCTATGGAAATATCTACAAAGATCCCGAGTACTCGATAAAACATTCTAGACCACATAGAAACGCCTAGAACAAATAAGAGAATTGAGAATATCGGAATCACCAGTCATAATCTCCACAGTTGCGCGCTAACCGACACTAGATGGCACCGTCCTCGGTTCTCGAATATTCCCGACCATACGAGACCCATTTCTCTATGGCGTAACAGTATTATTTTTAGTTAGATTATAATCTATTGAAGTGAAACCGTCAAATTGTGATATGGTATGTGACGGATCGCATCTCGCGGGCTAATTGGTTGAACAGCAATGTCCCGCGCCGCCATATTAGTTTGTTAATTCGTTTGTTGCCGAATGTAAAGTATTTTTGTGATTGTAAATTGATTTCATGTTGATATTACCTCACAGCTTTAGAATTAGTTCCATAAAATGTTGTGGCAGTAAAATGAATTTGTGATTAGGTGATCAAAGAAGTTCCAACCTAACTCTATGGCCATAGTACGGCCTACTGACCAATCAGGTACAGTTGATGCGCGACAGATTGTGATTTAACTGTTTTACTTCGATACATTATAATCTAGCGAAAAAAAGTACGTTAAATTGTAAGCAGTATGTCACAGTTGAAAATCTTTCTACAGTTTACAATCTCGCTATGTAGATTATAATTTAACCGTGTTTATAATCTTACGGTTACATGATATATGACACTCACTAGTCACTAATAAGGTCACAATAAGGCTTTCTATTAGTAAAAGATTTTTCAAAACCGGTTCAGTGAATCCACAGATTACACCCTACAGTCTCACAAATTTTACCACTTTATAAAATTAGTAGGTATAGATAACATAATTGTTAATACATTTAAAATAATAACTACTCATTTTGCCAAGGCTAAAGTAGAAAATGTTTTTCCTTTGTGGTGAAGATACTTGTAGTATCCTCAATTATATTTGCGAATATTTATATATTATTATTATACCGACGATGCTTTTTACAAAATGAACATGGATGAATTAAGTATCTATATTAACGTTAGGTATCATGAGACGAACCAGCCTGTTGTGGTTTTTGTAACATCGTATTTAAAGGCGCGTCTCCACCGAAATTGTTGGCAATTTCAGTGCTTCCAACTGTATGCAACTCTTCAGAAAATCGCCAACTTTTATTTCATTTTGTGTCCACACCGAGTCGCCAACAATTTGAAAATCATTCCAACTAAGCGTCTCCATAGAGCTAATAATTATTTGGAACAAGCGTATTCTTCATGTTTACCGCCAAAAATAGAAACACGGTTTCCAACATTTGTTGTCAATTTTTGTTGCCAATACAAGGAAATTAAAAATACAACACAAAAGTTGCCAATTGTTGTTCGGTGGAGACTCGGCTTAAGAAGTATGACTTTAAAAAATGTCACTGGCCTTATGGCATGTGCTTGTTGCATACCATTTTTTAAATATCGGAGTTTTGAGGTTAAAAACGAGATTAAAAAAAAAAGGATCGAGAACCTCCTCCTTTTTTGAAGTCGGTTAAAGGTAAACAAAAAAACTACAGACTTTCTTCAGAAAAAAAATACGAAATGTACGCGATCGAAGTGTGGCATTGATCCAATGAAGTGTTGTAAATAATTATGACAAGAACTTCGTTAAATCTACTTTCGAAAAAATCGCAATTGTTTCGTTCTAGATACAATACACTCCTTGTTTGTCGAAGCTTGCACAAGATTTTTAAAAGCTAACTTTTAATTAGGTTTTGCTATTTTTTCTTTTTTATTTCCTATCGATTATCGTCATATATTGCCCGCGGGTCCATCCGCGTCCATGGAACATCGCGGTATTTTTTTACAGCCTATGACGTTCACAAATAATGTGACTTTCTATTCTATTGATACCTAAAATAATTTTCAAAATCGAAGTATATCCCTAAACTTTACAAACGTTACCTCTTTATAATAATGGTATAGACCTCTTGAATCATCGCTGATGCACTTTTTCTGATTATGTAACTAATGAACTACTTGACCGTTTGAGGTCAAAACAGATAAATAGGAAGATAGATTACGATATTAAGAAACAAACGACGTATAGGTACCTATTACATATTTTTTGAAGCGAGGATGTCGAATGTCGACTACCTGTTACTTACTCAAACTAGTAAGGGTTACATAACTACACTGTAGAGTCTACACTCTTTACCGCAGCCACACGACTAGATGTTTGTATACGATTTTTTTATATTGGCCTAGTTTAGACATACACATACACGAAGGTACACTTTCGCAAAAGTTAGCATAAAAGTACTAAAAATATTTTAATGAATTAATTAATAAATATAGATTTACTTATATAATGATCAAAAGGAGATAAATCCACCGTTGTAAAGATTTGATGAAATCGGTGGTCACCAGCAAACTGAATTTGCATTAAATGTTTTAGTTTTTTATGTAATCCATAGCTTTTAAACTTAGTACCTATTCATTCCATCCAAAAACAATGACTTGCGCGGGTGCTCGGAATTTTTATTTAAATATAAAAATAAGGATGTTACTGCATGTTGCTAATAAAACGCCGACAAAAAATGATTAAAAGTTAATCCATTTACTTTAAAAAAGTAAAAATAACTAAAACCCAACCACGACAAAAACGTTTTTACTTGTTTTTATTTAAAATGTTTTAGTGCCGTTATAATTACACAATAACAATAATTATCGAATAAATACGGACAAAGTCACGAGCAAATGCTAATAACATATATAAATATTTTTGAAATGTACAAGTAACGCCCTTTCCAATGATACCAACCACGACATATTTATCTCAAATATATTTTTTAACACAGTTCCTTATGACCGCTAGAGGGCGCCACATTAGATTCAGTGATATGTCATATAGCCAGCGGACGATGAAGATGCTTCTAACGACACCTCATTTGTAGTAATCTAGTCTAATAAGTAGTTGAGGAGCTATGAGGGAACAGATGAACATACATACATAGCCTGCCAAAATCATAACCCTCCTTTGCCTTAACAAATTTAGAGTTCATATACGAAACCATTACCTTTCTGTTTGACTTTATGAGTAAAATTTTTTATTTACTTTTTCAGAAGAAATATCAGTGTAATTTATACATGATGATAAGAATATGTTTTTCTTTCAGACAGGGATAGCGCTATCTCACGCACTATGGAGCTGTGCGAGTACCTTCAGTTTGTTCGTATTGGCTCGCTTCATTGGCGGATTAAGCAAAGCCAATGTGAGCCTTAGTATGGCCATCGTCACAGACGCCTCCAATGAGAAGACTAGAGCTAGGGGCATGGTAATTATTATTTTCATTGAAGCTGAAATAATGCATATATATTATGGTAACAAAAGATAATTTTTGAATTTGTTTATTTTTAACCGACTTTAAAAACGGAGGATTTTCTCAATTCGACGGTTTTTTTCATGTTTGTTCCCTCAGAACTTTCAACTGGGTGAACCGATTTTGATGACTCTTTTTTTTATTTGAAAGCTTGTGCTTCCCGTGTGGTCCCATTTCAATTTTGTCTAGTTCTTGAAGTCGGTATTTTTTTGTTAAAATTTTTGATTATTAATTTTTATTTCAGGCCTTAGTTGGTTTGGCATTTTCTATAGGATTCATAGTCGGGCCTCTTGCCGGAGCGTATTTTGCCTTAAATAGTGATCTCAACTCGGGCGCTTGGGGCGAGCGGCCCGCCTTTTATGCGCTGTCTCTCTCTTTGGCGAACATATTAGTGGTATTGTTCGTCATACCAGAGACTTTATCTAAGGTGAAAAAACTACGTATTATACTTTATTAAGTACTATGTCATCTTAAACTTACTCTTCCAAAATCTTTTTTCAGGATAAACGAGCACCTCTATCGTTCACTATGTCTAAATCAATGGACTTTGTATCACCTTGGCATCTACTTAAATTCTCTGCTGTGAAAAATCTATCGCAACACCAGAGCTTAGTATTATCCAAATTGGGATTAATTTATTTCCTGTATTTATTTATTTACTCTGGTCTAGAGTTTACTCTTACATTCCTGACACATCACACATTCCAGTACACTGCTATGCAGCAGGGTAAAATGTTCCTTGTTTTGGGTGAGTAATTTAATTATCGCAATTGCAAAGTTTATTTTCTGTATTTGAGTCATTTTCATAGAGAAATTTAGTATTCAATTGCATATGACAGCGTTTTATGAGTTTCGGTACGTTCTCGATTATGAAGATTATGACTAATTTTATCGTGAGAATTTTAAACAAGTGCAGATACAGCTGCAAAGCATTATATGATCTATTGTTGAAGCCATGAATTGAAACTTTTTATTTCTAATTTATTTTTTTCATATTGAGTATAATCTCAAAGGTACTTACGATTCTATATATCCAGAGTCGATTTGTTCATCCGAAGGTTGCCTGTAAGAAATTGCTTATAAATAAGCCATAAGACCGCTATTTTTTATATTTGATTAATTTGATGTAGGTATACCCCGAACCAAACTTTATGACGTCTGGGAACATCCTGCGAGTCGATGCGCAGCATACAATTTTAGGTATCAGAGGGAACATACAGGGGTGCGGGTGTAGACCAATACACGGCGCATTTTCCTTGTGTGTGTGACCGTGTCCGTACACTACACATACACTCATAATCTTGTTTACGTACAGTCGAGTTGTTAATAGTTTTGAATTGTTTCGTAACCTACTTATTTTGTTTTTTTTTGTTTTCTTATTTTATTATTGACTGTTGTAGTTTAGTGTACGTACACTTTTCAATGGTTACATATTTGATGCGTTGATTAAAATGACTCGCGGACTGTATAATCTTCTAAGTCAAGGTCATTTATTTCTGTAAATAGGTTTTCACAAAATACTTCAACTTGCTAGAAATCTTTTAGTATAATTAAATAGAATTAGATTAATATTTGAGATCATATTTTATTTGCCTCGAACAACATCTCAGAAATAATTATACGGTTTATAGTTGGATAAGAACGGTAGGTAAGAATTTTTCAAAACATGAGTAGGTTACTCATGTTTTGAAAAATTCATATGCTAAAAAATAAGTACATTTATTATTAAATTTCATATTGGTTCGGGCTATACTTAAGTATGTATAATGTACCTACAAAATTAGTGTATAATACAGTTTATTTTTATTCCATCTTTATCTCTTCATTTACTTACAAATCTAAGGAAATATCTAATGGAAGTATCTATCTTAATTTTTTTTCTATTATTAAAGGCATTTTGATCCTTATATCGGAAATAGAGGATATAGGTAGTTTTTTTTCATGTTAGACTGCTTGTGACATAATATATAACTGTATTTAATTAAAGGGCTAATAATGGCGGTACTGCAAGGCGGTGCGGCTCGTCGTTTAGGCGCCCGAGGGGCTGTGTTGGCTGCCCGTGGAGCGCTAGCACTGACGCCCGCGTCCTTCATTAGCGTGGCCTTCGCCGCATTACCAAGGCCACCACTTTTCGACCCCATAAAGTGGCTGTGGTTGGGCCTAGTTCTGTTTGCCCTATGTAAGTTGTAATCTTTATAATTTCTTAATTGACTTGATACAACAAACATACAGGCCTATGCCCAGCAGTGGACTATTAAAGGGTGTGGATGATAATGGACAATCTAACGTAATGCGTGTTGTCAGTACCAATTTAAATCAATTTCGATTTGGGTAGTTAGCTGACTGTGAACTTACAACTCATTCTATGTTTTATGTTTATTTTATAGGAAGCGTCAATAGGTACACAATTTAATGTGTTTAAAAATCGAAGGTTAATTGTAAACCATTAATTGAATGACATTTAAACACAACACATTCCAATTGATTTTGAGAACCACGCTAAAGTAAGAACATCACTACATATTATAAAACAAAGTCCTCTACCGCGTGTGTCTGTCTGTTCGCGCTAAACTCAAAAGCTACGGCACGCATTTTGATGCGGTTTCTACTAATAAATAGACTGAATCTTGAGGAAGATTTTCGTAAATATTTTGCCTTTATTGGCTAAAATCTGGGGGCACGGTCGTGCCCCCGCCAAGACGAGCCAAGCGAAGCGCAAGGGCACTACCTACCTTCTCTCGAAGTGTTTCGTCGTTTTTTTGAACCCTCATAACTTTGGTTCGCGATATACCAGATCATTCAAATTCTTAGGATATGATGTTACCAATACACTAATGAAACATACAAAGTTTCAATTGCATGGCATAAAGTATCATAATACTTTAGATTTTATTGATACCTAAAAAACACCGATTTCTTCACTGACACACTGATGATCATCAAAACTGTTAGGGTACTTCCTGAAGTGCTAGAAAGCTAAAATTTGGTATGTAAACCAAGTTTAGCATACAAACAACAAAAAAAATCATAAACCTATTACTTTTGCCCCCAAACCCTAAAATTTGGGGGGGGGCGGTGGAAGTTTGTATGAGACTTTCACAAATGTTTATGCTAGAGGTTTTATTATTGGTACACGGACTTTTTCGAAAGAAAAAGTACAAGAAATAAAGCCCAGAAAAAAACTGCCTCAAGGAACTTACAAAAATAAATGAAATCCCACCAAAAACATTTTCATGTAAAATGTTGCCAAGAAGACTGCATGTAGCTTACACTGTGAAAAATATATTAGATCTCATGTAGAGCCAAGGTTCTGAATCTACACGCCCTAACTCTAACAACCCTAACTTCACAAACTCTAAATCTCAGTAAAAATTTATGGCTTGGCTGTTTCGTTGCTTCAGAAACTAAATATTCGTATAACACATTATTTCAGAAACTAGATATTTGCAAACACAAAAGGCGTTCGTTTCCCCTTCGTAATGGTATGGTAGCGAAACGGCGAAGCCATACATTTTTACTGAGATATAGAGTTTATGAAGTTAGGGTTGGTAGAGTTAGGGCGTGTAGATTCAGAACCTTGGCTCTACATGAGATCGAATATCTTTTTAGTCAATGTAAGCTATATGCAGTCGTCATGGCAACATTTTACATGAAAATGTTTTTGGTGGGATCGATATTTGTGGAAGACGTCGGAAAAAATTAAGCCGAACATCTTATCGAGGTAGCATAGGCTATATTATATTTTTCGTAAAGAGCCCGTGCGAAACCGGTGCAGGTTGCTAATAAATAAAACAATAAATAAGTATCAGCCTGTAAGAATAGGTATTATTTTCGAAACACTAGGTAATACAGTTCCTGAATTATCTTTTAACGTTGGGTATTTAAGGTCTCCAATTATGCGCGACTTTATTTTACCTCTGTTAAAGGAACTGTAAAATATAATCGGACGCCGTTAATAACCATGAATGTTTCCTGTATGTAAATGTTAACAATGTTTTTTTTTTATCGCAACATTATGTTAAACTAGCTGACCCGGCGAACATTGCATCGTACCACCACATTTTTCTTCCATAAATATTTTCAAAATTTCTGAAAAACTTTTTTTTGTATTATGCCCGCCTCCGCTTTCCACAGGTAGTGTACTGTCGTGGACAAAAAAATATTTTTTCGGTTATTCTTTAATTTTTTTTATCCAAATCCGTTCAGTAGTTTTTGCATGAAAGAGTAACAAACATCCATCCATGCATCCATCCATACTTAGAAACTTTCGCGTTTATAATATTAGTATAGATGTCACCGTAAGATTCTAAAAACCGTTAGATATATTTTTTTTAAATTTACAATTTCGCTTGGTAGTAACAAGATTGGAAATTTTCGATAGATTGTCAACTGTGATATACTGCTTACAACTGTCCCTGATTGGTCGGTCTTACAGTAGGCCGATCAATGGCCATAAAGTTAGGTTAGAACTTGTTTCATAATCACAAATTCATTTTACTGTCACAACTTTATGTAACTAATTCTGAAGCTGTGAGGTATTTTCAACATGAAATCACTTTACAATCACAAAAACACTTAACATTCGGCAATAAACGAATTAATAATAAACCAATATGGGGACGGGACATATAAAATAAAATATAAATAAAATAAAATAAAAATAAAAAAGCCTTTTATTTCTACTAGAAGAATAATAGTTTACAAAGTTAGTTAGTTTTGTTAGTATCAAAAATTTATAGTTTATTAGTTTTAGTGGTTGCTAGTAACAGTTTTATGAAAATAATTTAAGATATTCTAATATTATAGTGTAATTATTCTGTAGGAACCCCTTTGCGGGTAAAGGCCTCCTCCAAATGGTGCCAGTTTTCTCTTGATTGTGCTGTTTGCATCCAGTTTGGACCCACTGTGTTTTTAATTTCATCCTCCCATCTTTTGCAAGGTCTCCCTTTCTTTCTTTTGCCTACTGGCCCCTTCCATTCTGTAACTCTTTTTGTCCACCTTTGATCTTGCAGGCGTGCTATGTGTCCAGCCCACTTCCATTTTAATGCAAGAGCTTGTGCTAATCCGTCTGTTGCTTTTGTGATGTTGCGTATTTTTGTATGCCTTATTTTATTTATTATTTTTATGTTTAGCATACTCCGCTCCATTCCGCGTTGGCACGTTTTAATTTTATTCATGACATTTTTGTTAAACCTCCATGTCTGACAACCATAGGTCAAGCATGGAATAAGACAAGAATTCATAACTTTAGTCTTGAGTGTGATTGGCATGTTGCTCTTAAATATTTCTTTAAGGCTCCAATACTTATTCCATGTTAACTGGGCCCTGCGCTCAATCTCCTGGTAGTTATTTGATCTGTCGAAGCTTATTTGCTTGCCTAGATAAATGTATTTGTCAGTATATTGGAGAGGATCGTTGTCAACGTATATTTGCACCTTGTTGCTGTTGGTCATTACCATAGTTTTAGAGAGGTTTATTTCTAGCCCAGCGAGCTTGCTAGCTTTATTTAGTGACTCTACCATGTGGTGTAGTTCTTTTCCATTTTCTGATATCAGCACCAAGTCGTCGGCAAAGCGCAAGTGGCTTAAATGTTTGGTTTTTACTTTTATACCGCATTCATTCCAGTCAAGCTTGCTTATTATCGACTCTAGTGTGGCTATAAATAGTAAAGGTGACAGTGGGTCCCCTTGTCTTACGCCTCTCCTTACAGGGAACCAAGGGCCGGTGGTTTCTAGTTTAACTCTGCTTTTGCTCTTTCTGTATATGTTTTTGATTACTCTTATGTATTCATTTTCCACGTTTTGAGTTGCCAGAGTTTCCCAGATATAGTTGTGTGACACCGAATTTTTGTAATCGATATATGCCAAGTACAGTGGTCTCCTTCTCTCTTGATATTTCTCGATGAGAAGTTCGAGTGTATGAATATGGTCGATGGTAGAGAAGCCTTTTCTAAATCCTGCCTGTTCGACGGGTTGTGTGGTTTCTAGTGTAGAGTTAATTTTTTTGGTCAGGATTGTAGAAAATAGCTTATATGTACTCGGCAGCAGACTATTAGGTCTATAGTTCCCAATGTCTTTTGGGTCGCCTTTTTTATATAACAGAATTATGTTGGATTCAGACCATTGAGTGGGTGTCTCTCCAGATTCGAGGATAGAGTTGAATAAGTTTGTAAGGGGTGTAGCTAGTGTTGCGGTAGCCATTTTTAAAGTATCGTTTGTTAGGTTGTCCGACCCCGGACTTTTGTCTAGTTTCAGTTTGTTCAAAGCCTCTATGACGTCATTTTCTTCAATTTGGAAACTTTTTTGTATGTCCCCGTCGTTGCTGTTGTTTTGGTTCTCGTGATTGGTGTCATCTGCCTCTTTTGTGCTGTAGAGATCTCTGTAGAATTCTGTTGCTACGCTGATGATATCGCGGCGGTTGTTTTTGGTTATTTCGTCTCGTTTTAGCTCCTTGATCCAGGTTTTATTTGGTTTCAGCTCTTTGTATGCCTTTTTCGTGCTTCCAGTTTGGTGTAGGTGTTTTTCAATAGTTTTATATCTGTAATTGGCGTAGTCTTTTTTTATGCATTTATTGACAAGTTTGTAAAGGGCCGAGATTTTGTTTCTTGTTGCTCTAGTTTTATTTGAACTTTTTTGCAGGTCTTGTCTTCTTTTAAAAAGTTTTAACGTGTGTTCTGAAAATATTTTGTGAACTTTCTTTGGGTTTTGTGCTGCTCGGGCGTTTTGCAAGCTCAATGTGATGATTCTGATTAGGTTATCGTAATTTATCTGGACTGGGATACTATTCTCAGCGAGCGTTTGATCGTTCGATATGTAGAAGTTTAGGTATTCTTTGAACTTGATTATTTCTTCTTCGCTTGTTATGGTGCTATGTTGACAGATAGTAAGATGAGGTCGGTTTGATAACACAAAGTCTATTTCATTTTTGTTGGCTCCATCCGGTGATCGCCAGGTCCATTTTTTTTTTTTTTTTCTCTTTTTTTGAAGAAAGTGTTCATAATTGACAATTTGTTTTCACTGGCATATTCGATTAATCTTTGTCCTCTCTCGTTTCTGATTTGGTGGTCTGTTTGGTTCCTCATTTTTTGGTATCCCGATTTTAGCATTTAGATCGCCCATTAGTATGAAGTCCATGTGTGCTAGTTCTATTGCCCTATTTACTGTCGCATAAAATTTATCGATTTCTTCCTCGCTTGCTTGTGCAGTAGGGGCGTAGATTTGAATTATGGATATGCTGGCTGGACTCTCGAATTTCAGATTCAATATAGCTACTCTTTCAGAAAGCCCAAGGTAGCTTTGTATGTTATTTTTAAGATGGTATTTAACTATAAAACCTATGCCATGTCTTCCAGGTGTGTGGCCTGTATAGCAGAAAATAAAGTTTTTATGCTCTTCGATTTTGTTTCCGATGCGTCTTGTTTCAGCTAATCCTAATATGTCGTATTTAATTTCTTTCAGAGCTTCGTCCAGCTCTATCAAACGTTCGTATGATGAAAGTGTTTTAACGTTATATGTCATAATGTATAATGTTTTTTGTGAGGTTGTTTTGTTTTTCGGAGGGTTGTTTGGAGGGTTTTGGTCACGATCTTCCACGGTGACCAGCCGGCTTGGAAGATGAGTGTTATGTGCTGGTGAAGCTTTTTCTGTTTGTTTGTTGTTTTCTTGGAGAGGCTGGTAGGTTCGTTGCTATATATTTGTGGTGTTTGCCTGTGTGTTTGTTTTGTTATTAGTGTTTTTGTTTGTTAAATAGTTTAGAATGCTCGGTTTTACTAAGCCTTCGGAAAAGCTTGAGGACCTTGGTGCTGTGTGGGCGGCCAAGGTTTTGTTCTTTTTGTTTGCTTGAGATATCTGTTCGGCATGATTGTTTGTGTTATTCTCCGGAGACTTTGGTAGGTTTCTTTTATTGTTTTTCGGGTTTTTGGATGAATTATCTAGTAGAATAAGCTTGTCGTATTTAATGATGGCTATATTACCCTTCTCTCTTTCAGCTTTTAGTTGTTCCTGTAGCTCTTTTCTTTTTTGTAGGACTGCTTGGGGGTAGTCTTCTTTGATATAATACGGTGTCTCTTTCAGAGCTCCTTCGCCTTTTAAGATGTCGATTTTCTTGCCAAGTGTTGTGAACGTAATAACTATCGGTCGTGGCTTTTCCGTCCTCTTCCCTATTCTTCTGATCATTTGTTAGTCTCTATTGTCTAATTGTATTGAGAAGTATTTGTGTATAAAGTCGACTATATTTTTTTCTAAATTTGAATAGGATTGTACGTGTTCCTCCAGCCCAAAGAAGACTAGATTACGTTGTCTTGATTGTCTCTCCATATAATGTAATCTTTGCTCCTGATTTTTCACCATCGACTTAAGGTTTTCCTGTTTTTCTTCTATAATTTTCAATTTTTCTTCTAAAATTTTATTTATATTTAATGTTACTTTTTCCGTCACTTCTTCCCCTTTTTTGTGTATGAGTTTTTTCTGTTCATCAAGTTCTTTTTGAATAGAAAGAAGTGCGGTCATTACTTGCTCCATCGTGATAAAAATAAATTTCAAAAATATTGGTCCTTTGTTTACCATACAGGTAGTGACCTCTATTGATGCTCTTTGGAACTTGGAACAAAATCAATTAACAAATCTTTTAGTAGTGACCTCTTTTGCCAGTTCTCGGAACTTTGTACGTAGGTTGATTTAGTCGTTTGACGGTTACTGCTACTCGCCAATCGATGGCGTTAGTGTATGACGACTTCAGAGATTTTATATTTTTACTAAGTATTTTCTTTTTCGATTTATTCGTTTCTTAGGTTTTGTTATGTAGAATATTCACTAAATCACTGTACTGAGTCTTTCTAGTCAATGGTTAGTTATTTCACAACCAATTAGTAGTTTTACGATGTGTAAACTTGCATAACTTTCCTATTTTCACTGTATAGTCAAGAAAAGTCACTGGGTACTAAATTATGCTAGCACTGTTTTTGCACTGTTTATTAGACTACAATTGTACACTTTGACGGTTTCACTTCGATAGATTATACCTAATCTAACTAATAAAAATAATTTGTGTCCGACCGAAACTGGTTGTTACGACCGAAACCGAAACCGAATTTCGGCAACGGTCTCAGTTTCGGCCGAAACCGAAACTTTCTTATAAGGATCATGTTTTCAGAGAAAAATAAAGAAAATGTATTATAATCAGTCAGTTTTAATTTTTTTTTCTTTAAATCACATAATCAACCACACAATATAATTAATTGCACTGTTTGCACTTGGCTTTAGATGAATCAGATGAACTTTTCTCGAAAAATTGCCAAATGCTGTTTTTTAACGACATTGTTCTTTCATAATAGATGATTCAATACTACAACAAAAAAAGGTTCTCTATTAGGTATAATCAGTAGGTACTCAATGTATTTTAAATTCTTTATTTATATTCGTGAACTATTATGGAAAAGTTTTTAAATTGAAAAACAGAAATAAAATTAGTATATTATTTGTGTTAATTTTATACGGATAAACTCGTTTAATTATAAGTGTTAATTTGTAAAAAAAAAACAATGATTATATTGGTACTTACTTAATATTATTAAATTGAACGCGAAACTCTAAATCCTTAATATTATCACCACTAATGCACTATAGTAAATACCATGTACCTAACTAATGTTTGTTTACATATAGCATTAGCGAAAGAGTTAAATTAACCACAAAATGTTTAGATTTTTAATTTTTTATGGTAAACTTGATTCTACTATAATCTAGGTACTCCTTTGTTATATTAAATTACTTTTCGAGGTACTCTTATATTAGAGTACCTCGAAATGTACCCATGATAAAACTTACCGAATTCAAAACATATCACCTGAAAACTCACAACAAGCAAAATGCACTGCAAACAAACAGGTCGCTTGGATGTCATTTACCGCGCCGAGCACAGCGCGGAAACTCCCGAATGCAGTTTCGGTTTCGGTCGTAGTTTCGGCAGGTTTGCTGCAGAAACCGAAACATAACCGAAACTCGTTTTTTTGCCGAAACTCGACCGAAACCGAACATTCGGTCGGACACTAAAAATAATACGTTAAATTGTAAGCAGTATGTTACAGTTTACAATCTTTCGACTCTTTGCGATCTCGCGAGATAGATTGTAATCTAATGGTTTTTAGAATCTTATGGTGGCATATACATACCTATAAAAATACAGGTTCATCTGTGTTCTAAAGGCCATAACAAGAGCCCTGCTTAGTTTGGGTCTAGATAGGAATTTCGTCTTGGAATATAATTACTATTACTGCAGTCTCAATAATTTCCTTGTGAGACATTTTTAATAATAATGTTCTCCTGGCCGATTACGGCCACGGCGGCCAGTCTCAACCTCCGTTGAGACTGGCCGCCGCCATCAACCACCCAACTACGCAGGAGATATTATAGTACACGAGTGTGTGCGCAAACACTGGTGAACTCTCTTTTCCCTCTCTCTCATAATCCGATGGGACGGTTACGTGCTTTCCGAGGCACGGGGTTCAGGCCCCAACTTCCAAACTCTGAGTTGTTATTAAGTATTTCTATAATCAGATAAACTTAATAACACTTTTGGCCCGACCCGGGATTCGAACCCGAGACCTCTTGATCGGCAGTCGCATTCGTCAACAGCCAGACCAACGAGGCCTTTTTAATATGGCCATATTAAAAAGAGGTATCTTTTCAGTAATCCTTTGGTAATCAATAGAGCAGAAATTAATATGTAAAATATGTACGTACAGCAACTGCGTTCGCGGTGTCGTGTATGACGTCGATGGCGGCTGGCCAGGCACCGCAGGAAGCGCGAGGTACAGTTCTTGGGGTTCTGCGGTCACTGGGGGCTCTAGCGCGAGCTGCCGGGCCCTTACTGGCCTCTTCTGGTATGTATAACTTAATTTAGTAACTACTAGTACTAGACTATAATTGTGCTTTTTTTGGTAAGTTATCTAGTGTCTCATACAAAATTTAATAAAATGCCGGTAGAAGAACTAATGATGATTAATGTGAAATATAAAATAATGTGGTTTTTCTTATTTTTGTCTGTATGTTCTATAAAATAATTACATTGAAATTAATTTTATTTTTTTATAAAATTATCATTCATCATTTTATAAATTGTCCGCGACTGTACACTACCTGTGGGGAGCTGAGGCGGGCTGAGCTAATTACTAAAACAAGTTTTTCAGAAATTTAAAAATATATACGAATGAAAAATATGGTGGTACGCATTAATTTAAAAAAAATGCCATTGTTTTATTTGATGAATGAAGAGTTAGTAAAAATAATTAATAAATCATGAATGACAATTATTAATTTGACAGTTTATATGATAGCTTAAACTTTTTGTGTTTTATGATGTAACATGTTTTTAAGATTTAAGATATTTGTTTCAGTATACTGGTATTCCGGTGCCGCGATCACATACACTGCCGGCTCCGTAATTCTTATCATTCCTGCTGTGATGTTAATTAGACTGAAGACATAACGTGGCAGACTTTACACTGCTATTTAATAAGAACAAGCAATATCATGCAATATTTTGATAATTTTATTAATTTACTTACTGTTGATGTTGTAACTATTTTATCTACCTATTTATTTTTCTCATTATACTAGCTATTTCTCGAATAAACAGTATTATGATAGTAACAAAATTGATTATTTTATTTTTAGTCGAGTGCGCGCACAGAGTACATTGTTATATACTGAAATAGAGGTATATCTCAACCGCTTCTGGAGGAAATTCTATAACAACGCCATCTGTAGGTCGAGATCAACAACTTTAGTCTTGCTCAACATTTGAAACTATACCTATATATATATATGTATATATATTTGGTACGTATACTTTTATAAACATAGTATAATACTTATTGTATACATATATACCTACCTATTTAATTAGGACTTTTGTAAAATAAAACAATGTAAAAGATTAATTAGTTTATTTTCTCTTTTTAAAAGCTTTCTGTGCATATATTTTGGCTTTTTGTAACATATCACCCTCGATGAATTTCACATAAAGGTTTGGTTGGTAACTGCCTCCAAAACAATGGCCCTGAAATAAAAATAAATACAATAAGCATTATTTTATTTTATTATTATAATTAATGAAATTTAATATATTGACAGCAACATTTATGACAGCTTAAAACATATTCACAAGATATTGGATTACTGGAAAGTATTACTACATAAACTATTTGTTTCTTCATTTTTGTATGTTCATTCATACGTTCTACAAACAATAGTTATAATACTTTGTTGTCATAAGTTTCTGTAAAAACTTTATAGTGCAATAAGAATGTTACTTGTATATTAAAATAAGAATCCTCAAAAAGGTTTTAGTTAAATCACCTGCTGGCATAGCTTGCATACAAAACAATATGTTTTTGCAACATTTTAGTATGTTGTATGTATGATCTAATACTACTTTATCAAGTGAGGTTATATTATTTCCTATGCGGGTTTTAGAAATTGAGATTGCCTGAAGAATACCTCTCAGGAATAAGAATTAGACTACAGGTTAGAATTTGAATTAGATCCAACCATTCAATATATAAGATGTTATAAAGTCTTTAGCTAGTCTAAAGCTTTTATTTATCATCATATATTATTAGTAATAACAATTTACGTACCTTCATTATCCGTGCGCTTAGGAACACAACAATGTTTAACAGACATTGCGACACGAAAATAAATTGTTAAAAATAAGTCTCTGCCTCAATATTACTTGAAAACAACACACACGGATATACTCAACGAAAATCGGAGGAAGCTAAGCTCAACTCACGTATTAACAGATAAATCAGAGAATTGTTGTTAGTCACTATCACAAGTAAACATTCAATTATCAAAAAAGCCTGTAAGTATGTATGATTAAGTTGATTGTTGACGGATGACATTCACGACAATGGCGGCTGCAATAAACGCTGATGAAAAGTACCAAAACAATGCAATAATTAAATAATATAGGCACTAAGTTAGGATTTTGTAGAATCATGTGTTATGAAATGCTATAATTATCAGCAAGTTTTTCAAAAGTTAAAATATAAGTGTAATTTTGTCACAAAAAAAAACTACCTTTTCATTGTGTTATGAAAAGAATGGCAACATTTTGTTTTCAATTGTCATTTTATAATGACTTCAAAAAAAAGTGATATCGGTTCCAGAATGAACATAACTAAAACAACTCTCTTTGTGATTTATGCGGATTATACCGAAATTAACGACATCTTACAGTAGCGACTGGCGAAATTACACGTATTATACGACTAAATTAAGTCTACGTAATTTTATGAGTATTTTCGAACCAATTAAGATCCATTGTATTTGGTTTCTTTATTTTCGTAACATTCCAAAAACTATCGACTAAGATTGTACCGCCTGAGTGCGCGCCGCTGTTCGGTACGGTTGCGTGCTGCTACGCGCTTGTTGCTTGTACAAAATGACGAGTACGGTGAAATGTGTAAATTGTAACATAGTAATTAATGAGCTATTGGCATATTTACAAAATAAAATCTCGATCGTTACTTAAGAGAGTTTAGTGAAGATATGTTTGTCCTCATTTAGTAGTGAACAAATAAATGACTCGAAAACATTATTATTCGATTCGTTACCATCTGAATATCGTAAAAAAATAACAAAAGGACAAAGAAAAGAAAACCGTGATCTAACAGACATCATTAGTCTGTTCAAGATTGTAGACGATGATGTGATGCCAGTTTTCGTAGCCCGAGATTTGGATAAACTACCCCCTATATCTTTTGACCACCTTGATGTTTCCAAACTTCTCAAGGATATTGTTCTGCTGCAGTGTGAGTTAAAAGATTTTAAATCAACTTATGTTGCGGCGACACAATTTGATAATAAATAATAATAATAAATATTTCGGACATCTAACACACAACGCCATCAAGTCCCAAGCTAAGCAGAGCTTGTGTTATGGCTACTAGACAACTGATACAAATACATATATACTTTTTTTTTTGTAAATACATACATATTATACATAGAAAACACCCAAACTCCGAAACAAATATTTGTAGATCATACAAACATTTGGTCCGACCCGGGAATCGAACCCGAAACCTCATGATCAGCAGTCGCACACGTCAACCGCGAGACCAACGAGGCATTTGATGAGATGAAGAGCCAGCTGGAGACATTGAAGAAGTCCATTCCACCGCTTTTAGAGGGTAAAATAAGCGAACTGCGTGAAGAGGTGTTTTCATGTAAAGGCCTGCCTTTACATTCGAAAATACTTGAAGGGTCTCTCAATAGCGATACTGAAGAATGCAAAGGTGGCAATGTGATTTATAGGACTAACAACTTACAAACTAAAAGTAATATTAAAAGTAGTAAAAACCAAAACCTTGAAAAAAATGAGGTTAGAAGAAATTTTACAACGAATTTCATGCTGCCTACGTCTGAGATCGGTGGGGAGGCCGGTACATCGTCCCAATCGAGCGAGCGGCATTGTGAGTCACCGCTCACACCGGATAAGAATACGAACCATGAGCAGCTGACAGATCCTAACACTCACACGTTTGCCAGTGTTGTGCTATCAAATAAAATGAATGAATGGACGTTAGTGCAAAAAAAAATCATTAACAAAAACTCGTTTACGGGGTAAGATGGGTAGCAATAAGGTTGAGCCTGAACAAAAGTTTAGGGCAGCATAGAAAAGCATACCTATATTCATCACTAACGTTTATAAGGGGACGGCAGAGTCAGATATAACTTCTTATATTTATGAGAAGACTAGCGAAAATGTAAGCAGATGAAAATGACGGCGGCAGCCATCTCTAGTAGGAGGTATAAAACCAATACTCGTAATACTCGTTACAATAAAAAGAAGAAACGTGTAATAGGGTGGAACTCGCATATCAGGGAGGCACACAGGAAAGCTAAAGAAAGTTTTTATCACTGGTGCTCGCATGTAAAACCTTATTCGGGTATATATTATAATGAAATGTGTGAGGCAAGGATTTTTTTTAAAAACCGCTTGAAGTGGTGTCAAAACCACGAAGAGCAAGTGCGTATGGATATTTTAGCCTCACACCATAAGAAAAAAGACTTTCGGTCCTTCTGGAAGGCTACGAATAAACTTAATATTAAACCAGCTGTTCCTGTGTGCGTCAATGGCGTGAGTAGTGCCACCGAAATAGCAAATATGTTTATGGAACATTTTAGAGTTAAGTCGCGGCTGGGGCCACCGAGTTCGGTGATCGGTGCTCAGGCTGGTAGGAAGGTGACCTTTACATGCTCTGCAAAGGAGATACATTTATTGATAAAGTCAATGACAAGAGGCAAGTCGCCCGGCCATGACGGCTTGAGTATTGAACACTTACAACATGCCGGGCCCCACTTGCCGAGACTGTTAAGTATGCTTTTTAATCTTTGTGTTGGGCATTCTTACTTGCCAGAGGAAATGATAAAAACCATAGTAATACCTATAGTTAAAAATAAAACTGCTGATCTTTCAGATAAAAACAACTATAGACCTATCTCTCTTGCTACGGTCATTTCCAAGGTGTTTGATGGCGTGCGTAACTCACAATTGACCGAACACGTCCAATTTACGATAACCAGTTCGGTTTCCGTGCCGGACTATCCACTGAAAGTGCAGTATTGTGTGTTAAGCATGCCGTTAGATATTATACAAGGCGTGGGACCCCTGTACATGCGTGCTTTCTCGATCTGTCTAGGGCTTATCGATCTGGTTTCTTATGATACTCTATGGCAAAAATTAGAAAACACAAGCCTTCCGAATGAACTTATTAACATCTGTAAGTACTGGTATGGAAACCAGATTAATAGCGTGAGATGATCGGGAACCATGTCGCAATCCTATGGATTGGAGTGTGGGGTGAGACAGGGTGGGTTGTCCTCGCCGACACTATTTAACCTGTACATGAACGACCTGATTGTCGCTCTCAGTGGCACTCATGTTGGCTGTCATATAGATGGGGTTAGCGTCAACAATGTTAGCTACGCCGACGATATGGTATTGTTGAGTGCATCAGTTTGTGGGCTAAAGACACTTGTGGCTATTTGTGAGGCTTATGCTGCGAAACATGGTTTGGTATACAACACCATGAAAAGTGAAGTCATGGTCTTTGGGGTCAGTGACACAAGTGACTTTCCGAAAATTAAGCTCAACGGCACAGCCTTGAAGAGAGTTGATAACTTCAAGTACCTAGGACATATTATACCTCTGGCCTCAGGCCTCAGGGACGATGACGACATAGAACGAGAACGGAGGGCGCTGGCTGTGAGAGCGAACATGATAGCTCGACGGTTTGCAGGTTGTTCTTTAGAAGTAAAAATGACACTATTTCGTTCATACTGCACATCCTTCTACACGTGCAGCCAGTGGGATGTATATACTCAGAAATCCTATACCGCCCTTCGAGTTCAATAAAATAATGCGTTTAGGGTGTTGATGGGGCTGCCACGATTCTGTACTGCTTATATGTCAATCACTGTTCCGCAGTCGCCAATGGGATTGCGTGACAGTGATTGACAATATTTTATACTTCATTAATTTATCAGTCTGTTTTAATTTTTATTTTAAATTATTTTATTTTAATTTAAATTGATAAATATTTTGATTGAATTTAATTGTTTTTCTTTTCTTATTGTATTTGTATTATTTTATTTTAATATTTAAATGTTTTATTATTATTTATATTATTTGATTTTATCTTATTGTGATGACTTTTATTAACAATAGCATAAGCATAACTGTATCTAACAAAATGGACACAAAGTTGTCCGAATAAATGATTATTATTATATAGAAACGTCAAATACAATAGGAACGAAAGGTATTTTCATTTTATTTAAGGAAAATGTTTTATAAGAAGCGATTTTCCCGCGCTCCGCCATTTTGTATTTTATTTTCTGAGTAGCGTTTTTTTTTCTTTGGCTTCTCACGATTTGTGCATTCAGCCAATTTCGAGTTTAGGGTCTGTTCATACAGACCGGCTCGGAGTGGAGAGCAAACTTTTATCACGTTGGAAACAGAGTTTTAATAAATTGTAGTAAGGTTTATGTTTGCATGTGCACTTCTTTTGACATTATGAATGCTTGAACGCGCTTCGTGTGAAATAATAAGAGGAGCCGACCGACTCCGATTGCATGCTCTTTCTCGCTCGCACTCGCGCAGATCTCTTCCAGCCGGTCTATGTGAAATAGTTGGCGGCTCCGCTACGATCCGGTCTGTGTGAAAAGAAAAAGCGGGCCGATGCTTTCCGAGCCGTTCTGTGTGAACAGACCCTTAAGCTTAGCGTTCTAGACTCACTTTTGCTTACACTATGAACCGTATTTAATATTTATATAAGTAAAAAACACATAGTCCTAACACTATCTTGCTTTACATTTAGTCCTTTGATAATATTTAATTTAAAAATATTTAGTCTTCATCCTACAGTTAGCTATGTTACATAAGTATGTGATTAACAATTTATTTTTATTTCCAATTTGCATTGCTACACGCAGAGGAATTGCACAGAAAGCTAATCTTTGAGAATTAATCTAAATAAACTGGGCCGTGAAATTAGTTTGAAGTAGATAAAGAACATTTTTACGGCTAATTACTGATAGCGATTACTGCATTAATGATTACATATTTGTAAAGAATTTTCAAGTTAGAATAAGAGCTACTGTCGTTTTTGAGAGAGAATTTCAGGTAGCCCAGTTTTCAGGTATGCTATCTCTCTCACTCTCCCGAACTTTTTATGGGCTAGCGGGTAGTGGCAAAGGTTTCATTAATTGGCAATGACACTAGCTTAGCCATAATTTAAGCGTAGGTATCTAGGTGGCCGAACATAAGCTTTTAGTTAGACTTTTCTTAGTCTAAGAGCCAGATGGAAAATTTTACGAAAAATTGAATTCACTACATCTTTTAAACTAAGACCCGAATAAATCTGTAAGTTGGCGGCAAATGTGCGTAAGTAAATATTTACGTTCGTAGTGGACGTAGGACCTAAGACACCCAGAGGCCAGGTGGAGTGACGACTTGCGCGGGACGGCTGGCAGTACTGGATGCGAGTGTGTGCGTGTGAACTGAGGGACCATAGTGATATTTTTGTTTGAAATTTTTATATGATTTAGTAGTAGGCTCAAAACAACTGTAGAACAAATATGAGAATTTGTAAAAAGACATGTTAAAAACTACAGCCCTTTAAGTGTGGTCCCTCAATCCTCACATACCATCAGCCAGATCTCGGCAAGTATGTAAAAAAATAAGGTATTGTTACTGCAGACATTTAGTAGAGAATTTGTAAAGATATATACTAAATAACTGAGCACAAATCATCAACGATTAAAAAAATACAACGACTATACTGTGGTCCCTCAGTCCTCACACGAAAGATTTCAATATACTGAATATTACCACATCAACGGAATAAAATCTTTATTTTCTTACATAATGTTTTAGAACAAGTCTTATAGCAATTTGTAAAAAAAAATAGAAAAAAAATATCGACGCACTTTGAAGATATTTATATTTAAAACTGGTCCCTCAATCCTCACGTTCTCAAACATACTTGCATGTCTAGCTGCTAGACGACTAAAGTATCACAAAGTGTAGTGTATTAAACTTTTTGTAAAAAGTTTCTACAAAATAATAGGTATCTTTAATTGTGTGTATCTTACCTCTAAAATGAGATTATAGCATTTCAGTGATCTTATGAACAGATATACGAGTAGTGTGACCACACAATGAAACAAAATGTAGATTACCAATATAATTTTTATTGTAATAATCGAAACCCAAGGTTGTACGGTTGATTTAGTGTTATGTTACATTACGTATCTTTACAAAGCATGAAATAAAGTAGCTTTAGCTAAATTTTGACGCTTCGCACCATTTAGGCTATGTTTCAAGGAAGCTTTATGAACTTATAATACCCCAGTATTTTACAAACCATTATGGTAACATAGTGGTATTATTTATACAGCTCAGTTTTATACGTTCTATTACCACATAAAATTGAACATTTAATAAAAAAAAAACTTCGTTTAAAAAAACCGACTTCAAAAACTAAAAAGTATAAAATAACTTAATTTGTATGTGCTACCTATTCATAGGTTTGAAGTCAGTGCCAAGCCAAATGTAATAGTAGGTACCACACTCGCTATATTTCGAGACGAACGTCAAAACGCTTCGGTTGTTTTGTTCTCGCGAAGAGCAGCTATCCCGCTCAAGGTCACGCGCGGCGAGTGCGGTACCTACTATTACATTTTGGCTTGGCACCGACTTCAAACCTATGAATAGGTAGCACATACAAATTAAGTTATTTTATACTTTTTAGTTTTTGAAGTCGGTTTTTTTAAACGAAGTTTTTTTTCTATTAAATGTTCAATTTTATGTGATAATAGAACGTATAAAACTGAGCTGTATAAATAATACCACTATGTTACCATAATGGTTTGTAAAATACTGGGGTATTATAAGTTCATAAAGCTTCCTTGAAACATAGCCTAAATGGTGCGAAGCGTCAAAATTTAGCTAAAGCTACTTTATTTCATGCTTTGTAAAGATACGTAATGTAACATAACACTAAATCAACCGTACAACCTTGGGTTTCGATTATTACAATAAAAATTATATTGGTAATCTACATTTTGTTTCATTGTGTGGTCACACTACTCGTATATCTGTTCATAAGATCACTGAAATGCTATAATCTCATTTTAGAGGTAAGATACACACAATTAAAGATACCTATTATTTTGTAGAAACTTTTTACAAAAAGTTTAATACACTACACTTTGTGATACTTTAGTCGTCTAGCAGCTAGACATGCAAGTATGTTTGAGAACGTGAGGATTGAGGGACCAGTTTTAAATATAAATATCTTCAAAGTGCGTCGATATTTTTTTTTCACAAATTGTTATAAGACTTGTTCTAAAACATTATGTAAGAAAATAAAGATTTTATTCCGTTTATGTGGTAATATTCAGTATATTGAAATCTTTCGTGTGAGGACTGAGGGACCACAGTATAGTCGTTGTATTTTTTTAATCGTTGATGATTTGTGCTCAGTTATTTAGTATATATCTTTACAAATTCTCTACTAAATGTCTGCAGTCACAATACCTTATTTTTTTACATACTTGCCGAGATCTGGCTGATGGTATGTGAGGATTGAGGGACCACACTTAAAGGGCTGTAGTTTTTAACATGTCTTTTTACAAATTCTCATATTTGTTCTACAATTGTTTTGAGCCTACTACTAAATCATATAAAAATTTCAAACAAAAATATCACTATGGTCCCTCAGTTCACACGCACACGATGCGAGTAGCCCAAAATCGATCAGAGTGGCGTGCAATGGGAAAAGCATATGTCCAGCAGTGAACTGCAATAGGCTGATGATGATTTGCCTACTATGCTTTGGTGCTCTCATATTTGTGTAAAATGATTTTCTGAATTGTAGTGAGCAGTTGATTAAAATAAATAAATTAAAAAAATAGTAATTTATTTTTATTAATAAGTACTTTGTATGTACCTACTAGTACCCATGGTAAAACAATATACTTGCTAGCTTAGAATAATAACATTAATAACGCATAGAAAGATAGTCTTCATACAAGCGCCCTGTCAAAAAAGCGGCACAGAACCGCTCCACATAGGTGTGACGATTACGTAGGTACGCGCGGCGATACGCACACATGCAAACGGGTAGTGTTGTCAGAGGAAGTGTAGTTTTCCCGAAAGTGGTGAAATGATTCGGCCGCTGATATCCATTTGTTTCTGGCAATAACACATAAATATCTATGTGTGAGTATGGTAATGTAAAGTCGGTATATGACAAGAATGTTTATATGAATTGAATATTTAAATAAAAACAACAACACGTGAAAAATTACAATTTATTTTTATTTCGAATGAAACCGTTAAATTCAAATGTGAAAGAAAATAACAAACAAATATTTAGGTGCATTAACGTGTATTTGTTGGGTTAATATGGATATTAAACAAGTGTGGAAATAAATTTCGTTTAGACTTCTCAACTTTAAATTTTTGGTATATGATATAATAGGTAAATCACAGAAACACCTACATTACCTACTGAACGTGTCACGTACCTACGTAAATATCAGTGACATTTGTTTTAAAACTAATCAGTCGGAGTAATAAAGATTGGGAAGATATTTTGACAATCTGGCTACACTGAATATTGAAACAAAACATTTCTATTTTGACCTAATTATTTACAAAATACTGTGAAATATTAAATACTTACCTGTGAAAAGTAATGTTATCACACTGTTTTTGTTTTTCAGATGCGTTGTGACACAATTTAATTGCACAAACCGTCATAATTGTTTTTTTTTTCGCGAGACACGTTCGGCGTACTTTGACCTTGAACACTACGAAGCGGCCCGGCGTTTGGAGCCATATATGGCTCCATTTAAGGTGCTTCTAAACGGACGCGCGGACTCGATTTCTATGCGTTATTATTCTAAGCTTGCTAGTACCTACCCATAAATTCTACTTCTGTCGCTCAGACAAAAAAAAAAGTCAAGACGGAGCGCACGGCGCTCGTTGCGAGACAAATCATAATATGACAAAACGGCACAATGATGACGATCGCTCGTTAGTCGGCCTTGAGTGAGCGAGAGCGCTGGACGAAAAGTTGTGCACAAAATAAACCTAATTATGCCTTCATGTGTTTATCAGGAATTGCAAAAACAATTTCAGTTTAATTAAAAAATCGGATGTAATAAATTTTCATAAGTAATTAATGCATGTTTGCTGTTTAATTCAACGTAAACACGAAAATAATTTCGAGTAATAATTTGTAATATTTCTTGGACGCCATTGTGGCAGTGTTACAAGTTAAGAACATATTTTTTCCCATGAAAGGGGGTGATTTATCTTCACATTTTAAACATTGTGATATTTATAACACGAAAGGTGGCTATCATCGAATAAAAAAAAATGCTATTCCCTTCCTAATACGAGATTGTTTCAAAAAATATTATTATTTTTCATACGCGGTGAGCATTTCCAATTTGTACAATTTACAGTTTAATATATATCTATATTATATTATATTATAGAATATTTTCCAGTAATTAGGTACTTACAGTACAGTATTAATATCGTTTACAGAATAAAATATAATTATTGTATAGGTACTCATAGTCACATCACACGGGAGTTGCTTACATAACACGGGAGTTTGTGCACTACGCTTGCAAATCAGTTACAAAGTATGTATATGAATTGGCGGTCTTATCGCTCACGGCCATGGTATTTAAATTTTTGGTTAAATACCTAATACCTAAAAAATGTTTATCGCGTGAAGCCGGGATCGGCTGCTAGTATTATATAATTATATTTACAACTAGCTGAGTCCCGCTGTGTCACCCGCGGTTTTTGCCGTACCGCGGGTAACGTCGCGGGGCGAAGCTAGTCTAAAAAAACTAGCCTGTTACTCCTTATATCATCAGCTACATATCAGTGAAAGTCCTGTCAAAATCGGTCCAGCCGTTCCAGAGATTACCCGGAACAAACAGACAGGCCGACAGACAGACAAAAATTGTAAAAAATACATTTTTGGTATATATATGCCGTGTATAGTGTATTTTTTTATATTAGAGTTGATTGAATGAAAGGTAAATTGCGGTTTACTATTTATGACGTAGTAAAAAATAAATACTGACTAGATCTCGTTCAAACTAATTTTCAGTGGAAGTTTGCATGGTAATGTACATCATATATTTATTTTAGTTTTATCATTCTCTTATTTCGAAGTTATAGGGGGGGGGCATTTTGTCACTTTGGAAGTGTCTCTCGCGCAAACTATTCATTTTAGAAAAAAATTAGAATAAAATCCTCAATATCATTTTTGAAGACCTATCCTTAGAGATACCCCACATGTATGGGTTTGATGAAAAAGAAAATTGAGTTTCAGTTCTAAGTATGGGAACCCCCAAAATGTATTGTTTTTTTTTAATATTTCTGTGTGAAAATCTTAATGCGTTTTACAGAATACATCTACTTACCAATTTTCAACAGTATAGTTCTTATAGTTTGGGAAAAAAAATGGCTGTGACATACGGACGGACAGACAGACATGACAAATCTCTAAGGGTTCCGTTTTTTGCCATTTGGCTACAGAATCCTTAAAAGTAGCCTAAGTTACTCCTTGTATCATCATTAGCGAAAATCCCGTCAAAATCGGTCCAGCCGTTCCAGTAATTAGCCAGAACAAACAGACGGACAAAAATTAAAGAAAATGTTGTTTTGGTATATGTACCATGTATACCTACATACATATGCATTTACTAAAAAGCAGTTGTTTTAATATTACAAACAGACACTCCAATTTTATTTATTTGTATACTCGTAGATGACTAGTTGAGCCCCGCGGTGTTATCTGTGGTACAACGACAACCGCAGGTAATGCCGCGGGGCAACGCTAGTCTTAGCCTAAATCACTCCGTCTATCATCAGCTATTTGCCAGTGAAAGTCCCGTCAAAATCGGTCCAGCCGTTCCAGAGATTAGCCGAAACAAACAGACAGACAAGAATTGTAAAAAATAATTACATGGTACATATACCAAAACAACATTTTTACTAAAAAAATGTTGTTTTGGTATATGTACCATGTATACCTTACATACATATGCATTTAGTAAAAAGCGGTTGTTTTAATATTACAAACAGACACTCCAATTTTATTTATTTGTATAGATAACTAGCTAAGCCCCGCGGTGTTACCCGCGGGTAACGCCACGGGGCAAAGCTAGTCTTAAAAAGTAGCCTAAATTACTCCTTTTATCACAGCTATCTGCCAGTGAAAGTCCCGTCAAAATCGGTCCAGGTATTCCAGAGATTAGCCGGAACAAACAGACAAACAAGATTTGTAAAAAATGTTGTTTTGGTATATGTACCATGTATACCTTACATACATAATTATGCATTTAGTAAAAAGCGGTTGTTTTAATATTACAAACAGACACTCCAATTTTATTTATTTGTATAGATGACTAAATAAGCCCCGCGGTGTTACCCGCGGTACAACAACAACCGCGGGTAACGCCACGGGACAAAGCTAGTCTTAAAAAGTAGCCTAAATTACTCCTTTTATCACCAGCTATCTGCCAGTGAAGTCCCGTCAAAATCGGTCTAGCTATTCCAGAGATTAGCCGGAACAAACAGACAGACAAAAATTGAAAAAATAATGTTATTTTGGTCTATGTATCGTGTACACATAAGTGTACAATGTGCATTAAGTAAAAGCGGTATTTTTAACCGACTTCAAAAAAGGAGGAGGTTCTCAATTCGGCCGTATATATGTTTTTTTTATGTGTGTTCACGGATAACTTCGTCGTTTATGAACCGATTTTGATTTTCTTTTTTTAATGAAAAGGATATGTCCCAACGGTGGTACCATGATAAGGACATTAAGATCTGATGATGGCATCCAAGAGAAATCGAGTCGAAACTTGAAGTCGGTTTTTGTTTTTGTTATAATTTTACTTGTAATATTACAAACAGACACTCCCAATTTTATTTATTTTTAATCGACTTCTAAAAAGGAGGAGGTTCTCGATTCGACCGTATATACATATATTTTTATATGTGTTCGCGGATAACATCGTCGTTTATGAACAGATTTTGATGATTAGATTAGACAATACTAAAGTGTTGCATTTAGCATTAAGAAAATTAAAGATATTTTGATTTCATTTTCAGAAACACAACCTGAACGCACACGCTGGCGACCTACTACATTTGTCACTAAGACTACGCATTCAAGGTATGCAAGCCATTTGGAAAATGTTGTCCAAAAAAACATGGTTTTGATACAATGTTGTGCACAAATTTCAATCAGGACCATAAACTTGAGTCATCAATTTAGAATCTGCTAATATTGTTTTTAATTATTAATTATTATTGTGTATGAAGGGAATGACGATGTGAAAAATGCCTCAAGAATATTTTAATAAACACAAACATAATAAAACAAAGAAATAAAATAATTCGTTTTATTTACCACTTTCCTTTCTTGTAATCTACACTACTTCTCAAAAACGCAGCTTTTGTTATCTAATAATAGTTTTTTTTTTAAATTCACGCAAATAAATTATTACAAACAAAAACTGTGTTTTTAAGAATTAGGTAGTGTAGACATACGTAAACCAATTTTATTAAACGTTGTAGCACACAAAGATTAGATTACGTATGTGTGAGTAAAACATGTAATGTAGTTTACGGGTCAAGATTAATAGATGGCGCCAAAGATCGGGGACAATTGACAGCGCCAAGATGACTCTCTATCTATAATATATACATTGTACTCTGTGTCACTGTGTCTCGGAATGCTGTAATAACTGGCGAAGTATATTGCTATACTTCGGTTTGTATGTTTATATTAACCGTTGCTAGGTAACCATATGGCGCATCACTTGTCATGTTATTTTTAATTGGTAGCAGAAAATGCCCCTATTTAGTAATAAATTTTCGCCTAAAACGATTCCAGTTAGAAGACAAGACACTACAGTTATTAAAAATGAATTAGGAAGTGACTACGCATCGAAGGAGTTGTCTATAGATGTGAGTCCATTAAAGTTGAAGCTAGGGGACTTTGAAGTGTCATTTGAGGATGGGCAGTGGATACCAGGTAAGTAACATGAAAATGTATTTTGAATAGAAATGCTATTCATTGAAAATATTTTTTACTCGGGTAGTGCAATGGTTAAATCCTAGTGTAGCAAATCCAATAAGCTTTTTTAATTTCTTTTGTTCAATTGTTGTTTTCTCGATTTACTCCTTTCAAAATTCTTTAGATTAAATGAAATCTCCTCTTTTTAGGGTTCTGTACGTCAAAAGGAAAAAACGGAACCCATATAGGATCACTAATTGTCCGTCTGTCTGTCAAGCCCTTTTTTCTCAGGAACGCGTGGAGGTATCATGCTGAAGTCACAAGTGCCTTGTTGACCTTAGAGCTTGCTGTGAGGCTTTCTAATATTACTATTTTTGTTTAAATAGACAACTCCTACATTAGGGATATCCAATATCCAGCATGTGTAGCGGAGGACTTGACAAACACATGAAACGGAAACAAAGAACATTCAGACTCGGAACAACAATTTGTGGCGACCGCTTAAACCACTAGGCCAACCGTGCAGACTCTCAACTATGTTGCCAAACGTTGCCTGTATTGTTGTTTGTGATACTTTTCTTGAAATTTCTTGTATTGTTGCCATTTTTCTTATTTCGTTGCAGTTGCGTAGTTGGTACTATGAACGTGTGTTGGTTGCGATTTTAACGTAATTAATTATCTATTTTTATTCTAGCTTCGGGTAAAGCGGGTACCGCTCATAAAGAGAATATTCGTCTGAAAAATGAGTTGGAGAGACTTGAAGAGGAAAACAATATGTTACGCTTAAAATTCGAGATACTGTTGGATATGATGACAGATAAGACGGTAGAGGCAGAACAGCAAGCGGAAATGCAAAGAGCGCAAAGCTTGGGGTCTTTGAAACAAAAGAGCAAAAAGAGATGGTAGAGGATAAAAAAGCATAATAACAATTTGTTTAGTGCTGTGTACATAAAATAAGATTAAACTTTTAAATAACATTTTAAGTTTCGTTTTGTTCTGAATAAAGCTATTATGCAGGCACCGACTGATTTTCACGGTAGACGTACAATTGAATCTATGTTCAAAAGGCCACTAACGAACAACTGTTTAAAAAACTGCACTTTATGATTCAGAGGTTCTTATTCAATTAGTCACTCCTTAGTTTATGAAAGGCATTTAATTAGGTACACTTTAATTATCGAACACCATTTACAATACTAGCTTTCAACTAATTTAGTCAATGTTATTAGACGACCTAACATTTTATTGCAAACCTTTTAAAACTACACACATCAAAAGTGTCTAGGGATCAAGCATTTTTATGCGGATTTCTTGAGATTGAGATGTGGCTTTGGCCCTGGCCTGCTCAGTCGCCAGACTTGAACCCGATTGAGCATGCATGGGATATGCTACAGAGAAGAGCTCTGCCGAATATGGAGGGTATCCAGTCGCAAGAAGACCTTTTTTTGTTTTTGCAACGAACATGGGCGGCCATTCCACAGCGTGATTTGGATGAACTCATTTTGAGTATGCCAAACCGATTCTTGTGTTGTTAGTGTTCGCGGTAGAAACACGGATTATTAATTGTTTAAGTTACCTAATAAAATTTTAAAGAAAACTGTTATTTCAGTTTTTTTTTCGAACTTTAATGTTAGTGGTTCAAATGTCAAAAATCCCTTTATTAGGAAAATGGCAAATTTCTTTATTAATGCAAAGGTGACTTGGTTTATCGTTACTGTGACAAACGAAAACACTTTATTTGATGAATCCTTAAAGAAAATTTTAATTAATATTAATCAGGAGAAAAGTTATAGCAAAAATATATGTTGATCCCTAGACACTTTTGATGTGTGTATTATCATAAATCGTAGATAGGAGGAAAAGGAGGAATATATGGCAATAAAGACATGTAAAAAAAAAACAATTATATTGAGAACCTCCTCCTTTCGGAAGTCGGTTAATAAAAAGTCTTTCAAAGTTCTGTAGCACAGTATAAATCCTTCCTCTGTGTCTGTAGTAAGCAGTACCATCCACGGTATCATTATTATTTTTTAGGTTTTGGGTGCCAAAACGACTACGCTTTATTAATAATTTTTTTTAGTGGAAGTTAGGATAAACGATAAATTGACCTAAAAATTTCACGAATATAGCTGCAGGAAAGTGTGGTAATTTCTAGTAATAACGACAACTGGACAAACGTGGTATTCGATGCTTCATTTTTGTGGGTTATGTAGCGCACCCCTTCTCTTTTATTCTAAGGTGGGAGCGGGGGCCATACTGTTGATAGGAGAGGGCCAACAGAAGACCCGTCTGGTCGTTTGACACCTTTACCATAAAAAATAACGATAAATTGACCTGAAAATTTCACGAAGATGGCTGCAGGAAATATAGGAATTGCTTGTAGAGGTATAGGACGTTTAATACCTACTGCAAAAATAAGGAACACGATATTTTTTAACCATCTTTACTTAACAGTAAAAAATGCATATTTACATAATACAACTATTAAGTAATATACAAAATATTTCTACAAATACAGTATTTCTTTATTTTTTTTCTTCTTAGTTTTAAAAACTAATAAGGCTGGAGGTATGTACACTATGACTTATTATTTCGAAGTGTTTTCAGTTAATTATTATGCAGAAGCATCACAAGGCCGCCATGGTGTAGGTCGCCATGCTCCATTGTCTGCATCCGCAATGAGTATGGTGAACACCACTTTTGGATTCTGCTTATGCTTTCCATCAGGCAGAGTAGAATCATTTTGGCAGACCATACATAAAAAAATATATAAATCTTTTTCGTGTTTAAAAATATTTTGATTTTTAACACCTCTATTATTTCTTAAAGTTTTTTTTTGGTATGGCACTTGTCCTAGTTGTAGATGTAATTTGATCGCGGAGTTATAACCCCGCGATCAAATTACATCTTTTGGTGTTACACATTATGGTGTGGTGTAGCTCTATAGAGCTATACCACACCATAATAGACAGTCACACTCAAATAGTTTTTGATTCAATCTCAGTACGGTAGTGGCACTGGAGTAATAAATTAATAAACAAATAAATACTAAAACCAGACGTGTGGCGACTTCCATATATTATACAGCGGAAACCAAGATATACTATTAGGCCATCTACCGAAGACATCATTCACATTGGAGCGTTAATGTCAGAAGTAGGTTTCGTTGCACAAGTTATTAGAAATTACGTGTGTTAGGTATTTATTCTATTTACATAAAAGTTCTATTCGCTCCCGTACAACAAAGTACATAACTGTTATATGTATCATACTAGCTTTTGCACGCGGCTTCGTCCACGCAGACTTTCATCCCCTGATTTATCCCCTTAGGGTTGGCATTTCAAAAATTCATTTCTTAGTGCTCACTTACGTTATATGAAGAACATACATGCAAAATTTCAGGATTCTAGGTTCAGCGGTTTGTGCTGTGCGTTTATCTCTGGGTATGTCAGTCACCTTCCTCTTTTATAGATATAGAAGGTAACACTGATCCTGTTAATGTAACAGTAACCTTTCCATCCTGTGTTTTTGAAAGGAAAATAATGATTTATGAATTGTTATTAGGACATCTCGTCCTAGTATGTCCGGGCTGTTTACAGAGACCACAGTGCCTGACGCCGCGAGTGCCATCTCCAGTTCCTCCACCGCGACCTCTTCCCCTTCCCTGTCCACGGCCGCGACTATTTGAACTGCTACTACTACCCCAATCTAAAAACAAATATGTATATTTTTAGTGTGTAAAGACGAGTCTCCACCGAACAAAAGTTGGCAACTTTTGTGTTGTCAACCTTTTTTTGTGTTGTCAAATTTCGGTGGAGACGCGCCTTTAACTATCTTTACCCCGGGTGTTACGATAAGTACTTGGCCTTACCGCCGCATTGCGCCACTATCGCAAGAGAAATTTACTATCGTGTAGCCTATCGGAATGCCCTCGTATGATGATGGGTTGAGAATACGGCGTATCAATACTCCTATTTATCCCTAGGGTTTTGTAAGAGCCGAATAAGAAAGCAAACTAGGCAAAACAACAGCACAGCGAAAAGAAGAAAATAAATATTTTCGGCCATAAATATTTTTTTCGGACATCTAACACACAACGCCATCTAGTCCCAAGCTAAGCAGAGATTGTGTTAGGGGTACTAGACAATTGATATAAATACATACATAAATACTTTTTTTTTGTAAATACATACATTATACATAGAAAACACCCAAACTCCGAAACAAAAATTTTCAGGTCAGACAAACATTTGGTCGGACCCGGGAATCGAACCCGAGACCTCGAGCACAGCAATCGCATACAATACCACTACGCCACCGAGGCAATTGTCTTGTCACAAATTCTATACTAATCTATCTGGCCAACGTAGTATTAGTAGGCAAACGTAGTGTTAGTGGGCCATAACCTCCTTTCTAAGGAGTGACCTATCCAGCAGTAGACTACTATATAGAGGTAATGATGATTATAATATTTAAAACTAGTCAACAAAAATGCTAAATAATTTACCTGTCCTTGATCCACCGTCAGCCCACTGAAAGAAATCGCATCTCGACCCCATATCTTTAGTACATCCATAAAACTGTTTGCCTTTATTTGGACCTTCTTTGGATACGGTTAGTCTGAAATAAAAGATATTACACATTAGAAAACATACTCATTTTTATTGTTAAGCTGCCCTATATAACTATTGTCTATGAGATTCGACAGGATTGATACCAAACGACACGACGTCTTTAGGTTTCCGTAGCCAAAATGGCCGCTATAGTGTTACACAGACTATTAGAGCTAGAAACCTCTAAATTGGCATGAATATACATATTGTTAGATATATAAATAAGGATTTAAAATTTTTGGTAATAACGACAACTGGACCAACGTCTCTTTGATTCTATGGTGGAAACCAGACTGGAGTTGATAGGAGAGGACCAACGGGGGACCCTTCTGGTCTTTTGACACGTTTACCATTAAAAAAAGGTTCACTAACTTAACAATTTATTAATAGAAAAAAAAACAACTGCAAGAACTTGACCAAATTGAAATGGGACCACACAGGAAATAATCAATAGCTTTCAAATAAAAAAAGATTCATCAAAATCACAGGTTCACCCAGTCAAAAGCTATGAGGTAACAAACATTAAAAAAGTCTTGTTGTGTCGTGGGATACCAGATAGGAACGAAGTTCCTTATCAAAAATCATCAATGTCTGTAATTCAATCATCTGTAAGTATTTATTTATTTCGTGAACGAACTAAATAATTACAGATGCCGCTATACAAATTTTTTCGTCACGCTCTTTAAAAACCACAAAATTGTCCTAACACCTTTATTTTATTTAAAATGATTTATAAAAATATATAAAAGTTCGATGCGAGGTATAAAGAAAATAACTATTCAGGTATACGTTTTTTAATTATGATTTTTTAAAAATAAAATTAAAAAATGAAACTAAACTTGTCACTTGTGCTGCCACCTAGTAATCTCTACTGAAACAAGTTCTGTCTAGAGTTACTCCGTACTTGTTACATACAACTTACAGATTACTACGCTATACAAAATTTTTCGTTCAAGAAAATAAATAAATATTTCTTATATCTTTTTTTTTGTAAATACATACATATTATACATAGAAAACATCCAAACTCCGAAAAAACAAATATTTGCAGATCATAAAAAAAAAATCCTACCCGGGTTTTTTATTTTATTATTATTTATTTATTTGTACATAAACAAATTACAATTTGAACTTATCGACGGTTTCCGCACTAAGCTCGAGGCTTGTGTCGCGGCAACCAAGACCAGATTTTACATTATTCATTGGTGCTAATTCTGTTGTTCCAAAATCTCTCCAAACAAAACCAGAAATTAAACTAAAAATTTGTGACGTTCAAAAGATTGGCCAAAAAAGATAGTTTCGGGTATTGCCCTGCTTAGTGACGCAACAACAGAATTTAGCACCATATCATCACTTTGAGCAGGACAGCGGTTCTAACTTATAGAATATTTGTACATGTTTTAGGTTTGTAATTTAGTTGAAATAGAATATAATATAAAATCAATACAATTTCAGAACAAACAAATTAAAACTAATATATTAAAAAAAAACAAGTGGATAAAATAATAATACCTCTTTAAATATATGTGGTAACTGTGTTCATTCATCTGTGGTTGAGAGTATTTTCGTGTGTATAAGATGAGTATTTATTTGTGTTTGGATGCGTGTGTGTTTGTGAGTGTGTTATGTTTTGCCGTTATTGCCTGTGATTTGGAAGAATTAATTATTCCGTTTCATCATAAGAAAGATTCAGCAGCCATTCTGTGACCAGTCGCTTTACTTCACTCGTTGATAACTTAATAATATGTGTGTGTAATTGACAAACTTTGTTGTACACCTTAGGGCGGAGGTAGATGGGCTGTCTTTTTATGAAGGTGGTATTTATGGTTGGAGGTGGAGTTCGATATACGCTGCGCTGGTTTAGACTAATTATAGCAGGAGTATTTAAAATTTCCTCATGCATAGATTTTATTATTTTCAAAATAAAAAATTGACGAACACTCAGTACTTTACATTCTAAGTACAGGTCGTTTGTTGGGAATCTGAAAGGTTTTCGTAGCATCACTTAAAACTGCTCGTTGGGCTCTTTCGAGTTGTATCATTTTGGTTTTAGCGGCACCACCCCAAGCTAGAATACAGTAGAAAAGTAGCGATTGTGTCAGTGCTTTGTAGACCCTAATGAGATGGTTTTTGTCCAGGCTATTGCGAAGGTATTTTAAAATATAAATAGTTTTTCTAATTCTACTGGACAGGTGTATTATGTGATTTTCGTATGTCAAACGTTCGTCCAAAATGACTCCTAGATATCGAACGTCTGTGCGTTCTATGGCACCGCAAATACAGTTGGAGCGATCTTCAGGGGCGCAGGAATGAATTGCCAACTTGTGTCCTACTGGGAGTTTTGATGCAACTGTCTGGTGGAACGCGATGAAATTTGTCTTTTTTAAATTGAGGGTTAGAAGATTTGTGTCGAGCCATTTTGCAATGAGAGTCATTCCTTGTTCAGCGGATGCTATTACTTTTAACCACGAGGTATTGCGAAAGATAATCAAGGTGTCATCAGCGTAACACAAGACTTCCGCATTTGCCATAGGTATATTGAGAATGTCATTCATATATATGCTGAAAAGTGTGGGACCAAGAATACTCCCCTGGGGGACACCAACCTCAACGCAGCACTGGTCACTAATTGTGGATCCCACCCTAACGCACTGATGACGATTTGATAAATAACTGCGAAACCAGTCAAGTGCAAAACCTCGTATACCCATTGCTTCTAATTTACGGAGCAAGATAGGGGCGGACACAGTATCAAAAGCCTTTGATAAATCAAGGAAAACTCCTAAGCATTCGAACCCGAGACCAACTCATTTTGACACCGAGGCGTCAATCTTACGGTCCGGATGTTTTTTGCCGGCTAGGGTATCCCTCCGCAACGCCCCATAAGGAACTTCGTTCCAAAAAGTCGAATTAAGAACCTCCTCCTATTCTGAAGGCGTTTAACAACAAATCATCACTCACTTTTTAGCCGGTATTCCACAATTGCATTGAACATCGTCTCCATCTTCCGCAGTGTTTCTAGAGTGACTGGGAGTAGAATTAGACCAAGAGCTGCTCGGTGGAGTATCATACGGGTTTTGAAGTGAATTTTCGACAGACTCTGAAGCCCAAAGAAAAAAACTACAACCACCATTGTCTTGCCCAACTTGGCACTTGTAGAATTTTTTACCTGTAATTATAAGCATCCTGTTAATTTGTCTAGCATTTCACTTCAATCAATACACAATCTCTACACAACAACAACAAATTGTAAAGTTTTTTTTTATTTCTTATATTTGTATTAGGATACCAGACATTAAACTTTAAATAAATAAATAAATATTTCGGACATCTAACCCACAACGCCATCTAGTCCCAAGCTAAGCAGAGCTTGTGTTATGGGTACTTGACAACTGATATCAATACATATATACTTTTTTTTTGTAAATACATACATATATACCGAAACAAATATTTGTAGATCATACAAACATTTGGTCCGACCCGGGAATCGAACCCGAGACCTCATGATCAGCAGTCGCAGACGCCAACCGCGAGACCAACGAGGCAGTCACGACTTGACGGGGGTGTTGGTGTAGGGTCTAGTCATCTCACGGCGCGGCATACGCTGGCAGAGTGTGCTGCTTGGGAGGGGCCGCGCCGTGCCCTCATCTCTGTAGTAGGCAGTGACCTCTCGCTGCCGGCCGTAGTTCGTTCTATGGCCGACGGCGGGGAGTCCTGGGACGCGGTGGTGTCCTTCTGCGAAACGGTCATCTCGCAGAAGGAGGCTGCGGAAAGGGAAAGGGAGATCCTGACCTCTCTCTCGGTCCGCAGCAGGCGCACCGGGCGTCGGGGGAGGGCCTACGCTGCCCTCCACCGGCCCCCCTAACTGGGTCCAGGGGTGGCGGACTTGGGGATGTCCGTCGCCCCCCAACTGGACCCGAGGTGGTGGCGCGTAGTGTTCCCGCGCGCCCCTCTTGAAGTCGCGAGGGAAACTTTCCCTCGCTGACGAGATGTGGCCCGCAGCGGCGGGCCGGCACCAGTCGGGGATCGCGGTTGTCTCTTATGTTCCCGTGATCCCCGGCGTAGGTGAGAGACGGAACACCGGGGGGTTTTAGTCAGTAGGAGTCTGACAGACCCCTTCGCCCTTTCCCCAGGGCGGAGGACATCCATGAGGATTTTCCCCCGTCAAATAAAAAAAAAAAAGGGTCTAGTCATCTAGTGGTTAGTGACTCTGATAGTTAAGTCAGATGTCGTAGGTTTGATTCCCAACCAAGACGAATAATTGAGTATGGTCCATCCGTTTAGAAAGTGTCGGTGCACCCGCACGCAATTGTGGTTATTGTTGTGAAATATATTAATTCATACAACAGCGTAAACTGACAAGTCATACTTGCTTGTAGGTGTACGTCGCAGGCGCGACCTTTGATTTTGTAGCGGCTTGCCGCACGTGGGACGGCAGTGCGATCATGGTGACCGTATCTAAGCGAATGGACTATAATGCGCACAATCATTTCATCTATTCAAATGTACGTATTAACAGTCAGTAGTAACAGTATTTCAGGCTGTACCTTGTGAGTAGGGATTGCAATCCGGTGTCATTTTCAATCCGACCGGATCCGGACCGAATTTCATAAATCAGGCCGGATCCGACCGGATCCAGTCGGATTGATTTAACCAAAATAAATTCATTTCCTTGTGCGTTTCAACATAAACCGTTAATGAAGTGTATAAAAAACGATAGCTATAAACGAAGTCGACTTTAATATGATAACTTATCGTCGTTCATCGCCAAAACAAATAAAATCACAAGCTAAAATTAAAAGCAATTAAATTTTCCAAAAATACTTATAATTTATTTATTGAAATAAATATTTTCAATACATAATGGGACTCCCTTATACCTGCGCTAGTAAAGACTGTGTTGTAGGAATTAGTATCTTCCCCAATTCTATAGTGACAATAGCGTTACGTCAACTTGATTTTGAAGATATAATAAAAGTAAAATAATAATGGCTTTATTACCTACATAACGTAGCTGGTGACACAGTCTTCTTTTTACAGATTAATCAGAGATCAATACTATTAATCAACATCATTAAACTAACTAAACATGAAGTAATTATTAACCTTAACTGAGATCAAAAATTCGTAATTGTAATATTTGAACTCACTGATCTGACATGTAAGTAGATTTTTCAAGTGTCAAATAGTATGATCAAAAATGGAAAGCAGTCGTTTTGATTGCTTTTGAACTCAAGTTTTAACATGGAAAATTTATGTCTAGTTATATGTCTGTCATGTTTGTGTTTGAACTCTTTAGCTTGTAAACAAATATTGTTTATTAACTATTGGTTTGGAACAACGATCTTAACAAACAGATGGTGTTATTTGTGTCATCTCCCAATCGGCTTTTAATAGAGCTGCAATTGTAACCTGCGGGCACGGTACGAACAGGCAATGTCAACAGCATACTCTTAAAGTGCTTTCATTCATGACAGCACGATTATTTTGCCAAAATATACATTTACCGGATCCGGTTTCCGGATCCGGAGTAATAGTACCGGATCCGGTGGACGTATATTTATGCCGGATCCGCCGGCTTACCGGATCCGGTTTTCCGGATTGCAATCCCTACTTGTGAGGTCTAAAATATCTAACAATAATAATACATATTATTATTATTTTAGTCTGCTAACACTAATAGTTCCTTATTTCGTTCTTCTTCTTCCTAGCCTTTATTAATCTAGTTTGACCGGTTTTACCTGAATATCAGTTTACCAAGGACCGACAGGTATCGGACCTCCGCGACCCTGAAGGGAAACTGAATTAGAAGATAGAACTAGTTTTCAGTATATTTGAGAGCATTGACTTCCCAAAAACGATTGACATAGATGTTAAACACGGTTAAAACATTAAATTCGTACCTTACAGTTACACAATATATGATTAAACTTCTTAAAAATAATTACCATGGTTAGCTGATTGTTTCTTTACAACGAACAATCTCGCCGGTTGGTTACATCCACAGGTTACAATATTATCATCAGATCCCATGCCACTACCAGAAGACCGTGGCACTGGCATGCTCGACTGATTATTATTCGTATTCGCAGCTGGTGGAGGCACAAACTGTCTTGGCTGAGTTGAATTGGCACTAGGATTTTGCCTTGCAGTCATTACCGCCGCTGGATTCTCTCTAGGCCCCGTATTAGACCAATTACTACTATTAACTTGTCTATTATTAGGTTGTGTTCTACTATTGTTTGTGGTTTGTTGTCTATTACTGTCAGAAACTGCTCTCACACTCGATAAATTTATTCTTAACAGTTCTAGAAATGTTGTATCGCAACCACCAATGCATGTTGTACAAGGTGGGGGATATAAGTGACTTAGAGAATTGTTTCTCCATTCAAATTTTAACATTTTATAGTTTGGACCACACTGTAAAAAAGGAATGTTAGTTAAATTAAAAATTATGTGTGCAAGAGATCTTGTGTAATTCTGTAACGACGAAAATGAATGTACTAAATAATGTTATTAAAAAAATGTGAAGACCGCAAAAACAGGTATAAAACAGATAAAGCTGGCCCTTTTAATTTTTATTTGCATAAGTCGAAAATTATTTTAGTTATAATGTATGAACTCTAACACAATGATATACATTAGGTATATTTTAATCTATACTTAATATTATAAAGCTGAAGAGTTTGTTTGTTTGTTTGAACGCGCTAATCTCAGGAACCGCTGGTCCGATTTGAAAAAATATTCCAGTGTTGGATAGTACATTTATCGAGGAAGGCTACAGGCTATATATTACGCTAAGACCAATAGGAGCGGAGCACCAATGAAGAATGTTACAAAAACGGGAGAAAAATTTTACGCTACGGGCAATAGGAGACGCAAACGACGTTGCGTGGGTCAGCTAGTTTTTTCATAAAAATATTGTCAAATAATTTAGAAATCAGGGAGTTAAGCTCTGAATTTTTAAGTACCTATCAATGCAGATGCACTTATTTATTTTTTTCAAAATTAAATACAATAAAATTTACTAAATTAAAGTTGACAGTGTTCGCCTTATAGATATATTATGTCGTAGTCTTACCGTTGGACACGTATCAGATAACACTTGGATAGTTTTCACTATAGACGGTAACCAGACCGCATTTTTACAATTCGGAAATGACATACAACTAATGTAAAACTCATCGGCATTGCTTTTCTTCTGACGTACTACCATATCGGCTCCACATTTTGGACATTTCAAGGCTGGAAATGAAATTATATTAAAATACTGAATTTCATACAAAACAATTTAAAATGAAACAATGGATCTTGTGATGGAATTTGAATTTGGCTCATATTATTAGAAGAACGTGACCCTACAAAATAAAAGAAGTTTTGAACATCACTCAGAATGTCTGGGATTTCAATTGTGGTACTTTAAAAAAAAAAACTTTGTAAGTTAAAATTCACATCCATCCAATCATCACAACCGAAAGACATCTACTTCTTTAATTTACGTATTCGATTCAGGAAGGAGATAGACTATTCTCTACCGCGATAAACGACATACACGCGAACGGAGCAGCAGGAAAAATCTAGTCTTATGTAAATATATATGAAACAATACATTTCTAAAAAAACGAGTGTGTATTAAGGCGCGTCTCTATCAAAATTGTTGACAATTTCAGTGTTTCCAACTGTTTGCAACACTTCAATAAAATCGTCAACTTTTGTTTCCATTGGGTCTACACCGAGTCGCCAACAATATGAAAAACATTCGAACTAAGCGTCTCCACAGAGCCAATAAAAAACTGCAATAAGCGTATTCTTTTGATGTTTACCACAAAAACAGAAACACGGTTGCCAACATTTGTTGCCAACACAAAGAAATTACAGAAACTTTTGTCACAAACACGTGTTGACAACACAAAAATTGAAAACTTTTGTTCGGTGGAGACCCGGCTTTAGACCACACGACTCAAGTAACACTTCTTTATATATAGCTGGTTATCTCGCTCTCGCCCCTACAGTAATATCCGAAACTTAATACTCTCTCTTTCTATCTTCACTAACTTATATCTCCCTCTCAACTTTCGTTCGCCTCGCCTGATCACACTTTTCGTAACGCTCTCGTAACGCATTCACCACTAACACTGTTCCCAGCGTGCGTAAAGAAGTTTTACAACATGCAAAAATAGCAACACGAAAAAAAATACCACAATTAATGTGAATTGTTACCTGCCGGCATATTAATCGGTAGTGTTTCAGCTGTAGGCACATATTGATTTGGTTGTTCATTAAATCGTTCAGCTAGAGCCGCATCTATCTTCATAGCCTCCATTGCTACAGTTTCATACGCTTCTTTATAAATTGTTATCTAAAAAAACTCAATTATCAGTACTTAATCTTTATTAAAATTATCTGTGGAGGCAAAAGAGCATGGGTCGACCAAATCTTATGTATCAAATAGCTGCGCCTCGCGGTATTTTACACGCGAATTTTGTTGCTTTTCAATCGCACATTGTTCACTATTTCCCAGGGTTCGAGGAATATATATCAATGGATATTTATCAAGATATATATCCGATTTATATCTGATATATATAAAACTGGTTTCGTTGATATATATCAATGCTAGCTGAAATTAGATTGGATATTGGATCCTTCTCATGATGATAGCGGATGATATGATTCAAAATGTCGTTTATGTCCTATAATCCAGTCCAGACTCAGAATCGAAAGATGACCTACCTTTATCTTCCTTGCAGTCAAACTAAAGCACTATGAATATTATGAATACTGCATTTTTTAAAGATTTTATTAATTATTTGATAATAATTTACAGTTTATTACGAATGACTGATGACTGATTTGGTAACTAAAAGACTTATGATTATATTATAAAGTTATTATTTGTAATGTTTTAAAACATTAAAATCAAATTCGTTGGTTTTAATAATTTTAGTATGTTTATGTAACTAGTATTCATAAATAATATAATACAATGATAATATGGCTTACAAAATTGATATATATCAAACTATACTAAATATTCAAAAGGTAGTAGAGCCACGCTGATTTCAGCATGAACGGGCCGGCTCGACCGGGGCGGTACTACCCTCGCACAGAAAATCTACGTAAAATGACAGCGTTCGTGCTGTCGTGTTTCGTTGGTGAGTGCGAGACCGGAGGCCCAAGTAGTCTAGTCAACAAGTTCCATACTTGTTGACTAGACTAAAAGGTGCAGCAGCATCACTAGGCCGCCATGGTGTGGGTCGCCATACTGCATTGCCTGCATTCGCAGTGAGTATGGTGACCGCCACTCTTGGATTCTGCTTGTGCTTTCCATCAGGCAGAGTAGAATCATTTTGGCGGGTATATACATAAAAAAAAATTATTAAAAAAAAAAAAATATCGGATATATATCATAAATATCCGATATTGTGATATTTATTATAAATATCGGATATTTTCGAACCCTGCTATTTCCTTGGTTTTATTCTGTTCTATAATATTTTCTGTTTCTAAAATGTTACTTCTTATAACATTAGCTAAATGCTAAGGAAAGTCCCGTTAAAATCCAGCCGTTTCAGAGATTAGCCGGAACAAACTAACAGACAAAAAATGTACGGTCACAAAGAACACCTAGAATCAGAACAACAATTTGTGAATTACACAGTGTTGTCCCATGTGGGGTTTGAACCCACAACACTCAACGTACAATCTCTTAAACAGCGTGGCAAGCTCTTAATTACATTTTATCATCACATGAACAGCCTTTGACTGGCTCGGTGGCGCAGTGGTAGCTGTGGTAGCGTAAGCGACTGCTCTGCTTGAGGTCTTGGGTTCGATTCCCGGGTCGGATCAAATGTTTTTATGATCTGCAAATATTTGTTTCCTATGAATAATATGTATGTATCAGGGATGTTGCGGATGTCGATTTTTGCACATCCGCGGATGTGAATGCGGATGCGGATTTTCGATGTCTCACATCCGGGGATGCGGATGCGGATGCAGATGTTTAAAATTTTACATAAATACTAACTGATCCGGCAAACGTTGTTTTGCCATAAAAAAATGGATTATAAAAAATAGATGTTGGTCGATTCTCAGACCTACCCGATGTGCACACCAAATTTTATAAAAATCGGTCCAGCTGTTTCAGAGGAGTATGATAACTAACATTGTGACACGAGAATTTTATTTATAAGATAATAAATTAATGAAGAACTTAAACAATAATAAAGTAATGATTAACTTGTTTAATTGAAAATTAGTGTATAATGCTTAATTTATTTTAACTTTAGTTACTAACTTTAGTTTAGTATTTGCAAGTGAAGTTAAAATAGGAGCCTTATACTTAATAAAGAGTAATATTAGATCTGATTCAAGGCGGTTACGCAAAGGTTCGTAAATAACAATAATAATAAAACACTGCCTGGTGGTGTCAATCAATCAATAAATAAATTATTTAGACACAATGGTCACTGTTTCACAATAACACATATCTATATATACGATACGCAATCCACAGCGCAAATAAACACATAATTATTTATTTACAAGAAACAAATGATGCACCATACACAACAAACGCGTCCGATCTTGTCACCAAATTTTTCGCTCGCATTGGTCATTGATACGTACTAACAGCACGTGCTTTTCGCTGGACACCGCTCAATTTCTTTCTTGTCACAACTTGTATCACATGCGCATCCGCTTGAAAATCCGCATTGATTATTGCGGATGCGGATGCAGATGTCAAAATGTATGCGGAAGCTCCGCATTTGCGGATGCGGATGCGAATATCCGCAACATCCCTAGTATGTATTTACAAAAAAAAAAGTATATAAGTATTAATATCAGTTGTCTAGTACCCATAACACAAGCTCTGCTTAGCTTGGGACTAGTTGGCGTTGTGTGTTAGATGTCCGAAATATTTATTCGTTTAACAGTCCCCTGCTGGACATAAGCCTCTACTTAGCAAGCAGGTTTTGGCTTACCACGCTAGCTGGAGGGTTGGTATCGTCATGTTATATTATGTAATATGGAAGTTAGGATGTTACATTACCTGTTCCGCTAAAACTTGTTGCGGTTGCTTTCTTCCTTCACTGATGGCCTTCAAGTCGGCCTCCAGCTGAGCTCTGAGATGCGGCTTGGACATGGTCAGGCCCATCGCATCGTACCCTTCCACGAGTCCCATCCCCAAAAGGCCCGGAACGAAGTGTATGGCATCGGCCAGAGCCACATACGACCTGTTTTTTATAGTTTCTATGTGGTCGGCGTGGGTGGCATCAGTTCCTGAAGGTGAATATAATTTACTATCATCGATTAGTTTTTAGCTCAAGAATAAAAAAGATATTATGTAATACTGCCTCGGTGGCGCAGTGGTAGCGTATGCGACTGCTGTGCTTGAAGTCTCGGGTTCGATTCCCAGGTCAGACCAAATGTTTGTATGATCTGCAAATATTTGTTTCGGAGTTTGGGTGTTTTCTATGTATGTATGTTTTTACAAAAAAAGTATATATGTATTTATAGTCTTGTCTATTACCCATAATACAAGCTCTGCTTAGTTTAGGACTAGATGGCGTTGTGTGTTAATGTCCGAAATATTTATTTATTTATATTCTACAATTTCCTGAGGGCTAGTTTGTGTTTATTTCACATTAGCTTTTGCCCGGGGATCCGACCGCGTGGTTGTCGGTAATCGCGACCAAAAGTAGCCTTTGTCCTCCAAGGTACAATTCATCTCTCTATCGAAATTCATCCAAATCGGTGCAGCGGTTTAGTAGTGAAAGAGTAACAGACAGACAGAGTTACTTTCAAAATTATAATATTAGTATGGATTTAATCGATCGTCTGTTGACCGTTGTCCGTCCGATCGACGTTGTAATAGGTCCAAACGGCAGTATTCAAAAATCGCAACGCCGCCGTTCCTTTTCGCCGTCAAGGGCGACTTAATGTGAAATAAGCTCACACTAGGCCCTCTGTACTCTGCCTTTAACATAGTCACTGGTCACTGTGGGAACTTATAATCCGTATTTATACAAATAATCATACCAATGCCATGCTTCTCCATTAGAGCTATAAGGTCGGCTTCTGTGAGCAGATTTGGAGGTGACGTGTTACCGTCTAGCATGTCTATACTGGTTGGATTAAATGTCTGTCCATTCTGAAAAAAAAAAGACTTTTAGCTCGTTTTAAGCTTCTGTATATAAAATATACACAATTTTTTTTATTATCTTATATATAAAATTCTAGTGTTACAATGTTAGTTACCATACTCCTCTGAAACGGCTGAAACGATTGTTATGAAATTTGGTGTGCATATCGGGTAGGTCTGAGAATCGACCAAGATATATATTTTATACCCAATTTTTTTTTTAATGGCAAAACAACGTTTGCCGGTTCAGCTAGTAATAATATATTATGTTGTAATGACATTAAATTCGCGCTATACGGCTTCTATTTCTTTTACTGAAAACCAACAGTGGTACATTTTGTAACGTAATACACATAGATAGTTTGGTTTGGAACAGATTTTTTTGTTAACTATAAACTACCTATTAATATATTGCATACAGCATGCAAACCAGAAAATGAAAAACTTACCCTAGTCTAGTAGTATAAATATATAGCAATCTTGACATCCAAAACATAGATATTTGTTAATTTAACAGCAGTTAAAATTGCACTTTAACACTTACTTCATAAACGTGAATTTCCTTTGATGACCATTTATCATAAGGATACACTTCTAAGTAGTTTCGTGCTGTGATCATGAGTCCACTAGCAGAGAATTTTTCATTAGCAACCTCTATGGTGACTGTTGTCTCCTGGCCCTGGGCATCCTTCGAACAACATGCGAGAAAGGAACGCACTATGAACTCGTATAGGAGTTTTTCATTTCCTGATAGATCTATAAATAAAAAGTAGTAGGTAGCTATAGTCCTTAAAACATAGCTTATAATAAATGGGCTATCCAATACTAAAAAAAAACGGCCAAGTGTGAGTCGGACTTGCGCACCGAGGGTTCCGTACAAACATGTAGGTATATTATGTGATGTAACTAAAAAAATATGCTTATCGCAATTTTTCCTGTATTTGTGCTATAAAACTTTGCTTCGTACCAAATTTCAAGATTCTGAGTTCACGGGAAGTACCCAACGGATTCGTTTTTTTTTTCTTTTTGTTTGCTTGGTTTAAAGTGTTAGTCTCATGAACTACTGGCAAAATCTTTTAGTATTTGATGACTAGGAAGGCTAAAGAGTATTTTAAATCATCATGTTACGACTAAAAGTAGTGGAGTATCAATAAAATGAATAAAATTGGGATTAAAATTATTCCTTTTGAGAAGTCCCCATGGCATGCGTTGTTCGAACGGTTAACGTCTCACAAATATAATGTATGAAAGAATTATTCCCCTTTAAAAGTTCTGCGAAAGTCTGCACCAGCACCGAGATTATGCGGTTCAACTAGTCTTATTATATGCTGAGCGGCATTGCTTAATTAATGTTGAGTTTACGCGCAGTATACGCGATCTTGTTCATTCGTTGCCGCTAATATTCGAAATATTGATTTGCTATTTATTGATATTATTATTTTTATTTGTAATTCGTTTAAGGCCGGGTTCCCGCTATGCGTATCCCGGCAGATTTACCAGCACTGTAAAACTACCGGAAGAGCTAGTGGCTCTATTCACATTACGCCGGATCCGTCAAAAATAACGAGCCCGGCATTTTAACCGAGCGTTTTGTCACTGCGAAGCGCGCCGGTAGAACACCCGGACCGGAGTAATGTGAACGAGTTTGCTCCGGTATTTGTCCCCCGCACACTCCGCCTGCGCTCCTCTCGCGTCATTTCTGCTTACGTCTGTTGGAAGTTGTCCCTATAAATCCTCAAAAGAGGATGTTGTCAATTCGAAAATAATTGAAGAACTTTGATTCGTTACTTCCCAGTTCACCCATTAATGTTTCAAATGTTCCAAATGAAACTCTTTTGCCGTAAAATAAAATGTTCTTTTACTCTATTTAGCCTTCTATTAAGATACCACTACAACACAATAATTTCGACGTCCATTGTGAGCAAAGGTCCGAATTTAACTGAGATGAGTACTTGACTGTCCGGTTTTCTTGTGGAATTTGGTGTTATGAAAACGCTATTATCCGGGAGCCGGTTTACGGCAAATTCACCGGTCCGGCATAGTGGGAATCGGGCCTAAGGAAAACGAGGGGTCACTCGCATGTCAAACTCTGTCCCTAATTCTCAATACTAGCTGAACTTATTACATTCAATTACAAACACTGGCGAAAACTAGGTTTTTAATATGCCACTGCCTGCCATTTCTGGGAAACAGGCATTATTGTATCTTAATTACTTAATTGTATTCAATTACAAAGGTACATTCACTTATACAATAGTAATAGTACTATCTTTTAAACTTTCGCGTTCCATGATATAATAATTATTATTTTTACGGGAATTAACGCGATCACTTATTTCAAGGTATTACATACCTCTGTTTTGCCTGACGTTTCGACCAGGTTGCACTGGCCGTGGTCACAGGCTGACTGGCTCAGCGGCGAACGCCCTCCGTCGTCGAATCCGTGAAGTAGAAGGTTCTTCATCCACCCGCATATTTTCGATATTATTGATAAAATTGTTTCGCCATGTACCGTCACATACCACACTAACAGGGTCCCTATTCTGTAAGCAAACCGATGTGTTCCTATTCTGGTGTTTATACGACTGCGCAGAAAAGCGAGGTGGTATGTTTTTTAACACTGGATTCCACGCTGTAGATAATTTAAAACCATCTTCCCGATTGAAAGTTTTATGCTTTTTAATCTCAATCGCTTCACGTATAACTCTTGAGTAAAAGTGACGTTCGGTGGAGAGGACTTGCGTGCGGTGAAATTCAATCCAGTGGTTGATTCCTGCATCGAGAGCATGTTCTGCAATCGCCGATTTGCTCGTCTGTCGGTTCTTCACAGCAGCGATATGTTATTTGACCCTTTCAGCAATAGTCCGCTTCGTTTGGCCTATGTAGGAAATTCCGCAGCTGCAGTCTATTTTATAAACACCCGAAGTTTGTAGTGGCAATATATCCTTCGGTGTGCCGATGATGTTGTGAACCTTTATGCCTGGTGTGTATACTGTCGGAATGGAGTATTTTTTTAACACGGACCCTGTTAGTGTGGTATGTGACGGTACATGGCGAAACAATTTTATCAATAATATCGAAAATGTGCGGGTGGATGAAGAACCTTCTACTTCACGGATTCGACGACGGAGGGCGTGCGCCGCTGAGCCAGTCAGCCTGTGACCACGGCCAGTGCAACCTGGTCGAAACGTCAGGCAACACAGAGGTATGTAATACCTTGAAATAAGTGATCGCGTTAATTCCCGTTAAAGTAATAATTATTATAATAGTAGTAGTAGTAGATATTTCTGCAAGATAAATCACATCTTAATCAATACTAATCTTACTGTTTGTGTACTTTGTAGGGTGTATCGGAGGGTGAGCTTTATCACTCTTGTTGCCTTGTCGAGGTGTGGGGCCGCCGGTATCCAAAATGTTTTGCGCAAAAGCACCCCAGTTGGGGTCTCCAGTCTGATACCCTACTAACTGAGGAAGGTTCATTTCCTTAGGATACTCGTTGGTTTCCGTACGAGGGTAACTTATGAAACCTTGGGTATACAACTTCTCAGCTAAACGCATTGTTTCTTTTGCGTTGATTTTTAATTTCCTTGAGGCGAGTTTTTCTAATTCCTGAAAATTAATTCAAATACATTTTAGGATGTACATACATTACATTGTTTTGTTTTATATTGATGTAATTAGTATTTTGATGGAAGGATGGCTAGTAGTTTGTGCTACTGCCTGCTAGTCCAAGGGTTTGATTCCTGCTCCAGTCAAACATTTGTATGCATGAACATATAAAATACATAATTCAACTTATTTAATTTGCATACACCATTGAAAATAACTACCGTATCTTACTTACCACTGTATCTAATGGTAGCGGTCGCCATTTAGACTTGGGTTTAGTTTTCACTTCGCAAACCTTGGCCTGTGGACTCTCTAAGCAAATGTCGTGTATCACTTGGCAGGAATCACGGTCAAAAAGTCGTATTCGTTCCCAAGCAAAGTCTACACTCAAATTGTTAATTGTGTGGTTTACTGTAAAAAACAAGAGATTATTAAAAAAAACAATTGTTGGTTGTAAATTTTAAATTAATATTTTCTATTCGAAATATATAAGTTTTTGTTTTAACAAGTACTTACTTCTTAATTTCCAAAATGGTTCAGACACAAAATTTTCCACAGCTCTATACCTTTCAACAACAAACCCCAACGTAGGGAATTGACAGGACCCATAGCTCACTAGACTTTCTGCTAACTTATTGGGAAATACCCTCTGCAGACGTAATGTTTGAAATCTTGTAAATGCTGCACCTGTGAAAGACATCAACTTTTTATGTAAATTTAGTTTGTATATTCATATAATTAGTATATGAAGTAAAAACCTTGTACCTCTTTTTACGGAAATTATGCGATCAGATGAGTATGAAATTTGGCACACTTAAAGTATATATTGAGGAGGAGCGCAGATAGCTAAAAAAAAGTTTTTTTTTTTTACAATATGGGGCAAACAACCAGACGTATCAACTGATGGTAAGCGATTACCGCCACCTATGCACACCCGCAACACCAGAGGCGTCACAAGTGCGTTGCCGGCCTTTGGGGGTTGGGGTATGGGCCTCCGGTGTCCTCACTCACTCGGTAAAACACAGCGCTGTTACACACTGGCTATCTGTGAGGCCGTGATATCACTCCGGTCGAGCCGGCCCATGCATGCTGAAGAGTGGCTCTCCCACGGTAAAAATGAATAATATACTATAACGCAAGTAAAATTATTATTTCATTAAGGGTGTCTGGCAAGGGGTTGCCTCTATGTTAAGTGTCTGGCAATGAATAACCGATTTTTTTTAATATTCTGAAGGTAATACCAAAAAATCACACTTTTTTTGTGAATTTAGATTGGTATTTTACACACCTTTAGGACCATTTACCTGCCAAAGCCACGGTAACCGAAACTTCATAATCGTTCATCGTTCTTACCTGTGTTGGGAGCATGTGCTGACAAACTTTCAGCTTTTATAAAATAACAAAGGTCTGGGGTTCACAGGCTCTTAGACCATAATGAAATTATGTAGAATTGACAGCTTAAAAATTTAAAATAAATATTACCTATCCTCAAATCCAGTTCCTGCCTTACATCAACAGCATCACTGATATTCTTATTTGGCTGCTCCAAATTCTGTAAGGCTCTTCTTACTGACACAGCTGTGATCTCAGAAAACTTGGCACGGAATACTCTAAGATTACTTTTGACAGCGGTACATACATCAATTATTTCAAATCCAATGTTCTCTCCTTCTCTGTCACAATCTGTCCAAATTATCAGTCCTTGACAGCTTTTGACTTCCCTTTCTAAAGTTCTCTGCAAATAAAATAAATTTAGGTAAAAACTACTTCAGCCTTAATTATTCTAGAATAGGACTGTTCTAGATATATTAAAACCCTATAACTATTAACATTGTCGTCTCAGAGGATCAACATTTCTATGATAAATTATAAAAGTTAAAAAGGAAATAAATTGGGTAAAGTAGAGTGTTGTTGTTAATCTAGAATTGGTAGATAGGGTATCAAAAGCTTTATTTTTTAATAAGTTATTGATTGAAATATTTTAATAACATTAAGATGATTCTTCACATGTCTTGACACACAATTACATTTTGATATTAAATTTTCCTACAAGCATTAAATTAAGCACTATTTTAACACTTAAAATAAATAATGAAGGGCTACTTTTTACAAGCTTTTCATTGACTTACAATGTATGTATGTATGCTTGTATGTTCGGGTGGAATCTTGCAACACAATTTTGAAGAAGATATCTTCAACCGATTTTGCTGAAATTTTGCAAACATTACATATGCTTGCAAAATTTGTGACAATATGATAGCGAAAATACAATATTATAATGAAATGGGACTGATTTGATTCTGGAGCTGGAAGGTGGCCATAGAAGCCAAAGCCAAGAAACGTCGCAATGTCATCCAGTTTGGACTTGTTTGATTCGTCTCGAGGCATTCCAATAAAAGCTTTTTAATTTAATTTATTACCTTGTTTAAACGATTTATTTGGCTCAATCAAACATTACCTTAATTTTTTCATAGTTTTCAGGACAGTATTTAAAGACTGGAGCATCAAACAACACCATTGGATTGCAGGACTGCCAGCCCTTATATGCTCCTACAAATTCTAATGCTAAAAGATGACCAGAAACAGAGGTCATCACCATTTGGCTTTGTTGTCCCATAACCTCTGTTTCAAATTCATAAATTTTGTTATACTGGGAAAATCCTTCACGCTGGAAAAAAGATAAAATATTTTAGCAAAATAATTAAAGATTTTTCTAAGGATTTTAAATAAATAAGAATAAAATTTACTCTTTGCGAAGTTCCTCGAGATAAATGTTGTGCAATATTTTTTGCCGCATCGTTCTTCTCTGCGACATTTAAATATTTCATAGTGCTTGAGTAGTTACTACTTAACACCTTCAAATAGTCCTTAAAATAATAAAATCCTGAAATATGCCTTCTAAGGTTATGTCCATTACGGAATAAAATAGTCATTATTTTTGTCAGCGCAACATCCTGTTTGCCCTAAAAAATTTAGATTTAAATTGTGTTTTGTTATAAACAGTGTATGACACTTCTACACAAGAATACTTTAAATAGAAAAGAACCACTGCAAGAACTTTGTAAATTGTAAATAAACAATACCGCCAAAATAATTGAACAGTGTGGCCATCATTTGCACTTTTTGAAATGTCATTTTTTAGGGTTCCGTGCCAAAGGCAAAAAACGGAACCCTTATAGATTCGTCATGTCCGTCTGTCTGTCTGTCCATCCGTATGTCACAGCCATTTTTTTCCGAAACTATATGAACTATAATGTTGAAACTTGGTAAGTAGATGTATTCTGTGAACCGCATTAAGATTTTCACACAAAAATAGAAAATAAACAATAAATTTTGGGAGTCCCCATACTTAATAGATTTGATTCTCAAAAATTTTTTTATCATGAAACCCATACGTGTTGGCGATCTATGGATAGGTCTTCAAAAATGATATTGAGGTTTCTAATATCATTTTTTTCTAAAGTGATAAAATGTGTGTCCCCCCCCCTGTAACTTCTAAAATAAGAGAATGATAAAACAAAAAAATATATATGATGTACATTACCATGCAAACTTCCACCGAAAATTGGTTTGAACGAAATCTAGTAAGTAGTTTTTTTTAAAAAGTCATAAATCGTAAACCGAAAAACATCGATCAAAGTTACAAGGAACTACAAGAACTTTTATATTTTGTTACTTGCTGCCATGGAACCCTTCATGGGCGAGTCCGACTCGCACTTGGCCGCTTTTTTTTAAATCATTTTGAAGTTTTGGAACGTAATTGAATATTTGATAAAAGTTCTAATATTACATAATTATTTTGAATCTTTAAAATTATGAACACTAATTAAATTAAGTGGAAAGAAAAAATATTTGTTATCAAATTAATGCGTCATGCAAACTGATTGGGTGATGTGATCATAATTGATTTTGTATATATTTATATGCTCTAAGACTGTAGTTGAAATGAAACTGTCTGTTTTTTATGCTGGGCGACACGTAGGCGATTTCTGCTAGGGATGGCGATTCTTTCCAAAAAATATCGTTTTTTGAATCGATTTGAATCGAAACCTAAAAAATCGATTCACAAAAAAATCAAGGTTTAAAAGATTGATTTTCAATGGATCGATTTTTTTTTCAAGTTTTTCATTTATTATGTAATTATAAATCCATTTTATAAAAAACAAGAAAGATGGCATTATAATTGATCTCTTATCAGTAAAATCGTTTTTTTTAGTCCAGGGTTAAATTGAAATTGCAGACAGACAATTCAATTTTATTTCTTTTTATATATCAAAGTCAGATCAGGTATGAAAGAAGACATTAATTTTCAAAATCACAAATTTTAACAAAAAAAACCGTCTTCAAGAAGGGGACCAAATTGAAATGGGACTTTTGAAGCACCAGCTTTCAAATAAAAAAAGTGTCATAAAAATCGGTTCACCCAGTCGAAAGTTATGAAGTAACAAACATTAAAAAAAAATAGTAATTGACAACCTCCTCCTGTTTGAAATCGGTTAAAAATGTATTTAGTACATGAATAAAAAGGTTAAAGTTCTCAATGCTCCATATCTTAACTTTTTAAAAACAATAATCTGTCAAGTCTACTGGGACCCAAGCGGTTCCGCTTAACACTTGCGATGTTGGTGGCAAGCGGCAACTGAAAAAAGGCGATCACAAGGAACAAAGAGAGACAAAGGAAACTAGGCACACCGCCAATTCGCACATTTTTGACTACTCAACCCTTTAATCAGTAACACCGTATTATTACCGATACATTTAACTAATTGTAAATAAAATGGTTTGTACCAAAATAAAAAGAAATCGAATGGCGATTTTCAGGGATAAAATATCGATCCACTGAATCGACACAGTACTGTATATCGATTTAAAATATCGATCTTTAGGGCCTGAAAAATCGATTCCACGATTAATCGATCTCAGATCGCCATCCCTAATTTCTGCGAAGTTATGACATTAAACTGACAGATTACACTGACGGTGCACTTTTGACAGGTAGGTATTTTGTAAATTCTGTTTTTTCTGTTTTCCAAATTCATCATACTTTCATTTTTGCAGAGGTTTATTTTTAACTGTTATTTCTTACACAATGATCTCGCCTAGTTCAAATCCCTTGAAGCCCCTAACTTATGCAAAGGTTGCTTTTTTTATAAATGGCTTCAAGAGGCTTAAAAGCTCTCAACAGTGGTTAATTCGCCAAAAGGCCGACCCATATGTCGAAAAGGCAAAAATAAATAATTACAGGTCAGAATAAGAAATTGTATCATATCTAAATAGTTTTATCTACCAAACTATAAATAATACCGTTTATTGTTATTTTCTATTTCATTTTTCAGATGTCGAAGTGCTTTTAAATTGCTGGAAATAAATGATAAAACTAACATCTTGAAACCAGGTCTCACTGTTGTGGATTTAGGTGCATCCCCTGGATCTTGGACACAGGTTGCAGTTCAAAAGACAAATTCTGATGGGGCAGACACAACAAAGCCTAAGGGGAAAGTCCTTTCTATTGATAAACTACAAATATTCCCCATTGAGGTAATACAAATAATTAGTTTTAGATGATTTAAATACCTAGTATGAAGGAAATAGTAAATTTTATATCATAATTTGTGAAATTATACTCTTTTTTTAGTTAATTCATTGGTTTGTCATAAATCTATATCTATACTAATATTATAAACGCGAAAGTTGGTAAGTATGGATGGATGGACGCCCATCCATCCATACTTACCAACTTTCGCGTTGTTACTCTTTCACGCAAACTCTACTAAACGGATTTGGATCAAACTTTACAGTAATATAGCTTATACATCAGAAAAACACATAGGCTACTAATTGCCGCGATAACCGACATAATAATATACGCAGGCGGAGCCGCTTGCAACCACTAGTCATTAATAGTTTGTCTTTCTGCATTTTTTGTATAAAGGGATGCATGAAATTATTTTTAAGTGCTATTATTGAAATAAGTATTTTCTTTGAAATAATATCTATTTAATGGTTCTAAAACAAAATTAGATGAAAAATTGCAATATTCTAACATGCTCTGGAATATGATTAAATATAAATTCTGACGGCTATTTATTGTAGTTGTAAACAACAATATTTCTTTTCATTGACAGGGAGCCACCATAATAAGCAATATGGATTTTACCACAACAGAAGCTCATAGTAAAGTGGTTGATGCACTAGATGGTATGAAAGTGGACTTGGTTCTCTCAGATATGGCTCCGAGTGCTTCCGGTGTAAAAGAATTAGATAAAGACAGAATAATCGGCCTTTGTTATAATGCTATAAGATTTGCGGCATTGGTCAGTAAGATTGATGGTAGTTTACTTTTTAAAGTATGGGAGTGCAAAGAGGTATACATGTTAGGTATGGACTTAGAAAAGTTTTATAAAAACATTAAGATTATAAAACCATTAGCAAGCAGATCTGAATCTTCAGAAAAGTTCATACTTGCAAGAGGATTTCGAGGTATTCAGAGGCCATTGAGAAATGGACAATTTAGCTGAGAATATTATGGTCAAGTTATTATGTAAATATGTTTATTGTTAATGAGATTATAAATGTAGATATTGTCTTAAAACTCAGGCAAGTAGCCATTATAAGTAGTATGTCTTATTTTCTTAGAATATGTTACAAGTTATTGTTCCCTGAATGCTCAGATCAAATAAAAAAAGGTAGATAACGCAAAGCCTTTTTCTTGTTTAAGCAAAAAAAACTCATCATCATCATCATCAGCCTATCGCAGTCCACTGCTGGACATAGGCCTCTCCAATTGCACGCCACTTAGTTCGATCCTCGGCTACTCGCATCCAGAAAAAAAAAAACTCAGCTACTTTTAAGTAAACACACTCGTTAACGCACACACATGCTAAGAAACTATGCTATGTTTCTAGTTTACTACTTTTAAATTATACAACTTGTACGATACTGACGAAAGGTAGCGTAGTTTCTTAGCATGTGTGCGAGTTAACGTTATGTTTACTTGAAGTAGCTGAGTTTAAATGCCTCAACAAGAACAAGGCCGTGCGTTATCTACCTTTTTTTTATTTGATCTGAGCCTGAATGATATCAGTTCTAAGTTTTTCTCTACACATATATCAAATATTCAAATCTATTTCTTACCTCTACCCATCTCTAAAATTTTTACTTAAATTATAACAATTCTAAGTGTTCTATACATATATCAAATCTGTATTTTACCTCTACCTATCTTTAATCCTATATTCATCTTATCAGAGTCAATTTTAATAGTAAATTGTAACAATAAATTACATAAACTAAATGAGGGTAGAACAAAAAAGATGCCCAATTCACTATTTGTAAAAAAAATTTTTTTTTTAAATTAAAAGACAACTCCCGCTCTAGGAATAAATCCTGTGTCGCGGGGGACTTTACAAACATACATGAAACAGACACAAAGAATACCCAGACTCAGAACAACAATTTGTGGATCACACAAAGTTTTGTCCTACGTGGGATTTGAACCCACGACACTTGGCAAAGTAGGAAACGGCGTGGTGACCGGTAAACCACTAGGCCAAACGTGCAGTCAATTTAATTTTAATATAATTTTATATACCTAACATTTCGGACTTGACTCTTGTGATCGGTACAGTAGTTCAAACAGTATATGATAGTATGTAATTAGGAAAAAGGAGTTTTGTAATAAATGTGCATAATGTTAACAAACAACAAATAAAAAGCTTTTATATAAAATATGAATATTTATTTCTCATAGCATGTAATTATAAGCATTTTATTAGAATAATATATAAGAAACAACAGCTAGAATCTGAACCCCTATAAAATATACTTTAATAAAAAAAAACACCAATAAAATGTATAATATTGTCAATATAAATTTTGTTTGAATTTATATAATTTTTATTATATTGACTTTGATAAAATAGCCGGTCGTATTTATAAAATATGTAATATCACAATAATCAATGACTGTAATTTACAACTGTATCTCATTGTGTTACTACTTAATGCACTAAAATTTCGGACGTTAAAACACCTTTTATGATCACTTAGATCACAATTTATTAATATCATTTGTTATTCATAGCAATTAAATTGCAATGCAATATCTAAGCTTCACCAGCAAGCAATATATTTAAAAGCTGATGAAATTTCATAAATCACACTTCTGTTCATAAAACAGTCAACCCCTCAATATTAGACACTATACACATACTTTCATCTCATACTTTTCTAATGGATACTTAGGAAAAGTTTATAATATTTAACTACACAAAAAAAAACTTAAAATATTAGCCCTAGTAGTTAAATTGACTTCAAAATTTTGGACAAATACAATTATGAATACTGTAAACGATAAAAATCTTAATTTAAATAAACAATAATACATAAATAAACATTAATACAACATTGCAACCATGACAAACAACCATATACATACATAAGTATAAAGGAATGTGACATTCAGTGCTTAATATCAGAATCAGTTTTGTGCTTATCTAAGTGCTTGTTCACGTTGGAACGCGCGGGCGCGGCGGCGGTTGCGGGCGCATTATACGTTGCGTGCTCGTGTTCACATTGGCCGCCAGGCGTTTGCGCGGGCGATAAGTTCAAACTGGTTGAACTTACCTGACGTCGCGAGTGAATCGCGCGCTCCGCCGCTAGTTCAATGTGAACACACACAAACGTCTCTCGCGTTTGAAATTGCCGCGAGCGCGTCAATCGCTACTTTGCTCGCTACTTAGACCGCACGTACGTTTCGTACGTGAACACTTGGATATCTCGTCATATGTTTGATATTTCGTGACCGCGCACGTGACTGCGCCCGCGAGTCAACGTGAACAAGCACTATGTACGGATGATAGCAGCCCTATGAACGAAATGTAGCAGGGATTTCTTACACGAAGTGCGAACGTGTGCCACTGTTTAGTTTGTTCAATTGTGCGGTGGATAGCAGACTAGAGTGGGCGACGTGATCGAGTAGTAGCAGGCGTTCGCCCCTTTCGTCGTTAGCGGCGCGGGTGGCTCGAGAACACCGACCGCTACCTGTCTCCAGCGCGAAACTACTCACAGCGCATATTGCGTAGACGTATGTTAATACCACAAGGGCACAGCTGAAATCTGAAACATTACAGAAAAAAAAATTCATCTGAATACAATGCATGACGGGTTGCTAGGTTTTCTATTACATGGTTCTGTGGTCCAACTGTAAAAATACTAGTATGCGTGTGAACTGAGGGACCATAGTGATATTTTTGTTTGAAATGTTTATAAGATTTTGTAGTAGGCTCAAAACAATTGTAGAACAAATATGAAAATTTGTAAAAAGATATATTAAAAACTACAGGCCTTTAAGTGTGGTACCTCAATCCTCACATACCATCTGCCGGATCTCAGCAAGTATGTAAAAAAATAAGATATTGTGACTGCAGACATTTAGTAGAGAATTTGTAAAGATATATACTAAATAACTGAGCACAAATCATCAACGATTAAAAAAATACAACGACTATACTGTGGTCCCTCAGTCCACACACGAAAGATTTTGTTATACTGAATATTATCACATCAACGGAATAAAATCTTTATTTTCTTACATAATGTTTTAGAACAAGTCTTATAGCAATTTGTAAAAAAATAAAATAAAAAAAATATTGACGCACTTTGAAGATATTTATAATTAAAGCTGGTCTCTCAATCCTCACGTTCTCAAACATACTTGCATGTCTAGCTGCTAGACGACTAAAGTATCACAAAGTGTAGAGTATTAAACTTTTTGTAAAAAGTTTCTAAATATCTTTAATTGTGTGTATCTTACCTCTAAAATGAGATTATAGCATTTCAGTGATCTTATGAACAGATATACGAGTAGTGTGACCACACAATGAAATAAAATGTAGACTACCAATATAATTTTTATTGTAATAGTCGAAACCCAAGGTTGTACGGTTGATTTAGTGTTATGTTACATTACGTATCTTTACAAAGCATGAAATAAAGTAGCTTTTAGTCGCTTATCACCATTTAGGCTATGTTTCAAGGAAGCTTTATGTACTTATAATACCCCAGTATTTTACAAACCATTATGGTAACATAGTGGTATTATTTATCAGCTTAGTTTTATACGTTCTATTAACACATAAAATTGAACATTTAAAAACACAGGATTTTGTTAAATATTTATCAGCTCAAAAATTATATTGGTAGTCTACATTTTTTTTTCATTGTGTGGTCACACTACTCGTATATCTGTTCATAAGATCACTGAAATGCTATAATCTCATTTTAGAGGTAAGATACACACAATTAAAGATACCTATTATTTTGTAGAAACTTTTTACAAAAAGTTTAATACTCTACACTTTGTGATACTTTAGTCGTCTAGCAGCTAGACATGCAAGTTTGTTTGAGAACGTGAGGATTGAGGGACCAACTTTAATTATAAATATCTTCAAAGTGCGTCTATATTTTTTTTTAATTTATTTTTTAAAAATTGCTATAAGACTTGTTCTAAAACATTATGTAAGAAAATAAAGATTTTATTCCGTTGATGTGATAATATTCAGTATAACAAAATCTTTCGTGTGTGGACTGAGGGACCACAGTATAGTCGTTGTATTTTTTTAATCGTTGATGATTTGTGCTCAGTTATTTAGTATATATCTTTACAAATTCTCTACTAAATGTCTGCAGTCACAATACCTTATTTTTTTTATATCCTTGCCGAGATCTGGCTGATGGTATGTGAGGATTGAGGGACCACACTTAAAGGGCTGTAGTTTTTAACATATCTTTTTACAAATTCTCATATTTGTTCTACAATTGTTTTGAGCCTACTACTAAATCTTATAAAAATTTCAAACAAAAATATCACTATGGTCCCTCAGTTCACACGCAAACAAAATACTAGGCCCCCTACCTCTACTAAACGCCCTTAACCAACGTTTCCACCGTCTATTTTTTCAGTACTAGACATGTAGGTACTTTTATGATCTAAGTGTATCTATCAGCTATAGTAGCCCTATAGGATTAATCGTAAAATAGCTTTTATCAATTGTTTGTTTGCGGAAGGGGTAGCTCGTCATCTAAATATTCATTAAGAGCGTTCACCACAAGTGGCCATGGCCTGCTGATAGAATGCAAGACTATGAGGATAGGAGGCATATTGAGGGATCAATACGAGTGATTGATGGATCCCTTGATATGCTTAGGTTTGACGAAAGATAAAAAAAGAGATAAATCAGTACTTACGGTAGAGATTGTGCCCACCAAAGTGGTTGACGAAACAGGGATAGCCGTCACCGATGACGATTACTATTATCAACAAAACAACACCAATGCACGCTGCCATTATCCAAGGCAGCACATATTCCCGTTTGTACTTCACAGCCCCGTGGAGTAGAGAGATGCAGCACATCAAATATATAGATGTCAGGATCGTACTCGTATACAGAAACATTACAGTTACTGAAATGAAATTTGTATTATAAAGGTGTCGAACTAATAGGTATATTTAAATCAATCGAGCAGCTATTAGTCCACTGTTAAAAAATGTAAGTATATTGTTCCATTCTATGGCACTAGTAAGCGCGCAGATTCAATAAAAGTGCCACAGCCGGCGCCCCTAACACTGCTGGGCCCGAGTTCACCACACACCCTGCATTATAGGTGACGACGTCCCTGGCCGTTCCTCATACGTTTGAAACTTTGATCCCAATCTGTAGGTACATCTGACTTCACCTACCTACTCGTAGTTATACCTAATTTAATATTTTAGACGAAGATTGCTATTGGTACGTTAGATTTTATTTCCATATAGCTAACCCTTAATATGTAGGTATCTCATAGATGACCCTTCTTTTCACGAAAGTTATTACACCATGGTAGAATTAAAAGAACCCCTAAGAATTGTTATCGTCGTCTATCACAAAGTCTGAATATTGGAATTAATTGTTTTCAATTAACCTATCGCCGTCCACTGCTGAACGAAGGTCCCACCCAAGGAGCGCCAACCATCACGGTCTTGGGCAGTCCGCATTCATTCGCTGCCCGCCACTTTCCTTACATTTGCCTAATCGCGGTTACATGTTACCTAATAGCAATTCCTTTAATAACCTTGTAATAAAACTATATACAAAACAGGTTTTTATATTTGATACGTAGGTATGTACCTGATGCTAGATGTTGTGCTTTGGCAAATCTACGTTGATTGTTAGTGCTTATCACGTCTCCATCATGATAATGCTCCACTTCGTACAAACTGTGTCTGTCAGCGTCATCTTCCATATCATTGTGTAACATAGACAGCATGGCTCCGACATGGGATATGCCAACTAGCAATATTATTAGCAGGAAAGATGAGAGCGCCTGTAATCACCAAATCAAACTTTACTATATCATTCCCCCTTCGACGATAGGGCTTTAGTGTCGAGTTTTTCATACTCACGATTTGATGGACGGCAATAAGAATTGTGCCTTGTCGTAAATTGAACACGCACAAAAAATTATTCAGGCGAATCATCATTTTGTATATCACATTACATTTCTTTACTCTATCAAACATTTGTATTATTGTATCACTAAAACATTGGCAAAGGAATCACAAACATTGTTTGGACATAGCACAAGTCAGATCGCAACAACGCGACGCGCATAATATCTTCTATTGATTTCTTTTTTGGTATTTTGTGCGCATGTACCGTAGGGAGCTGTAAATATATAACTATAAATTCTCAAAATTAAAAAAAAAACCCCGATATAATAACCTGAGTTCCCTTTAAAAAGTAAAAACACGTTCTTTGAGACCCCACTCGATGATATTTTTGCAGACATTCGGTTACTCTTGCCCACTTTCACCGCCATAACTTTTAAACGGCTCAACCGATTTTCATGAAACATGTCTAAGAACACTCGCACGTAACTCACTTTTCATAAAAAAAGACTAAATTGAAATAGCTTCATCCGTTCGGGAGCTACGGTGCCACAGACAGACACGTGAAACCTATACCACCCCTCTTTTTGGTCGGGGGTTAAAAAAAGGAGGGATTTGAAAAGTAATACGATATATGATTTATTATAAATTAGTTTTATTTCATGAGATAATAATAGCAATAATAAAATTATGACTGTAATCAACCTAAACCAAACTTTTAGTCGGTATTAGTTTATTTGGATTGTTATATTATCCACTATAGCTATCACAAGTAAACATATTATAAAATAACTCGTAATGGAAATAAATATGTATGTACAATAGGTATAATCACGTCACATAATTTCATTTAGAATAGTTGTTTTAATTTGGTTGATGATTCAGATTAGATATTAGATTATAATAATATTAGTTTAAAAACACTGATATTTTTTTCCAAATACATGCAATAGTTTTCAAAAAAGAGACTTCAAAAAATATAAAAACGGTTCAAAACAATCTGTCGGTGTTTCTCGTTATTCAAAATATTTATATTATTTTAGAGATGCCCTTAGTTTAGTAGTCGATCAAGAAGTAGTCAAAGAAATGGATTGGTATTTATTTTTTAATAAGGTGTGTATTATTTGCTAAGGACGGACTATACAATATGAGTTGATATATCTGATATCTTCGTTGTTAATAGTTTGGTAAGGATGTGACAGAAACTCAAATATTAAATGCAACGTAAACAAGTATATATTTTATAAGCTAAAACATACACAACCACATCATAAACAAATTATTCGTGCAATATACGAAACGTTAAGTTGACTAACACTCTAAAATAAGTTACAGTAAATAATATATCTGAAAATAGCCAATTATTATGAATACAATTTAGAATGAACATTTGGTATGCACTGAACTCCATAATAGATACAAATATAGCCAAAATATTTACACATTGTAAGACCTTAATAATTAAAATACCTACCTTACAAATAATGGACAATAAGATACTTGTACAATTCGAAATTTATATAAACCAACACTACATACATCAATATAGAAAAATGTACCGATATTATTTGAGTGGATATTACAGCTGGGTTTGTTAACATGGGTATACGTGTTCTCTTAACTCGTTCTAGGGTTAGTGTTGACACATTCAATAATCCGTTTAATGAAGTGCCAAGTGTACATGGCACCTGTATTGTTTCCTTATATAATTATCACCACTGTATTACAATACTTCTAATCATATCACTAGGCACGTAATTATGTTAGTATATAATGTAGGTATTACACGATGGACAAATGTAGGGCTAGTTGCCGTGTCAAAATATTCACATATTAGAATTAAATAACACAATATTCACATTATATTCTGTTAAGTAACAATATCTTAACCTAGCTTTATAAACTAGTCACAAATCCGTTGTCAGTTACAGCCTGTATTTGTGTTAGGATAGTTTAGCTTTTGGACAAAACAATATTCGACACTTAGAGCATACATTGCAGATTGGAAAGTGAAGAAAAATACATCTGAATAATTTTAAAACATGATAGTTAATTTAAGTTTAAAAATAACTATCTAGTACAGAGAATATATACTATGGATTGTATTGAGACATGTGAATAAAAGGTACTAAAAACAAGTGATTTATTTAAAAGGCTTTTTTAAAAACAAGCTTTTATGACTTGTTACAAAAAAATAACTTGAAGCCCTTTCATTTGATATCCATATTGGGTGGGTTGTTCAGAAATATGTACATCGCTATTTTGTTACGGCGGCCATTTTTAATTAATAATAATACCGATTATATGTAATTGCCTTGTCATCAGAACCAAAGGTAATTTAAATTCCAGCTAAATCGGGAAGTGGATCAAATTTAACTTGCAAGATTTGATTACAGACAAACATCGGGACAGGTGAACTTAATTAAAGCCTGTAAAAAAACATTGTTTTAAGAAACTATGACAGTAATTATTATTCTTTTAGGCACCCGATTGAAGCATCCTTTACATTTTACATTACAACGTTAAATTTGACACGCGACAGACAATATATACTCTAAGATTCGAAGTTTCATGAGCGTAGTCTAGTTTGACGACAATTTTCAGTACAACTATGTATTTATCAGCTCTATATTTATCTCTATATTCTTAATTATTACAATTGGCAGTTTTAAACAGGTTAAAATAAATGTGGTCTTCTCCAATTCGTATAGCTTGTAAATTGCAGGAAATTCTGAAGCTTCACTGCAGATGAGGTACACAGTGGATATAGTTTTCTTTTTACGTTTCTACTTAAGCGTTAATTACAGTTTATATGGAATTAAAAGAGCGGTATCTAGCGTCTGTCTAGGATAACTCATGCAATTGCATACAAATGATAATGTTAAGCTTGTAAAAAGTCGAAAAAGAACGCTAGATCCACTGACGGGTAGAACTTATTCAAAATTATCTATAGAATTAGTGGTAATCAAATATAATTTATAATGGTTTTGCCGTTTTTTTGACCTTAAATTTAACTGTGACAGCAAACACCATAGTCAAAAGAAATTTACACACGTGATTTTCCACACAATAGGGTTAGTATTCGGGTTCGTGCCAGACTGAAATATTTTACATCTTATCAGTCAGGGAAGAATCATATTAAACCGGGCCGTGTCGTGTACGGGGCCCGGACTGGGTACGGATTTGAAACGTTAAGGTGGCGACTGACCTGTAACATTTCGCCGTAACGTTACGTTACGCCGAAATTTTACATGTCAGTACAGCGAGCGGCGCGTGCTCCACCAAGCATCGTCGCGAGCGCATTTGTTAATCGGGTATCACAGTTTCGAAGTGTCATTGACAAACGTTGAAGATGAAATAGGACCAGGATAAAACTCTGTTGTTTATTGAAAAATATAAAGAAATGACTATTTTATCCTACTAATATTATAAACGCGAAAGTTTGTAAGTATGGATGGATGGATGTTTCTTACTCTTTCACGTAAGAACTACTGAACGGATTTGGATGAAAGTTTACAGTAATATAGCTTATACATCAGAATAACACATAGGCTACTATTTGCCGCGATAACCGACATACACGCGGGCGGAGCCGCGGGCAACAACTAGTGGGACATACATTTACGATGAACCACGCGTTATATTTCTGTTTAAGTACAAGTTTGAAATCCAATGACGTTTTTTTTCTTGATTAAGGAGTAAGAAATAATTTAATAAAATCACAGAACCCAAAAACACCACTTCGTTATCCGACATTTTGAGTACCAATGAAATCTCATGCTGAAGGTCAGTCAGGTAATGCCGTAAAGTAACACGCTCGCCATGAATGTTACGTTACGGGCAAATGCTCAAGTCAGCCGCCGGCTTTACATTTCGTATGAAGCAGTTTATATCATGGGCCTACGCCCTACCCCCCTCTAGGTAGGTTCAAACCCTCCAACCTCCCCCTCGAAATGTTTTTACACTATTGATATTTTTTACACCTCTCATTTTTTTCATAATAATATTACGGTTAAAGGTACATAGTCAATTTATTATCTTGAACCGAAACTAAAACCTGGCTACGCCTGTGGTTTGTATTGTATAGTGCATGATCCGTGTCCCGTCTCAACCCGGCTATTAACATACGACGCCGGCTTCGACCCGGTCTATTATAAATGTTCCCTTAACCACATTGAGTGAGGGGACGGCCAGCCGTTGGAGTGTGTCCTCAGGCGATGGAGCAGGAGTTCCGACCGGTGCAGTTCAGGCGGGTGTGGTGCGAGTGCTTCGGAGCCCGAGCTCTGTGTCGGCTGGGCGCGGCGGATATCGCGTACGACTTGAGGTGGGACTTCAGTGCGGTCGGTAGCGGTAACCGCTCCAGGCCATACACGGAGGTACGCGCCACTATCGCTCGACAACAAAGCTCCTGCAGACTCAGGACTGTAATAAAAGATATTGTTGTAGAATATTGTTTAAAGAGTAATCAATACTAGTGGACGCCAAGTGGTTAAAATTCCATTATATTTTTTGTTTCTTAGCTCCATATAAACTTTAACTGTGCTAAATTTTATACTCCTTCATTTGCATAATTTTCGTAATGATCACAAAAATATTAACAAAAAAAAACCGACTTCAATCTGGACCAAATTTAAATGGGACCACACGGGAAGCACCAGCTTTTAATTAAAAAAAGAATCATCAAAATCGGTTCACCCAGTCGAAAGTTATGAGGCAAAAAATATTTTTTTTAAATACAGTCGAATTGAGAACCTCCTCCTTTTTTTGAATCGGTTAAAAAGGGGTACAAAGTTTTTTTTAGTATTAACATCAATATATTATATAATAACGATTAATCACCCTATAATGACAACCCGTCACGATACATCAATTCTATCGATATCTATAAGATACTGATTCAATAACATATACATTTGTTTTGCATCTCTTATCTATCATTCCAAAACATTATTCGGTTAAAAATATTCTCAGGCGATTGTCTTGTTTTACCATTAGCAAACGAGTCATGAATTCGGTATGGAATTTAGTTTTAGACACTTTTGCGTTAAGACCTTCCTTGTAATAGCGACCCTATAAGATTCAAAACTAGATGGGCATCACACACAGCTCATATGACTTTAAAATGACTATGAATTTTAATTAATATAATATCAAAACTGGCTCACCTTTGTTACTTCTCCACAGTCTCTCCATACCATTCCGGTGCAGGGCCATCCGCGATAGTTCGCAGAAACTTTCTCTGATGTTGAAATCGCACAGTGGACTGACTTCAAAAAATGCCATGTGATTTTTAGCAGCATATTGTTCTGCATCACGTTCTTGCACCTGCCGCTTGAACGCTAAATGGAGACGATTACCCACTAGTACTTTTGGCACTCCTGGAGCATGCTGTAAGAAAATATACACAAATATATTCAATACTAATATTATAAAAGTGAACTCTGTCTGTCTGTTTTTTACGTTTTACGAAGGAAATAGACTTTTTACGAAAGCGAAGCTAAGTAAAGCTAGAATCCTTAGATATTATAAAACAAAGTCCTCCGCCGCGTCTGTCTGTCCGTTTGTTCGCGATAAACTCAAAAGCTGTTGCACGGATATTTATGCGGGTTTTACTAATAGATAGAGTGGTTCTTGAGGAAGGTTTTCGTATTTAATTTGTTTCTTTTTTAGTATATAATATATATCTTAATATATATATTTCTTGTGTGCGTGTGTATGTGACTGAACTCCTCCTAAACGACTGGACTAATTTTGATGAAATTTTTTGTGTGTGTTCAAGGGGATCTGGGAATGGTTTAGATTCACAAAAACGACTGGACCGATTTTGATGAAATTTTTTGTGTCTAAAAAAAAAGCAAAACAACGTTTGCCGGATCAGCTAGTACTATATATATAATTTATATAGTATAAAATAAAACGATATTTGTTGAAGACACCGAAAAAATTAAGCCGCGTATCTTCTCAGAGTAACATAAGCTATATTATATTTTCCGTAAGGAACCCGTGCGAAGCCTAAGGATTACTAGTTACATATAAAAGTAATTCTTAAATTGTTTATATTTTTAATTTCCGAACTAGATGGTTTTTTCTGTATATTCTTGTATTAATCTTGAATGTGGACAGATATGTATCTGGCTAGGATATTTTAGGTGAGACTGTTACTCATATAAATACACAAAAATATCCAGTAAATATTATTAAGTATGGATAGCAAAAAAGTGCTTTCTAAATATACCAACCTTTTCAACCTCTTCAAGCCACCTGTCGATACTGTCAAAGGACCATTTGTTGGTGATGTCATAAACAAGAAGTATTCCTTGCGCGCCGCGTGAATATGAACGGATTATAGTACAGAAGCGGCCTTGTCCTGACGTATCCCATAGTTGTAATTTTACTCTCTTCCCATCTAATAATATAGTTGTTGTCTTATATGCTGTAAAAGGGCAATGATGGTATAGTACCTAGCTTTAGCTTTTTCGTGACAGTCATTTTTTGAGTGTCGTAAGAGCCGACTAAATGACAAAATCAGTGCAAGGAGGAAGTCTTGAAAACAAACCCTTTACTAACCCGTCTGGCCAGCCTGGTATAGTACGCCAAAGCTTCCTTGCTAAGGAGAGCCTAAGTTCAGCAATGGACTGTAAAAGGTTGTTGTTGATGATGATGAAATAGTTTTTTGATAAAGCATATACATGGTATTGTTACAAGTAAATTTTTAACAAAAACCGACTTCAAGGTTCGACTCGATTTCTCTTCGATGCCATAATCAGATCTTAGTGTCCTTATCATGGTACCACTGTTAGGATATCTCCATTCCATTAAAAAAAGAATCATCAAAATCGATTCATAAACGACGAAGTTATCCGCGAACACACATAAAAAAAAAACATATAATACGGTCGAATTGAGAAACCTCCTCCTTTTTTGAAGTCGGTTAAATAGAGAATGCAAATTTAACAAAATATTACCAACCCATCTGGCCAGTGCGATTTAGTAGGACAAAACCTCTTTTCTAAGGAGAGGTATATGTGGTAAACAAGGAGACAGGTCACCTGATGGTAAAGTTCCTAAAGGGGTAGTGACCTCTATTAGCTCATTCAGCGAAAATATCAAAAGAATTGTCTAACCAAGACCAGAGTTCAACCGTTCAAGACAGTTTAATTTTTCCTGAAACTTCCTGTCTGGTATGTTTGAAGGCCACTCGTACGGATTCTTGTGTACAGGAGTTACAGTAGTGGGCGTGAACTCCAATACGCAATCAGAATCATAACGAACATAATATAAATATAAATGCTCTATTTCTAAAAGTATTAGATTTATTTTTCTTGGGACAATAATTTTCATACATTAATTTTTTAAGTATTTTTGTTTTTTTTTCGCAATGAGTGGCAACCACTTCTCTTGGATTCTACTCATGCTTTTCATCAGGCAGAAAAGAGTCACTTTGGCAGGCTTATCTATATAAAACTGAAGAGTTTGTTTGAACGCACTAATCTCAGGAACCACTGGTCCGATTTGAAAAATTCTTTCAGTGTTGGATAGTACATTTATCGAGGAATGCTAAAGGCTATATATCATCACGCTAAGACCAATAAGAGCGGAGCACCAATGAAGAGTATTACAAAAACGGGGGCAATTTTTTACGCTACGGGCAATAACAGACGTAAACGACGTTGCGTGGGTCAGCTTAGCATATGCATAAACACTCGAGGCGCTGGGCTTACGGGTGGCCCTGGACAAGACGGAGGCCCTATTATTTCATGGGCCCCGTCGTGGTCCACCCCCCGGCGCCTCCATAGTGGTCAACTCGGTCCTCGTACCGGTTCGGGCCCAGATGAGGTATCTGGGCCTGATCCTCGACGGTAGGTGGCTCTTCGACGAGCACTTCCGACAGCTTGGTCCGAAGCTGGTCGGCGCTGCCTCCGCCCTTGGGCGACTTTTGCCCAATTTGGGTGGAGCCAGCGTCGCAACGAGACTCCTATACACGGGGGTTGTCCGGTCGATGGCGCTGTATGGCGCACCGGTGTGGGTGGCGGCTCTGACTGCCCTAAATAAGGCTCGCCTCTGGCGGCCTCAGAGGGTATTGGCAGTCAGAGCCATACGCGGATACCGCACGGTGTCGACCGAGGCGGCATGCGCCTTGGCCGGAACACCCCCGTGGGATTTGGAGGCGGAAGTGCTCGCCGAAGTTTATCGACGGGTGGCTGAATATCGGGCGGAGTATGGCTATCGCCCTCCGCCCGAAGAGGTACGCGAGTGGCGTGAAGCCGCCCGTCGAGCCACTATGGCTAGATGGTCGTTCCGGCTGGAGACTCCACGTGCTGGCTTTGCCGCCGTGGAGGCTCTCCAGCCGGTCATCCTCGAGTGGGCAGGGCGGCAGCACGGGACCCTTTCCTTCCGACTGACGCAGGTCCTTTCCGGGCACGGTTGCTTCGGGAAGTACCTGCACTCGGTCGCTAGGAGGGAATTGAGTCCCGCCTGCCACCACTGCGACTGCAGTGAGGACTCGGCCCAGCATACGCTGGCGATCTGCCCTGCATGGGCGTCGCAGCGCCGGGCCCTCACTGCAGTCATCGGAGGAGATCTCTCGCTACCGGCCGTCATACGCTCCATGGCCGGTAGCGATAGCAGTTTTACCGCGGTCGCAACCTTCTGCGAAGAAGTCATCTCGCAGAAGGAGGTGGCGGAGAAGGCCCGGGAGGATGATATCCACTCGGACCCAATCCGCCGCCGGCGAACCGGGCGGCGGAGGCGCGCCTATCAGCGCCTCATGCCGCCCTGAGTGTGGCCGCGGATGGTCGGGACGGGCTTTCCCCTCCATCCGCTCCAGTGGCCAGCCGCGAGGGGGCGACGTACGCGTGTGCCGTACGTCGCCTAAATAGAGAATTTTAACAGCAGACGGTGCCCGCTTCAGTGCGGGCAAGCGCTGGGAGGGGTCCGGACGTGTTAATAACTGCAGTTCCCGGATTCCTCCCTTCACAGGCGCAGAGTGGCACACCGTGTGGTTTTAGTCGGTTCGAGTCCGACACACCGCCCCGCCGCAAGCCCCGGTGGGGTGACGGTCCGAGGGGATTTCCACACGTTAAAAAAAAAAAAAAAAAAAAAAAAAAAGCATATGCATAAACACTATCAATTAAAAGGAAAGGTCTAAATTAGAGATGCCACGAATAGTTATTCGGCCGAATACCGAATATTCGGCGAGGCTCTTGGCCGAAGCGCCGAATATTCGGCTACACTTAGTACTTTCCGTGGGTGTCAAGTCACAACTCGTAAGCTACGAGTTTAAACTTGCATCGCTGAAGTAGTACGTAGGCGCGGGTAGTATTGTTTCATTGGTGATTAGGTCGCGATCGTGTCACAACACGCTTTATTTGTTGATGTTGGTGTACTAAATATTAATTTTAATGTGATTGATTACCTTGAGAAATGTCACCATTTGTTAAAAGCTAAATTGTTAAAAGTTAAAAGCTAAATAATGTAAATAATAAATAAATATTCCGGACATCTAACACAACGCCATCTAGTCCCAAGATAAGAAGAGCTTGTATTATTGGTACTAGACAACTGATATAAAAACATATATACTTTTTTGTAAATAGATACATATTATACATACAAAACATCCAAACTCCGAACAAACATTTGCAGATTATACAAACATTTGGTCCGTCCCGGGAATCGAAAACGAGACCTCAACCACAGCAGTGAATAACCATAATAATCATCATATATCCAACCCTTTCAAAATTTGCTAAGATTTAATTATAATCTCCCGGTAGCAGTGTATACTGAGCGGTTGTTTTCGGAAGCAGGAATAATTTATGAAAAAAAACGCAATCGTCTGCTATCGACAAATACTAAAAAAAAAATATATTCAACATAACCTACCACTGGTACATTTTAAATATTAATATGTTAATTTGTCTGTTAAATAAACATCTTTGTGAGTATTATTTTGAGTTTTTTCTTTATGATATTGCTATTTGGTATTCGGCCGAATAGTTTGCAATATTCGGCCGAATACCAAATAACGAAAAAAAGTGTTAGAATACCGAATAGTTGCCGAATATTCGTGGCATCTCTAGTCTAAATATATCAGGTACAACAAGTTGATCATAATGTAAATGTGTACTAACAATCTAACTCTAAAGTTGGGACTGTGTTTAATGTTACACAGATGGTTATGTGAACAATGCTGTATAATTTCCTAAGGTATGCAAATCAAGCAATCAAGCTTAGATGTATTGATTCTATCATAAATTCCAGGTTCAAATGATAATGCTTACGAATACTAGAGCAGAGCAAAGCATTGATGAATAAGCATAAATACAATGTGTATGTGTTTAAAATTAACAAATACTTTGCTCTCAGAATATCCTATTATTATTATTATAAACGCGAAAGTTTGTAAGTATGGATGGATGGATGTTTGTTACTCTTTCACGAAAAAACTACTGAATGGATTTGGATGAAACTTTACAGTAATATAGCTTATACATCAGGATAACACATAGGCTACTATTTGCCGCTATAACCGACATACTCTAGCAAAAACTAGTATAAGAAATATCTAGCCACTCCCTAGTTTAAATAAGATTAACGAAAAGAAATTCGTTCACCTGCGGTTTTTGTTACTTTGGAATATTATTATTCTCTATTTCATTGGGTTTAAATTTGTCCCGTAACCCTATATACCGTAATATATTCCTATAGCACTAAGTAAGATGTCAAAAGAACCTATACAAGTACTACCGGCATGCTATCATAGCCAGTTTGACATATTACAAAAGTGATGTGAAATGACTATTAAAAAGGTTTAATTTTATGACTAACTGCACGTCACTATTGACAATAAAGAACAGCAATTTGCTCCTTTAAATGTAATTACTATTAATACAAAACTTTGATTTGACAAACGTCAATCCGGCCATCATAGCATGCCGGAAGAGTAACTCATGGCAGTTTAAGTAGGTGAAGTTCATAAACTAGGTTTTAATTATCCACTGCTGGACATAGATTCTTACTACACCCACGGGATGAATAGCGGTGGTGGTGACACTGTTTATTTTTAGTCCATCACCACATAGATATGCTAACTTAAAACTTTTAATTTATTTATTCCATAATTCAAATTAGGTAATAATGGAAACTCACCACTACCACTACAAAATGGTGAGTCAGCTGATCCATCCTCCAAGTCTTGAAGAATTTCTTGTTTACCAACATCAGAATCTCCTACTAATAAGACTTTCAACAGGTAGTCATAAGATTTTGGTGCTGCCGGTGGTCGTCCTGAAATAGCATATTCATGAATTTATCATACATATACTCTAAGATCAAATAAAAAAAGGTAGATAACGCAGGGCCTAGTTCTTGTTGAAGCAAAAAAAGTAGCGTAGTTCCAAGTAAACACACGCATTAGTGCACTAACTATGCTTTACACTACGCTACTTTATGACAGTATCGTACAAGTATGGACAACTTGTATGATACTAGGGTTAGAGTACTGGTAGTTGACCATGTACCTTTAGTTGACCACTCACATGCATAAGCCAATAAAATAAGAATTCACAGCATATTTTTAAACTGATTCCACATTTAAATACAATACTGCATTATGTGTATCAAAGTGCGCCAATTCCACATTTGCCTTTTTGCAATATTATACACGGCCATCATTTTTATGTTGAGTGACGCAGTGTAAACATGTTCTTTGACTATTTACCAATTTTCATAACAATTACACTTAAATGTAAAATAATAGGAACTCATTAACCTTGTTTATGGTAACTATTTTGATATTCTTATTTGTTTTAGGATTACTTAAGGTAACAATGTATTTAAAATATGGTCATCTGGAGGGTCAGCTACTGATGCTAAATAGGGTCATCTACTAGTTTTAACATGGTCAATTACTAACTGAAATTGTTAAATTCATTTTTATTTCTATTTATATTTAATTTATAACTGTACAAGAAAAACATTGCTTATGCTTAGATAAAATACTTTATCAGAATTTACAAAGATAAACTGATTGAAATCGAAATAAAATTCAGATAAAGCATGAAAAAAGAAAACTTTGTGACCTTATGGGGTCATCTACTGGTGCTCTTACCTTAAGCATTACTAAGCGCTACTGAACATTGCACTAAATGAAAAATTAATGTGGATTGCATGGGATTGTTTTCTACTTTGTATCTGTTTCTCTAATAAATGAAAATTAAACCTTAATGGTCCATTGGTGTACTTAGGCCTCTCCTTAAAAAGTTTTGACCCACCAACCGGTAAGTATAGGGTTATCATACAAATGCACATACTTACATAACAATACAGTATTTAGAACAATTTATTTACTATAGTTCTATATAAATTATAAAGTATAAACATGTCCAATAAGAAGCTTTATGTATGATATATTTGAATTAACATACAATTTTATTTCATCATACTGATTGCTCAACAATTGTATTAGATAGTCTTTTGAATGTTAATGTGCTAAATAAGGTTTAACTAAACATCAATATTAGTATAATATCTACTAAATTCATTACCAAGAAATTGTCAAGCATTAAAACCCTTTGAAATTATCTATACACTTAAAAAATTATGTGAGGTAGTTAACTTGTGTCGTTAAAACTAAAGAATAATGATATTCAAACATTTCTTTCTTGATCTATTTCACGCAGAACATACTGTGCAAAATGTTGATTGATTGTTAATGAAAATGCTTCCTATTTAATAAAAGAAATGTTTCTTTTCTCGGAACTTTTAAAGTTGTGCAATTCCAAATAAAACATTTGCCAGTATTTCTTTAAGTAATTAGGAATAGGCTCTATACAAATGTATTGGAATTATGTATGAATTTACATCATGTTTACAAAAAAGCTGATAATAATGAGATTATTATTACTTTGTCTAATTTTTACATGAAATTACATCTGAAATACTTTGAAGTTGAGCTTGTTTATTTAATGAGATTTAATGACAAACACTATTTACTATTTTTTAATTAATTAATTCACCAACCTGTCCTTTGATGGTGTGATCTGGGCAACGTCGTACTTCCGTTTTGCGCAGCGTGACTAGTCCCTTGTTGGGTCGTCGCTACCATTCCAGAAGAAGGATACATAGTCATGGTGAACACAATATTACTCGCCTGATCTCCAGGTGGTATAATATACCACACACGAGCTTATACATAATACAGGCGAAATTTAGCCGTTTTGCGGATCCATGTAAGTAAACTTTCACAAAATATTAAGGACAATTCAATCCACAGTTTGCAATATTCTGTTTATCAAAACAAGAATTCCACTTTTTCTTTGATCTGCCAATTAAAATAACATACGTTTCTGTAAGCAAGGTCGTTAGCTATTTCAGTTTATATAGATCTTTAGTCAAGAATTTCCTTTTAACTGTATTCCAAATAGTGTCTATAAAAATATTTGCACCATTTATTTACACTCTTAATTACATTTTATTTGCATTATCGACACAAAAACAACCCAATTTTCACGAAAATATGAATGAACTGTTGAGTGAACTGAACTGAATCTGATTATGGTGAATGATTGAATGATGAACGAAATGAATAATGTATGGAATCTAAATTGGGAACTAGGGGTTTTGAGTTCCTGATATTCTTGATATTTTTATAAACTTAATTTACTGACAGCTCATTTCGATGGAAAGACGATTCTATCATTTCTATCTTTAAAAAGTTACTGTTACTGGGCCCTAATCTATTTTTAATACTTATCTGGTAAGCACACCCTGAAAACAAATGTAAACAGATTAATATCTTTCGAATAAATCTATCTGTCACTGTCGAGTCAACAAATCCATTTTAAATCATTCATCGGTTTACTACATCGTACTCCATATTACACTGTACTAAAGTTTTAAATGTGATAGTATTAGTTCATATATTTTTACTTTTAGTATTACATAGTTTGCGCTGTTGTTTATTACTTTCTATTTATAGAAATGATTTGTATAAAAACTCTCACGAAAGCTCCGCTAATTTCTATTTCCTAAAAATATTATGGGCTATAGTGTAATATAGTAGTAGGTACCGATATTAAAATGCTCTTAGTAATAGAAATGTAGGTCCATTTTTATAATTTGGTAAACGAAAGGTGAAATAAAATACAACATATTCTATTAAAAAATATATTCTTGAGTGTAACATTACGTAATGGGAGATTCTTATACATAACAAGACTTATTTATAAAAGGCACTTAATTACAATAATGCTTACGTACTAATAACAATAAATGCATTCGAGGAACCAATAATATGTACTTTTAAATTAGTACATGTCAAAGCCAGGTAATGGGAATGCCTTGCTGTAGTTTTCGATTTCTTCTTTGAGATTATGAATTTTTGATTTGAAATCGTCACTTTGTTCTATAGTTTTATTGAAATCAGCTAATTTAGGACCTGATATTTTGGTGACCTCTTTCGCAATTTTAAGTGCTTTGTCGATGTAATCAACCACTCTGTCGATGTCTGCCTCTTTTAGACCTCTGGTTGTAAGTGCTGGGGTACCTGAGAATTTAATAATGCAATTTGTATTAGGTAATTTGATGAAACAGTGAATCCAGCGATATAGTTAAACATTGTTAGAGTTTATTATAACATTTTAAAAACTTTGAATGCCACCCTTCTTATTAAAATAATAAGTTTTTGTAATGTTGAAATCAGTTACTTCCTTAATAACTTTTGTTTTATATGATTATAAACCGTCAAGGTTGTATTTTTTTTTGGAGGAACTGTGATTTAAACAACTTAAATATTATCATATTCTACCTGTCGAAATGGTTAACAGTTTTAATAATGATCTCTTTTAAGAGCCAATTTTTCAGGTATCCATACTTATTTATAAATTCGAAAGTTACTGTTTGTCTTTTGCGCTTTCAGGGCTAAACCACTGCACAGATTTCAATTAAATTTGGCATGGAAATACTTTGAATCTTGAGAAGGTTATAGATTAGTCTTTGCCACGATAACCGATATGTTCTTTATATTTTCACATTTAAAGAATATTTGAACTTACCAAGTCTAATACCGCTGGGGCTCAACGCGCTTTTGTCTCCAGGCACTGTGTTCTTATTACAAGCGATACTGCACAATTCCAGGATACGTTCTGCAGGAGCTCCGGTGAGACCAGCGCTTCGCATGTCGACTAGGATCAGGTGGACTTCAGTGCCGCCTGTTGCGATGTCATAGCCACGTGATTTAAGGCCGTCACATAGTCGAGCGGCATTCTTTACGACCTACGTAATAGAAATAAAACAATGGAATTTTTTTTCAGTTAAATGTGTAAATAAAGGCGAAATATTTCTAATCTTGGTCACTGTGCAAATTTTTATATACATACAAGCAACGAAATGCACATTATAGAACTTTTAAAGTAAGAAAATTACCTTAAAACAATTATTTAAATGGATTTTTACCCGACTATGGCAAAGTAACCGTGGGAGAACCACGCTTCGGCATGAATGGGCCGGCTCGACCGGAGTGATGCCACGGCCTCACAGAAAACCGGTGTGAAATAGCGCTTGAGCTGTGTTTCTCTGAGTGAGAGAGGCTACCGGAGGCCCATACCCTAACCCCTCCCCACATCCCTTTCCCCATTCCTCAAAGGCCGACAACGCACTTGTGACGCCTCTGGTTTTGCGGGTGTCCATGGGCGGTGGTAATCGCTTACCATCATCTGATACGTTTGCTCGTTTGCCCCTATTCCATAAAAAAAAGTCAGAAGGCAGGGTAACATTTTTGGCAATCTATATAATAATATAATAAATTCATTATTTTCTAAAAAGTAGCGCCTAAACTACTGGACCGACTCAATAGATTCGTAATAATCGCCTGGGTAACATAAGCTGTTTATTTATTGAAAGTTTTTACATAGTCGGGTCATAGTTTTATAACCTTTTTTGTTAGTTTTTATTAAATGAATGTAATTTTTTATTCTACTCACCTGCTTTTGATATTCAACGAATTCGGGAGTGGTGGCTTGTTTCATAGCGGTTGCGATAGCAGCAATAGCATGATTGTGTGGACCACCCTGGAGTCCCGGGAACACAGCTTGATTGATTTTGCTCTCGAGGTCATACAAAACCTTTGTACCGTTAGCTTTGACTGAGCGCACTCCCTTCCGGAAGAAAATGACACCAGCACGAGGTCCACGGAGTGTTTTATGGGTGGTAGTCGTAACAATATCACAGTATTCGAAGGGACTGGGAATTACACCTGAATACCAAAAAATACTTATTTATTTAATTAAGAAGTTCCGAAGAATATCCGAGCTTAGAATGGCGTGTTTTTAATGCGTTTGAAGAATGCGTCCTTTCCGACAAAAACTCTACGCATGTCATTTAGCTAATATTGTGACTAGTTTGTATTGTTACGAATAATAATAATCTTCAAGCCTTATCTGCGCACACAAATACACACACTTCTTAGGCAAGGAATAATGGACTTTATTTCTATATGCATAGTGTCGGATATCCATTGGTTGTTGCCTAATTATTAATATTCGATTATTTTTATTAGCGTTTTTACTAGACGACTCTCGTGTATTATCGTCGTTTCTAGAAATGGAAGAGTAATAATAATATGAGTATAAATAGAGCGTCTCGCGGGCCGCAGGCAGTTCAGTTCAGTTTGAGCTATAGTGAGATAAACATCGAAGTGATATCAGCGATCAACCTAGCGACCTCGGCGACCGTTGAGGATTGTAATTCAGAGTAGTATTTTGATTTTAATAAAGTCTCTTTAACACGTCAAAAGGCTTTTTTCTCGAATAAATCGAACCCTAACCCGTAACAGTATGTTTTTTTTTGTAAGTATTTATGTTTTGGTTTTGAATAATATTTTGATCTATTCTTTTTAAAAATTTACTCCACCCTGCCCTCCCTTTTATAATGAACTGTTTAAAAAAATGTTAATCGTGCTCCATCAAGCTAGATTACACAGGTGGAGAGAGGCATCAAGAGCCCGTGTGCAATCATTAGTCTAGCGCCCTTTAGTAAGTGTAGCACCCTTTAGTACGTGTAGCGCCCTCAGTAACTGTAGCGCCCTTTAGTAAGCGTATGGCCCTTTAGTAAGCGTATCGCCCTTTAGTAAGCGTATCGCCCTTCAGAAGCGCGCGGATTAATTAAAAGTGTCGCGCACTGCGCCCGTAACACCGCTGCGCCCGTGTGCACCGCACACTCTGCACTATAGATAATGAATGACGCCCCTGCAGGTGGACCACGGGCAATAAACGCTTATACCCTGTAAATGTTCATCATGACGCAGTACACATTTTAACGCTATTTTGCCGCCAAAACAGGTGGACCTGCCTACGCTCTGGGTATGAAGCTATAAGTATATAGTGAATTCGATGAGTGGTCCCAAATTCGAAGGGTGCAAGGAGCCCACTTTTACACTCATACCTATATACCATCGAAACGCAAAGAAATGCATCGATAACACCGTCTTTAAAGAGAAAGAGGCAACTTCTAGGATTTGTACTTTTTCTGTAGCATAAAGTATGAATGATATTACTCATTCTGTACAAGTATTTAGATTTAGGTAATAAATGAAATATAAATGTGTATGTATTATATACCTGCAGCAACTAGTCCAGAGATGTGCGCCATATCTGCCATCAGATATGAGCCATTTTCGTCTGCTATCTGTCGGAACCGCTTGTAGTCGAGGCACCGTGAATAGCAACTCATGCCAGCTATGATCAGACGAGGTTTAAACAGCCGGGCCGTCTCGGCTAGTTTGTCATAGTCAATAAAACCGGTCTTTGGGTTCACCTAAGATCAGACATAACCAAATGACAAAGTGGTTTTTAGACTATTTAAACCTTAAACAGCAATAACTTTGTACCTCTTTTTACGAAGATTATGCAAACAGAAGAGTATGAAATGTAGAATCGTTAACGTTTATACAGAGAAGTGCTAATTTTTTTTCATTTTTTATTAACTGCCTTGTTGGTCTAGTCAAGTCTAGTGGTAAGCGTAAGCAACTACAGATCAAGAGGTCTCGGGTTCGATTCCCGTGTCGGACTTTTCTTACAAGAAATTCTTAAAAGCAGCCCGGAGTATGGAAGATGGCGGTGTTTCCCGCCAGAGCCTTGGAGATCGGAGAGCACGTTAAGCCGTCGGTCCCGGTTGTCATGAAAATCTATGGCAATCGTTATTGGGAAGTCAGTGCCCTCAAATGTACTGACAACTAGTTAAAGCTTCGAATTCAGTTCCCCCTCAGGGTTGCAGATGTCCGATGCCAGTCGTGCCGTGTAAAAATTGATATTTAGGTAAACTCGGTTGAACAAGTAGCCGACCCCAATTAATCTTGGGAATAATAAAGGTAGTAGTATTTTTTATAGGTGCTTTAGTATGTTATATATTTAGTAAAAGTAATTGGTAGGTAGTAGAGCCACGCTGATTTCAGCACGAATGGGCCGGCTCGACCGGGGCGGTACTACCCTCGCACAGAAAATCAACGTAAAATGACAGCGATCGTGCTGTCGTGTTTAGTTGGTGAGTGCGAGACCGGAGGCCCAAATAGTCTAGTCAACAAGTTCCATACTTGTTGACTGGACTAAAAGATGCAGCAGCATCACTAGGCCGCCATGGTGTGGGTCGCCATACTGCATTGTCTGCATTCGCAGTGAATATGGTGACCACCACTCTTGGATTCTGCTTATGCTTTCCATCAGGCAGAGTAGAGTCATTATGGCGGGCCATACATAAAAAAAAAAAAAAAAAGGCTGAAGGTCAATTTCGACCACTGGGGGACCATTATTTATTTTAAAAGAGTAAAGAAAGATATGGCTATTAAATGATATTCTTTAAATTCAAGACAAAGAAATTGTTCTGTTCAAAGTACAATTAGTAATTATTCATTTAATTGCATAGTAGACTGCACCTCTTCAGTAACAAAACATGTATATTTTTTTCGAGTTTATAACTGTACTTAGCTAATATTTTAAATTTTATTTTAAATTTATTTATTATTAAATGCGTAATAATTATTTTGATTTGATCATTTCTCATTATCTGTTGTTTTCCATACTTCAAGGTTGTTTTAGTAGTAAAAACACAGACGTATAAAGAGAAGCAGACTAAACATAATTATACGCACACATTAACCATGTAAAAAAATATCGTTGTCACTTTCACTCTAACATAATATTGTATATCTTTATTCCTTTTTTTCCTGTATGGCTACAATAACTCACACATAGACACATCGGAGGTCGTGTTGCGTGCGGCACGTAGCTTGTCAAAATAAGCTACACAACGGCGTGCTGACGTTTGTGCTGTGGTGTTTTTATTTTATTTTGTTACTACAAGCTGCATAGAGAACTAAAATTTAATGGTGAAGTGTTGTGCCCGAAGTGTGACAACGCATCTTACAAAAAATCTCCAGAAATAACCTTCCACCGGTATGTAAATATCATTTTATTATTGTTTGCCTATTTTTTGTATTTAACGTAGTAAACCATGCCTTTTTTCCCTTGACATTAGAAGATACGTTAAGTTCTTTAGAAAAAAAGCTGATGTGACAAGATTACTAAGTGAAATACATAAAATTTTATTAAAAATGTTTCTTGAAGACGTAGTGTGACATTTTAAGTACTAGGGCAACTAACAGGGTCGGACTCGGAACTTATTTTTAGGTGTATTAATATTTTGATATTACCTACTATAGTTAAGCTTGTGTAGCGTCGTCGGTGAAGCAGAAAAAAACGTATGTTGTAATACTCAATAAACCTCTTTTTACAGATTCCCAAACAATGAAGACTTAAAAATCCTTTGGATTAAAAATCTTACTAAAAAGGACTGGCTGCCTAAATCAAGCACATTTTGAATCGCATTTATTATCCAGAAGAGGCTACCGCACAATTTTGAAAACTGTTTGGGGGATTTTAAAATACTTGTTGATAAAAATGGCAACCATATAAATTTTGAATAAATAATAAAAAAAAAAATTCATTTTTTTTTAATAAACTTTTCAAATTAGATTTTTTTTTAATGGAAGTAAGATAGTAAATTCTGCCCGTAAAACAGATTTTGTTGGTTTTATTATATTTTTAAATAATGTAATGAGCGTATTTAAAGGTTTGTATAACAGTGGTGGTTTAAAATTCTTATGTACATACTAGCTGACCCTGCGAACTTCGTACCGCCATATTTATATACAATAATTAGCAATAAATTAAAATTGCGACAATAATTTGAGATTTAAACTATCCTATCTCTCAATTTGGATCGAACTGCACATGGTGTGCAAATTTTATTATAATCGGTTAAGTGGTTTAGGAGTCCATTGAGGACAAACATTGTGACACGAGATTTATATATATTAAGATAAAATTAGTCAAGATCACCTAGAAATGTTTTATGGAAAAATGCGCTCCAGGGGAGGGTTTAATGATAACCCTAATGTCGTATAATTTCAAATAGCATATAAAAAAGATTTGATCGCAACCGAATTACAACTTCGTGAAAAAGGAATTTTAACTGATAGTTTAATACTCAATGTAAGTTCTACTAAATATATTGTGACAATAAACAATAATACGTCGAGTTATGAAAGAAACCAGATAGCGCTGGCTTCAATGAACCACTGACGAAATATATTGTGTCATTGAATTAACGAATTTATTCAAAATATTTTAATTTGCCCCTCGATGAATACACTGACCACGTCAGTACCTACATAGCTGGATTCGTAAGTCGGCGTATCTCAGAAAAACTATAATGTTTTATTTGTCAGGAATTGAAGTGATTGGGGACAAAGATGACTTTTTGCTATCTCTGATTAGTACGAAAGATCGAGGTGGTGTCACATACCCTTCAGTCGCTGTGATAAAAATTATTAGAAAATGCGAAAACTTTTTAAAACTAAATATGAAAAATAAGTCATATTTCCAATTTATTTGCAGTTTTATAAACGACTAGCTTTTACACGCGGCTTCGCTCACGCAGACTTTCATCCCCTGATTTACTGCCTTAGGGGTGGCATTTCAAAAATTCCTTTCTTAGTGCTCACTTACGTTATATAAAGAACCTACATGCAAAATTTCAGGATTCAGTGGTTTGGGCTGTGCGTTGATCTCTGGGTATGACAGTCAGTCAGTCACCTTCCTCTTTTATATATGTAGAAGATGATTGTAATTTAGATTTCTTCCGCTGCGAATTTGTTGATGTAGTGCATGATGCCCTACATTTTCACATTTTATTAAAAACAATTGTGACGTTATCTATACTATTAGATAAAGGTGAAGAGTTTGTTTGTTGTATTAGATAAAGGTGAAGAGTTTGTTTGTTTGTTTGAACGCGCTAATCTCAGAAGCCGCGGGTCCAATTTGAAAAATTCTTTCAGTGTTGGATAGTACATTTATCGAGGAAGGCTATAGGTATAGACTATATATCATCACGCTACGACCAATAAGAACGGAGCACCAATGAAAAATGATTGAAAAACGGGGGGAAATTATCACGCTACGGGCAATAGGAGACGTAAACGAGGTTGCTTGGGTCAGCTAGTATATAGATATAAGGTGTAATCACTATGCTAAAACCAATCTAAGATCGGAACGAAATTATTTCAAAAGAATTGTAATTTTTTAAAAATAAATAAACACTCATCTAAAAGATTTTGGTTTTTATTTTATTTTTTATCACTTACATAACCCAAAAGAAGAACATACAGCTAAACAGAGCTCCAGTTTAAAGGTAACCACTTTCAATCAGGTGGGCCGTGTGCTTGTCTGCCATCTAAGTAGCAAAGAAAAAGTCCTAACAGACGACCAAATTTGGTACGAACCGATCCACCGAAATTGGTACGCTCCGAAGTCCACCGGACATTATATTAATGGTCTTTTTTCGGCATGCAGCATAGGCTCATACACGTGTATTTCGAGTTACAAAATATTAATTTAAAGTGCAATCTTTTATTGCTGAATTCGGCACTGTGTTTTGTGTCTGTGTGAGTAATGTTTGTATGTAGTGTAATTGCCACGCATTTGCATGGGTTGTGTTTAGTCTGCTTCTCTTTATACGTCTGTGAGTAAAAACATCAATAATTTTATCTTTGGAATACACTAGCGATAAAAGCATAATGCTAAGATCACAGGTCAAAGTACTTTGATTGCGTAAATCGGGTGTAACATTACAAATATTTCAATGAAGTTCTTATCATGTCATTATTGTAACAAGTAAAAGTTGTTAGGTTTCTGCAAATCTCATGTAGATTCTTAGAGCATACATACATATTAACATCACCACACAGACTATGTATTGTGGATTTTTTAATCCACACTTAGAGCATACATACATGGAGGGAGCGCTGAACGAGCGGAAAGCGTGATCGGAGTAGAGTCATGCAAACTGATTGAGTGATGTGATGATGACTGAGAGAGACATACTCTAACTAAACTCTGTCTCTCTCTACTCCGATTACGCTTTCCTCTCATTCAGAGCTCCCTCCATGTATGTATGCTCTAAGTGTGGATTAAAGAATCCACAATACATAGTCTGTGTGGTGACAGATTAGGAGTGATAATGTTCTCCTAGCCTATTTCGGTCACGGCGGCTAGTCTCCACGGAGACCAGCCAACTACGCAGTAGACATGACAGTGCACAAGTGTGTGCGCAAACACAGGTGCACTCTCTGTTCCCTCACTCTCACAATCGCGATGGGACGGTTATCCGACACGACCGGGGAAAGATCAGGCGCAGGACCGACAGCTTTACGACCCCAACTTCCAAACTCTGGACTGTTATTAAGCATTTCTTTAATCAGAAAAACTGAATATCACTTTCTGGCCTGACCCGGGAATCGAACCTGAGTCCTCTAGATCGGCAGTCGCATACAGTGTCATAAAAGCCAACTGACTGCATGGTTGACCTAGTGGTTTAAGCAGTCGCCACGCCGCTTTCTAAAGCGCCAAGTGTCGTGGGTTCAAATCCTACACAGGACAACACTTTGTGTGATTCACAAATTGTGTGTGAGCAAACTATACAGGACAATATCACTGCAAAGCGAAGTAAAGCTTAAAAGAAACACTATCCCAACACATCAGTCTAGTAGGCCAAAATATCCTTTCTAAGGAGAGGCGATGTCCAGCAGTGGACTATTATAGGTTGTTGATGTGAATACATTATAATTTTTGTATCATACTTTATTTAATTAATAAGAATTCTTTTTGTACCTAATAAGTTATAGGTTTTAAATTTTACTGACCTTGTATGGCATGCTTTCAAAGAATATGGAAGTTGCAGAGATTTTTTTAGTTGCAGTAAAAAATCCATGGGTAAGATGACCACCGTCTGGAAGATCTAAGCCCATTATTCTGCCATGGGGTTCTACAATACCCGTGTAAACTGCAAAGTTAGCTGGTGACCCTGTAACAAAAAAATATATCATATTTTATGGCTTAGTCTACTTGATAACTTGAATGTCTTTTTTTTATTCTTTCTCTTTTATGTTGAAAAAAAAAACAAAAGATATAATCTTTTGTTTTGTTCTCTGCGGTTAACAGATGTATTTTATTTATTTCTATTTAAGAAACCGATAGGGCCACAGTTTACAAATTAAAAAAAAAAGTACCTGAGTATGGTTGGACATTGACACCCCAATCGTCTGACTTTAATTTGTAAGCTTCAAGAGATCTATTCTGTGCTAAAATTTCTATTTCATCAATATATTCATTGCCTCCATAATACCTGTAGCAAAAAAAACATATATACATTATTTAACTGTAATAGTCACAAAGGATCAACACGCTTAATACACAAAATATCCTATCAAATTCTATAAAGGTTTGTTTATGTTGTCTCATAAGAAGTTGATTCAATGTTAAAAAAAAATTGAGAGATAATTAAATAGTACTTCAGATACCATATTTTTTTACTTTTTCTGTAGTACATTTAACTTTTTTGTACATATTTTTTTTTTTTTTTTTTTTTTTTTTTTAATAATAATAAAATTTATTTGACAAAAAAACATATTTTAACTTACATATCACCAAGGTTTTAACAATAACATTAGCATTTTTTGTTTGTTTGAATAGATATGGTAAACGTTGTCAGCCGTACTAGTATAGACTGTGTGACGGCTTAAATTATTATATATATATTATATTATCTAAAAAAATCATAAAATAAATCTGATTCTCACCTTTGGTTGGGCATGCCCTCTGAATACTTATTGTGCAAACATGTGCTCAGACATTGTAGGACTGGTAAAGATGTGAAGTTTTCAGATGCAATCATTTCTAGACCAGCCCGCTGGCGCTCCTTCTCCTTTTTGATTATACCAAAAAGCTCAGGGTCGGTGTCCCAAAGGTTACCGTTGAGCATTGAAGCACTCATTTTTGGAGTATTGTGAAACTGTCTAACTAAGTTTGAACTCTAGAATATAAAATATAAAAAGGAACACTTTAAAAAGCTTTGCTTATCAAAAAAAAATTGCTGTAAATATAATTATTTAAATATTTTTAAGACCTTAACGTCACTAAAATGGATATTATACTGAATGACCACAAACAAATTGTTGTAATTTAAAGGAGCTGCAATGACGTCAATCTGATAACTCGATAATGCAATCAAAAACAGATATTAACCAGTCTTCCTGTGGTCTCACAATATAACAATTACATACGACGTTTTTACGCTTAAATTAACTACGTAAGTAATGTTATGAAATTAACTTTCTGAGATATTTACGAAATGTTAGATTAGATTGTTACACAACAGAATTAAAATATTAATACTAACTAACCTGTCAGAAAAACGAAAAATTAAGAATGGGACAGCGTGGACCGAGATGGAGCGTAAAAGTAACCACAACTAAAAGTTTAACTTAGCGATGCGATAGCATAGCAACCTGATAAAAAACAACACTACATACCTCAAAGTGGATTTTTCCGTACACTGATGGTACTGGATTCACTATAATATTTAGTGAAAACCTGCTCAATTTTTGAGATAAAGATTTAAGACCGGTTTTTGCTAGTATGTTGGACATAATATAAAATAAGTAATGCCAACTATCCCCTCGATTCTACTGTAAAATGTGTTTTTATTTGCGAGAACCCAATAACTTTTATCAATTTTGATAACCCATTCTGAACTCTACATAAGTTTAATATGACGTTTCAAGTAGCAGCGGTAGATTGGAACGTTCAAAATATCGCGGCGAACACAACACGACTGCCGCTGGTTATATCAGACTTTATTGACTTCGATGTTGAATTATCCAAAAGAAAACGATATTGTCGATTGGATAATTGTTGATTTAAGTTAATTGCTTACAAAACAATTGATTATAACCTTGATAGTCATTGGTCATATTGAATAAATAAAAAACGCTTAGTACTTAAACCCACTTTTTGAACATTGGTTTGGAACTGGAACCCATTTTTAGGGTTCCGTGCTAAAGGCCTAAAACGGAACCTTATAGATTCGTCATGTCTGTCCGTCCGTATGTCACATCCACTTTTTTCCGAAACTATAAGAACTATGCTGTTGAAACTTGGTAAGTACCTAGATGTATTCTGTGAACCGCATTGAGATTTTCACACAAAAATAATAATAAAAAAAAAATTGGGGTTCCCCAAAGTCCCCATACTTAAAACTGAAACTCAAAATATTTTTTTACATCAAATCCACACGTGTGGGGTATCTATGGCCTATGGATAGGTCTTCGAAAATTATACTGAGGTTTCTAATAAAAAAAAAACTAAACTGAATAGTTTGCGCGAGAGACACTTCCAAAGTGGTAAAATGTATGAGTGAGAATGATTAAAGTAAAAAAAAATATATGATGTACATTACCATGTTATTATTATTGTGTTACTTGCTGCTTCGGAAGTCCGGAACCCTTTATTTATAGTCGAGTCCGACACTTGGCCGCTATTTTTAGACTAGCTTCGCTCCGCGGCCTTATCCGTGGTTGTTGTTGTAAGGGTAGGTCCAACAACAACCGGAGGTAGCATTGCAGGGCTCAGGTAGTAAAAGATAAAATAAAGTTGAAAAGGACCCACACAAGGTTTATACCCAACGTTAGGTACTCTGTACATTCTGCAGTTACAGACAGACAAAAATTTAAAAAAATGTTTATTGGTTTTAGTACCGTAAATGTACTTTCCTAAGCATTTAGTGAATCGTTGGAGGTTTCAAAATAATGTTACGAAGTAAGATTGTTCGCAAACAACGCTCGAGAAAGTTCTCGTTGATCTCCTGAGACACGAAATAATGAACCTTACATCGATATTGATAGCGTCGAATATCGATTGCTTGTTGCTTCCAGCGATCTCGCCGGCAAGCGCGACCTTGGTACGGTGAATGACCTTAAATGTACGAGTGGTTACTAGAATGTACTGATAATAATAATGGAGTAGTACAGTACTTCGCTATCCTGGATGTCGGTAGACTTTGGTAAACGACATACTTATAAATATCGAGCAGGCCATCTTTCAATGTGATAGTCTGGGTCCCTAGTGGTTTTGTTTGGCTTTGAACCCTCTAAGCACTCTGTTGGAGGGTTCAGGGTTAGGGACTAGGTTGCAGAAAAATGATCAAGTCTCTCTATCGCATTAGGGCAACCTGTAATTATAGTGAAGGTGATATTGTAATAAATAAATAAATATCTCACCTTCTTTATATGAATGATGCCTTGCTCTTTTTGACCCAGACGCAGATAGAGTCTCCAGCGAACACATCCTACCTCACTTACCCTGGGTACGGACTTGAACACTCCTTCATCTCTAAGGCCGTAGTGTGCGTGTACGTTCGAGCCGATGTCAGCTCTCGTCGCCTCAGCAATCTTGACGGTAGGGACCTCTCCATCTTATTTATTTATTTAAACTTAATGCACATTTTGCACAAAGGCGGACTTAATGCCATGGGTCATTCTCTGCCAGTCAACCTAAAGGTGATGTGAAAATATGATGTAGTAGGTGCATAATATAGTATAATTTGACATATATATTAGATACAGTGGTATTGGATAAAACTGATATACCAACACAAATCACTACCTACTGGACTTTCTACATAGATACATAGATGTAATACATACACAATACATAAATATCTATAGATATACATAAATATAAAATAATACATAATTACTCAGTCAAAGAACTATCGTTGAGACTGTTCTGCCAATTCATTCCGGAGTAGGTCGCGGACTTTCGTCTTGCACGTAAGGCGGCTAGTTGACATCCTGATTTCGGTAGGGAGCGCGTTCCAAAGAAGAACTGACTGCACAAAGAAGGAAGAATTGATGAAGTTGGAGGTATGAGGGGGGCAAAGAAGAAGCATATTGTTTCTTGACCGTAGGTTTCGATCATGATTGGAGCATAGTAGACGGAAGTGGGGTACGAGGTATTCGGGTAATGATGGGAAGTTTAGAAAAGAAAAAAGAGAAGTGAGTGCACGCAAACTACGGCGCTGTCGAATTGGAAGCCACAATTTGCGCGTTCACCGCAAAAAAACTGCCGTGGGTCGTATGTCCTCGGCTTGAAGAAACTTACCTATCTATTCTTCCTCAACCAAAATTGGCAAGCTTGGCGTGCTCAACAGATCGAGACAGTATTTCACTCCGGCCCACCGCTTTCTGCTTTATAAGGCACAGGTTCAGCCTCATATGGAATACTGTCCTCATCTTTGGGCGGGGGCATATCAATACCAGCTCCTCCCTCTGGACCGCATTCAACTGAGAGCGACTCGAATCGTCGACTCCCAGGAATTTTCAATTCGGCTGGATCTTTGGCGCTGCGTAGAGATGTGACTTCGCTATGCATCTTCTACCGCATTTACTATGGGAATGCTCCGAGGAATTGTTCGGACAGATTCCTGCCTACGCGCCATCGTCCTACGCGACAGCAGTTTAATCCCCATCACTTAGATGGCTGGCAGTCCACAACTGTGCGGTTTTATAGGAATTTTCTGCCTCGCACAACAAAACTGTGGAACGAACTGTCGCTTAAGGTGTTCCCGGACCAATATAACCATTAAACCTTTAAGAAACGAGCGTACTCCTTCTTAAAAGTCTGGCTACGCACTTGTGACGCCTCTGCTGTTGCGTCCTAGGGCGGCGGGAATCGCTTATGTAGCTTTAACCGCAAGATTATCATGAAGAAAAGTAAAAACTAAAACCCAACTACGACAAAAAACGATGCTGAAAAAGTATTATTGGTAAAGTGTTATGGTGCTCTTCTATGTAACGTGTAACTACGGCTTTTCAAACTTGTTTTATACTTTTTCAGCATCGTTTTTTGTCCTAGATGAATTTTAGTTTTTACTTTTTTTTTTATTTAAAATGTTTTGGTGCCGTTATTAATACATAATATATATATATAAATTTGAAATGTACAAGTAACGCCCTTTCCAATGATACACGGCATATTTATCTCTTTTTTTTTTTTATACAGTACTTTATGTCGGCTAGAGGGCGCCACGTTAGAATTAATGACACGTCATATAGCCTATAACCAGCGGACGATCAAGACGCTTCTAAAGATACCTCACTTGTCCAGTTCTAATGGGTAGTTAAGGAGCTATGAGGGAACAAATGAACATACATACATACATAGCCTGTCAAAATCATAACCCTCCTTTGGCTTCGCCGTAGTCGGGTAAAAAATGAGAGGTGTAAAAATATCAATAGCGTAGAAAATTTGCTAGCTACGCCCATGGGTACAACTGGTACAGTTGGATGCGAGAAGCACAGGACCGGTTGTTGTGGAGAACCTTGGGGGAGGCCTATGTCCAGCGGTGGACGTCTTTTGGCTGATATAACGATGATGATGAACTCCGAGTTTATCGTAAGGCCATGTTCAGATGACGAGCGATTAACGCGCGTTTTACTAACGCGCGTTAGCATGTTGTATTGTGTACTCCTACAACGAAATTACATGTAGTTGCAAACGCGCGTTGAGCGCTCGTCATCTGAACATGGGCTAAGATTACCTATAGATGGGTGCTGCACAAGTATATTTAGCATTAACCTACGAACATACAATTTTTTTGTTTTACCATTATGCGAGTGTGTATTGACCAGCTGGCTGCGAGTGATTACTGGCAAGGTTTAGTAAACATCCGTCGATAGCTGGTAACATTGACAATAGACTTTGGAGACTTCACAGAAACGAACATTCATTCAATTCTGATAAAAACAGTTGGATTGTCCTAGCTAATTTACACATCGCCATAATAAGTAGGCACAACATCATTAAGATGTTCTTCAATATCAGAATGGTTTTAGAAAAACTTATATACGAAATGTGTTTGTTTTATTATCAAACTATCTACTAGTGAAGTAGGTATTATATATTGATCGGTAGGTACGTTCAGGCAACATTTTAAAATCCAATTTGATGAAGTTATTTCTGACGAACGACAATTTATTTGATCCACAGGTATTAATTTGTAGGTAAGCTATATATAAGGACTTGTTTTCGTATAAGATTACATTATATTTTTTTCTGTGCTTGGACAAATAGCACCTCGAAGCTTATTGAACTTATTAACAATTTAAATGAAACACACTTACATATATATAATATATATTTAAATAATTTTCTATATAATATGTACATTATACCTAAGGAAAGTTAAAGGAGTTTAAGGTCAACTTGTTGATAAAATTGTAAAATGGGCTTATCACCAGGCCAGTTTGGAGCTGCAAAGGAGGCGATATAGCAAAAGCAAATTGAAAGTCAATTTAGGGATAAGATCATGTCATACTACCCTGTCCTACCTTTAGGTGTGTTTAATGTCTATAATCTACAATGCTAAAGATACGTAGGTGGACACAATTTTGACATGTTTACATACGACCACAAAACCAAACTTAGATTACAAAAGTTTCAAGATAGTACTTTCAAAACAGTAGGTGATGATTAGCTAATAGAATAGATAGGTAGGTTCGAAAATAAAATAAAACAGTTCGTTTTTAGTATCATACTAGCGACCCGCCCCGGCTTCGCACGGGTGGATTTCAGATGCCCCCGCCGACGACACGATTCATGCATTTTAAATCTGTAATATCTTCGAATATTTATATTCATTTAAATTAGATCCTGTAAAGGGCCATTTTGGTCTATGCACAATGTATTTGATTTACTTAATTGTATAAGGATTCATTCTGTAATACAGCAATACAGAATCTGTATTGCTGTATTGCTTAAAATCGCTTCGTAAGTAAGCCATTATTTGTCGTAAAAAGAAATAAATAAAAAATGGTTGTTGTGGGTTATCCCTAAGAAATAGACATATACCGTCGCGGACTTTTTTGTAGATCTCTTTAAGGTGTACTATACTGTAGTACATTATTTAGATCTATCTCGTAGGGTGCAACCAGCACTTGCAGCAATGTAAGCGCAAATAAATGAGTTTATTTGCTACTAATTTAAGCCTATTTAAGCTGGATGCGAGAAGCCGAGGATCGAACCAAGTGGCGCGCAATTGGAGAGGCCTATGTCCAGCAGTGGACTGCGATAGGCTGATGATGATGATGATTTGCTACATCACATTAGGAACCTCGAAAATTAACAGTGTTTCTATATTATATTATGCATTTATTATACATAAAACCCTTCCTCTTTAATCACTATCTATTAAAGAAATCAGCATCAAAATCCGTTGCGTAGTGTTAAAGATTTAATCATACTTACATAGGGATATAGGGACAGAGACAGCGACTTTGTTTTATACTATGTAGTGACCATGATGATAGAAATTAACATAAATAAATCGTTTGTGTGTGAGTGTGTCAGTGTGTATATTATATGTGTGTGAGTGATACTGACTGAACTTTTTTCAAGGCCGCTTTAATTTTAAACAGAAATATATTGCTATAAACAGGGTACAAACGTTTGCAGTTTTTTTATGTTGTCAAATTTTCAATTAATATATCCGTACGATTGGATAATCAATCAATCAAAAAATTATACGTGGGAGAGCCACGCTTCGGCACAAATGCGCCGGCTCGACTGGAGTGATACCACGGCCTCACAGAAAGCCGGTGTGAAATAGTGCTTGCGCTGTGTTTCACCGAGTGAGTGAGGATACCGGAGGCCCATACCCCACCCCTTCCCCTACCTCCCCCATCCCCCCATCACTTTGCCTCCATGCCTCCCATCCCCTAATGCCATCCATCCATGCCGGCCTGGCAACGCACTTGTGACGCCTCTGGAGTTGCAGGTGTCTATGGGCGGCGGTAATCGCTTACCATCAGGCGATACGTCTGCTCGTTTGCCCGCCTATTCCATAAAAAAAAACATTGTTACCTGAAGGTTTAATAGGGTAGTTGACTGTATCGTCAATAAATACCAATGTCTCCTTCATTAAAACGAATATTACAAACCATCACGAAAAATATAATTATTACAGCTTTTCATTTCTATTACAAATTTTATTTGAATAAACATTGTAATAAATTATAAATCTCAATTGAGTAGTCTAAAACAATGACGTCACAAGTTACTTTTTAGTACATTTTTCATACATAGTTATCGTTTTGACAGATGATAAAAAGTAAATGATTTTACTAAGGTGTCAACTACCCTATTAACAGACGAATGAATATTCTTAGCTAAATGGCTATCCAGGAGATTGAAGCGAACCATTTATATTTTCTGTTCGATACCAAATCATCAATTTGGTTATAATTATTATTAATATACACTATAATATTGTAATGGCAACACTAGGTTTTGTCATTATTGCCTTGACAGTTGTTATATAACCATTTTGACTCTCGGATTTTTTCGATGTCATGGTGTGTATAGGTCTTGTTAGAAGCCGCGTTTGTTTAGCTTTAATATGATAAAACACTTGTTTTATGGTCGTTCGGAAAGACAAAACGGAATATCGTCGATCGCTATGATATGATCGAGGTGTTTGTAGCCGGTTGTTGAGTTGGATTAAGGAATCTACCCGGCTCCTCGTACGGATACTAAAAGGTGCTTGACTCGTAACTTGGATCCGTTATGTGATTGGCAAGGAAGCAGCTTATCAATCGGGGTACCCCTCGCCCGATCGAAGGTAAACTGCCATCAGACATAAGGTCAGTCAAGCGTATTTTTTATCGAAGAACGGGTGTAAGCGCTCTAAGTTGACATCCGTTCACCAGGTGATCGGTCTGGCTATACTATGGGCCATAGGGCCCAAGACTAGTAGAAGGGTTCCAAACGGGGAACGCAGCGCCTGGTGATTGAACTAAACATTTTCTTTACAGTCAATACCATATTTTAACATAAGAAATGTTGTCAATGCCACGTTGTGCAAATATGAGTTTTTCGTTACAAATTATTTATTACAAACGGAATGAATGGGAAACGAGAAAATTTTATTTGACGACTAAGAATTTTCAGTTCATGTATTCCTATGTTCGCCTAAGCCATGTTTTTCAAGGACTGTAATTTCAAATGGAATTTTGTATTAATATTCCACCCTCGTAATAATACAAGATCCCAGTCACCCCAGACTTACGTCATTTTAGGAAAGATGAAATTTTTTAGGATCAGTAGTCTAACATAAGCTCAGAAAGGAATGGATACTCGCTAAGCGGAAACGGGGCCGTTTTACAGTTAGCGGGTATCAAATATGGAAAAAAAACATGCTAACTTACGTCAAAGTAGGAAGGCTGGATTTTACATATGTTATATATGATATTGTTATAAACAAACATATATAGTTGCCAGACTCTTCCCGTGCGCCGTAACTTTTGCCAGACACTTTAAAAGTCTTAAAAAAATGTGGGAACTTACGTCTGACTGCCTCGTTGGTCTCGCGGTTGGCGTGTACGACTGCTGATCATGGGGTCTCGGGTTCGATTCCCGGGTCGGACCAAATGTTTGTATGATCTACAAATATTTGTTTCGGAGTTTGGGTGTTTTCTATGTATAATATGTATGTATTTACAAAAAAAAGTATTTATGTATTTGTATCAGTTGTCTAGTACCCATAACACAAGCTCTGCTTAGCTTGGGACTAGATGGCGTTGTGTGTTAGATGTCCGAAATATTTATTTATTTATTTTAGGAAGCCTGAATTTTGTATATATTATTAAGCATACTGTTATATAATATTTTCCAAAGAGCCAGACAAATCTGATGAGCCAAACATACTGCCAGACTCGTTTAAAGTTCCGCTGTGCGAGAACGCGTGAGGGCATTATTCAAGTAAGAATTAACTTGAATAATGCTAATATTATTTATATTTAAATTTTAGTATATTACTAGCTGAACCCCGCGGCGCAGTTATTATCGTACCACGGGTGACACCGCGGGACAAAACTAGTCTGAAAAAAGTTACTTAGCCTAAGTTACACCTTAGATCATCAGCTATCTGCAAGTGAAAGTCCCGTCAAAATCGGTTCAGCCGTTCCAGAGAATACCCGGAACAAACAGACAGACAAAAATTGTAAAAAAATATATTTTGGTACATGTGCCGTGGATACATACAGTCATATCCATTTATTAAAAACTGGTTAAATTAATATTACAAACAGACACTCCAATTTTATTTATTTGTACTGATTTATTTTTTCATATAAACCAATAATTAGTTAATATAGGTAAGTCCCGCGGTTTTACCCACGGTTATTGTAGTACCGCGGGTGACGCCGCGGAGCGAAGTCTAAAAAAGTAGATAGATAGATAGAAAACTCTTTATTTGTACACCGTAACACAGATTTAAAATAGAGTACAGAAAATGACGAATGTATAAGTACAATGTACAAAGGGCGGCCTCATTGCCAAAAGCAATCTGTTCCAGGCAACCTTAGGATGGATAAAAATGTATTGGGGAGACAGTAGTTGACGGTGCGGTAGTTTTGAAGAATTATAATTTTCTAATAAATATAACTAGAAACACATGTATATCTCCATACATGCACACATATATATATATATACACATACATACACATACATGCCAATAACTTTAAGTCTTATAAAATTCCTAAACCATTTTCTTAAAACCATGCACTGTTGGCGCTTTCCTAATGTTTACCGGCAATGCATTCCACAAGCGTACAGCTTCAACCGTAAAGGATTGGTCATAGAATTTTGTACAATGCAGAGGCATCTCCAGTCTCAAATTTTCAGATGACCTTAGACATTTATCATGTGTGTCATTGAGGAACTTGAATCGTTCTTTGAGGTAGAAGGGGGCTTTAGGATTAAACAAAATGTTATAAAGGAAGATAAGTATATGAGTATTCCGGTGAGAGTGAATTGGAAGCCACTTGAGCATTTGACGGAATTCAGAGACATGATCATATTTTCGAAGGCCAAATATAAATCGTATACAGAAATTTTGTAGTCGCTCAAGCTTATCAAGTTGTGCTTCGGTGAGATTCAGATAGCTGACATCGGCATAGTCGAGAATTGGGAGGAGAAGTGCTGGTGCAAGTGCAGCCCTAGTAGCAGTTGGAAGAAAGTTACGTAGTCTGCGCAAAGATCCGGCAGAAGCCTAGCCTAAGTTACTCCTTATATCATCATCTACCTATCAGTGAAAGTCCCGTCAAAACTCCAAAGATTTTGAAGTTCCAAGGATTAGCCGGAACAAACAGATAGACAGACAAAATTTGTAAAATATACATTTTTGGTAAATGTACCATGTACATACACATGCACTTAGTAAAAAGCGGTTATTAGCCCACTTCAAAAAAAGCAGGAAGTTCTCAATTCGGTTTTATATAATATTATGTGTATTCGCGGATAACTTCGTCGTTTATTAACCCATTTTGGTAACCGATTTTGATATTTTTTTAATGGAAAGGAGATATCCCAACGGTGGTAACGACGTACGAAGATCTGATGATGACATCCAAGGGAAATCGAGTTGAAAGTTGAAGTTGGTTTTATTTTTGTTAAAATGTTACTTGTAGTTTATTTTAATACTAGCTGAACTCTGCGGTGTTACTCGTGGTTATTGTCGTACCGCGGGAAACGCCGCGGGACAAAAAAGTCAGCCTAAGTTACTCCTTAGATCATCAGCTATCTGCCAGTGAAAGTCCCGTCAAAAATCGGCCCAGTCGTTCCAGAGATTACCCGGAACAAACAGACAGACAGACAAAAAATTTAAAAATTGTTAATTTGGTACATGTATCGTGTATACATATGTACATAATGCATTTATTTAAAAGCGCTTATTTTAATATTACAAACATACACTCCAATTTTATTTATTTGTATAGAGTATAGATTATTTATTTGTATAGATTACAAACAATTTTATTTATTTGTGTAGATTTAAAAGCAAGTTCTTTTAGAAATTGAAAGAAAGGATATTTGGGTACATATATCATATCCTTTTCCATAGAAGTATATATTATTTGTTTTTCTAATCACACCAAGTTCGTGTGAATAACCATGTTTAGCTCAGCGAATATCCATTCCTTACTAGTTAGTCTTTAGTCCCTAATGTTGAGAAGTATGAACGCCTACAATAACTCACATAGCAATACACATGATGCGTATTGTTTACCGTCAACAGCAGAAAGGCGTTGCTTCATATAAACTTTACACGAGTCTGGGGCCATCTTCGGCCGGCCTGATGCCAGCTGGCTAATTGAAAAATGTTTTAAAATAATATGCTTAATGATATATATAAAATTCAGCTTTCCTAAAATGACTTAAGTTAGCATGTTTTTTTTTCATCTTTGATATCCGCTAACTGTAAAACGGGCCCGCTTTCAGCTTAGCAAGTATTCATTCCTTTCTGAGCTTATGTTATACTACTGATCCTAAAAATTTCATCTTTGCTAAAATGACGTAAGTCTGGCGTGACTGGGATCTCAGTCTATAAGATTAAATTGAAAATTTGAATGTAGGAAAACAAAAGATAGCCTTATACCTACTGGTGTAGTAAAATCGGATGCAGATACTAATTATTTGAGAGTAGTCGTGATCAAAATCAATCAAGGCATTTTTACTATACCGGATAGAAAGTTGTATTTTTAGGGTTCCGTAGTCAAATGGCAAAAAACGGAAACCTTATGGATTCGTCATGTCTGTCTGTCCGTCCGTATGTCACAGCCACTTTTATCCGAAACTATAATGTTGAAACTTGGTAAGTAGATGTATTCTGTGAACCGCATTATGATTTTCACACAAAAATAGAAAAAAAACTATAAATTTTGTAAGTCCCCATACTTAGAACTGAAAATCAAAAATTTGAGGTTTCTAATATCATTTTTTTCTAAACTAAATAGTTTGCGCGGGAGACACTTCCAAAGTGGTAAAATGTGTGTGTCCCCCCTGTAACTTCAATAATAAGAGGTGCCAAAGTATAACACCTCTACGGTTGATTAGCTTATACTTAATATGTTTGTAAACCGTAAAATTTACGCATTTATGCGCCCAATACGTGAGATACTACTCAACAGGACCCAGAAGCGTTCAGTAATAATTCGGTGTTTTTTTTTTTTTTTTTTTTATGTTTGGCCCGCCAAAATGACACTACTCTGCCTGATGGAAAGCATAAGCAGAATCCAAGAGTGGTGGTCACCAAACTCATTGCGAATGCAGACAATGCAGTATGGAGACCCACACTATGGCGGCCTAGTGATGCTGCTGCATCTTTTAGTCTAGTCAACAAGTATGGTACTTGTTGACTAGACTAATTGGGCCTCCGGTCTCGCACTCACCAACGAAACACGACAGCACGAACGCTGTCATTTTACGTTGATTTTCTGTGCGAGGGTAGTACCGCCCCGGTCGAGCCGGCCCATTCGTGCTGAAATCAGCGTGGCTCTACTACCTTTCAAAAGTTAGGTATTAATTAGTGCACAGTCATCAATCAACAGCCTTTAACAGTCCACTGTTGGACATAGGCCTCTCCTTAGAAAGGAGGTTTTAGCGTACTAACACGCTGGTCAGACAGATTGGTATAGGGTTTGTTTCAAGTTTTCCTTCTATTTGCAGTAATGTGTTCTGCGTAGCTAGTCCCTTAGTCGCCTCTTAAGACACCCATGGGTGACTCTCCGTATTCTTAATCCGTCACCACACGGGAAAATAGTTTTAATTAGTGTACACTGTACAGTAATCAACTACATTAATTAATAAGTCAACTGCAACTGAAACGCATTAATTAATGTCAGAGCAAAAAAGCTAGCTACGATCACGTTAGAATGCGGGCCAATGATGATCTTCCTGTACCTATTTGTTGTTTGTATACTTATTATTCAATAAAATGGAAGAAATAACTGAGCCTTTTAGGCTGAGTCTGTACTAGAGATGTAGGCGAAAAGGGTAAGAAATGAGGTCTCATATACGCACAACAAGGGAGGACGTCTGTGATGCCCTGTGCTGTTCATTCAATAGACGATGTTTGTTGCTTCTCACTACTAACTGAAAATAATCTGCTCACCTTTCTCACACATCTTTGTTACTCTTAACGTTTCAATAACATATCAAATACAGTCTAACGTGTGCATATAGGTGTGCCAGCACCATCTTTATTATTTTTATTTATTTATTTTACACTTTGTCGGCACACATCGGCGGACTTAATGCCCAAGGCATTCTCTTCCAGTCAACCATAGAGTGGTGTAGAAATCTTGTAAGTGGGTACACATACATACATAGACTTAAACATACATATTCAATACACACGACATAAAATTTTACTTATAGACTTATATATATTTATATAAAGACATATCTATATACATACATACACATACTCGTATCTATATAATATTCGTACACTTTGACAGCTTGATATAAGGTGTACCAATTATCAATTTGGTAGTTCTGCCATTTTGTTGAGAAGGAGATCATGTACCTTCATTTTGAACGTACAACGGTTTGTGGACATCCTGATTTCGAGCGGGAGTGCATTCTAAAGTAGTACTGCCTGGACGAAGAACGAAGAATTCACTAAGTCGGAGGTGTTAAGAGCAGCAGATTATTTTCTGAGCGAAGATTTATATTGTGATTGGAGGACAGATATCGGAAGTATGGGGCGAGGTATGTGGGTGAAAATGGCGAGTTGAGAAATGAAAATAGGGAGGTAAGTGCTCGCTGATTACGGCGTAGGCGTGTATGTAACCATTTCAATTGGAAACTTAAAGCAGACACATGATCATACTTGCGAAGTTTAAACATGTATCGAATGCAGTTATTGAGAAGTCGGTCTAGTTTATTGAGGAGGTCTGCATTCAGGTCGAAATAACATACATCATCATAGTCGATTATTAGGATAATTAAGGACTGCATGAGAGTAATTTTGGTTTAAGGAGACAGGAAGTTCTTCAGACGATATAAAGTGCGTAGGTTTCCAGTCACTCGCTGGCTGACGTGAGTAACTTGAGCTAATAAAGTGGTCTAAATTAGTAAAGACAGTACAGTTCGCCTGATTTTAGAGGGTCAACTATTTACCAAGTATAATATAGGTTAACTGAGCTTAAGATACTTAAGAACAAAGGAGTTAATGAGACAAAGCCTAAGGGTTCCATTGAAAATTGGCGTTAAAGTAAGGGTTGAAATGGTTTCGGCTGAAAATAGGCCGTCATTTTATAATTAATAATTTATGGGCTTCTTAGCAAACTTAATGTTTATTAAATAATCCATTAAAAGGTATTCTTTCAACTAAACGAACAAAAGTGAACAATAAATAGTAAAATCATTTTTAAGATAAAAAGTCGAGGATAAAATGTATCTCATTCTCCATAACAAGTTTGGTCATTTACCTTAACAAGTGTATAATAAAAAAATCGAGTGGCCTGCTAATTAGGCGACTCAGATGCCGATAAAGATGCTAACTTATAAAATTCTTGGCCGGCAACGCACTTGTGACGTCTCTGGTGGTGTCCATGGGCGCCGGTAATCGCTAACCATCAGGCGATACGTCTGCTCATTTGTCCTTTATCTCATAAAAAAAAACTACCAAGAAGCTGTTATTAAGACCATCATTAACATTCAACAATCTTTAATAGTCCTCTCCTTATAAAGAGGTTTTGGTCAACACATTTAAGCGAGTTGCAAATTTACAATTACTACTCCCAGTACATTTACAATATTGTAGTGAGTGTTCTACTTCCAACTAATGCAAAACTAGCATTGTAATATTCTCGTTATTAAGGGCTCCTCTTGCCTGAAGTAGGTTAGTACTTCCACCTTCAAAAGTTACAAAGACGCCACATCCATACTGATAAGGTTTGTGAAAAATATTTCTTGCTTACGCTTTTCGCATATGGAATGAGTTCATTCAGTTTGGAATATATTTATAGTTCATTTCAGAAGAACAGAAGTGTATCCAAATGCATCATTTTGTTTTGTTGTTGTTCTTAATATATTGTACATCAGGAGTTATGATTACATACATCGGTGGTGAAGTTTGTTTTATCCTCGGCAGATTCCAAACTAGTTGGGTATCTCGGAAACACATCGAGTGTTATACCGTCCATGTTTAATAAATAATTATATAACTGTTTATCAATTGCTTTAATCAAACTAATCATAGTCAGTTAAAAATAGAATCCTATGACTAAATAAAAGAATTTTCCATAATGCAATGTTATCGTTATTAACCTCTGCATACAAGTCGTAGACGTGTAATATTTTTATCAACGTGTACGCCGATTAAAGTGTAATTGATCCATAAAAGTAGGAAAGTTAATTGCGAAGCAAATGTCATTTGTTTAAGCAAACAATAAGCAATTAATGTTTGTCCAACAACGAGTGACCTGACATATTAAGTGAAGCAAGACTCTTTAAAGTTAATGGAGTGAAGCGGCAACGAGTCCGGTGTCACGTCTCATGTGATGACCTTTCGGTTAAAAACTCATTTATATCAGTCGTTATAATACGCGCCGTTTTACGACACCATATAACTTTAAAAGAACGAAACATTGTCCGAGGTTTCAAACTCTTTTATGAAAACGGGGTCGTATCGCTGTGACCTTCCTAGTTGAAAACTATACTAGGTATATCGAATAAAACATTTATTTGAACTGGCAGTTTGACCAAAGATGAATGCGTTAAATCGATCAATGTAACGAAAAGATTATAGTTTTATTATATGAGTACGAATAGTTTAGATATAAATGTACAATTGTATATGGGTTGAGTAACAACCTGCTTCTATATAAAAAGTGATCCTATCAGCACTAGCAGGATAGTACTATTAGTTATTCTGTGCTATCAGTCTAATAATAAATGGAAACTTCCTATCACTATTCAATAACACTTATAAAAAAAGGTAAAAACTAAAACCCAACTACGACAAAAAACGACGCTGAAAAAGTATGAAACAACAAACTTTCAAACGCCGTAGTCACGCGCAATTATCGAATAAATACGGACAAAGTCACGAGAAAATGCTAATAATATATGCATTTTTGAACTTTACAAGTAACGCCCTTTCGAATGATACCAAACACGGCATATTTATCTCAAACTTATTTTTTAAGACAGTACTTTATGTCGGCTAGAGGGCGCCACATTAGATTTAGTGACATATCATATAGCGTATAACCAGCGGGCGATCAAGACGCTTCTAACGATACCTCATTTGTCTTATTCTGACTAGTAGTTTAGAAAGAATGAGGGCACAGATAAGCCTATAGAAATATCACACTTATCCAATAAATACGAACAAAGTCACGAGCAAATGCTAATAATATATGCATTTTTGAATTTTACAAGTAACGCCCTTTCCAACGATACCAAACACGGCATATTTATCTCAAATTATTTTTTTAAAGCAGTACTTTATGTCGGCTAGAGGGCGCCACATTAGATTCAGTGACACGTCATATAGCCTATGACCAGCGGATGATCAAGAAGCTTCTAACGATACCTCATTTGTCCAGTTATAATTAGTAGTTAAGGAGCTATGAGGGAACAGATGAACATACATACATACTTACATACATACATACATAGCCTGTCAAATCGTAACCCTCCTTTGGCTTTGCCGTAGTCGGGTAAAAATAAACTGATTACCTCAAATACCACCAATACTCCACCGATTCTGGAGCATAACGATTGATATGTAGGTATATTGATCTGTAAAGAAACTTTGATAATATCAACTTACGATATTTTTAAAATAGTTATCATCATAAGTTAAAGGTTCACTCATTATTACATTTCTTATTTTCTTTGTATAATAAGCGTTTAAATTAAATTGTAAAGGAATGTTAATGGTAGTTCATGGATTATCTATCCTACTTAGGAATCATTTGGAGGAAATATGACGACGACAAATAATTCTTTGAAATCATTTAGATTGTAGACCTTAAGTAGATACACAGAAAACCGGTGTGAAATAGTGCTTGCGCTGTGTTTTACCGAGTGAGTGAGGATACCGGAGGCCCATACCCCAATCCCCTACCACTACCTCCCCTCCCTATCCCCAAAAGGCCGTCAACGCACTTGTAACACTTCTGGTGTTGCAGGTGTCCATGTGCGGCGGTAATCGCTTACCATCAGGCGATACGTCTGGTCATTTGCTCGCCTATACCATAAAAAAAAGATAGTATATTAAAGGCATGTAGACTTACTATGTAGAGGTTGATTGTAAACCCACGTAAATACTCATGTTTACTATTCGTTTTTTAGCAGGAGACTATAAAGTAGCGGCACAACATGTCTAAAATTTAAGAAGTCTAAAATTTATCATTTAGACTCTAAATAATTAATCTTGGAAAGAGTAAGTATTATTAACTTTACTACATCTATAAACACAGAAAAAATATAAAAATAAACAAATAATACATAGCAGTTGCGTTACAAAAATAACTTTTTTCAGTACGCGAACAAAAAATAAAAAGCATCGTTTCGTTGTTGTAGAATGTCTTACAAACATTTCTCTTTATTAAACTTTCAACGTTTTTCAACTTAATTTATTCTCTTTGGTGTTCAAAACATTTCTTCTCGCAGTCAAACAATTTGAGATCGGAGAGAAGACGAAATCAGATAAGTACAGGATTCCTTTTTACGTCAACAACTATTTTCATTTCGGCTGACGTTGTAATTTTAGGCATTAAAAGACTCGTGTGTCTCGACGGCCCTTCAAGCAAAATAGTAGATTGTATATTTAGGTGGAAAGTTAGGAAGATAAATTCAAACTTGACACGCCAAACGAGCCTAGGGAGTATTCAAATATAACCTCTAAGTTGTTAAATGTACGTGAACCACATACTAAGACAAACAATGTTTGTTCACTTCTCAAAAAGATAAGGCTTAGGTAGGTAACTTGTTTAAGAAGGCCCTGTATGTATGTAGTTTATGTGGCACATTCTTGTCGCTTTGGTAATTTATATTGTTAATTACAGGATTAGTATATGGAGGCGTTCATAGCCCAGTTGCACTCGGTGATTACAAACAATCACCGAGGGTAAGCAACGACTGCATGATCAGTACCTGGATCGGTGATTGCTAAGGGCACGATACAATGAGCGTCTCCGTGATTCGGAGGGGACTATAAGCAGTCGGTCCCGGTTGTTATCATAGGATAACATTCGTGGAGCTTAGTTGGAGGCCTTCGGCTTAAAAACATCCAACGGCAAGATTATGTAGCCACAACGTTGTCTTGCCAGTCCCCAACCCGCACTCGGCCAGTTTAGGAACATATGGCATTAACCCTCTCCTGAGAGGAGACCCGATCCCAGTAGTGGTGAGATTATGGGTTGTCAATGATAGGATTATTATTTGTTCTTAAATAATTATAATCGTAACAGTTACAATAATATTCCCGTGTGGTGATAGATTAAGACTACAGAGTGTCACCACTCACCATTCATCTTGTAATCTTGCAAAGAGAAAGAAAACTTAAAATGAACCTTATACGAAGCCATCTGGCCAGCGCAGCGTGGTATAGTATGCCAAAATATCCTTACTAAGGAGAGGCCTATGTCAAACAGAGGACTGTTAAGGCCATTGATGATGACAATTACATTTAGTTCTATTTATACCACATCATACCAAGTACCAAGCATTTCATTCATCTTATTTAATGTCGGCAGAGCTCGACCAACTTAACTTACTTTTACAACTTAACTTTTGACCCACAAGTTACAATCTTGGTAAACTATTGTGTTCAACGTTGTCGTCTGCCCCTTTCTTACATTCATGGAATTTAAGCAAATGTCAATGTTCTTTAACATTAAATATGTTTTCATCTTTTAAATCATGTAATCCTCGTAGGTCACTGAGGAATCACTGATTGTTACCTTTTAGTTCAAAGTGCAATCTTTATTGATTACCTACAATTTGTAAACTCACTAACTTATTAAATCACCTAGCGACAGTCAGAAATTAATTATTATCGGTGTGTTCCCAAGTGATTTTTGTAGTTTTATCGTACTCTATATAAATAACTACAGTATTACATATTTATCCCCCAATATCCTGCATGAGAACTGGACAACTTTAAGCTTAAAAAGATAGTTAAATGAATTAACTAATTATGTAATGTTTCTCGTAGTTTAACGGAACGGTATAAACGGAAGTTTTTAATTTTTTTTTATGTAAGTGCCTGCCAAAAGACTCTACTCCGCCCTCGCCTGATGGAAAGCAAAAGCAGAATCCAAGAGTGGTGGTCATCATATTCATTGCGAATGCAGACAATGCAACAATGCAGCACGGTCCTCCACACCATGGCGGCCTTGTGATGCTTTCGCAGCGTTGGGCCTCCGGTCTCGCACACACCCACGAAACACGACAGCACGAATGCTGTCATTTTACGTTGATATTCTGTGCGAGGGTAGTACCGCTCCGGTCGAGCCGGCCCGTTCGTGCTGAAATCAGCGTGGCTCTACTACCATGAATAACACTGGCTTGTAATTATGTTTTAAAGATGGTATAGCAGGCGCAATATACTCATTACATTACAAAATATCTTTCGCTTGAAATATAATTGGTATTAGCGACTATAGTCCATTTGCATAAAAAAATAGCAAAACCCTACAACCATACCAATCAAGCTTCAAACATTCACTCGAAACGAAAATTTCTTGAAACCCAATTGATCGTAGCATCACTATTTTCTAAACGCGAATGCAGTATAACTTATTATTCTACTCAATCTCTTTCAGGAAACTTCTTCATCGGCTATATGCCTTAGGACAGTGCCCTTCATTTTGTTTAATCCGATTTCATTATTACTTAGAGATTATCCATACAAAAATAACAGTATTATTTTTGTGTTCATGTTCCACCGATTATAAGTTTTGGATAGCTTATGTGTCAGATAACTTGACGTATCTTCTAGATAAATTGTGTCAAACCATCTGTCAGATGAGCTATCTGTAACAGGTGAAACAAGGCCTAAAACTCTATCATCATCATCACATCAACAACCTTAAACAGTCTACTGCTGGATATAGGCCGTTCCTTAGCAAGGAGGTTTTTGGGCCTGCTACACTATGTTGGCCCGACGGAGTTGGCACTTCTTTATCCAACACCACACGGATAACCTACTCTATAGACGAGAGAAACATTTTTATTGTAACAGTTCTTAACAGAAAAGCTTGTAAACGAGTATAGTACGACGGCGGTGTGATCAAGGTGACGGTATCTAAGCGAATGGACTATACCTAATGCAGTCTGATTATTATTTAGTAACCTGTGATTCAGTATTCGGCTTTATACCACGATAAATCTCTGGGATTGAAATAGGATTAGCAATAAATATCAATGTTGTATTTTTATCAATAAGAACTCCAAGGATAGATTTTGTAGAATTATTTTATTTCTAAAACCTTGTAAAATAATGACATCGACTCAAACAAGACTCAAACGTCAGAATATGCAATAACATTATCAACGAGGGGCAATTCGGAAAAAGATGTCTCGGTTTCGTTATACAGACAGTGATAAATTATAGCAAGTGTAGCAACGTACCTTTGCTGAGTACTTAAATCATGGCACGCCATTCGTCTTCGTCTTTTCCTAGTTTGATATACTTGAGCGAAGATTAAGGCGCTAAGAGAACTTCAAGATATTCTTAGAATTCACAAAAATACATCTAGGAAAATTTTCGATATTCGTCACTGTGTTTTTAGAAGGCGCTTAATCTGAATTAAAAAAATAAATATGATTATTATGACTGACTGACACTGACTGACTTTTATATTATCTCTAATTAAAAGCGTTGTAAACAATTCAATGAAAAACTTACATTACCACTAATGCTTACGAGAAAATACGAATTATGAATATATTTAAAAATAATAATTAGCTACCGACGTGATTTTCAAAAGTTTGAACCGTTCACTTGTTAAAAAAATCTTATTTACATTTAAATGTACTCTTCTTTGTCCACCCCTCTTCCCAGTTTAGCTGGGGTCGGGTCTCCTTGTACGTCTGCGCCAGAGAACTCTGTTCTGGGTTGTCTGTATGCTCAGATTCTCTTGTTGGATCTCTTTCTGTATATTTGACCACCAGGTGGCGGGTGGTCTTCCTCTTCCTCGTGGGCGGTCAGGGATATTTAGGGCCTTTTTGACCGGGTGTTCGTCATTTCGTCTGATGATGTGGCCGTACCAGCGCATTCGGCTTTCTTTCAACTTCTCAGCAATCGGTGCTACTCTAAACGATCCTCTGACATACTCATTTCGCACTTTGTCCAAGCGGGTTACACCTCCCGCCCATCATTTATATTTAAATGTACTCCGAATTTTAATTACTAGTTTATTGTTTATTAATTAAAGATAAACTTTACAAATAGACCGCATTAAATTCTTGTTCTGGGACGCCACTACAAAACTAGAGACAAGAAAACATTCTAAGTAATGGATGGAATAATTTGTGAAGGTAAAAAGGGCAAACAATGTCGATTTATCGTCGCGCGAACACACAGAACAATAAAAAACAAATAGCCTCATGTCGAAGTGTTATTACGACCTAGAGTCGGCTTTTATAGCTGACCTCTATAAATAGCTGGCTTTTATCTTTTGTGCGCCATAAAGCTACTGTCCACTACGTACAGTACAAATAAAATAAGCCATCTCCTTTCATTGTCACATTTCTGTTTTCATGATTTCTTACATTTCCGCTTTTCAAGTTACCGAAAGGCAATGATGACATATTGGACATCAAAACAGAACACAAATGTAAACAAGCGAGATAAGTTATAATAAAAATTCCGTGAGTGATATTCATATTTTTATAACTTACTAGCTTTTGCACGCGGTTTTGCTCACGCAGACTTTCATCCCCTGATTTACCCCCTTAGGGTTGAAATTTCAAAAAATCCTTACTTAGTGCTTACTTACATTATATAAAGAACCTACATGCAAAATTTCAGGATTCTAGGTTCAGCGATTTGGGGTGTGCGTTGATCTTTGGGTATGTCAGTCACTTTCCTCTTTTATATATATAGATAGATAGAAGATAAACGACTTAACTTAATTATGAATAGGGAATATAGGGAATTCCCTGACTGGTTTCGTAACCTACGGAGAACCAAGGAAGGAAGTGGTCTTCCGCATGTATGGCATGTGATTACAACCGTATATCTTCCCTTCGCGGCGCTGTGCGGTTCACGTGTGACGTCGCGTTTTATTAGTTTAAATATTGTTTTTCTGTATCCTTGCGACTGTTACCCGGTTTGTGGGCGGTTTAAGGTTGTGTATAGTGTTTCTGACAAATGATCTGTAAGTTTTACGCCTTATAAATACAAATATTGTGTTAGTTTCTTTTATTACGGCCATCGATAATATTTTGTTTGTATTAATTTTCTTTTCGTGTTTTTTGATTTTGAAGTTGTTTATTTTTATTGATATTTCTTTTGTCTGGTGTGCCTTTGTTTGGCCATGTCGGTTGTTGGCGAGTTGCCGGATCCCGGTGGCACAAATGAATTTCAAACACCAACCGGAAAGGGATTGTTTGGTAGAATGTCGCCATCAAATTTATCGCCAAAGGAAAGTAGAACAGAACGAATTAGGGCTTCGGACTTGGGCGAGAGTGTTTCGTCTCTTAGTGGTCGTGATAGTTGTAGGGAGTATGATTATTTTGAGTTGGTATCTCAGGCAACCGAATATTTGGCAAAAATTAACGAATTGGTAAAGGATCAGGGGTCGCGAATGAATGGGGGGAATGGGACCGCCATTATGGACGTAACCCAGCGGATTACCGGTATCGTCTCATTGTTGGCAATTAAATCTGCTAGCAATGAAGCGAATCTCGAGCGCCAGGGGGGGGGGGGGGGTGTCGCCGTTCAACAGCCGGGTTTGACGTAAGCGGACAAGGTTAGGCTTCGCTTACCACTTGGATCAGCCCCGTGTCCGGTGTCCGCTGAGGCGCGCGTATCTAGACCGTTTGTTATTGCGTATCCTACTACGGAACGTTCAGCGGACTATGCAACTTCGTCAGCTACAAAAGAAGCTCTCATGAAGGCTATTAAACCTAGCAACGAAGGTTTTCAAATTGTAGGCGTCAAAAAAACCGCAAAGGCAGGCGTCGTGTTGCGGGTCGCAAATGAAAGGCAGTTTAAAAAACTACACACATCAAAAGTGTCTAGGGATCAAGCATTTTTATGTGGATTTCTTGAGATTGAGATGTGGCTTTGGCCCTGGCCTGCTCAGTCGCCAGACTTGAACCCGATTGAGCATGCATGGGATATGCTACAGAGAAGAGCTCTGCCGAATATGGAGGGTATCCAGTCGCAAGAAGACCTTTTTTTGTTGTTGCAACGAACATGGGCGGCCATTCCACAGCGTGTTTGGATGAACTCATTTTGAGTATGCCAAACCGATGTTCTTGTGTTGTTAGTGTTCGCGGTAGAAACACGGATTATTAATTGTTTAAGTTACCTAATAAAATTTTAAAGAAAACTGTTATTTCAGTCTTTTTTTCGAACTTTAATGTTAGTGGTTCAAATGTCAAAAATCCCTTTATTAGGAAAATGGCAAATTTCTTTATTAATGCAAAGGTGACTTGGTTTATCGTTACTGTGACAAACGAAAACACTTTATTTTATGAATCCTTAAAGAAAATTTTAATTAATATCAATCAGGAGAAAAGTTATTGCAAAAATATATGTTGATCCCTAGACACATATGTTGATCCCTAGACACTTTTGATGTGTGTAGAATCAGTAAACGCCGGTAAATCTGTAGGCTTACGCTTAGAAAAGCCGAAAGGCCGAAAGCCCCGTATAATTGTAAAAGACGTGCCCGGTTCTATGGAGGATCGTACCTTCCTAACAGCTTTATATCGTCAGAATATCAAGGACAAATTAAAATTAAGCGAAAGCGACTTTTTAAAAACAACCAAAATTGTCAGGCATCGTAAACTGGAAAACGGACCTCAATGGATAGGCTTAGAATTAGAGACAGAGGTTAGAAAACACTTGGCTAGCACAAAAGATAAATTATATATAGACTGGGCCACATAATAAATAATAATAATAAATATTTCGGACATCTAACACACAACGCTATCTAGTCCTAAGCTAAGCAGAGCTTGTGTTATGGGTACTAGACAACTGATATAAATACATATATACTTTTTTTTTGTAAATACATACATATTATACATAGAAAACACCCAAACTCCGAAACAAATATTTGCAGATCATACAAACATTTGGTCCGACCCGGGAATTGAACCCGAGACCTCATGATCAGCAGTCGCACACGCCAACCGCGAGACCAACGAGGCAGTTTGTTTGGCAGACATGTAGGTTTATAGACGACTTAGAAGTAGTTCGTTGCTTAAACTGTCAACAATTCGGTCATGTTCAAAAGTTTTGCACTATTAAAACTCCTACCTGTGCTAATTGCGCGGCCAGCCACGATACAAGGGCTAGCCCGGATGAGGACACACCAGATTTTAAACCGAAATGTGCACAATGCAGCCGGTATAAAAAACCATGTGACCATCGATGTGGATCACAAGACTGCTACACATATAAACTTAAATTAGAGCAGCTAATCCTAACTACTAATTACTGAATAGCTTATACAGTAGTAGTTGTAGTACCTTTTAATAAAATGGATAATATCTCAATAGGCCAGTTAAATCTTCATAATGATAAAATAGCCACGTCAGAATTAGATCGCTTAGTTTTGGAACAAAAGTTAGACATTGTCCTTATACAAGAGCAATATCAGAGCGCTCAATTGCGGAATAATGTAGTACAACTAGACGGCCGGTCGCGGGCTGGGCAAGTTCTAATTTTACGGTAAGTCACACTGCCCCATTGCTGAGATCTCATCCTCTACCTGTAGGGTTTACGTAGTGAGCTGTTATTTTCAATTTCCACATCCTATTGATCCTCATCTACATCATTTACGTATCGTTTTGCGGTCCCTCATAGGACACAAAATTATCATTGGCGCTGATGTCAATGCTTCTTCTACTTTATGGTATGGCAAATTGCGTGCAACTGACATGGCTCGTCGCTGTACGGTTGAAGATTTTATTGCGGTAATGAATCTTACTATCCACAATACCCCTGATGCACCACCAACTTTTTGCAGCCCAATGGGTGAGTCTTCTATTGACGTGACGCTTACGCGCGGTGACGTCTCGATATCTGGATGGCGTGTCCTACCGGACGCATCTTGTAGTGATCACCGCTTAATCGTATATGAATTCATACCAATGGTTGCAGAGTATCCACAAAAAACTCCTTACAATTGTAGATATAAAACTAAAGGGGCAAATTGGGCTTTATTTGGTTCACTCTTTGAACTACATGCCAAAGACTTCAGTAGCAGTGGTCTATCAGCTGAGGAAAGCGCAAACATATTATCAGATACTTTCACATATTATGCTGATGTTTGTATCGGCCGTGGATCTATCACTTACACTCGTGGATGTGATTGGTGGAATTATAAATTAGTCGAATTACGTAGAATCTATCGGAAAGCTCGTAAAAAACTAAATGACATTAAAAAGCGTAACGTAACAGGAGATATTTACAATAATGCTCTTATTACTCTTAGAGTTGCCAGGTCTCATTATAGAGTTGCTGTGGAGAAATCAAAGGGAAATTTAATACGTAAACTTGTTGATAAACTCGATAGAGAGGGTCCCTGGTCACCTTTGTATTATGAATTTAAAGCAAATAGATCAATTGACCTTGCATACGTACAGAACATCAAATTAATAATAGTTATACTACAGGAGTAGAACAAACCACAGAATATCTTTTAGAATCACTTGTGCCTGACGATCGGCCGGAGGATGACACGCATTATCACCGACGAATTAGGCAGTGGTCTATTGAACTACCATTGTCTCCAATGTCTGACTTACCATCTTCAGACGAATTCCTCAGTATTGTTAGGTCATTACCACTAAATAAGGCTTCGGGCGACGATAAAATATCAAACAAAATGATAAAAGAAGCTTGTAAACTTTTTAAACTTTCAGGTGCTACGGTTTTAACCGTTTTTAAACGTTGCATTGCGGAAGGAGTATTTCCTAGTGTTTGGCGGTGCGGTAATATTCGTATAATACCAAAAAGCGTCGATAAGCCGCCGGACGATCCTAAATCCTATCGACCCATAAAACTGTTACCATCGTTGGGAAAGCTTTTAGAGCGTCTTGTAGTACCACGACTTCTACCGGGTGGAGTTAAATTTCATGATAGACAATTCAGGTTTACGTTGGGAAAATCGACAACTGATGCGGTTATATCTGTAAGTAAAACTGTCACCGAGTCAAGTTTTCAATACGTTTTAGGCATCTTCTTAGATATATCTGGCGCCAAGGTTGTCAAGGACATGGCTCGAGGTAGATCACTGTGTCGCTCAATTTCTTACAGGCCACGGTAACTTTAAGAGCAAACTATACTCATTTAAATTAGTCGATTCACCATTGTGTCAATGCTCAACACCTGATTCTAGCTGTGAACAGTCGGCTCATCATATCCTCTGGGAATGTAGTCTTTGGTACAATGAACGTAACATGATGCTAAATAGCTTACAAATGACGTCTGGGGTAGTATATTATGGGGATCTTGTGTCAACTGCGGTGAATTTCCGTGTGTTTAAGCGATTCTGCCATACATACTATAGAAATCAAATATTGCTCACTTAGGACCCATAATATTTTTATCCGTGGTGCTTCCCGGTTTGAAAAAGGCGTCTGCCTATTTTGACTCCATTTTGTCTCCCGCTTTGCTAAGGAGGGAAGTGGACTTATTATATTTCGATACATATTTAGAGGTAGTAGAGCCACGCTGATTTCAGCACGAACGGGCCGGCTCGACCGGGGCGGTACTACCCTCGCACAGAAAATCAACGTAAAATGACAGCGTTCGTGCTGTCGTGTTTCGTTGGTGAGTGCGAGACCGGGGGCCCAATTAGTCTAGTCAACAAGTTTCATACTTGTATTGACTTGGAGCGTCAATAAAAGGCGGTGGATAGCGACAAACTGGTTTATTAGTAACTCATGCAATATACTCGTATATGTTTTACATCTACCTTCATACATAACATCTTCTCCCTTCTTAATTTACTAACATGACTGAAAACTTAACATGAATAACTCATTATTACATAATACTTAATAACTACAGGCATTATCCTATTCAATAAAATGTATTAGCGTACGTTTTGCCCTATTAAAAGCTCGCAAAGCTCGGGCTGACGCGGCCAGCGGCGGCGATGGTAACGTCACCGCCGGGGCCCGCTCTGGCCGATCGAGAGTGGCCCCCTTGGAACCCTGTGGAACCGCAGGACTGTCCGGCGGAGCCGTCGACCCGCCACCGCCCGTCGCGGCTTCTCCCACGTCACTCACATCCCTATTCTCATCAATGCTTGGTGGCTCGTCCGGTCCCACTGTAGTGGCTATACTCGCACGCGATAAAGAAAACCTGTCCTTATTAGTGCTCTTTATTAACTGGTCGACATGTCTGTGCCACGGTGCGCCGGTCCCTACTTCGATGTTATACGACACGGGCCCCGTCTTTTGAACCACCGTTCCCGTAGCCCACTTCTCTCCCCTTACTGAGTAGTCTCGTGTTAGCACCGGCTCTCCTATTTCAAAGTCTCTTATAGCCTGCGGTCCGTTTCGCACCTGGCGCTCCTGCGCGGCGCGCACTACCGCGCCCACATCTGGTCGCAGCGCGTCAAGCCGACTGCGCAACCGCCGCCCCTGTAACGCCACTGCCGGACAGACGCCTGTGGTGGCATGTGGGCAGTTGCGATACTTCATAAGAAACTTGTTTAACGCCGCTGTAATGTCATCACCTTCGTATTGCGCTCTTTTAATTGCCTTTTTGACAGTTTTTACTGCATTTTCTGCCGCCCCATTTGATTGGGGCCTATACGGCGCAGAGGTGGTATGTTTTATACAATTTTTACTGCAGAACTCTTTAAATTCCCGGGATGAGAACGGTGGTCCGTTATCAGTCACTAGTTGTGACGGCAACCCGAATCTTGCAAATATGCTTCTAAAAGCATTTATGGTCTTTCGGGTGTCAGTACCGCGCATCTGTAACGCCTCTATCCATTTAGAATGGGCATCTACTAAAATTAGATATCGAACGCCCCCAGATTCGCCAAAATCGGCATGTACACGCTGCCACGGATGTAGTGGAAATTCCCACGGGTGTAACTGTGCCCGTGGAGGTGCATCTCGCACCACCTTGCACGCTTGACACGTACGAGCTATGTCTTCAATGTCTTGATCGAGGTTCGGCCAATATACATAGTTCCTTGATAGGGCTTTCATTTTATTTATCCCTAAGTGGCTTTCATGAATTTCATTTAATACCGCCCTTTGTAAAGTTGGTGGTACCACGATGCGATATCTATACATTACACAGCCCTGGTCTAGTGACATCTCTTGTTTTCTAGTAAAGTAGGGCTTCTCCTCTTCGCAGCCAGGAGTGACAGGCCAACCAAACATAATGTAACCTTTTATTTTGTGTAGAACTGTATCCTTCTCAACTGCCCGCGCGATTTCCTTAAACGAAACTGGAAAAGTGTCCTCCACGAGATTCAAATAATCCTTTGCTTCTTCGTTGCGACCCTCATGATTCAATGGTAGTCGTGACAATGCATCAGCCGGCCCATTGTCCACTGAACGAATGTACTTAATGCTAAAATCGTATGCAGCTAGCCTTGCCGCCCAGCGTTGCAGGCGACTCGCTGCTGTCTGTGGGATGCCACCTTTATCTCCAAAAATGTGTGTCAAGGGCTGGTGGTCGGTACGCAGCGTAAATTTTCTTCCAAACAGATATTGGTGGTGCTTAGTTACGCCGAACAATATTGCCAGCGCCTCCTTGTCAAGCTGGCTGTAGTTGCGTTCTGCGGCGTTAAGCGTACGCGACATGCAGCTGACGGGCCGCTCACTGCCGTCCTCGTATCTGTGTGCCAGCACGGCCCCTAATCCGTAAGCGCTGCTGTCCACTGACAGCACCAACTGTCGCCCCTCCTCGTAGTGCGCTAGAACTTGTGAACTAAGGAGTGCTAGCTTTGCGTGCTTAAATGCCTTTTCACATTTAACATCCCATTTCCACTCCTGGTCTCGTCTTAATAAATTGTGTAAGGGGTGCAACAAAGTACTTAAATTTTTAATAAAACGACCGTAGTAGTTCAGCATACCTAAAAAACTTTTGAGTTGTACCGTGTTCTCTGGTGTCCGTACACTAGATATTGCCTCTAGCTTGTCAGGGTCTGGCTTTAATCCTTCTTTATTGATAATAAATCCAACATATTTCACACTATCCTGTAGAAAACTACATTTATTAAACTTTACCGTTAGCCCTGCGTCCCGTAGTCGCTGTAAAACTGCCCTTAAATTGAATAAGTGGTCCCGATCATCCAACCCTGTCACACAGATATCGTCCAAGAATGCGACACACCCTGGTACCCCTCGTAAGGTCTCCTCCATCATTTTCTGGAATTTTTCGGGTATACATGATAATCCATATGGCGTACGTTTATATGCAAATGTACCTACGTGAGTAGTGATCGCGGTGTATTTTTGGGAGTCCGGAGTTAAAAGACATTGTTCATATGCGTGTGTAAGATCAATTTTCGAAAATTTCTTACCCCCACTTAACGTCGAAAATAACTCTTCAATACGCGGTAGGGGATAATAATCTCGCTTTAATTTAGGATTAATAGTTATTTTATAGTCCCCGCAGATCCGGATATCCCCATTTTTTTTTACAACCGGTACAATCGGCGTACCGTAGTCAGAATAATCGACCCGATAAATAGTGCCGTCCGTCTCAAGCCGGGTCAACTCACGTTCGACCCGTTCGCGCAGCGCCAGTGGGACAGGACGTGCGCGCACATATATAGGCGAGTGCCGATCAGTTAATTGTAAAGATATGAGGCGTTTACAAGTGCCCAGCTTTTCACAAAACACCTCCGGAAACTCTTTACATAAGTTGTTTACAAAGGGGTCTTCAGTGATCTCATTGAGGTTGATTTGCTTTATACTTAAAGCCCGTAACCATTCTCTTCCTAGTAGGGGCCGGGCCCCTCCTTTAATAACGTACAAACGTAACGCCTTGACTACCGTATCGCGAAACGCAACGTCAACCTCAATGTATCCCAGCGACTCAATCCTAGACCCGCAATAACTACGTAACAATAAAGTATCCGCAATAATAGGTTTATAAGAAAAGTTTTGTAGGTACATATTTCTACTTATGGCTGAAATGCGGCTTCCCGTATCCACTTCACACTGCAACGGGATAGTATCAACAATCAATTCAATAAAGTATGGATCGTTACCTGCAGAGTTCATACTACCCATGTTGAACAAGTCTTCCTCACTGTCATTCACATAATTATGTCCATTCACCTCATTAGACCGCACACTTTTGCACACTAACTTTAAATGACCCTTTTTCCCGCACTGATCACAAGAATAATTTTTAAATCGGCATTTATCCGCCTGGTGCGGCTTGCCACATCGCCAGCACGGCCTGTAGCCGCCGCCGGCCGCCGAGCCCGCTCCACCAGCTCGCATCAACGCGCGCACTCCGCTCGGCCCCGCGCCCGCACCGCACGCGCCCACAACTGCGCCGCGCAACCCGCGGGCGTAGTGCAGCGCCTCGCCTGCCGCGCCTGTTGAGTCCGTCACTACGGCCGCCATCCCGGTGGAGGCGCTCACCTCGGCATGTTTCTCCGCCGCCTCAAGTGCCAACGCCAGCTCCACCGCCGCTTTGTACTCGATATTCTTTTCGGCAAATATTCGCGATCGCATCGCGTCATTCGTTAGGCCGGATACAAATTGATCTCTCAAATTTTCTTCGAGAGTTGAACATTTGCCACATTTGCCAAAGTTGCAGGTAGTTGCGAGATGTTTTAACGCTTGTAAATATTCGGCGAGTGGCTCACCCGCGCGTTGCCTTCGCAACCTAAATATGTGCCGCTCGGCAACCTCGGACCTCTGGGGCTCCAGATGTTCCGTCACCAATTTGACTAGATCCTCGAACTTTTTATTTTCAGGGAAACTCGGCGCACACAAATCACACATTAGCGCATAAGTCGCTTCACCCACTACTGTTATTAACAGTGAAACTTTTAACTCGTCTTTCACTTCATTTAATAAAATGAATTGATTAACGCGACGTATATACGCAGGCCACTGCTTCGAGTTTAGGTCGAACGATTCCAGCTTACCAATCGGCATTATTACGCAAGTTATTGCTTTCCGAATAAAAAAAACGACAACAATGACAGCAATATTTAAAAAAAATGTAACACACTCGCGCGAGTCTATCTCCAATAAATTATCCTCGTCGCCAATGGAGCGTCAATAAAAGGCGGTGGATAGCGACAAACTGGTTTATTAGTAACTCATGCAATATACTCGTATATGTTTTACATCTACCTTCATACATAACAGTTGACTGGACTAAAAGATGCAGTAGCATCACTAGGCCGCCATAGTGTGGGTCGCCATACTGCACTGTCTGCATTCGCAATGATTATGGTGACCACCACTCTTGGATTCTGCTTATGTTTTCCATCAGGCAAAGCAGAGTCATTTTGGCGGGCCAAACATAAAAAAAAAAAAAAAAAAAAAAAATCCAACTCCTCCAGTTTTCTTCTGATTAATTTCGTTGCGGGTTCCAAGACAGTTAAATTTTTCCTGGGACTTCCCGAGTGTCATAACTCGGTGTGTTTGTGGGTCACCGCTGTTGATCCTGGTGTACAGGAGTTACAGTGGTGGGCGTGTGGGCGGTATTAGTCCCATATCTGGCGCCTTTGACAATGCGTGGTGGCCCATGCTATTGCTAAAATTAAAATTAAGAGGTTGCTTTAAAAATATTTATTCCCTTATCTCCTCGTACTTCTTACAAGGTACTACTAATTTAAGACTTGGGCATCATTCTGCGTCGAAGGCGCTTACGATGGAGTGTCCTCAAGGGTCAGTGCTAGGTCCATACTTGTGGAACATAGGCTTCGACGATTTTCTGGCAAGGCCATGCCGTCCGGATGTACCCTGAATGCGTACACGGATGACGGTTTGTTATTGATACAGTCAGATACTAGAATGGGGTTTGAGAGGCTGGCCAGTGAATGTTTGTACTTAATATCTCGGTGGGGTGGGCGTAATCGGTTGACTTTTGCACCAAACAAAACCTTCCAGCTACTTATGAAAGTAATCACCGCCGTGTATTAAATTTGAAAATGTTACTATTAAAAATAAAACCTCGGTTTGTTATTTAGGATTGGTTTTAGAAAGAAATTTTTCATTTATTGAACATATTAGAACAGTTAATGAAAACTCTAAAAAAAGTTTCTTTGCACTGACGAGAATATCAACTGCGACATGGGGTCTGTCATTTAATACACTAAAGATTATATATGGAGCTACTTATTTGGGTTCTATTTGCTATGGTGCTCCTGTATAGGCAGATAGGGCGACTGTAGGTGCTGTCCGTCGCAAACTGTTACAAGGCCAACGACCTGCATTGATTTTCTTGTGCAAGGCATATAGGCCGGTTAGCACTGAGGCTTTACCGGTGTTGGCAGGTGTTCTTCCGGTCGATCTCGAGGTGCAAAGACGTGCAGCCATGTACTATTCCACACTACAAAACATGGAATGCGATTTATTGGGCATACGAGACCACGGTAAAATTATAAGATTGTTTCCCATTAAGAAAGAACCGTATATCCTTTAAGAATAATAAAGGATAATGATGGGGGAGAGCGGTTGAGGTTTAGGTCTAATTGAAAATTTTAAATAAGTAAAAACTTCTCTTAAAAAAGTTATATATTGAGTCCTTTTATAAATTTTGTTCGTTTAGTACATAACTTGTAAATGTGTGTTAATATTTTAATAAAATATTAAGTTCCTAGATCATCCATTTTTAGACGACGCAGTTTCCTTTTTATGGTTCTTAGTGTTGTCTTTTTTTGGTTTGACCTTTATGGTTCCCATTCTGACACATAAGACTGGCTATTTTTATGGAATAGGAGGCAAACGAGCAGACGTAGCACATGATGGTAAGCGATTACCACTGCCCATGGACACCCGCAATACCAGAGGCGTCACAAGTGCGTTCCGGCCTTTGGGGGATGGGGGGAGGAGTTTGGGTATGGGCCTTCGGTATCCTCACTCACTCGGTGTAACACAGCGCAAGTGCTATTTCACACCGGTTTTCTGTGAGGCCGTGGTATCACTCCGGTCGAGACGGCCCTATTCATGCCGAAGCGTGGCTCTTCCACAATTCAAATTTAGATTATTAGACAATAATATACATTTTTAAGTGAAAAATCTAATGCGAAGGGTCAGCCCGACTGTCGATGTCGGCCTGACAATGTTTTTTTTTAACCCGACTACGGCAAAGCCAAAATAGGGTTATGATTGGTCAGGCTATGTATGTATGTCCATCTGTTCCCTCATAGCTCCTTATTACTTATTAGAACTGTACAAATTAGTCCATTGAAATGTTACATTTTTTAGGCCTTACCTTGCGTTTTTTCGAGGACGCAATTTTATTTTTTTGATGTGTAGGTGGGGTCAGTGTAAAGCTAAAACCAAGTTTGTGGGGTCGCCACCCTTGTCTCACGGCCGCCATCTTGAAAATAGGGGTTGAAATGGTTTTTACGATATATCTCTTTAACTATTTATTTGATAAAAAAAATTGTTAACATTCTTTATTGAAAATTAAATTTTCTACAACTTTGGTTCAGTAACTTTTTGTCGTAGAACTATAAATATAAAAGTTATAAGGGAAAATGTTCAGAAATTCAAGTTTTTTTAATATTTTTCGATATAACCTTTTTTTAATCATTTTACGAAAAAATGATATCAGACCATTTTTGTAGATCGTTTTTTGAGGAATAACTTTTATTCGCAACATTTTTTCATTAAGTCAAAAGCTAAGGTCTTACAGCGCTCCGAAGTGAGTACTATTTTTCAGTACACTTAACTATACCTATATTATACGTGTGTAATAATAATGTGTCATCAGTTATTGTTTTTTTTTATTATTAGCTATTCTTACAATATGAGAGGTTAGGAATAATAATAATAATAGCAGGCAGCTGTTCTTCTGTTCCCTCATGGTCACTTGGGTATTTACTACCTGAACAGTATTCTCGGTAACGGCCATCAGATTTAAAATTATTTTAAAAATCAATAATTGTAAAATCCTGTAATGGAGTGGAAAAGAGTCAATAATTAATCATTAATAATAGTGCAAAATTTGTAATTAAAAAAATTATAATAACAAAAAAAAAACAATAACTGATGACACATTACACACATAGTACACACGTATTCGGAGCCCTATAAGAAAGGTCTTTATTTGCAACATTTTTTCATTATGTCAATAGCTAAGGAGCTATTGACATAATGAAAAAATGTTGCGAATAAAAGTTATTCCTCAAAAAACGATCTACAAAAATGGTTTGATATCATTTTTTCGTAAAATGATTTAAAAAAAGTTACATCGAAAAATATAAAAAAAATCTCGAATTTCTGAACATTTTCACTTATAACTTTTTTGTTTATAGTTCTACGACAAAAGTTACTGAACCAAAGTTTTAGAGAATTTAATTTGCAACAGAAAATGTTAACAATTTTTTTTATTAAATAAATAGTTTAAGAGATATATCGTAAAAACCATTTCAACCCCTATTTTCAAGATGGCGGCTGTGGGACAAGGGTGGCGACCCCACAAACTTGGTTTTAGCTTTACACTGACCGCCCCTACACATAAAAAAAATAAAATTGCGTCCTCTAAAAAACGCAACCCCAAATGTAACTTTTCAATGGACTAAATAAGGTATCGTTAGAAGCGTCTTGATCGTCCGCTAGTTATAGACTGTATGACGTGTCACTGAATCTAACGTGGCCCCCCTTTAGCCGACATCGAGTACTGTATTAAAATAAATTTGAGATAAATATGCCGTGTTTTGTATCATTCGAAACTTGTACCTACATTTCAAAAAAATATATATATATATATTATTAGCATTTTCTCGTGACTTTGTCCGTATTTATTCAAGAATAAATAGAATAAGTTTTATTTTCTTGTATACCTATATTATAAAATTAAACATTGTTGGTATGTACGTACTTAACTAAGAGCTCAGGCATTTCAATTATTTGGAAATTAATCTACACTATCTACACTTCTACACTATTATATTTAGAGGTAAAGTTTGTGCGTTTGTGAGTTTGTGACGTTGTAGGGGTAATCTCTGGATCTACTGAACCGATTTTGAAAATTCTTTTACCAATAGAAGGCCCCGTTATTTGTGAGTGACATAGGATATTATATAATAACCCGAAAAGTAGAAAGACTTTTTCGTGGTAGCTGGATTTGCAAAGTAAGTCGGAGAAAAAATGTTTTTCGCCCAACGAAGTGGGCACGGGTCAGCTAGTTGTCAATAAAGTACTTGTTGTTAGAGGACGTTCTAAAACTGAAACTTTAAGTGACGTTCATTATTCTGAACGCCGAATGAGATTGTGTTAAAATGTAATCACCTACACTGTTTTTTTATACCAGTTTTATGGCGTCAAGTCACGTTTACTACCACAGAACAAAAGAATTGTGTTCACAACATAAAAGTGCTACTCTCTGTTCTGTCTTAGCCGTCTACTGCAATGCACATACCTACTGTGATTTTTTATATAAGACTTAAAGAAAGTACTTAAAAGTTTAGTTTACTGTAATCTAATTGAAAATGTGTACTGTGTTCATTAAGGGATAAACTTCTTATTGCAATGTGATATTATTATACATGATATTCGTTGTGTTTACTTATTGCTCACTACCGCAATAGATACATTAGGTTTGTTGCATGCAATAACCAATAAACTAATGTAGTTTGCAAATGGTTTCACCCGTCAATAAAAAGATGTGATCAAATTGACCCATAAACTGAAATCTCTTCGCCTCATGAGTTTAATTCGAGTATTAACACAACGCATAATGGAGTATTGCCAGATGAGTTTATTTCAATATCAATTTGAATTTATAATACCAAGTAGACTAAATGTATATATTACTAGCCAGGTATAAAAACTAAAAATTCATTTGTAAAGGTTTTTTTTTAATTTATCGAAGAAACTATCGGGTTTAAACGAAAGTATCTATTGTAACACATTTGTTAAGGTATATACAAAATCCGATACATTCTTACATAGTTTTAAGGCAAAATGCCTCTAGATACCTTTCCTATCTTGTAAACGATAAATAAAATACGCATTCCTAAATAAGAAACCTTAATCTTTACACACATAGTGCTAGGTGCGAACATTACACTCGTAAATAAATACTTTTAACGCAATGTAAGGAATATAAAGTGAAATGTGGCAAAAGTGGCAGAGGGATGATCCCTCCAAAACCAAATATGCATTACTTATTTAAAGAAATTCCTGTTTGGATAAGACGAAACCTTTGGATATTTTAGTAGGATAAATTCTTAGTAGCCGACCATAAATACGGACGTAATACGTCCGTATTTATGGTCGGCTACTAAGATAATTATAATAATGGACGTAATATGACGCCATTAGGAGTATATGTATTTGATTGTTTGTAGATATATATTACACAATAAATGTAAACTTACTGTACTATCATAATATACAACTTCACATACGGTCGTCTGATCTCCAACTAGTCAATGCCAGTCTGCTGCTAATCTTAGGTATATTTATTTCTAGGAATATTTTTATAAGAAGTCCTTCTTGACGTATGCGTCGAAAGCGATCCTTAGAACTATTTACGGCATGTACCTAAATAGTTCCATGGATCAGGTGTGCGGTTGGCACAACCAAGCTTTGAGGCAAATATGCGGTACAAGTAGTGTAGTTAAAGCTAACCCTTTCGTTTTTAGTGTGGTATTAAGTGACTTCTTTATGAATGGTCTATTTATGTTTATAGTCAGAAGTTTCTTAAGAAGTCAGCAAAAAAGTTGTTTCCCTAGGCTCTAGCCGAATTAAAAACTTCAAAACAAAATAATTATTATTTTTAGTTAGGATTACTACGGTAAAAGGGCTCGGACATTCCAGCAATGATTTACTTGAATTACCAACAGTTATGCAATCCTGAACTGCTTATTATGTTGCTTATACTCCTCTATTCATCCATATAAGCAATGTTGATTTTCTACCGTACCTCCTTCTGAGATATTTTGAGATATAACTTGAATATCACGTTGATTACAGTAATTAATTTTATCTCTAGACTATCAATGCAACCACAGATGAAGTAAATGCGTGCGTGCGTTTAGTGTAAATTACATACTTAAATAAAATCTTGACCTCATAGCATAACTAATGAGATTCTACTCCATAGGGCGCATAACGAGAGAAGAACCCCGCACCTGTTCAGGTACGCCTATTTCGTAAAGCCAGTTAAGCCGTTATTGTACTTTCAGCTTTAATATCTCACAGCAGGCGTAGGGTTAATTCCTCGCATTACAGTTACGTCACGTTCCTATAGAATTACTGCCGTTTATGGGTTTAAGAAATTGAATTGGGCTATAATTATTTAGTTCTTTAAGGACAAAGCTATGTAGGTGGCGTGAACAGAATGTTTTATAGGTTGGTATGAGAATTTTGGATATTGACGGAGTTAAAGTTCAATGTTTTTTGTTCCATTAGGCCTCCTAGACACAATACGGGTGCCGTGGCCGCGCCGGTTTGTTCCTACCTGAAATGCTGCTCTGTGGCATGTGCCGGCGCGCGTAACGAAGCCGGTGGCATACACGCGCAGGGTTCCTGTTGTCAGCAACTTGTACTACAACATAATTTGCTTGAATTTCGGCAACATGTTCCTTTCAAATCCATTATTCTGAATAGTATGTCTATGAAAACAGTTAAATGAATTATTTTTGTTACATCAAAAGGATCCTAGAGTGGAGACCATGGAGCGGAACGGAAATAAGGCCTTCGTTCAGCAGTAGTCTGATATACCTAAGCTAGTTGGTTGCAAATGTTATAGTACATAATTATTTTTCTCTTTATGTATTCTCTTTAAGGCTTTAATATGAATTTTCTTAGCCGTCCGTAAAAAATGTATATGTTACCGTGAGATTGTCAAAACCGTTATATTGTAATCTATCTCGCGAGATTGTAAACAGTCGATAGATTTTCGAACGGTTTTACTTCGATACACTATAATCTAACGAAAAATAGTACGTTAAATTCTAAGCAGTATGTCGCAGTTCCCAATCTTTCGACAGTTTACAATTTCGCTAGGTAGATTATAATGTAACGCTATTTACAATCTTACGGTGACATATATAATGTTACTAGATAAATAATGTTTGCGCTTTAAAGGCAACATTCCTTTTGTTATATACGTTCACGGGACATTACCGTGCGAGGTCGTCGTTGTTTTGTGTAATATTTGATGTTACTCGTAAATGTGCAACGTATTTTAGAACAGAGGGGCTCGTCTCGTGGCCATAGCCGAGTAGGTTAGCACATTATAAAGTAAAGCTAGCTAGTTTAGTTTATGGATGGGTGACTATTTATTAACATATTCAGACCTCTCCGTGCCTCGGAGAGCACGTTAAACCTAGGTAAGGTTAGTTAGGTAGTTAGAGCCCTAATTATACCTACAATGCGACGGTCTTTATACAAAACTTCTATATCATCTAGTACCTACTTGGATTGTGAAGGTCTAATGGCAAATGGTCTAATGATCGCTCTACGTAAAATGTTAAAGTTTAGCCGTACAGTAGTAGACTTTAAGCATTTTTTTTACGTGTGGAGCCCCCCGGGGTTTGTGGCGGGGCGGTGCGGGTGTATCAGAATCGGACCAACTAAAACCAGACGGTGTGCCACTCTGCGCCTGAGAAGGGAGGGATCCGGGAACTGCTGTTATTATCACATCCGGACCCGGTAGACTTTAAGCCTACTTCAAGGTTGCCTCTTAGTCTGAGAAAAGGCTCGGAGAGAGAAAACTGAGAGAGAGAACGAAGAGAGAGAGAGAGAGACCGAAGAGAGAGAGAGAGAGAACGGAGAATCGGAGAGAGAGAACTGAGTATTTTATTGTAATCATGGAATTATATATTACGTAGTCATTTGCTTACTCCGATTTAGTTACGTCGTATCTTTTTCATATACGCACTTAAAGCACTCACGTAAGTGTTATTATTATAAACAGTTTTAATAACAAAAAAAAAATTGTTATTAAAACTTGTCTATTTATGCCAAGTTTACCTAATTAAGTTTTATTTCCAACTGCGTTTTTATCGTAATTAGGTGATAATATTGCAAGCATAAATATAATGAATTAATTACAATGTAATGTAGTAATGATTTAAGTGGCTTTGCCTCTGGAATGAGAACTATCACTTATAAATGGCGTTTCACACTGTGCTTAACTCGCCTTCGTGACTGTAGCGAAACGGCGAAGCCATACATTTTTACTGAGATGTAGAGTTTGTTAAATTAGGGTTGGTAGAGTTAGGGCGTGTAGATTCAGAAGCTTGGCTCTACATGAGATTTGATATCTTTTTCACAGGGTAAGCCATATGCAGTCGTCTTGGCAACATTTTACATGAAAATGTTTTTGGTGGGATTTCATTTCTTTTGTATTGTTTTTTTTTTGTGGTGTATTTCTTGTACATCTTTTTTCTTCTTTCGAAAAAGTACATGTACTAAAAATAAAACCTCTAGCATAAAAATTAGGGAAAGTTTCATACAAACTTCCACCCCCCAATATTGGGGGTTGGGGGGCAAAAGTAATAGGTTTTTGAATTATTTTGTTGTTTGTAGACTAAACTTAGTTTACACACCAATTTTCAGGTTTCTAGCACTTCAGGAAGTACCCTAACAGTTTTGATGATCATCACTGTGTCAGTGACGAAATCGGCGTTTTTAGGTATCAAAAAAACTAAAGTATCAGAGCTATGCAATTGAAACTTTGTATGTTTCATTAGTCTATTACTGACATTATATCCTTAGAATTTGAAAGATCTGGTATATCAGAAACCAAAGCTATGAGGGTGCAAAAAAACGACGAAACACTTCGAGAAAAGGTAGGTAGTGCCCTTGCACTTCGCTTGCCTCGTCTTGGCGGGGGCACGACCGTGCCCCCAGATTGTTATGTACGTATGTAATAAAAGGATTAAAAGAAGAAAAAGACGGAAAATTAAATGTTAATAAAAAGATCATCTGTTTGATTAACTGTAACATAATAATGGTGGAATATATTATGCTTCTTCTTCTTCTTTCGATGAAATGGCAACCAGCGGGATCAGCTATTTCTGCCAATGTCAAGTTTTTATAGTCTTTAAATCTTAAGCCTTCGAGTCTTCAAGTCTTCGTCGTGATGAAATTAATGATAAACAATATAAAAAAATGTGAATAATATGAAATGGGGACCATTTTTCGAAAAAGCAAAAAACGATCTCTTGGTGGAATATTTAAAAGCTTTTCTACGTTAAAAACATCAAAGTACTTATTTAAAACTTTTTTATTTATAAGAAGAAAAAAGCGGTAAAATGGGTATAATTTTGTCTCTTGTTATACAAACGAGGATCAATACGACAAAGACAAAAGCGAACCGTTCCGTTATGTTCAGCCTCGAAACCAATTAACTTTGTAATTTTCTTAACAGACGAAAGAAAACTTTCCATAGTTAAATGTGATTTGTATATTACTCCTACAATAATACGTTTCTTGGCTTGTTGTTCAGAATATTTCATAAATAATGTCTCTAGAACCTAATATTATAATACTACTAATCACTGCCAAATTTACATGAATATAAAAATAATAAGTGTAGGACTTAAATAAATAAATAAGTAAGATTTATTTACATTTCGCTGCTCAATCAATTTTGACTTATGAAAATAATAAATAAATAAATAAATATTTTCGGACATCTAACACACAAGGCCATCTAGTCCCAAGCTAAGCAGAGCTTGTGTTATGGGTACTAGACAACTGATACAAATACATATATACTTTTTTTTTGTAAATACATACATATTATACATAGAAAACACCCAAACTCCGAAACAAATATTTGTAGATCATACAAACATTTGGTCCGACCCAGGAATCGAACCGCGAGACCAACGAGGCAGTCAAATAATAATGACTCTGCATAGCATAAAAGTCTGATCTATCAGTATTGATGGTCAATTGAATATAGCCTAGAATATTTTATATAAGAACTGTTGGCTTTTATTTTCTGATCGTCTAAGTCAATCCATTCCAAATATATAATCCATAATGCATGAAGAAAAAAAAATGGATGCTGGTTCATTGTTCACAGTTATCTTAGACGTTGATGGTTTATTGGCTGCTCAAGCTCGGTCCTTCATCAATCTGATAATGTGATTGGCACATTTCCAGATTATATCTATCAAGTAGCATTGAAACATGAGGCCAACTGCCAAGCAAATTAGTAGTCTACAACTATAACTCTTTGTATAAAAATAATTGGAAGCATGAAGGAAAGATTCGCTACAGTGGTAGAACTAACACCTTCTTTTATTGCGTGTTACGCAAGCTATAACACCAAAGTCATTTATTTAAAAATAATAAAGATTCTACATGCACAGTATTAGAATGGTAACAAATGTCACATCTTTGGAATCTTGTCCCCACACTAATAACATCCACTATTGCTGGTTCTTTTCTAAAACATAATTACAGGAATTCAGTGCGCGAACATAACCTTAATCGAGTTCATTTATAAACCTTGTAAACGGTTACACCGTTAAACTATTCTGTCAAGGCACAGTTTCGATGTAATAAATTATTTTGTGATCAAATAATTCATAAAAAAATTAAATTGTCGTGTCTGAAAATCATTACAAAAAATTTATCATTGCTTATAAGTATTCTGCCGTGACATTTTAATTTCCAGCGTGTTTCTTAAAATTGTCGCCTCAGTAAGTGGTTACGTTGGCAAGATTTTCATTGTAATACTGAACGAACTGGTACAAAAAATTGTGATATAAATTAATTTTGTGCTTCCATCTTCCTTCTTTATGATTTTTTTTCCAATTTTACTAAAACAGTCTACATTTAAGTATTTGTGATTTTTGTAGAAAGTGAGGTAATAGGATTACATTTTTGTAATTTTCTTTTCTTTCTACTGAGAATATTTATTTCATGAATAACAACTTGTTATAATGAAAATTAGTGTGGTGAAGTTTGGTAGATTCAAGGGCTATTGTTTACACTTATTTCGTCATAGACAAAGAGCTCAGAAATACTCAAACAGACTTGAGAGGTCTAATGGCTCCGACACTGATTGATCGTATAATTGACAAAGTAAATTGAACAACGGCCAAAAGTCGATCGATTGTATGGACCCGAGTTGTTACAATGGAGAAACACATCTATCTGTGTCAATTTAGTTAAACGTTGCAGTGTTTGCTTATTCGCCCAAGCTTATTATTGCTATTAGATTGTGCTTGAGGCATCCAACTATACTTATTTTATTGAACGCATTTTTTTTTAAACTTCAAAGAATAAGAGTTAGTTAGAATAAGACTATGTTCAATCCTTTCGCCAATGTAGCGTTCACCGTGTGAAGTTTGTAATGTCTGCAGGGCCCATATGTACAGGCATTCAATCGCTAAGCTATTTCACTGGCAAAAGAATTTAACTTAGGGCGATTCACCCTGTTCTTATTCTAAGCTAATGTAATATCAAGCACCTACTGGAGACATGTGAATTCCTTGATATCGGCGTTCTGAGGGGCCCCTCTGGTGCGCCCTCTGCTTCTTCACACATTCACCACTCCTAGTGGTAGTACAGGTTTCCAGTATTCTAATTTATAATACACCCGTTTTCATTGTCGCGGATCGCGCCTAATTGACGCGACTACTAATCTCGCGTGTCCAAACCAGACCAATCATAACGGTAAACAACGAAAAACCGAGTCTGATGGACAATCAGCTAAATTTCAATTGAACGGCACTCAAAAACGACACTGGTCGACCGTTAACCCAAAAGCCTCTCCTAAGTTCATATTTTAACTTCAAACGTCAAACAAAAAACATGACAAACAAAAATGTTGCCATTATAATGACGTTCTATTTCTAACAACTATGTTGATTTAATTAATCCTTTTCAAGTAACCCAAAGTAAATTAAATTTCTAAAAAGCTTTTCGGAGTTCTCAAATTTAAAAATGGCACCATCCATCCATTCTTGTACAAATAAACCTATAAAATTAATTTGGAAAATTTGGCATGCTTTTGAGGTCTGAAGTTAAAGTCTAGACTTTAATTATTATTTTTTCAGCAAGAAACAGTTGGGTAAACATTTCGAAGTGGACCTAAATACATTAAGATTGTTTACTGTGTAGAAAATAAGGCAATATATAATGTTGGCATTCAAATAACAGGTTAAAATTTGAAAAGCGATTCTAAATAAACTTACATTGGCTTCTATGGATAAATATGAAATTATTTTCTCATTCTTCTCACCTTAAAAAAGTTCAAGTGAATTTATTGATTTTCTATTATGTATCTTCTTCTACCATCATCGTCCGCCCAAAGTATAATATCCTAATGTTCGACTAAGACGATTCACCCACGTTATAACAGATTTAATGTGTTTCTAAAAATAGGATATTCTTAAAGGATTTAAAGTAAATTTCTTAGTACACTAAATTGAGTAAAGATCAGTTGATATTAAAATAATGAGTTCATTACTTTATCCCGGTCCATCTTTTAGTAACTTACCTACAAATTTAGTTACCAAAAAGGTTTTTAGAATGTTTCTTAAAAAGGTTTTTGATATTCCAGAATCTTGAATAAAAGTTTGTTTTTGTTGATAGTTATTTAAGAAGAAGGTAAGTAACATTAATTGCCCGACGATTCTGTGTTGACAGAAGTAAAAGTAGATATAGTTTATGTACTCAAATAATATACATAGATGTTCACCTGTAAAGATATAAATATATATAAAAATATATTGAACTTGTAAGGCAACATTACAGATCATTTTGTTCTTTGCTATAGTAGTGATTACACCGTGGGAGTTCTGAGAAGACTCACTTGACTGGTCAACCCATGTCCCCTAGATCATCAAAACATCATCATCAGCTCATGACCGAACGCGATTACGTAATCACGTTCGGTCATGAGCTTCGCATTTTATCTCACTCCTCGTATTTTCGACCTTCTTTACCTCGTCTACAATTGTGGGTCGCCAGATCTGTTCAAGACGACCACGTTTTCATTTTCCTTGAGTATTCCAATCGGGCGCCTGTTTAGCGATATGATCGGAATCCGGTTCTAAGATAGCAATGCTTGGAACCTTTATGAAATCGTTATCATTAACCTCCTTATTCTTAATCGTTATTTATCTTTAAGCAATTGTTCTGTGTTACTTTCAACTTTAAGGTTAAAGTTTCAACTTTCTACTTTAAGTTTAAATTTAAAATTATAGAAAACCGCTGCTTCAAGTTAAGTAACGTTTACTGATAAGGGGTCAGTGATTATGATTATTAAAATAATTCCATGCAAAATGTAGAATACTATATACGTAAATTTACAGAAACTTAAAACTCGCCTTGCCCAGTCTTCTAAGGGACAAGTTTAGAAGTGAAATTCACAAAGCTAACTAATTTTCAAAGTGCAGTGACCTGCTTTGGGATGTATACAACTTTGGACTTAAGTTATCTGAGGGTGATTTACGACCGTGTACCTACTACCGTACCCAGTCTCCTATTACGCGACATGTTTTATGTTACTTTTATGTCAAGTCATTGGATTTTCAGTCCTCCATAACAGTCCTCCTAACAAATAGTGTCTTCGATTTGTTTTTTATTTATAAATATTTTAAGCTATTTATATAGCTTAAAATAGTATAGCTTTTAGGCTTTGAGGCCTTTGAGCGCGGCGACCGAATCAAGAAATTCCATAACACAAATAAAGACCTGACACCCGAAGCTAGCACGGATCGAGACGAGCTGCTCCGAACGACGAATCAACGAATCTGTCCGTCTGCGTGCGTGACAGACACAGACAGATTCGTTGACGAGCTTCTCCGAAATCCACACTCAGCGCCCTCTGTTGTTTGTTGTGAAGTTTTCATATCTTTTTAGTTTTGTGTAATTTCGTATTACTTTTTAATGAATATCTTTTACCACAAAATCCAGGAAACATTCACAAAAAGACGACGACGCCCAGTTGAGATTTGAACTCGAGGCACCTTCGTTACAAATCATTCACCTACACCTTCGAGCCAATAACTCATTACTACTAAGTGTTAAAATTGTTGTTCTTACGCTACTTGATAAATTCTAACGGTCCGGTAATACCAAACATACATTTGTTGGTTGTCAGTATGGCACCAATTATATAGATGGCAAATGCCACGGAGCATTAAAAAGATAGTTTAGTATTTTTCATTCACAATATTATACATACTGCTTAAATAAAAAATAAATAAATAATTATAATTGGATAAATTGATAAAAATGCTATGCAATAGCTTTACCGCGCAGTCCCTGAGTGCCACACGTCTTTTTTGTTAATCCGAAATACGCAGCATAACAATTTTTTTTTTTTTTTGAAATGCTATAACTTCTTTAATGGAAAAGCGAGAGGCATAAAAGCAGAACTAGCATGAAAGAAACTAAGCGTACCATAGGCTCCGATAATGTTGGAGGTAGAGGAATATTAAAAAAAACAAAAAAAAAAACTTATTTAATGGGCCATCAGGTCATATTGTCATTAGGTCTGAATTTTAGTAAATGTTGGAATGGGGGAGGGGAGATAGGGGGAGGGGTTGGAATGGGGTTGGGATATGGGCCTCCGATATCCTCACTTACTCGGTGAAACAAAGCGCCTATTTCACCTATTACACACCGGTTTTCTATGAGTCCGTGGTATCACTGCGATCGAGCTGGCCCATTCATGCCGAAGCGTGGTTCTCCCACGGTAATTGTAGTATTGTACTCGTAGTATTACTATTATAGTCTTATGTATAATACAAACTTTAGTTGATTGGTTTTAATAATTATTGTTAGTGTTTCGAACTATTGGGTTAGAACTATGATGAGTTTATTCTGCGACTAAGATGCAGATAATTTTAGACAAAATCTTCATACACATGACAAAATATAGTACAAAATGTAGCTAGAAATAAAGTAGGCGTTTTTCATAGAAATTCGAATAACAGAATCGCAATAGGGTTTTTTCTGTTGATCCTGTTTGCTATACGGTAATAACTTAGCAGTGAATCGTTTAGGAGGTTATGTTTTATCAAATTTTCGGGAGGGTGTCGAGCGAGTATTTCATAGCTTTTCACCGAGTCAGTGAGGCTATCAGAGATCCCAAGCCTCCTACATTTCGTAGTTAGAGAATTGGACCTAAAAGTGATTTTAATTCGTCCCTTCAGGGAGCGACTTTTTCGATATCTGTGCTAATCAGCTTATTAATATCATTCAAAGTTAAAGTTGTTTGTTCTGTTTACGGTCAAAAACACAATTTTATTTACAATTTACTTAATATGATCTTTGAAAGAAGAGAGGAGAAGTATTGATTGCTGAAGTCACGGTGAACGTTTTATTCAAATGAGCCGCTGCTTGGGGTGAAGCATCAGGGTTCTTAACAAGTACATATTCAAAGCACGTTTATAATAGTGATGTATACAAACCTAGCACGCAAATTCTCTTTATTAAATGTGATTTGGACCTGACAGACATGACAATACAATATTGTGTGCAAGGAGTAATAGGGTATGAAAATTTTATGAAAATGTTTTGCAAATTTTCTCCCAGCGTTTTGTTAATTAAAGGTACTAAAACACTAACTATATTTATTAGTAACAAAACCTCAGAGCATGCTTTCAACAAGTAGAGTATTAGTGTAGTGTAGTATAACAAATTTTGTAAGCGCTTGAAATAATTTATGTACCTATATTCGCAGATATTGCAAAAAATTCCACACAAGGTAGTAAATAATTTTAAGATTTGACATTTCTGTGGAAAGATTTTGTTGTTTTTTTACCCGCGGTTCAACAACAACCGCCGAGAACGCCGCGGGGTAAAACTAATCTAAAAAAAGTAGCCTAAGTTACTCCTTATGTGATAAGCCGTCCAGCTGTTCCAGATATTAGCCGGAACAAACAGTCAGACGGACGGACAGACAGACAAAATTTGTAAAAAATATTATTTTGGTATATGTACTGTGTATACATACATATTCACTTACTAAAAACGGTTATTTTAATAATACAAACAGACACTCCAATTTTATTTATTTGTATAGATGTACTAGGTACGACCTAATTTCAACATAAAGTTTACTATACTTATATCATAAATAAAATTGTTGAGTGTTTATAAGACAAAATAAATAAAAGAAAATCTTTCGGCTTGCCCCGTCGTTTTTCCTATAAATGAGAAGCGATCAGAAACTTTGGTTGCCGAGTGTACAATAGATAGAATATCATATTTCTTCTCCATCTAGAATGTTCCCTTTTACTACAATAAGTAATTGAAATTTCATACTTATAATCATTGTCATAGAGCGCGTCAAATATGAGTAAGAGATGTGCCGACTAGTCGGTAAAGCCGACTATACGGCAACTATCGTAGTCGACGATTAGTCGGCGAATAGTCGGCAAAGAGCGCCGATTATTCGGCTTACTACTTTGTTTGTATTTCTAATAATTATGTATCTCAATTTTTTTATTTTTTTTTGTAATTCACTTTTATTAGTTATTTTCATTGTTATAATTATTAAAGTAATCAGTAAAGTCACTTCGTACTGCTCTAGCCCTCATTGTGGAACTATTGCTATGTAGGTAGGTTGGTCGGGACCGCTCAATCGCCCCGCTGCGACTGTGTTCATCCAATGGAATGTGCGTTTCCCGCTCGACCCGCCGCCCGCTCCCGCTGCCCGCCCTGGGCCACTGTAATTGCACACTTAGGGTCCAATGCGACGGCGCGGCCTCTGATTTTCTAGAGGTAAACGCTGGCGTACCTCAGGGCTCCGTCCTGTCGCCCACACTGTTTCTTCTGCATTGATATGCATATGCATGTCATGTTAGCCCATGGTAACATAATAAATTGCTAGGCAGAGAACAGCACAGTCCAAGCGCGATATTTTGGACAACTTGCAGTCCAGCTTGCAGACGTTGAGAAATAACGACAGGAGCTTGTCACTGAGCTCAACCATGTTCTGGGCGGCATTTTTCAATGGGGCTGTCAGAATCTGGTCGAGTTCAAGTAGGTGTTTTAAACAAAGTGAGACAGTTCTTCTCGCCCGAGCATCCGTGTCTTCTTTACAAGATCCAGGTTCGTTCGTGTGTGTCGGAGCCGTTCTGCGGAGCTTCGAAGCTTGGATAGAGAGGACCGACTGTGTCACCTACCGATTCACTCAGATACTCACCGGGCACGGTTGCTTCGGAGAGTATCTGAACAGAATCGGCCGTGAGGCTACGGCACAATGCCATCATTGCGGGTCCGACCGAGACTCCGCCCAACACACGCTGGAGGACTGCCCTGAGTGGGAGGTCGAGCGTCGAGTCCTCGTCGGACAGATCGGACGAAACCTGTCACCACCAGCATTGATCGCGGCAATGCTGGCGAGCAGTGAAGGATGGGAGGCCGTGGTCTCTTTCTGCGAAGACGTTATGCTTCAGAAGGAGTCCGCAGAGCGGGACCAAGAAAGGGCCGACCCCGCTCGCAGGAGGTGACGAAGGGATAGCGGTAGCGGCCGCTAGCTCGCCAATCGTCGCTAAAGGGTCGTTGTAGCCAAATCTAGGGGAGATGTGGCCGCTACAAACGGCTCGAGACCGGTGACACCCCGGGGCGGCCGGGGGGTGTCGTCTAAGGCGGTGGTCGTCGGTGTTCTGACTCTTACTGTGTAGAGCGGTAGGAGGTGCAACAGCGACCCGCCCCGGGGGTGACTATGATACTATGGTTACCCCGGGATGTACTTCAGTCATGAGGTACGGCAGGAGGGTTTCCAGAAGCCGCTAATGCGTTCCTGGAGCTCCTCCCGACTGCCGAGGTAAGCCGCCCCGGGGCTTAGTGGCTAGACCGATTTGTCGTGAGTCCCACACACGCCCTTCGTGTGCGCACGGAGGGTATGGTGCCCAATGCATTATCGCGCAAAAAAAAAGGTTTGCTCGTGTGTGGAGTACTGTTCTCATCTTTGCGATGGTGCCGCACATTATCTGTTTGACGCTCTCGACCGGGTACAGCGGCGAGCAATCCGCATTGTCGACAGTCCCTAAGCCTCTGCGGTTGCGAAGAGATATAGCCTCCGTGGCAGTCCTCTATCGCCTTTATCATGGAGAGTGTTCGGAAGAGCTCTTCCAACTGGTCCTCTCCACTCTCCTCCTCTACAGGACAACACGTGCCAGCCTCAGAAGTCACCGCTTCAGAGTGGTAGATACACGTTCTCGCACTCATCGCTTCGGTTCTTCCTTTCTGTGCGAAGCGGTCGAAACCTGGAACTCACTACCAGCGCACGTGTTTCCTTCCCACTATGATCCCGGGTTCTTTCAGTGGGGCGTGAAAAAGCATCTCACCAAACCGCCATAGTGTGGGTCACCATGCTGCATTGTCCTTATTACCTACCTACTACCTATATTGAGGATGGTGACCACCACTCTTGGATTCTGCTCATGATTTCCATCAAGCAGAGCAGAGTCATTTTGGCAGCAAATACATAAAAAAATCGAGAGCATCACTAAGGCGGCTTCGCGGAAACTTGGCGTACTGAATAGGGTGAGACGGTTCTGTGCACCCGAGCATCTGTGTCTTCTCTATAAGACTCAGATTCGCTCGTTCGTGAAGGACTGTTCTCATCTTTGTGATGGATCCACGTAGTATTTGCTTGATGCTCTCGATCATTTGCAGCGGCCCGCTTAATCAACAGTCCCGATGCCACCGAGTCCCTTGAGCCTTTGCACTTGCGGATAGATATCCCTCGCCTCTATGACAATCCTCTAGCGTGTTTACCATGGGTAGTCTTCTGAGGAGCTCTTCCAACTGATCCCACTTTCTCCCATACTCTACAGGACAATGCGTACTTGCATTGGAAGTCACCGCTTCAGAGCCGTAGAAATACGCTCTGGAACTAAACGGTTCCGTTTTACCTTCCTGTGCCGAGCAGTTTGAATTTTTTTCAAAATATCTTTAATGTACAGAATTGGATCTGTTACATTTTTATTATAAGTAGTATAGATATATATATATGAACAGAATTGGACCTCTTACATTTTTATTATTATAAATATAATAAATATAATATAATCATAATCATATATAAATATAGAAGATACACTCGAAAACATAATCCTCCTTCTTTCGCAGTCGGGTAATAAAATCAAAAACTTTTAGATACCACAAAATTTACATTCATGATGAGGCTACAGTATATTTATATTTCGACCGTAATTATGACCGGAAACCCTCTTTTCCTTTTTTTGTTGTTGGATCTAACAATATCTTTTTCCCAAGATGAAGCAACAATGACTTTATCTTTAATTCAATTCAGGTAAACTTACGGAGCAAAGTTATATTAAAAAATAAAGTACTTAGTCTACAGTGAAATGAAATTAAAGAAATTTCTTAAAAGTCGTATTTCTTTAGAGACGTCAATACTAAACTCTTAATGTTGCATTATATACTATTCTTAGTATTAGTTTAAGGAAAACATAGTTTTTAAGTTTACACATGACTTATTACCTCTACTGCGTATGATATTACACATGAGTTCACATGTGTTAGGCATATAGATTTAAAAATAAGTACTACCCAATGTAATAACTGTGTGATAGTATGGCACGTCATGTCTAGTAAGATTGGAATTGTAAATCATACTGCATAAATATTTTTAGATCTTTATGGATCAACAAGGTCGCATATATAGATATAGGTACGTAAACATAAACATACATTGAAGAGGAATAAACCAACCTCCTTCTGTACTGAATTCCCCTTAGTTGTCTGAGCAATACAATACGCAACATTTATCCTAAAGTAAACAGTTATTTTTAGGTTTAATATGCTGCCAAAGAAGCAGGGACCAACAACCAGAATTTGTGGAAAAATGTGTACCTACTGAAACACGGTTTATAAATGACCGGCATTTTGTTTGAGAAATTGTTGGGAGTTAATTTCAGTGAATTTGTCGTTGATGGAATAGCGAGTAATAAGTCAACGTTAAGCTGTTATTATTTTGTAGTTTTAGTAACGTTATTTGATCCTGATTTACGATTCTTAGTTCATATTAAGTTACAATGAATAAGGGGATTAACTATTTGATTCATGATAAATATAATGGCAATGATTATTTGTCAAGTAAAATATCTTCTAGATATAAAACTAGCTTGCTGTAAAGCCAAAACACGAGGGATGATATTCAACTGGGTTGTTATTCTTAGTGTTTTTTTATACATGAGCCTGCTAGAGTGACTTTTACTCTGATTGATGAAAAGCATGATCAGAATCCAAGAGGAGTTATCACCATGCACATTGCGAATGCAGGAATGCAACAATACAGCTTGGTGACCCACACTATAGCGGCCTATTTAAGTGCTTCGGCATCATTTGGGCTTTGGTCTAGCACTCACAAACCAAAAGAGACGACAGCACGAATGTTGTCATTTTAGGTTGGTCTTCTGTGAGAGGGCAGTACAGTACCGCCCCGGTCGAGCCGGCGCCTTCGTGCTCACATCAGCGTGGCTCTACTACCTTGAACAAGTTAGTATAAACTGCTTTAAACACTTATTCCATAAAACAGTATAAAAGAATCTAAATTTCTAGGGATCCTGAAACCCCGAAGCATTTCTGCTTAAAACTTGAAATTTTATAACCTTTAACGGTCTACTGATGTACATCTCTCCATAGGTTTTGGCCTACCACGTATATCACTCTGGCCAGATGGTTTGGTATAGGGTTTGTTTCAAGTTTGCTTCTTCTTTGCCTGTTGTCGTACGTAGTTTTCTCCCCAAGTTGCCTCTTACGGCACCCATGGGATGAGTAGATACTCCATATTCTTAATCGTAACCACACAGAATAAGAAATAATATAAATATTTTTTAACTAACTGACCCATGCAACCTCGTTTACGTCTCCTATTGCCCGTAGCGTAATAATTTCCCCCCGTTTTTGTAACATTCTTCATTGGTGCTCCGCTTGGTTCTTCGATAAATGGGCTATCCAACACTGAAAGAATTTTTCAAATCGGAGCAATGGTTCCCGAGATTAGCGTTCCAGCAAACAAACAAACAAACTCTTCAGCTTTATATATTAGTATAGCTGTAATTATCTGCTGTTGTAATTATCTGCAAGTAGGTAACTTGCAGATAATTACAACGACGTGAATGTTATCTATAGAAACTCCTGCTCCTGTAAATTACGATACCTAGAGGAGCCACAGTATTACATATTGCAAACTTTTGGTTGGATATATGAAAAGGTTGACATTAGGAAAAACATGCGATACTCGGTTCATGATTAGATACATGACGAAAAAAGCAATTTATGTGGGGATTACTTTAAAAGTAACCCTTTTACATTTACTGCAAAATCTTATCCTCATACTTCACTTTGTACCCAAATGAAAGTAAAAGCGAAATAAAATGAAAATAAAGTCGAGTTTTAAGATATTTGTATTCAGGCGAATTTTCGGACTCCTTGTCTCCTAGAATATCAAATTAAGGTTATCACAGCGATCTCTTAATATCTTTACATTTCAAAAACAAAAGCCCCTTTTTTCTATCTGTTCTATTTCCGAAGACTACTCTGCTTACCTTTATAATTTTTTTAATTTAACTTTTAATATGTACCGTCTCATTTGAAAACAAAAAAAAAATGCTTTGGTTCATATTCAAAGAGTATTAAATCATCGTTATCATTAGTTCATAATAATATGCACTTCAAAGTATCAAATTATTCATAAATGTAACTCGTCATCAATTCTGATGTGATCATTCAGCATGTTATAGAAAAGAGTACCTATTTAAATGTGATCATAGTCACTGCAAGAAATTCCTACATATAAATAACGAGAACCAGACGTGTAACTTAAAAATGGACACAAAAAAAAAACATTTTATCTCAAGAAATAAAAAGCACAGGCCATTTTATTTGCGTCCTATTTGAAATAATGTTGTTTTTCGAAGAGCCATTGAAGCAATCGTTAGGAAACGTTCACTTTCCAGCTCCCTCGAGTTTAAACCCTTCGATAAAGCGCTGAGAATGTGGTTCATCGTATAAAATTGTGATTTGAGCTTTGTTGTGTATTTTATATGTAAAGAAATGTGGTATTTGTTGTTTTTAAAAAGCTAGAGACTATTATTGAACTGACTTATTTTTGTATTAAGATTCTTATGTTTTCATTTTCAGAGCAAATCATGATTTTGTATAGATTCTAAACAGAGTTTCCAAAGCGAAAAACTGTGAGGTTTTGTAATCAGAATGGGTCTTTTCACGTGGATCATGTCGTAACAAAATGGCATTGAAAACGTAATCTGTATATTCATATAAACATTTAATAAGTACATGAAAAACTAACAGCAAATCTCAACATTATAAATTGTCTTTTACAGTTACTAGAAGGCCAATTAGAAGTCTTCACTAATAGATATACATATGAGTGGGATCGAACACATTTAATCACTATATCAAATCCTAGGCCACATCGCGGCATTACAATTTTTGGTGATAAAAAAGAAGAAAACATAACAAAAGAAAACAGACAAGTAAAACACAAATAAAAAATAAATAAAAAATGAGCTGCTTCACCTTTAACGCTGCCTAAAAAAATGTTGGCTTAAGCGATTTCTAGCCGTTGCCACACTAATTACAAAGGGATCGATGTCGTACTGTTTACATTTAGTTTATTAAAGTTTCTACATGCGCGCACAATATAACTATTTTATCTATAGTTTATATGTGTGTTATGTACTGTCTGATGATAGTACTCTATATTTATTACGCAATTTTCTAACATCCTATGAGCCTTGAAAGATCGTTTAGTCTTCGCTTCTGGGACTAATTTTAAATCTATTCAAACAAAACATTTGCAAAATCTGGATATAATATAGCTCGGTTTCAGATTATCCTATTTGCGAAGTGTTAGATATAGATAGAGATTGGAATATTTGCTCATCGCATTACGGCTTTTGCTCAGTACGGTATTAGTACAGTGAAACCTGGTTAGATGGGACATGGATACGTGAGAAACCTCTATTATTGAGAATTCTTATGGAGTCCCGGTACTTTTTCATCGAATTACCTCTGTTAATGGGACTTTTGAACCCGGTTAAATGAGAGTTTATTTTTTCGATGTTTACCTCTATAATTAGGAGTCTATAGCTCAATTCCCTGTATAAGTCGGATATTTTATCAGTTGGGACAGGTTTCGACACGTTTGTTTACAATGTTTCGCACGTCCTTTGTTTTAATAATAAAAAATACCTAGACTTAATTCATAACACCAAAAATACTCATATTTATTGTCATTTCCACCTCATTAAATGGAATAGCAGTGCATTTTCACATCTATAAGCAGGGGGGCCTCTGTAAATGACACAACTATAATTTTATACCTGTCTAATTGGAAAACTGGATAAATGAAAACCTCTTTAAATGATACAAAATTTTTGGTCCCTTGAGATCCGTAAAGACCAAGACAAACATTTAATCTCTGTGATGTAATGTTGTAATTCCCAAAAAGTTGAATACTTAAAACAATTAGTAATGTGACCATAACTTACTCACTCGCTAAACCATTTTACTGCAACTAAAAGTTTAATAAAGGATCAAATGCTTAGAAGCAAAGTCTAGCCATAGACACATTTACTGTTTTCATTTCAAACTAACTCGAATCTGGGTTGCGAATAAACAAGAAGGAAAATACATTCCAAAAGATTACCTAATTAATTTTCTAAAAATAATGTGAAAATTAAAAAACAACATTGTAGAAAAACAATTCAACTATCATTTTAATTTATTAAGATGGTAACGGCTTTACCAAAACAGTCCATTAAATTGATTGTGGCGGTCGGTACTTTATTTCGATCTTTCCGCTACATCGTATTTTATATCGGGGTGCAAATAAACGGAACATTTATTCAGATTGCTGAAAAGACGTACTTCAGCATATACAGAAAACGTAATCAAAAATGTTTTTTTAACCGACTTCAAAAAAGGAGGAGGTTCTCAATTCGACCGTATATATGTTTTTTTTTCTATGTGTGTTTGCGGACAACTTCGTCGGGTATGAACCGATTTTAATGATTCTTTTTTAATGGAAAAGAGATATCCCAACGGTGTGCTACCATGATAGATCTGATGATGGCATCCTAGAGAAATCGAGTCGAACCTTGAAGGCGGTTTTTATTTTGTTAAAGTTTTACTTGTTACGTTTGTTTTTAATTAATTTTACATATCTTGCGTGTGTAACTAGTACTGTGTTAATAATACTTATTTTAATACTGTTTTATATAATGGTACCAAACTTTATTATTTTATTTCAATCTGTTCCCATCCTCTGCTGAACGAAGGTCTCTCCCAAAGAGGGCCAACCATCCTAGACCATACAATAATAAACCACTAAACATTTATTACTTTTCGTTTCTCAAATTCAAAATAGCCATAAGAATAATCATCATTTATTTAACTTAATACAAATACGGAGAAAAACAAAGAATATCGTCTATATATTGGCAAATGTAACAAAAACTTGTTGTCGGTCTGTATGGATACTTAATGAGACCGCCTACCAGACGGTTATGGCGACGATTGATGACGTGGTCGTTCGTGTCGGAAAGAATATTATTTCTGAAACTTGTTTACCAATATTTTGCGAGTGACCAAATAAATCTATAAATACAAAAAAGTAAGATAGAGCTCTATATCATCATCATTAACTTAAGAGCTACGGTCTTGTCGGTGCAGCTTTATCCAGCTCTCCCTATCAAAGAGCCGTTTCCTTGACCTCCTTATACGTCGCAACCGCCACTTTTTCCTTAATCTGCTCTATATAACTGTGTCTCAGTCTTCCTCTCTTTGCTTCTATTTTTTCTTCTATGATATTACTTATAAAGTTATCGTGACGTCTAAGGTAGCCTACCATCTTCCCTCTTCTAATTTCTATAGTAGATATCAGCAGCCTTTTCTCTTTCACTCTTTTTATAACTTCTTCGTTGGCATTTTTTTCCGTCCTGCTGTTTGCTTCCTTTCTTCTCCAGTACCGCATTTCAAAAGCTTCCAGTCTTCTTATCCTGATTGGTTATTGTTCAAGTTTCCGAATGTTCCGAATGTTTACATCTATGTTAGACTTCAAATAAAGATGTTTTTTTTTGCATAAAACGCTTGTTTAGCCATCGCAATGCGACATTTGATATCTGTAGTACATCTAGAGTCAGATGTTATATGGCTTCCCAAGTACTTAAAACTTGTTCTCTATATACGTTTAAGAATTAAAAAAGTCTATTTAATAAAACTAGTGGTCGCCCAGTGGTCGATATTCGACCATTATTCATTTGAATAATATTTTTTGAGATTCCGGACTTCTTCTCCGAACAAAAATATCTTTATTATTTCATAATATATTGCGAGTGATAAAATTTTTCTATGAACTTAAAAATTTTAACTTACTTTATGTACGCTTCCAAAATTCAAACAAAGTTCTGCATCGATTGAGCAAAATTTTGACACGATATGCAAACAAACCGCTTCTAGGATCGTTTTTATGTATTTTTCGTGGATAAAGCTGGTAAAATTTATATTTGTAAAACAGAGATATATGAGGATTAAAAAATATTTTATGGCTGTTGAGAAGGATAAATGAATATCATTTGAACAATCGTTAACATTTTTCTTTGTGATAAAACGCAAAAGGGCAGAAAGAATAACGTATGTCGAAATATACACTCTGTAATTTATTGCAAATATAGCCTCAATACAAATGTACCATCAAATATAGTCACATTGTGCATGTCAATTAATTTATTCAGGATAATTTAATATACTACCGCATACAACAACGTAGCCGTATTGCCCAGTTAAGTACCATTAGGTGCGTTTTTTTTATGGAATAGGGGGCCTTTAGAGGATCAGGAGGAGGATGGGGAGGGTTATGGGGAGAGGGGTTGGGGGTATGGGCCTTCGGTATCTTCACTCACTCGGTGAAACACAGTGCAAGCGCTATTTCATACCGGTCTACTGTGAGGCCGGAACTTCAGGGAATAATACAAACGCATCGTACTAATTGTACCTATTGAAACACGGATATTAATCGATAATATCATTCATTAGCATTAAGAGTGGTAAATTATTATTTTGGCGTTCGAGGTTCATATTAATGTTTTCATGTTTTTTTTTACGCGGGCATATAGGCGGCCAAACGATCGGCAGACGTATCGCGTGATGGTAAGCGATTACCGCCGCCCATGGACACCTGAAACACCAGAGGCGTCAAAAGTGCGTTGCCGGCCTTGGAGTAAATGTACATTCACAAATATACAAACATACATAATACATTTATATTTTTTAAACACATGACGTATATTATGGTCAAATAACTCCTAGCCATACACATACAATTTATACTCAAAACTGTGAAGCCTAATATTATTGCACGTTATAATTTTGCTATTGGGCCATTTATTTTTTGAAGAGAATCTAGACTTGTTCCTAGAATTATAAAAGATTCCTCTCCATCTGAAATATCTTTTAATTCTGATTTGACTGCACGTTTGGCTTAGTGGTTTAACGGTCACCACGCCGTTTCCTACTTCGCCAAGTGTGGTGGGTTCAAATCCCACGTAGGACCACGTACTATTATTTATTCTGTGGTAGGACAACACTTTGTGTGATCCACAAATTGTTGTTCTGAGTCTGGGTGTTCTTTGTGTCCGTTTCATGTATGTTTGTAAAGTCCCCCGCGACACAGGATTTATTCCTAGTGCGGGAGTTGTCTTTTTAAAAACAAACAAATTCTATAGCCTGTTATAAAACGCGAGTTCCTGTCTATTAAACCAATGCTAAGGTCTTGCAACGGCTGTTAACACTTTATTTCGGTATCGGATTGAGAATGAGGAATGTCACTATCCATGTCACCATCTCGTAGATGTCGTTGTAGTATGTGGAAGACAATCGCAGAATTTCTAGTAGACAATTCGTGATACAATAAAACACTATCGTCTACAGTTAAACATGAGTTTCTCGATTCCATGACAATGGTAGTGGGCGATCGGATGAATAGTCTCGCTAGATAATGGTCGCCAAGACGGCAAACAATATGACAGCTGACTGTATAACGGGTAGCACGTGCACAAGAGAGTCCGTCGTTTGCGTAATATATTGGATAAATATTAATATTTTTTCTATATATAATTTCCACTACCGAGCTTAACAGATGTAACACTGTATACTGTATAACATTTTTAGTAAATAATATGTTTGATTATAAATAAATAAATATTTCGTACATCTAACACACAACGCCATCTAGTTCCAAATTAAGCAGAGCTTGTGTTATGGGTACTAGACAACTGATACAAATACATATGGGACTAATCCCGCCCACACGCCCACCACTGTAACTCCTGTACACCAGGATCAACAGCGGTGACCCACGAACACACCGAGTTATGACACTCGGGAAGTCCCAGGAAAAATTAAACTGTCTTGGAAGCCGCAACGAAATTAATCAGAAGAAAACTGGAGGAGTTGGAAATATAATAAGTCGACTTCTCTCCTTAGCAAAGCTGGAGACAAAATGAAGTCAAAATAGGCAGACGCAACCAGGAAGCACCACGTATAAAATATTATGGGTCCTAAGTGAGCTATATTTGATTTCTATAGTATGTATGGCAGAATCGCTTAAACGCACGGAAATTCACCACAGTTGACACAAGATCCCCATAATATACTACCCCAGACGTAATTTGTAAGCTATTTAGCATCATGTTACGTTCATTGTACCAAAGACTACATTCCCAGAGGATATGATGAGCCGACTGTTCACAGCTAGAATCAGGTGTTGAGCATTGACACAATGGTGAATCGACTAATTTAAATGAGTATAGTTTGCTCTTAAAGTTACCGTGGCCTGTAAGAAATTGAGCGACACAGTGATCCACCTCGAGCCATGTCCTTGACAACCGTTCGCGAACAGATGGAAAGAACTGGTAGAGGTAGCGCCCTTTAGATGATTCGTCCCATCGTTGCTGCCATTCATCCAAGAGGTCGTTATAGACATTGGATTGCTGTTGAAACAATCTTTTTGCACGTCTTTGCACCTCGAGATCAACCAGAAGAACACCTGCCAACACCGGTAAAGCCTCAGTGCTAACCGTCCTATATGCCTTGCACAAGAAAATCAATGCAGGTCGTTGGCCTTGTAACAGTTTGCGACGGACAGCACCTACAGTCGCCCTATCTGCCCATACAGGAGCACAATAGCAAATAGAACCTAAATAAGTAGCTCCATATATGATCTTTAGTGTATGAAATGACAGACCCCACGTCGCAGTTGATATCCTCGTCAGTGCAAAGAAACTCTTTTTTGCCTTTTCATTAACTGTTCTAATATGTTCAATAAATGAAAAATTTCTTTCTAAAACCAATCCTAAATAACAAACCGAGGTTTTATTTTTTATAGTAACATTTTCAAATTTAATACACGGCGGTGATTTGAGGTTACCTTTCAGAAGTAGCTGGAAGGTTTTGTTTGGTGCAAAAGTCAACCGATTACGCCCACCCCACCGAGATATTAAGTCCAAACATTCACTGGCCAGCCTCTCAAGCCCCGCTCTAGTATCCGACTCTATCAGCAACAAACCGTCGTCCGCGTACGCGTTCAGGGTACATCCGGACGGCACAGGCATTGCCAGAAAATCGTCGAAGCCTATGTTCCACAAGTATGGACCTAGCACTGACCCTTGAGGACACCCCATCGTAAGCGCCTTCGACACAGAATGATGCCCAAGTCTCAATTTAGTAGTACCTTGTAAGAAGTACGAGGAGATAAGGGAATAAATATTTTTAAAGCAACCTCTTAATTTTAATTTTAGCAATAGCATGGGCCACCACACTTTGTCAAAGGCGCCAGATATATCTAAGAAGATGCGTAAAACGTATTGAAAACTTGACTCGGTGGCAGTTTTCCTTACAGATATAACCGCAACAGTTGTCGATTTTCCCAACGTAAACCCGAATTGTCTATCATGAAATTTAACTCCACCCGGTAGAAGTCGTGGTACTACAAGACGCTCTAAAAGCTTTCCTAGCGATGGTAACAATGTTATGGGTCGATAGGATTTGGGATCGTCCGGCGGCTTATCGCCGCTTTTTGGTATTAAACTAATATTTCCGCACCGCCAAACACTAGGAAATACTCCTTCCGCAATGCAACGTTTAAAAACTGTTAAAACCCGAAAGTTTACAAATACATATATACTTCATTTGTAATACATACATATTATACATAGAAAACACCCAAACTCCGAAACAAATATTTGTAGATCATACAAACATTGGGTCCGACCCGGGAATCGAACCCGAGACCTCATGATCAGCAGTCGCACACGCCAGCCGCGAGACCAACGAGGCAGTATTATATGCTATGTATTATATTATTTATATGTCAGTGTGATGAAGAATCAAAAATAGTGTCTCCGCCTCTATTTATACCGTGGTTGCCCAAAAAGCTGATAACGGCAGAAACTACGCAGTACAACAGTACTTTAATTCGGAAGAAAACTTGAAACAAACCTTATAACAGCCCGTTTCCTGGCTCCCAAGTCACAGGTGATAAACCTATATTGTGGTAGGTGTATTGATTGTTATTTTTTGTGCAAATAAAGTTAAAGTTAAGCCAGCGTGGTATAGTTGGCCTAAGCCGCCTTTCTACGCCTTTCTAGAGCCTGTGTTTGGCAGTGAACTGAAAAGCGAAAGTTAGTAATTCTTTTAAATATTTACACTACCTCATTATGATCTAGACACGCGGTAGCGTGTCAAGCCAAGTTCAAGTAAAGGAACTGGCTAGCCAGCACCGAGTGTAATATTACACGAACCACTTGGTGCCACTTTTGACCCTTCTATAACTCAAAACCTCTTTATCGTAAACACATAAAACTACGTGTGTTTAATTATATCCATAAGGACATCTAGAAACCTAAATTTCATAAAGCTAGTTCAAACGGTTATAAATATATGATAGATAAGATATTTTAGCACTGACTGACTGACATATAGTACCTAAACTTAACCTACTTCCAGATGACATAGAAGGATGAAATTTGGAATCCAGCTCGGTAATTGTATGTAAGCGTAGGGAAAATATAAATAGGGAGGGTCTCCATACATTTTTTTAAAATTGTGGCTTTGGAACCGTTACAAGCAGATATTTGAAACTATCCCAATATAATATGTATCATATATATATAATATCGGTGCGATACAGACTTATTAAAAGGATCTCGGCATTTCGAATAATTCTATCGGTATTTAGGAACTTCTTAACTCGTTATTTACTTTACAGAAGCAGATTTTCATCGACGTCAAAGTTTAAGATTTATCGCTATAGAACTCGTTTTAACTTTAGGACTTATGATTGAGGTTTGAAGTTTAGTAATATCGTCTCTGAAAACATAGTTTACTTCATCGATAAAACTATTTTAATAGGGAACCAGAGAACAAAAGAAGGTGAAAAGTGTAAAAAGGTGTTTAAGATACCTAATGTCTTTACGACACCTTTAAAAAGATTATTATTTTATTTTATGATACATGCAAACAGTATTTGTCGGTGTTTAATAATTTATATCTTGATGTTTATATTTTTGGTACATAGTTTTCGTACAAATCGCTTTGTTGATGCGTCACTATTTTTAACCGACTTCAAAAAAGGAGGAGGTTCTCAATTCGACCATATATATATATTTATGTGTGTTCGCGGATAACTTCTTCGTTTATGAACCGATTTTGATGATTCTTTTTTTAATGGAAAGGAGATATCCTAATGGTGGTACCATGATAAGGACACTAGATCTGATGATGGCATCCAAGAGAAATCGAGTCATCCTTGAAGTCGGTTTTTGTTAAAATTTTACTTGTATTAAAGCGAATTTTGTATAAATATCAATTATACACATGTGCATACTTCCATAAGCAAATGTTTAATGTTTCAAGCATTATTATGTGGTATAGGATTTTACTAAACTTATTCTTATAAATCTAGGTCACAACTACAGGAAAAAGCAAATTCAAAGGTAGACTGCATTGACTGATATTGACTCACGACACTACATTCATTCTCACTATCATGTTTCATATTTCCACGAATTACTTGAAACTTTATAAAACTTAGGAAACGAAAACTTCCATGTCTTGAATCAAAGTATTTACTAAAAAAAGATAGATACAACATTAATAGCAAAGTTAGATGATACTTTGTCAAAATCCTTGAAGAAGTTAAATGTAGAATAAACACGCTTACGTCAAGGCCACAGTTTAAGCCCCGCCAAAATACGCCTCTAAATATGGCGTCTCATTTAAAATTTTCTATAATGACGTCAGACTATTTACCTGAAAGACATAGGACCAATTTAGGTATACTCTCGAGTCGTAGTGAGCGTTCATCAAATTAACTGGGCATTATCAGTAATGTCATGTTAATCAGTTGGTGAATAACATTAACGTGAACCACGTAAATTGTGTTATTAATTAATGTATGTATGTATATAATAGCCAAAAGTTATTCTTCAGCTAGAAGACAATATTTGTTGGTATCTATATTATTTTTATTGATTTTGCAAACCGATTCCAATTTAAAGGACCAAATATTAGCTATTCCTCTCACTTCGAGAAGCCCTTTGTTCTTTGTCACTGTGGATTTTATCATGACACCCATTTATTTTACGATAACATTTCGAAGTGACAAATGTGTCGTAGGACTGAACCCTATCGAAATTCGTTGCTCGCCTCTAGCTTTGCTTTGGTATTCCGATAATGCGGCAATATGCATTCGACCATTTCACATACACTTCGGTATATGTAAATAGCAAATAATGTTGAGACCAGACTCGTCCTTGTGTAACGTTCTATCTGAATAATAAATAATATTGTTGGCGATAGAAATATGTATTGCTTCAACTGCTTCTGGAATAAACATGTATTTTACAGAGATAATAAACTAAGTTAGAAAGTGGGTAGAAGATTTGAACAAGTGTATTTTATATCATTTTGAAACGCTCGTGAAACAAGATAATTAGTCGTCTTTTTAAACCCCGACGGATAAAGAGGGGTATTATAAGTTTGACGTGTCTGTCTGTCTGTTTGTTTGTCTGTCTGTCTGTCTGTCTGTCTGTGGCACCGTAGCTCGCGAACGGATGAAGCGATTTCAATTTAGTTTCTTTTGTATGAAATGTGAGTTACGTGCGAGTGTTCTTAGACATGTTTCAAGAAAATCGGTTGAGTTGTTTAAAAGTTATGGGGGTGAAAGTGAGTGCTTGAGTAGGGGGTTTTTTAAATTTTGAATTTTAGCTTGTACCTAATAGGTAAAAGACAACAAATTACTTTGTTTTATTAGCATTTATTTTTCAAAAAGCCTTCTAGTTCTGATATGTAGAAACTCAATTTAAAATTTAGTTAAAAATAATTGTAAATCTTGTGATACAACTAAAATTGCTGCCTAATTTCACGGTTTTATGTAAAAGGTAATGAGATTATGTGAGTTACGCATTTACAAAGTTACTTCGTGTTCAAAAGTATAAAACTATAGTGAATAAAGTGTAAATTCACGTGAACGTAATTATATGTAATGTATATGTAGGCACTTTAGTGGTTTTCTGTAAAAATATTTTAACTTTAATTTTTGGTTAACCTCACTTCTTTGCTTATCTACTAAGTATTTGTAAGGTTAATTAATTATTTCTCTTTAATTGTTACTTAGTAATAAACAGATTATTATTTCTGAATATGTATTAATTTGTCGGTATTATAGTATTATGTTTACAGAGATGCCAGATATTCCAAGAATATACGTACAACGAGCCCTATATAAGCACAATTAATAGACATACGGCTACCCCTGAATTCAAGACAACTTTGTAATTTGAGTTATCCTTTGAGATAATTCCGAGGCTTACTAATAATGTTCTCTATATAGTACTGGATACTAATAAACCAAATTAAAATAAATGAATTTGAGTACCGTTTGAGAGGCACAAGATTTATTTAAATGTGGATTAATATCAGAGCATTTTTTTACATTTGTACAAAGAGGTTGTACAGCTTACGATGAGGACAGAAATAACTTTAAGTTGAAAGTTTATACCTAGAGTCCTTCAAACCCAACTAAATTAAGTCAATAAATCTATCTATATAAAAGAAAGTCGTGTTAGTTACACTATTTAACCGACTTCCAAAAAGGAGGAGGTTCTATGTTCCACTGTATTTTTTTTTTTTTTTTTATGTATGTTCAGCGATTACTCCGTCAACTGTGGACCGATTTTGAAATTTTCTTTTATATTCGAAAGAGTATGGTCTCGAGGTGGTCCCATTGCCACCATATCAGGATCTGATGATGGGATCCCAGGGAAACCGAGAGAAACCCTCATTTTTTATAGGCACATACTATGTTTTTCGTATATTTTCTGAAGTTACACCAGTATTTGCATCTGGTAGTCATCATTTTATGTTACCTTTAGTGGTATTCTTTCAAATTATTTAGGTAAGCTGATGATGGAAGGTGGAAGGTACAACTCCTCAACCGTTAGGAGTTGGAGTATTATAACTCTTTCAATTTCAAACGTATGTAAAGACCTTCAGTCGTATATTTTCAAGTTATTTAGGTGAGCTGATGATAGAAGGTTTAACTCTTCAACAGTTAGGGATTAGAGGATGATTTTAATATTACATGTACGTATAGACCTTAATTTATATTCTTGATGATGAAATAGTTCAACTTACTACTTACCAACGATTGTTTGCACTAAAAACTGAAAAATAAAAACTTTTTATGCTAAGCCAACTTTTTGGCTTAGCATCTAAGCAAAAGCAAATAAAGCAAAAGACAAAAGTCTACGCGATAGTCACTTGGCACCGACTTCAAACTGATTCTAGGTACCTAGCACACATTATAATACTACTATTTAAATGAATAAAGAATTAGGTATAGGCAATTTATGAAGAACCAGTTTATTTTACGCTTTTAAGTGTTTTTTTGGCAGAGAGTTTTCGTTGGATGTTTTTGGAAGTCGGTTTTTTTTTATAACTCAAGAACGGCTGAACCGATTTGGCTGAAAATTTTTTGGAGGTAGCTTAGAACCAGTAGACGGACATAGGATACTTATTACATACAATTTTTTTTTACTTTGTCCCCGGCGTTTACCGCGGTTGTTGTTGCACCGCGGGTTACACCGCGGGGCTCAGCTAGTTTTAAATAAAAGAGCTCACTTCAGCTGCTGTTGTAGGATAAAAACAACCCTTTTTGCATTGTCGCTTGAGGTCTGGAATGGCGGAGAACTGCACCCTTCGTAAAATGCAAAGTAGATTATTTAACTTACCATAGATAAAGATTGATATTAAAGTCTAGTATATACCAGTTAACTGAAGAAATTTCCAACCACAATGGTTTTATGTCTAGATGCATATAACTTGACTTTATATGATGACACTCTCATCTATAGTCAAGTTATATGCAAATGCACATTCTACATTCTACACTCATTGTATACAAATTCTACGCACTCACTTGCGTTGTTGTATAAAACTTATATTCCCTTATATATTCTTCAAGACAATGTGATGAATTGTTTATTTCGCTTTTACGAGGCGTCACTGTCTGCTCGAAATAAAATGAACGACATCAATTTCGGTCCAACGAGATGGAGGCGATAAAACATATTAACTCACTTTTAGATCATCTTGCCGTTCGGATGTTTAATAAAGATTGCATTTGGAGAAATATTCTGGTTAAGGAGTTTGGTGTTTATTCGTTTATAAGTAAAATTACTATAGTAGTATCCATACTAATATTATAAATTCGAAAGTAACTATGTCTGTCTGTCTGTTATGCTTAATCTCTGCACCAATTTCAATGAAATGTAGAGATTTTTTGATTCCAAAGGAGGACTTAGGCTACTCTTTATCGCAATAACCGACATACACTAGACTATGGACCCGTGTCGAAAATTGATGGGTCATCTGAACCACCAGGAGACCTTTTTTAAAAGATACAGGGGCATAAAAAAATATCATTCAGCACTGACATGGGCCCGTAGTCTACACGTGGACGGAGCTGCGGGCAAAATCTAGCATGTCATAAATACAGTAAGTTACTACTTATTTTATTTATGACATTATAGTTTCGTGTCATTAGATGGCACGAAAGCGGTTATGTTTAAAACTGCGGGTTTAATTGTACGTTAGGAGAACAAGTTGATACTGTTACAAAGGCACCTATTGTGGAGCAGATAAAATTTTCTTCAAATTCTATTGAAGTTTGCGTTTGTTTTCGACAACTAATAGAAAGACACGTTCCACTACATGACCTGCAGAGTTTGCTTTGATACGGCACGCAATCTACAGGATGTTGCCTACGTGAGATTTAAGGATATATAATTTGGTCTTTATATTTAATGAAAGTACACACTACACAAGTACACATTACACAAGTACACATTACACAAGTACCAAAATAACAATAAACTCAACGTCTTAATGGGGAAGGTAATAATTCTGAAAAGTAGCAATAATATTTTACACGTGGTACTTCGGTGAATGTAAATACATTTTCTAATACGTATATGAGTGCTCATTAAAAACCTCCTTTAAACTTTTCACCTCCTTAAACCTAAGGAGAGGCTTTTGCCCAGTACACTGCTAAAAACTGTTGATGAAATGCAAAAGACATAATTATTACATAATTTTTTGTATCTTTCACGACTACGTCTTCTGATAAGTAAGACGCATTAGTGTAGAATTTTGTTCTTGAAGAGCAGTGAAAACTTTCTTAACTGGCGTAACGTAGCATTAAGTACCTTAGATGGCGTACAACATGCGTGGATGGAGTATATGAGAGAAAATTCCAACCTTTTACCTTCAGTTTCACAAGGCCATCTTGTATGTAGTTCTTAAGAACTTCGTGTTCGGTAAAACATCGTTATAATGGGGGTTTTCTTCTACAACACCGTTGATAATTTAAAAGTTTTTACATAAAAAGAAGTATTTTAAACTTTTGAACAGGGACTAGAAAATTTTAGAAGAATGTTTCTTCGTGGTAAAGTTTTGCCCATATTAAATACAACTCATAACTTAAATATTAAGTACTTAAAAACTATTCATTTAAAAAATATGTTTGGGCAGAGTGGCGCACCGTAAATATAAAAAAAAAAGAAAAAAAAAATACATACAGTGGAACATAGAACCTCCTCCTTTTTGGAAGTCGGCTAAAAACTAGTGATAAAGACAAACAAACTGATAAAAATAAAAAACTGATAAAAAAAAACTGATGATAAACTTAAAATTAAAAATAGATCTGTAACACGGAAATAATTATTGCTATGAGTTTTCAAGTCAAATCTAAAACTGCAAAATTGTAGAAGTAGTCTAGCTTAAACTAGGTAAGCACTGCTCTCTACAGAAAATCATAGCCTGAAAAATTTCGTTCTATTAATTTATTATAATGTAATCTAAGAAAAAAAACCAGTCAACCGTGGGTTCCGTACAAACCTGTAGGTATATTAAATGATGTAAGGATGTAACTAAACATTTATGCTCTTCGCAATTTTTCCTTTATCTGTGCTATAAGATGTTGCTTCGTACCAAATTTCAAGATTCTGAGTTTACGGGAAGTACCTTGTAGGTTTTGACTCCCTTGTGAGTGTCGAAAATTAGGAGATTAACATTTCGGCCTTTTGATTGCGTTGGCTTAGAAGTTTGATTTTTCACAGCTCCAAGGGACAGTAGACCTGAATATTTGATATGAATTTCAGCTTGATACCTCAATACGATGCGCTGAGAAGAACGACAGTCCTTTTTGAGACACAGACCGAGCGACAACAAAGTGATCGGGCATTGTTGCTTCGGTGAGTATCTAAACAAAGTCGGACGTGACGTTACGGCACAATGCCACCACTGCGGGTACGACCGGGACTCCGCCCAGCACACGTTGCAGGACTGCCCAGCGTGGGAGTCTGAGCGTCAAGTACTAGTGGATCGGGAAAGGGCCGATCCCGCTCGAAGGAAGCGACGAAGAGTACGCAGTAGAGGCCGCTAGCTTCCCAATCGTCGCTTAAGGGTTGATGTGGCCACATCTGGGGAAGATGTTGCGGCTGCAAACGATCCAAGACCGGTGACACTCCGGTGCGGCCGGTGAGTGTTGTCTAAGGCGGGTCGGTGTTCTGACTCTTACTCGGTGAGAGGCTAGACAGCGATCAGCCCCGGGAGTGACTCTGGTTACCCCTGGATGTACCTCAGTCGTGAGGTACGGCAGGGGTACTCAAAAAGCCGCTGATGGGTTCCTCGAGCTCCTCCCGACTGCCAAGGTAGGCCCCGCGGTGGCCTACCTTGGCAGTACTAAACCCTCGGGTCCGGTAGGGTAGGCTGACTCGTCGGAAGTCCCACACATGCCCTTCGTGTGTCTCCCCCACGAAGGGTATGGTGCAAAAAGCATTACCCGCGTTGAACAAAAGGTACAGCTAGTGGTTTATAAGAACTGATATGACATTACTTGTTACAAGAAGACGCGACGTCGTTTCGTGTTTGTAAGAGTCCTTCCTTTTATGTAATTTTTTTATTATCTTTGTAAGGCCCATATTACACTTCATAAAAAAGTAATTAAAAACGGGAAAAACATCTTACTTTTTGTAATTATAATTTTATTGTTCTAGGTTAATTTCATTTCTACGCGAAGAAAGCAATCGATACTTAATGAAAACTAGGTGTATTTGATTTGAAATTAATCAATCAAAATACATGCAATTATTTTTAATCATGTGCATTACTACTCTACTTGATTGAGGGTGAACAAAAGTCATTTGCTTCTTAAACATTATTAAGACTTCACGTAAATTCGAGTATACTGTGCATACCAACCATTGACCCTCTCGCCAACTTCTGTGTTAATTACGAGTTACTGACAAAATGCTCCTATTCCTACCCACAGACCTCTCGTGATTTACCGAGCTGTTGAAGTTTATACCTTTTACCTGTTTAAATGGGCAATAAAGTCTTCTCGCACAGACTTAATATGTTAATAACTGAGAGGTAATTTTGTTATCGGGTTTAATCAACCTTCATCAATCTTGAGATCGGTTTCGTACACAGTAGCATTCAAGGTGTGATAATGTGCTGTGAGATTGATGTTAGAATAATTTGTAAGTTTTTTAATTATCGCCATTGCCATCTATTCATATCGTAAGAGCGGAATATGCAGGACACAGCAAGGAGAAGGAAAACCTGACATGACTAAAACCGAGGACTGGTGTTCGTTCTGTAAATGTGTGTGTAAAGTGTGACTATCAACAGTCTTTATAGTGTGCTGCTATGTGTATGCTAGTGATGATTGTCTTCAAAAGACCTATTTCATTGCGTTCCATGGATTCACCGTGCGGGTGCCGGGTCCATCGCGTGATGGATGGGGACTTCGACAGTGCCTGGGAATTGCGACCCAGGTTTAGGTTTAAGGAGCACTCCTTACGACGCGTCAACGCTCACCTCCACTGTCCGCCGTGTTGCCCCCTCTACCTAACCATATTTGAAATGAGCCTAGCAATGCCGCTTTGGATATTCGTTCAAGAAAAGAGCTTACTGAAGCTCTTGGCAATCCAAGGTCTTTAAGCAACTTATAGAGGGATTTGGCTGGTATACCCCTCGCACCCACTTCCACGGCATACAGCGCAACGACATAACCATTTTTAGTTATTTCGTTGGTTAAGTCAAAGTACTTGTTTCTTTTTAAAGCGTGGTCTTTAGGGATGTTCGTTTCCCACGGCAGTGTGAGTTCTACTAGTACTATACGCTTAATTGACATTGCATAAAGAAATATGTCTGGTCTGGACGCCACTAATAATGTCCAGTCACTGGCGGTATTTATAATTGTGTACGGCTTTTGTGTGAGTGAAGTCTTTTTTGTTGAGCCTTCCTTTACAAACGCGATGTTAGTTTTTATGTTTGTTGTTATTCCTTTTTTCGCTCTAGCCAGTGATAAATTCATAGCTTCGCGTATGATGTGTAATACCCTATCATGGCGACGTAAATAATGACCCCGGTCTAATAGCGCCTTACAACCTGTCAGTAAGTGCCTGGCTGTACCTATTGCCGCATTGCACATCGTACAAGCCTTTTCTGTAGCTTTTCCCCACCTTACTAGGTTGCTTTGATCGGGGAGAGTTAATTGAAAGGCGTTGAGGTAGAATTTTAACAGGGCGGGTGACCAATCATATAAAAGTGTGCGCCTTTTCAAAGCTGGTGGGATACAAAATTTTCCTAGAGTTAACCATTCATTCTGCATTTCTAGGTTCATTGCGTGCACCTTGTAGGTCTCGTTTTCATCTTGTTGTATGAAAGATTTTGTTATCTCTTTGTCGGTCTGTCTTCTAGAATTTCCCAATCCAACTCTACTGGACTGTGTACCCACCATGAATTTTTTGTGGAATTGGAGCCGTGACTCTAGCTCTGATGAATTTTTGTCTTTTGGAAGGGATCTAACGATTTCGTCTTGGGATTTTGACAAGACATGCATTTTGGTAACTCTTAGGTGTTTGTAGAGTTCCGAAGGTTTTTTTAATTTCATTCCAAAATTATTCGAGCCCCTGTACAACGTTGACGGGTCTGCAGATGGTGCTAGCCCGAGCCACGACTTCAATGTCTTAGTGACTTTCGCGTCCAGTGTTCTTATGTGGTTCTGGTTTATATCATATATTAGAAACGGCCAGTTGAGACGTGATGTTAAGTAGTTGTCGTAAATCCAAGCTTTTTTACGTTACTAATTGGCTGTTGGTCTACCTTGTCAATGTCTTTTACGAAGTCATCGACTATTACGTTTATAGATGGAGTACGACCTTTGTAGTCTATCTTTCTTCCAAGGAATTTAAAGGGCACGGTATCTGATATTATTGAAACACTTTCCCCACCAATAGTAATTTCGGGGTCATACGAGGTATACCTGGTGCCTCGCCGGCCCAGACAAAGGCAATAGCATTTGCTAGATTTTGTCCTCATTTCCTCCGTCCAGGTACAGAAGTCATCTACCTTACGCAGTAGTTCTTGGCACTGCTTTGGATTACGTGTAATGATCGCAAGGTCATCTGCGAACGCTAAGATGGATTCCGTATATTTTCCATTGACCTTAAACCGATAGCCCCACCTCTTTTCGCATGTTGCGATATTCTCTATTAATATATTTATATTAATAATAATTATATTATTAATTTTAATAAGTGTTACGAATTTACAAGGAATAAACCGTAAAACTGTTTTCTAAGGATCTTTGTTTACGGGATTTCAAAATTCGACCAACAGGCGTTTTCTAGTGATAATCAATCAACCAATTCAAACTGTTTTCAATTTCAATTAAACTTTATATAGTTTCGAGTCGGGTATGTAGGTCACCTTCCTGGAACTGAGGAGAGAGCTATGTAGAGGCAACCGTCAGTTACTTCCACCACTAGTTCCAACGACGTGGGAGAAAAGTTTTTCAATCAAATTGTGCTGTTAAATGCGCAGCAAATATTTTTTACTGGGGTTTATGCTCTCGATTCATTTATAAACTTATGTAAGTTTAATGCTGTTAAATGTACAGCAATATTTTTACTGAGTTTCACGATATCAATGGATTTAGTGTTAGTTTAGTGTAGTGTAGCGACAATTAAAGACTGTCCGTCTTTAATTGTCGGTACACTACTCTCATTTATTCATAATATTTTTTTTGCGATTCGAATGCAGTTCACAAATCCATTGATATCGTAAAACCCAGTAAAAATATTGCTGTACATTTAACAGCATTAAACTTGCATAAGTTTATAAATGAATCGAGAGCATAAACCCCAGTAAAAAATATTGCTGCGCATTTAACAGCACTAAACTTACAGAAGCTGGCTATAGGTTAAAACTATTTAAATAAATATTGAAAATATATTCTTTTCCAGAGATGCTTTTATGTTTCTGTTCATAAGACGAGGGTTTTTTTTAATTCAATTTATAATTTAGAATGGTCAAGAAAAGTCTGCAAAAATGCAGACTGCTGAGTGAATTTTAGTACTGAACCGCCCAGTATTGTTTAAGTAATAGGTATATAAATATTTTATTTTTCATATAAAAAATTGTTCCATTAAGTACTTTAAGCAAAGCGTACCTCGATGCTATTAAAAAATCAATTGCTCTGCTTCCGATTATGAGGGAAAATATAATTTATTTCCGAACCATTTTCTGTCATATTATGTGCTTAATGACGTGGCGGGTATTCACGTTCTGTTATTTTGATGGGTTCAAAATTTGAACGATCGCACCAATTTTCCATCAATTCAAGAATTGAAAACTACGCCAGCAAGCTTATTCATAATCCATAATCATTATTTATGCGCATAGTGTGGTCAGTCAATCGAAGCAACTATTTTTAATCGACTTCAAAAAAGGAGAAGGTTCTCAATTCGACTGTATTTACCTCATAACTTTCGACTGGGTGAACCGATTTTGATGATTCTTTTTTTAATTGAAAGCTCGTGCTTTCCGTGTGGTTGCATTTCAGGTTTGCATTTGGTTCAGATTGAAGTCGGTTTTTTTTGGTTAAAATTTGTGATTATATCATGTGTTATCATGTTCAAAATGTATTTGCTTTGTGGTTCTTATTATAAACATATTATAAAATATCTTCAAATATATATTGTTTGTAATCAATCATGGAACATCTATACATCTTCTCACACACAAACACACACATAGATCATTTTCTTTTGCGGTGACAGACAGACAGGTTCAATTCATTTTCATTCATGGCACGTAATATACATATATTGCTATTCAATTCACTGGTTGTTATTCATCGATCCTACTAGAGAATTTGTTTTATGATTAATATCAGTTCACTTTTTTTAAACTTGCTTCGCCTTGCGGCTTTACTCGCAGTGTTTGTCGTACCGCTGGACACAGCTAGTTTATACTAAGAGTGACACGACAGAGAAGAAGAAAATTTGTATAAGACCTAGGATTAGTAGCTGCTGTCGTCACACTAGGGATGGTGTATATTAGACCAGGCTCAGGATTCCTGTCCCGTCTAATAATAAATGATGCCGGCCACAACCCGGATCGGACACGTCCAGGTCTAATATAAATCATATCGAACACTGTGGTAACGACAGCAATTAGAAATCAAATCCACATATACGTAAAGATGTTTTCTTTTCTGAGAAAAAAAAACCTGCTCAATAGTGAGAGACCTGTTGAGATCCCAGTATAATTAGCGTGCAAAAACTACATTATGTCCACAGATAAAAAACGCACCCTTTGTTGCTTTTGTGAGACTTTCCACACCATGTAGTATCAATAGATTCAGAAAATCTCAGCAATTAGAATTTAAATCCATTTATACGTAAAGATTTTTGTCTTTTCTGAAAAAAAAGGTAAGTAGGTAGTTTCAAAGGTAGCCACGCTGATTTCATCACAAACGGGCCGGCTCGACCGGGACGGTACTACCCTCCTCGCACAGAAAAATAAAGTAAAATGACAGCGTTCGTGCTGTCGTGTTTTGTCGGTGAGTGCGAGACCGGAGGTCCAAATAGTCTAGTCAACAAGTTCCATACTTGTTGACTAGACTAAAAGATGCAGAAGCATCACTAGGCCGCCATGGTGTGGGTCGCCATGCTGCTTTGTCTGCATTCGCAATAATATGGTGACCACCACTCTTGGATTCTGCTTATGCTTTCCATCAGGCAGAGTAGAGTCAGTTTGGCGGGCCATAAATAGAAAAAAAAACCTGCTGAAGAGTTAGAGACCCGTTGAGATACCAATATAATTAGCGTGCAAAAACTAAATTATGTCAACAGATAAAAAACGCATCCCTAAATTGCACTTGTGATAATTTCAACACCAAATAGTATCAATAGATTCAGAACAAATGAGATAATACACTAATGCGAGCAAAAAAGTTTCTGTTGGAAGAAAAATCATTAGAGGCATTCAATCATGCATGTTCCGGAAAGTATAATGTTTCTGAGAGGCTTTCTAGGGAGCTCGCTAAAAGGTTTTCTTTTCAAACTCAGCGAATGTCAGATGAGAAGGGGTTAAATGTGTTTTCACTGCTCGCATAGGCCTATTTATATCAGGTATGAACCGAATCTTTGGCCCTCGTCATGCACACTTCTAGCAGAATAATTGGGTTGACGAGAGCAGAAATATTTGTATTTAAATTGTAACATAGTATTTTTATTCAGATATCGTTAATAGATAACGTAGGTATAAAGCTTCTAACGTAACTATCATAACAGGGAAAATTATGTGATATTATTAACATACATATGTATACTACTATAACTTTTCCCTTCTTATCTACTTGTCTAGTAGATATGATGTCTACCCTATATGTCCCAGAAATACCCTATATGTCCGAAAATATTTATTTATTTAAATATTATTATTTATTATTATATTTTCTCCAGATCATATTTTTCGCTCCACCCCATGGTTGCTTGTAAGAGATTGCGTCCGAGCAATAAGGCAGCCACTTATACATACCTAGTTTTAAGTCCTGTTTATAATCATCTGGTGTACAATAAAGTTATTTTTAAATTATGTAGTCGCTATGGCCTAATACGGCTGTAAAGCCGTATTCGACTATAGCGACTGCGTGGTGTCTCTAGTCAGAGTTAAAATTAATGTTTTTAGTATTTAAATTAATAGTTAATTAAAGTAGCTAGTCGACAAATATTAAATCCTATCAATTTTGTAAATGAGAAAGTATCTGAACTTAATTTCATTCATTTTATTTATTTCATGAAAGAATTAAAGAAGTAAATTTTATGTATAAAAATTTCAATTTTTATTTAAGTGATAAGTCTGTGTGATAAACCACATTCACGCCTTAGTTACTAAACCAATTTTAAATAAATTTTGCATGGAGAGACTTCAGTTTTTGAGAAAAAATATAGGTTATGGCTAATTTTCACAGCGCGGACAAAATCTGATATTAAATTTGTTTGTAATGTTTCTTGATACAACATCTTGTCCATAACTTTAAACGGATACAATTCGAAAGACACATAGAAACTAAAAGCTAAACAAATATTTAGATTTATATTAAATTCGTTTAATGGTAGTTGTTACTCTCGCACTTCGTTTAATAATTATCTGCCGAATATAATATAAAAATATATATGAAAATATTGAGTTAGAATACATCAGATTTATTATGCCTTATCGGGAGCTCTTTTTTGAGCTCTAGAGTATTTATCTGGCGATTTTCCTTCTAGTAAGAATTAATAATATAAGTTTTGGTAATATAAATAGATAATTGTCATTTTATGGTAAAAGTTTATTGTATGATCGTGCTACTTACGTAGTCTATACATAAATTTTGGAACCCTCTTTAACAGCAACAAATATCCATATATATAATAATTTTTATTTTTACGGGAATTAACGCGATCACTTATTTCAAGGTATGTAATGTCTTGAAATAAGTGATTGCGTTAATTCAAAGGTAAGTAAGTACATCTATATAAATAAATAAAATTGGAGTGTCTGTTTGTAATATTAAAAAAAAATTAACAAAAAAACCGACTTCAATCTGGACCAAATTTAAATGGGACCACACGGGAATCACCAGTTTTCAAATAAAAAAGAATCATCAAAATCGGTTCACGCAGTCGAAAGTTATGAGGTAACAAAAATAAAAAAAATACCGTCGAAGTGAGAACCTCCTCCTTTTTTTGAAGTCGGTTAATAACCGCTTTTTACTAAATGCTTATGTATGCACTATACACGGTACATATATAAAAATAACATTTTTTTACATTTTTTGTCTGTCTGTCTGTTTGTTCCGACTAATCTCTGGAACGGCAGGACTGATTTTGACGGGACTTTTTTTTAGACAAACTTTGCCCTGCGGTGTTACCCGCGGTTGTTAAGGCACAACAATAACTTCGAGTAGCACCACGGGACCCAGCTAGTACATATATATATATAATGCCAACAACCAACTTTTAAGAACAGCGGGAATTAATAAAGTTAGCTTCCGTGGTCTACATAATACAAGACTTCAGAGATCAAAGATAAACAAAAGGCTCTTGAAGAATGAGTAGCGGCATTAAAAGCACTCTAAGTCAATTTTGTTCTCTGTATTGAGCCCGCTAATAAACTTCCCTCAATATAAATAGCCGTTTTAATGCATGATCAAATTTTCCTTATGACTTTATACGAGATACCTTAATTTAGTCATAAGGCTAAAATTTTGACAACAAGGATTTACAATAATGGATGTAAATTGTGATATTTAAATACACAGAAAAGAGTATATTGCTTTGTTCTGTGTTTAAATACGTTTTGCTATGTACAATACTGTCTGTTCACGACGATGCGTGATCTTTGAACTACGTTCTATTTGTTTGCATTGGACTAATGTGAATATATGGATTTTAAATAAAAAATAAGTAAAACCACACTATATTCTGATCTTTCAATGATAGTTTATTATTCCTCTTTTTCTTTGACATTATTAAAAAAATATATAGACAACTAAGTAGGTTGTATATTGAACACTGTCTTTCTAAGAATGAGTGGTGAAAATTTACTGCAATTCACATCACATACACATCACATCAACAGCCTATCGCAATCCACTGCTGGACATAGGCCTCTCCAATTGCACGCCACTTAGTTCGATCCTCGGCTACTCGCATCCAGCCTCTGCCAGCCGTCTTGCGCAAATCATCACTCCACCTGGCCTGTGGACGTCCTACACTACTGCAATTCAGATCACATAATATTAAATTATGATGTTTTAAAGGCAAATTTAATTTACATATTTTTTGCAGTAAGCTATACATTATTAAAATGCAAGAATCCGTAACTGACATGGTTATTTTCTTCTCTCTGTGCTTCCTTGCCCATTTCATAGAACAAAAAATCATTTTTTTTAACAAAAACGCGATTAAAGTACTTTTGGAAATTTATGTCGTCGTCGTATTAGAATCGTATGTCTATACAAAATGATTGTACCGGGGCATACCATTAAAGGCATTAATGGTAATATATACTTACTGCTGACAGAGGCTGTTGAACGTTGTATATTCGTGAAAACCTGGTAGGCCAAATATTTCTTCAATGCACTTAGGAGCAGAATAGTCCATGAAATTTACCATTTCTACCTCGAGAAATAAAGCAAATTTTGAAATTTCCAGGTATAGTCGTGACGCAGCATGAGTTTTGCCTAAAATATAATTATTATGGTCGGTATAAAAATATGTATGGTCGTATGGAGATGAGTATGGTTGTTATCGTTATTATAAAAACGTCTATTAATATAATTGTTGGATTTCGAACGTCATTGTACTGGCAACATTTTGATTGTCTCTGGTTCGTGTTTGACGTTTTGACGTTTGAGGTTAAATATGTAAAAAAGAACTGAAAGACGCGTGTTGAAACCGGACGACGATTTATTTATTATTGTGAAAATTAATGGATAGTAAGCTAATTGTATTGTCCATCGACCCGCGGTCTCTTTAGTGATAAACCGTATTGTGTTAGGTCGTGGACTCGCGGGTTTTGTAGGCGCGTTCCGCGTTAGCTGAAGCGAGTTGTTGTAATTCGAATACCTTGGAAGTTGTACAGCACTTTAGGAGTTTATGTTTGTGTGAAGAAGCAGAGCAGAGAAGATTCTACCCAAGAGATATCTCTTGGAACGCCGAGAAGAACATTGAAGCCACACACTCCAGTAAGTGCTTAATGATTTTAGTTAGATTAAGAACACGGTGAATTGCCGTAGCTCATCCTTCTTGCCAATGGACATAGCTTAGTGATTGTATGCCTATCTATGGGCCATAGGTATTATAAACTTCATCAAGGTGATCGCTGCCTTGGCAAGAGGAATGAACAAAAATTGTCTATTTTTTTATGTATTAGCCTACCAAAGTTACTCTACTCTTCTTGACGGAAAGTATAAGCAGAATCCAAGAGTGGTGGTCACCGTACTCATTGCAAATCCAGACAATGCAACAATGCAGCATGTTGACCCACATTATGGCGGCCTATTTAGATGCTTCTGCATGCATCATTGGGCCTCCGATCTCGCACTCACCAACGACAGCACGAATGCTGACATTTTAGGTTGATCTTCTGTGAGGGGATAGTACTGTCCTGGTCGAGCCGGCCCGTTTGTGCTGAAATCAGTGTGGCTCTACTACCTTGAAATTAAAAATGATATCAGTCGTATAAAATGATACTATTTTATTTCGCAGGGTATTTAAATGTTAAAAATCTTTTACTTTTAAAATGTTTTATTTTTGAACTATGTTACGATAGGGTTTAAATAAATACTTAAGACAGCTATCAGAACTTTGCATTAACAATTTTAAATGGAGTTTTGTAGTAATGCAGCATAATGGACTGCAAAATAATAGAGATGTCAAAACAATTTTTATTAGTCGTCAGAGAACACAGTTACTTAGCTCTTACTCTCGAAAGCTATTAAAAGCGTTGTTTAAATACTGCGAAAAAAATGACAAACATTAAGTTTGAGAGTGAAGATATTTCAGAATAATGTTCCCGATGCTGTTTTATCTAAGTGTTATCCAGTTTATATTTCATATACATTATTAATCAAAACAGCAAGAGTATTGGAAAATTTACTTTATTATAGTGATACCAATTTATCTTTAAAATAACAAGAACTTTTCTACCAAATTACTGAAATGGACCATTTCGTTTCTTCGTAACCATTAAGCATGGAGAGACTGCTCTCTGACCTCCGCAGCCAAAGTACTAGACTATATCGAAGTTCTGTAGAACGACTGGTAATCGAATTTGTTGGGTTTTTTCAAAAACCCGTAAAGATTGCCAAATATGATCATATACATAGCGACATTGATCAACACACATAGTTTTGGTATTCGCAAGCCTTTAACACAATAACTGAAAGCATTTGTGAATAAATACTAATTGTGTATTTTATGCTCCCGTGTCACCACATTTTATTAACAGCCTCTAATACTAGTAGTGTAGTATTGCGGAGATATATTATATTTCCTGGCTCCCGTCTGATTCATTTCTTAATATTTCGTTCATTCTAGATTAATCTAATAATCCTAAAGAAAGTTTAGTATACCTTCTCACTCTCTTCCGTACGACCCTACGGGAGAATGGTAGAATATGCCTTTTGGCATTAAGTCCGCCGCTTTACATTTTGTGCATAAAATAAATAATAAATATTACTCTACTGCTGGATATACGAGTATACCTATACTTCGAAAGAAGGTTTTGACCCAACTATAGTATGCTGGCTAGACCAGTTGGTACAGTTTGTTTAAAGTTTTCGTTCTCCTTGCAGTGATGTTGTCCACTTCCATGTAGACCTATACTAATATTATAAATGCGAAAGTTTGTAAGTATGGATGGATGGATGGATGAATGTTTTTTATTCTTTCACGCAAAAACTACTGAACGGATTTGGATAAAACTTTACAGTAATATAGCTTATACATCAGAATAACACATAGGCTACTATTTGCAGCGATAACCGACATATACGCGGGCGGAGCCGCGGGAAACCACTAGTATAAATATAAAATTAACGTAGGGAGACATTCACAACAGTTATGTAATTTTTCAACAAAAGGAAGACGTGAAGGATAATCGTACTAATATATCCGCTATATCCGGATATCCGCTATAAACGCGAAAGTTTGTAAGTATGGATGGATGGATGTTTGTTACTCTTTCACGCAAAAACCACTGAATGGATTTGGATGGAACTTTACAGTAATATAGCTTATACATCAGAATAACACATAGGCTACTATTTGCAGCGATAACCGACATATACGCGGGCGGAGACGCGAGCAAAAACTAGTCAAAAATAAAATTTGAAACGCCATAATGTGAAAAGTTCTGATTCGATTGACAAATATCTTATTCATTTGAGGTTAATCAACTAAATATTTTAACTCTAAAAGAGTTAGTAATACTAACATGTAACTTACTAACATAAACAATTTGTACCTAATCGTTTTCTTTCCTTCAACGCTTAGCTTTATCGTTATCAAATTCTTAAATTACTGACAAATTTCGACTACTTGTCGACCTCTTCTTAAAGTATTGGTTTATTTATATTGCTCGAATTTCATCTTGCCTCGTTTTTTTGTCGTCACTAATGAAATATGGATTCAGAAGATTAGATTTCAGGGCTTTTTTTGTGTTTTTCCGGCTTGTTGTGAGAAATATAACTGCGGATTTTCAAAAGATAAGTATTTGTTACCATAATTTCTTAAAGCTCTATCTATTTCTTTCTTGTTTATCTACCATCGTTTTATTCTTTAAGTTCGACATGGCTATTTAAACTGTGAAAATAAATGTATCTTTATTAATGTAAAAAATATAATTTACTGAACTAGAGTTAACTTAGTGGTCAAGATATTGTGTGTTGGAATGGCTTTTAGTACTTTTTTTTATCTCTTTTATGCTCAATGGGGTAGAAGGTTAACTGGAACAAGGAAAACGGACAGAGAGTGAGAGCTAAGGCCCACCTCAGTTTTTCTTAGAAATTTCAGTATCACGGTATAATAATATATCCCTTTGGATGAAATTTCTCTTAGTTTTTATTGTTGAAAATTTTACGAACGAAACTCCGGAGCAACTCGAATATTGATTAAAAGTTCACGTAGTTTTATTCAAACGTTTGTAATGTTTGGATATAACTTTGTGGCAACTAAAACATCAGCTTGTGGTAGTACTCCTAAATCTTCATATGTATTCATGCCGAGGATCGAACCAATTGGCGTGCTATTAGAGTGGTCTATATCCAGCAGTGGACTGCGATAAGTTGATGTTGTCTTTCTTTTGATGATGATTTTCTAGAAGTAATTGATAGATACAATTTCAGAAAGTATATGCTACATTTTGCTAAACAGTTAGTAAAGTTGAACCCATACAACGTGAAAGAAAATTACATTGTTTTTGACATTTTAAGGTAACTTATTATCTATTTACGATAGCAAAGTGTTCATATATGAGAAACCCCCAAAAAAACATCATTACATAATACAAAATTAAGTCACTTCCCGCTTCTTTACGTTTAGATCTTTCAAACCACGCAACGGATTTTAACGCAGTTTTCACCGAGGGAGACTGATTGAAGAGTAAAGTTTCAATGTTATAAATGTGTACTTTAGTACAGAAAAACGTGGAATTTCTAAGATATACATACGAAGCCGGATCGAGTCGCTAGTCATCGTATAAAATGTTCTTTTTATAATTCAAAAAAAATTTTGATATAATGTTTATTTCGTTTACGAGATCTCGCGCCGTCGCTCTGCTGCTAATACGAATGAAATCATTCAACGTTCCGTGAAGCAATCAAAATGTAAACTCATTTTTATTTCTACTTTATGTGGATGTGAAAATATAAATAAATGGCTGATTTTTTACCATGTACACATTTTATTCGTGTTAATTCTTGTTCGTAAAATATACGAAACACATGACTAGTTTATTTGAAAATGACTTTCTCTAAAGTTCTGCAGTATGCTACATTCACTTTCATCTTTCTTACTATGAAGAACTAAGATAATCTTAGATAATATTCAAATACCGCTCAATTAATAAGGAATGTATGCAATTTTAGAGTTAATTAATAACTTTACTAAATAAAATTTACATATTTAAGTAGCTTTTGTCCCCGGCTCCGCCCGCGTGTATATCGGTTATTGTGGAAACGAGTACTCAAAAATCAAACTTACTTCATGCCAAATTTCATTGAAATTGGGTACAGTGGGTTTTGAGTTTTTTTTTATGGATTAGGCGGGCAAACGAGCAGACGTATCGCCTGATGGTAAGCGATTACCGCCGCCCATGGACACCTGTAACACCAGAAGTGTCACAAGTGCGTTGCCGGACTTTGGGGGATGGGGGAGAGGAGATAGGGGAGGGGTAGGGTATGGGCGTCTGGTATCCTCACTCACTCGGTGAAACACAGCGTAAGCACTATTTTACACCGGTTTTCTGTGAGGCCCTGGTATCACTCTGGTCGAGCCGGCCCATTCATGCCGAAGCGTACCTCTCCAACGGTAACGCAGTACAGCGATTTAACCATGAAAGCGTAACAGACAGATAGACATAGTTACTTTCGAATGTATAATATTAATGTGAATAAATCGATCTGATAAGATTGTTGTATATTCAACTTTAATGTTACTTAGATGACAGAAAGTTGGTCAATTTGAAATTCATGGTTCGGATTGAAGAAACTTAATATGTTAACGCTTGGTTAATAAAATATTAGCATAACTTAAGAACATCCTCCAGTAAATGGATTTAGTCATGTAATAAATGTAATTAGTAATTGAACGAAATTCAATTACAAGTTACAAGGGTTATTCAATTATATCATTTATTTAATTTGGACTCGTCTTGCGTCTTTATCACCATGACAAACAAACTTCGGTATTCACAAACTTTGATTAATTAATTTTCTGTCGTGACATAATTGGTTTCGTGGTCGTTTCATATCAATCAGTTTTGCTTGATCGCACGTTTGAAAACTTATCATCTTTCTAAACCTTATTATTTCCAAAATTATTTGGGATCAGCTACTAGTTCAACCAGTTTTTTCTTTTTATATATAACTGCCTAAATGACTCTGCGTGAAATGGCTTAACGTGCTCTCCGAGGTTCGGACTTGAAACACCGCCAAACTTCCATACTCCGGGCTGTTAAGAATTTCTTGTAAGAAAACGCAATAACTATTAGCCTGAGTCGAGAATCGTAACCGAGACCTCTTAATCGGCAGTCACATACGCTAGCCGCTAGACCAACCTATTATGAACAACTTATATTAATTGAAAATAAAACTGCTATACACGCTCTCGAAGATTTTCAGCTTTTTGTATACATAGATTACTTTTGTATGCCTATCATATCGTAGCATCCATTTAACAGTTTTTTAACAATACAGTCTCGCACGCACTGTAATAAGGCGTGCATGATTTTGTTTCAATATTTCCATAAACTTTCACTAAGTAGCTGTTTAGAACTAAGAAATATGAAACAACTAATCAATTGACCTTGGAACAGGGGGCGATTAAAAAACATTTTCAAATGGAAGTTAGAAAGGTAAGTCTCCGTGATTATCCCTTTACAGTATCAGCTCCTTTGGCGATCAAAAGTTATATACACACATCAAAAGTGTCTAGGGATCAACATATGTGTCTAGGGATCAACATATATTTTTGCAATAACTTTTCTCCTGATTGATATTAATTAAAATTTTCTTTAAGGATTCATCAAATAAAGTGTTTTCGTTTGTCACAGTAACGATAAACCAAGTCACCTTTGCATTAATAAAGAAATTTGCCATTTTCCTAATAAAAGGATTTTTGACATTTGAACCACTAACATTAAAGTTCGAAAAAAAGACTGAAATAACAGTTTTCTTTAAAATTTTATTAGGTAACTTAAACAATTAATAATCCGTGTTTCTACCGCGAACACTAACACAAGAACATCGGTTTGGCATACTCAAAATGAGTTCATCCAAATCACGCTGTGGAATGGCCGCCCATGTTCGTTGCAACAACAAAAAAAGATCTTCTTGCGACTGGATACCCTCCATATTCGGCAGAGCTCTTCTCTGTAGTATATCCCATGCATGCTCAATCGGGTTCAAGTCTGGCGACTGAGCAGGCCAGGGCCAAAGCCACATCTCAATCTCAAGAAATCCGCATAAAAATGCTTGATCCCTAGACACTTTTGATGTGTGTAATTAAGCTCCCAAGTAGGACGAACAGACAGTTCAGTCCACCGACAGGGGTAGGTTAGAAGGAAAAGAGTGACTATTAATATCTTGATAAGCAATCTCTTAATATCAGCGGCTTCAAGCGAATGTTTTTTTTTCATTTAGTTCAATAGAAATCTTTTAATTTGAAAAACACATGATAAATGCGAATGTGACTTTGTTTGCTACGCTTTCATATCTTATCGACTCAATCTGTCATATTAAAATCACAGGTTAAAGCTAACATTTACACACATAACATTCACTAATGTATAACATCATATCAGATTACAAACATAGCAGGAAGTTATTCAATTATGTTTGAACTTCCATATCACTTCAGTAAATAACAGTAGCCTTCACATGCGAGTAAATTCTCCAGCAACAATCGGTATTCTCTGGGGCAAAGCTTTACATAAACAATTGGAGAACTGGGCTTTATGGGATACTATGTGAATTGTGTGGAGATATATTACTCCAGGCTGTTGAGGAAATTCAATATGCACTTCGACTTCTCGCTATTCAATTCAAGAATAAATATATCTATATGTATTTTAAATATATACATTTTTATTGAATTGAATAAAAACAATTTGAAGGTTGTATTTATTGACAAGCTCCCGGTAAAAAATTATTTATGTTTTTGAGTATTGATATGTTTTAGTATAGATTTATTATAAGAGACAAGTTATGCTCAAAAATAAATGTACTATTTTCATAAGTTGTGGTTGAACAACACTAATTGTATTGTTTTATGATCTGTACCCTAAGCCTTGAACTAATATGACACTGGTATTAAGTATGTTAGTAAATATTGTTTCTATTTGTTTAATATGTTGTAAAGTTTTGTGACAGAAGGATCTGTTTGCTCACTTTCTTGAACAACAGTGTTTCTTTCCTAATAAATACAGTTTGATAGAAAAATTTGTTACTAATATTAGTAAAAATGTGTTAGCGTTTGTTTAACTTTTTTCAAACAGTTTGAAACAAGAAATTTGTTAGTGTAAGTTTTATAGTATACATATTTTTGCATTAATTTAAACACTCACAAAACCGTTAAACTAGGTTTGATGACGTTGCCAGTGCTTTAATATTAAAGCAAGGAGTGTCCATGAATTTATAATGTGACATAGATTGATTTAAGGAATGTTTTTCAACCAAAAGAAGGCACAGAAAAAGGTTTTTGTTATTTAATAAAGTTTTCCACCAGCCAAAGTGTTTGAAAATTTACGAGGTATTAGATTGATTCAATTACTATGAACAATTTTATCTTACCCTCAAATGATGAAAGTTGAGAGTTCTTCACCGAGGTCAGGTTGGAATGGAATGAAAATTAAAATTGTCAAAGTTCGGAAACTGGATATTGCTTTCTATCAAACTTCACAATAAAATTTTACAAGATAATAAAAAAGTTTAGTTGACAAGTACTCACAACTGTACATATGTACATAGGCTACGTGAAATGTTGTTATCAGTCAAATGTGTGTTCATATCACAGGTTTTAAGTGTGCATCTTTCTTCACTCTTATTTCAATCAGTTACTTTTTTTTCGGTGTATAATTTTTTGGACATTTGACACAACGCCATCTAGTTCCAAACTGAACAGAGCATGAACAATGGGTACTAGACAACAGATATAAATACAAATAAAAAAATGTTTTGGAACTACGTACATATTACATACAGAAAACACCCAAACTTCGTAACAAATAGTTGCAGATAATACTAAAATGTTGGCATCTTTAAAATAACAATATGAATTATAAACTTTATAATAAAGTATTCATATTCTATTTTTTTTGCCATTGTAAACGGGACTTCAAAGCGTCTCTCGGAACGGAAGGAACAATCCGCGGTAGACATGGATTTAAATAAGCTTCCCAAATCCTGTCTTATTTTCTTTTAGAACAAGCACGCATGACAAACATTTAATAGGACCATGTTGTATGTATACCATTAGATATAACATATTTCTCTGTAATCGTGTTTATCTGGGTGTAACTGGATACAAACGTGTTGTACCTCTGTATATGCATAAAAGTAATAAAACTATAGTCAATGGTTAAAAAAAAATACTGCAGTTTCTTCAGTTGCCATTAAAATATGTCTTCTAATGACATAAATAGTTCTATTGTATATGTAAATTACATTACATAAACACTGCCGTATGAGCCGCATTTTTCATCATGTGACTCTCATAGCATGTATAAAAACTAGTTCTATATAAATTGCGAATTAATATGAAATAAAATCCATGATATTTATACAATAATGATTATGCCAAGCATCTGTAGAGTTTCATAAAGTTTATTGGCAGTTTGCCAATAGCTTTGTGTGGTTAGGCCTTAACACAAAACAATCACTTCAAACCATTTAATCAGGTCACGGTAAATACTAAACTGGAAATTAAATTGATGAAAGCTATTACACTAGTAAACATAACGTGCAATGTGAATAAGAATTTATACTTTAGTGGTGTGCAATAAAGTTGTATAAGTAAAATAAACAAATAAAATAATGTAGGTATTTCGTAATGTACACCAAATACATTATAGTTCACTCTACAGACGGCCTTACCTGAAGGTTGCCTGAAAGAAATCATAGAGCACGATAAAGCGCCCCATTGTTGAAAAAACATCGTGTATTCCTATATCGTGCCCAATTCCAAACAACGTTTTATCATGTTTCTTATGAATTTAATAATTTTGTTTATGGTATTTATATGTGTGAATGTCGTTAATAAAATTTACGGTTCTATTACATCATCATCTTTAACAGTCCACAATGTGATATTTGCTAGTTGTAAAATAAGAAGTCCTTAAAATTCACGATGACTATATTTGTAGATCGTGAGTGGATGTGGACGATATTTCAGGAAGTACACAAATATGTAACGGTTGAAAGCATTGTGAATGTGAATGTAAACAGAAACTTGTACATTTTTAGTAACAATAGAAGCACTCCACAATAAGAACGCGTACACAATAAACAGCAAACATGCTCATTTGTATTTTTTTATCTTCAATTGTTGTTGTTTCAATTAATTGTCACTACTCTAGACAGTAGTTCTGAAATATTTCATAACTTAATTTAGCTCACGGCTCTCTTTTCTCTACCGGATCTTTTTTTTAACCGTCTTCAAAAAAGGATTAGGTTCTTAATTTCACTGTATTTTTTTTATATTTGTTACCTCAGAACTTTCGACTGGTTGAACCGATTTTGATGATTCTTTTTTTATTTGAAAGCTGGTGCTAAAAACCTCAAGTCAATACAAAATATTTTCAATTATACATTCTTATTAGATAGAAATATTTCTATTGTTTCTTTATTAAACTGAACAATTAATATTAACTCTTCTTAAATGAAAATTTTACCATATTATTAGACTAGCTGAGTGCCGCGGTTATTGTCGTACCGCGGGACACGCCGCGAGGCTAAGCTAGTAAAAAAAAAGTAGCCTCAGTTACTACCTATATCATCAGCTACCTATCAGTAAAGTCCCGTCAAAATCAGCCCAGCCGTTCCAGAGATTACCCGGAACTAACAGACAGACAGACAGACCTACAGACAGACAGACAAAAATTGTAAAAAATGGATTTTTGGTATATATACCGTGTATACATACATATGCATTTAGTAAAAATCGGTTTTTTAAATATTACAGCCACACCAATTATATTTATTTGTATGTAATAGAGTATAGATGTAATCTATCACACGCACTAGGGAGATGATGTCTTTTTTATGTATGACCGGCCAAAATGACTCTACTCTGCCTGATGGAAAGCAAAGGCAGAATCCAATAGCGGTGGTCACCATACTCATTGCGAATGCAGACAATGCAACAATGCAGCATGGTGACCAACACTATAGCGGCCTAGTGATGCTTCTGCATTATTGGGTCTCCGGGCTCGCACTCACCACCGAAACACGATAGCACGAACGCTGTCATTTTACGTTGTTGTATAGATATTGTTACTAGTGAATATGTTGTTGTATCGCGAGTAACACCGCAGGGCTCAGCTAGTATTAACATTTTAACCCATTTACATTTTTATATGTTGACAAGCTATAAAGAAGGACTCCTCTACAGCTTAGATCGTGTCTTACATCTCTCTCAAACGTATGACACTAAGTAGTTTGGACACTATTTATTGTGTAAAAACAGCATAAGTTAAGCACACACTGTCAATATCAGTGACATAAATATCCAAAACTAATGTTCATAAGTTATTTAACATAAAGCACCCACATCACGTGGAAAATTTGTAAAGTATTTGAACTTTTATATGTAATTAGGGCTACAGACTAGGCATAAGTGATAACATTTGTTGTTATTAATGTTAATAGAATACTATACTTACTAAATCTTGACCCACCAGTATTATTGGCATCTCCATTTCTCTGATTGTTTTTCCTGAAGTTGTGTTAAAAGTGTTTTACTTGCTATACTGTTTGGTATATTATAATTTTAATGTTCATTGGAGTTACTGAGTGCATTCTTTGCAAAGGTTTTTGGAATAGAACGCGAATAAGCAGACGGATCTTGGTGAAAAGTGACTCTTGTGTTGTTTTCTTGTGTCTGGTGTATGTGAGTCTTGTAAGTAGGCGAGTCGTATGAATAATGGTTCTGTAATAATTTCGCTTTCATACTGATTAGTCACTTTCAACTTTATTGTACTTTTCGCTTTACTATTGACGTTTTAGCACAAAGAGTCATTAATGAAAATAATGTAATATTTTTTTGTATTTAATCGATATAAAGTCTGAAAGGTTTGGCTCAAATATTGCAAAACACTCACTTAACGAAATTAAGTATATCGATTTTCATGAAGGTTTATTGAGTAATATTTTTTACAGCTCATAAAAATGTTGTACTGGTATTGCGTTGACTTTTAACGCGGGACTTAAAAGCTTATTACGGGCTTATATATTTTAAACTTGCTTCTGTTATGTTACAAACATCGTCCAATACTTCTTTAATGTTAAAGAAAGTGTTTCTTAAAGACTCCTGCAATCATGTTTCTTCTAAATACCATTGAATTAAATAGGTGAAAAGCAGTACCGCTTTCCTGAGCCTTTTAAATTTAGTAATAGTTCAGTACATTCATCATACAAGGTTCCATTTATGGCTCTTTTGTTTTAGACACTAATATAATTGTTAGGTTTTTCTAAGATGTGCCACCATGTTGTATTTAAAAATTTAAACCGAAATTTACCAGTTGCAAATGTACTAACGCCACATACAGCTCTGCATTACCTAAAGCTTGACAGGAAGATGATTGTTATAATCATCTTTCTATTCAGCAGTTATTCCGCCTTTCATGGTTTTACATACGAGTAAATACAAAATATACCATTTTTAGAACTATCATACTATAAGGAAATAATTAATGTACTGAGAAAATTGAAAATGGGAACTCAACAGTGTAACATTCCTGCAAGACAAGATATCAGAATTACCTCTCCTCTTCCCCGCTTTCCAGGCACACTACTGCATAATGCTGCGAGGCGACGCCGCGACGACACGATACGCCGGTATAAACAAAGGTTGTTGCTACGAAGCTACGGAGCGGCGTAGCAAAAGTTCGTAGCAAGTTTTGCGTACCTTGCTGTATGTATTATCCCAGTTCATATTTACCATGCATTCTTTTCTGAGCACTGTATGAAAATAAACGATGCTTTTAGGGTTCCGTGCCAAAGGCAAAAAACGGAACCCTTATAGATTCGTCATGTCTGTCTGTCAGTCCGTCCGTCTGTCTGTCTGTCCGTCCGTATGTCACAGCCACTTTTTTCCGAAACTATAAGAACTATAATGTTGAAACTTGGTAAGTAGATGTATTCTGTGAACCGCATTAAGATTTTCACACAAAAATAGAAAAAAAACAATAAATTTTGGGGGTCCCCATACTTAGAACTGAAACTCAAAAAATTTTTTTTCATCAAACCCATACGTGTGTGATATCTATGAATAGGTCTCCAAAAATGATATTGAGGTTTCTAAAATCATTTTTTTCTAAACTGAATAGTTTGAGCGAGAGACACTTCCAAAGTGGTAAAATGTGTGTCCCCTATAACTTCTAAAATAAGAAATTGATAAAACTAAAAAAAATATATGATGTACATTACCATGCAAACTTCCACCGGAATTTGGTTTGAACGAAATCGTGTAAGTAGTTTTTTTTTAATAAATCGTAAAATGCGATTTCCCTTTCATTCAATCAACACAAATATAAAAATAAAATAAAAAATATGTTACTTGCTGCTGCGGAACCCTTCATGGGCGAGTCCGACTCGCACTTGGCCACTTTTTTAAATATTTGTTTAAATTACATTTCTGAATATTAGAGCTGTGTTTTAACAGCTTTAATATTCAGAAATGTAATTTGTACAACAAAAATGTAAAAAAAATTAGAATACATTTAAATGTTAACGTTAAGTATGTATATATATACTTCTCCTGAACACTAGCCTTTTTGTTCGTTCTCCGCTTTTACATTTCTTCCTACGCCGCAGTCTTTTTACGTTAAGGAAAATTAGTATTCGACATACGTCTTTGAGATAAATTCCTGTTTAAGTTGAAGATTGATAATGCTGTGAAATATGAGGGTAGGTATGAGTAAAAATATACCAACTTATTTAATGTGTTTAAAAAATACTATTTACAGCTTAAATTTATTATATAGTAAGAAATAATATTTTATGTATTTATTTTATACAATCTCATAATAAATAAATTTAAATTATTTGAAAAAACTTTTTAAAAAGCATAACTCAAATAAACTACATTTATAATTAATCAGTGTTGTTATTTCAAGAGATATTACAAAAATGAATTTACCTACAAATTATTTACCCACATTTTTTGGCTATTAGGAATACGAACTGCTGGCAACAATCTCCCAGTACGTCTTTTGTGTGTACTTACGTGTGAAATATTATTCTTTCAGACCTTTTGTTTACTTTTGTGTAGTTTTTACATCATTTAATTGCACAAGATGGCATGTTGTAGGTCAATTTACTGCACAACAACTTGTACGATACTAACGAAAAGTAGCGTAGTTTGTTGCATGTGTATGCGTTAACGTGTGTGTTTAGTTGGAAGTAGCTGAGTTTTATGATTTCAGTAAGAACAAAAGCCGTGCGTTATCTACCTTTTTATTTGATCTGAGTATACAATACAAACTTTATATAGTTATATAAATAGCTACTATGTAAAGCAATTATGTAACAGCGCGGTGTTGCTATTGTAACGCTTAACGGCTGTGTCAATTTTCCTTGAGAAGAAAAATATAGAAGGCTTCGGACGCTTTGAAGTGGCTAGAAGTAACGGCCGTTTCAGTTGATGCGGTTAACATTAAACAATTTCTTGATGACATTCGCGTTTCAAGCTTATACACACATCAAAAGTGTCTAGGGATCAAGCATTTTTATGCGGATTTCTTGAGATTGAGATGTGGCTTTGGCCCTGGCCTGCTCAGTCGCCAGACTTGAACCCGATTGAGCATGCATGGGATATGCTACAGAGAAGAGTTCTGCCGAATATGGAGGGTATCCAGTCGCAAGAAGACCTTTTTTTGTTGTTGCAACGAACATGGGCGGCCATTCCACAGCGTGATTTGGATGAACTCATTTTGAGTATGCCAAACCGATGTTCTTGTGTTAGTGTTCGCGGTAGAAACACGGATTATTAATTGTTTAAGTTACCTAATAAAATTTTAAAGAAAACTGTTATTTCAGTCTTTTTTTCGAACTTTAATGTTAGTGGTTCAAATGTCAAAAATCCTTTTATTAGGAAAATGGCAAATTTCTTTATTAATGCAAAGGTGACTTGGTTTATCGTTACTGTGACAAACGAAAACACTTTATTTGATGAATCCTTAAAGAAAATTTTAATTAATATCAATCAGGAGAAAAGTTATTACAAAAATATATGTTGATCCCTAGACACATATGTTGATCCCTAGACACATATGTTGATCCCTAGACACATATGTTGATCCCTAGACACATATGTTGATCCCTAGACACTTTTGATGTGTGTATATTCAAGCACAGCCGCACCGAAGCGTTGTACTATATCTACTCATTCGAAATTTCGCATAGTGTTTTAGAAACCATTTCAATAATTTTTCCTATATATATACATTAATTTACTAACTTTTTATAATGTAGTTAGAATATTAACTGTATACTATATATATAGTGTCATTAGTAACTTTTTACTAATATAGTAAATAGTTAGTAAATAATTTATTTTATCGTAATAAAAAAAAGTATATTATGTGTATTTTATAAATTATCTCGGTAATGTTCTTTCTCCGTCCGAATTGTTTTACAGACGTTGCGTCTCAAAGAAATATAATTAATTGTTTCTGTAGTCCCTAAAAGGCCTTTTTTCATTGTCCTGAATAAACTTACACTTTGCAATAAAAAGCAGGTAATTAAATAAATGTTTTTTTATGGTTTGAATATAATTTTGGTTTTATTGAGTACTAGTGGTTTGCCGCGGCTCCGCCCGCGTGTATGTCGGTAATCGCGGCAAATAGTAGCCTAGCCCTGTTTTTCTGATGTATAAGCTATATTACTGTAAAGTTTCATCCAAATCAGTTCAGTTGTTTTTGCGTGTAAGAGTAACAAACATCCATCCATCCATTCATCCATCCATCCATACTTACAAACTTTCGCGTTTATAATATTAGTATAGATATAGATTAAATTGTATTAAAATTTGATGGGAATATAATTTTGATTGAATGCAGATGAAGTTAGCGAATAGTACCTATTCAAATCATACAGACCCAAAATATTTAATTTCAGTCTCCAAGCTCTTTGTCTATTCTGGTTTATTTGCTCCCTATTAGTAGACTAATAGTTCTACTAGATCTTTTGCTATCCCCCTAGACTTGAGACACACACCTTTTCTTTGAGTTAAGTCTTATTATGTACTCTTAAACACACTTACACACTTCTATCTTTTATATTTAGTACAACTTTCCATATTATAAATCAATCTCATTCGTTTCAAAAGTACTAACCTCGAAAATAACACACTTCTGAAACATGACATAACAGGTATCGACGTTTAGTCGGAATTACTCAGCGTATTAACTGAAAATACCTAGTAAGGTTGTTTTGGGAGCTGTGTTGAGACTGCTAGTAATTGAATGGTGTGTAAAGAATGTTATGTAGGTCCAACCCTCGTCAAGCAGGACAACGTAAAGGAGTGTGAGGCACTGACAGGTTTTGTATTAGCACAAGGTACGCCGCAGAGTGAAATTCGATTCCTCATATATTAAGGTAAACCATTCTAATCTTGAAGTCAAATACATTTAAATAGGAGCCCATGTCCAAGATATCGAGAATTGAGAATAACCATATTTGAGAGTAACCGTTGTAGTTTTTGTCCATTAGTTGCATATAAGTAAGAAAATAGTCTCGTAATTTAATATTTTATTTAAAATTGTTTAAAGTGCGTTTATCTTAATATATATATTTCTTGTGTGCGTGTGTATGTGACTGAACTCCTCCTAAACGACTGGACCAATTTTGATGAAATTTTTTGTGTGTGTTCAAGGGGATCTGGGAATGGTTTAGATTCACAAAAACGACTGGACCGATTTTGATGAAATTTTTTGTGTCTAAAAAAAAAGCAAAACAACGTTTGCCGGATCAGCTAGTATTATATGAATTCTGGTGATTGCGATCTGAAAAGTGAATTTCTTTAATTTGTCTTCGATATAACTTCTTTACAAAGCGATTGGGCATAGATAATTGGTTTAGGACCAAAAAAAGATATTTCGATGTCACTTTAGTAACAAGTCAGCACTATTCCTGAAAATCTTTCAGTGATTGAATCCTGTAAGCCTCTGGACCAGAGCCAAGCCAATATATCTTTAGAGCAAATACTTAAGCATTTCATGAGTCTAACTACCAAATCCACATACTTGTCATTCCTCTCTTGAGGCATTTGTAGGCTGCCGGGCTAACCACATTTTTTTTTTTTTTTTTTATGCTTGGCCCGAAATGACTCCACTCTGCCTGATGGAAAGCATAAGCAGAATCCAAGAGTGGTGGTCACCATACTCATTGCGAATGCAGACAATGCAGTATGGAGACCCACACTATGGCGGCCTAGTCATGCTGCTGCATCTTTTAGTCTAGTCAACAAGTATGGTACTTGTTGACTAGACTAATTGGGCCTCCGGTCTCGCACTCACCAACAAAACACGACAGCACGAACGCTGTCATTTTACGTTGATTTTCTGTGCGAGGGTAGTACCGCCCCGGTCGAGCCGGCCCATTCGTGCTGAAATCAGCGTGGCTCTACTACCATTTGCAACATTCGAACAGATTGCCACAATTGTCCGTGGAAACATTTAGAAAGCCGTAGAAGGCTGTGAAAAAACATCCAACTAGGCCGCCATAGTGTGGGTCACCATACTGCATTGTCGACGTTCGGATTAAGAATGGTGACTACCACTCTTTTATTTCTTCTCTCTTGATTCTACTCAAGCTTTCCAAAATAATAAATTAATAAATAAACAATTCGGACATCTAACACACAACCCCATCTAGTCCCAAGCTAAGCAGAGCTTGTGTTATGGGTACTAGACAACTGATATAAATACATATATACCTTTTTTTGTAAATACATACATATTATACATAGAAAACACCCAAACTCCGCAACAAATATTTGCAGTCATACAAACATTTGGTCCGACCCGGGAATCGAACCCGAGAGCTCAAGCACAGCAGTCGCATACGCTACCACTGCGCCACCGAGGCAGAGTAGAGTTTTGGCAACTATTACTTAAAAAAAGTCAATCTTTGATTTACCGACAAGACAATTAGACAATAAAGAGGTAACTTAACTGTGCTTCTATTTTTTTTGACTTGGCCCAGACTCTATTATTTATTATATAGTTAATATATATATTATACACCAGTAAATACGAACCTGAATAGAAACACAAATACACTCCAAATGGCAAATGAATGGAGGATAAATGCAAGTTAACATATAAATAATTGTACCTCGCTAAATTACCCAAGTAGTTATTTAAAACTTCTTCTACTTCACTAACATCCAATTGGGGCAATATTTCCAAGATTTACATGGAACAAAAAGAAAAGATGCTTAAATTATCCGTCCTCGCGTAGCGAAGGGACAAAGGTAGGGTAAAGCGAAAATAGTAGATTAGTAGCCAAGGGCTGTAAGGCATCAATTGCAGCCCGAGGTATTTAAATATAAGTTAAGGCGCCTATAGTTCGAGGGTGCAATTGGTGCTTACACCCGAGCTAACTATTCTGCTTTACATCTCGATTGTGAGGTAATTATAAAAAAATCCCAAAAACAAACAATATTTAAAGTAAAAGTTTCCTATTCCCGCCTTTTTTCATTAAAAAGAATCAAGTAAAGAACTTTTTAATTTTTTTTTTCAAGAGCGAAATTGAGCTTCGCCGTTCGATATTTAAAATTTGATGACAATTATACTTACACGAAGACAAGGCTTAATAGCAAAGCGACCTCTCTGGTCATTGGGCGGAATGCATGATGTCTATTGCCAGTATGATGGTTAGATGTACGCGAACTTTTTGTAAGAAAGAAGTGTTTTTTTAAATTACTTACCGCCCTAGGGCTTTTCTAGCTACATTATTACCCTAGAGCGCTAATTAGTCACCTACAAGCCCCATTTGGAGGTAATAAGAACCTACTTACCGAACATGAGAGATGTAAAGGCTATTTAACGTCCAATTTTAGCGATCGAATAAGATACTTATCTGTGTATTCAATTATATAAATCACAGTTATTGATACACACATTATAAAGGAAACTGTAGAAGTGGTAAAAAACCTTTAACGAAAAAGTACCATAATTTACTTTGCTGTACCAAAAACAGTATCGTTTTGTTATGGTTTTTCGATTATTTTAAAAATTAATTTCGTTATTCACTTAAACTCTTTATAACCTATAAAGAGTTTAAGTGAATAACGAAATTAAAACTTTGTGGTCTTGGACAAAATAATAAATATCTATCAATAAATATAATATTCGATGTTAGATTGCTTTTTGACGTGACAACGTCTTATATTTCACACACGAAAAAACATGAATCATGCGGCGTAACCTCCCTCTGAGGCGTTCCATTTAAGGCTTGAAATGCAAGAGATCATCATTTCATCAATGTTTCGTTATGACTTTGTCACGTTAAACTATCGTCCGTAAACAGACTTTACAGACAACCATATTTTTTTACTGTAAATAGTTATATAAAACTTAACAATGAAAATAATGCATTTAACCTAGGCTTAAAATTTAATAAGTTTTTATCATATTATATTGGTTTATTTTCTCCTTCATGGAGACTTTTTTTCAGTAGTTGACATCAATAGGTTGATTATATATTCGTGAAGTAGTTTTAAACAGTTGACTAAGTAATTTATTACAATTACACTAGCGACCCGCTCCGGATTCGCACGGGTGGATTTTAGATGCCCCCGCCGACGACACGATTCGTGCATTTTAAATCTGTAATATCTTCGAATATATTCATTTAAATTAGATACTGTAAACGGCCATTTTGATCTATATTAAATGCACAATCTATTTAATTTACTTAATTGTATAAGGATTCATTCTGTATTGCTTAAAATCGCTTCTTAAATAAGCCATTATTTCTCGTAAAAAGAAAGGAATAAAAAATAGTTGTTATGGGTTATCCCTAATAGATAGACATATACCGTCGCAGAATTTTTTGTAGATCTTTTTAAGGTGTACAATACTGTAGTACATTATTTTGATCTATCTCGTAGGGTGCAACCAGCGTTTGCAATGTAAGCGTAAAAAAACGTGTTTATTTGCTACATCTTGAATCACTCTATGTAGTGATGATTAAAGAATTCTGTTATTTATTAAATATCAATAACAAACAATAGCAAGAATTTGAGCTATACCCGTAGACAAATCTTCTAGACTAAGAAAGCTATCTTATTGCTAAATTACCTATAGAAAAGAACACAAGTTATCTTTAATTTCCATAAAGTTCGAAGAAAATCTCTGCCTTATGGTTAGCTATGCAATTTTTACGCTATTATCCAGTACGTAGTATAGCATTCCTTTTTACCTGACTACGTCAGAAGGAGGTTAATATCTTTACCTGTTCTAGAATCATATATCTACTGCAATTTAAATTCACAAAGGGCAAACAACAAAAGGACCACTGAATAGCTACTAATGTCACTGTGCTAATACAATTGGAATATAACATAACGGTAGACTTAGAAGTTATTGTTTTCGTCGCTTTGTGTCTTCTGCCTGCTTAGTATTTGTATACTGTAAGATAAACACATAAAAATAATCTGTTGAGACATGGACATGAAGAGAGTGACCTTTTGACTTTCAACAATTACTTGGAATTTATTATTATAAACACTTCAACTATTGCAACGAATACATGCGACAAAGGAGGCGTTTCAAACTTCACTTCGCTTCGATTTCATTCAGCTATTTTGAAACATAATATAAATGATCACAATAATCAATCCCTACCAAGTTAGAAATAAACGTGACTGAATTGGAGAGGTTGGCACAAGAAATCGTTTTAATGAGTTTTTACGCCTATATCGCGGTAGACGAGGACAGGCCAAGATTGTGAACTCATTCAGCAGGACCTTAACAGATTATACCAGTTTTATTTACAAATTAATATAACGATCAATGTATCCAAGTGTTAAACTATTAGCTTCACTCGCTCCAAACACCCTATTAAATATATTCCTACACCTTCTGCTGTCTTCCGAGCACAGTCATATTACAATCTATATGGCATTTCGAACGTCTTTGGTTTTTGATGCGTATCTGTAAACCCTTTAGGAATTATCACAGTTTGAAAATTGTGTATTATGCCTACGTCTGCAGTGTTCTGGAGAATTACTGTCGTATTTGGGCACCACAGTTTCTGTTCACAGAAAAGGTTCATAAAATTCCTTAACTTTAAATGCCAGAAGCGACATGTTTCCTACACCGTTGACAGTAAGCACTATCATCTGCTTTCTCTCAAGGATAGACGTATCATGTTGGATATGTTGTTATTGTTTGACATTTAGCGTGGTGGGCTGGACAGTTCCTATACAATTTTGTACGCAAAAATCACGTACCAGAAATTCACACCTTATGTGCCTATAATGTGCCTTTTCATCACACAAATTATGGTAAAAATGCTGTTATGACACGAGTACACGACTGCTTCGTACTGACAAGTTTGAAGGTATTGACATATTTCACTTTCAAGAAATCCTTTTGCGATTAAATCGTAAGAGTACTCACCAGTAATTAAGTAATTTGTAAAATTTTCTTTACTTGTTGATTTATTTACTTTCTTAACTTTCTATATTAATCTCAGAACTCACCAGTAATTAATTAATTTGTAAAATTTTCTTTACTTGTTGACTTGTTTACTTTCTTAACTTTCTATATTAATATTGTCTAGTTCCTGTACAAATGTTGAGAAGCTCTCTAATTGGCTTAATAATCAATATTACACGTTAAAATGGCATGTTCATTAGAAAAAAAAAAGCTGTTGAGTTTTTCATTACTAAATGAATAGTCCAATTCTGCAGGAGGTTAAATTATCATAGCATAGACAAGCTCTGCCTAGAATAGGGTATGCATAACTAAGAAAATTATCTTAATAATTAAATTGTAAGCCTGCCCAAGTTAACAAGGAAATTCCAAGGAAGAGGATTCCAAGGAATATCATAGCGCGTTTACCCAAAATGCCCCAAGAAACTACTCAGCTGAGTTACAGTTTTCGCTAAATAGAAACACTGTCAGAATTCATATATGTGGTAAATACAAAAAAGCGATTGCAGACATTTGCTTTAAAATTGCTTAAAATTATAATCATAAAAATAACTTACATTTAAACAAAATTCCCCAATTTCTTTTTCATTTGGATTTCATAGTATGCTGTACTACTAATATATATATATATCTATATTAAAATTTCCTCTTTGCTACGTATGCCACAATTCACCGTAAACTGTTTGCTATTTCATTTTTATTGAACACTGTCATTCCTTAGGCCTACTACATAACAATGTCGGCGGCTTGATCGCCGTGTTTTTCATAACTGAAATGAAGCTTTGCAGCCTGTGCCGGCGGCCTAATGATGCCGGCGCGTGACAGTGAAATACCCGCGCGGCCTTAATCCAGTGGTCATGTCGCGGTGTGTAGGAAGCGTTAATGTCGAAGCAAAACAATATTTTGTACTATTTATTACGAATTCTTTAACAGTACCTTCACTCTTTTTATTAAAAAATTCGTCCTCATAACAAAGTGATCACAGCGCTTGTTTGCAATTTTCAACTAGTGTGTACAAAATAACATTCATGATAATTAATCAGGAACGTGCAACGGTTTTATTCGCGCAGGTGTTAAGAAAATAGAGTCTAAAATTTATTCACGCCAATCATAGCTTACAAAACACTAATTTTGAGTTCATTTCTAGTTATTTGTCAAAACCATTTCAAATTGAACTCGGTTCTCGGCAGTCTACCTCACAATAGTCAAGAGAAGAGAAATCAGTCTATCAGTTTTTTTATTTCGTTTACAATTTATTTTTACTCAAAATTTTATTAATCTTCTAATATATTCGAAAATAGTCATCACTTCGTATACTTTAATTATCTATCTAACAGAACAGCAAATATTGAGAACAGCGAATGTTGGATATTTAAGGAACTTACTTGAAAATTTGGATACATTCAAAATACGACCTTTGTTACCCAGAGAATATACATTAATATGCCATTTGCCGACTGGTTCTATTTTAACGTGTGGAAATCAGACTTTTTCAATGCTTTGTGGTGACTGCGCAGTGGTAGCGTATGCGACTGCTGTGCTTGAGGTCTCGGGTTCGATTCCCGGGTCGGACCAAATGTTTGTATGATCTGCAAATATTTGTTTCGGAGTTTGGGTGTTTTCTATGTATAATGTGTATGTATTTACAAAAAAGTATATATGTATTTATATCAGTCTAAAGGTAGTAGAGCCACGCTGATTTCAGCATGAACGGGCCGGCTCGACCGGGGCGGTACTACCCTCGCACAGAAAATCAACGTAAAATGACAGCGTGCTGTCGTGTTTCGTTGGTGAGTGCGAGACCGGAGGCCCAATTAGTCTAGTCAACAAGTTCCATACTTGTTGACTAGACTAAAAGATGCAGCAGCATCACTAGGCCGCCATGGTGTGGGTCGCCATGCTGCATTGTCTGCTTTCGCAGTGAGCATGGTGACCACCACTCTTGGATTCTGCTTATGCTTTCCATCAGGCAGAGTAGAGTCATATTGGCGGGCCAAACATAAAAAAAAAAAAAAGTTGTTCTAGTACCCATATCACAAGATCTGCTTAGCTTGGGACTAGATGGCGTTGTGTGTTAGATGTTCGAAATATTTATTTATTTATTATTTGTTACTCGGCAATTACTTGCTTGCTTGTGAGAGGTACAAATTCTTATACATTACAATTGGACAATATTACCTATTGGTATCAAAATTTTATTTAAATCTTTCTAATTACTATTTCTAATCGTACGTATTTCAACTATAATTTGAAGGTTTTAGTAAGATCCGTTATCGTTTACACATTAACCTAGTTTATTACGATTATTGTGATATTATAATGTAAGATATGTGTAACATTACCTGAGTAAATATTTGTTATTACAATCCTACTTTAATCTCTTATGGCTCATTCTCCGAACGCTTGAAAATGACGCTTGACGACGCGTGTCCAGATCGAAATCTCTTTGAATTGGTTACTTACTATTTCAATTTTTTTATATGTAATAGAAAATTTGAAAATAATAGGGGGGGCCTTTGTCCTTTTTTAGATAAATTAAGTAGAAGTAAGTATAAAAAAATAAAACTTACTAAAATATTAACCTCGGTGGCGCGTCCGAACCCTACGTTGCAGCGGATTTTTTTTTTCTTTTCCTCTAACAAATTACGCTATTTTGCATGTGTTCACAAATGACCAAATAGTTATTTGTTCATTTTATATTATTATTTAATAATGATATGCCACAATAGAGAAGATAAAACAGATTGTATACACGTACGACGTTTTGAGTTGATATCAGTGGCGCGCACTGATCTGCTCATATTTCTTAAACTAAACTGTCTGTGAGGATAGTTATTGGCGTTAACTGAAGCATCAGTCGTGTCGGGACAGCAACGAAGAAACCATGGCTGTACGTCTTATGGTCACCTTTTTATAGAGGTAAGTAACTGTTTTCGCTGGCTTGGTATACTAAAAATTTAATTTCGGTGAACCCTTTTTTTCATGTATACTTAAAACTACTATATTTAAAATAATAAAAATAGTATATATTACATGTAATAGATTTTAGTAGAAAATGTAAATATTAGCATTTTAAATTATTTTTTAAGTTATTTACAAAATACCTTAATATTTTGATTTCAGTGGTATTGAATTCGGTGTTTTCCGTGGCAATGTGTCCACCTTCTACTAACTTTTAAGACCGTAAATCATAAAATATTTATCTTGTTCTAGTATTGTCATTATGTCAGATTCTAAGCAAGGTCACTTGGCTAAGAAAAGATAGGCTAAGACGTCGGAAAGAGTCCGAATCAAGAGTCATCCAGAACTTTACGCAATACACAAGGAAAAAGACAGGAAGCGTTATTATGAAAGGGAGAATGAAGGAAAGCCTGTTAGTGAATTAATTCGTCGTTAACAACTCATACATAGAGAGAGGAGTAGAATATCTTCAGACAAACACAATCGGAAAAAAAGGCTCAGAGAGTTGAAATGCCTTGAAGAAGATTTGATTGTCATACCAGAAGTAGTCGATACAAATGATGATCCTTTGAAAACTTCACAATCGCAACTGAAACTTTTATAACAACGCCAATTAATGCCACCGATAGTAAGGACTCGGCTTAGCACTCAATCAAGTTCCTTCAGTGATTTATTACTATAGAGTCAGTCAGTCATTTCATCTTCTTTAACACAACGTATTAAGACTTATCGAGAATTGTCAGTGCCATTGTGTCCATCTAGTGATGCCAGTTTTGCTTCAAACTCACAGACTGGAGTTGCCAGCTCTTATGACTGATAGGGAGTTGCCTTTGACTCTAAAGGCTAATGGGACCAATCCCGCCCTCACACCCACCACTGTAACTCCTGTACACCAGGATCAACAGCAGTGACCTACGAACACACCGAGTTATGACACTCGGCAAGTCCCAGGGAAAATAAACTGTCTTGGAACTGAAGGAGTTGGAAATAATAAAAGTCCAGTTCCCTATTTAGTAAAGAGGTAGACAAAATGAAGTCAAAATAGGCAGACACCTTTTTCCCGAATACCACGGATAAGAAAATTATGGGTCCTAAGTGAGCTTTATTCTATTACTATAGTTTTTTTTTTTTTTTTTTATAAGACAACTCCCGCACTAGGAATAAATCCTGTGTCGCGGGGGACTTTACAAACATACATGAAACGGACACAAAGAACACCCAGACTCAGAACAACAATTTGTGAATCACACAAAGTGTTGTCCTACGTGGGATTTGAACCCACGACACTTGGCGAAGTAGGAAACGGCGTGGTGACCGTTAAACCACTAGGCCAAACGTGCAGTATGTATGGTAGAATAGCCTAAACGCACGGAAATTCATCGAAGTTAACACAAGATCGACATAGTATACCGCCCCAGATGTTAATTGTAAGCTTGAATAGCATTATGGTACGTTCATTGTACCAAAAATTACATTCCCAGAGGACATGATGAGCTGACTGTTAACTGAGACTTAGAATCAGGTGTTGAGCGTTGCCACAATGTGTGACAAAGGTGAATCGACTAATTTAAAAGAGTGTAGTTTGCTCTTAAAGTTACCTTGGCCTGTGAGAAATTGAGCGACACAGTGATTCACCTCGAGCCATTCCCTCGACAACTGTTCGCGAATAGATGGAAAGAACTGGTAAAGGTAGCACCCCTTAGATGATTGGTCCCATCGCTATTGCCTTTCGTCAATGAGGCCGTTATAGACATTGGACTGCTAGACTAATAAAAACCCAGATAGCAAAGTTATTATACGTAGACTGAAATACCGAATATTTATTTATTATATAATATTTATTGAATATTTATGTAATTTATACATCTAGTATGAATTACAGAGAAATGTAAAGGCTCCACACCTTTTTGATTTAAGAAATGAAGAAGTAGGAACTTTTTTAAGCTTCATGCCAAAGTTAATTGTAGTAAGTTTATGTAACGTAATAAACAACGTGTAATTAATCAAATAATTGTTTTATTATAATATAAATCAGAAGTCCCTTAACGGTATTAGTTTTGCTTACCTAAATTTATAATAAAATACATTTTTTTTTAAATATAGAACTACTATGTAAATAATTTGAAAACATAATTAACATTTTTGATTTCGGTGAAAATTAAGTTGATTTCGGTGGACGCCATTTTTTAAAAATTAAATTTCTTTGTAACCGTTCATCCAATAAGAGTGCCTCCAGTACAGATATTTTTAAAATTAAATATAGTTTTTTAATTTCTTACTAATATATTGAAATTTAGAAAAAAAAACAGCCACCGAAGTCAACTGAATAATGAGTTACTTGAGAAATACCCTTATTATCTTATATTGTATGTCGGAGAACATCCAGAAGTGCCCTGGTCACGATGGAGTCGAAAGCTTACTGGTAGGCCATGAATGCCATATTCAGCGGTTTTTCATACTCCTCAGTCTTTTGCAAGGTGCCGAACTGGTAGTAGAGCTAATGTTTAGCGATGAACTGCAATAGGTCGATTGTATACTATGAAAAATCTATTTAACACAAACAAAGAAGGGGATAATAGTACATTATGGTACAAATGTGTAATGTTGGTGATCACCCCTGAGGCGCCATTGAGACCCGAGCCGTTAGGTAAGGGGCTTAAGATAGCCGAGGACGGTAATCATCAATACACTCAGTAATAATCATACTACGTTTTTCAACACACTTGTGAAGAAAATAATACTAAAATAGTATATTTCATTACGAGTGCGGAAAGTCTGTCATTGCAAAGAGTTCCGACCTAAGAGTTAATAGTATTAGGTTCCGACAAATGTCTACCCAAGCCGAGGCGCAGCCGAAGATGATAGTTGACAGTCGGAACAAGTTGCAATGACGGTTTCGCACGTGTACTGAACAACTATTTTTAATACAGTTGCGAAAAAATGAAGCAATTTAATATAATAATAAAACACAATAAACTCAACTAACTAATCATTTTGGAAAATGGTAAAAACAACCAACCGTAAAAGAAAGCAGAGTTTTTTTTTTGTTTTCTTCACCCAATCCGGGTAGGCAAAGGAAACTATGCCAAGTCTTCATTGATATGAAATGAAAATGAAATTTAATGATATGAAATGAAATCTAATCTAACTCATTGAATCAAATCATTAAATCTGAAATTGAAACAAATTAGTAGCTTCTTTTTAGAAATATTTGCATGAATCATAAAAACTTCCATGATTTTTTTTGTTAAAACTTCGTGGTTGGTTTTTTCTTTTTAATAGACATTATTTTGACAGTTGGGAAAGAGAACGCACGAGTTCGGAAAAGGTAAAGAAAAAGCACGAGTATGATTACATACTCAAGCTTTTTCTTTACCTTTAGGGCTATTAAGCCCACATCCCGAATGCTATACGTCCCTGCAATACGCCCCCTTTTGAGCAACTGTATTAAAAAATATTTTCCTTGGAGTTTTCAGGTAGTAAACTTTCCATAACGTAAGGGCTTCACATCTTATATCGGGCGATGTACAACATAAATCATTTTCTTCGTAATTAATACTTGTAGTAATTTTAATTTACAAATAACTGTAATTTCAACAGTGAAAACGAGTTGTGATTTTTTTTTCGCAATGGCGGTAAATAAAAAACCGTTTTCCTATGCGCGTGCATCTTACAATGGCGATCGGCCATAGACTAAAAAGAACGAGGTTTCTTTTTTTTGGCTTTTTGCGGATAGCGTTTTACCCACCTACAAAAAGGGGTATTTCAAGTTTTCTTTTACAGAAAAAAAATATATTTGAGTGAAAGTTTTATTTATTAAACGCGTACAAGTTGAAATTATCTATTTAAAGACGAAGTTGCATGAAATGAGCAAGCAATAGGTACATTATTTTATATGTACTATTGAACACGATTTTTTTGTATCGAAACTTTTTTAAGAACAAAGCAACTTAACCAATAAATTTTAACAAAATGGTTGTCTGTAAAGTCTGTTTATCTATCTATTTCTCGCTTGCACTTCAAGCCTTAAATGGAACGCCTCAGAGCGAGGTAACGCCGCATAAATGATGATAGATAGATCTATATCTCGCTTCTATTTAAGGCTTGAAGTGCAAGCGAGAGATAGATGCGGCGCAATAAGTCATGTTTTTTCGTGTGTGCAGCCGGCTCCATCGAATTATAAGACGATGATATAGATGATACGATATGATGATAGATGAGACTATGATAAAGATATCTCTCGCTTGCACTTCAAGCCTTAAATGGAACGTCTCAGAGCGAGGTAACGCCGCATAGCAAGGTAATGCCGCATAGCAAGGTAATGCCGCATGAGTCATGTTTTTACGTGTGTGCAGCCGGCTCCATCGAATTATAAGACGTTGTCTTATAATTCCCTTGTGAATAATAGCAATGAAAAAGTCACAGTTTGATTATAGGTGTCATTATGTACCTAATTGCGGTGAAATTAGAGCAACTTTATGAGCAAGTGTGTTGAAAAATTATTTATTGTGTAACTTTTAGATAAAAGAGGTCATAACTAAAACTTGATTTTTTTATTATTTTTTATAGCTCATAAAGCTACCATCATAGCCACCAGCTCATAAAGAGTATTTTTGCCCTTCAATATCTGAGTGCAAAAGCCGTTTTTATTCACTAGAGGATAAAGTAAAATTGAATTTAGAACATCATGTGCACTACAAACATAATTAAAGCTATTTACTTCTACCTCCATGGTGTCGAATTTATCATACATTTTTTTTTTATTTGTTAAAAACTCAGACTCGGAACCTTCTTGGTGTACTTTTTTTGATTTGCTTTGCCACTTTGCCAGTGCCATTGTCTTTTTACGTCATTTAGTCATTTCCTTGCTGAGGTGGGATGAAAAGTTACGTGTTGCACTCGAGTGCAATTTCTTTTTACCTAGTGCTCTTTTGATTCCCTCGCTAACGCTCAGGATTCTAAATTTTAGAATCCTTCGCTTGCTCGGTTATCAAAATTGAGCACGCGGTTAAAAAGCAAATTTGCAATCTTGAATAACTATTATTTGCAGTTTTACAAGCAATTAATCGCAGAACGTATTATGTACAAGATGTCATAAATACGTTCGACCTTCACATTTCATGTCTACATATGTGTTTGATATTTAAGATTAATTACTACTGAAGGATTTGTCACATGTCGTTTTCAAATCCTTTATCGGGCGGTTCCAGCTTTAACAACCCTTATGTAGCTTATTAAAGAAATGTTGTTTGTTGCAATGTGTGACTATTAGGTTTATTGTAAAGAAGGGCCACATACATTGCGTTCTTAAAAACATGTGTATTTACTTTCTACATTGAATAAAGATAATATTAAGCTTAGTTAGGTTTCCGGATATTGGATATCCGGGATGTAAGGGGGTGAACCCCAATCTTTCGCCCCAAGGGGATGTAAGGGGGTGAACCCCAATCTTTCGCCCCAAGCCAACCTCACCTGCACGCGGTACATCCTGCTGAACGACGAACGAGGCTCTGGCAACCGACCGATGGCGGTATATCCATCCCAACAGGCGTAGTTAAATGTAATAGGCCGGTGACGGGCAGCAGCGTCACCGGTGCAAAGAACTGCGCACTGCGATCACCAACCCGCCTGCCCAGCGTGGTGATTACGAGCATTTACCTCCATGCACCTGCAAAATAAGCCACGGCCCCCAGTTCCCGGTAGTCTCGCTATTCCTGGTCATGGCGGTGACCATGGTAACGGCGGGGCAGGGGGTGCTAAGAATCTCCGGGTTACGGCAGGCAACCACAATCGACTGACCCTGGCTACGTATAATGGCCGCACATTACGGCTAAACTCGCATCTGGCACAACTCGAGGTGGAACTTGAGAAAATTAGATGGCATATTTTGGGGTTATGTGAAGTCCGAAGAGAGGGGGAGGATCCATAACCCTTGACTCAGGCCATCTCATGTACTTCCGTGAGGGAGACCAACAATCTCAAGGTGGCGTTGGGTTTCTGGTTAACAAGTCCCTGTCTAGCAACGTTGTGGAAATGTCTAGTGTGTCGAACAGGGTAGCGTACCTCATTGTCAAGCTCACCGAGAGGTATAGCCTTAAGGTAGTGCAAGTGTACGCACCGACCTCGGCCCACTCGGACGATGAGGTGTAGGAAATGTTCGATGACATATCGAGGGCCCTCCACTCCACTACTAAAACCCACTACAACGTTGTTATGGGTGACTTCAACGCCAAAGTGGCAGTACAAAATTGCAGCGAATCGGTAATAGGATCCCATGGATTTGGAAGCAGAAATCATAGGGGCAAATGCTCGTCAACTTTGTCGAACGAGAGGGGCTGTATTTGATGAATTCGTTCTTTAAAAAACGGCCCTAAAGGAAGTGGACGTGGCAAAGCCCCGACGCTATGACCAAAAATGAGATCGATTTCATCATGATGGACAGAAAGCACATATTCAGAGACGTCTCAGTGATCAATAGGTTTAACACCGGTAGTGGTTAATCATCGACTCGTCCGAGGCTCTCTGAATATCAACTTTAAAGCTGAACGTGTCCGTTTGCAGCGAAATGCAGCGTCAAGGCAGGAAATCGAAGCTTTCGGAAGGGACCCTAGGGCTAATGAATGAACGACGTGAAAACACACTCCTTACTTTGTCGGCAAAACGGACTCTAAACCGAGAGATCAGCAAACTAGTACGACACGACCTCCGATGCTCCAATACTCTTTCGATCGAAAGAGCGATCGAGCAGAATCGGGGGTCAAAGGTGTTTGTACAATCTCTCGGAAGAAGCCACCTGACGAAGTTGACTACAGCAAGTGGAGAAGTCGTTACTTCCAAGCCGGCCGTCCTTTCTGAAGTGGAACGTTTCTATGGCAGTTTGTACGCTTCGCATGCATCTCGACCTGATCCCGAAAATGAGGACTCTAGAGCCACATTAACACGCCACTACACCGAAGATCTGCCAGAAGTCAGCATTGACGAAATCGAGATGGCTCTTGGACAGCTGAAAAATGGAAAAGCCCCTGGAGAGGACGGCATTACAACAGAACTGTTAAAGGCTGGAGGTAAGGCTCAGCGAGGTAAGCCCGTACTGAGGGAGCTCCAAAAGCCTTTTAACGCTGTCCTGTTCGAAGGGAGAACTCCAGAGGCGTCGAGCAGAAGTGTGGTTATCTTGTTCTTCAAGAAAGGTGACAAGACCAGGTTGAAGAACTATCGACCCATTTCGCTTTTAAGCCACGTCTACAAGCTGTTCTCAAGAGTCATCACGAACCGTCTTGCGCGAAGACTCGACGAATTTCAACCACCGGAGCAAGCTGGATTTCGGAGCGGATATGGCACCATAGACCACATCCACACAGTGCGGCAAATTATACAGAAGACAGAAGAGTATAATCAGCCCCTGTGTCTAGCATTCGTGGACTATGAGAAGGCCTTTGACTCGGTCGAGATCTGGTCTGTTCTGGAGTCCCTGCAGCGTTGCCAAGTGGATTGGCGATACATCCAAGTGCTGAGAAGCCTCTACGAAGCCGCCACCATGTCCGTCCAAGTACAGAATCAGCAAACAAGGCCCATACCATTGCATCGAGGAGTGAGACAAGGGGATGTTATTTCCCCAAAATTGTTCACAAATGCAATGGAGGATTTGTTCAAGACGCTACACTGGAAAGGACGTGGCATAAATATCAATGGCGAATACATCTCTCACTTGCGATTTGCGGACGACATCGTCATTATGGCAGAGACGCTGCAGGACCTACAACAGATGCTGAACGACAAAACCAAGGTCATGTTCAATGGACATGTACTACAGGAACCGGTCGTAGTACACGGTGCCGTTCTCGAAGTTGTTCAAAATTATGTATACCTCAGGCAGACTTTGCAGTTAGGTAGAAACAACTTCGAGGATGAGGTGAACAGGAGAATTCAGCTGGGTTGGGCAGCGTTTGGGAAACTTCGTCGGGTCTTTTCATCGTCGATCCCACAGTGCCTTAAGACGAAAGTCTTCAATCAGTGCGTCCTACCCGTCATGACATACGGAGCCGAAACGTGGACACGTGAAACACACACACGTGGAAACGTGGTGTGGCTGGTCCACAAGTTCAAAGTCGCTCAGCGTGCTATGGAGAGGGCTATGCTCGGCAGACCGCATCTTGGCAAACGTAGTGTAGGACGTCCACAGGCCAGGTGCAGTGATGATCTGCGCAAGACGGCTGGCAGGAGCTGGATGCGAGAAGCCGAGGATCGAACGGCGCGCAATTGGAGAGGCCTATGTCCAACAGTGGACTGCGATAGGCTGATGATGATGATGATGGATATCCAACTGTTGAGAATTATTATACACCAGGTATTTGGTATCTGGTACTCAGAAAAACAGTTATCCCAGTAATCTTAATGAAAACTTGACGAATATTGTAAAGGACTCAAATATCGCAATTTAGGAGCTTTTCTATTTGCGTCATTTAAATATAATTTGAACGAGATTAAAAGGTTCCTATATTTCCGAAATGGTTGAGAAAATACATAACGTTGGTTATCGTAAAACCGAAAATAGAGAAGGATTCCATGCCAAGATTCACGATCCTAATAAAAATACAAGAGGTGGCATTTCTGCAAATTGACGTCCCTTTTTTCACGTTTTCGGTATTTGTTCTTACGGTTGACTTGATATATTTTTCTGTTGTGAATAAGAAATAGCTTAGTAAGTAACCTTTATGTTAGATCAACAAAATTTTGAACTTGTACAGTTTTTTAGTGAAATTGTTATTCTATATCATAAGAAAAAATATTGCACTAAAAGCCTTGTACTCTCTCGTTTCTTTAAAAAAATTAATATCCATGTTTTTATAACGTTTACTACTAATATTTGCCACCTAAAACGTAACATTCAAGAATTCTATATACTTCTAAATAACTTATAGTTTTGATAAGATATTTACGCTTTTGTACACAGGGGTTGATTCATAAAATGTTATATAGTATAATAAAAGAAAAATATTCTGGTTAGTATAATCACAATAAAAAGTGGTTCATCATAAAAGTTCCCAGTAGTTCAAGAAGCATAAATTTTACGTAGGTGTTAGTGCATGAACCATCAGTAACATCCCAGAGCTAAAATTTCGCGTAGTATGAAGAGCGTGCGTTGTGAGGCTGGTGGCGGCGGGCGCGGCACGTCGGCCTAGCGCAGCTGGGTCGGGTCGACCAGTTCTCTCCCGGACCGCGCCCCGTCAACACCACTACCGTTTTGTTCACAGACTCGCCGTTTACATCGCGATCTAACTTCGCCAACAGTTGTACAATGGGAACAAACCGGATCGTTGCGTTAGATAGTACCGAATCGAAAATGTGAATCCGCTTGTGATCTGTAACAGTGTCGAGTGCTTGTTGTCTAGCTAATTATTTTCACTAGTGATTTTATTATGTAGTTGGTGATAAATGAGCAACTGATTTGAATGGTATGATGTTAATTCTTTATTCATTATTTTCATTCTATCAAATTTTGTAGGGTTTGGTATGGTAATTAATCATCTGTTAAAACCATACATACTGATTTCATTTTTAATTTTATCTATCGCCATTCTCTAGTTTATTATAACTAATGTTTAAATGAGGACAGGTTGTTTTTTTTAGCACACTCACCTATACTAATAACAAACCTTACTTAAAGAACAATACTATTAATAAGAAGTATTTAAGGTTCTGTTAGTGAATTTTTGCACATTATTTTTTTCTATAGTGTATTGTAACGTTGTTTAAGTTACTAATATGAATTGTAGTGTGATACTAAAACATGTTTTGAAATTAGAGACTTTCATATTTTTTTATTTAAAAATATATTGAATGAAGAGAACAAAATACCTACATTAATGGCTTTCAATAAGCTAATGTCAGTCAATATACTGTGGACTCACGGGTGGGAACCGCCAGCGATGCTGAACACTAAATCAAATCAGCTACATGTTGCCGTACTCTTCCTTGACGCAAGAAACAACTCATTATTAAGTTTATGATATACCTAACTAAAACAAAACAAGCGTAAACAGATTTTTTTTTAAAATTATTGCAAGTTTATTAAAATCTGAGATCTGTTACAATCTCAAGATTGGAATTGCGATCGCAAATATTCAATTTCCTTTAATTTCCGAGCAGACTGAAATCTAATGGCCTGACCTGAAAACGTACTTTAAATGGGACCAAAAATGCTGAACTAGGTAATTTGAAATAAAATTAGAAGAAAAATTACAAGAGTCTTACTTGTATTTTTTTTTGTGCGGAAATCCCGTCGGATACCACGGAGTGGTGGTTATGTCGGGCTCGAACCGACTAAAAACCGCATACCGTCACGGGTACTAGAAGCCGACGTAGGTACCTATTTAACTAGAATTATGAGACATCTGGTACGATGGTTTTGGTACCTATATGTTAATAAAAGGATGTGAGAATAACGAATCTTTTCTGGACTTTATGAAGCTACTGTATTTATTCTTCGAGTAGATGTGGATATATTTCGAAACACATTCATTAGCTAGATTAGCAGAACTTAGTATTCTACTAGAAACGTGCTGTAACTTTAATGAATGTGACAGTGCCGTGTTGTAAGACAGGATCGTAGCTAAGAGCGTTCCATTATCATTACCTTTCCCAGCCCATCCAGGTGAAAATGTTAAAGGGCGAGTATATGTATATTGATTTTGTGATTTATCCAAATTGTAATTTGTAATGGATAAATGACATGTATATGTATTATTAAAATGGAAAATATAAAGACATTCATTAAAATATTTACACTTTATTTTTAATGGTCCTAAATAAGTAACACCTTGTCTAAGCTTGGCTTTTAAGCTATCTTGCTCCGGGAGCGGCACGCTGACCTGACAAGCGCCAGAATAAACTTGGCCTGCTCTAAAAATAGCGGTTACATGAATGCTCACTATTCAAAACAACTCTTAAAGCTAGTGAAATACAGTTGGCTACAATAAACAGAAGGAAATAAAATCATTTTTTTTTTGCAGGCATGAGATTAAATATGTGAAAAGTTTTTTGCCCCCTTTTTTGTTGACGGTATGAAAAATTCCTTTGGGTCTCCGGCTCCAGGTATGTTTCCACTAAAAACACCCCGACGATCGACCTCTGTCGCCCTACTCTGGGAGGACCCCGACCATGTTATTTCAAGTCCTCCCCGAATCGACGCCATGCCTTATCAGACTGTCCCGAGGGAAATTATTTCCTTAACTCAATCCCGACGTGGTAGCCTAACATTTATGCAATCAGGCCGCTGTCCCAACCGCAGTAATCAATATGCCACCACCCCCCATTCTCTGGCAGCCCGCAGTCCCAATGACCGTTCATATCACTGCCGATGACTTCCTAGCTAGGGATCGGCCCTCTCCCGATCCGTTCAAATGTATGTTAGTGGAATCTCTGAAACAGTAAATTTAACCAGGAACACTTTCAGATTAATTTTTTTTCAGAACTAGTAATATTTTCAGAGTGAAATGAGGAATGAAAATGTTGTTAAAATACTAAAGGTTTTCGTATTACCTCGATAGTGCATTTATTGCTTTAATTAGTTTTTCAACTACAAAACCTTACGACTAAAAACAAGCGTGACCATTTTATTTTTATAGCAGACAGAATTGAATGTTTGCACCTGTTATCTTATATGGAGAAAAGAAGTAATATGACATTACATAATCTATCACACATCGTTAGATTCAGTGGTGCGGAACAATTTATGTCGCGCTGACGCAATGAAAATTATGACGAATGTTTCACAATTTCTCGCCTTTTTATACTCTGCTAAAATTCCCCAGCAAAAAAATATTGGAATAAAGATATAGCTGCAATCAGTAATTTTGTATTGGATTTTAATGTAATAAAAGCATTAAGCATTCTTGACGATTTCAGAATGAGCAATATTAGAAAAATACATTTTCTATTCATGTGTAACAATAGCTTGTGAGTATGCTTTATAGATTTATTAAGAAATAGAATGTTGTATGATTTTACTTTGGTAATTTTTTAACAACTATTGATATTTTAAAGGCATACTAAATATATCCACTTGAAAGTGTGAGGAATTTTCAAATAAAGAAGTTGGAGCTATTTTTGTAGTGCTACTATGTTTTCTTACATTAAACCAAAAATTGTTTTTTGTATGATACGTATAAGCACTTGGAAATAAAAGAATTGTAGGTAGAAAATATTTCGCAGTTAGCAATGGTAAAGTTAGGTAAGTAGGTAATCCTAGCAAGTTCAGCGTCAAGAAAAGAGCGTACTTCTTCTTAAAAGGCCGGCAAAGCACTTGTGACGCCTCTGGTGTTGCACGTCGTTGGCGCTTACCATCAGGCGATACGTCTGCTTGTTTGCTATCACATATCAAAGCCTATAGATGGGTGACGATTCTTCGTCGGTCCTAAATTATTACTGGTAGTTAGAGCCCTAGAAAGTCTGATAACAGTCTTTCTGAATAATTTTGATATTGCCTAGTCCTTGGGTTATGAAGCTCTGATGACAGTCGCCCAACATAAACATTAAAGTTCGGCTGCATCGTAGTAGACTTGAAGCCGATCCTAACTTGAATTACAAAAAAGTTTCGGAGAATTTAAAAAATATATTTACAACTAATAATGAGGAAACGTATTAAAGCAAACGTAGTGCAAGGCGCTTATAGCACGATGGACTGACGATTTAAGGGATGGCAGCGGATGGATGCGGCCTGCCCAAGACCGGAATAGTTAGCGCTCCTTGGGGAGACCTTCATTCAGCAATGGACGGTGATTGATCGATTCTGAATGAGAAAATGAATACATTCAGAAGACGCTAGACGCAGGAGTACAATACACTTCATCAGCCTACCCTTTCGAAATGGAGAAACGAATGAAATTTATACCGTGTTTTTGAAGTCGCCCTTGATAAATAAAAAGTAGAATTGAAGTGGCTTAAAACGGGCTAGCCATCAAGTCGTAGTCCAATGCACACTAAACTAAATTGAATGCTATTACGGCCTCGGTTTACCGTGTAGCTAGTAGACGCGTTCGAAAACAATATTATTAGTGGTAAAAACGAAAGCAAAAATATCGCAAGTTGGCTTCAATTTTATCGGTTTATACACAGAATTGATTACTTTTAAAAAAACATTATGTTGAACTTATTCAGGTACCTATTGGTATAAATATAATTTAACCAACACACTTTGGCAGGCTCATAAAAAACACTTTAAGTACGGTATTTCGCCTCATTCGACCGCGTTATTTCTAAAAAAAAATTGTTTGTCTGTAAAGTCGGTTTACGAACGATAGTTTAACGTGACAACGTCATAACAAAACATTGATGAAATGATGAGAGATAAACGTAACGGGAAAATGAACGTTCGGGATAATGAACTTAACGGGACAATGAGCGTAACAGGACAATGAATCATCCTTTTTCGTGAATGCAGCCGGCGTTCATCAAATTTATTAGACGTTGTCATGTCAAAAATAATTATTAAACGTAGTATAAAATTGTAAATGAAATAAAAATGTCTTATTAAATTGATTTTATAAATAGTTTTTTTCTACATGTCATGCTAAAGGCTTCATACGTCACTTATTATGTCAACGTCAGGGTTGGCTCTAAAGTAGATGGCCTGTCTTTACCGGTTTCTGGTCAGCGTATCTCCTGCAGCAAATTTAGATAAAGATCAGTCTTTCACTAGATCAATTCTTCTTGTTAATGAACGGCTGCGCAATCTTTTTAATCAAACGAAGGCCTTATAAAACTATAAAAAACTTATTAAGAAACAAAAGTTTATAGCAAATAACTAGCAGCAAAGATATAAAATACCTTGTTTATGAATGTAAATTAATATATTTTATTAATTTTCACAACAACGATGAATGCCTTAACAACTGGTGAGTGAATATTTTCGATACACAAAGGGCGCTTCAAAACAAACTTCGCCTTCTAAATGTTCAAACCATTTTCATATTTTCCATCTATTAAATTTGTGTTTCGTCACACATGTTATATACAACTTTTGTTCATGTTTGTAATATATTTAGTCATATGGCAATTCGTTATTTTATTCTTATACAGTTGTCATACAGTATTTATAGCCATGTTATGATTAATTTTGACTTTAAACAGTATTTCATTTTTCATTTTACAATACAAAGGAATGTTACATTATTTATTACTACTAGTAACTTTAAACTTTTGTATACACCTTGATTCAGATTTCATAAAGATTCTTAGCTTATAAGAACATAAATAAAACACTTTCCCTAGATATGCGTTTACGAAAATTGGAGTACCCACTGAAAGTTAGTTTCCTGAAAAATAGTTGGTCATTAGAAATTCGTTACAAAGTTATGAAAACATGTAAAAAACTTGAATTAGCTACTACTGTGTTTGCTCTTTTACAGTACAGGAATAAAGACCCTACTATTTTAGTATTTTTCACAATGCTAAAAAACGAAGTTAAAGCTTAATTTATGACTTACATGTTGAAAAGAAGATAAGTACTGGATGCTTTTTAAATTTTCCTTTGGATTGCATAACCTAGATAAATGTGAAATTGCTGATACTTTGATAATCGAGCAAGACTTTTGATAACTGGAAAAGAGCTAAGAATTTTACACATCAATGGTTGTTGATTGTATAAACCTAAAGATGGTTATATTGTAGCTCCTACTGATCCTATCCTACCAATATTATGTATGGATGTATGGATGTTTGTAACTCTTTTAAGTAAAAACTATTCAACGGATTTCGATGAAACTTTACAATAATGTAACTTACATATCCGAATAACTCATAAGGTACCATTAACCGCGATTACCGACATCCACACGGTTAAAAACTTGGGCAATAACTAATAACCTATTAATATTCCCAAGACTAGTGGTATCATTTTCGTCAATTACCACCCACTGGCCACCATCCATAGTCTGTTGTTTGATACAGATATGCAACTAGTTGAATAGCATCAATTAAAACGCAAAAGCCTAGAGCCCTTGACTTGTGTGTTGAATGATACAACTTTATTACAATTTTATTTCGAAAAGTGTTTCTGTATTTTCCAAAGCATATGAATATAAACGTTATATATATGCCTACATATAACTTTTGTATTCATACGCCTTGTTATCATTAAGATTCGCCAGACTCGATACTCTCCGACCTTTCAAACTTCAAAAGCTTTAACTTGAAAAATATGTTTTACAAAATTTTGTTTCTTCAATAAACATGTTGTTACACATTATTTAGTTTGACTTTGAGATAGAAGTTTTGAGCCAATATTATGTTATGTACATACTTTATATTATTTGTTATCTATTAAACACGATTTAGTTACACTATAAGCAAAAGCTATTAACATTAGATGTTAATAATCCATTTCACTAAGTGAAAAAACTTGACTGTTTTGCTTACATTTGAAAATACCATTATAGTAAATTTGTTTCAAAATCGCCTATTAAGTTTATTTCCAATGTGTGTATGTGAGGGTTCTATTCTTAGAATACCTGTAAGTTTGTTGAGATGTTAAGAATTCAAGATGATTCAAATCACGCATGCATATGTGGACTGTGCACTCTGAAAATATTTTGAACGACATCATGTAAGCATACATCAAAATGAGATAATAGATGTACTTTTACACTACACGAACGTCTTCAATTCACATTTACTTTATATATTTTACTTACTTAATCATATTGTAAAGACACCGTTATATACTATTTTGCCTTTATTTTATATCATCTCTAAGCTTTTGAGCCTTTTACATAGTATTATTGTAACATACTTCTTTATTTTTGATATTGGCTTATCTCTTTGCTTTGTTATTATCTGTTAAGTTAAAATATTTTTTTAAATACTTATATAAGGAGAGTTTTTCATGTATGTTATTTCAATAGCTATGGTTATAATCAAACGCTATGGTACATTTCTACGTAACATGTGACTACGGCTTTTGAAACTTGTTTCATACTTTTCAGCGTCGTTTTATGTCGTAGTTGGGTTTTAGTTTGTACTTTTTTTACTCGACTGCGAAAGGAGGGTTATGTTTTTCGAGTGTATGTATGTATGTATATTTCTTTGACACGCCCTAGAGCCTAAACGGCTTGTCGAATTTTTATGTGAGTGGTGTCAATAGATTCGTCTTAGTCGTGAGAGTTAAACTGGGTATATCAAAATAAAAAATAAGGATTTTTGGCGCCAAAAATAATATAAAAAAAAATGTTTTCAAAATACATCGAGTGTGGTATCAAAATTAAGAATTTTATACGGTGATTACGAATATACATACAACTTATATGTTTTTATTGTTAAATATTGACGCAGTCGGGTTTTTATTTTTAATAATTTTTTACTCTTCCATTTATCTGAAGATCATTTTATAAATACCTACGCAATGTTATTTAATTATTTGCCTAATTCTTATTTATTACAAACTTATACTTATCGATTGAGATTATTTTTAAGTTTTTATCAACTTCTACTTGGAAAAGGTGAAATTATTTACTGACTTAATAGCTTTGAAAAAATGATTGAAAAGTATTATAACATAAAAGTTGAAGCAAATAATAGCAATATTTTTTACAGACAACATTGTAGTGACGAAAGACTTGAATTTATATCATCCTCTTGTATATTTACACTCACGTATACTATACTTGAATTAAAGTATTGCTACAGTCGGTTTCCTTGATTAAATTTTTAGAACACTTTAGTGAATTAGTTAAGTGAAGACCGCACTATAAAGTAGTATAAAGTGATAAGAGAGAAAACATTTATCCATGTGATTATAAGCAAAGTTGTCACAGACAGGACCCGCTTTTATCAGTGGTAATGGCTACTTAAATCGAATTATGAATGAATGAAATTCCGTACAAATAAAAGTAAGGTGGATCGTAAGCTAGTTTACGGTGTTGGTTGTTCAAAATAAACTTCAGAAATCAAAGGTCCCTGTTATCTAATACTCGTAGATAGGTAGTAGGGCTCTTCCATAATTGGTCCTGTTACAGACAATTTCGTCTGATCTAAAATTATTTCAATCAAATGCGCATGCCTAATTCATATGACATGAGAATGTGCTTTGAATAACATAATTCAAAATTAATCTAACCTAAGCGCTAAGTAAAGCCAATTTACGTTGACTGACTGATCGAATGGAATGTAAAATGAAATTCAAACATTTCATGTGTTTTGTTTTCGTATTCATTCAAATCCTGTTCGAGAACGAAAAAAAAGCCACATATTATACTTTAAGCAATAAATTTCATACAATTTGATTACTCAGTAAGTTTAATAGATAACCGATAAATATGCTTGCCAAGCGTTGAAATATTTTATTTTTAAAGGAAATTTTGGGAAATGGTAGTTTAAAATGTGTGAAAAAACTTACTTAAGTAATTTTACAGAAAAATGTTCTAAAACACTTTGCTTTTTTGCGACATACCATAATGAAAATCAGCTTCAATATGTAGGTTTTTTATATAAATATACCGGTCATCAAAACGAAGAGATCTCTAATATCATCCAAAAAAAATCATCGATAGTAAAATGCTTACTTTATAAAACATCATAATTGTAATTATGCCGTTAATAAAGTTAGCCAATATGTTACGTCATAGAAGAGAACCTTTTTCAAAGTGGGTTGCTTTTATTATTAATTGCGGGCGTGGTCGTATTAAACTCGACCGCAGCTACACAAGGGTAGTGTTATACCTTTTCTCTACTATTAATTATATGTGACGTCTCAGTACATATCACGTTTCTTCTGGAAGAAAATCACGAATTTACTCATTTCTTTCTAGACATTAATGAGAAAAAGAAACATTCAAAAATCATGACACAATAATGTACATATTAATTATCTGCTTAAATTGAAAGAGAAAAGCTAAACTATTTGTAGTGACACATAATTGCAGGGCATTGAGGATAACCTGGCACTAGATTGAATTTAAATTGATTTCTTAGTAATTGTTAGTGAACATAAAATAAAATTAAATATCAAACAAAATCTAGTTACGTCATGATTGATTGAAATAAACAGGTTTCTTCATTCCTTAATTGAAACCCTTAAAGTACATTTTTATTAGGAACTAGCTGACCCACGCAACGTCGTTTGCGTCTCCTATTGCCCGTAGCGTGATAATTTTCCCCCGTTTTTGAAACATTCTTCATTGGTGCTCCGCTCCTATTGGTCTTAGCGTGATTATATAGAGCCTTCCTCGATAAACGGGCTATCTATCACTGAAAGAATTTTTCAAATTAGACCAGTAGTTCCTGAGATTAGCGCGTTCAAACAAACAAACAAACTCTTCAGCTTTATAATTATATTAGTATATACATGTATTTATTATACTCTTCTAAGACCTAATACTCATAATCAACAACACATTTATTTGGATAAAGATTAATATTAGGTATTATGTTGATAAAAACTCTTTGGCAAATAACTCATTATTAGGTATCAACTCTTAGCGTCTTATACTCGTGATAACTTCTAAACGAAATGTCCGAATGGGATGAAACAAAAATTATTTTACTTCTACAGTAATATAAATACCCTTGATAAGAAAATGCTTTATTTGCATAAGGATTAATATTAAGATACACATTTAAAGCAGTTTCTTTCTTCAGACGATTTAAGATTTTTTTTGTACACAAAAGCGGTTATTGTGGCTAAACCATGATAGTTAGATATATGCTCTCGCGGACTTTTTTGTAGATCTTAATACGATCTACAAACCCGTAATACATTATTTTATCCTATTGTCAATAGTTATTGCAGCGCACGATTTCACACCTTGGGTTATAAAATAGCAATTTTCTTACGGATCCCTAATTTTTTTGGAAATAAAATATATCCTATAGCCTTCCTCGATAAATGGACTATCCAACACTGAAAGAATTTTTCAAATCGTACCCGTAGTTCCTGAGATTAGCGCGTTCAAACAAACAAACAAACTCTGCAGCTTTATAATATTAGTATAGATTTAGTTCGGAATAATCGAAAAGTGTATTATCCCAAGTAAATAAATAATTTTTCACATCGATGTATACATGACGAAATTATGAGGTAACAAACACAAAGAAATACAACCAAAATAAGTATTCCCTCCTATTCTGAAATCGATTAAAATGTTCAAAATATGGTATCAAATTTAGAGATGCTGAAATAAGTGTTTCCAATCGACAATGTCTTGGATTTTGTAATACATATATAGAAAAGCTTTAATAACAGTTAATCCTTATAAAATTGCTCCAACCCATGTTATCGATTCAACAAAAATGTAACTTTTTACAGAAGATATCAAAAGCCCGAAATAAAAACCAATTTACGATAATCAGATTTCTTTTTTATCACAGGCTTTGACACATTTCTATTTAGAAATGTGGTCTTAGCGTGCCTCCTGACTGAGTATATTTTGAGAAGTTGAAGCTATTGCAAGAACAGGTTAAATTAGACATTCAAAGAAAATCTACGTTCATGTTAAAGATAAAAACCCTTTTCGTGCAGGATTACATGGGATTTCGCATGTAAAAAATTACCGAGAACATTATTTTGATGTAGGCCAGGTAAAGCTTAAGCTATGTCACTCAGGAAACTACGGTCATTACTCAGGATGAAGTGTTTTTCTTATAAATAACAGCTTTAGAAAATCTGTTATATTTGCATTACAACGAAATAGATCTAAAAAGTTATTAATTTATTTGAGATACGCGTATATTTGTATATTGCTTGTAATATAGAAATAGTTATTTTTAACCTACTTCAAAAAAGGAGGAGGTTCTCAATTCGACTGTAATTTTTTTTTCTTTGAAAGCTAGTGCTTGCCCTGTGGTCCCATTTCAATTTGGTCCAGATTGAAGTCAGTTTTTTTTTTGTTAAAATTTGTATATTATATAAGGTTGTGTAATCGATTTAGTAAAATTCTTATCGTCCAAATCTGATAAAATAATTCCTTCAAAACTTCTAAAACGACTTCGCGTAATAAATGTTTACCCTTTTCAACAAAGTTTAATTTGAACAATTGGAACACTGTAGTTTGTGGACTGAAAACGTTCAGCTCAATACAGGAAGCAGCTTATGACGCTTTACATCGATATAATTTTACAACCTGAAACTTATCACTTACCGGATGAAGCAGAAATAAGTTCCCACCAAAAAGTAAAGGTAAAATATTTAAATCAAAAAGTGCTTGTTTAAAAAATAAAATCCATCATCAACAGCCTTAGTAGTAACTTAGTCCACTGCTGGACATTGTTTAGTGATTCTAAACTTATATTTATCACTTAGAAAAGTGAATGTGAAGTACGTATTTTAAGAATGGCAGTGGCGGAAACATGTACACTAATGTTCCGCGATAAAGTGCCAAACTTATTAAACTGAAGTTAATATCATAAAATTTTATACAGTTTGGTAAATTAAGCAGATATTATTATTAGTTATGGAAACAGCATGACCGTAATCCCTTTTTGATTAGTATATTCTCGGTAAGACGCCATTTATGCTTTATTTTTTTCTAATAGGCATATAATAATATGGCCTCTAACTCAGCCTCTGTGATTTCGACAAATAAGAAGATACATACTATCTATAGGTTTTTTGTTGACAATTTTTTTTAACCTTTCTTTCCACAATTATTATTACTAAGTTTTCCTTTAGTTAAATATTAAATAAATCTTATTTATTTTGTGTGAAGGTACGTACAAATCGAGTAGTATTTACTTATTAAGCTACCTCAAAATCTGTTCTAAAAAAAATATCATTGTTAGACGTTATATAACTTTTTTCCGTCCTTTTTTGTTGTTAATATTTTATGTACTATCATCCTCCTTTAAAAGAAAAATGTTCGACGCTGTACACATTATTAACGCTTATGCATTTTTAAAATACATGATTACGTGCCGTCAAGAATGGATTTATACTTCACAATTATGAGAACTTACTGCAAATATCTTTAGGTATATATATCCAGCAGCCTTACTACACATATTTGATCCAAAGCCGTAGTAATGTAATGAGTATTATGAAGCCAATAATATCATAGCTTTAGTATACAGCTCACGTTTACCTTCTGTAGTTTACGTTATAACGCGTATATTTGTATATTGCTTGTAATATAGAAATAGTTATTTTTAACCTACTTCAAAAAAGGAGGAGGTTCTCAATTCGACTGTAATTTTTTTTTCTTTGAAAGCTAGTGCTTGCCCTGTGGTCCCATTTCAATTTGGTCCAGATTGAAGTCAGTTTTTTTTTTGTTAAAATTTGTATATTATATAAGGTTGTGTAATCGATTTAGTAAAATTCTTATCGTCCAAATCTGATAAAATAATTCCTTCAAAACTTCTAAAACGACTTCGCGTAATAAATGTTTACCCTTTTCAACAAAGTTTAATTTGAACAATTGGAACACTGTAGTTTGTGGACTGAAAACGTTCAGCTCAATACAGGAAGCAGCTTATGACGCTTTACATCGATATAATTTTACAACCTGAAACTTATCACTTACCGGATGAAGCAGAAATAAGTTCCCACCAAAAAGTAAAGGTAAAATATTTAAATCAAAAAGTGCTTGTTTAAAAAATAAAATCCATCATCAACAGCCTTAGTAGTAACTTAGTCCACTGCTGGACATTGTTTAGTGATTCTAAACTTATATTTATCACTTAGAAAAGTGAATGTGAAGTACGTATTTTAAGAATGGCAGTGGCGGAAACATGTACACTAATGTTCCGCGACTACCAATATACCATTACATTATTACCATTCATTTATTCTTGATTAGACTTGATTAATTTATCAAGTACAGTTAGTATACAGGTTACATCTAGGTAATCACCTCATCCAAATAAAGTGCCAAACTTATTAAACTGAAGTTAATATCATAAAATTTTATACAGTTTGGTAAATTAAGCAGATATTATTATTAGTTATGGAAACAGTAATCCCTTTTTGATTAGTATATTCTCGGTAAGACGCCATTTATGCTTTATTTTTTTCTAATAGGCATATAATAATATGGCCTCTAACTCAGCCTCTGTGATTTCGACAAATAAGAAGATACATACTATCTATAGGTTTTTTGTTGACAATTTTTTTTAACCTTTCTTTCCACAATTATTATTACTAAGTTTTCCTTTAGTTAAATATTAAATAAATCTTATTTATTTTGTGTGAAGGTACGTACAAATCGAGTAGTATTTACTTATTAAGCTACCTCAAAATCTGTTCTAAAAAAAATATCATTGTTAGACGTTATATAACTTTTTTCCGTCCTTTTTTGTTGTTAATATTTTATGTACTATCATCCTCCTTTAAAAGAAAAATGTTCGACGCTGTACACATTATTAACGCTTATGCATTTTTAAAATACATGATTACGTGCCGTCAAGAATGGATTTATACTTCACAATTATGAGAACTTACTGCAAATATCTTTAGGTATATATATCCAGCAGCCTTACTACACATATTTGATCCAAAGCCGTAGTAATGTAATGAGTATTATGAAGCCAATAATATCATAGCTTTAGTATACAGCTCACGTTTACCTTCTGTAGTTTACGTTATAACTTTCAGAGATTGAATTTATTAGTTGAAGCTGACTAAAATATGTGGATACCTAAAAGCTGATGCGAGTAAGAATTCGAAAAAGCTAAAATTACTTCTTCTTATGCAATATTTTAGTTCAAAGGAAGAGAAGAAAAAGCTCAAGATTCAAAGCTGATAATGCATCGAGGTTTTATGGTCGAAAACCGCATGAGATAACTATTTTTGTTTGTGATTCACAGTTCGTTGCCTCGTTGCCAAGAGGTTTATTATGTCTATGAATATAGAGTATTAGAGCTCTTGTTTAATAATTACTTATTGATTCGTAAAGTCTGTAAATAAATCTGTTGAGGGTGTTTTATATGCAAAACTATAAAAAAAAACAGCGTACTGTATAAATTTTACTTGTGATGTAATTAGATGGCACCCTTAGACTATGAATGAGAAAAGCATTTCACCAATGTGACATTTTTGTGATGCCTCGGATGTGCCTCTGTGATAGCTGTGGTCTTTTTATGTCCGTTTGAACGGCGTTTAGTATGTGTGGATTCTTACGCAACGGTATGTAGATAAAAAAAAATGTGACCCAACGTTTGGGCAATTTTTGCATAAGGGGTCCTGCGGGTTTGCGGAAATAATGGAGAGAGATAAAACATAGGAAGCGTGCCAAGCACCACAATGCGCAATCAATATCTAAGATTACAATATTTTATTTTTAACTTATTTCGTTAAGTTCGTTGAAAAACTCTGTTCTAGAGTTCACAAAATTACAAAATAAATATAAAAGTACATGTTAGTCTCTGTTAATATATCGCCAGGTTGCCGATCTTATATCTTCTGGCGTAAAAATAGTAAATACACCTAATATTTTGTAGTTTAATAATGAATTAGTAATATAGCATAAGATTATCATGATTATGATATAAAACTTGATCTATGTGCTTAGATAGAAAAATCTTAGATCTTTTGCAGTTAAGTTTACAAAAAAATAGTTTAGGAAAGTATGGAAAGTTTACAAATTTACACATATCTACAATTTTTGTGTATTATAACTTCGAAATGGAAGCGTAACGACTTGGAAAAGAATAATTTTTCCTCGATACTTTTCAACTTTGGTATTTTATGATACTTTACGCTATTACTTTGTTGACTTTGTTAGTAACTTATAAAGAAGAGTCATTTGCTTTTGAATATGCTTAAAATTTAAAACTGAAGTGAAGTTATATATATATATATATAAATTATTCAATTTATGAATGTAGAATATGAATGATTATTAAGTTATAATTAAGTTGATTTACACATTTACACAATCTTTTATTTTTTGCCCTGTAGATTTATCACGTATCAAAACATTTTTATGTTACACTCTGATAATCATAACTCTACAAGAGTGTCAACAATTTCTTCGGTATCCTATTATCAGACCTGATGAAAGAAATTTATTGCCCCTCTCCGCCCCTTATTTTTTAATCTCAAAATAACGTTCTACATGCTTTGCTATCACTTTATATTCTTCTCTTAGGACTGCAAGTAAATAAGATTTATACTCCGACTCCTTTCGAAGGTATAAAGTATAATAACCTTCAAGGGTACGAGTATGAGTATATCAATATGAATGTATATGATAGGTACTACTAATTCCTTCTAATAGAGTTATGCATAATACATACCTCATACACCGTATGTAGATTTTAGATTTATCAATTCATTTTCAATATACAATTGATTTAAACATTTACTTTTCCAGTACACATCTACTACATTCATTATCATTAGGTATTGTTATGACTAGAGACCGGATTATATGCAACATAAAAAGCTTGTTATATGCATGAAAAATGCTTGAAATATGCACGAAAATTGGCAAAATATGCAAAACTAAATGACTAATTTTAGTAATCAAAAAAGAAAAAACCTAGTTTTAATTTTTTTTTCCAAAATCAGCATACAATTAGTAAATTATCCTTTGATAGGCGATAATAGGTACAGTAACATTGCATGACATCAAAACTATTTAACATTGTTTTAAACGTAAACAATCAAGTATTATTCCAAATATTCGATCATTTCTTCAAAACAAAAGACATGCGCAGCTACTGACCGAAATGTGATCCGATGCGATGCGAATCCGACCCGTCACAATTATTACTCATTAACCCTTATATTTTGTGACTATTAAATTTCGTCGGATTCTGGATATGTCACTTTTTTCGCATCTCGGAATGTAGGGTAAGTGTACTGAACTGGGAAAAAAATGAAAATGTACCGATAATATGCATCTTAACTAAATCTTAGGTCAAATATGCTATTACCGCTGAGCATGGCTTAAACATGCAAATGCATATTATTATGCAAATGCATATAATCCGGTCTCTAGTTATGAGACTGGTTCAAACAAACGTGGGACTAATAAATCGATACCATTTGATGATGATGATAAAAACATGCATAAAATTTATAAATTTTAATGTTAAGGAACTTTTGTGGGATTTCAATAAAATTCTAATTATTATAATAGACTAGCTTTCTCCAGCGGCTTCGTTTGCATTTAATAAAAAGTATCATGTAACTCTTAATACCTCCAGGAATATGTGTACAAAGTTTCATGATGATCGGTTTAGTAGTTTTCACGTGAAAGCGTTACAAACAAACTTACATTTACATTTATAGTAATAGATTAGGATTCATGACACAGTGATATCTTACACCGGTGTGTGTGTGAGAACCTTAATCAAAGGGTAAAACCAAGCTCAAGGACGATAGGTACCTAATTGGGTATCCATTACCACTAAGGAAGTTGTTTTGGAGAATTATCTCTTTATATTACTATACATATATTTTCGGTCTTATATAAATATACTCGTATATTATATAAGACTCTTGTTATTAATTATGATGTAACTCAATGGAAGGCATGAATACCTCTTCATATAATTTATGACATAACACAATTTATCTTCAATTTGTGCTATACTCGTACTATCTTGCCGACTATTATAGCAGAGACATGTAATTATGTACTTTAATCACAACGTCTCATAATCACGTACGTCCACATTAAACTCAGGAGGTTTGAACACAAACGTCACTGTTAATTATAGTTCTAATAATATTAATTGAAAGCCTAACGTAAACTTTAGGTACCAAATTTTGACGAAATTAAATTTCTTGATATATCAAGTAATCAATCCTTTTCTGCCTACAGCTTGTGGCTATGTTGAAATAGACGTGAGAGTCATCACGTGGTTGTTTTAGTAGACCCTAACTTTGGTCTGGCGGTAACTTTTCTACGTCTACGGCCTGTCCTAGTGGAGCTCCGCGTTGCTTACCACTACAAGTGGGTCACTGGGTTGGGCCCGTATTGATGGATTGTGTGATACTTAGGCAGGTAGAATCTAATGAACCATCTACTCAAGATATGTTGATACATATTTTCAGCAGATGATTGAGAAATGTATTTGGTTTAAACAACACTCAGGAATACAAATTTTTTTCTTATAATTTGTATTTTTCAAGAAATACGAATAGCGTCTATTTTATGAAAAGGAAATACGGAAAAAAAATAATTATGAAGTGTTTAAGTCAGTAGATACGTAGTAACGATATAGAGAGCTTTGAAATATATTAATGAAACATATATACAGACTTTGATTTAGCTCTATTTTTACCCGATTTTTATAAGGTACATCAGAACTTTATTTTTGAAGTATTTACATACGTGTTAGTTCTGTCTGGGATAAAATAACGATGTTAAAGTAAAATCCATGATATGGCACAAAGAAATGGTGACTTCTCCTAATGAGTTTTTATATATGCGATCACGCAGACGTAAAAACTAACATACGGGGATATATTTTAAAAATATACAATATTTATTGCAGCGATAAAGTTTATTCAAGTGTGTAGATAAAGTATTCTGAATTGTGTTTGACTTAAATTTGCCTCTCTAGACATCTAAAGACAAATGGACTATCATTACTTTTATTACATAGGTTTATTTTACCTTTCATAAGAATTTTTGTCAACTTTGCTTTTATGACCCATGATGGATGTGTTGACTTTTATTACCAACTTGTCACTGAGCATTACCCCAAACTTACTTGTAAAACTTTACACAATTGATACACTACTAACCTTTGACAGCGTCTTAAAACATGTTTTTCTGTTTCTAAGGAATTATTTAAAATGAAGAAGCAGAAGCATGTCAATAGTCTGCCATACTGTGGGTAACCATGCTCCATCGTTGCATTATCTGTATTCGCATTGAGTATGGTGGCCACCACTCTTGGATTCTGCTCATGAAAGTATGAGTAGAATCCTCATCCAGAATCATCAGGCAAAGTGGAGTCACTTTGGCAGGCTCATACATAAAAGTGTTTATATTTTCTCAAATAAAATGTACCCAGCGATATATTCCGTAGCCTTGGCCAAGTATAAGCAAAATTCATGATGATTGGTTAGGTTAGAAAGCGCGAAAGCGTAACAAACAAATAAATAAACCCACATTCGCATACGTAATATCAAGTTGCGATGTAGAAAAGAAGAAATATTATGGCATAGATAGAGTAATGTATTTTTCGCATTATGACGAAAAGGAGCAAACAAGTGCGAACCGCCGGATGATATACTGAAGTTTTGTTCCAAGGTGAAGGACTATGAATATTGTGATTGTGAACAAAATGTTTAGACAAGAAAATTGTTTTATGTAGCTTGTTAAACTTGTGTTTTTCGTGCTATTGTAGTTAAATTTTATGCAGAGTTGACAGCAACTTTGTCAATTAATACATCAGTGATGTCCCATAAATTTATATAGATATTGCTAAAGATCTATGACTTCGAAATTCAATTCCACCTAGTTTCTTTTTTATTTAGAATTGTATTCATTCTTGTTTATACATATATTCAATTAATACCGTTTAGGTGTATATCTCATCTAATAAAGCTTTATGACGTATTTTATCTTCAGTTTAATATCAGTTCGTATGTTTTGATGCATGTTTCATTATTTGTTTCATTGAGCTCGAATTTACTCCTAAAATTTATATTACCTATATCTCATCATCTCACTCATCTGTGTCAAACTTTTCCCCCCTTTTTACGAAGATTATGCGAACAGCAGAGTGTGAAATTTGACACAGATAAGGCTGACTGCACGTTTGGCCTAGTGGTTTAAGTGGCCGCCACGCCACTTCCTACTGCGCCAAGTGTTGTGGGTTCAAATCCTACATGGGACATCACTTTGTGTGATCAACAAATTGTTGTTCTGAGTCTGGATGTTCTTTGTGTCCGTTTCATGTATGTTTGTAAAGTCCCTCGCGACACAGGATTTATATTCCTAAGGCGGGAGTTGTCTTTAAAAAAAAGCAGAAAACAAAAAGAAATTGTTACATGAATTATGCTCAAATTTCGACCATCGGGCGACCACTAGTAATACTAAATGTTCAATAAAAATTTTGGAGAATTTCGTTCCTTAGACGTGTGAATTACTTTACTTTATTCAAGTTTAGCTTTATGATACTCGTGGGAAATTACCGGACGGTGAATATGATCCTCGGATTCAAGGACGATCTCTACATTAGTTGAGCATACTTTACTGTTTACTCACTTAACTCTGCATTAGTTTGCGGCTCATGTTTCTTTTTGTTTAGTATATTAGGTATTAAATGCTTGATCTTATTTTTGGTTGATCAGGCTGAAGTGAGTATGTGGATATCGTCACATAACTTTCTTTCAAGATCAATTAATAAATCTAGTAAGACGTCAACGGACTATATTTTCTTAAATAATTCCATACAGTAGGAAATGCTTTGCGATGTTTTCGATAAAGTGGTTTCAGTACTATAGAACATTGAATTTGAGATCCCAATACCATCTATTTTATTTATTCTACTATCTTATATCATACAAGTTTATAATTTATTTATTCATTTATTTATATAAATTCATACTTATATCATAAATACGAAAGTAACTCTGTCTGTGTGTCTGTCACGATTTCACGGCCAAAGCTCTGCACCGATTTCAGCTACTCTTTACTGCGATAACCGACATACACGCGGGCGGAGAGATTGGGTTTCAGACTGTTGTACCTAATTATCTTGAACAAATAGACTTTAATGGTGGCTTACCATTAGGCTGAGCAGAGTCACTTTGGCAGGTAATTTATAAAAAAATAATAATGTTACCTTAAAAAAATGAGAATCCCCGACCGATTGCGATTTTCATGCCTGGCAGATCGCAGACTACGTAATAAATATAATAATGAGAGCATATTATATCTTTTATACATTAGACTAAATTATGTTTTTGTAGTATATGTATAGGAATAACTATAAAATAATGAAGATTTCACAATACCTAAGACGATTTTAAGAGTATAAGTAAAGTAAATAAACACTTGTTAAAATGATAATTTGTAGTTGAAAGCCTGAGGATAGTCTTTAACCATTCTATGCATTGTATAAACTTAGGTAATTAGTTACTGGATATAGGGTTTCGCAATTAGCTTGATTTATAAATTTGTGATGAGTAATGTCCTATGGTAATATTTCATCCCAGCGCTATACCTACACACACGGGTCAGTACTTTCAAAGTATTCGCCTTTAGAATGTTGAAACTCAGGTTTAAAATATTTGCATAGTATATGTTAGTATTAAAACAAATTAACCTTTTCGTTATAGTTGATATCCTCTAGATATGAGGTTCTCCTAGCCGATGACGGCCACGGCGGTCAGTCTCAACGGAGACCAGCCAACTACGCAGAAGATATTATAGTGCATAAAGTGTGCGGAAGCACAGGTGCACTCTCTGTTCCATCTCTCTCATAATCCGTTGGGATGGTTAACCAACGCGACCGGGGAGTGATCAGGCGCAGGACCGACAGCTTTACGTGCTCTCCGAGGCACGGGGGTTTAGACCCCAACTTCTATACTCCAAGCTATTAAGAGTTATTAAGTATTTCTATAATCAGAAAAACTCAAGTACACTTTTGGCCCAACCCGGAATTCGAACCCGAGACCTCTTGATTGATAGTCGCATACTTCAACCGCTAGACCAATGAGGCAGTTCCTCTAGATATAATTCAACAATGTTAGAGACGAGATTTATCTCTAACCTTTGAAAGGGATTGTTTCTCGTTGTCTGTCTACTAGCATCACGTTCGGAATACAAATCAAAACTCAACATCTATAGGTATAATTCATCCTAATTTAGTACACATAAATGAGTTTAATCCAAGAAGTTTGTTTGCCGGAATGGTTAATGACTTTCTGCCAGCAATAAGTCCTTAAATCAAATATTAAAATTGACTCTTAAATCTAAATAATAGAAGAGAATGAAAATTTTACGAGATAGCTCTTATTGTTAGCGCTCTTGGACTATTAAAATAAGACATTCGAAATCACTGTGAGATGCTATTGTTTAAATTTTATAAAGGTTTATATGTATTGTTTATTTGTGCGTATGCATATGTGCAAGTGATTGACAATTGCATAATTTTAACTACGGTTTTTGAAAATTGAATGAATAAAAAAACTTTTACGAAAATGAAGGTAGTCTAAGTTACTCCTTATAACATCAGTCATCTAACAGTGAAAGTCTCATCAAAATAAATGCCACTATTTCAGAGATTAGCCGGAGCAAACAGACAGACGACAAAAAAAAGTTTTTTGATAGAAGCACCGTATATCTATACTTCTATACTAATATTATAAACGCGAAAGTTTGTATGTATGGATGGATGGGTGGATGGATGGATGGATGTTTGTTACTCTTTCACGCAAGAACTACTGAACGGATTGGGATGAAACTTTACAGTAATATAGCTTATACATCAGAATAACACATAGGCTACTATTTACCGCGATAACCGACATATACGCAGGCGGAGCCACGGGCAACCACTAGTTCTTCCATATAACTTAAGTGAAAAGCTGGTAATTAGAAATTACAAACAGACACTGCATTTATATTTATTTGTATAGAAATGTTCTCTGATAAGCCGTGGCATCAGGTTAAATAAGTCTGGTCTATTTGTGGTGCAGCTCACATAAAATGCTACGCGTGTCCAAATAATAAAAATGTTATAAATTTACTTGGCAACCTTTTAGACAAATTGTTTCGGGGATTTTCGGGAGCTAGGTACGCAATATGATCTAAAAGCAGAGTTCTCGTATTTCTAAATCCATTATTTGTAAATGGAAATACAATAGCCTTTATTATATCAAATTGTCGCAGATTGGAAATATTTGAACGAATTGAAAATTACAGCAATGCTGTAAAACTTGGAAACTTATGAACTAATTGGAGTTGGAATGAGGGCCTTGAGGGCCTTGCTCTCACGGTCACGATTTTTTAAACATCAACTACGCTAGCCAAGCGAGTGCTAATAGCACTTTGAGATGATGGAAACATGTTAATTTAATCCATACTAATGTTATAAATTCGAAAGTAACTATCTGTCTGTTACGGTTCACGGTTAAACCACTGCACGATTTTAATGACAGTTACAATACTTTGATTCTTGAGAAAGGACATGGGCTACTTTGTACGCGGGCAGAACCGCGGGCAATAGCTTGTTGGTTAAAAATAAACTGTCAAACTGTTATGGAATCTCGTATGATATATATACCTACCACGGGTGATCTTCTAGCGTACGTCACACACCTTTGGGGTGAGGCTATTGACAGGCATGGGGAATCCTTGGCCATCAGCCTCGACATGTCCATGGCCTTTGATAGAGTTTGGCACCGCTCGCTTTTCTCCAAGCTACCGGCCTTCGGTTTGCCCCCCAAACTCTGCAACTGGGCTGCCGCATTCCTGCACCAGCGCCGCATCAGAGTCCTTTGCGACGGTGCGGCCTCCGATTTTCAATTGATTAACGCCGGAGTACCGCAGGGCTCCGTCCTGTCGCCCACACTGTTTCTTCTGGCGCCAACCCCAGCTCTTGCAGCTGCTTCACGACAACGCGCGACCCCATACTGCGCAACATACAGTCTCCAAGCTGCAAGAGCTGGGGTTGGAAGCTCTCCCTCATCCGCCATACTCACCAGACCTTGCACCTACCGACTATTACTTTTTCCAAAATTTTGGGTAAAAAATTCAATTCCCGAGAGGCAGTACAAAATGCCTTTGAAGAGTTTGTTGCCTCCCGTCCAGCTGATCTTTATAAGAAGGGCATCAATAAACTGCCAATGCGTTGGCAAAGATGCGTCGATTGCATGGGTGATTACTTCGAATAACAGAAATAAAAAAGTTTGAAAAAATAAGTACTTTCACTTATTGCATACAAAACGGCAATTTCATAGGTAAAGACCTATAAAACTTATATGTTTTTATTGTTAAATATTGACGCAGTCGGGTTTTTTATTATTAATAATTTGTAGGTACTTGTTTCACAAAAGTCTTAATAGCGCTATAGTGCAGACGCTTTAGTTAATTGTACAATTACAAACAACCACGAAGTGTTATGTACTTGTGTAATATACGAGTAGAACAGATTGATCTCGCACAATCTCGCAGTAGTCAAAAGTGATGTTAATTTTTTTTGTCATTTAAGATTTCAGAGGTAATTTGTAACAAAATTCAATTTAATAGAAGACTCGAACTTATTGTTCACTAGCTGACCCGTGTCCACTTCTTTGGCGGTAAACATTTCTTTCTCCGACTTACTTTGCAAATCCGGTTACACAAAAAAGTCTTTACACTTTTCGGGTTATTATAAATTCTATGTCACTCACAAATAACGTAGCCTTCTATTGGTAAAATAATTTTCAAAATCGGTTCAGTAGATCCAGGGACTACCCCCTACAACGTCACAAACGCACAAACTCACAAACTTTACCTCTTTATATAATAGTGTTGATTAAATCAAAAGTCTAATGAAAATATTGAATTAGAAAGTTTGCATAAATCGGGATCTAACGAACTGTAACTTCTGGTTTCCCTAAAGACGTATACGTGACGTCACGTGCGCGACAGTCGAAGGCACCTTTAATCCGCCGTAAATAAGATTCGTGTGGCCTTACCTTAGTTAGTTTAACATGTCAAATATTTGATATAGGTCATGAACTCATGACTTTCCGCCATTCCGCTTCGAACGTATGTAACTATACCTAATTTTTTATTGTACTTTTGTTGTATTTTTTTATTGTACAAATGTTATAACGCGATAACCGATATACACGCGGGCGAAGCCGCGGGCAACAACTAGTTCTTAGTATAAAATAATATAGCTTTACACATCTCACACATGGCCGTTGAACCAAAACTAACTAAAAAACTAACTATATACTTTTATTTAATGAAAAATAAAATTTGTTAAATTGACTAATGTTCGCAAGCAATTACTTAATTTAATCAACTTAGTGTTCCCCTTCAATAGAGCAACATTACATTTATACAAATCTTGTTAAGGCAGGTTTGTTATTTTAAATAGCTTGTGTCTAATAACATTTACTTTCATTTGACTGCACGTTTGGCCTAGTGGTTTAACGGTCACCACGCCGTTTCCTACTTCGCCAAGTGTCGTGGGTTCAAATCCCACGTAGGACAACACTTTGTGTGATCCACAAATTGTTGTTCTGAGTCTGGGTGTTCCATGTGTCCGTTTCATGTATGTTTGTAAAGTCCCCCGCGACACAGGATTTATTCCTAGTGCGGGAGTTGTCTTATACAGGGTGTCCCAAATTCAACGATAAGCGGGCGCCTAAAGGTAGACCTGCTAATGAGTACATAAGGAAAATATATATATATATATATCTAGTTTTTTTTTAGTTACAAGAAAAATTTAGAATTTCTTTGAAAATTTATACCTTTCATGATATTGCTGCTATTCACCACAACTCTTAAAAACACCAAATTGCCCGCAGTTTTTACACAAAAAACGTTCAAAATATTTTTTTTTTGTTTCCCTACAATTTTTAAATATTTTTACTCTTAGTGTACTTTGACTCATGGTCTTGTAAAAAAAAAGTATGGACACCACTACGTAATAAATAAATAAAAAAAAAATGAAGGGTGTAAATTTTCAAAGAAATTCTGAATTTTTCTGGTAACTAAAAAAAAACTAGGCATATTTTTTTTTTTTTTTCCTTATGTACTCATGAGCAGGTCTACCTTTTGGCGCCCGCTTATCGTTGAATTTTGGGACACATGGTATATATAAAAAAAAAAAAAACTCTTTTTTAATATTTGTGCTAAGTTTTTGAAAACTTCGAAAGTGAAAAGAATTGGAGGTTATTTTTTACCTGTCAAAGTTTTAAAATAAACTCCAAATAAGTTATAGCTTAAACATTTTTATCTCTCTTTCATTTTCTCAAACATAATTCATTCTAAAAAAATCTTTTAGGATATTGATTTTACCCTTTTCATAAATACCTTAATTAAGTCTCTATCAATATACAAAAGTATCTATCTATCAAATATATAAAAATACACAAAAGAAGTTCTAATGAAGCTTGATATAAGTTTTTTTCGAAAGCTTTGAGTAATCGCAGAGTAATGGTGAGAATAATTACGGTTGCTAGCGACAACGTAAAAGAAGATGAAAGACTTAAGTTAAAAGAAAAACGAAAAAATGTGACTAACTAGTGCTCTAAGAGCCGAACCGCAAGAAAATAAAATGGTATATTTATTAACTAGTTTCGATCTTGGTCATTATTTTTTCGATGGCTGTTATAACCATGCAAACACAGTACAGACTGCCAAAGCAGTACAGTATTTAGAAATAAAATAATTACAAATTTTAACAAAAAAAAAACCGACTTCAAGAACTGGACAAAATGGAAATGGGACCACACGGGCAGCACCAGCTTTCAAATAAAAATATAATCATCAAAATCGGTTCACCCAGTCGAAAGTTATGTACGAGGTAACAAATGTAAAAAAAAATTGAAAAAAAAACAGCCGAATTGATAACCAGCTCCTTTTGAAGTCGGTTAAAAATAGGCGTTTGCCACTGCAACCTCGTCTGTGTTTTCTATTGCCCGGAGGGTGATGTTATAACAGCGTGAACAGATACGTTTACCATAAATTTTTAATAAAATGAAAACCTACAAGGTTCGACTCGATTTCTCTTGGATGCCATCATCAGATCTTAGTGTTCTTATCATGGTATTGGTTGGGATATCTCCTTTCCATTAAAAAAAGAATCATTAAAATCAGTTCATAAACGACGAAGTTACGCGATAAAAAAAACATATATGGTCGAATTGAGAACATCTTTCATTTTTGAAGTCGGTTAATAAAAAATGGATATAGTTAGCCAACCTTAAAATATAGACATAATACTGTCACGAACTTTTTTTAACCGACTTCAAAAAAGGAGGAGGTACTCATTCGACTATTTTTTCTTTTTGTTTGTTACCTTATAAATTTCGACTGGGTGAACCGATTTTCATGATTCTTTTTTATTTGAAAGCTGGTGTTTCCCGCGTGGTCTCATTTCAATGGTCCAGTTCTGACAATATCATCCATGAGAAAGCCATAAAAGTCTTCCATTTGCATTAAGTATGTGCACGACAAATTGACGAATAACTCAATATCACGCCAACCGATTTCGATGATTCTTTTCAAATTTGAAAGCTGGTGCTTCCCGCGTTGACCCATTTCAATTTAGTTCATCCAGTTCTTGAAGTCGATTTTTGTTTTACGAGTATTAAAATGTTGTATTATTAGAACTTCTAATAGGGAACGATTCTTTCACATATTGTTTTTGTACACCTTTAACCATTTACTCATTACACGCAATAAAAGCTCTCAATAGGAATAATGTTCTCCAGTTGTTGCAACATTTTTTATGTATGCTCAGCTCCTATTGGTCGTAGTGTCATAATATATAGCGTTCCTCGATAACTGTTCTATCTAACATTGAAAGAATTTTTAAATCGGACCAGTAGGTACTGCCTGAGATTTGTGCATTCAACCAAACTAAGAAACTCTTCGGCTTTTTAATATTATCATAGATATTTATGTGTAGCTATTTAGATAAATTTGTACCGCGGGCCCCACCGTCTATATTAGTTGACATCATTAAATCAGTGCGAGATAGTTAGTCAGATACCTACCACTACTACAAGCGTGTGAAGGATCTTGACCCGAAGCGTCAAAAGCGCAAAACCAAGATCTCGTAACTATACCTTTAACTCGACGGCCAGCTCTACTGTGCGCAATGCAACCGAATTTTTAACCGACTTCCAAAAGGAGGAGGTTCTCAATTTCATCGGTATGTTTTTTTTTAATGTATGTACATTGATTACTCCGTCAATTGTGGACCGATTTTGAAAATACTTTTTGTTTTCGAAAGGTTATGCTCCCCATGTGGTCCCATGGCCACCATATCAGGATCTGATGATGGGATCCCAAGGAAATCGAAAGAAACCCTCAAATTTACGTGAGCGCCTGCAATGAAGTTAAGAGCAATTGTCTGCATGCCTTCATATTCTGTAGACATCATTTAATTTTAAATGAAATGATGATAAGAGACTTTAGAAAGACTAAAAAGCGAAGAATAAAATAAAAACTTCGTTTAAAAAAACCGACTTCAAAAACTAAAAAGTATAAAATAACTTAATTTGTATGTGCTACCTATTCATAGGTTTGAAGTCGGTGCCAAGCCAAAATGTAATAGTAGGTACCGCACTCGCTGCGCGTGACCTTGAGCGGGATAGCTGCTCTTCGCGTTGAACAAAACAACCGAAGCGTCGGTGACGTCGTTGACGTTCGTCTCGAAATATAGCGAGTGTGGTACCTACTATTACATTTGGCTTGGCACTGACTTCAAACCTATGAATAGGTAGCACATACAAATTAAGTTATTTTATACTTTTTAGTTTTTGAAGTCGGTTTTTTAAACGAAGTTTTTTTTTTTACTACTAACTACTACTACTACTAGCTAAGGTCGGTTTTGCTAGCCACATCAGAGCCCATCAAAGGGAGAACTCATGATGAACAAGAGGGAGTCGCCATTACTGAATACGTTGTGGATGGATAGATAGATAGACTACTACTACTAATATAGGATTTGATGACTTTTCTCGCTTGCTTTAAATATGCTGTGACTAATGTTTATAGTTAATTATCAAGTGTGAATAGCATATAGGTTTTTTTATTACTCAGGATTCCATAAAATAAAATCTTATCCAGGTTAGTCGTAAACAGTCATTTGATACATACGTCTATAGCTTTACCGGGGTTGTAAAATCCCTTTTATGTTTTTATTAGCGACGTACGTGCGAAGTACACGGTAGTGCAATCATTCGAGAAACAAAAGGTTCAACATAGCTTTTTGCTTTTATTAGGGTTCCCTTGTTAACAAAAGCTAGCTGATATTTTCAAAGTTTTCATTTGCAGTTCGGTTTTTATTTGTGATAATAGGTTTGTTAATCGATTTGTATTATGATTTTGAATATTTCATGCATAGACTTTATACTAGGTACTTTTATATACGTTAATCAAACTAGAGCTAGAAAAGTTGGTAAGAAAATAATTCCCTGTATTTATTGGTCTACTTAAAGTATCATTAATCTGTTTAATAGATAACTAGCTTATGCGCGCAGCTCCAGCCGCGTTTTTCTATTATCGCAGCAAAGAGTAGCCTATATCCTTCCTCAAGAATCAAAGTATCTCCATGACATATTTCATTAAAATCGGTGCAGCGGTTTGGCCGTCAAAGCGTGACAGACAGACAGACAAAGTTATTTTCACATTTATAACATAAGTATGGATTGTTATATAGATACTTCTGCTTATTTAAAAGAGGTTTATTTTACTATTATTCTCCACGTATTTACTTCCCACTAGTGCTCGCCCAGCGGTCAAAATTCAACCATAAATTCATTGTTTTTTTAATGTTTTTAGGTTTCAGCATTTTTTCTTCGTGTATACTTTAGCTGTGTTAAATTTCATACACCTCTGTACGCATAATTTTCGTAAAAAATTGTACAAAGGTTTTGCTTCATGTATTAATATAGATGAAGTAGACTGTCTGTTTCCTCTACTTTATTCAAAATAACTTTAAAACTTTTATTAAGCTAGAATAAACTTTCAGTTATAAATAATTATTGGTTCATCAATAAAATTATCTGAAAAGCGTTTAATGAAAACAATAAGTCAGACAATAGAACAAATATTTTATTAAAGGAAATTATTAATCACGTAACAATTTACAGAAACACAGAATACTAGTTTTTGATTACGGTAAATTATCCAGGTAAGGGCAGATATAAATACCGTAATTTCTTTTAAATGTTAAATATTTCTTTACTTTTATTTAAAAAAAAAATACAATGGAATGTATTAAGGATTATTAAAATAAGTACTATATATAGAATCGAAAAAAGATCATAAAAATTTGTCTGAAGCAGATACAATCTCAATATAAAAAATAACATTATATTTTATTAAAGTTGGCTTTTGGTAGTCTTGAATCGTTTTGTACAGATCATTGGGTTCAAGTACGCTACGCACGTTTTATGGCTTTTGGTTATAATTTCCCTATAGGCATTTTTGCTACCAATTGAAATTTATTTTATGGCATACACTTCGTTATTATATAAACTTTAATCCTGGTGCCTATTAAATTTTGCCTTCACTGCATATTTATCAGTGGCTATTGCCCACAGCTTCGTTCGCGTTATTATTTCTTCGTGTTTACACGAACTTTATTAATTTTTCGGAAAGCCTATGATACTTATAAATAATGAGGCTTACTATTTGTTAAAGAATTTTCGAAATTGGTTCAGTAGATCCACTGATACCACCTACAATTTCACATACTTTAACTCTTGATAATATTAGTATAGGTTACTAATGATCACTTGAATGTCGAGTTTCGATACGAAATTCATTCTTTTACTTTACTCTCCAGTATACATTGAACTGTAGCATGTGCATAAGTGTAGTTTTAATATATTGTAATATCTATAAACTACTATGTGTATTCTGCTACACTATATATGTATGTATATTATATATAGGTATATTGTGGTAGTATTAATGAAAAGTGAAGAACAAAACTGACACCAAACTTCGAGCTTGATCGGGGAAACACATATAAAGCTATAAGACGTTGCTTCGTACCAAATCCAAGATTCTGAGTTCACGGGAAGTACCCTGTAGGTATTGATAAACCTGCGCGTGTCGAAAATTTGCAGCATAAACGGCTGTATCTTTTGATTGCGTCGGCTTAGAAGTTTGATTTTTTCACAGCTCCAAGGGACAGTAGACCTGAGTATTTTATATAAATTTCAGCTTTCAGCTCCACGCGTTCCTGAGGAAAAGGATCTTGATAGACAGATAGACGGTCAACAAAGTGATCCTTTAAAGGTTCCGTTTTTTCCTTTTGAAGAACGGAACCCTAAAACTCGGTTGGGAAGGTTCAAATTTAATTGTGAGGAACAACATAACAAGAGTACCTATTAGATTTTTTTTCTATATTATCGTGGTTTAGAAGAAATATTCTAATAAATGAAGACTTGTATTTAGCACATAAAGTTCCAATATGTTATTGCAAAAATGTGAATGTGGCATTGGGATCCAATGAAACTGTTACGAAATGAAATTGAAAGGATTTTTGTCATAGATTTAGCTCTTCAACCGTAAATAATGAACTTAGCGAAATACAAGTTCGCCCATCTGTCATACACAATTTTATTACGAGAATATTTGTATTAAGTCTTGAAAAGTGATTTCCTTTTAGGAAGTATCTGTCATGTTCCAAGTTCTTATGTCTTTTGAAACCTTTATTTTATTTCGTCGGTCCTCTTTCCTGCCACAGACTACTTTTTTTTTGTTAACGGGGTGGATTCTTCTTAAATAGTTAATATTTTTTTTTATTTTTATGTATGGCCCGCCAAAATGACTCTACTCTGCCTGATGGAAAGCATAAGCAGAATCCAAGAGTATTGGTCGCCATACTCACTGCGAATGCAGACAATGCAGTATGGCGACCCACACCATGGCGGCCTAGTGATGCTGCTGCATCTTTTAGTCTAGTCAACAAGTATAGGAACTTGTTGACTAGACTATTTGGGCCTCCGGTCTCGCACTCACCAACGAAACACGACAGCACGAACGTGGTCATTTTACGTTGATTTTCTGTGCGAGGGTAGTACCGCCCCGGTCGAGCCGGCCCATTCGTGCTGAAATCAGCGTGGCTCTACTACTTATACAGTATATATATAAAAGTCCAATAAACTTTGCATGATAAGAAAAAAACGGAAAGGTTACCTAAAAAAATCGCTACTCCTTTCCATGAAGTAATCTATTTATTAAAGTTTTAGTGAATACTCACAGCATTATTAAATTTAATCCAAGCGTCATTAATCTCGCAATTAATATGTTGAAGTTTACAAAAAACGTAAGTATCATATTTATACGCATGATGACATATATTTTTTTGTCTGCAGGTGCCACGAGATGTTTTTAATGAAGAGAGAATACCAATGTAATTAAGAAGCCGGCGGTTCTCATTGGTTTCGACAAGATGGCCGTCTTGCTTCGTAAGTTACCCTTTTGTAAATTATACTATGATACACAAAGGATCCTTATTTATATGAACTCTAACTTTCCTTATCTAATTCAATAACTCTCAAGACCACAAGGAAATAAGTTTTATCAGTGAAACTTCTTCAATTGGCTTTTGTTACGCGAATGCTGAGCAAGGAAATTGCAGAAATTTTTTTCATGTTCATGCTATTAAAGGGTCATTCTCCGAACGCTTGTAAAAAAGTCCTTGTCCAGGTCGAATACTCTTTGCATTGATTACTGACTATTTCAATGTTTTTACATGTAATAGAAAATTTGAAAATAACAGGGGGGGCCTATGTCTTTTTTTAGATAAATTAAGTAGAAGTAGGTAAAAAAAAAAACTTACTAAAATATTGACCTCGGTGGCGCGTCCGAACCCTACGTTGCAGCGGAAATTATTTTTTTATTTTTTTCCTCTAACAAATTACGCTATTTTGCATGTGTTCAAAAATGACCAAATAGTTATTTGTTCATTTTATATTATTATTAAATAATGATATGCCACAATAGAAAAGATATCAGATTTTGAGTTGATATCAGTGGCGCGCACTGATCTGCTCATATTTCTTAAACTAAACTGTCTGTGAGGATAGTTATTGGCGTTAGCTGAAGCATCAGTCGTGTCGGGACAGCAACGAAGAAATCATGGCTGTACGTCTTATGGTCACCTTTTTATAGAGGAAAGTAACTGTTTTCGCTGGCTTGGTATACTAAAAAATTGATTTCGGTGAACCCTTTTTCTCATGTATACTTTAAACTATCATATTTAAAATATAAAAATAGTATATATTACATGTAATAGATTTTAGTAGGAAATGTAAATATTAGCATTTTAAATTATTTTTTACATTATTTACAAAATACCTTAATATTTTGATTTCAGTGGTATTGAATTCGGTGTTTTCCGTGGCAACACCTTCTACTAAATGTGTCCACCGTCTACTAACTTTTTAAGACCGTAAATCATAAAATACTTATGTTGTTATAGTATTGTAATTATGTCAGATTCTAAGCAAGGTCACTTGACTAAGAAAAGATTGGCTAAGACATCGGAAAGCCCGAATCAAGAGTTATCCAGAACTTTACGCAATACACAAGGAAAAAGACTGGAAGCGTTGTTATGTAGGGAAGAATGAAGGAAAGCCTGTTAGTGAATTAATTCGTCGTTAACAGCGCATAAGAGAGAGGAGTAGAATATCTTCGGACAAACATAATCGAAAAAAAGGCTCAGAGAGTTGAAATGCCTAGAAGAAGATTTAATAGTCATAGCAGAAGTAGTCGATACAAATGATGATCCTTTGATAGCTTCACAATCGCAACTTAAACTTTTATAACAACGCCAATTAATGTCACCGATAGTAAGGACTCGGCTTAGCACTCAATCAAGTTCCTTCAGTGATTTATTACTATAGAGTCAGTCAATCATTTCATCTTCTTTAACACAATGTATTAGGACTTATCGAAAATTGTCAGTACCATCTAGTGATGCCAGTTTTGCTTCAAACTCACAGACTGGAGTTGCCAGCGCTTATGACTGATAGGGAGTTGCCTTTGACTCTAAAGACTAATGGGACCAATCCCGCCCTCACACCCACCACTGTAACTCCTGTACACCAGTATCAACAGCAGTGACCCACGAACACACCGAATTATGACACTCGGCAAGTCCCAGGGAAAATAAACTGTCTTGGAACCCGCAACGAAACTAATCAGAAGAAAACCGGAGGAGTTGGAAATAAAAAGAGTCCAGTTCCCTATGTAGTAAAGAGGTAGACAAAATGAAGTCAAAATAGGCAGACACCTTAACAAACTGGGAAGTACCACGGATAAGAAAATTATGGGTCCTAAGTGAGCTTTATTCGATTACTATAGTATGTATGATAGAATAGCCTAAACGCACGGAAATTCATCGAAGTTAATACAAGATCGACATAGTATACTGCCCCAGATGTTAATTGTAAGCTTGAATAGTATTATGTTACGTTCATTGTACCAAAAATTACATTCCCAGAGGACATGATGAGCTGACTGCTAGAATCAGGTGTTGAGCGTTGCCACAATGTGTGACAAAGGTGAATCGACTAATTTATAAAAAAAAACTTCGTTTAAAAAAACCGACTTCAAAAACTGAAAAGTATAAAATAACTTAATTTGTATGTGCTACCTATTCATAGGTTTGAATTCGGCGCCAAGCCAAATGTAATAGTAGGTACCACACTCGCGAACGTCAACGACGTCACCGACGCTTCGGTTGTTTTGTACTACGCGAAGAGCAGCAATCCCCCTCAAGGTCACGCGCGGCGAGTCCTACTATTACATTTTGGCTCGGCACCGACTTCAAACTTATGAATAGGTTGGCCGCGCATTACGCCGAAACTACTGAATGGATTCAAATGAAACTTGGCATGATTTGATAGGTTTCGAGGGAGCACATACAAATTAAGTTATTTTATACTTTTCAGTTTTAGAAGTCGGTTTTTTAAACGAAGTTTATTTTTTATTTTTCGCTTTTTAGTCTTTCTCAAGTCTCTCATCATCATTTCATCTAAATAACTTGAAAGAATACGACTAAAGGTAACATACAACATACTGTATAGAATAATAAATAAATATTTCGGACATGATGTTTACAGAATACGAAAGCATGCAGACAATTGCCTTAACTTTATTGCAGGCGCTCACGTAAATTTGATGGTTTCCTTCAATTTCCTTGGGATCCCATCATCAGATCCTGATATGGTGGCCATGGGACCACATGGGGAGCATATCCTTTTGAATACAGAAATAATTTTTAAAATCGGTCCACAATTGACGGAGTAATCAATGTACATACATAAAAAAAAAACGATGAAATTGAGAACCTCCTCCTTTTGGAAGTCGGTTAAAAAGAGTGTAGTTTGCTCTTGGCAAAGTGGCACCCAGTGGCCAGGGAGACTAAATACCCCCAAAATACTGATATGGAAGGACCCGGGGACCCACCATAATTACGACCCCACGAAAACCTTTATGCTGGACAATAATAAGAACGAACGACTTTTGAACGATCCGGCTAACCACCGGCGCCACCAGGTATCCGGGCCGAGTGGTGTGAAGTATGCTACCGAGGCTTCCAGTGGGGCGTGTCATCAGACCCTGACTGGAAGAAATGCTACTGATGACCAATCCAGCAAAGCCTCACTCCGAACCAACCACCGAGTAGGCACATGGAATGTTCGCGGCCTACTACAGAGCGGCAAACTGAGCATTGTCGAGAGAGAGATAGAGCTCCTCAATATCACGGTGCTGGGGATCAGCGAGACCCACATGCGCGGGAACGGCCATTTCAGAACTTCAGCCGGTTCCACATTTTACTTCTCTGGCTCTGACCAATCGAGTGCTGGTGGCGTGGGGTTCCTGATACCGGCTCAATTCAATAAATACGTCTTGGGTTACAATCCCGTCTCAGACAGAATCATCACCATCAGGCTGAACACCAAGCCGTGCGTCTTGAATGTGGTTCAAATATATGCGCCGACTTCATCGTCCTCTGAAGATGACATTGACAGCGTCTACCGAGCCGTTGAAACAACTCTTGGGACTGTATCTTCTCGTGAAATAGTGATGGTGCTGGGAGACTGGAATGATAAGATTGGGTGCACGGCCTCAGACGAACACATCAGGAACACAGTTGGCAGGCATGGAATCGGCACAAGAAACGACCGCGGGCATGACTGCTGGAATTATGCATTGGTAGGAAACTCGCCATCACAAACACCTGTTTCCAGCATCATCCTCGGCGCCTGTACACCTGGAGATCTCCTGGTGACAGATACAGAAACCAAATCGACTTCATCTCAATACAGTCGCGGTGGAAGTCGTCTGTAACAAATGTCAAAAACTTACCAGGTGCCGAGTGCGGGTCCGATCACAATCTACTTGTTGCCAACTTCACTCTTCGCCTGAAGGCACCTAGAATGCACTATCAACCTAGACCCAAACAACTTGATCTGCTGGAACAGAAACTGCTAGCCGAGACCTTCAAAGCAGCCATCTACAATGATCCACCACCTGATCAAACAGATGTGAACACGCAGTGGGAACATTTTAAAAAACATATCCACAATGCACTGAAGGCAGCGACGAGAACTCGGCCGAAAGTCGACAAAAAGTCCTGCTGGCTGCGCGATCACACATGGAGGCTCATCCTGGAGAGGAAAGACTTAAAATCGAGAGGTTCATCGACACCTGAAGACCGGTCCAAGTACAGAGAGCTATGTAAAGCCATACAAAATGAGTGCCGCAGAGACAAGAACCTTTTCATCGAATCAATTTGCAAAGATCTCGAGAAGCACTCACTCCAAGCTCACACCGCTGATCTCTTCAAAAAGGTTCGCATTCTATCCAAGAAATTTAAGCCGAAAACGTGGGTGATAGACGATGAAAACGGCCAGCCACTACATAACCTGGTGGACATTGCAGAAAGATGGCGGTTATATTGCGGTCAACACTACAGGGGTGATGGTGAGTCTATGCCTTTGCCCTCCCCTAGCTGGTACACCATTGAGCCTGAACCCACAATCTTACGATCGGAGATAGAAGCAGCCCTCGGATCGCTTAAGGCCAGGAAAGCCCCTGGGCCAGATCAAGTAACATCCGAAACCCTCATCGCTCTTGGAGAACTGGACATCGACCTGCTGCATGGCATTTGTACCAACGTTTGGCGTACTGGTATATGGCCTCGTGACTGGATGGAGTCAGTTATTCTTCCCATTCACAAAAAAGGCTCCACGAAGCAGTGTGACAACTATCGCACCCTTGCCTTAATCTCACACGCCAGCAAAGTGCTCCTCCACATAATTAATGCTCGCATCCGATACTTTCTGGATTGGTAAATTCCACCGGAACAAGCAGGGTTCGTAAAGAGCAAGGGAACCAGAGAATAACTACTCAACCTTAGGCAGATCGTTGAGAAATATGTATATAAGCCTATGAATTCGACACACCAGTGGTACTATGTTTCGTGGATTACAGCAAGGCCTTTGATTGCGTCAGATGGGACTGCTTGTGGCTGGTGTTGGGCGAAATGGGCGTGCCACAACACCTCACGTCTCTGCTACGGTCGCTATACAGTAACAGCAGGGGCATCGTCAGGGTGGACCAAACCCTCTCAGAACCATTCACCTTCGAAAAAGGTGTGCGCCAGGGCTGCATACTGTCTCCGATTTTATTCAACATCTACGGCGAGTATATCCTCAGGCGAGCACTCGAGGACTGGAGCGGCGGCGTATCTGTTGGTTGCCTCAAAGTCTCGAATCTTCGTTACGCAGACGACACCACTCTCCTAGCTGCGGATGAGGCCAAGATGCATGCTCTCTTGAGCAGAATGGAGAGAGCCAGTGAAGACCTAGGGCTCAAAATGAACAGGGCCAAAACAAAAGTCATGGTTGTTGACAGAACAGCCAAACTGGAACTCACAGGTTCGCTTAGCCTTAAGGTGGTGGAGGATTTTATTTACCTTGGCTCCAACATCACCAGCACCGGATCAGCTGAAAAAGAGATTCGGAGACGAATATGGCTAAGAGTGCAGTGTCTGACCTGGATAGAATATGGAAGGACCGCAACATCTCTAGAGGGACAAAAATAAAGCTGATACGAACCCTCATCTTCCCCATATTCCTGTACGGTGTCGAGACGTGGACGCTAAAGGCTGCCGACCGTAAACGCATTGATGCCTTCGAGATGTGGTGCTGGAGGAAGCTGCTACGAATACCCTGGACAGCACATCGCACCAACGTATCCATCCTAAAGGAACTTAACATTCGTGAGTGCCTGTCGACCCTGTGCCTCCTTAGAATCCTCGAATACTTTGGCCACATTGCGAGGAGAGAAGGCGATAACCTTGAAAGACTGATGGTGACGGGTAAAATAGAGGGGAAAAGACCCAGGGGCCGTAGCCCGTTGCGCTGGGCAGACCAAGTTAGCACTACTCTCGGCACTACGATCCATGCTGCCCTACACACTGCTCAAGATAGAAACAGCTAGGTGGCGAGCTATCACTCTCACATTTAGTCCAAATAGAGGTCACGACCCTCAGAATTGAGGATAACGACACAAGGAGGAGTTTGCTCTTAAAGTTACCTTGGCCTGTGAGAAATTGAGCGACACAGTGGTCAACCCTCGAGCCATTCCCTCGACAACCGTTCGCGAATAGATGGAAAGAACTGGTAAAGGTAGCGCCCCTTAGATGATTCGTCACATCGTTATTACCTTTCATCCATGAAGTCGTTATAGACATTGGACTGCTAGTCCGGCTCTAAAGACTAATAAAAAGCCAGATAACAAAGTTATTATACGTAGACTTAAATACCGCATGAATGAATATTTATGATATTCATACATCTAGTATGAATTACAGAGAAATGTAAAGGCTCCACACCTTTTTGATTTAAGAAATGAAGAAGTAGGAACTATACACTTAACTTTTTTAAGCTTCATGCCAAAGTTGAGTGTAGTAAGTTTATGTAACGTAATAAACAACGTGTAATTAATCAAATAATTGTTTTATTGTTGCCTGCCTCGTTGGTCTCGCGGTTGGCGTGTGCGACTGCTGATCACGAGGTCTCGGGTTCGATTCCCGGGTCGGACCAAATGTTTGTATGATCTACAAATATTAGTTTCGGAGTTTGGGTGTTTTCTATGTATAATATGTATGTATTTACAAAAAAAAAAGTATATATGTATTTGTATCAGTTGTCTAGTACCCATAACACAAGCTCTGCTTAGCTTGGGACTAGATGGCGTTGTGTGTTAGATGTCCGAAATATTTATTATTATTATTATAATATCAGATGTCCCTTAACGGTATTAGTTTTGCTTACCTGAATTTATAATAAAATACTTTTTTTTTTCAATATAGAACTACGATGTAAATAATTTGAAAACTTAATTAACATTTTTGATTTCTGTGAAAATAAAGTTGATTTCGGTGAACGCCATTTAAAAAAAAAAAATCTTCGTAACCGTTCATCCAATCAGAGTGCCTCCAGTACAGATATTTTCCAAATAAAATATATTATTTTAATTTCTTACTAATATATTAAAATTTAGAAAAAATAATCAGCCACCGAAGTCAACTGAATAATGAGTTACTTGAGAAATACCCTAAAAGACTTTCTGCGTGATACATCAAGTTTATAGCCTATTGCCCTTTTGTACGTATATCGTTCAAGTTTCAAAGTTTCTATTTTATTTATTACTAGCTGACACGGCGAACTTCGTACCGCCATATTTACATATCTGTTTCAGCTTCCCACAGGCAGTGTACAGTCGCGGACAAAAAAAAAACTTTTCCCGTTATCTTTTATTTTTTTCTTTCTAGCAAAAAAGAATGAAAGAAATCGGCCTATGTGTTATTGAATTACAGCTAAGTACATATTTTGACTTTCATCCCCTCTCTCCAAGAAACCATGCTGAATTTCGATATAAAAAGTATCCCATGTCCTACCTCAAATCATGCCAAGTTTCATTTGAATCCATTCAGTATTTTCAGCGTGATGTGCGGCCGAGATACATACAGACAGACGGACAGACGGACAGACAGACAAAAATGAAAAGAAAAACAGTTTTGGCTTCAGTATAGATTTCAGTAGAGAGCACTCCAAAAAAAAATCAAAATATCTTTAATGTACAGAATTGGACCTGTTACATTTTTATTATAAGTATAGATTATTACTTCAAACAAGTTAAAGAAGTAGTTCTCATAATAATATTACAGTACAATCAGAGTAGGAGTGCGATGCAATTATTTGCTATGACAATCTAATTAACTAAACTACGTTTATTGTGTTTATAATTAACGTTGTAATGAGCACCTTAAATGATACCTATTGTCACCGCCTGACACCGACTAATAGCTATTATATATCAAGTAGAGAGCCAAAGAGATAATATTATGTATACTATATATACTATATTAGTGTCTTCAGTTTGCGCTATTAGTTTTCTGTCAATAGCATTTCTATAGATATTTTGGCACTCCAATACTAACAAACACTTAAATTGATGTAACACCTTAGGATTTTATTTCATTTAAGAAAATTGATTATGGGCATAAATTTATACAATTTATAAACTACTAGCTTTTACACGCGGCTTCGCTCACGCAGACTTTCATCCCCTGATTTACCCCCTTAGGGGTGGAATTTCCAAAATTCCTTTCTTAGTGCTCACTTACGTTATATTAAGAACCTACATGCAAAATTTCAGGATTCTAGCTGCAGCGGTTTGGGCTGTGCGTTGATCTCTGGGTATGTCTGTCAGTCAGTCACCTTCCTCTTTTATATATATAGATAAGCCAATTGGTTGTAAGAAATAGATACCTCACTGTCACTTATATTTAAAAAGCAACTCTAACAACAAAGCAATTTAGTTTAATATTGATTGAAGTGAGAGCATTTTTTTCAGTGATTGCCATGTTCTTGTAAGTACTTAATTAAGCTACTAACAGAGTGTCAGCGGCGCGGCGCCACATCTATATAGTCATGTTTTTACTCTACCCATAAGAGGCGTCCTTCCGAGTGATGTATATGTTTTAGACACATTTGTTAGTTCAACCTATATATATCTATCTAATCACTTAAGAGAGAAGATCAAGAAGAAGATTACTGTGCTAAATATGAAGTCATGATTATTTGAACCTCAAGCATAACTAGATCATAAATATTTACTAAATAATTGCAGTTTTGAAATTATCACAGTATTTATAATTATAATAATATTTCGGACATCTAATACACAACGCCATCTACTCCCAAACTAAGCAAAGCTTGTACTATGGGCACTAGACAACTGATATAAATACATACATACTTTTTTTTGTAAACAATCGTACTAATTCAAATTCAAAATCATTTATTCAATTAAGACACTAAGTGACATTTATCAACGTTAAATTGAAGCTACAGATAAAATCATAGATTTAGACAAACAGACGCCACCGCATGTACTGGATTGTCAAGGTAAATTAGGTGAAAACACCAAAATCTACTGCCCGCTGTGCCCGCTGATATTTAGGTACAATAGTGTTAGTATTACATGAAAGATAAATAGTATGGAAGTATGCAAGCTGTTGCCACTTTTTTTTCTTTTTTTTTATTGCTGCAAAAGCTAACGTACAAACAAAAAATCACACAGTGAAACCGTTGAAGGTTTGAACCTATTAAACACAGAAATCATTCAAGGTGCACATCTACTTACATTCAGTTGCAAAATCAACTGTTAAAAATAATTCGTGACTAGTAGTAGACTGAAAGTTAGAGTTACAGTTACTACACAGACTATCAAACCTGCATCACACAAGATTAATTAAAATAATTATTTTACTAGACGTGTATTCTCAGTACGTAGAACAGTTACATTTATACCGAGCGAAATTTTAATTGACTTCCGCGCTGTTGACGCTACAAGCCAACGTTTCAGGTTTCAAAGTGATATTCTAATTTAATAAGTGTAACTTTCATCAAAATTGTTTTAGCTGTTTTCAATATCAGATATGCAAAAAAAAAGCTGCAAAAATCTTACTCTATTAATGTTCTATAATATCTTTAATTATAAGGCTCCTACGTGTGGAGCTGAAAAATTAACCAGCTTGTTTAATAATCAACTTATGTTTGGGCTAGGTAACACGATGGGGACGGGCGTTGTGGTGCTGGTGGTGGTGGGCAGCGCGTCAGCCCGTGTTGCTGGCAAGATGGGTGGCTACTCCAACAAAAAGGGAGGCAAGTATACTATGCAAAGAAACTTATATCATGTTTTAATAGCTTTTGATAGATAATTCACTAGCATAACAATAATTTCTCTTTTTATCGATATAAGTACAAATAAATTACTGTAGCTATTCTGTACTGCTCAGCTAATTTATGCATTTCTTTTGACAAAATCGGACCTCTAATTGTATTTGAAATACTTTATGCACATAATTAACTTAAGAATGCATACAGAGTCTTCGCGCGCTGATTGTGGTTATTTCATTTTTTGCACTATGTTGGGATGCTGTTTTATATTATTTCCTGCATTATCCTTTTGTAATTTGTATAAAAATCCAGCTGAAGTTCGAGACACCCTCACTTTTGGCTAGGTGTAGTAATAAATAACATAAATAGAGCTTAAGAAGCTAATGAAAACGCTTTTTAAAGTTGGTTACAATCAAACTCACGGGTGAAGCTAATAAAAGCATGTTAAAAACACAAGAAGCCCGCATCAGTTCAAACAAAGACCACAGCTATAACAAAAGCATGTCAGTGACCCTGCAAAGGCTGGAAACTTTCCTCACACCTAATCCCAACGTGCCAACATAGCATCACATATCACGTTTATAACCCATTCACTTTTTTCGCAGTTTTACATTTAAATATCTCGTGTTAATAATTTACGTCACGTCACGTAATACGTATTGAGTCTCTGCTATGCTCTGCCCATGTTGAGTCAGTGACAACGAGTAATCCGACCCAGTTACATGGTCAGGCATAGTACATACTAACTTAGATTATATCAAGCAATCCTTATTTCACAACAATCAAACATAGCCGTGCCGTCTAGCGTCTTCGTAACTTTATTTCCAAATCCAAAGGCAATTAACGAACTATTCTCATATATATCATGTTTATTTCTGAAAGAATTGGGTAAATATAACAAATATAATATATCTAAGATCATCTGCAAATAATGAATGGATTTACAGCAACTAACAATCTCATAACAAAGAATCTTATAACAGCCACGGAGTGGATTTCTTTGCAAGACTAAACACATTTATAGCTCACGAAATATTCAAGTAAAGCTCTTGAGGTAAATGTTTCGTAAAGGTCGCTCACAAAAATCTTTTATAAACAGTCTTATCCCTAATAGGATGCTAACAATATCATTAGCGTTATTGTGTCCCTCCGAAATGAAATGAAAGGGTTGTTAGCCTGCTTCTGTGATCAAATAACTGATTTATTTCAAAGCGATTCATTCATTCATTCCTTTAATTATTCTAAGTGGTAGTATTACTCCTACAATATTACTATATATAATACCTACTATATAGGCTCAGCAACAGAAAAGTCGTTAAGCCTTTTCTGTTACTGAGGATCTCAGCACAGTTTTATTCATCTTATTAATAAAATGAACAGAACCCTTGCTCAAAAATTTCAAGGATATAATAACAATGTGAATATATAACAACATATAAATACTTAATTTAAAGTTTAACCTAAAACTTAGTATGACTATAAAACTAACCGATTACTATGTTTTTTGATGCTAATAGTTGCATACATTGTATTCTAATAGTTTTCAGACAGTTATGAATACATCGTTTACGTAAAATTAAGATAGCTTTATAGAATACTTTACAATATTTATTTATTGTACTAACTTGAAATTATATATTCTACAAAACATCCTATTGAGTCAAAATAACTAAATTAATTTCAGAGCATGCGTGATAAAATAATAGAAAAAGCATATTCAATCCAAAGATCGAAAGATGCAAACAGAAAACGCGAGTGTTTTACAAATCTCTTCGCTCGGTTCAAGTGACAGCAAGGAAAGTGACGCCTTGGTGATAAAAGTATTAAGAGTTTTAAAAGACATTTGTACGATTCAAGCACAAAGAAATTAAAGAAACTTGGCCAGGCTAAGGATAATCTCTTCTTTGTGTTTTAAATTATACAGATAAGCATTCTCTTGCGTAAATTATTTGCAAGCGAGAATGACTTATACTTTTAAGCGGTTTCTGAAATAGTCCTACCTTGTCTTTTTAATTCCTTTCACCAGTGCTTCGTTCCTCTTGGAGTAAGGGCCTATCAGTTAAAAGCTAGTCAATCGAAGAACTCTCCTTCTGGTCAAAGAATTCAAACGAGGCGTTTCACCTCTTTCGATATAACATAAAACAAAGTAACACACAATTGTCCTGGTGTATGCTGCGTCGACATCCGAAGCGATTAGGGGCACCCCTGTGACGCTGTCGCCTGCGCAGATCTTTGTACACTACACCAGATAGTTTATAATCTACACCCGATCGCGGCCTCGCGGACCGACAATTACACAAAGTTTATAAAATGGCCGTTCCGAACGGCTTCAAACTCGTTTATTTAGCCCGTCAAACCTCGATGGCCATTCAAATTCTCATTGAGAGCTTAATACCATGAATTTCAACAATTAAACCGTCCCCGACCGTCGTTCTCAACTTGTTCTAGCAAATTCTCTAACCCAAGACTACGAGGCGTCGCACAATAACTCGACAAACAAACACTCGGCACTTATAAATACGCCCCCGGCGGGCAACAAACTATCAATATTCTCCCAAGGCGGAGGATTTATCATTAAAGTAGACCTAAATCACACGTCCATGCGTGGCTACACTTTCCGAATCAAGCCTCCAGAGCGTTCGATCTAATAGCGAATGACTTTTACAACCAACTTAAAATGTCACTTTGACATGACCTAGTGTTGCCAGTACAACAATCTATTTTCTACGTTCGGTTTCGAACATTGTCCATACAAATGTAATACCAAAATCATTTGCAGTATCAACGTATTTCCCCTCCGTTATGTTGAAATTCAGATTCAAACAGTATTTTTCAAGGCTTCTATTGTCTTTTTAGTAAAGAAAAACTAATCGAGAATAAAGTAAAATGGAATTCAATGTAGCACATTTTTACAGGTAACTGGCCTGTTTTCATTTTGTTTTTTTACATTATAAACAACAATATTTCTAATATTGTTTCTAATATTGTTCTTTTTGTATACCTGCATAGTACTATGTAAGATCATTATAAACCATTTCACCCAGTTGAAAGTTCTGAGGTAAGAAATATGAAAAAAAAACAGTTTCGACTGTTCGACTGTTCGACTGTTCAATTCGTTGAGAACCTTCTCGTTTTTCAGGAAGAAACTTTTGTTATTGTAGTTGTGATAATACAAGAAAAAGCTTTAAAAACTATAACCCGACTACATACAAACTTTTGATAAAACTCTTATAGCCTTTGTCAAGCTGGCCGTTATTACGAATCTATGGACACCTCATTCATTAAAATTGGTTCAGTAATTAAGGCACTACGTTTGTACATACACACATATATACACTGCTAAAACTATTATCCTTCCTTTTTGCTTCGTCGTAGTCGGGTAGTAACCAAAATAAGCCCAAGTACGAAATATACTTTTAATCATCTTTATAACTGACTTACTTTCAGACTGACAGCGTATAGACTTTGAAATGGAAAATAAAGTTAATTTACGCCGCGCTTTTGTACAGCAGCTTTTCTATTTTCGATGTCGTTACGAGAGTGTCATTCATCAAAGGCGTACGGTGATGTCTACCAATTTTCATTCACAAGCCTATTCACAAACTAAACTAAATTCGTGTGAGTATTGTGCCCATTGAACGAAAAACATTGAAAAGATGCAGATACGAGTCATACTTAAGCACATTTAGCCAAGTTATAAGCTATTGATAGGATGTTTGTGTATAAAACGTGCTTGTGAATTTGCAAACCAGGTGTAACTTATTAAAGGTTTAAGAAAAAAGTAATCTATCTATATCTTCTTATATATAAAATTCTCGTAACACAATGTTAGTTACCATACTCCTCTGAAACGGCTGGACCGATTTTTATGAAATTCGGTGTGCATATCGGGTAGGTCTGAGAATCGACAAACATCTATTTTTTATACCCAATTTTTATGGCAATACAACGTTTGCCGGATCAGCTAGTATATATATAAATAATTGCCGAAATGTATGTACGCGCATAACTTCCGATCGGCTGCACTAATTTATTTTTTGAGTTTTCGTTATTTTTAGGACAAAAATTGTGACAAGAAAAGTCAAAAGATAACGGGAAAAGTAATTTATTTCTGTCCGCGACTGTACACTGCCTGTGGGAAGCTGAGACATATATATGTAAATATGGCGGTATGAAGTTAGCCGGGTCAGCTAGTATACAATGATAATTGATTCAATTGTTTTTGCTCCGAATGCTACCTCTGTCTGTAGCTAGTGTTGTATAAAAACTAAATACCTTACACAATAAGTGTTTTGAACAGGATATAAAGAGGTTTCGAAAAGGTATACCGCTCGTGTCTCGGGTCACGGTATCGTGTTCTGTGGCTCGACTCCGGTCCAGGCGGCCCAATCGAGTTGTCATGGCGCTCTTCCACTTTCATATTTTTAACCCCTGACCAAAAAGAGGGTCTTCCGTTCGGCACCGTAGCTCCCGAACGGAAGAAGCGATTTTAATTTAGTTTTCTTTTTTGTAAAAGGTGAGTTACGTGCGAGTGTTCTTAGACATGTTTCATGAAAATTGGTTGAGCCGTTTAAAAGTTATAGGGGTGAAAGTGGGGAAGAGTAACCGAATGTTTGCAAAAATATCATCGAGTGGGGTCTCAAATGAAAGCGCATAACGTGTTTTTACTTTTTAAAGGGAACTCAGGTTATTATGTCGGGGGTTTTTTTTAATATTGATAATTTATAGTTATTCACTTTAATTTATAGTACTTCACTCAATTTTTGACACAGCCTACTTGTACACCGAACAATATCGGTTGCTGGCCAGTCCATCTATTTATAGAATACATTTTTAAAGAATTAACTTGAACTCCCAAGAAACAGCCTTTGCATATATATTCTGCCAAAAAAGTGTTTATAAAGGAATTGCTCATTTACAGACATTTTTTTGAGATATATAAATTTAATAAAGTTTGAAATCTTATAAGTTTTAAAATCCTTAATAAACTAGTGAAAGTTCACTTAGTTTCGCTTCAGTATTGTGAGAAACTAAGAAACTTTTAATTACTTTACTAAAAGAAGAGTTTTTTTTTTAAAGACAACTCCCGCACTGGGAATAAATCCTGTGTCGCGGGGGTCTTTACAAACATACATGAAATGGACACAAATAACACCCAGAGTCAGAACAACAATTTGTGGATCACACAAAGTGTTGTCCTACGTGGGATTTGAACCCACGACACTTGGCGAGTAGGAAACGGCGTGGTGACCGTTAAACCACTAGGCCAAACGTGCAGTCATAAAGGTACTAAATGTTGAGTAAAATAAGTTGAGACCAGTTTTATTAGATAAGCGTTGCTGATGTATGTATGGTTATCTGAAACATTTGCCTCTATCCAAGTCCGACGACGAAACGTTAATCTGTTGTTATTTGATAAGCCCACATTAGTCTTTTTATAAGTGATGAAACTGGCCATCAAATCTGAAATATTTATTTACGTGTATTTTATTGTGTAATTTAGCGTGGATTCTCAAGTATACCCAATTAAATACAAAACGTAGTATACGTAGCAAACGTAGAATTTGTACTCATTACAAATTACTCTACGAGACCCATAGACGCAAATGCCTCGTTACCTTCGTCTGACCTACATAATTTTTCACATAAGGGGAATGTTCCACTCGTTATAAATATAAGTTTAACATTTTACATTTGTTTTAAATCAGAGTTCCATTTTCACTTCCATAAAACGCTACTTCGTTTAACAGAGAATGTCGTGCTCTAGTTTATATACTTTATACGCTCTTGCAATCCTTTGTCCGCTTCTTTTTGTTTCATAAGAACTTAAGCTGTGTAATATTTGGAACAATATAGATGTTGGCGTGTTAAATGTAAAAGGAAAAGATAAGATGTTTTGTGACTTTTACTCCAAATAAGCTCTTAACGTTCTTACAAGGATGACTTTTTTAAATGATCACGGGTATTATCTTTTAATATTTCTTAAAAAAGTTCACATTTTACTAAGCATTTGGAAAACCAATCCTTGTAAACGTTATTTATTTAAACGTCAGTAAATTATTTTAATCTTTACTACCAAAATATAGTCCAACTCAAGTTAGACGAAAAAATAAAGCCATAACACTAGCTCTACAAATTTCCAAATATATTAATCGCTATAAAACTAAAAGTTTGCCACACCTGTCTAACTAAGAATGAAAAACTTGTCTCTAAATAGAAAAAACCATATGACAGGAACACAGTTATATACAATTTGTAACTTATATTAACTAATATCATAAATGCGGATGTAATTACGCTTTGACTGACGCTAACACTGACGAGTACATAGCTAGTACATACATACTCGGTGTCAAGAACGTACTTACATATAGGTACACTACGAATGATGGAGGTCACGTTTAAATGTTCCGTATTTATATGTGTGTATGTGTAAATTTTCCTTATATCTTTATTTCCCTCTAAGGAAAGTTTAGTTGAAAAAACCAAACTTACTACCAATGTGATATTTATTTTTAGTATAATATATGATGATGATATTTCAATGAGAACAGCAGTTTTTTAAAAGCGATTCTTTTTAGCAATTTTATAGTAATACTAACAGACCCACGCAACTTCGTCTGCGTCTCTTTTAAATCATGCTCGTCTCTTTTTGGTCTAAGCGTGATTATCTTAGGCACGTCAGCAAAACACACATTTAGAGAAAACGTGAAAATCGGTTAGATAGTTTCGGTCTTCGTAAGCAACAACGTAGCAAGATAACTATATATATATTAAATGATTTATTATTTATACGAAATACGAGTAAACCCACAATATTTTTTTTTATTTTTTTTATTTTTTTTATGTTTGGCCTGCCAAAATGACTCTACTCTGCCTGATGGAAAGCATTAGCAGAATCCACGAGTGGTGGCCACCATACTCATTGCGAATACAGCAATGCAGTATGGCGACCCACACTATGGCGGCCTAGTGATGCTTGTGCATCTTTTAGTCTAGTCAAAAGGATGGAACTTGTTGACTAGACTAATTGGGCCTCCGGTCTCGCACTCACCAACGAAACACGACAGCACAAACGCTGTCATTTTATGTTGATTTTCTGTGCGAGGGTAGTACCGTATACATTTAGTTACGCAATAAAGTAGACATTAATTTTATTTTCAATACATTGTTATAATTCTTTTAATTAAGAGATATTGTAAAATCTATGTATTGTATAGTTTATGTCTGTCAAATGAAATTTTTTTATAAATTATTTTTATTAAGTTCTTATCTAAAAAATTAATTTAATACAATATAAAAAATGTAAATATTATATTTCAGAAATAACGGCTTTTATTTCTTCTTATATTTTCATTATTAATGTCATATTTCAGTAAATTTCTTAATTTTAACTTTAAAAATTAACGTGTTTGTTTTTTATTATTAAATATGTATTATACTTCTAAAATTATGATTTTATATTATACTCACATTTATATAATTTAACACCTCAGTTGTACTGTATAATAATACACATATATTTAAAATCAAATCCTATCAGAAAATCCACTTTTTCATCTCTAATGACGATCAATAAAGTTCAGAATTGAAAGTACTGCAATATTGCCTGCAGATCTCCTTCTTACTAAATAAATTGTTGTTCAGTTTCTAATAACTTTAAAAACTGTGAGTTTTTGTGAGGCAGTGAGTATGGTGACCGCCACTCTTGGATTCTGCTTATGCTTTCCATCAGGCAGGGTAGAGTCATTTTGGCGGACCATACATAAAAAAAAAAACTTCGAAAGCTAGAAACAATAAAATGAATTGGAAAACGACATCCACGAAGTAATGAAATTGCTACTTGAAACGTTGTTAACTACATATTGAACAATGCACCTACTGATGACCCTTGTGAACCTATAATCATAACTTAACACAATACAATATAATAACTGCCTCGGTGGCGCAGTGGTAGCGTATGCGACTACTGTGCTTATGGTCTCGGGTTCGATTCCCGAGTCGGACCAAATGTTTGTATGATCTGCAAATATTTGCTTCGGAGTTTGGGTGTTTTCTATGTATAATATGTATGTATTTCCAAAAAAAAACTATATATGTATTTATATCAGTTGTCTAGTACCCATAACACAAGCTCTGCTTAGCTTGGGACTACATGGCGTTGTGTGTTAGATGTCCGAAATATTTATTTATTATTTATTTATTATAATGACAGCTGAGGCTTAATAAGACAGATATCTAACAAAGGAGAAATTACTTAGAACTATAGTTTAGTTTATACGCTGTGCGTAAAAGTTCCAAAAAATAAACAGAATAAAAAAAAACATAGTTGCCATAGAACGGACGTTCTGACGATGACTAACAGACTATATTAATAGGCTATAAGCAGATGTAAGCATAAACAAATTTGTAAATTAATTTTAATAAGTAAATAAATTAGTACCTACAAAGGGACACTAAAGCAAAGAACTACACGTTAAAATTGAACACATTATGCGAATACTGAGACTACTTTTAACCTCGGTGGACCAATTGCTGACAAAACTTACTTTTTAAGACATCATCTAAGTTTAAAAATATTTTTTGTATAATGAAAACTCTCTTTGAGTTAGTTTTAATATTTTGACTAGAATAATTAATTTGACTATACTATTTCCATTTCTTTATTTTCTCGATGGCAGCTCCTGTGAAAACTTGAACGAGCGTCTTTTTTACATTATGTATACATCTATATCTATACTTATAATAAAAATGTAACAGGTCGAATTCTGTACATTAAAGATATTTTGAATTTTTTTTTTGGAGGGCTTTCTATAATCGACACTGAAGCCAAAACTGTAATTTTTTTCATTTTTGTCTGTCTGTCTGTCTGTCTGTCCGTCTGTCTGTCTGTCTGTCTGTCTGTCTGTATCTTGGCCGCGCATCACGCCGAAACTACTTAATGGATTCAAATGAAACTTGGCATGATTTGAGTTCATACTACGAGGAAGGACATAGGATACTTTTTATCCCGAAATTCAGCACGGCTTCTTGGAGAGAGGGGATGAAAGTCAAAATATGTACTTAGTTGTAATTCAATAACACATTGTCCGATTTCATTCATTCTTTTTTTGCTAGAAGAAAAGAATAAAAGATAACGGGAAAAGTTTTTTTTTTGTCCGCGACTGTACACTGCCTGTGGGAAGCTGCGACAGATATGTAAATATGGCGGTACGAAGCTCGCCGGGTCAGCTAGTACTTATAATAAAAATGTAACAGGTCCAATTCTGTACATTAAAGATATTTTTTTTGGAGGGCTCTCTATAATCGATACTGAAGCCAAAACGGATTTTTTTTTCATTTTTGTCTGTCTGTCTATCTGGCTGTCTGTATGTTGGCCGCGCATCACGCCAAAACTACTGAATGGATTCAAATGAAACTTGGCGTGATTTGAGTTCATACTACGAGGTAGGATATAGGATACTTTTTATCCCGAAATTTAGCACGGTTTCCTGGAGAGAGGGGATGAAAGTCAAAATATGTACTTAGTTGTAATTCAATAACACATTGTCCGATTTCATTCATTCTTTTTTTGCTAGAAAGAAAAGATAACGGGAAAAGTGTTTTTTTTTCGTCCGCGACTGTACACTGCCTGTGGGAAGCTGAGACAGATATGTAAATATGGCGGTACGAAGTTCGCCGGGTCAGCTAGTTATTTAATAAAAATATTACGCTTACGCACGTACACTGTCATAGCAGAGTCGAAGAAACTGATAGGGATGGAGCTATCGATAAACGTAACACGATAACAGACCCGATATTTTTTAACAAAGTGTAAGAAACTCAACTATTGCCGGATAATTTTGTACAAATTTATTAATAATATTACATTTCATTACAAGATATAATTATATTATATTGATACTTTATTTATTTTAATCAAAGTCTGATTAATCGTAACTGTCACTCAATGAGCTCTCCCTAACATTTATTTTAAGTTCCTGTACTTCTATATTATCGAGGCTTTTTTTCGATTTTAAAATGTTCACTAATTGTACTTTTAATAAAGTACTATCCACATTTTAGTGGTAGTCCACTGTTTCTTTTGGATTAAAAGGCCAGTAAAGCATCTGACACGAATCCTTTCGTAGACCCTGCATGGCATATGACAAGGCGTTCACCTTTTCCCATTGGCACTGAACTAGTGGAAGCGGCGGTGTCGTCAGTCCAGTTCTTAGATACTGTGTGGTTTGCATTTAACCAAGTCTTGTCAGTGAAAATAACATTTGATCAATCTGATATCTTTTTGGCTTCGCTCAAAAATTCGCAGCTAGCCATAGCAACATCGTGAAACTCCGTCAATATTTTACGTTTGTCCAATTTTTTATAAGAAAATCCAATTTCTTTCAAAACCAAGCTTAATGACCATTTTTGGCCATGGAACCAACCACATTCACGTAAAGAAACAACAAGTTTTTTAAGTGTTGGAATTTCTTTGCGCAAGTAAAAGTCATATAAATGATGGCGAATAGCGTCAGTGTCGAAGTTGTCAACCGATGTCACACGACGTGGTTGGCGTTTTTTCTTCGGCGTATGAAGCTTATTTTCCTGCATGCCGCTTGTACCGTAAGCTTCTGTAGTAATTTTAGAAATTTAGGTCCACTAATTCCTAATTGATTCTGTAAATTTGAATTGTTTTATTTTTATAACCTTTATCAGACAATCGTTCTTGTGCAAAAGAAGTAAGCTATTTTGTTTGAGTAGACTTATTGCAGCGTTGTTAATTGTAATGACAACGGAAAATCTATTTCGTTCTCATTACATTAACAATGTTGCAATAATTCTATTAAAACAAAATAAGTGTATGAAATAAACTATAGGTATACATATTTGTAGGTAGCTATAGGTATAATAATCAAAGAGGTATACATATTTGTAGGTAACTATAGTTATATATAGAATTAGTTTCGGGTGCAGAAATGTAGAGGCGCTACTATCATTCGGTTGGCATAAATATCCCGCGAGAGGTCACTCTTTTCCCGTAGTATTACTGTTCTCTTTGGTATAGTTGAAATATCAAGTCGAGATCAGCCAACGAAATTATTTTCAGTTATTGCAACCATGTATTACTCTGAATAAAACAGTCAAAATCGAAAAATGAGTTTTAATCTAAAAACATCATTTTTTTACCTTTACACCGATCTATTAATCTTTTAAAGCTTGCGATTCATCCGCTCAATACCTATTTTTTGTTACAGGGAAATCGACAAGCGGCATCAACGAGGAGATTATCTGGATCAGTATAAGCATGGCAATTGCAATAGCAGTACTCATAGCTATAGCACTGTGTTATATTTTAAAAGAAAAGTGTACAAAGAGAAGAGCGTACAGAGAACAATCGTGACGATATAAAGAGGAGTTCGCAAAGCACGCGCTTGCGGACTCCCTTACTGACCTTGACCTTGATTTGCCCGCATACACACTCTACCCCCAATATTCTCCAGATGGGAAAGAGTACTTCTATAATTTCCATCGCTTCTCGTACATAAGAAGAAGCTATAAGTTACCTCCTAAAGATTATCCAATAAAAACAAAAGAAGACGTCTACATAAACGCGTGATAGCGATACCTTTTTAGCGAGAATAGTTTATGTAAATAATAATGTGTGTACTTGTTTTATTATATAAATGTATATTATTGTAATATAGGAAAATATTTTATTTATTAGTATTGAGACAAACTATAAATTATGAGCTTAACGAAACAAGACCACAGTTAATGTTCACCATAAATTACTATTCATGCCAAAACTACAGGAAACATAATATATGATTTACTAGCTGTAGCCCGCGGCTCCACCAGCGTGTATGTCGGTTATCGCTTTCTTAGTTTAAAGTTTCATCCAAATCCATTCAGAAGTTTTTGCGTGAAAGATGAACAAACACACACACATCCTCACAAACTTTCGCATTTATAATATTATTAGGATATTTGAATGAGTTACAAAAAAAAATTGATTAAGCCCTATATTTATTAAATACTTTATTCTGTGACAGTATTTTAATATAAATTGGCTTTAGTTTAATAAACTTACACTACATTAAATAAAACTTCGCCTTTTTGTCGAACATTATGAAAAGATTAAATTGGAAAATTGAGCGATATTACATTTTATGAAACTGTGATAGACAATCTAATTGATTTTCCTGAAACAGTTTTATTGGAATATATTCCTACAAATACTTTAGTTATCATTTTAAAAATTAAAATTATGATTAGAGAAATATAAAAAGAGAAGTACGAACATCATAATCATCATCAGCAGTCTTTAATAGTCCTGTTGGACGCAGGCCTCTCTTAGCTTGTCATGTTCATCCATTGCAAATGGCCAATATACTTATGTGTCATAGAGCCAGACAGGTAGAGAGTAGCTATATTTAGGCGTTCCCCTCTGTCAAAGTGTAAGAATGTATTTATGTATGTGTGAAATAGTGATTTTTTTTTGTTTTAACTGTTATGTGTGAGTTCGTAGTGAGAGGCGATTGATTTTCATGCGAGTGTAAAATGTGCATGTGTGAAGACAGACTGTTTCGTAGCGGGAAAAGACGCAGTGTATACGCCTCTTGGATATCACTAAACTACGGCAACGCCTGTATCTGTCGGTTAACGGCGACAATTCGAGGTCGTTCTTGTAATAGCAGTTGACATATGATTCGCATATAAGTCACTAAACGTTTTAGATAATTATTTTGTTTAACGCGATAAGAAATAATTTACTCACTGACTCACTGCTACCCAGATAGACCCTGCGAGGTCTTCGTGGTGCAGTTTTTATCAATGTGCCTGTATATGTATGTGTATTGGAAAAAAAAAAAAATAAAAAAAAAAAAAAGATAATATGAGCCAAACCATTATTAATTGTGGATTCCAAAATATTTATGCTAAATTCTTTTGCGGAAAATCTGTGCAGAAACTGTGTAAAATAAAATCGTTTGGCCGTGTTTCCATCAAGTCAACTCAGTTTACGCTACGCCCAACGATTTTATTTTTTATCAGACAAAAAAATGAAAATTGTATTTTTTTCCTTTTAGTACATTATTTTCGATAAAACCGTTTAAATTAAAAACCTTTTTTACATATTTTTTATTAATTGAATTAAATAACGTAAACCGTACACAGATGACGGCACACTGACGTCCGCGTGTTGCCTGGAACTGCCACAAAGCCGCGCCACTAGAGTTATCCAAGAGGCGTATACTCCTCTCCGATCTCCCCGCCCGCTCTATATGTTTACAATAAATTTGAATAGCCTCTTAACAATCTATTGATGTAGATTGAGCAACTGTACAGAATGAGAGAGTAAATATACATGTACATAGTACTGTCAGTAACAGCTGAACTAATATGTGGTAGCTATTGATTAAATATATATCTCGATATCATAAACATATATGCGTACAAGTTTGAATTCATATGCACTAAATTATAAATATGTAAAGCAATTTGCGTGTGTATATATTATTGTCAATAAAATTGAATGTTCTGATAAATACAGGAATTTTTTAACACATAGTTTTAAATGTATATATTTAACAGTAGTTATATTATTTAGTAACTAAATTGTAAAACTTATTGTGCCAATATAGATAAAGTTAAATAAATAATATTGTATTTTAATGTTAAGGTGTGGTATAAATATGTATATTAAATATAGTAAATGTGTAAATATAGAGAGTTCTGTTCTATTAAATGATTATGTTCTAATCTGAAGACAAAAAAAGTTTAATAAGTACCTAAATACTGAAGCTTTGTCAGCAGATAGAAGATTCCTTGTCAGAATAAATAAGTAATTCGTACAAATTAAAATATTTATGCATTTTTTATCGATTCTATTTTAAGTCCAATGCATCTTTGATGCCTAATTACCTCTTATTTAAGAAAAAATGTGATGCAGTCTGGTTTAAAATCCGAAAATATCATGTCTGTGAAAAAACCTGTTTTTAAACTTTGATAATACCATTCTATTTATAATAATAAATTTAAAATGTTAGTATTGTGATAATGAACTAACATTAGCTACTGTCACGACATTTGAGACACTTGTCTATTATTTTTACAATTAATATATTTGCAGTGTTTCATAAATATGTTGTGTTCATTTTAAAATTAACTATGATTAAATATATAAACTTCTTTTTTAAAGAAATTGCTCTGCTGATTCTCGATTTTATAAAAACCATAAATTAATTAGTGACTATTTTGGTGACCAATAATATAATTAATAAATGTATCCGAACCTTTGTGTATAAAATACAATGAAATAAATGATAAAATATTCAAACGGGTTTTTTAATTTATTTTAAAATAAAGCCTTACAAAAAAAGTTATTTCACTCAATTTCCATTGCTTCAAAAATGGTTTGTGTAATAATGTGAAACTGCCTCGGTGACGCAGTGGTAGCGTATGCGACTGCTGTGCTTGAGGTATCGGGTTTCGATTCCCGGGTCGGACCAAATGTTTGTATGATCTACAAATTTTTGTTTCGGAGTTCGGGTGTTTTCTACGTATAATATGTATGTATTTACAAAAAAAAAGTATATAAGTATTTATATCAGGTGTCTAGTACTCATAACACAAGCTCTGCTTAGCTCGGGACTAGATGGCATTGTGTGTTAGATGTCCGAAACATTTATTATTTATTTATTAATGTTAATTTTCTAATATCGGTAGATACTTGTTTCAATTTCATATTTTTACGGAATAGGTAGCAAACGAGCAGACGTATCGCCTGATGGTAAGCGATTACCGCCGCCCGTGGCTACCCGCAACACCAGAGGCGTCACAAGTGCGTTGCCGGCTTTTGGAGGATGAGGAGGGGTTGAGGTATGGGCCTCCAGTATCCTCACTCACTCGATGAAACACAGCGTAAGTCCTGTTTTACACCGGTTTTCTGTGAGGCCGTGGTATCACTCCGGTCGAGCCGGCCCATGCATGCCGAAGCGTGGCTCTCCCACGGTATTTCATATTTCAACGGCCTTGAGTCGAGCCGTACTCAGTCAAGTATAAGATGAATCATTAATATCTTATCCATTAGTGAATTAATAAACACGCAAGCTATCAACCAAATGCTTCATGAATCTCTATTAAAATATTAATTTCTACAGATTCTGTGCATAAAATATATTAAGCAGTTTTAATAGACCTGTTTCATGATTACTTACGATAAAAAGAAAAATTAACAATGAATCAAAGGACAATTGATTACATACTTATTCCTTGTAATGAAATTCATCTTGACCTATACCACGGGTAGTGTCTTCAGAGTTACATGAATATTCTCTAGTCAGATGATACAGAAGTTATGCAGCACGGTGGGAAATCGTAGAATATCTCATATCTCATGGGGTGTGTGCTTTGAAATTGCTGTGAACTACAAAATTACAAGTGATACAGTTGAAAATTAGGTATAGATATTAGTAATAATAACCTACATAGATTTGACAGCTTTATAAAAATAAGTCAGCAAAACGGAACAGTAAAATAAATAAAAATATAATTATAAAAACAAAAATCTCGACTGCTTAAAAGTAAAAACCCTCGCTACCCTTTTTCCCCATTTCAGACACCATTTTGAAAATTTATACAGCCTATGTCCCTACCACGATTCTGATGAATTCAACGATACCACATATGTCAAAAATCGTCCAACCGTTTGGCCAGTAGGGTGTGCCAAAGAAATGAACATACATACCCACATACATACAAACGCTCGGAAAACATTACCCTCCTTCTGACGCAATCGGATAATAACGTAGAGTACAAAACAAGTAAAACAATGGACAAACACACACAGTTTAACAACATTTTGATTCTGTAATAAAATTGAAAAACGTTATGTTATCCGAACTGAATGAAAAAAAGTTTTATCTATCCACGTGTTGAGTCATGCACTCAACTGGTTGGATCACGGCGGTGAGGAGAGAGGCGCGGGGCGTGTCATCAGCCGGCAGCCGCGCGCGTCGGTATCAATCAACGATAAAACAGTCAGCTGTTACGAGCCTTGACGCACACACGTCACGCGCTTATATACTTATATTCAAATTTGTAACGTTCGCAGACGCGACTAAATCCATATTATAGTACAGTTATTAAATACTTAAATTACAGTCCACTTTCTTTAATTACCACAAACAGTGCGTTAACATTGGTCCTTCTACCGTCAACATTAACCAGGAGACAAGAAAAAAAAAAAACAGCTGTACCAGGATTTCAAGTCGTCTTCACCTGAATTTGTAATTGAACAATTTGAAGATAGTGGCCAATTGAACGTCCTTCAAGACGTCGTTCAGTTGCAATCTTCAGGCATAATTTCACAACATACAAATATCAGGACTGCAGAACAGGAATAATCTTCATCGGAAGCAAATCCAGGTCTTCAGAGTGTCGTCGTGCCTTGAGATCATTCAAGAATCTCCACGCCGCAGTCATCACCAGTGGTTTGCGCCATAAAACCGTGAGATCGTTCCAATCCTTTTTTTATAGTCATTTCATATCCATCCGATTATTCAAATCATCCCATCATTCAAATCATCCCATCATTCAAATCATCCCATTTGCTTAATCATTAGCATTCTTTAATCATTACATTAAGCTTACTTAAAATAATAATTAGTGCAAATCATTTCATTTTTGCAAGTCATTGACCTACCTACATCAAACAGATCTTCCATTTTGTTTTTCAACTGTGTGCATCTTTCATTCTCTTATTCATTAAGTAGATAGTTGAGCATTTACTATATTATATTTCATTATATTTTACATAATTTAAATAACTTTGCTTTCTTTTAAGTTTATTTAGTGACTGCAATAAACATAAAAGAGCCTGATTGTAGTTAGAAGCAATTTAAGCGTTAATATATTGCTACCTTGTTTTTAGCAGGCTTTTGAATTAACGTTTGCTTGCAATTTTTTTTTCTTCTTTTCTGTTCTTAAACAGTGTACCTTTCTATTCCTTTCACTTACTGTGCTTAGAATGCCAGACGCTAAGAGCTTGAATAAAAAACGAGCTTCTATTAAAGGAAAGCTTACACAATTTTCAACATTTTTAAATCTTTCTAAATCCTGTGAAAGGTTAAGCGATGTGCAAATCATTGAAATCGAATACCGTCTTAATATTTTCGAAAGCTTATACGAAAAATATGACGCTTTACAGAACGAATTAGAATCACTGGAGGAAGACCCCAGCGAGCAATTAGCAGAGCGCGAGGAATTTGAAAAGCAGTACTACGGTATGGTGGCTACTGCGCGCCACCTGATTGCCATCGCACGAAAGCAGCATGCGGGGAAATCAATATCCGAGGTTGAATCTTTTTCTAATCACACACATACACAAAATTCTATCCGTTTACCTAAAATAGATTTGCCTAAATTTTCAGGCAGTTATCATGATTGGCTAGAATTCAGGGACACATTTACCTCTATTATTCACAATAACAATAATATTGATAGAATAAACAAACTACACTATCTTCGTGCATCCTTGAAAGGTAGTGCCGCTCTTGTCGTAGATAATCTTGACTTCAGATCGGAAAACTACGACGCTGCTTGGAGGTTACTATGTGAAAGGTATGACAACAAAAGATTGCTTGTCAACAATCATGTGCAAGCTCTGTTTAAATTAAATTCTATCAATAAAGAATCAAGTAAATCGTTACGACATATTATTGACACTACGAATAAGAATCTTAGGGCCCTATCAACGCTTAATCAACCTGTTCAATACTGGGACACGCTTATTATTTACATTATGGCTAGTAAGTTGGATCAGATAACCAACCGTGAGTGGGAGGAACACAGGAACTCTTTATCTGAGCCACCCACATTGAACATTTTTATTACCTTTTTAAGCAACAGAGCTGACCTGTTAGAAACGCTCGAGGAATCGGCCACTTTAAAGCTAAACGGTGCAGGTTATAATAATAACACTAGTAAATTAAATAAAAGCTTTTTGACATCCACTGATAAACTTAAAGGTCTATCATGCCCCATTTGTCATCAAAATCATTTCATATTTTCATGTGAGAAGTTCAGGTCTCTTCCGGTTCAGGTTCGTATTGCAAAGGCACGCAGCTTCAGTGTATGTCTTAACTGTCTTCGGCCAGGTCATGAGGCAGTGAAATGTAGGTTAGGACACTGTAAATATTGTAGTGAAAAGCATAATACCTTACTACATGTTGATAGTGACAGCTCGACTACACGAAATATAGCATTGTCAGCTAATCATTCCACTACATCTCGTATAATCTTACTTTCTACAGCGGTCGTGCAGGTGGTGGACTGCAAGGGTAACCATCACTCTGCTCGAATCCTGCTGGACAATGGGAGCACAGCGAACTTCATATCGGAGGACTTTGTGCGTAAGATTCATATTTCTACCTACAATACCAAGTCAAAGGTAATAGGTATTAATAGTCAGTCTTCGAACTGCTCACAGGGTTGCACAGTTTCCTTAACATCATTTAATAGTGATTATAAAATCAACATTGAATGTTTTGTGTTACCAAAGGTGTCATCCCACATGCCTAATACCTTTGTTGATACTAGCAATATAAGAATACCAACGAACGTTCATCTTGCAGATCCCCGGTACTATGTTCCGTCTCCAATCGACATTTTAGTCGGTGCGGATATCTTCTGGGATATAATAGGCGAGAAGCGTATTGTCTTAGGTAAAAGTAAACCGTGCCTATTTGAGTCAAAGTTAGGTTGGCTTATTTCAGGTGCACTTCATCAAAACAACTTATTTCCTCAATTGTGTATGCACACTGACAATCTAAATGAAGATTTGTCTCGTTTTTGGGAACTAGACTCCATAGATCCCAAACATAAGTTTACATCAGAAGAGCGGGCTTGTGAACAACTATTTGTAGATACCACCCTCCGTAACTCTGAGGGTCGCTTTGTGGTAAATATTCCTCTCAAAGACTCACCTAATGTCTTAGGGGATTCATATCTAATGGCTAAGCGTAGGTTCCTATCTCTTGAACGTCGCTTTGATAGAGATGTACACTTTAGAGGGATGTATGTCGATTTCATGACTGAATACATACAGTTGGGACACATGTCCGAAAGTAATCAGCTAGCAATCGGTTCTACACCATCTTACTTTTTACCTCACCACAGCGTCTTAAAGGAATCGAGCTCTACCACAAAGTTACGAGTGGTTTTCGATGCATCGGCTACCACTACCTCCGGGAAGTCACTTAATGAGATACAAATGGTTGGCCCAACATTACAGGATGATTTATTATCATTATTATTACGCTTTCGACAACATAAAATCGTCGTAAGTGCAGACATCGAGAAGATGTATAGGCAAACTATTGTAACGGATAAACATCGTCCGTTACAGCAAGTAGTTTGGAGAGCGGATAAAACACATCAGTTAAAAACTTATACCTTGAATAGACTAACGTATGGGACTGCATCAGCAGCGTTCTTAGCAACTAGGTGTCTAATGGAACTGTCGAACGAGTGTTCAGACCCAGAAATAGCCTATTCAATAGCTCATGATTTTTATGTGGACGATTACTTGTCAGGAAACGCGTCTATTGTACAGACAGTAAATCAGTGTCGTAATGTCATTGCTATCCTGCAGTCTGCCAAGCTTAATCTGCGAAAATGGCAATCAAACTCTCGTGAAGTTCTGCAGGCTCTTTGCAGCGATGTGAATAAGTCGGATTTTATGGACCTTTGTCGTCATGACGAAATATCAAAAACTTTAGGACTTAACTGGAGGTGTTCAACTGATACATTTACATTTTTTATAAACTTTATTTACACAGAAAAGGCAACAAAACGTCAAGTCCTGTCTACTATAGCACAGATTTTTGATCCTATTGGCTTAGTTGTACCTTGCATAGTGGAGGCTAAGTTAATCATGCAGCAGCTTTGGTTGACAAAATGCTCATGGGATGAGGCTATTCCCGATGAGATTCAGTGTACTTGGAGTGAATTTCAAGCTACTCTTCCTCTTCTTAACGATTTTGAAACGCCGCGGTGGATACTATGTGATTCGCCGTCTTCTATACAATTACATGTTTTTACTGACGCATCTGAGAGAGCTTATGGAGCCTGTATTTATGTCCGCAGCGTATCAACTTGTGGCGATGTAAGGGTTCACCTTCTCACTGCTAAGAGCAAGGTGGCTCCTATCAAACCAGTAACTATACCCCGTCTTGAGCTTTGCGCTGCATTGCTCGGTACTCGTCTATATCTTAAGGTATGTCGGTCACTTACTTTACACATTGATGAGGCCACGTTTTGGTGTGACTCTACCATCGTCTTAGGATGGTTGTCTACATCACCGTCACAGCTAAAGGCCTTTGTTCGTCATCGAGTCTCAGAAATTCAAGAGTGTATAGGAGCGGATCGATGGCGTTATGTACCTTCACTTGAAAACCCCGCGGACCTCGCTTCACGCGGACTTAGTGCTGACAAGTTACTATCTTCCTCATTGTGGTGGTCAGGGCCACCGTTTTTACACAAGGAAGCATTCTCATGGCCTCTCTTTCCTGAGTCACATTTAGGAGAAGCGTACCTACCGGAAACTGTAACTTCTCACCATGTTAATGCCGTTGATATTGCAGAGAATTCATTTATAACATTATGCAAAAAATACTCTAACTTTAATAAATTACAGCGTGTAGTTGCATTTATAATGAGATTTGTAAATAAATGTAGGAAACTCTCTTTTCAGTGCGGACCGCTCGCAAATGTAGAATTAACTGCTTCATTAAATCTATTATTAAAGCTAAGCCAACAAGAGTCATTCCCTGACGAATATACTTTGTTGTTTTCAAATAAACCACTACCAAGTAGAAATAAACTTTTGTCACTCTCTCCATTTTTAGACACATCATCTAATCTGATTCGCGTGGGTGGCAGATTAAGTAATTCATTTTATAATTTCGACGTTAAACATCCTATTCTTTTATCTAGCTCTCATATTATTTGCATTCTTTTATTTAACATGTTTCACCTTCGTCTTTTACATGCCGGACCTCAGCTCTTGCTTGCCGCGATTAGACACCGGTACTACCCTATAGGCGGGAGAAACTTGGCCAAGAAGATCGTACATCAGTGCGTTAAATGTTGTAGAGTCAAGGCTAACACAATTCAACCTATCATGGGTAACCTCCCAGAGCAACGGTTGCATCTGGAATTTCCTTTTTTGGACACTGGGGTGGATTACGCTGGTCCTATCATGATAGCTGACCGTAAAGGTAGAGGCTGCAGACTAATTAAATGTTTTATTTGTGTATTTGTGTGTTTAGCAACTAGAGCCGTCCACCTCGAACTTGTCTCAGACCTCACGAAGGAAGCTTTCATAGCCAGCATGAATCAGTTCATTGCTCGCCGAGGGAAGCCACGTAACGTCTTCTCTGACAATGGCACCACATTTGTAGGCGCTTTCAATGAATTGGCTGCACTCCTTTCACAGGATTTACATTTCAGTGATATCGACCCAGGTATCAACTTTTCCTTTATACCAGCATACACCCCGCACTTTGGTGGATTGTGGGAATCTGCCGTAAAGTCCACCAAGCACCATCTTAGGCGTATTTTAGGCTTAACAAACTTAACTTTCGAAGAGATGGCCACATGTTTGATACAAGTCGAAGCCATCCTAAATTCGAGACCTTTGACTCCCTTATCCAACGATCCTTCAGATCTTACTCCATTGACCCCTGCCCACTTCCTCATTGGACGTTCTTTGGTTGCGCTTCCGCATCCACATATTGAGAATCACACCATAACCAACTTACAACGGTTTCGCAGAATAGAGCAGCTCAAACAACATTTTTGGACGCGCTTCTCTCATGAGTACGTACTGTGGCTTCAGGAGAGAACTAAATGGTGCCGTTCTTCAGGTGAACTCAAGGAAGGAGATTTGGTCATCATCAAGGACAAGGGCTCACCTCCTCTACAGTGGCTGTTAGGACGTATCGTCCGCATCCTGCCCGGTAGAGACGGCATCGCGAGGGTCGCCGACATCCGCACACGTAAGGGTGTCATTCGTCGAGCTTTTAATACCATCTGCCCTCTTCCTGTAGCAGCTGTTGAAGACACTTCAACCGGGGGAGTATGTTGAGTCATGCACTCAACTGGTTGGATCACGGCGGTGAGGAGAGAGGCGCGGGGCGTGTCATCAGCCGGCAGCCGCGCGCGTCGGTATCAATCAACGATAAAACAGTCAGCTGTTACGAGCCTTGACGCACACACGTCACGCGCTTATATACTTATATTCAAATTTGTAACGTTCGCAGACGCGACTAAATCCATATTATAGTACAGTTATTAAATACTTAAATTACAGTCCACTTTCTTTAATTACCACAAACAGTGCGTTAACACCACGCGTTCTATCTACATATACTTATTTAAAATTCTGTCGAACATTCTTACCAGTCAAATTAGAACCTTGTCTTTCAAATGCTAACTGAGAAGATAAATTTATTGATATAAATATAAATTATACATATAATTGTACATGTATATTAACTTATCAAACAAACCTAATCAAACTGCTGGACTGCCTCTACAATTGCACGCCACTTGGTTCGATCCTCAGCTTCTTGCATCGAGCTCCTGCTAGACGTCCAAGAACTCTAAAACTTAATAATTGAAAATTGGGAAAAGGGCAACGGGCTCGATTACGTGCTATTAGTCTTTGATTTAAATCGCCTTAAGGACTTACAATAAACGACTCGGTAATTATTTGGACCACTTCAAAGAGTATGTTAACTCTTTTATAAGTTCAAATGAATGAGAACCAAGAATCTAATTAGAACTTGAGATTTGACGCCACATAGCATATTTAACAGAACGTGCTTGGCATGGAGCCAGCATCCTTCACAGACATCGTGTGGCCACTAAGCACTCACAGAGGTACGATTAAGTTATGTAATTGTCTTCACGAGCATTGAATGGCAATGAAAAAGTCTTGATATTATTTTTTATTGCGTTACTAAGTAGAGTAGTATTTAATTACAAAACATATGTAATAGAAATGTTAGTTATTATTTTACCTATAATAATACTATAAAGCTAAAAAGTTTGTATGGTTGACCCCAGATTAGGGTAACTACCTACTAGTTGAAATTTTTCTTAAGTTTTGGATAACCTACTATCCTTAGTTATAGCACACTATCCTATCCTATTGGTATATTCGTAATTATTATTATATTTAGGAACGCATTAAGAATTATATTGCATGATTGCTCACTGTCCTAAGATATATCCATAAAGACCGGGGGCTGGTGGCGTGCACGATTTTGTCGTGCATGCCTTTTTAAGGCTTAATAACTGACCCTAAAATATCAATGATAGTCGGGGTTTTAGCCCCCCTGCGCGTCCTCTTCATAAGGAAAAGTGCTTTTCTTTGTGTAGCAGATTTTCGTGTTTTTCCGTGATAGTATACTGCATGCCATTGTAATACTCGGAAGTTTAAACAAATTAAAGCTGTAATATTTGATGGCATGCACTCCGCAGCGGCCCAAGATGATCATAGGATTCTGAAAACCTGAACAAAATTAAAGGGCAATTCCGTGTTTTGAAATTGCATGCCGATATAAAAAATGGAAGTTTTTGTAACAAACACACTCTGGAAAAATTGGCATGCACCCCTCCTATGACCAACGGTGTTAAACCTGTTTATGGATAACTCTGTAAAATTTGAACACAGATTTTACGTGATTCCAAAGTGCATGCCATTGAAAGGATACTTAATTTGGAAAATTAGGAAATCGGACCTTCTTTTTTTGTTTATTTAAACAATTTTCATGAAGCTACATGCATGCCATTTCGCATTTCAGTTTAAAATATTATCTACTCACAAAATACAAAGCGGCATGCAGGAAGAAGTCACGGCATTTTTCAGTTTTTTTTTTCAATTGAGAAATTGATGTTTATTCAATTTTTTCACAATTTTTGTATGTTGAGCTGTAGCTACATGCATGCCATTTACGTTCATGACTTAAAATAATGTAAATTCACGAAATACAAAATGGCATGCAACAGTGTTTTTCGCTACTTTTATTATTATTTATAATACGATGGGCTTATTCAACATGCATGCCATTTGAACTAGAAAATTATTTTGTTACAAAATTAATGTTCATTTTTATTAGGAGTAATTTGGAATCACTGAAAATCTGTGTTCAAATTTTACAGAGTTATCCGGAAATTTCCGTCATACGAGGGGTGCATGCCAATTTTTCCAGAGTGTGTTTATTACAAAAACTTCTATTCTTTATATCGGCATGCGATTTCAAAACACGGAATTGCCCTTTAATTTTGTTCAGGTTTTCAGAATCCTATGATCATCTTGAGCCGCTGCGGAGTGCATGCCATCAAATATTACAGCTTTAATTTGTTTAAACTTCCGAGTCTTACAATGGCATGCAGTATACTATCACGGAAAAACACGAAAATCCGCTACTCAAAGAAAAGCACTTTTCCTTACGAAGAGGACGCGCAGGGGGGCTAAAACCCCGACTATCATTGATATTTTAGGGTTAGTTATCAAGCCTTAAAAAGGCATGCACGACAAAATCGTGGAACGTCACCTGTCACAAGCCCCCGGTCTATTAGTTTTGCCCACTATCCACTATCCAACATTTTACAAAAGTTCAACTGGTATTTGCACTAATCTCATGAACAACAACATTAACTCTTAAGCTTTTTAATATTATTATTTAGCGAAAAAGACTGTATAGTACATACTCTCATTAATAGCCAAGCATCAATGAAAAATGTTGCAAGAACGAGAAAAAATACAGATTTTGATAAACACAGACTAAGTAGCACTGATCAGATATTCAAACTATATGTCCGTATCGTATCGAAAATCAATTAAAATTTGATCATTTAAGATATAACCATTCTCAGTGAAAACTTACATTTTATCTTATAATCTTAAAACCTGTCATCAACAAAATATAGATATTAAATAGTACCGAAAATGTATCAAATATTCATTCTTTCTAAAATAATCACGAATGTGGTCTCAAAGGGTTGATTCACTAAATTGGTTCGCTGACATCACAAAAGGCTTTCATATTTTCTTTTAACAGAGTTCGTTGAAAGCTCTTAAAGGCCATTATAAAAGACTGTCTTTTATTTTTTAATAATCTTACATGAAAGACTTGATGTAATAAATGAGATGTCTAGAATTTAACTATAGGTAACTTAGCGTTATTCATGATCAAAATGTACGTAATTTGTCTATACAAGTGCAATAAAGAAAAGTAGTTTCTTAATGATTGTTACTGTTATCTCGGTCTTTTTTCAACAGTATTTATATGTATTCCTTAATTTTCCTCTAAACAATAAAATATACAACACACAAAAGCATCAAATGTAACTAATATACATCCAGAAATTAAGGTGTTTTAAAATATACAAATACTCAAGTCTAATAGCTTCCTTTACTGTATTAGTAAATGAAGACTTATATTGAAAATCCAAACTCAATATGAACATCGAAATCTGAAATTCTCAACATCAGGTGTTGTGCTCGGCACGGAAGTTTGTACATTAAGCTGTTTTAACCGAACTTTTTAGGTAATTGCCGAGCATTCAATTCAGTTCTCTTTATTTTTCATTTAAATATAATTATGGGTTTATTAATGGATTTATTTCCATTTACTTCTAATTTTATTATTAAACAATTAGAAGCATATGGTTTTCTTTCTTTTCTCAGTTACATAGTAACTTTTATATCGATATTCAAATGATACTTTTAAAGTTCTAAAGGTAAGCTACGCTTACTTAAGTACAGTTGAACTTTTCATGTAAACTGGAGTGCGTATGTGGCACAAATGTGCAGAAGTGTCCTTTACTCACGGACGTGTATGTTAGTTATTCTAACGTAGTACCGTTCACCCTATCGTATATGGTGCTAAGGTTAACGAGTCGATAGTTCACTTGATGGAAAATTACTACTGCCGCCTACGAACGTCATTAACTTAGGAAGCACAAGAGCGATGCCGGTCTGTGACGCTTATTTCTTATAATTTTGAAGGTTTTATCGAAATTATTTCATAGTTTGGTTGTACGATACAAAAAAAATCTTCAAAGCGCGCTGTAGTGAAATACCAATTATATTATCCAACTGATTGGGGTGAATTCTATACCGCGTGAATCGGCAACGGAACGCGAGTACAGTATTTATTAGTCCTAAGAATTCCTTGGAGTACTCCCGTTATAAAAGCTATAGAGAATGCGAGGTGAAAGTATACTACTGTACTGTACTACGCAAAGCGAAAAAACTCATTCATTTTTTGAATATGTTTGCAATAAATTCACGTTTGTATGACATACAATAATCACAGTTACGAAAAAAAACGAAGTCTATGCACCATGCATTGTAGTTCTTAATATTATTCTTCGGTATTGGATGGTAGTTAAACATTATTATTTTACTCTAATGACCATAACTTATCAGGACTTACAAGATAAAACAGCTCTTATATTAAAGTTAAATCTTAACTAATAAACTGCGAAACTGAAATTACGAATTAGGTGGTTTTCTTATAAATAAATCAAGGTTATAACCCCAAAAAAAAAACATTATACGAACTATGTTTATGATTATGGTCGTTAAAAATACTTGGGTAATGACCCGTAGCATAAACGAGATACTTCCTAGGAAAAAGTTATTCCTAAAGCGCAAATTTGTAGCAGTTACGTTTAAGAACTATTTCGGTTATAAGATGAAATCGATAACAATTCTATTCTATACATCCTATTTTTAAAACGTTTTATAAGTCAGTCTAAACAATAATAACAAGTGGCATACCAGTATTACGTAATTGCAATATTATAGGTAAGTACAAATACAAATGGAGAATTTGAAAATATAAACTTGTGAGTCTTTTTGTGCTATATTAAGCATGAATTAGTCTACTCAGTCTCTTTAGCAAAGTGTATCGCGTCAAATATTTTTGTACAAAGGTTGAGGGGTTGTTCAGATCAGAAGGTGTGCGTGTGAATTGAGGGACCATAGTGTTATTTTTTTCTGAAATTTTTATAAGAATTAGTAGTAGGCTCACAACAATTGTAGAACAAATATGAGATTTTTTTTAGAAACCTATTATTTAGTAGAAACTTTTTACAAAAAGTTTAGTACACTACACTTTGTGCTACTTAATCGTCTAGCAGCTAGTACATGCAGGTATGTTTGATAACGTGAGGATTGAGGGACCAGCTTTAATTATATATATCTTCAAAGTGTGTCGATATTTTTTTTTAATTTATTTTTTACAAATTGCTTTATGACTTTTTCTAAATCATTATGTAAGAAAAGGAAGATTTTATTCCGTTGATGTGGTAATATTTAGTATAACAAAATCTTTCGTGTATGGACTGAGGTAGTATGGTCGTCGTATTTTTTAATGGTTGATGATTTGTGCTCAGTTATTTTAGTATATATCTTTACAAATTCTCTACTAAATGTCTGCAATGCAAATGGTATATGAGGATTGAGGGACCACACTTAAAGGGCTGTAGTTTTTAATATATCTTTTTACAAATTTTCATATTTTTTCTACAATTTTTTGAGCCTACTACTAATTCTTATAAAAAATTCAGAAAAAATGTCACTATGGTCCCTCAATTCACACGCACACGTTCAAAAGTGACATTTTGAGTCGTATAGCAAGGGTAACCACCTAACATACAAATTTTTAGTACGAAACAATTACTATTTTTTCTATTCTTTTTCGATAAAACGATGGTTTGATGGTAGATAAATATAGGCATAATAAAGAACATAGACTGTTGTACACATTGCTTTGAGATTAAAAAATACACAAAAAGATTGCGGCGAGCTGTCTACAAAATATCTTTCCCGGCCTCGATTTGTTCTTTTTAAGGCCATGTTCAGATGACGAGCACTCAACGCGCGTTTTGCTAACGCGCGTTAACAACTGCATATAAAAACGCGCGTTAGCATGTGTACACTTAGTACAAAATTACATGTAGTTGTAAACGCGGGTTAGCAAAATGCGCGTTGAGCGCTCGTCATCTGAACATGGGCTAAAGGGCAATAGGTCAATCCTACAATAATATTTTTAAAGGACTTAACATCCCCTATGCTGAGTAGTTTGGGAGAACATATGTAAATTGAAATTCAAATTTTACTATCCATTACCTTAACTAACAATTAGTGTTGACGAGCTTAATCCAACAGAATGTAAAATAATACACGAAAGTTCCACAAATCATATTTTCGTCTATAGTAATCTATATAAACTAGGTACGTCATAATCAGACCACAACCCTTTTAACAAATGAATTAGATCTGAAGTCAAATATGATGTTTACTCATTTTCGTTATTTATCTTTATTTTTGAAATGACTTTGAATGACAAAAAAGCTACTATTTAAAATAGTAGATTTTTACGTTAGTAATTGAATAAAAGTCCAGTCGACGAAATTTAAACATACATAAATGAAATTTAGAGTAGAGAGTGCTAATGGAACACATGGAAATTATTTATGTAAAACTTGACCATAAATAATAGGTCTTTACCTATGAAATTGCCGTTTTGTATGCAATAAGTGAAAGTACTTATTTTTTCAAACTTTTTTATTTCTGTTATTCGAAGTAATCACCCATGCAATCGACGCATCTTTGCCAACGCATTGGCAGTTTATTGATGCCCTTCTTGTAACAATCAGCTGGACGGGAGGCAACAAACTCTTCAAAGGCATTTTGTACTGCCTCTCGGGAATTGAATTTTTTACCCACTAAAAAGTTGTCAAAATTTTGGAAAAAGTAATAGTCGGTAGGTGCAAGGTCTGGTGAGTATGGCGGATTAGGGAGAGCTTCCAACCCCAGCTCTTGCAGCTTGGAGACTGTCTGTTGCGCAGTATGGGGTCGCGCGTTGTCGTGAAGGAGCAGTGGGGACGACCGATTGACCAAAGCTGGTTGCAGATGTGCAAGCTTCTCCATCATTCTCTCCAGTTCTTCACAGTACACATCTGCATTAATGCTCATGCCGTTTTGTAATAAGCTGTGAATCACACCCGCACTAGACCACCAAACAGTGACCATCACCTTTTTAGGGGTCATTTTTGGTTTAGGGCATTGCTTTGGTGCTGAACCAGGGTCTAACCAACTTGCTGAGCGCTTTCGATTGTCAAACAGAATCCATTTTTCGTCGCACGTAACAATTCGTTTCAAAAATCCTTCATTTCTTTGCCTGTTGAGCAGCGCAAGGCAGGTCTCGACGCGTACGTTGCGCTGGCGATTGTTAAGGTCGTGAGGCACCCATCTATCAAGCTTTTTTACCTTGCCAATTTGTCGCAAATGGATCAATATTGTTTTGATGCTTACATTAAAAGCTGCTGCTAGCTCAGCTGTAGATTGAGTTTCGTCAGCTTCCACAATCGCCTTTAATTCATTATTGTTAACCAAAGTCTCCGGACGATCACGAGCTTCATTTTTCAAGTCAAAATTTCCAGAATGGAACCGGGAAAACTAATAACGGGTTGTGCGTTCGTTTGTACAGTTCTCTCCGTAAACGTTTTTGATGTTACGTGCCGTTTGTGTCGCGTTGGTGCCACGACGGAACTCATATTCCATAATTACACGAATTTTTAAAGTATCCATTAAGATGAAAAATGTTCAAATGTAATGAAAATACAACGCTAATCAAAAAACAAAAGACTGAGTTTGTAAATAGAATGTCATGGTTTTAAAACAAAATTAATTTGAATTTAGAATACAGAGCCATTACAAACTTTTTTTTATTTGAAATGACCAGTACTGAAGAACGGCAATTTCATAGGTGAAGACCTAATATAAATACTGGGTCAAGTGTCGTATTACCTGAATCAACTTTATATTGAAACACTAAGCAAAGACAAATACATTTTTTTTATTCTTTTTTTAAAATATTAGTTTTAAAAAAAACTTTTCAGTTAAAAAAAGCACACAGCAGTCATAAAGACTGCCGACAGAAGTGAAAACTCAAAGCTATAAACAAACAGTTGTTTAACCGCTCCTGAAATGAACTTCTTTGCTCTTTAAAAAAATTTGCGATGAAAAGAGTAATAATATTATAATACAATTTAATTAAAAACCCCCGATATAATAACCTGAGTTCCCTTTAAAAAGTAAAATCTTGCAGACATTCGATTATTCTTCCCCACTTTAACCCCCATAACTTTTAAACAACTCAACCGATTTTCATGAAACATGTCTACGAACACTCGCACGTAACTCACCTTTCACAAAAAAGAAACTAAATTGAAATCGCTTCATCCGTTCGCGAGCTACGGTGCCACAGACAGACAGACAAACAGACAGACAGACTCGTCAAACTTATAACACCCCTCTTTTTGCGTCGGGGGTTAAAAACATAACATACAGACATGCATGTAGAATGTATAAATCACATTTTTATTAGGAGATTAAACTTTATTTGCCTAGATGATAATAACTACTAATAGTTTGACCATGTGAAATATGCTTGACTTGTAAAACATATATGGAGGCCCAATGATGCAGAAGCATCACTAGGCAGCTATAGTGAGGTCACCATGCTGCATTGTTGCATTGTTTGCACGAGCAATGAGTATGGTGACCACCACTCTTGGATTCTGCTTATGCTTTCCATCAGGCAGAGTAGTCATTTTGGCAGGGCCATATATATAAAAAGCATTTTAATAATAATTAGGAAATAAAATAACGAAACCTAATAAGTATGATATTTAATATGTATTTATCTTGAAAATAACATTCCTAATTGTCAACTTGACTTGAAAATGAAGATGACAATAACAACTTCATTTGTTATTGTCATCTTCATTTCCGCAAATCACTAATGCTTGGATTTCGAATATATCAGTGCCATTGTCATTACTTGATTAATCACTTTCACTACTTGATTAATCACTTTCACAGCTACAAACATTAATCATATTTTTTATGATTTCTGTTACAATCTTAGACCCGCCGTACGCCACCTACGCAAAATAGGCGCAAAATAGGCGCATCAAAGTCGTCGAGTTGCGGAAACCCGGCCCGCGAGTTCAAGTAGACCCGCCGTAATTTCTTTCCTGTATTGTTTCGTATTTACAGCAGCTATCTCGTGGCTCAAAATACATAAAATGAGTCATTTTTCTTCAACTAGCTTTCATACAATTTAAGTCATAGCATATTTGGGCTATTTGTCCGATTTACTGTAATTCAAAATAAATAATTGAATTAAATTAAATATGTATATATGCCGAAAATTTTGACTACCATAATGCCTCAAAGTACACCTTGCCGTATCTGACGTATGTTAGATATTAGATTTATTTTTACTAGCTGTTGCCTGCGGCTCCGCCCGCGTGTATGTCGGTTATCGCGGCAAACAGTAACCTATGTGTTAATCTGATGTATCTTCTATACTTATAAAATAACATGTCCTGACTGACTGACTGACTGATTCATCATCGCCGAGCGGAAACTATAAAACTTGGGAATACAAAATTTGGTGAGTATGATCGTTTCATTAAGTAGATACCCATTAAGGAAGGAATTTTGGAATTTCTACCCCCAAGGGGGTGAAATAGGGGTTGAAAGTTTGAATGGAAGTCCGTCATTTTTTAAGTTGGAAACATGAAACTTTATTTTTGGGCTACTGATTAAAAATGAGTAAACACGTATCTAAGCGTTTCTGATAGATAGAGCGGATATTCTACTCCTTAAGGGTGAAATAGGGGTTGACGTTTTGTATGTTGGTTAGTCTGGAAGTCCGTCATTTTTGAAGTTAAAAACATGAAAGTTTATTTTAGGGCTATTTAAGAAATATGAAACTTTATTTTTGGATTACTTATAAAAATTTGTAGATATGTATTTCAACGTTTCCTAATATTCTACCCCTAAGGGGGTGAAATAGGGGTTGAACTTCGTCATTTTTAAATTAGAAACATGAAACTTTTCTTTTGGTTTGGGCTACTGATTAAAATGAATAGATACGTATTTAGGCCTTTCTCGATATTCTACGCTGAAGGGATGAAATAGGCGTTGACATTTCGTAAGCGGGTTAGTTTAGAAGTCCGTCAGTTTTGAAGTTAGAAACATGAAAATTTATTTTAGGGCTATTGATAAAAAAATAGGAGATACGTATTTAAGCGTTTCCCAATATTCTACCCGTAAGAGGGTAAAATAGGGGTTGAAAGTTTGTATGGAAGTCCGTCTTTTTTAAGTTAGAAACATGAAAAATTATCTTTGGGCTAATAGTTAAAAACGCGTAGATACTAAGTGTCTCTGGATATTATATCTACCTCTTTTTTTGTGCGGAAATTCCCTCGTATATCACCATCTGGTGGTTATGTCGGACTCGAACCGACTAAAAACCGCACACCGTCTCGGGTTCTAGAAACCAGAGAACCAGAGCGCCCTCAAAAGGAAATCCCATAAATGATATTTCTACCCCTAAGGGGTGAATTAGGTGTTGAAATGTCGTAAGTAGATTAGTTTGGAAGTCAGTCATTTTTAGTTTAGTAGCCTGAAACTTTGTCCTTAGGCTTTTAAGTACAAATAAATTAATACCTATATCATCATTTATGGGAATTCTATTTCTAAAGGGGTAAAAATAAGGGTCGAACGTTAGTATGAAATCCTTTTTAATGGGCTATTGATTAAAAATAAATAAATAGGTACGTTTAAAAACATGAATAAATTATTCATACATACTTACACAGTTTTAATTAAATATATTGTAAATAATCAACTTCCACGCGAGCAAAGCTGCGGGCAACAGCTAGTAAGCTATATTACTGTAAAGTTTCATCCAATTCCGTCCAGTGCTTTTTGCGTGATGAAGTAACAAACATACACCCTCACAAACATTCGCTTTTATAAATTAGTGTGATGTGATAAAATCGAATACGAAAAACAATGTTAAATTTATCACTACAGTTAAATGAAAAATTAGACATAACGAATGAAGCTTATTTTCAAAGCGTAAATAAAACTAAATTAATTAAGTATCTAGAACTAATTCAACGAAAAAAATGGAAGGTATCTACAACTTACTAAAAGAAATTAAAACACCAACAAATAAGGCTAAGTAATTAAATATTTGCAACGAAAAACATCTGCTTACCTATGCCTATACCAATAACCTAACAAAATCCTATAAAAAAGTAAATTATAGGTACCTAGGTACCTATGCTATAACCTTACAAAATTCTAAAAATACCGAGAAAACCAATTAGTATCTACAAAAGACTATTTGCTAATTATTTAGGTACAAAAAAAATCGCCTGCTTATACCTATGCTATAACCTGACAAAATCCTTAAAAAAAACTTCGTTTAAAAAAACTGACTTCAAAAACCAAAAAGTATCAGTTAACTTAATTTGCATGTGCTACCTAGGTTTGAAGTCAGTGCCAAGCCAAATGTAATAGTAGGTATCACACTCGCTACATTTCGAGACGAACGTCAACGACGTCACCGACGCTTCAGTTGTTTTGTTCTACGCGAAGAGCAGCTATCCCGCTCAAGGTCACGCGCGGCGAGTGCGGTACCTACTATTACATTTTGGCTTGGCACCGACTTCAAACCTATGAATAGGTAGCACATACAAATTAAGTTATTTGGTACTTTTTAGTTTTTTCGGTTCGGTTTTTTTAAACGAAGTTTTTTTTAATTTTCACTTTTTAGTCTTTCTCAAGTCTCTCGTCATCATTTCACCTAAATAACTTGAAAGAATACGACTAAAGGTAACATACATGCTGTATAAAATCGAAAGGACTTCAGGTATTTTTTTATAATAAAATCTGAAATGGACTATCTTCTAAAGGTTACTATAATTCAAGTGATTTGAGGTAAACTGACTATCTGAGGTTAACTCTGATACCGTTAAGACCCGTTTTATGTATTATGAAATTAAATGATGTCTACAGAATATGAAGGCATGCAGACAATTGCTTTAACTTCATTGCAGGCGCTAACATAAATTTGAGGGTTTCCTTCGATTTCCTTAGGATCCCATTATCAGATCCTGATATGGTGGCCATGGGACCACATGGGGAGCATACCCTTTCGAATACAAAAAGAATTTCGAAAATCGGTCCACAAATTGACGGAATAATCCGTGTACATACATAAAAAAATATATACCGATGAAATTGAGAACCTCCTCCTTTTGGCAGTCGGTTAAAAAAAATATACCGATGAAATTGAGAACCTCCTCCTTTTGGAAGTCGGTTAAAAATACAGAAGATATATTATAATACCAAGTAATATTTATAGTAGGTAGAACAAAAATCAAGTAAATAGTTCCAAAAATAACTTTTTATCCGAATTTACATTCAAGAACTACTACTGAGTTTTTAAGTCGATTTGGGTGCGTGTGTCGCGTAGGGAGCCGACCGACCGCGCGGGTACTGCTTTTTAAACAATTTGGACGTGTCTGGTAACCTACGCAGGGCAGTACTATGTATTAGTTATTCTGTGGCAGGGCGCAGGCCACGCGCCCGCGCTGCCTTTCGGGTACCTATCATAAAGATGTTTTGTATCATTTTCTGGTAAATTATGATGAACTATTATGTTATATGTTTACTCCTCTTTCAAGTATTTTAAACTTAAAATAAATATCATAATTATAAATGACCATTTAACGTTTACGGCATTCTAGTTTTTGGTTCAGTATCATTAAGAGCATCCTCCCAAAAAATCTAAATTTCTTTAATGTACAGAATTGATCTTATACACTTTTCTTATGCGTTTAAAGTAATCATATTAGGTACTTATTGTAAAGTTAGTTACTTGATTCCAAAAGATGTCGCTGTTTTAAGCACAGAATCAATTTTCAAGAAAATGTAATTGCTTCAGTATCGATTAGAGAGCCCTCCCAAAAAATCATCTAAATTTCTTTAATGTACAGAACTGAACTGTTACATTTTTATTATACGTTAAAACGAGTAATCATATTACGTACCTATTGTAAAGTTAGTTACTTTATTCCAAAAGATGTCGCTGTTTTAAGCAAAGAAATTTTTCAAGAAAATTTAAAACAACCCTTTCTATGGAAAGAGAGAACATAAAACAAATACCTACCTATCAAATACTAACTATATACCACATTAATCACAATGCTTGTGCATAAAACGGTCCCACGATTATTTTGAATATTTAAGTCATGCGGGCACAACCAAACACACAGATTCGACGTCTACAGAGAGATATAGATATTCTTTTTCCTATGGATAGAGAGGTTGCGATAAATCAAATACTTAATGCTACACCGAATTATACGTAATACGTTCTACGATTATTCCACGATATATTAATCAAAGTGTTATTAATTACGCATGGCTGGCAATAGATGTCACTACATGTTGTTTTACGTAATGATAAATTCTTTATTTTTTTTTTTCCTCTCTAACAAAAAAAGAATTATTGCAATCGGACTACTCGTTAATGAATTACAATTAATTACACATTTTGACTTTCATCTCCCCTCCCAAGGAAACCGTGCGGAATTTCGGAATAAAAAGTATCCTATGTCCTACCTCGGAGTATGAACTCAAATCATGCCAAGTTTCATTTGAATCCATTCAGTAGTTTCGGCGTGATGCGCAGCCAAGATACAGACAGACAGACAGACAGACAAAAATGACAAAAAAAATAGTTTTCGTTTCAGTATCGATAACAGAGTGCCCTCCAAAAAAATTTTCAAAATATCTTCAATGTACAGAATTTGACCTGTTACATTTTTATTATAAGTATAGATTAAGTACATTTCTAGAGATTAGAGAAAAATAGTTTAATTGTATTTTTCTATAATCTATGCTATAAAATCCTTTGAAATAATTGTCCATTAAGTATCACATTTTGTCACCTTTAGCGAAAGAAAAGCTGTGAGTCATATATTTAAGAAGTCGTGTTTTTGGCGGGATCTTATTTAAGAAAACGTCGTTTATCTATGACTTACTGCCCGTAACTATACCCACCGGTTACCCACCTATATTTTGGTCGTATAAATAATGTTTTTTTTTTTTCGCAAAAAAAGTCGTGTAAACTTCGTTGGAATAAATTTCTTTAAAAATGTATTGTACTATACCTAGATCTTAAAATATACCTTGATCTCTGTGATATCACTAGTATCACTAGTGTCATTTTAGAAGTTGCGAGGTACATTTTAGGTGTAGGTAATATATTGCGCTTAATTTGTGGTAAAATGGTACGTTAGGAATGAAAACAAAGGTGATATGAAGAGAGTGGCTCGTTTCACACAAATCACATTAGTGTAGTTCAAGTATAAAAGTTAGCCAATCGGACAATATGTGTTTTGGATCTTTTTTTTAAATTAAAAAATCACCGTCCATTGGTGGACCGTTAGACTAAAAAATGTAAAACCAATATTATTTTCAGATTCCCACACCGGCCAGTGTAAGAGATTTTTTTTTTAATGTAGTTTTATTGGTATCTAAAATTACTAAAACTATTTTACATGTATGATATTAAAGACTTGATCATTTACTCAACTAAATTTAGATATATTTGATTTAATTTTATTGTTTAAAAGGTCTACAGTAAACTAAAATGTTTTTCGGAATTGCACAAAGTAAACAACTACCATACAAAATAATCATTTCAATAAAATCAGAATCGGATAATGACTTCCAGAAATACTTTATTTTTACTCTGATAATTATAAAATCATAAACGATACTAAATTAAAACACTACGAGCTACGAAGAAAAAGTTTGTAAATTTTCATAATGTTTTAATCAAGAAAATCTCTTAGTGTTGTTTTTTTGTAATTAGCCTTTAAAAATCTTACCGTTATTTCACTTTTATTATTAATATTATTATAGTTGATATAGAATTTGTACAATGCTTTCATACTTTCTAGGGTTTATGAGCCTTTTCATAAGTTCTGAAAACTATACAAATTAAAGCATTCTGTTCCACATTTCAGGCGCAGAGTGGCACACCGTGTGGTTTTATTAGCTTCAATTCTAACACACCACCGTAAACCCTGGTGGAGTGACGGCCCGAGGGGATTTCCACGCGTATAAACATATTCTCTTCCACTCTTACATGGAATAGTTTATTACTAACGACTTAGGTAAAGATGAAATGTTAATGAACTTCATCAGTTGACCAGAATTAGAAACGAGTTAGAAATGTAAACGTCTTTTAAATTCTACTTGGATAAATTTCCACAAGGTAGGCTGTTTTATGTTATGTTAATAGAAAAGATTTTCCCTCGACAAATGCTACAAACAATAGGTAGACACCTTTGAAATCCTGATCTTGACATTTCTCTTGGCTGCTTCATAAGGTTATTAATTTAATACAGTCACGTAATGCTGCTATAGGTATATGTTCTGTTGCTAACACAGAGCAAAAATTTTGTGATGAGCATGATATTTGTTTAGGACACTGTAGTGTGGTTCCTTTAATATAGGTTTTTGCTTAGTTTAGGGTTAGAAAGTCGTGTGTAAAATGTATCATGATCGGTTTATTTACTGGTTGAACTTCTGGACAAAGGATGAACATTTGTTCTTCTTAATCCCAATAATATGGGTAAAAGTATAAAATTGCCGTTTTATAGTAACTAGTGGTTGCCCAGTGGTCCCTAAATCCTAAACCTAAATTCATTCAATCTTTAAGTTTAAACTTTATTAGAATTAAAGCCTAATTTACATTTTTAAATGAAATTAAATAAAAACAATATTTTATATTTAAAAGAACATTGAAACAAAAAATTCAAGCAATTAAAAATAATATATAACTTTTGCCCATTGAATATTGAATGTAAACGATAACATTGAGAATATTTTTAATGAATCAAAACTTCTCTGTAGACAATATTTTTTGTAAAAACTCTTTCATCATTTCTCAGTTTGACATCATCAACAACAACTCATAACGTCCCACTGCTGGGACTCGGGTCTCCTCTCAGAAGAGGGTTAAGGCCATACGTCCCAACGCTGGCCAAGTGCGGGTTGGGGACTGGCAAGACAACGCTGCGGCTATGTAATCTTGCCGTTGGATGTTTTTAAGCCGCCCAAAGGCCTCCAACTAAGCTTCACGACTGTTATCGTACGATAACATCCGGGACCGACTGCTTAACGTGACCTCCGTATCACGAAGAAGCTCATGGTATCATGCCACCAGCGGCCACCCATCCAGGTACAGACCGCGCCGTTGTTGCTTACCCTCGGTGATTGTTTCTAATCACCGAGTGTAACTGGGCTATGAGCGCCTCGTTTGAGTTGTCGTTCGAGTTTGACATATTTGATGTTTATTAACATTAATCTCTTCTCAGTTTGGTTTTAACCACAAGCTAAAGATTCTACATTTATGTATATACTAGCTGTTGCCCGCGGCTCCGCCCACGTGTATGTCGGTTATCGCGACAAATAGTAGCCTATGTGTTATTCTGATGTATAAGTTATATTACTATAAAGTTTCATCCAAATCCGTTCAGTAGTTTTTGCGTGAAGAAGTAACAAACATACACACAAACTTTCGCCTTTATATATTAGTGTGATGTGATGTGATGTATATTTGTGTGTGTGTGTGTGAGTATGCGTGTGTTTTAATGAACATTTGTATAATATTTTATTTCTTCAATGAGTCTATGAATTAATATTATACGTAATATAATGTATAACTATAATATAATGTTCTAGCAAGAGAACTTTATTACTGTTCTTATATAAATTTGTTAGAACATTTTCTGTTATTCGCATCCGAGTCCACCTGCTGAGATCGTCTACAAATAGTTTCAGTTGTAATAATATTTTCGGTTTTATATAGTTTATGTATAAAATATTTGTTAGTTTCGTCTATAAACAGCGTAGCATGAAAATCAATATTAACTGAGTATTTTCGTTTACGGCAAGGCAAAACTGCAAATCAATATGCTGTAACAGCTTTTTCTGACTCTCGATAGATCTTGGTTAACCTGGTACTACACAAAAATCTTGCAACAGCAATATACTTCTTATTTCTAATTAAGAAGTAGCTATATTTCTAATTTAAGTAGAAATATACTTCTTAATTAGAAATAAGAAGCATTTCTAATTAAGTTAAACAATTAAATAAACAAATTGAATGTTTAATTTAACAATAACATTTAATTTGTTAAACTAAACGAAATTGAACTTCTTTAACAAAATTTAATTTGTTAAATTAAATTTTGTTAAAGAAGTTCAATTTCGTTCGAAATGCAAATCTATACTATTAAATAAAGCTGAACAGTTTGTTTGTTTCTTTGAACGCGCTCATCTCAGGAACCTTAATAAATTAAATTTTGTTAAAGAAGTTCAATTTCGTTAAAAATGCAAATCTATACTATTATATAAAGCTGAAGAGTTTGTTTGTTTGTTTCTTTGAACGCGCTCACCTCAGGAACCGCTGGTCCAAATTAAAAAATTCTTTCAGTGTTAGATAGCCCATTTATCGAGGAAGGCTATAGGCTATATATCATCACGCTAAGACTAATAGGAGCGGAGCACCAATGAAGAATTTTTCAAAAATGGGGGAACATTATCACGCTACGGGTAAAAAAAAGGAGAAGCAAACGAGGTTGCGTGGGTTTGCTAGTAAGAAATAACATGCAAAACAACGTTTACGTTACTCTTAAAGGTTCACGTTAGGCAAATTGTATAATGTTTTCCTTTTTGTAGACTGTTATTTTTATGGTATGAAGGTAGAAAACAAGCGTAAAGACCTCGTTAAAAGGTGGTTGTCTATGTTATCGAGTCGTAGAAATAGAACGAGGTCTTATTTAGAATAGTATACCTATAATTGTATGAGACTTTTCCTTGTCCGAAAAACTGTAAATAGGGAATATGCATGTCTTTTTTTTATTTCTTAATCTGATCATATAAGTCTCCATATCATAGAAAAAAATATAAATAGGTTTTAAAATAGTCAAACTAATTTTCAAAGTGAAATTTAAAACACCGACTAAATTTGAGCTATTCAAACGCCGCCATTTTTCGCGCGCTATTGACATAACATATGACGTCATTGCGATTTCGTGTTTGTTTACTATTGAGTGTTTCAGTTATTTTATACCAATTTACAGTTTTGATTGCTATAAAAATCATGGAAGAAGTTATTTTTTCTCACAAACACTACTAACACAGTAAGAATTTCGACGCCGATAATTTCGATAATGTAACAATCGACGTCACATTTCGTTTCGACCAATAGGACGCGTTTTGCAGGTTTGAATTTCCCTCCCTTAATTTTCACTTTTTATTTAATATGTTCTGGGTTTAAATAATCACTTAATAAAAAAAATACCATTTATGTATATTGTAAAGACAATAAAGAATCTAGAAAAAAATGTTTAAAAATTAAAAACTAAGTAAAAATTCTAATTATGTTTATTCATTATAAAGGATTAATGAATCTTCAAAGAAAAAAACCTTAACAAAATAAGCTCTCTCCACCTATTCGTCTGTATTCCGATTACGTTAATGTTATTTGCCCAATCAATATCCTCAAACAATTAGATCACTTAGCCATGTTAGCGGAGGTCTTCTACTATGGGTGTCTATCTAAAGATATAGTGAACATATATTATTTTACTAAAATTTAATCTTCCATGCTCAATCCGTGATTACGTAACAGGTATTCGTGAAAGTATTAATACAAGTATTCCAATTTTTATGATATTTAAAAAAGCTTAACTTCAAATTCAAAATCATTTATTCAATTAAGACACTGACATTCATGAATGTTAAATTGAAGCTACAGTTAAAAAATCATAGATCGACAGAAACAAACGCTACAGATGTACTGTATTGTCAAGGTGAATTAGGTGAAAACACCAAAATCCACTGCCTGCCTGTGTCGATCCATAACTTCCAGTTTCCAAAATGCGTAAAGCCTTATGAGAAGAATACTGGCAAAGAAACTCATGTCCACTCTTTTTTAAAGTCACATATTCAGGTACAATAGTATTAGTAAGTATTACATAAATGGTTAACAGTATGCAAGCTGTTGCCACCTGAATTTGATTTTATTGAATGCTCCAAAAGCTTCAATTTAAACTAACGAATGAAGTTCTACAAAGAAGCAAAACAACTCAACAAGTACAAAAAGACTCACTTAGTGAGTCTTTTAACTTTGAAGTTACTCTCTTGAATATAAGAAAATAAGACTGTTCGAGCTTATTTGTAGAACTTCATTCGTTAGTTTAAATTGAAGCTTTTGGAGCATTTCAATAAAATCAAATTCAGGTGGCAACAGCTTGCACACTGTTTACCATTCATGTAATACTTACTAATACTATTGTACCTGAATATGTGACTTGTAAAAAGAGTGGCCATGAGTTTTTTTTTGTACGGAAGTAAAAAGACTCACTAAGTGAGTCTTTTTGTACGGAAGTTAAAAGACTCGCTATGTGAGTCTTTTTGTACGGAAGTTAAAAGACTCACTAAGTGAGTCTTTTTGTACGGAAGTTACTCTCTTGAATATAACTCTTGTATGCTTAGTTGAGGAGATATTGAAGTTCTACAAACAAGCTCGAACATTCTTATTTTTTATTACTTTACTTAGTTGTAGTATAAATTAGTTAGTATATTTTTCAGTCTTAAAATTGCGAGCCCGACTGCTACGATCGTCTACATTTATGTTTCAGTTATAATAGAATTTTCTAGAGTAATTTACGTATAACACATTTGTTAGTTTTTACTTTAACAGCACGAAGATCAGAGATTCTGCACGAAGATTCAATGCAGCTTCAGTTTTCAAGCATTGTATATTGATAACCAGATCTTAGATTGCATAGTAAGCAAGTAAAGACATCATATTTTCTGCTAATTAAGATACGATGTGTTTCACGTTTCAACGCCTCTCTTTTGCCAAGAAAAATAAAATCTTAATAATATTACGATATGTAAGATAATGAAAAAGTCACATCACATCATGAAAATTGTTTATTCGTCACAAAAATATACTGCACTAGATTTATTTGCTGTTTAGATATTGCTTAATATTAAATAAATATTTAAATTATATAGAATTAAATGTTAGTGATTAATAAAAACTCAAAACAATAATAAAGTAAAAAATTATAATTATTATGAGACGAAGAAGAAATTCAAAAACTTTTACCAATTAGATGCACTTTCAAACAACAGAGCTTAAACTCTGAATTAATCGTTACATTATTTATAAGCTTAACTCAACTTGCAATACAAAATCATGTATATGACTAAGTTGTTAAGTCTTGTTTATTCTAAACACAGCGTATACGATAACTAATTTAATTTAGCCTAGCAATGAATAAATGAAGTACAATGCAGATTTTTATTTAAATGAAATAAATTCAGGTGCAAATTAACTGAAGAGTCATCATCATTACCACGGATTCGGGGTAGTACCAAAAGGTTATAATATCCTGTTTCACTCGCAGATTGCCACAAAATAAAACGTTTTTAAAATACAGCCATACATATAATCGGTATAATACCGCTAAGCTACAGTGGAATATCAGCAATCTGTTTAGCTGGGATATCATGAATATTCTATTAGATTATCCGTGTTTACTATCATGCCCGCATCAAAGCATGTATTTGGATCACGTTGAATATTTAACTGAAGCGATATTTAGTCTCACTTTATAAAAATATAGCAATTATAACATTGCTATATATCTATACTATAATATTATAAAGCTGAAGAGTTTGTTTGTTTGTTTGAACGCGCTATTCTCAGAAAGTATTAGATAGCCCATTTATCGAAGAAGGCTATAGGCTATATCATCACGCTAAGACCAATAGGAGCGGACCACCAATGAAGAATGTTTCAAAAACGGGGGAAAATTATCACGCTACGGGCTAGTGTTCTATAAGAGTCTATAGCCCCCTCTCTTCTTCTCCTTTAAAAAACACATTAAATAGATGATGTGTAAAGTGTAAACAAGTAAAGATATAAAAAAATCGACCTTACGGTTATGCTATTGTGATGTTTTTACCAAAATCGGAAATTTATCCACAAAAATATGTTGATGGCTAACACGTATGCTAAATATTTATATCGGAAAATATGTTATCTCATTCCAAGATGCAGTGCTATTTTCATTTCAGAGGAAATGTGTTATTCAGTTGAAATATTTCACAACGTAAACTATATTGAAAGGTGCCGAGGTACCGTCATAGTTACGCAAATCGGAAACATTGTTTGTAAAGTGGGTCAGCATACTCGGCATTACTACGATATCAATAGCTCCTGACGTGGTCTGGACTGGGTCGCTGGTGAAGCGAGGTGTAAACAGGTATAGAATATGAATTCCTGTGACCACAGCAGTATTTTTCAATAGAACTGACAGTTATGACTGGAGTTAATAAACTCGGCAACTACAAAAATTATTTCATCGTTCTAAAGAGGTGCCATTCGTTGCAGTGTATTTATGGGCTCTTTTATTTAAGCAACAGGTTTTTATAGGCTCTTATTTTATTTTCATTGTTTCTTTTGAAACGTTGTAAAGTAAATATTTTTATATATTAACTAGCTGACCCGGCAAACGTTGTTTTGCCATAAAAATAAAAATTTTGGGGTAGGTCATCTCTGACCTACCCGATATGCATACATACTTTCATAAACATTGGTTCAACCGTTTCGGAGGAGTTTGGTAACAAACACCGTTACACGAGAGTTTTATATATTAGACTAGCTGACTCACATAACTTCACCTGCGTCTCTTTTAGCTTGACTCTTATTGCTCTAAGCGTGATATTGACTATCCTAGATTTTATTTAGACTTAGTTTCGGAGTTCATCGTGAGCCACAACAACGTGGCACGAGAATTACATATAACAGATATTAACGCAAATTTTGTGTGACCGTTTTCCCATTTTGGTTTTGTGCATACTACAATAAAACGCTTAGTTGAAATTTTCTCCGAGTGCTGTTAGCTTTCGAAAGCAGCGTTCTATGGAGTACTTTGGTTTACCGCTTCCAATTACATCTCCACATAACATAAAACGAAGTCACTTCCCCCCGTTTGTACTACGTCTGAGATCTTTCCAACTATACAACGGATTTTAATGCAGTTTTCATCTACAGAAATATTTATTCAATAGAAAGATCCTTAAATGAAATATACACTTATTTCAGTAAAGGTTTTGTGCGCTTATATTGTAAATACTGGTTCAACTATACGATACCCGATAAAACTATGAATTACATTTTTTTAATTTACAATAAACTCTGTGACAGTACATGTCTATCTCCTAAGGATAAGCCACATTTACCATTTTTAAGCGACTTCACAAAAATTAAGAGGAGGTTCTCAATTCGACTGTATTTTTTTATGTTTTTACCTCACTGTCGACTGAATGAACCGATTTTGATGATTCTTTATTTTATTTGAAAGCTGGTGCTTCCCATGTGGTCCCATTTCAATTTGTCGATTTTATTTGTTAACAGTTTACTTGTAAATAAATATCTTTGGAGATACCAGTGATTTAAAATGCAGGGTCAGAGAGGGTGACAAGCCGTACGTCCATCTATGATGCCTGCCTCTTGCAAAATAAGCTCTAACTAAAGAGCACAATTATTTTACACTATCATGAAAAAACAGCTGTATATGAAGGTATTCAGTCAGGTAAGTCGATTAATAATATTACTAAGAATTTGACATGCCGGTGTCTACATTACATACCAGCGAAGTCTGGAGGCTAGTTATCACGATAGTAATATGTAAATAAAATGCAAAATATGTATATAATATGATGCTATATTGTTAGTACGGGTAAATACGGGGTTCAAATTAGTTAGGTTTTGAATCTGAACCTCATATTTTTTAATAATGCGTTCCTTATTTTTCTACACGTACCGTACATAATTATACAAACACTGAAAATATATTAGATGGTTGGAGAGAGAGCATAAAAACTTTTCCAGTCCTGTGATCTACTGCCTGGCTCTGGTCCAGTTCAACTTTACAGTTCAATGGAGAAAGATTTTAGAATACGCAGTAGATACTAGTTTTAAATAAATCAAAATGACTGAAATTATTGGACGAAACTGGCTAGAAATTTGTTCTTACGAGAAACATTATTTAGCCAATCGATTTTTTTATTTCACATTTATTATTTATTATCATTTATACAACTGTTGTGATAAGTGATTGCAGTAAGCGCTGTTTAAAAAAAACAGTAATTTTTGTGTATTAGTAGTAGTTTTGTCATCATAGCTCTCGACTGTAGAAAGATGTTAAAGTTAAGATTGTTGTTTTTTACCGAATTTTCAGATCTACAGAAGTACAGATAGATATACAGACAGTAGAGATACATTTCTGTAAGAAAACAAGCAAGATTCTATTAGTGGCGTCGTTATGATTCGGGTCCATAAATTTTATTTATTTTAATGAATGAATGAATGATGAATGGATGGGAATGAATGTGATGATGAATAATTACTTTTTATAGATTAATAAACTTACAGAATCTATCTAACACTTGAAAGATATCAGTTGGGTCAAATACTAATTCGATTTTTTTAAATTTAAAAGTCTCAAATGGTTTTTTCCTTCGCCCCTACATGTATTTTACTAATACATTTGATAAGATATATAAAATTAGAATATAAACATTATTAAGTACTTGGAAATATGACAGCAGACTTACAGTCGCCTGGCAGTGGGCCAGATGGATGAGATTAACTCCTAAATTAAATTGGATTCACTTGATATACGAAGAACGTGCGGCTCATCTATATTGTTAGTAAGAAACCTATCAATGGCCAACAAAAGGCTCTATATATACGATGAGCATTACAGGACATTCGATCAGAAGCTTATTGTTTATTTTTATCTTATTTTCATCATTATTATTTTATTCCCATTTAAACTCAAAGATTTATTGAATCCTACTAATATTATAAACGCGAAAGTTTGTAAGTATGGATGGATGTTTGTTACTCATTTACGCAAAAACTACTGAACGGATTTGGATGAAACTTTACAGTAATATAGCTTATACATCAGAATAACACATGGGCTACTATTTTCAGCTATAACCGACATACACGCGGGCGGAGCCGCGAGCAATAACTAGTTCTCTATAAAATTCTGTTATAAAAAATAAATGTAGGCAATTGAATAACATGTTTGCGCATAAGATGCTAATCATATTTATAGGGAAATTATATTCTTTCATTTACTATCAAGCACAAATTAACTATTACTAGGGAAAACCTATTTAATGCTGGACTAGACTGTCCGAATTCCAGTTTTGAAAATAAAACCATTAACACAAATCTTAGGGACTTGTGTTAATTTTACTTACTACGAAGTTAACATCTCCTTGTGCGTTTATTTCGGTGCTGAAGTTATTAAAAGTAGAAACAAAAAATGGACGAGAAGGGGAAACGACGAGGCTTATGTGATTAAAGTAACCTACATCTTCTATATTAACTAGGACATTACCTGCTCAAGGGCTATATATATATAAAAATTAATCGCCGAAATGTATCTACGCGTATAACTTCCGATCGGCTGCACCAAATTAATTAATTCTTTTTTTCTGTGTTCGTTATTGTTAGGACAAGGTTTGTGTATAAGAAAAATTAAAAGATAGCTTGTAAAGTCGATTTAGCAAAATAGGCGCATAAAAGTCGCCAAGTTGCGGAGACCCAGCCCGCGAGTTTCAAGTTTCAAGTCATTTTTTTTCCGCGACAGGAAGCTGGGACAGACATGTAAATATGGCGGTACGAAGTTCGCCGGGTCAGCTAGTATTTATATAATATAAATTTAGAACCATATTCTCGATTTAATGACCTGAGATTGAGATTTTCATGAGCGTGAGTTCTACTAGCATTTCTCATTTAGTAGAATGATGAGGAAAACGCAATAATAATAACTTGAAATATTACACATGGTAATCTTATCCCAAAGTACTTAGTCGGGAGTGTGTACTATGTTATCTAGATCGTCAATAAATATACTCACGTTTTTCTAAATATAAGAAATAGTTTTATTATACTGCAATGTATAATAGAGAAATAAGGGGACTGCCGCGGTAAAGCTATTGCATAGCATTTTATCAACTTATGCAATTATAATTATTTATTTATTTTTATTTATGCAGTTTTTTTTTTCTTTGAACATGTATACTTACGCAATGGCGCACATGCGGTGAGTGTGGAATTATAAAGATATGATGGATACCTATATACTTTCTCACAAACAGCTGCTTACGTATTCGTCCGATATCGAAGCAGATCCGTGCGAGCTTCGGGTGTTAGGTTTTATTTTCATTACGGAATTTCTTGAGTCGGTCGCCGCGCTCATAGCCCGCGATAAAAGCTATGCAATAGCTTAACAATTGCGTTCTTGACACAACCACTCGTATTTATCCTGGTTGGCAACTGAACTAAATACTTTTGGCACAGCAGTCACAATCACCTCTAGGCCAACAGGTCAGTTAAATTGAACAGCTGTCTAAGATACGACATCTTTGAATATAATTTAGATATCTTTAACGGTTCCCGAAAACCTTTTTAATGTCTTTCCTGACTTTTTAAACACGGTCCCTTGAGAAGCGTCCCTTTAAACATAAAGGAGCAAGAATTCTCGTAATTAGTGTACGTTGTTTTGATGTACTCGTATTGAATGAGAATTCCAGGTAGGATTTTGCTTTTGAGTGGAATTTATACCCGTTACGAAGGTTTAAATGTATTACGTAGGGTCACTTCCCTACGTAATACATTTATTATTACTCTGTGATAATTATTAGAGCGCATATATTTTCTCTTGAATTGTGATTATGACTTTTACTGCCGTACCTATTAAATTGTGTTTTGATTGGGTATGACAATTATATTATATTTAAAAACGGTAAGTTATCCACATATTATGTGGAGCTATTTATATTGCATACATATTTTTGCTCACTTTTTTCTTTAAATATAGGCCTGTCAAAGTGACTATACTCTGTCTGATGGAAAACATGAGCATAATCCAAGAGTAGTGGTCACCACACTCATTTCGAATGGAGACAATGCAATAATGTATCATGGTGACCCACAGAATGGCTACCTAATAAGATGCTTCTGCATCATTAAGCCTCCGGCCTTCATCCTCACCAACGAAACAGTCAGCACGAATGCTGTCATTTTCTATTTGGTCTTCTGTGAGAGGGTATTACCGCCCCGGTTAAGCCGGCCCCTTTTTTGTGATGAAATCAGCGCGGCTCTATTACCTCGCGTGGTTCTACTACCTCTTTAACTTGGCAATAAATAGATCTTTGTAAGCTAAATCAAGATCCGGCCATGAACATAATTAGTTGTTTATTTAATATTGACAATATCACTGTAATATCTTACACAATTTTCGATTAACACGAAGACAAATTTTTGATCTAATTATGTATTTAAAAAACATTGGTTAAACGATTACAAAAGTAGTAGGTATCGTGCGATGCTGAGAAACCGAGACTCTTTTTAGGAACAACATTACTTTAGTTCCATTGGTTCAACTCCTATTAAATAGGAATTCAACTATTTAACTTAAAATGACTAAAAGTACTATGAGAGGAATGTGAAATCCTTATTTTATATCGAAAATCTTTTAACCCGATTTGCTTTACATGATTGCCAGCCGCTGGTCGCAAAAATCTACCAACAATAAAATGCACGAAGTTGTGTAACTAATCAACGTGGGAACTTTTATCACGCAATGCTCTGGTACAGCTCCGATAGTTGTTTTTGTTAGATAGCGGTGGTTTTTGTACACAGTTGTGGAAATAACCACAACTAAACTCTGTAAAGCAAAAAAAGGAAATTGTTCCCTGGAATTGTTAAAATGTGCTAATTTTGTAGCAACTAGTTTCTCCGTAGCTTTACAAGTTTCACTTACCCTATACTATTTCCATTTCTTTATTTTCTCGATGACAGTTCTAATTTGATAGTTGTAGTGTTGTGACCAAATAAGTAATGATATCGATCGCATATATTTATTATGTGTTGAACAAAGACAAATACAACAAAAACATTCAAATGTATTTTTGCAAGCTGGGAACACTCAATGACCCACCACCATTTTGTGTTTGTTTTAATCTGTCACTCGCAACAAGACGGTCGTGCTTTAAAGTCACTACATTTCTGTTCGCTGAGTTTTTTCACATTATCCATACATACGTTACGTTGTGTATTTTGTGCTCCGCCGTGTTGATTGCTGTCCCAGCTGTCAAATGTCAAAATGCCTACAGGATCTGTTCTGAAAAGGCAGGCGAGAGAACTGGTGATCATGGTTCGTAATTACTTTGAAGCAGAGTATCAAAATGGTGGCCCGCTATTACCACTGTCGCAAATGCGAGAGCGTGTTTAGGCCGCATTAGGAATTAGTGGACCTACAATTTCAAAAATTACTACCGGTACAAGCGGCACATAGGAAAATAAGCTTCGTACGCCGAAGAAAAAACGCCAACCACGTCGTGTGTCATCGGTTGACAACTTCGAAGCTGTCGCTATTCGCCGTCATATATATGACTATTACTTGCGCAAAGAAATTTCAACACTTAAAAAACTTGTTGTTTCTTTACGTGACACATTCACGTGTTGTTGTTCCATGGCCAAAAATCGTCATTTAGCTTGGTTTTAAAAGAAATTGGATTTTCTTATAAAAAATCGAACAAACGTAAAATATTGACGGAGCGTCACGACGTTGCTATGGCTCGCTGCGAATTTTTGAGTGAAGCCAAAAAGATATCAGATTGGTCAAATGTTATTTTCACTGACGAGACTTGGTTAAATGTTTACCACACAGTATCTATTCAGTTCTAAGTTCAGTGCCAATGGGAAAAGGTGAACGCCTTATTATATGCCATGCAGGGTCTACGAAAGGATTCGTGTCAGATGCTTTACTGGCCTTTAAATCCAAGAAAACAGTGGACCACCACAGAGAAATGAACGCAGAGATTTACGAAGAATGGTTTTAAAAAATGATGCAATCTGTGGAAGAACCGTCGAAAATTATTATGGACAATGTTACATATCACTCCAGACAAATTGATAAAATGCCGACGCAGGGCAATAAAAAACAAGAGATAATTGACTGGCTCTAACGTCATTGCGAAAATGTGTATAATACTTTATTAAAAGTACAATTAGTGAATATTTTAAAATCGAAAAAAAGCCTCCCTAAAAGATATATTACCGACGAAATAGCTGCCGAATGTGGTCATTGGGTTCTTCGACTTCCGCCGTATCATTGCCAGTGCAATGCTATAGAATTAATATGGGCACAAATCAAAGGACACGCCGCTCGAAACAATACCCATTTCCCTTTTACGGCAAACAAGATGTTAGATTTATTAAAAAATGCATGTGCGAAAGTAAAACATTATAGCGTCGGATTGGGAAATTCATGTCATATTCGATAATATAGAAGTACAGGAACTTAAAATATATGTTAGAGAGAGCTCATCGAGTGACAGTGACGATTCATCAAATTTTGATTAAAATAAATAAATAAAGAATCAACATAATATAATTACATCTTGTAATGAAATGTAATATTAGTTAATAAAATTGTACAAAACAAAATTATCCGGCAACAGTTTAGTTTCTTACACTTTTAAGAAAAATATCGGGTCTGTTATCGTATTACGTTTATCGTTGGCTCCATCCCTATGAGTTTCCATCCATCTGCTATGACCTTGTACGTGCATAAGCGTCATATTTTTATTAAATAATGTATACATAATGTACAAAAAACACTCGTTCAAGTTTCCACAAAGAGCTGTTATCGAGAAAATAAAGAAATGGAAATAGTACAATAACTAAGAAAACGGAGGAGGTTCTCAATTTCATTGGTATTTTTTTTTAACCGACTTCCAAAAAGGAGGAGATTCTATGTTCCACTGTATGTATTTTTTTTATTTTTTTTTATGTATGTTACCTGATTACTCCGTCAGTTGTGGACCGATTTTGAAATTTTTTTTTGTATTCGACAGGGTTTGCTTCCGTGGTGGTCCCATTGCCAGTATATCAGGATCTGATGATGGGATCCTAGGGAAATCGAGGGAAACCCTCATTTTTTATAGGCACATACTATGTTTTTCGTATATTTTCTGAAGTTACACCGGTATTTGCGTCTGGTAGTCATCATTTTATGATGATGAGCTGATGATGTAAGGTACCACTCCTTAACGGTTAGGAGTTGGAGGATAAATCTTTAAATATCATATGTATATAAGTTACCTTTAGTCGTATTCTTACAAATTATTAAGGTAAGCTGATGATGGAAGGTGGAAGGTACAACTCCTCAACGGTTAGGAGTTGGAGAATAATTCTTTCAATTTCATACGTATCTAAAGACCTTCAGTCGTATACTTTCAAGCTATTTAGGTGAGCTGATGATAGAAGATTAAACTCTTCAACAGTTAGGGATTAGATGATGATTTTAATATTACACGCACCTTAATTTGTATTCTTGATGATGAAATTTGATGAAATAATTCAACTTACTACTTACCTACGATTGTTTGCACTAAAAACTGTAAAATAAAAACTTTTTATAAAAAAAAAAAACCGACTTCCAAAAACATCCAACGAAAACTCTCTGTCAAAAAACACTTAAAAGCGTAAAATAAACTGGTTCTTCATAAATTGCCTATACCTAATTCTTTATTCATTTAAATAGTAGTATTATACTGACTGCCTCGTTGGTCTAGCGGTTGACGTGTGCGACTGCTGATCATGAGGTCTTGGGTTCGATTCCTGGGTCGGAACAAATGTTTGTATGATCTACAAATATTTGTTTCGGAGTTTGGGTGTTTTCTATGTATAATATGTATGTATTTACAAAAAAAAAGTATATATGTATTTGTATCAGTTGTCTAGTACCCATAACACAAGCTATGCTTAGCATGGGACTAGATGGCGATGTGTGTTAGATGTCCGAAATATTTATTATTATTTATTATTATTATAATGTGTGCTAGGTACCTAAAATCTGTTTGAAGTCGGTGCTAAGCCAAAAAGAATACAAACGAACAATTACAAAAGTCTAAGCGATAGTCACTTGGCACCGACTTCAAACAGATTCTAGGTACCTAGCACACATTATAATACTACTATTTAAATGAATAAAGAATTAGGTATAGGCAATTTATGAAGAACCAGTTTATTTTACGCTTTTAAGTGTTTTTTGACAGAGAGTTTTCGTTGGATGTTTTTGGAAGTCGGTTTTTTTTTAATATAATGATTACAAGTTTGCCTGTATAAAAGTAAAGAATCGAGTAACAATATCATAACATTATGCAACATTTATTGAAACTCATATGTCTTCTAACATTTAATTCCATACCGAATTCATTAAATTAAATCACATTAAATTTAATATACTAGAAGTGTCCTGACATGGTAGGCAAGATTGAATTAATTATATCGGAGAAGTTTAAAATTAATTATCATCAAACTTTCACAGTCTCATTAGATCATGTTAATTGAAGATACTTGGTATTCATGTCAGTATTTTAAGCCAGATTAAACTAATAAACTATTCAATACAGCTTCCTTAGCCAAGTTGCAAGTGTTTTGCGTTGATTGTCTTTCTACAATCGCTAACGCCTCTATTCTCTTGTATTATTGGCTAAAATTTTGACCACGTGACTTGGCGTTAAGAGACGTCATTTATACATTTATAAGTATTCTATAAACGTTTACGTTTGTAGAATGTCAACTTGGCTAGGAGGGTAGGTGTGTATTGACTGCACACACTGATATGCCAAGCCTGTTGATCTTTTGGTTAGTGACTCTGACTGCTAAGCCAGAGGAGGTTCGATTGCCACTAAGGATAAATATTGTTTATTTAAACAATATACCCAAACACATTATAAATGATCGTGTTTATTTACTATTCTGTATCTGGGTGTAATTAATTCGTAATATGTATGTCGGAATGGTCAATAGTACGGGAGCTGATTTGACTACGAGACGCAAGCGATGAAACGTCATTGCTTCGGTGGAGTCTAGATAAGTGTTCGTGCGGGCCGGGCGGGCGGCGCTCATTTACTCTCCGACTTATTTATAGTTATCTGTGCTCATTTACCGATCGGCCACCGCGCGGACAATAAGTCTAGGAACTTCTTTACGGCTCGTTGTTCTATTTTAAGTTACCTACATGATAATGAAGATTATTTGTTTATACCTACTTGGTTTTGTGCACCGAAAGTACTCATTATCTGACATGTATATGTATTTAGAAATATTTAAGTATGTTGAACAGCAGAAGGGTTCCATTAATTTATTTATTGATGGAAAATTCCTTCTTATCGTCAGCTTTTTAGGGACGCAGGAGCCTGGAGTGTGTGGTATTTCCTCTAAAAAAATCCTCTCTCTGGGAAGACCCAGACCAAATACAGATAAAAAACCTGTATTGTATGGTATGTATATGGTTATTATTTATGAGCCTGCTAAAGCGACGGCTAACCTTTAGAATCTATACAATCGATTTGAGAGTTGACAATTTTATGTTTGATAGTTCTTGCTTTTGTTAGTCTACTCCTAAAATTTCAACTTGCGGAAAGTCGTAGTTTTTGAGATATAAATTTTTGAAATTATAAATAAAATACGTGAAAATAATTTTGACATCTTCTCTGCGTTTTGTTATTCCTTACGTTATTCGTTTTAAACTTTTTTCGAACTCTCAAAATAGTTTTTGTGTAATTTTTTGCTAAATTAATTTAGTTTTTATTGTAATACACACCGTAATATACGAAAAAATACTTTTCGAGTATTTTTTTATATATTACGTTTTGATATTCACTTTTAATAAAGGACATATTTTCTTAAAAAAGGAGAACCAAAACGCAACACTAATGACGCGACGCCATTTCAATTATAGAACTACAACAACTTAGCAACACCCTAATGTTTTTGTTAGTGGCTAACTTTGTAGGTTAGGTTAGAGTTGTGAATTATATATATTATGTGTTATAGGAAATGTATAAGAACAGGATATAATTCTTAGGTAATTAATAGCAATGTATTACTCCGAGTTGGCACAATTGAAGCCAGTTTTTATATACATATTTATATAATAAATAACAGCGATAAAACATGTTTATTAAGTGGAATATACAAACAATTTTTGGCGGGTGAAAATGGTGAGAATCTATTGTATATATTGCGAAATGCGTCCTAACCTATAAAATTTTCAAAAATTCATATAAAAAAAACTATGAGGAATCGCAACCCCCCCTTCAAGGGGGGCTATCTACCACCCCTCCCCCACCCCCTACCCCCACCCCCGCCCCCGAAATCGATTGTATAGATTCTAAAGTCCTTCCAAAGTGACTCTACTCTGCCTAATGGAAAGCATAAGCAGAATCCAGGAGTGGTGGTTACCATACTCATTACGATTGCAGACAATGCAACACTGAAAGCTGATGACCCACACTATGACGGCCTATTAAGATACTTCTGCATCATTGGGCCTCCGGTCTCGCACTCACCGACTAAACACGACACGTTATTTTAGGTTGATCTTCAGTGCGAGAGTAGTACCGCCCCGGTCAAGGCGGCACGTTCGTGCTGAAATCACAGTGGTTCTACTACATAATATAGGATGCAGAAGCATCACTAGCCCACCATGGTGTGGGTAACCATGCTGCATTGTTGCATTGTCTGCTTCCGCAGTATGGTGACCACCACTCTTGGATTCTGCTTATGCTTTCCATCAGGCAGAGTAGTCATTTTGCCGGGGCCAAACATAAAAAAAAACGTTATATAAATATGTTATATGTTTTATTTGGGACCATTTATCATGAGTGAGATATGTGAAGTTTTTGTTGTTATTATAGATTCAGACAGATAAAGTATTCTAGTCACTTGTTTTCCCTGCAACTCTTTTTTTAAATATTTAAACTTATGTATACTTATTGATTTGAAATTTTCAAACATGATTTATGCTACGTAAGCCTGATATCGAAGTAGTCCCTACAGAGCGCAATGTCTGAATAAAACAGTTCGGTCTATGCATAAATGTAACGAAGTATGATCTCATACATTCTCATTATAAACAAAGACCCATAATGGCGTAACATTATGACTAGAAGTCCAAACTGTAATAAAGTAAAAATATATTACAAACTTACTGCGTTCATTATGTATTTCCATAATTTTATGGTAGTGTTTCCTTTTATGAACCAGTAAACCGCTGGAAAAAGAGGGAATTACTAGTGTCTAAATCTAAAACTAAAACGTAGACTAACGATGAGGCACGTGTCACTACAATTATGCTCTGACCACAAGCTACCTCGTAACCCTATTATTGACTCGATCGCTATGTACTAAGTGTTCTATCGTCGTTACGAGGCATGCCTTTTAAGTTTTGTCGTTTGAAGAAAAAAACACAACTAGAACCTTATAATACTTTTTATTGTTTTTCAAAGTATTCACCACGTAACTTACTTACACTTTTCCATTCGCTCAAACCAGTTATTATATCATTTATTCCACTCTAAAGTGGGGGTGTTCAAAATGGCTGACTTGAAAGCGTCGACTACTTCTTCACCGACTGGAACCTTTGACCACGAAGACTTTTCTTAATTTTAGGAAATGTTAAGAAATCTTTAGGGCTTAGGTCAGGATAGTATAGAGGATCTGGGAGGGGTCTGGACGGCGTAATAACAGCAGTTCCCGGACTCCTCCCTCCTCAGGCGCAGAGTGGCACACCGTGTGGTTTTAGTCGGTTCGAGTCCGACACACCGCCCCGCCGCAAGCCCCGGCGCGGGTGACGGTCCGAGGGGATTTCCACACGTAAAAAAAAAAAAAAAAAAAAAAAAAAAAAAGGATAGTATAGAGGATGGTTTGACGTTTGACGAGCGATGTGTGAGCTTGCGTTGTCGTGGTGCAGGATGATGCGTCGCGTTTAGTTAGATTTATGAAATTCGGCGATGACTTGTGGTAAACAAACTGTGGTATACCACTCTGCGTTAACCGTTCTATGATCTTCAAGTGCAATAGTCGCAACATGGCCGGTTTTTCCAACGAACGTGGCCACCATCTTCTTCGAGTGCTTCGAGAACGAACAACTTTAGTCGGCTTTGGCTCGTTTAGAAAGACCCAGATTGTAGATTGTTGTTTGGAATCAGAATCGTAGTCATAGATCCAAGATTCGTCACCACTGATGATGTCGTAGACGTGATTTGACTCTCCTCGGTTGAACCTTTGCAGTGTTTTCTTACACCATCTGACGCGGGCAGCCTTATAATCGTCGGAAAGCAGATGCGGTATCCAACGGCAAACTAGCTTTCTCACACCAAGCGCTTCATATAAGATCTTCTGAATGGTTGTCCCTGAGATACCTAATAGAGCCTCTATCTCTCGATACGTCACATGACGATCTTCGAGAATTAGTTGTCTCACAGCAATGGAGATATCTTCAGTGAAGGCGGATTTTGGGCGTCCTACGCGAGATTTGTCACTAACACTCGTATGTCCACGCTGGAAGTCTAAATACCAGCGTTCGACAGTCCGCAGACATGGGGCTTCATCACTTAACACAGATGTTAGCTCTTCAAAATACTGAAGCCGTGTCAGGCCTCTGCTAAAGTTGTAGAAAATTATTGCACGAACATTTTCCTTAGAAAGATTCATTTTCGTACGTAACCTAACAGATTCCAATCGACGCTGTGACTAAACAAAAGCATTAATCCTAATACTTTCAACTGTTTTGAGATTCAAAATTTAAACACATTGAAATATATAACAGGTACAAATTCAAAATTGCCGGGAAATATGGAAACGACAGAACTTAATAGGCATGCCTAGTACCTAAAACTTTGATAAAGTTTGAAAATTTATAAACCATGGATCGTAGAGTATGGTTATTTTTATTCAGCCAATGGGTACAATACTCTTTAATGCCTTTTATTATACTATACAGGACCCGTTAGATAAAACGTTATTATTTTTAATTATACCCGTACACAAGGAATAAGGTTAACTTAAAATTATTTTCAGTTTGCAGTAGGAGATGCGAACTGAGTTAATTTAACATTCAATAAATTAAGATCAGAACAAAAGGATAGAAAGTGGTAATTAAATTGACGATCGTCTTAAACTAATTAATAAAATTTTGTCAATTCCTTTTTTTAAAACTTAATTTCACAGCTACAATTAGCGGTACAAATAGCCTACCAGTTATGATTTTCTTCGGTTATATGACACTAAAAAGTACTACTAAAATAATGTTAATATAATATTCTTTTATCTATCGCTCCAGGCCTGAATAAATATTATTCAAATATTCAACAAGGTTTTCTTCTGCAAATATTTACAAGCTCGCTTCTTATGCCTCATATTTCGTGTACATCTCACTCTTGAGGAAATATCCCTCCATCTTTTTTTTACCGACTACGGCGAAGCCAAAAAGAAACGTAATAGTCTTACCAGTCTATGATGTTTGTGTGTTCCACCGTAGCGCCCGAACTACTGAACCGATTATTTTGACTGAGGTGTCATTAGATTCGTAATGATGGCTTGAGTGACATAGGTTATTTAAAATTTGAGAAGAGTTGTAACTTAGTAGAGTTATTCTCTAGTTTTCATCTGTAGCAAATGCCAAATAGCTTAGTTGACTTCCTAACTTTATTTTTTTAAAGAAAACTCTTGCCTTAGTAATATACATCCTGTGTCGCAGGGGACTTTACAAACATACATGAAACGGACACAAAGAACACCCAGATTCAGAACAACAATTTTTGGATCACACAAAGTGGAATCGAACCAACGACACTTGGCACAGTATGAAGCGTAAAGGTATATTTATTACTTGCTATGCCCCACGGTGTTGCCCGCGATTGGAATTGTAAAGGTACATGTAACCCTTGTTCTTGAATTACTCTATCTATTAGTGAATACTATATTTGAATCCGTTGAGTAATTTAAAATATCTAAGCGAACAAACGGCAGAAATAACTTCATTACAAGCTTTTTATTAACTTGCCATGTATGTATGTTTAGGTGGAATCTTGCAACTCAATTTTGAAGCAGATATCTTCAACCGATTTTGCTGAAATTTTGCAAGCACATGTATACAGCGTGACAATACAATATTATAATGACATGTAGCTGATCTGATGCTGGATCTGGAAGGTGTCCATAGGAACTCTGTAAAGAAACATCGCAACATCACCGAATTTGGACTCGTTTGATTCGTCTCGAGGCATTCCAGTAAAAGCTTGTATTTATAAAGCTTTTAAATTTAATTTATTTTTACCTGACTACGGCAAAGGAGGGTTATGATTTTATACTATGTTAAGGTTAATCAGATTGATTATACAATCAGCACGACTACACTGATAGCGTAGTGGTGGATAGCGGTTTAAGAGGCCGCAACGCTATTTTCTACTGCTCTGATTGTTGTGGGTTCAAACCCCATGGGACACTACTTTGTGTGATCTACAAGTTGTTCTTCTGACCCAGGTTGTTCTTTATGTCCGTTTCATGTATGTTTGTAAAGTACGCCGTGACACAGGAATTATTCCTAATCCAGGAGTGGTACAAAATAATCACAAATTTTACCAAAAAAAAACCGACTTTAATTTGGACCAAATTTTAATGGGACTACACGGGAAGCACCAGCTTTGAAAAAAAAATAAACCTGAAAATCGGTTCACCCAGTCGAAAGTTACGAGGTAACAAACATAAAAAAAAATACAGTCGAATTGAGAACCTCCTCCTTTTTTTGAAGTCGGTTAAAAAAAACAAAGTTCAAATTCTATATCGTTCTCAACTTTACAGAAATGTAAGTTTACATATTACTTAGCTCAATTTATTAATCGTAGGTACACATTCAAATACGTTTCGTTATATGACTCGAAAGGATTATGTATTTCTAGGATTAGAGTATTTAAGTTATGACTCCAAGAAGTCTCTGAATTACTGAATATATTTTTTAATCGCTAAGGCTTCAGCGAAACTTTAGTAAAGAAAAGTAACGATAAAATAAGAAAGAAAAATAGTAACACTTAAAACATACTTCAAAGCTGTGCAATGAAACGTATTAAATAAAGTACTATCGTAGAAGTCAGGATTATCAAATGTTGAATTCAAGTAATGCGCTTTTTGTAGATGATATTTAAATACAATGTAATAATTAATAAGAGGTAATAAAAACATTCGATATTGTTTTATTTACATGAAAGTGCAGCAAGTAATTGAAGTTACTGTATCAACAAGTGGCTTCTGAATTTCTATGTCAATAAGACAACAACAGCACAATAGATGCAGCCATACGTAAAATTCTTTGAGGATTCATCTTTTATTGTTATGATTCCACAGGCTTTCTGCAATCCTCGAGTAATTCAAACTATTTTTAACCGACTTCAAGAAAGGCTTCACTTTTTTTTTATGTGTGTTCGCGAATACCTTCGTTGTTTATGAACCGATTTTGATGATTATTTTTTAATGAAGAGGAGATATCCCGACGGTGGTACTATGAGAAGGACACTAAGATCTGATGATGTCATCCAAGAGAAATCGAGTCGAACCCTGAAGTCGGTTTTTGTTTTTGTTAAAATTTTACTTGTTATCATTTTTCTTGTGTTGTATTTTCATTAAACTAGAAAAGATAATATAACTGGTACGTCTATAGTAAGTTATTCTACTTCAATATTAAGAAATGTAATTCGTATATTCAAGCCTTAGGTTTCAGCTTATAGAGATAAAGTCATTGTGCTTGTCCAAGCATAAAGACTTTTACAGTCTTGATACTGAGTAAAACATACAACAAAACCTTATGATAAGGAAGTTAATCAATTTAATTGTCTTTTCTACACACAGAGGTCAACTGATAATAAAATAAGGTCCTTATTTGACAACTAAAGTCAGTAGCCAGCTTAAGCTCTCTGATAAAAATAAAACCGAATGAAACCGTTCATTTGCTTCTTACTATTATTGTTTTACACAACAATGAGGTATCGCGTTATGTTTCGATTTTGTTAAGATTTATCTACCTGTGATTATGACTGCTAGTTTGGCATAGTGGCTTAAATGGTCGCCACGCTGCACGGTGGATCCTGTACTAAGGAGAGCTTGGTCAAAAATACTTTTTTTGAAAATTTATGTAGATGATTTTTTCGATTTAACAAATTGAAGGTATATTACATTAAACTATGGTGAACTAAGTAGAATCAGTCGTCTAGTATTATTTATATGACACGACAAACGTTACCAATTTTCGGGTTTCCTTGTTGTTCATTGTTGGAGTTGTTTATTTTAATAAAACAAAAAATATTAAGAAATACATAATATGTATTACCTAGAAACCGAATACAAAGAAAGAAAGTAATTTGATCATTTCTATAAAGTTCATTTAGTTTTCCACTCGATAAATTAAACAATATAATAGATAAATCAATTCTCATCATAATCTTACCATTAAAAATGCTTTATATTAGGTCTTTACCTATGAAATTGCCGTTCTTCAGTACTGGTCATTTCAAATAAAAAAAAGTTTGTAATGGCTCTGTATTCCAAATTCAAATTAATTTTGTTTTAAAACCATGACATTCTATTTACAAACTCAGTCTTTTGTTTTTTGATTAGCGTTGTATTTTCGTTACATTTGAACATTTTTCGTCATAATGGATACTTTAAAAATTCGTGTAATTATGGAATATGAGTTCCGTCGTGGCACCAACGCAACACAAACGGCACGTAACATCAAAAACGTTTACGGAGAGAACTGTACAAACGAACGCACAACCCGTTATTGGTTTTCCCGGTTCCGTTCTGGAAATTTTGACTTGAAAAATGAAGCTCGTGGTCGTCCGGAGACTTTGGTTAACAATAATGAATTAAAGGCGATTGTGGAAGCTGACGAAACTCAATCTACAGCTGAGCTAGCAGCAGCTTTTAATGTAAGCATCAAAACAATATTGATCCATTTGCGACAAATTGGCAAGGTAAAAAAGCTTGATAAATGGGTGCCCCACGACCTTAACGATCGCCAGCGCAACGTACGCGTCGAGACCTGCCTTGCGCTGCTCAATAGGCAAAGAAATGAAGGAATTTTGAAACGAATTGTTACGTGCGACAAAAAATGGATTCTGTTCGACAATCGAAAGCGCTCAGCAAGTTGGTTAGACCCTGGTTCAGCACCAAAGCAATGCCCTAAACCAAAAATTACCCCTAAAAAGGTGTTGGTCACTGTTTGGTGGTCTAGTGCGGGTGTGATTCACCACACCTTTTTATAAAACGGCATGAGCATTAATGCAGATGTGTACTGTGAAGAACTGGAGAGAATGATGAAGAAGCTTGCACATCTGCAACCAGCTTTGGTCAATCGGTCGTCCCCACTGCTCCTTCAAGACAACGCGCGATCCCATACTGCGCAACAGACAGTCTCCAAGCTGCAAGAGCTGGGGTTGGAAGCTCTCCCTCTTCCGCCATACTCACCAGACCTTGCACCTACCGACTATTACTTTTTCCAAAATTTAGACAACTTTTTAGTGGGTAAAAAATTCAATTCCCGAGAGGCAGTACAAAATGCCTTTGAAGAGTTTGTTGCCTCCCGTCCAGCTGATTTTTACAAGAAGCCCTTCTTATAAAAATCAGCTGGACGGGAGACAACAAACTCTAAACTCTATCAATAAACTGCCAATGCGTTGGCAAAGATGCGTCGATTGCATGGGTGATTACTTCGAATAACAGAAATAAAAAAGTTTGAAAAAATAAGTACTTTCACTTATTGCATACAAAACGGCAATTTCATAGGTAAAGACCTATTATTTTAAAAATTTCTTATTTTCTCTGCGTGATGAAAAAGCGTTTTAAACTGTTAAGCGAAGCTTAGGTACTGAATGCTCACTGGAATACAAACAGTGGATATATTTGAATACCGAGTCACGTAGTGCTACTCACATACGCTACCAATCTGGCCGTTAGCTTTCACAAATATAATGCGTACAAACGGTACTCGAGCTCATTCCGCACATAAAATAGTGAGGAAATTTAAATATAGACGAGTTACGGAACTCAACTTAAATAATTTACTGGTTGTGTTTTATATGACCTTACATACATATATGCATTAAATATTCCGAGAATCGTTCTAATTCGTTGTATACTAGAACTTCGTTCCAAAACATGAATGCTTTAAATTATTTGAATTATTAATGGTATGTCAACCTTCGAAATAGGAGAACATTTTAAATAGGTTAAATATTAACAAATAACGGCCGGAGCTTCTAACACACGGATTTGTGTAAATATTTGGTAGTTTTTTAAGTAAATAAATAAAAAAAATAAAAATTTAAGTCTGTTTATAACTTAAAATTAACAGTTTTCACTAAATGCACATGGAAGTACATATATGTGGTACCTACATCCAAAAACTGTCTGTTTGTTCTGGCTAATTTCTTTAACGCTAAACCGATTTTGACTAAACTTTCATAGGCAGATAGCTGTTGACATAAGGAGTAACTTTGGCAACTTTTATAGACTTGCTTCTCTTTAAGGCAATTAGTGTAGATGCACGTCTTATTGCGACTGGGTGTTCCATAGTCGAGCTGCTTGGCCAGAAAAAGAGTTGTCGAAAAATTTGGTAGATTGTAAATGTATTTTTAGTTTCAAGTTCTCAGACGTTCTCAGTAATTTGGGATGTGTTTCGTGTAACTCGCGTCTCCACCGAAATTTGACAACACAAAAAAGGTTGACAACACAAGAGTTGCTAACTTTTGTTCGGTGGAGACTCGGCTTTACAGAAACTTTTGTCACCAACACGTGTTGACAACACAAAAATTGTCAACTTTTGTTCGGTGGAGACCCGGCTTAAGAAAGCGAACCGTAAGTTTAATTCTTGAAGAAGGGCATAGGCTACTCTTTACAGTGATAATCGACATATACTCGGGCGGAGTCGCAGGCAAAAGCTAGTTATTTATAAAAGACATTCAAGTTCATAAATATAAATAACTAAGTAACGAATAAACAATTTCATTGGATTATTTACATTTCATTAAAGACCTTTGCCTTCTAGTTAATGTCCATATTCAGTGTTTACTAAAGCGCTTGCTAATACTAGCAGCTTATAGGAGCAATTTAATTTACGTTATTATTTAGATCTAGTACTCGCATTTTAAAGAACCATAATCTTATCGCGAACAATTAAAGATAAACTTTTCAGCTAGAACTTCCAAAAGTTTACAATATCCAAATATAATTTAATGTTATCTCGAATTCAGCTTCATAAAGTTAACACTCAGTTAAATTTAGATTTTAAAACTTTTTAAAGTTAAATACATATAAATTTTATCATAATTTCAAACTTAATCTTATAAAAGCAATTTATGTGTTTTAATTATGTGTGTTTCCCATTGCTGTCACACATTAAACACGGTGCCTCGTCAAATAAAATTAAAAAGTAGTCATATTAAAATTAATTAAACTCAGTCTAAAATGAACTTATCGCTTGATTAAGTATCTCCAGTAACCTATTTAGTAGATTACCAGATACTAGTACGAATTAACTGTTAAATGGAATGTTAACTGAAAACGTTTTTTCAAATCTCAAAACCACTAGTTTCTAGAGTATATCTAAGTACCTGGATGAACGAGATTTAAATGATATTTTTTTGGCAAATTTTCTAAAAATAAATACTAACTAGATCGATTTATCGCCCTCGAAACCCCCTGCATAATTTCATGAAAATCCTTGGAGCCGTTTCCGGGATTCAGAATATACAGGTGAATTTTTAGACGGGACAGTAAGGGCAGGTACCTTAACCTTTATAGTTACAGGAATACGCTTTTAGGAGACTATCTATATATTTTTAAGATATTCTGAACTGCATTTACAGATTTTGTAAAAAAATGTACAGTCAACAAGAAAATAGTCATTTTAAACAAAAACTTTTTTTGATGTCAATCGATCCTGTTTCTTATAAGGATTGAAAGTCTCTACTGGACCGACTGAGGTTTGAGTACTAGAAATGTCAGAAATCGCAAAAACTTTGGCTGTTCTTATAAGCAAAAGCGCGTACCTAAGTAGACAATCATCATAGTTGCATCGTTAATCTTATACAAAATTAGAACCAAATCAAATAATAATAAAATAAATCATTTTAATATGTATTTTAGACACAGACAAACATAACTTACATTTAGATGATCTACTAAATAAATTGCTCAAAATGTCCGCCGTTTTCACGAAACATAAGTTCACTCGTTTTTGTACTGAGTTAGTAGCAGCCGATAATTTTCTTGGATGGATATCATTTAAAATCCTTGTTAATGCATCTTTCAGCTCCTGAATACTGTTGTATTTCTTTTTTTATACTTCGTTTCTTAGGTAGCCCCACAGAAAAAAATCGAGAGGCGTTAGATCGGGGCTGCGAGGTGGCCACTTAATTTGACCATGTGTACCTATCCACTGTGACCCGAACTGCCTATTCAAACTGGAACGCGTAAGGCGGCTGTTGTGTGGCGGAGCGCCATCTTGCTGAAAATAAACTTTTCGCAATTCTGACAAGAGCCATTCATCCAACTGGTTCTGGAGATTCTCTAAAATGACTTCGTTATACACGGCAGAATTAAGAGTACCTTCATAAAATTCCACCATTACCAGTCGGTTTGACATCACACCACACCAACAGTTAAAAGAAAATCGAAATGTAAAAAATGAAAATGAATGAAATGTAAGTGTGGATTATGGCGGATCTACCCATAATAAAGAGTTAGGCTAATTTAGAGGTTAGGCTAATTTAGAGGTTTGACTCTTTTTCCGTAATGTATGGGAAAAGTGTTTTGCGATTTCTGACATTTCTAGTACTCAAACCTCAGTCGGTCCAGTAGAGACTTTTGATCCTTATTAGAAATAGGATCGACTGCCATCAAAAAAAGTTTTTGTTTAAAATGACCATTTTCTTGCTGACTGTACATTTTTTCCAAAATCTGTAAATGCAGTTCAGAATATCTTAAAAAAATATGGATAGTCTCCTAAAAGCGTTTTCCTGTAACTATAACGGTTAAGGTACCTGCCCTTACTGTCCCGTCTCAAAAATTCAATGTATATACATACATTACATTCATACTCGTAGTCTTATTTGCCACGAAGAATATCAAATTGCTTGCTACGAATAATAAAGACGTCGTAGCAGTTCGTACACTTCTACGCGGAGCTACGACATACACACTGTGTTCTAGCAACGCTAGCAGCTGGTGAACCTGAGTTGTGTTTTTATGGGTGTTTGTGTGGGTGGAAGAGTGATTATTAACTTTTAGATATTGGGTATATCTAGTTGACTTTAATTAGGCTTATTATGTGTGTTCCCCTTATTATTAAAACCCAAGTTTTGTCAGCAATTTCTTTTTTTTTTTATGTTTGGCCCAGCCAATATGACATTACTCTGCCTGATGGAAAGCATAAGCAGAATCCAAGAGGTGTGGTCACCATACTGCGAATGTAGACAATGCAACAATGCAGCACAGTGACCCACACGATGGTGGGCTAGTGATGCTTGTGCATCATTGGGCCTCCGGTCTCGCACTCACCAAAGAAACACGACAGCGCGATCACTGTCATCTTACGTTGATTTTCTGTGCGAGGGTAGTACCGCCCCGGTCGAGCCGGCCCGTTCGTGCTGAAATCAGCGTGGCTCTACTACCTTGGAAAATGAGAATTATTAGCACTAGCAGTAATAGTAGTAGTAGTAATAGTAGTAGAATTATTAGCAATAGTAGTTAATATTTATAGAAATATATAAGCATATATTTCTATAAATATTAAATACTACAGATACCTAGACATCGAATAAATGAGCTTAGTAACTGATAATTAGTAGTACTGATAATAGAAGAACTTTATAATCCTACGTTATTATCGTACATTGACGACCTTTATCTGAACTGATTCAGGATCAGTATTGATTACACTTAAAAGACAGTCATAACCAATATAAGTTTAACTATATCAGCTTTTCGGACATTCTCAATTATTATCATAACTACAGTAGTACAACAGATTTTAACTAACCTCGAATGTTCCTTTTTATATATTAAACCTTCATGACTATTGTACAAAAAATCTCTGCTATAAACTTTAACACATACAAAATGTACATGAAAAATTAGGATTTTGTTACTTTCGCACCTTACTATGTTACACCTGCGTCCTAGCCGGAACATAATAAAATCTGTGACGTTTGGTGAATATCAATTTTATACGAGAACGGCGGAAATAAGGTATGAATATCGCCTTAGTAAAAGAGTGAGAAAAATCTAAGATATTTGTTTTTAAACTTTCACGACTATACATATTATTCGACTGTAAATCGGGGCTTAATCGCGATAATATTAACAAAGTACAATACCTTTTTTGGTTACCCGACGTTTCGATCGAATTGCACCGATCGTGGTCACGGGTAGACAAAAAAGTAGACTTTTTTTGGGTAACCAAAAAAGGTATTGTACCTTGTTAATATTATCGCGATTAAGTCCCGATTTGCAGTCGAATAAAAATCTAAGATAATCATAATCATTTTAGAATAATAACAGCTCTTTGTCATGGGTGAACAAACTCGTATTTTAACTTTAAAAAAGAAACAACCGAGAATTATTTACTACAACCTAAAACATATGCATTGATCATCAAATATTTTAACGCACCATATTATTACAAAAAAAAATTAACAAAATAAAAACTGACTTCAAGGTTCGACTCGATTTCTCTTGGATGCCAACATCAGATCTTAGTGTCCTTATCATGGTACCACCGTTGGGATATCTCCTTTCCATTAAAAAAAGAATCATCAAAATCGGTTCATAAACGACGAAGTTATCTCCCAACACACATTTAAAAAAAACGGTCGAATTGAGAAACCTCCTCCTTTTTTTGAAGTCGGTTAAAAATGACACATCATTTATCATCGGCGGTAAAACCAAGGATAGGAAATAGAAGGATAATGTTTGTGACAGTATATGTATTCCACCGTAGCACCTATAAGGTACAGAATTGATTTTAATAAATGAGGTGTCAATAGATTTGTAATAATAGCCCGGCTGATATAGGCTATATTAATTTTATCAAAAAAAAATTACTTAGTCGGGTGGTTTTTAAACTTTTTCTTGTGTTATATATGTTACCGTCAGATTCTCAAAATCGTAAGATTGTAATCTATCTCGCTAGATTGCAAACAAACGAAAGTTTGTGAAATGGTATCGACAATATCGACGAATCGCAAGTCGCTCGCTGATTCGTTCAACAACATAGGTCCCGGGTGGCGGTGTTAATTCGTATTTGTTCCCGAATGTAAAGTATTTTTGTGATATTAAATTGATTTTATGTTGAAAATACCTCACAGCTTTAGAATTAGTAATATTAAATTATTGTGACATTAAAATTAATTATAATCTAACGGTTTTTACAATCTTACGGAGACATATACATATTTGAGTACTTTAAATAAAATTAGGTGGGTAATTGCAAATAGTCACATACATTTCTTGGTTATATGTGCGAACACATTTTTTTTATGGAATAGAGGGCAAACGAGCAGACGTATCGCCTGATGGTAAGCGATTACCGCCGCCCATGGACACCCGCAACACCAGAGGCGTCACAAGTGCGTTGCCGGCCTTTTAAGAAGGAGTTCGCTCTTTTCTTGAAGGTTTATAGGTCGTATTGGTCCGAGAATACCGCAGGCGACAGTTCATTACACAATTTTGTTGTGCGAGGTGGTGAACATTTCTTCATTTTTAGAAATCTTCACCAACAATTACGTAAATAAGTATTATTACCTTTCTTCTTACTTTTTAAAAGTTTAAAGAAAACTTGACTTACGTACATTCCTTGCAAACAATGATTGCATATTATCTGTTTCAAACAAACAGCACCTATCGATGTAGGAATTTACTGCAAGAAATCCGTACTCGTATTATATTCCTATATCGATACTATTTAATACCTCTTACTTGTATTGATGCTTATTGTAAATTCCAGTATTTATCATAAATAGTTCTATAAAGTAGGATTAATCCCCAGATATGTACTCACTTTTATCTGCTTTACAGTACAAAGTTATACACTTTTAAAGATTAATGTTTATTTCTGTGACTTCACAATCTAGATACAATAAATTTTATCGAATGAGAGTGTTACGGCACGCCATTTCTATTCCCTGGTGTAACGACCCAAATAATTCGTACCATTTTTGACAATACGCGCAATCTCAGATATCTCCTCTATATACAAAACTTAAGTAAGACTAAAGTATCTAATCAGGAAAAGGGCTTCCTATTCATTCACTTTCTTATCTTATAAAGACATGCCAAAGTTAGTGTATACAGTTTGTTAGGGCCTAAAACACCAAATGCATTTATGGCGTACTCATCAACACCTCAAAATGCGTATTTGGTCAGAAAGTTGTAAAATTTTTGGGCTATGAAGTGTCTGCTGCGGGTTCGAAGCCTTTGGATGAGAAAGTCCAAGCTGTAAGAGGGTTCCCAGTCCCTAAGACTGTAAAAGAACTGCGTCGTTTCCTCGGGATGCTAAATTTCTATCGCAGGTTCATCCCCAATGCTGCCAAACTCCAGGCACCTCTCAACTCAGTGCTACAAGGACCCAAGATTAAAGGTTCACACCCAGTGGACATGACTTCAGAGCTGCTACAAGCATTCGAAGACTGCAAGACTTCGCTATCCGAAGCTACACTTCTTGCCCACCCAGATTACTTGGCAGAACTAGGAATAGTAACCGACGCTTCGGACACTGCGATCGGAGCAGTATTACAGCAACGCAAAAACAACGTTTGGCAACCTCTAGCATTCTACTCCCACAAGCTGTCGCAAACTCAGAAAAAATATAGTCCATACGACAGATAGCTGCTGGCTGTCTATGAAGCCATAAAGTACTGCCGGCACATGGTGGAAACTGCGACCTTTACCGTCTATACAGATCACAAGCCGCTGACTTTTGCCTTCACTACTAGCAAACAGCATTGCTCACCGAGGCAGTTCCGATATTTAGATTTTATATCACAGTTCACGACGGACATACAATACATACCCGGGCCAAAAATGTGGTTGCGGACGCTCTCTCACGTGTGGACGAAATCGCGGTAGCACTCGATTACGATGAGCTTGCAAAATCTCAGGACGACGATCCAGAGCTGCAAGATCTTTTTCTCCATGGTTCCGCCCTGCAACTCAAAAAGATGTCGACGGTACACAGCAATCTTCTAATCTACTGTGACACTTCTGTCCATCCACCGCGGCCATACATCACACCGAACTTCAGACGCCAAGCCTTCGGCATAGTTCACAACTGGAATAACCCTGGAAGTTCGGCTACAGCTCGGCTGGTCGCACAAAAATTTGTATGGCCAGGGATACGTAGGGACTGTAGAGAGTGGTCTCGGCAATGCCTAAAATGCCAAAGAAGCAAAGTCACCCGACACACTCACGCACCCCTTTCCTCATTCCTAGCGCCTTCTGCGAGGTTTTCCCATATTCACATCGACCTCGTGGGACCCTTGCCACTATCCTGCGGTCACAGATATTGCCTCACTATCATTGACAGATTCACCAGATGGCCTGAGGCAATTCCACTGCAAGACATCACTGCAGAGACCTGCGCAGCCGCTCTCGTGTCTGGCTGGATAGCCCGATTCGGTTGTCCCCCACGAGTGACTACCGACCGTGGCCGCCAATTTGAGTGCCACCTGTTCAAGGCACTCACTACCATGATTGGCGCACAACATCTACGCACTACAGCATATCACCCAGCTGCTAACGGTATGGTGGAGCGCCTGCATCGGCAGCTAAAGGCAGTCATAATAGATAGATAGATAGAAAACTCTTTATTTGTACACCGTTTTACATATTTACAAGAGAGTACATAAGATGACCAATATTTAATGTAATGTACAAAGGGCGGCCTTATTGCCAAAAGCAATCTCTTCCAGGCAACCTTAGGATGGATCAAAATGTATCGGAGAGACAGTAGCAGTTGACGGTGCAATTAATTTTAAGAATTATTTAAGTTGTTATGAATATAATCAGACATAAATCAGAAATAAACACACATACATACATACACATACAACATATATATATACAATAATAACTACACACATATATACATACACATATGTAATATACACTAATTACCACAGTCATTTAATTATATCATATTATTATATGAAAATGAAAAACCTTTACGTCACACCCTCATTCGCGACTGAATAAGTTTTGACGTGACTGAACCAGTTACGACCTATAAAATTCTTGAACCATTGTCTTAAAACTATTTACTGATTTCGCTTTCTTGATATTTATCGGCAACGCATTCCACAAGCGTACAGCTTCAACCGTAAATGACTGGCCATAGAATCTTGTGGAATGCAGAGGATTCTCCAGTCTCAAATTCTCAGATGACCTTAGGCATTTGTCATGTGTGTCATTAAGGAACTTGAATCGTTCTTTGAGGTAGCGGGGGGCTTTGGGATTAAACAAGATGTTATAAAGGAAAACAAGGATATGAGTATTCCGGCGAGAATTCAGAGACGTGATCATATTTTCGTAGTCCAAATACAAATCGTATACAAAGATTTTGAAGTCGCTCAAGCCTATCAAGTTGTGCTTCGGTGTAATTCAGATAGCTGACATCGGCATAATCGAGAATTGGGAGGAGAAGAGCTTGTGCAAGTGCAGCCCTAGTTGCGATCGGTAAAAAGTTACGCAGTCTGCGCAAAGACCCGGCTGAAGCAAATATCTTTCGACTGATTTCCTGTATGTGTGTACCCCAAGATAAAGTATTATCCATGTAGATCCCTAAATTTTTGACAGTAGTACTGATTTCAAGGGCGGTCCCGTTAAATTGTATTTGGGGCAGTTGTGTCCAGTTAACTCTTGAGACCATCCCAGGACTGCCAATTACACATACCTGCGTCTTCACAGGATTAACTTTAAGTCCATAGTTATGACTCCATTCTCCGATGCGCAATTGATCGTGTTGAATGCTTCCGGTAACAAGTTAATCGGAGCTTGTGCTTATATTTGTAAATCATCTGCATAAAGATGGTAGGACGAACTTAATTGGTTTGAGATTGAGTTTATAAAAACAGCGAAGAGTAAAGGAGATAGAACGCCACCTTGTGGTACACCAGCAGTAATACTGCACCAGGAGGACATCGAGTCTTCAATGCGAATACGTTGCCGGCGACCAGACAGGTAACTATGAAACCAATCAATTGTCCTTGGAGATATGTTAAGAGACCGTAGTATAGCAAGCAGGATGTGAAAATCGACGGTATTGAAGGCGTTGCTAAAATCAAGTAAGGTGAGTACCGTCATCATTCCACTGTCCATGCCCAGTCTGATGTTGTCAGTAATGTGTATCAGCGCAGAAGTCGTGCTGTGACCAGGGCGGAAACCGGATTGGAAGGGATTCAGTAAAGAATTTTTGGAGAGGAAATAGCTCAGTTGGGAGTGGATGAGGCGTTCCAGCACTTTAGATAGGAAAGGTAAAATGGATATGGGCGGATAGTCAGAAAATGAAGCGGGTTTACCTTTTTTAGGTAGAGGGATTATTTGAGCATCTTCCCATGCAGATGGAAAACACCACTTGACACGGAATGATTCAGGATATTGCACAGGATGGGAAGTACTTCATCAAGGATAGGTAGAATCATGTTGCGGCTGATACAATCACTTCCTACAGCATTCGATGAAATCGCTAGAATGGTCTTCCTAACATCACAAGCAAGCAATTGATTAAAGACGAAAGGTGAGTAGTTGGGAGCTGAGATAGACGAAATATATTTAAGAGTTTTAGCTTTAGTATTGACTTCAATGTCAGACGAGGTGGAAAAATGTTTATTAAGTGAATCAATATTTAAATTTTTAGGGATAGAGTCTTGGCGAGATTTCCCGACTCCCAACGCTAAATAGAACTAGTTTTGTGTGTTGTAATTGTTGTGTGTGTGTGTGTGCTTTCTACATCTTATATTTAACTATAATTCTGTACTTACCTAACTACATTAAACTATTAATAACCAAAACAATAGACTTCACTTGTGTCTGTGTCGTGTTCTGTTTACCTACCTCTTCATATTCATTGCTTACCTGCACGGAGTGCCTACTTGTCGATAACATCAGGTACCTTCTTTATATAACGCACTTCCCACACATTAACGAAAATATGGTAAAATATTGTTCAAACTTTTGCCGTCTACTAAAAATCAGGCATAAAATTTATGATCGAATACCGCAATGGCTTGTGTTACGTACTGCTAGACGAAATGTCGCAGCTTCGATTCCCATTCAAGTCAATGGTTTGTTATAAACCTACTATGTATATTTTACATATTTACCAAAAAGGGAGTTTCTACAAAATAAAAAAAAAACTGGTATCCGTAGCACAAGCTCTGCTTTTGGGACTAAATTGCGTTACATCGTATTGTAGAATATTATTACTATTATTTGAAACCTTTAGATAATGCGCATGAAAACACAACTTGTAATAGGTAAGTTATGAAAACTGAACCTGATGGTTTATGCTCTCGACATTCCCCATACTAGATGTGCAGTCATCGACGTGGTTACTTTCATTTAGCTCGGTGAGCTCGATGGAAAATTCAGTGTGACGTCTTTCAAATAGTTATGTTTAGCTGTCTGTCATCTCTTCACGCTTTAACCGTTGAGCCGATTTAAGATATGACATAGTTTGAGTCCCGAGAAAAGACATTGGATAGATATACATTTATAATGGGTCCTACCTACTAGGCCCTGCCGCGTAAACTAGCCACCGGCGTGACCGCCCGGGTTGCATAACGGAAATAATGTTCAGCGGCAAGTGCCGGTGGCCTGATTATGCCGGCGGCATACCCGCACGACAAAAACCCACTAGCTATGTTATATACATATATGTGTTAAATAAATAGACACAAATATAGATTAATGAATATTGCAAAATATACACATATAATCTTTGCAATATTCAATTATCTTCTAGCATACTAGATACTGATGGATGTCCTTTACACCAAAACATCTTATTAATTAAACAATAATAATACAATATGTATTCAATACAGAATAATATCGAGTAACTTTATAATGGACTAGCTTTTGCACGCAGCTTCGCTCACGCAGACTTTTATCCCCTGATTTTCCCCCTTAGTTAAGTAAAATCCGTTCTTAGCGGATGTCTACACCCTATAAGGAACCTACCTGCCAAATTTCAAGTTTGAAGGTGTTATAGTGTCTGAAATTTCGTGATTAATAAGTGAGTGGTATTTCGCATTTATATATATAGATATACATATAACTTTTTATTTTCAGATTTCGGTACATACCGATTCTGTATAAGTATATTACACGGTAGACTGCACGGTTGGTCTAGTGGTTTAAGCTGTCGCCATGCCGCTTTCTATTGCGCCAAGTGTGGTGGGTTCAAATCCCACATGGGACAACACTTTTTGTGGGCCACAAATTGTTGTTCTTAGCCTTGGTGTTATTTGTTTGCCGTTTAATATATGTTTGTACAGGATTTATTCCTAATGCGGCATTTGTCTTTAAAAAAATAAGATACTGGTAATGTTCCTCAAAAATATGTAAATAGCCCGTATTTTCTCCTTTTATCATAAAAAAACCATATAGCTTCAATTTGCCACTAAATAAATCTCCTACGGGATAGGAAACATTCTCCAAAAGTTGTACGAGTATTCAAAAATAATGTTTTGCCACGTTCAATCATTCGAACAGTCGCAGCGTATCGAGTGTTGGGAAACCGGTGATCGATGCTAATCTGCCATAAGTGGAGCGTGTAATAACCTTGATCGTCGAGAAAACTCACTCAAGATTTTCAAATACAACGTGGTACAAAAAACTCCTTTTTTATAGAAATAGTGTTTCTGAGGCTTACATTTTAGAGAAAGTACAGCAGTACACGGCGAAAAGTTGATACTATACACCTTTTAATTTAAATAAGGTAGGAATTACTATTGCTACTATCAAAATGTTAGACATCTTCATTTTCTTCTATGGTAAATTAAACTAAAATAATATTGTTTTTACTACCTCACTGGCGCAGTGGTAGCTTATGCGATTGCTGTGTTTGAAGTATCGGGTTCAATTCCCATATGTAAGTATTTACAAAAAAAGTACATATGTATTTACATCAGTTGTCTAGTCTCCATAACACAAGGTCTGTTTTGCTTAGGACTAGACGGAGTCGTGGGTAATGTTTATTCATTTAAATATCAAATGATTAACATTTGATATGTTGTAAGTCAAACGACAGGAATGTCTATATATTTTGTGAGTGCAAAAATACTTATGGTAGTAAATACAGTTAGATGAAAACATACAATAAATTCTCGAAAATCAAATAAAATAATCTATAATAAAAGTACAGTAAAATAAAAAGTTTACGCTTATTGATTTTCTACTATCCCGTGTGGACTTTAATTAGTGATAGTTTGTTATTTCTGCTTTATCTTAGCCACATTTATATAATCAAGATTCAAAATGGTTGCCAAAATACGTATTATCTAAAGCAATTACTGAGAGACTGATGCGCATTGCGGATTAGGTAAACGTTTCGACCTCTGTTAAAATAAATATAAACTTTGCAAGTAGGAAAAACCATGATATAAAAATACAGGTATGGCATTCCGAGATACATAGACTATCGCTGGTTCAGTGTTACCAGTAGTGTGAAATAATAAGTCCCCAACCACCATTATTCCCTTTGTGAATTCGATAGAACAATAAAGCTTTACGTTATCATATATTTAAATTCAAATATTTTGTATGATTATGTACACAAAACATTTTTTAAATAGAATGGTGACTGAAAATGTTTCCATCATTGCATGTTATGTTGCTTTAAAGTGGTAACTGGATAGTGACGTCACCCTGGGTAGCTTTCAGAATGTCATACCTGTATTGTTATACCATGGGGAAAAACGACAATACACAACGCTAATCAAAACATAATTATTATTATAAAATGGGTAGTTTTTAATTCAACTTTTTTGTCTCTGCTACTTATTATTTTGCCTTTTGTGTAATTATGTATTGTTAATCTTATTAGCTTTCATACTAAACTCAGTGATACCAATATTCTTTAATGTTAAACCTTTAAGTTAAACCTTTAAGTTAAAACGTAAAGTATAAGACTCTAATCTGTATTAATAATTCAAAGAAAATTGCCAACCAACAAACTATTGGAATCCTGTTAAAATAACCCGTTCCAATTGAAGAACAGTAGATTAAACGCCACAAATGGAGCTGGATTGCGCATATACTTGTTGAGACGTGAAACGAAAGTAAGCATCTCAAGCTTTGCCCCATTCAGGAGATGTAGGTCACTAAATAAAGGAAAAAGAAAATGTATAAAGTGTTTTGTTTCACAATTTTATAGAAAATTAGTTTTAATTAAGGTAAAAATAGTTTTAGAACCTTCAATACCGTTTTTCAGGTCAACAACTTCACATTATTGCATTAAGTTATTCACCTGAAGGAGGGTATTTACTATTAATAGTTAATCATTAATTCCTTTCAATGGGTAAACGACACACCGTTATACAGGTATTTCAAATAAATTGATTCGGCAGACTCAACGTGAAACACCTGCGCTACAGAAATATTTTTGTCCAATAGAAGAGCCCAAAAAATGAGTATAGATTTATCACGAATAAAGGTTTGGAAAACAATATACAGAACATCAAATGCTGTGACACGCTTTCGTTATAAAACATTTGAAAGTCAACTGCATATGCCTTTATATTTTAAATATTCTTCGGTTTCCCTTAAGCATAAATTTTAGTATTCAAAATTGTGCGGTTAAACGTGTAGAAACAAGCAGAATGTATAAAAATCGTTTATTCCTATTTTGTTGAAGGCTTCTACTATCAACCTTTTAATTTCAAATTCAAAATCATTTATTCAATTAAGACACTAGTGACATTTATGAACGTTAAATTGAAGCTACAGTTAAAAATCATAAATCGACACAAACTCTTCAACACATTTTTTTATTTAAGTTAAAAAACATTTAAGTTTTCTAGTTAGTTATGTATACATATTCTTAGACTTATAAATCTCAGTTCATGATTAGGACGGCCGTTTACGGATGAGACTCCAGACAATTCAAGGAAATTTAATACCTGCTATGAGACTACAATTACTTTATTCTACGAGTAAAAGTACAGCAAATTGCTTTTATTTTTATTTATCACAATGTAGAACCATCTAACTTTAAGAATAATGAACATAATAAGTTAATGCCAATTACTCAGTACAAATTTTTACTCTAATTCGATTCACCCGATGGTTAAGTACTTTCTAACAAAAGAAGTCTTAAATAAATAGTTAAATATGAATAATGCTGTATTTCAGCTATACAGTAATTAGGTCGTAATGAGGGCTTCTACTCGAAATGGAGTTTTAGTTAGCACCGCTTAGTTAATGTCTTAGTGTAAAGTACTGTACATAAGCATATCTCCCTTCTTCAATACAAGTAGAAAGAGAACCCTTCATGAAATCCTATGTTAAAGCCTCTTGGGAAATCTGTGTCGGGAAGGAACTCCCACGATTTTATTCTCTATTGTATATCAAGGAATCTTTATTTTATTTACTTTATTTCTACCGAATTTCCTTAAATCACATTTATACTTAGTATACTATCAAAATCAATCAATGAAATGAATTTTCCGAAGTGATTAAATACGAAGATTCTTTTTTTCGATAACTCTCGAGTTTGGCCTCTTACGAGAAGTGATATCAATTATTGTATAATTTTATAGGATCAGGAAAATACTTACTGTATATTTACAATAGACTAGCTTTTGCCCGCGGCTCTGTCTGTATCTATTACTGTTAATTTATTCCATGTGGTGACGGATTATCACATATCTGTTACTGTTTATTTTTTAGTCCATGTGGTGACGGATTAAGAACACCGAGTGTCGGGAGCGTCGTAACAGGCGGCTAAGGAGGCAAACTACGCAGGATAACATCACTGTAAATAGAAGGAAAAAGGCAAACGAGCAGACGTATCGCCTGATGGTAAGCGATTACCGCCGCCCGGACACCCGCAACACCACAGGCGTCGCAAGTGCGTTACCGGCGTTTGGGGGATGGGGGGGGAGATAGGGGTTGGGGTATGGGCCTCCGGTATCCTCACTCACTCAGTGAAACACAGCGCAAGCACTATTTCACACCGGTTTTCTGTGAGGCCGTGGTATCACTCCGGTCGAGCCGGCCCATTCATGACGAAACGTGGCTCTCCCACGGTCATAAAAAGTTAAAAGACTAAGCTTTTTTTAATTTAAATTTACGTATCCTAGAACTATTATAGTGCACATATTTTCACGAGTCTTAAATCCATTCTGCTTTGGATTTTAACGCCTAAAAAAACAACTGAAAGAAGAACTTATTTAGAAAATGAACATCTCACAGATTAAACTGTAAGTATACTGACATTTTTTGATTATAGTTTTTATAGTCAGTATGAAGTTTTTCTAAAAAGATGAGGCCATTTTGAAATTGTTAGCATTGAAAACATTTCAGCGTATTCTTAATGGAAACTATTTCAACACATAAATGAAATTTGAAAATTAAAACTTAAATAGGAATTCATATACATTAATTTTGTAAAGTTTATTGAATAGTTTAAAATTTCAATTTTAGAGAATAATTAATTGAAGCTTAAATATAAGAAATAGAAATTTAAATAATAATTTTCTAATCTGGCACCACGCGGACCGAAATTACTCATTTTGCTTACTCCAAATTACACCAAGTAAAGGACAGGAACTCAGTAAATATGACGACATATTGATTTTGTGACGATAATTAATTCAAAACAATAGAAATAAAAAAATACCTCCAGTAAGTTGTAAATATCTACACAAAGAAAAAGGAGCAAAGTTATATAACCTCTGTTAGGTTATATTGTAAATAATTTTCTACTAGCATTTGCCTGCGATTCTGTCCAACTGTGTCGGTTATCTCGGTAAAGATAACCGACACCGTTGGTACACCTTGACACGTGGTAGTATATGTCCTTTCTTAAGGATCAAAGTAATTATTTCCATAAAAAGCTTAGCATTTAATAGTAGCAGACAGACAAAGTTACTTTTTTATTTATTTTGATTATTTATTACAACATTCACACTGGTATTGTTGGAATGAGAAACATTATTGACAATTTGTTATATCATGTTCATAATTTACTATTTCTTGTTTTGTATATCTATTTATTTATTTATTTAATAAGTACATGGAAGTCTAACAGCAATTCACAACATCCTTACATACTTATATGCACACTAATATTATAAATTTGAAACTAGCTCTCTGTCTATAACGCTTTCACGGCTAAACTGCTGAACCGCTTTAGATAAATGATTTGCAATGGAGATCCTATGATTCATGAGGAAGGATATAGACGATAACCAACACACATGTGTGCGCAGCCGCGGACAAAAGCAAGTATAGTCCGAACCCGCATGTAATTTTGATTATTGTTGTGAAATAGGAATATATTAAAACATACAACTGCGTTAACTGACAAATCATACTTGCTTGTGGGTTTACGCCTCAGGTGGGCCTGTGATTTTGTAGTGTCTTGCCGCACGTGCAACGGCGGCGCGATCAATGTGACCGTATCTAAGCGAATGGACTATAACCTTATATTTGTTTACTCCTACTTCTTGTAAGGAGTACTTCTTTCTTCTGAAATCATCGCTCCGTCTTTCCTATTATGAAACTATTTTGTATAAAATCTTCATACTGTATAAATAATTCAAGCAATGTTTAGTTTCTTTACAAAGTGTTATTGCGGTTCTGTAAATAAACGACCAAAGTCGTTCGTTTTTGTCCGAAGTGATAAAAAAGGTCTCCTTTAGATCAACTACTTTATCTCATGAATGTGATTCGAACATGCAATGGTTGGCTTGTGTGATAAACGTTCATTTATATACTTCTGTGTTTTTTAATTTTAATATTTTGGAACAGATTTTTATATATCCTTAGAATTTAAACACAATTGCGAGTTATATAGATACCAGATAACGTCTTGTTCAGACATAGACAGCTAAAGACAAAATCAGCATTTTGGATTTCAACAAAACCGTAGTTTATATTCAAGAACTCTTTTGTAATCTTCTTTTAATCGTTCCTTTTTACACTAACTAAGATTGAATATTTGTTTTTAGTAAAAGTAGTTAGTAAAAATAGTTAGTAAAATGTTGTAAATAGACAAATCAGTCACTAAGATATGAGCTATAGCGTAGTAACTGATTCCGGTCATAACCAAGAGAAAAATATAAAATCTATATATATAAAAGCGAAATACAACTCACTTATTAATCACGAAATCTCAGAAACTACAGAAACACCCACAAACTTGAAATTTGGCAGGTAGGTTCCTTATAGGGTGTAGACATCCGGTAAGAACGGATTTTACTAAACTCTACCCCTAAGGGCGTAAATCAGGGGATGAAAGTCTGCGTGAGCGAAGCTGCGTGCAAAAGCTAGTAATGTATATTAGAATTATATTTTACCATGTTGTGACACAATATGGTAATTTTCTTAACAATTAACTATTTGACAAATAATACCGGTTGCGGTACATAGCGCCGTTCTCGAAGTTGTTCAAAAATATGAAGACCTCGAGAAGACTTTGCAGTTAGGTAGAAACAACTTTGAGGACGAGGTAAATAGAAGAATCCAGGTGGGTTGGGCAGCATTTGGGAAGCTTCGTCGGGTCTTCTCATTGTCGAACCCACAGTACCTAAAGATAAGAGTCTTCAATGAGTGCGTAATGACTGATGCCGTAATGACATTGGCAGCCGAAACGTGGACACTTACGGTACGGCTGGTCCACAAGTTCAAAGTCGCTCAGCGAGCTATGGAGAGGGCTATGTTCGGCGTTTCTATAAGGGATCGTATCAAAAACGATGTCATCCAGCAAAGAACCAGGGTGATCCACATAGCCCACAGGATTCGCAAGCTGAAGTGGCAGTGGGATGGCCATATTTGCCGTAGAACCCATAACCCTTGGAGTATTCGGGTTCTTAAGTGGAGACCGCGTCTTGGTGTAGGACGTCCACAGGCCAGGTGGAATGATAATTTTAGCAAGACGGCTGGCAGGAGCTGGATGCGAGAAGCCAAGGATCGAACTAAGTAGCTTGCAATTGGAGAGGCCTATGTCCAGCTGTGGACTGCGGTAGGCTGATTATGATAATGACGAATAAACAATAATAAAATAAATAACATAAAATACAATTAGTTAGTGCTTGAACGTGTGAGACTTGAATACAAATATATAATTGATCAAGATATTGAGAATGAAATCAATTTAAAAAAAAATACCAAATCCTAAAAATATTTTTCAAGAAAGAACAAAATGGGTTAAATTGAGATAGCATTAAGATATCTTTGAAAAAAAACGACTGTCGGCGATCAGTTGCCTAATGGAGCGAACAGTTCATTCGGTTTTATGCTGACTGTTGCAAAATCTCTTGTATTAGCACTCTTATGTTAGGGATTATTCGACTAATGCTCACCATACTCGTATATAGCTTGGGATTAATCCGCAGAGGGATCATGCAACAGGTTTAAACAAGAGATGCAATCTATCAATCTGGTTTAGTTATATTTCATTGAACAATTCCAATGTGCGGTAACAACGCAGTCACTGAGTTTATTCAATAATTAATTTGATTCCATTTGAAATGCACATAGTAAAGGATCTTTGAAATAATAACTTTGATTTTGCGGTCTACAACAAACTACAATAGTGGTAAGTTATTAATGTAAATATCAGATACTAAAACTACTGTTACAACTATATTTAAATGTTACAGTATGTACATAGGTATGTAGTATACTGTTCATAAGTATTGTAACCTGTGTAACTAAAAATGATTGTCTATATAGTATGTTTCTTGTAGATAATGAGGGAATTTATTGAGCTGATGTAGTTTATTTCTTGGTAGTAAGTTAAGTAAGTATAGTAAATAAAAAATAGACAGTTGATTATTTTGTTTCTTCAAAGAACTTTTTAGCATACTGTTGATTTGTTAGGGGAATTTTAAGAATTGACTAAAGCAACTCGATGCTATAAAATAAAACCACTACTTTTTCTAATTCATTAATTAGAAAAAGTAGTGCGCCATTGCGCATAGAAAAATCAGGCGTTTCGAATGGTATATAAAACTCAGTTTGTAAACTTTTATCGCTAAGTAAGATTTGGCTTTCAAGCCTCCACAAATATTTGCATAATCGTCTTAACTTTAGGTATCTCCTAGACATGCAGTCAAAAAACAACCAAATCAAAACAATAAATTTCAATATACAGTTAAAATAGTAATCGATAGACCTATCTAAATAAATTTAGATATTGTTATTAATAAATGCCACCGGTAGCTCCAGCTATGAAATAATAGCATTCATTAAGGCAGGTAGGTAGCCAGCATAGAATTTTGCATCACATCAAACGCACACGTGTTATCTGCTTACTGAACCGTTCAATGACTGTCGTCTGGCGTTGATATATTTTGTACTACACTGTTAGGTAAGGCCTTGTACAGCTAAGCGATTGAGCCGGGGCTGTTTTAGGCTTGACGGTAAGCCCTTCGTCCAGGGTTTATTCACGTACTGTACCAAAACTAAGTCAGAGACCAGTTTTAAACCAAATTACCTACAGATAAATGCCTAGGAAATATAGGGAATTTGGTTAGTTTTATCATTACAGCTATTGAAGAGTGTCTTTAATTTAATGTAAGTCAGAATAGATAGTTTATCATATATTTCTTAGAAAAGGGTTAACATTTTATATTGTCTGAGAAATAATACATATATATTATCACTAGCAGTGACAGTTTCATATGTATTGTGTTTGCGTAACACGTAACATATTGGGTACGCTCTAGAAATCTTCTTCTGTTATTCATAGCGAGCTAGCTAATTTGTTATATTATTATCATGTTATGCTTCTTATCATATAGTTTACTAGAATTCATAGTAAAATGACTCGATACTATTAGCTTTGAAGTTTAGAACGCAAAACATTTTGCGAGTATTTAAAGTGAGCTTGAACAGAAAGTTTGCACCTAATCCAATACCTTTAAATGCGCAAATCTTGTATATATGTTCGTGCAACGTGATTAACTGGGCATTATTAATAAGGAACGGCCATTATTAATAATGCCCAAGAGCGTCAGGCAAAGATGCTCACGGGCAAAGATTAATTTATCACTTTGACCGGCCTTATTAATAATATCCAACCGCCCTTGGTTCCTGTAAGAAGTCAGTGTTTGAGATAGCTTGAATTTATCACTTGGACCGGGCAATATGAATAATTCCCTACTTGTATGTTATGTTAGGTTTATTTTTTGTTAACTTTTCATGAAAATTATGTAAGTTTAATTTCATTTAATAAATAAAAACACTACAGTTCACCTATTTTATTACTTTGCTCAATATAGGGTTGCATAATGGCCGGGAAAAGTGATTAATCATGCGGTTCTAATCACATTGCCCAATTGAGTGGAGCATTATGAATACAGACCGGCCATTATTAATAGTGCCCGGACTTATCAAATTGCCCGTAACATATATATAGGTATATGTATATAATCTGAATCTCAGAAACGGCTCCAACGCCAAACAAGCCGGTACTTCTAATCAACTTTTAGTTGGTACTGAACTAAATATAGTGAAAGCTGAGATGTGAGATATCCAAAAATTGACTGTAAGCAGATGAGGTTAAAGTATATAATCCAACACCAAATTTTAATAAATTTGAGTTTAGTGATAATAACAACAGAATCACTACCATCATAACATTATAGCATAAAAATATATAAAATGTAGGTAGTTATATTAAGCTATTTTCTCTTTGAATATTATGCTTCTCAAGTTAAGTGAATGTGTTGGGTAAGAGTAGGTTATTTTAATTCAATGCAGAGTTGACCCTGTCGTAGCGGTGCAGACTTAAATTTAAGCGGTATCGAGTTCGGACCTCAGTGTCGGTATCAGTTTTAAAGCCAACGTCCATAGCATGTTGAATACACCGGTTCTCGTCCGATCACCGAAGTTAAGTAACATCGGGCGTGGTTAGTACTTGGATGGGTGACCGCCTGGGAATACCACGTGATGTTGGCTTTTTGAGGATACGGCGCGGCATACGCTGGCAGAGTGTGCTGCTTGGGAGGGGCCGCGCAGTGCCCTCATCTCTGTAGTAGGCAGTGACCTCTCGCTGCCGGCCGTAGTTCGTTATATGGTCGACGACGAGGAGTCCTGGGACGCGGTGGTGTCCTTCTGCGAAACCGTCAATTTGCAGAAGGAGGCTGCGGAAAGGGAAAGGGAGATCCTGACCTCTCTCTCGGCCTGCAGCAGGCGCACCGGGCGTCGGAGGAGGGATACGCTGCTCTCCACCGGCCCCCCTATCTGGGTCCAGGGGCGGCTGACTTGGGGATGTTCGTCGCCTTCCAACCAACTGGACCCGAGGTGGCGGCGCGTAGTGTTCCCTTCTTGAATTCCTCTTTCTGATATGTTAACTTTGTTGGAGACAGAGAGGGCTCCACCGTTTTACTTTTGTAAATTTGTTAGTCTATTTTTTAAGTCGTAGATACTACTTGTAATGACTGACAATCTTGTTGTTGCTTTATGGAGGCAATTTTTTAGCTTCAGAAATTATTTATGTTGAGCATTACATATATAATGGGTTTTGTTATACTATTTCCATTTCTTTATTTTCTCGATGACAGTTCTAATTTGATAGTTGTAGTGTTGTGACCAAATAAGTAATGATATCGATCGCATATATTTATTATGTTTTGAACAAAGACAAATACAACAAAAACATTCAAATATATTTTTGCAAGCTGGGAACACTCAATGACCCACCAATATTTCGTATTTGTTTTAATCTGTCACTTGCAACAAGACGGTCGTGCTTTAAAGTCACTACATTTTTGTTCGCTGAGTTTTTTCACATTATCCATACATATGTTACGTTGTGTATTTTGAGATCCTCCGTGTTGATTGCTGCCCAGCTGTCAAATGTCAAAATACCTAAAGGATCTGTTCTGAAAAGGCAGGCGAGAGAACTGGTGATCAAGGTTCGTAATTACTTTGAAGCAGAGTATCAAAATGGTGGCCCGCTATTACCACTGTCGCAAGTGCGAGAGCGTGTTTAGGCCGCATTAGGAATTAGTGGACCTACAATTTCAAAAATTACTACCGGTGCAAGCGGCACTCAGGAAAATAAGCTTCGTACGCCGAAGTAAAAACGCCAACCACGTCGTGTGACATCGGTTGACAACTTCGACGCTGTCGCTATTCGCCGTCATATATATATATATGACTATTACTTGCGCAATTAAATTCCAACACTTAAAAAACTGTTGTTTCTTTACGTGAATGTGGTTTGTTCCATGGTCAAAAATCGTCATTTAGCTTGGTTTTGAAAGAAATTGGATTTTCTTATAAAAAATCGAACAAACGTAAAATATTGATGGAGCGTCACGACGTTGCTATGGCTCGCTGCGAATTTTTGAGCGAAGCCAAAAAGATATCAGATTGGTCAAATGTTATTTTCACTGACGAGACTTGGTTAAATGCAAACCACACAGTATCTAAGAACTGGACTGACGACACCGCCACTTCCACTAGTTCAGTGCCAATGGGAAAAGGTGAACGCCTTATCATATGCCATGCAGGGTCTACGAAAGGATTCGTGTCAGATGCTTTACTGGCCTTTAAATCCAAGAAAACAGTGGACTACCACGAAGAAATGAACGCAGAGTTTTCCGAAGGTTTAAAGAAATCATGCAATCTAAGAAATGTTGCAATCTCTCGAAGAACCTTCGATAATTATTATGGACAATGTTATATATAAGCCCCCCGCTATCTCAAAGAACGATTCAAGTTCCTTAATGACACACATGACAAATGTCTAAGGTCATCTGAGAACTTGAGACTGGAGATTCCTCTGCATTCCACAAAACTCTATGGCCAGTCATTCACGGTTGAAGCTGTACGCTTGTGGAATGCGTTGCCGATAAATATCAAAAAAGCGAAAACAGTAAATAGTTTTAAGACAATGGTTCAAGAATTTTATAGGTCGTAACTGGTTCAGTCACGTCATAACTTATTCAGTCGCGAATGAGGGTGTGACGTAAAGGTTTTTCATTTTCATATATGATATAATTAAATGATTGTGGTAAGTAGTGTATATTGCATATGTGTGTATTTGTTATTGTATATATATATATATATATATATATATATATATATATATATATATATATATATATATATATATATATATATATATATATATATATATATATATATATATATATATATATATATATATATGTTGTATGTGTATGTATGTATGTGTGTGTGGTTATATGAGGATATATGTATATGTGCCCGATTATATTCATAACAACTTAAATAATTCTTAAAATTAATTGCACCGTCAACTGCTACTGTCTCTCCGATACATTTTGATCCATCCTAAGGTTGCCTGGAAGAGATTGCTTTTGGCAATAAGGCCGCCCTTTGTACATTACATTAAATATTGGTCATCTTATGTACTCTCTTGTAAATATGTAAAACGGTGTACAAATAAAGAGTTTTCTATCTATCTATCTATATCACTCCAGACAAATTGATAAAATGCCGACGCAGGCCAATAAAAAACAAGAGATAATTGACTGGCTCTAACGTCATGGCGAAAATGTGGATAATACTTTATTAAAAGTACAATTAGTGAATATTTTAAAATCGAAAAAAAAACCCCTAAAACATATATTACCGACGAAATAGCTGCCGAATGTGGTCATTGGGTTCTTCGACTTCCGCCGTATGATTGCCAGTACAATGCCATAGAACTAATATGTAAAAACATATCAGGTCTGTTATCGTATTACGTTTATCGATAGCTCCATCCCTTTGAGTTTCCATCCGCCTAAACCACTAGGCCAACCGTGCAGTAAATATTGTCTGAGATATATTGTTTCATTTGTAATAAGACTGATAGAAATACACGTCACCAAACAGTATAGTTAATTATCGTGAAGCGGCTCATTAGTAAATGACATGGCATCAGAAACACGAGCAACGTAAAAACGTTGAATACGAAAGAGAATAAACGTATACAAAGGCTTTTGTTCACTTTCGATTTCACCGTGATCTAAAGAGAGAAACGAAACAATTCTACTTACAGACATTGCTTTGATATGAAAGTAGACTATTATTAAGCCCTTCAAAAATGAGTTCCTTAAGACAACACTTGCACTTTCAACCTTTACAATAAATAACTAAACCTAGATACTTCTAGTCAGGCTTTGTAGGTATATAAAGGCTTTTTAAGCCCAATTTCTCTGTTTTTTATTAATTTATAAGTACAATTGCTTTAAAGCTACTAGTTGTCTATTACGGAAGAACAATGCTTCGGTAAATAAGGGCCAGCCGGCCTAGCATTGATACAAGTATTTCGCTTTCATTTTCTTTTAACAATCGCTGTACAAATGGATCCTCAGGGGCTGTAAAATCAGACTACTGACTGTTAACCACTAGTTGTATTTCTCACTAGGTAATAGTTGAAAGAATGTTCAAATTAAAAAATAAATCCATTCACTTTATATTACGTGCCGTAACCAAACGATAGTGCGATCTACCGGTAGTGCACAGCGCCATCTATCGAACGGTGTAGTAAACAACTTGACGTAGACAATCGCTAACGCCTCTTTGACCACGTGACTAAACTTTGACGAGATGACATTATTCTCATACATTTGATGTGTTGTAGTTATTGTTGTATAGTTTTGTAGAATGTCAACTTGGCTAGGCCAGCAGGTTCGATAAGCTCTTTGGTCGAGCCTAGCTGTGGTATTACCATACCACGACTACACTGAAACCTCTATAACAACTGCACATTATCTTTTCTTTTAGTAACGAAACGAAAGCGCATATTAAGTTATCGACTATTGTTAGTTATCCTCAAACAATTAGTAAGTGTATTTAGTTTAATTTTTTTATAAACTGATGCAAAGACTTGTATAATAACAAGCTCAACTAACACTGCTCTTACCGGTTCGTAATTTATTTACTACTCTAGAACTACAGTTCTATTTGCCAACTGTTCTGTAAACAATGTGTTCATCCCATTGCTTATTTAAGCAGTACTTTATTCGATAAATGTGCAAACCATTGACAAGCAGTTCTTTTATTGCTTTTCACCGAGTAAGTGAGGTTACCGGTACTATACCCTTCGTCTCTCCTTCTGGGAGGGATTTGTGTGAATGGTTGGCAAGGCAAGTTACAGGTGTACATGGACTTCAGTATTCACTTACCATTAGGTGGCTCATCTGCTCGATGGTCGTCTTTTACCATAAAAAAATGGTTTTAATTAAAGGGCCATCGATAAGAGAAATTAATTTACCATTTAGTAAATTATTATAGGTCAATTATTATATCATTTTCTTCTTCTTCTTACTACTATTATTTACTATTTGTTTACTTGTCATGTTGAAGTGTCAAACTATGTATTGCTTTTTAAATCTACAAAAATAATATATTTTTGTCATAAATCAAAAAGTTGTGGGTGATATTAATTGAAACAAATGGTTAAATATGTGTTTTAAGTGTATTGAATATCAAATAATGTTAATTAAAGTGAATTGAAATGTGTATGATAAGTAATTCTTTCGTAAATAAAGTAAGGTAAAGTAAATTTTTCGTTGATATTCAGAAACATCATTATAAAATATGTTAGTTTCCCTTAAAACGCCTTAGAAATTACCACTTGAGACTAGATTGATCTTGTCTCAGGTAAACGGATATCATATCTGTCAAAATCTATTCCTAAGAGGAGATTTTGACATAAACATCGTTCTAAAATAAGCTATAGACAGAGATTCGTTGATCTTTACTCACTTGATTAACGATCAGTGAATCTGTCTCAAGAGGCGTTCAATAATAAAATCTCTTCTTAAAACTAGTTTTAAAACTAGATTCACGACTGAGACGCCTTTTAAAATACGGGCCTCGTATCGTAAAAAGAATCGTTCTTTAAAATCAGTTTAGTTGTTTATTATTACCGTTATAGGTAATATCTAGCCATTTTTATTTTAATATTTTAAAATTTAATTTAGGGCGAGTTGCTTGTTATTATTATGTTTACATTGATACACTAGCCAATAGTGTATTATATATAAAATAATAACCAATAATATATAAATTATGTTTGTTCAATTTATTTTGTTTATTATAATTTGATGCGTGATACGGAACAATAATTTCGAAAATGCAGAAACGGAACATACTGTGAGTTGAGATTAGATATTGAAACTAGTTTCAGCTGAGTAGAACTCGAATCTCATTCTATAATAAGAGAGACGCTTGAGATTTGATGAGAACTTGAAACTCGTTTCATCTGATCAGAGTTCAAGGGATACTTGAGACGCCTTTTAAAATACGGGCCGTAGTGATGGTCCGGGTGACGTGACTCAAAATTTTATCAAAAGTTTTTACTTAGTCGGATTATAGTTTTTTAGACTTTTTCTTGTTCGCCACTTTCCTAGCTGTACGTATACGCTACGTTTCCCTCTAATGTACGTATATCGCCTTTGACAGGGCTTGTTAGGTCGACGCTCTGGTGAGTGGAGTTAGCTTATACAATTCCATTCCGTAGCGACCCTCTTTCGTGTTATGATATCATTTCAATCCCTTCTTTTTAAAACTCTACTGAATTAGGTTTAGGTATCCTTACAAGAAGTTTATTGATCTTTGAATATCCCGATATTATTATTTTCTATATTATATCTAAGTAAGATATAAAATTATCATAAGAATTGCGTCATTCGCAGATATGTAAGAAGTTAGACATTAATAAAGATACATTATTTATCCCAAAGGCAATCTCGAATGTCGCCCGGTAACAGATAATAATATTGTACAAATAATCCTTTTTAGATAATCTTTATATGTACAACGATATAAAGAGTAGAACCAGACCAGTTTACGCCATGCATTATGAATAACTTTATAACAGGGATAGAAATAATTTAATAAAAAAATAAACTTTCATATTTCTTTCACATTTATATTTTATTTTGTTAATTTAATCTAATTTGAAAGTCAAATGAATGCCTTGCAAAAAAAACCTGTAAAGTTAAGTATAAAGAAAACGGTTTGTTCTAAAAGATAACTCCCGCAGTTTGAATATATACTGTATCGCAAGGACTACACATATGTTCACAAAAAATAAGTATCATATAACTTTGCCTTAATTTTTACAGCCCTAAAAAACCGTCAACGATCTACACTTTTGAAATTCATATCAAATATCCACGATCCTGAAAAAGGTCTTGATAGATAAGAAGGCAGTTAACGTCGACAACGACAGCTTTTATTTTTTAGAATTCATACCTTATGATACTGTTATATTTGTTTGAAATGAAATGAAATTTGTAAGTAAATCTTTTCAGATATTTTTACACGTCGGACTTTACAGCTAGAAGAGACCGGCATATCTTACGACTCACTCTGGGAAGAAATGCCGAAACACATCTCAGAGATGACCTTTTTTTTTAGTCCGAGAACATTGTGTACAAAACAAAAAATCTATGCGAGTACAGTATAGGATCTGGGTTGACCTTTTGAAGAAAGGACCATAGTTTTAAGTCGGCCTGTCCATACAGACGGCCTACGAGCCCCAGCCATCGTGTTACGACTCGAAGCGCGACACTACCGCCAGCAGGACATTTGGGTAGACCGGGGAAACACTCAAAACCACCAGAAAGATACTAAATATGAACTTATATTACAAGCCTAGACTATACTCACATTTACATACACAAAAGGAATTCACTTGGTATAAAAACAACATACAAAAAAATATAAATGTCTATCACTTTCACTCAAGATACATAGGTAAATATTGGAGTGAGCATCGTCAGTCCTAAGCAAATTTGTCATCTAAATAATCCAAAACTGTCTAATAAGCCTTTCCACATAGTCTCTGTTTTATTAAGGACTTAAATTTGGTAATACTTAATTCTTGATATTTGCTTGGAATTTTGTTGTAAAGTCGCACACCCTGACATCGGAAAGACTTGCTTACTCTTTGTAATCTAGTGGTTGGCAACACGAGTTTATCTTAATTTCTAGTGTTGATATCATGAACGTCGCTAAACTTTGTGTATACATGAATATTTTTCTTAACATATACTAAATTTTCATAGATGAATTGAGATGCAACTGTTATGATACCAATTTCTTTAAATTTATTCCTCAGTGACTGCCTAAAGCTAAAATTGTAAATTGCACGAATAGCCCTCTTCTGCAACACAAAGATACTTTGAATATCGGTAGCATTCCTCCTCAACAAAATACCATATGACATTACACTATGAAAATAACTAAAAAATACTAATCAAGCTGTTTCTACATCGGTTAATTGACGAATTTTATAAACCGCGTATGCTGCAGAGCTGAGTCTATTCGACTATTCGTTTATTGTATTATCAAAACTGCGCGTATTAGAAAACGGATAATAAATATCAAAATTACGGATAATGCTATTTCAAAATCTTCTTCATTTTATTGGTGCTTTTAAGAGTGTTTAGAAGCTCATTTCAAGTATATAAAGTTTGAATTTTTTATTTTAGTAATGTAGTATGTAATAAAATTTCATGTAGCCATGAAAATACCAACTTAAATCTTTATAGTTTACAACTTTTTTCTTAAATTTAAGAGCTTTTTGCTTTTTTAACCAACTTCAAAAAAGGAGGAGGTTCTCAATTAAACTGTATTTTTTAAGTTTATTACCTCAGAATTTTCGACTGGGTGAACCGATTTTAACGATTCTTTTTGTATTTGAAAGCTGGTGCTTCCCGTGTGGTCCCATTTCAATTTAGTCCAGTTCTCGAAGTCGGTTTTTTGTTGTTAAATTTTTAGTTGTTTTATTTTAATGCTAATATTTCTTGCTAAAATATAGCTTCAACATTTCTTTAACTTATAAAATTATCTAATGTATCTACTCTTAATTAAAAATCTATATATATGTATATATAAATGAATCGCCGCTATGTATGTACGCGCATAACTTCCGATCGGCTGCACCAAATTAAATAGTTATTTTTTATGTGTTCGTTTTTGTTAGGACAGGGTTTGTGTACAAGAAAAATAAAAGATAACGGGAAAAGGCCTTTTTTTTTAAAAGACTTGTCCTCGACTGTACACTGTCTGTGGAAAGCTGAGACAGATATGTAAATATAGCGGTACGAAATTCGCCGGGTCAGCTAGTTTGTTATAAATACTACTGATAATCGATATATTTTATTTAAAACCTTCCCCTAATTTCTCGACTACTGCTGTCATAATTGATAAAAACTAAGCTATTTCTGTTTTCATAAATTATACAATGAATTATTGACAGGTGATAAATCGTTTGTCTGTCGCACGCAGTCCACAGCTAGACATTATCATCATCATTAAAAGCATTTAATAGTCCACTGCTGAACATAGGCCTATATACAATTGCACGTCACTTGGTTCGATTCGTATTTTTTTTTTTTTTTTTTATTTAATGGCTTAAAACCAGTAACATTAATCAAGACTAACAATTATAATAAAAAAAATATAAACTTAAATTCTACATGGAATATACCTACCATACACAGCATATATTATAGCTTAACACAGGGGTTCCCAAACTGTGCGCCGCGGCGCCCTAGGGCGCCTCAAGAAGTGGCAAGGGGCGCCGCGAATCGATCTTTTATAATTATCCGAAAGGTTTAATTTTTTGTGGGTATCCATACAGCAACAATATTTTCACCGCTCGCATCGTAGGTTCATAAGGCCTTGTCTTACGTAGATATTTCAACGCGAATTTGTTGGCGCGAAACGCAATTCACGATGGCTTTCACGTGGAAATATTTTATTTCGTGTGTCCGAATTACACAAATAAATTGGTTTTTTTTACAGCAAGAAAGTCATGAAAACGTCAAATACTTTGTTCTTTTTTATGTATGGCCTTGCCAAAATGACTCTACTCTGCCTGATGGAAAGCATAAGCAGAATCCAAGAGTGGTGGTCACCATACTCATTGCGAATGCAGACAATACAACAATGCAGCATGGTGACCCACACTATGATAGCCTAGTGATGCTTCTGCATCATTGGGCTTCCGGTCTCGCACTCACCAACGAAACACGACAGCACGAACGCTGTCATTTTACGTTGATTTTCTGTGCGAGGGTAGTATCGCCCCAGTCGAGCCGGCCCGTTCGTGCCGAAATTAGCGTGGCTCTACTACTTGCTGAACCAGATTTGAATGTGAAATGAAATGAAAAATATATATTTTGGCAACATTAAAAAAAATAAGAAAAAGAAACACACAATCTAAAAACTTTAAATGGTACCAAAACTGGACCCAATTAAGCATGGTGTCAGGCAAAAAACCTGACGCTGGTTTTCAATTACTTGTCTGATATATTAGAAAAATTAAAAAAGAAACTGACTTTGCAAGGCAACAACACGTACATTCTGAAACTATCGGAAAAGATTGCGGCATTTAGAAAGAAACTGCTGTTGTGGATAAAAAAAATGAATGATGGAGACGGTCAAAGTTGCTTCCTGCAATTTTATAAATATGCAACATTTAATGAACTGGTTATCTCACAAGACATGATGGCCCCTTTTCACGAAATATCTTTCGAAGCTCATCGAATGGTTTTCAAAATACGTTGCAGATGATGATGTCGAAAAATTTACATGGATTCTTTTGGATTTTTTTCACGCACAAGCTCCATCAGAATTAATGTCAGAAGAGCCTTATAACAAGATTCATCAAATGCGATTTCATGGAGCTTTGGTTATCGATTCAAAATGAATATCCAAATTTCACTTCAAAAGCTTTAAGAATTTTCATCCCCTTTGCAACGTGACATTTGTGTGAAGCTGGATTTTCAGCAGTAGCCGTAATCAAGAACAAATATCGCTCAAGAATTAATGTGGAGCAAGAAATAAGAGTGGCAGTCTCAAACCTTATTCCCCGCTTCGAAAAACTGTGCGGAGAACACGAGGTTCGCCCGTCACCTTCATTTGTCTGCTATTATTGAGAAACTATTGTATTTAATTTTATTTCTTTCGTAGATTTTTTGTTTCCATTCTAAAAGCTTATAAATACGAGTATAATTAATAACTCGGTATCTTATTGTGGATGTTTTAAATTTAGTGCGTATCAACCTATAATAACTACTATAAATAGGTACCTAATTCTTTAGGGGCGCCGTGACAATATAATAATCTTGAAAGTGCGCCGTAGGCTGAAAAAGATTGGGAACCCCTGGCTTAACATATATAAATAATAAAGTTTATTATTATTATATATTATTACTAGCTGTTCCGGCAAACGTTGTTTTGCCATAAAAAAAATTGGGGTATAAAAAATAGATGTTGGTCGATTCTCAGACCTACCCGATATGCATACCAAATTTCATAAAAATCGGTCCAGCCGTTTCATAGGAGTATGGTAACTAGCATTATGACACGAGAATTTATATATAGATATGTTATCAGGGTTCAGAGGAATGCATATTTATTTAAGTATTTAGGAGACAGATAATATGCTAAAGTAAGAGATAATAAAAAGAAAATTAAAGTAAATGCTTGCTCTTAAAACTGTTACGCCTTGGTCATCAGTTTGTTCTTATTTCTCCCTAATCTTGCTTGGGGAAATATATATCACTTAAAATGTAATTTTCCTCAACTTCCAAAGCGACCGCTCTAATATCTGTTTACGTTGCGATAAGAATCGTTCCTGTCTTTAGCGTTATGAAGCAATCGTATTTGGTGTTTTCCGGCAGCTAAAATGTATTGGCAGGCCTACTTTAGTAATAGTAAATGATCTTGTCTACTGATCAGGGAACGTGATTGATGGGGATTGACTGCACGTTTGGACTAGTGATTTAACGGTCACTACGCCGTTTCCTACTTCGCCAAGTGTCGTGGGTTCAAATCCCATGTAGGACAACACTTTGTGTGATCCACAAATTGTTGTTCTGAGTCTGGGTGTCCTTTGTGTCCGTTTCATGTATGTTTGTAAAGTCCCCGGCGAAACACAGGATTTATTCCTAGTGCGGGAGTTGTCTTTAAAAAAAAAAAGATCTGGTGCAGATCTTCGATATAAATATTAACATCAAGTATACCTAGTCGCACCACTAACTGCATAATGAGCTGTACAAACATAATATTAAAATGTTGATAGATTATACACAAAATATACAAAGCTTAAAAAAATATTCTGATATTTTCCCACGAAAGTCGAGTTCAATGTTATTCGTGTCTCTTAATAGCCCAATTATTTTTCTATTAACTTTTGAGTGTTTGTTAAAAGAGTAAGCATTTAGTTTAGCATTTAGAAGTGAACGTCGTCATTTATTTTTATAAGCATTTTTTTTTCTATTGAGCTGCCAAAACGACTCTGCTCTGGCTGATAGAAAGCATAAGCAGAATCGAAGAGTAGTGGTCACCATTCTCAATGCGAATAAGGACAATGCAGCATGGTGACCCACACTATAGTGAGATGCTTTTTCGCGCCCCGCTTAAAGGACCCGGGATCATAGTGGGAGGGAAACGCGTGTCCTGGTAGTGAGTTCCAGGTTTTGACGGCACAGGAAGGACAAACCGAAGCGATGAGTATGAGAGCGTATCACCACTCTGAGGTGGTGACTTCCAAGGCCAATGTGTTGTCCTGTAGAGGAACGGAGAAGGAGGGACCAATTGGAAGAGCTCTTCAAAACACTCTCAATGATAAAGGCGATAGGAGACTGCCATAGAAGCTATATCTCACCGCAACAGCAAACATTAATGGTAACGAAACAAGTCTTATACAGATTGCACATAAAAAAATAATAGGTGCACTAGAGTTATAAATATTCGCATTTCCTCAAATACGAAAGTTTCGCAATTCCTTTTTTACTATTGGGTCGACATAATCACATTTCTATATGGTATGTTTATTGAGGTATTTGTGACTCTAACGACCCTTGTATGTCCTAATAAATATTTCTCTGGAAAAGATTATATGTGTTTATTTACTGCTTCGATGACATGAAAACTGTAATGAAATACGAATATCCTAATACCTTAGGGACACTCGACGAGTTGGAATAAACAAGTAAACTTTCTCGAAGCAGGTAATGATTTCATTAAGGTAATGTTTACATTGTTTTTCTTCTTTAACGAAACGGGAAAGAAAAACACAACAATAAATAAGACAAAAAAGATGCTGTAACATGGATTCATTAAAATATTATCTACTATTGTAATTTTTTGTAAAAAATAAATTCCGTGATTGTTAAATCAAGTTTCATTCAAGGTAACTAAACACAAGATCGGTAAACATCCGGATAAACGTCCAGATTGGTATATACACTTATCCGGATCTCGATAAATCTAATCAAAATCTACAGGGTTAGGAGTTACGAATTCTAGTAAGCATTTATGACCATCGGATCACTGTTAATTCAGAATTGCTTTTCGTACATTAACAGTCATTTTTTTATTATTTTCTTGTTATCATATTTTAAAAGAGAATAACAGAATTCAATATTAAATACAGTTAGAATATTGATTTATTACCGTGTATATTTGAGATAGTGTGTTTTCGACTCCTTTATATGAAAGCGACTAAATGAATTGGGCTGAAATTCACAACACAACTGAACAAATTAATGAATATATAGGAAATGAGTTTCTAACATAATAACCCATTGCACAAATTTGACTACTGGAAATTTCATCCAGAGATTTTAAAGGTATGCAACACCTGTTAGGAAGATGTTTTTGATTCGAATTATAATTGCGTTAAGATAATTCTTTGCATATTCAATATTTTTGTTACGATTCGACACTTTAATTCTATGAATTCAGGCAAAATTTTGTAAAAAATTGTCAGGGTCACAGGCACAGTCACAGTGTAAACATTGTTTGTCAGTAAACAGACAGTCGAGAATTCAGACATTGTACATAAGTCATCATTATCATCTCAAAGACGTCCACTGCTGGACATAGGCCTCTCCCAAGGCTTCCCATAACAACCGGTCCTGTGCCGCCTGCAGACAGCGGTTTCCTGCGACCCTCACCAAGTCGCCGGACCACCTTGTAGGAGGCACACCCACGCTCCGTCTTCCAGTACGTCGTCGCCACTTCAGAGCTCTTAACAGTGCACTTATACTAAAATATTATTGCCCGGGTGTAAACACCCCAGGCGCCTAACAGTTTTACCATAAACGACACGTCATTCTAGATTAATGAGTTATTTCCGTACACATAAAGAGGGCAAAACTAATAGGGTGATACATCACTCACACGACTCGTCAAGAAAATGTTTTAGCTAAGTGTGGAAAGCAACTACAATAATGCTACCAGTTACGTATATTGTACCAGTCTAGTTTTGTTTGTCGAAAAAGTATACGGAAATATGATACAAAATTTGTTTTGTGTCTTATCAATGACACAATATACTAAATAGACCGACCCTCCCCTGGCCCAAACTGTACACCGATAAAAGCTAGAAAAATTCACCTAAATCTAGATGGCGCGCAAAAATAAGGTACTAGAAATAGTTTAACAAACTCTATCACTATTTTATTGATATGCTTCAATTATAGTAATTATTTTATTATTTTTCGAATATAAATCTTACTTTTTAATGCTTGTTTAAAAAAAATATTTTTCAATTGCGTAACTATAAGTTATCACCTATTTTTAGGAGATGTCGTTGCAATCGATTTAAATAAACTTGAATATAATGACCTATTTACTACGCTAGATGTCACATTTATAAGTTATTGATATGACATATAGAATATTATATGCTGGATGCGCGATGATAGCGCCACCAAGTGGCTACAATTACGTCGGACTTTGATTTGTCAAATGGTTAGTTGTCTTACGAAGAGTAAGTAAACAAACAAATTATTTCAACGATATATCGTAAAGGGGCGTCCATTAATTACGTGAGGCATTTTTGAGAATTTTTCGACCTCCCCTCCCGCCTTGGTAAGATATCGTAAGATTTTCATCAACTCCCTCCCGCGTCCCCAAATCTCACGCGAGATTCTTCAAATATATGTTTCGGCTGTAAACGTGTTGGATTATTGAACTGGTTCTATTACTTCGATTGAAGACTAGCAAAGCAAAATCGAATGCTACTTCGCTGCTCTGCGGAGTTCGGACGAATACGACAAACACTATTGTGTCAGATTTGGCCATATTTTATTCGGAAATAATTTTTCACGCAATTTTACACAATAATTACGTGATATTTGCCAAGACCCCCCTAAGTGAGATTTGAAAAGATTTAGCTCAATCCCCTCCCCCCTAAAACACCTTACGTAATTAATGTAAGCCCCCTAATTTAAATATATTCTATTCAATCATGTAAATCTATGGTGTAGATAATAATGTTGAGCGATTTTATTTCCTGTCTGATATGGCATAATCAATAAATTTTAGGTCATTATATGTCATTTTAATATAAAATAAATGATTGAACTGCAAAGTATAATCTTTATTTTGGAACGAAGTTCCTTATCGCGCGTCTCGAAAGGGGGCTAGACTGCAAAAAATGTAACGACACTTTTTGTGCCAAAAGTTGTAACGACACTTTTAACATTGAATTGACGTCATAGTGCTGGATACTCACCGTTAAATATAACAAACTGATTGCCAACGTCCATACCATGTTGAATACACCGGTTCTCGTCCGATCATCGACGTTAAGCAACATCGGGCGTGGTTAGTACTTGGATAGGTGACCGCCTTGGAACACCACGTTATGTTGGGTTTTTGCATTTATTTACATAAAATATATTGTTTTATAGTATATTTTGTAAAGCTTGATTATTACTAAAATAATTTGAGTATTTTATGCGCATTTTTATTAGTAGGAGCATATCAAATATAATATATATATAAACTTCGTTCCATCCGGGTGTTCTTTGACACCTCTCAAGTTTTTATTATACATATTTTAATTTGTACAACAAGTAATATTAAAATCACATTAAATCAGTCAGGAGATTAACAAATAAATATTATTTCATAGACATACACTTTAAACAGTTTTCTAACAATTTTTTTATCCTATTATTTAAATTACGGCAAAAACCAAAATCTGATGACAGCATTTTAAAATCTAAAGAGTTCAGAAGAGGTTTCTAGAGAATTGGCATTGATGCAGCTACGAAAATAAAGGCTATGAATTGGACAGAAGACGAAAATAAATTCAGCTTGTCATTATTTTACAAATCTAAAGTGTATTTTTTTCTAAGGCGGCAAGGTGTAGTACTTGCCGCTCCAACCACAATCCGAAACTCCGAAAGTGGCTAGCAAAATCCGATTGTTTTGCCCTGATCTATTTAAAAAAAGAATAACAGAAATTCGAAATGCATTAATTAAAGATAAAGCTTGTGTGATCACTTTCGGTGAAATCGCAATAATGTGTAACTTATAATATTCCATCAGCAGTAAAAGCGGAATTGTTACAACTATTTTAAAAGCTACTATAAATAAACTATTTGATAATAAGTGGGCTTCTGCTAAAAGCTTTTTTTTGCGGTCGGGCTACGATTAACCAAAATACATGCAAGAAGTCAGGGATATCTAGTAACTTTTCCTTTTTCTTTTGCAACGTTTTGTAAAATTATTTGCGTTTTTTGATGTACCACATTTAATTAAAAGTATTCAAAATCATTTTTTAAACAATAACTATGTTAACGGCAATGAGCAAATTTCGTTTCAAGATGTTACCAAACCATACGAAATAGACAAAACTTAAAACTTGAATCGATCACTTACAAAATTGACAGATAGGCCCATTGAATAGTAATAAAAAAATATGAGATGCCATAGAAACACGCATTGTTTAAAAAAAGTAACACATGCATTAAATGCGATAAAGACGGGCAAAAATTATTTGAAAAATTACACAATTAACTAAAACAAAAACCAACTTCAATGTTCGACTTGATTTCTCTTGGATGCCATTATCAGATCGTAATGTCCTTATCATGGTATCACCGTTGGGACATATTCTTTCCATTAAAAAAAGAATCATCAAAATCGGTTCATAAACGACGAAGTTATCCGCGAACACACATAAAAAAAACATATATACGGTCGAATTGAGAAACCTCCTCCTTTTTTTGAAGTCGGTTAAAAATTGAATCAGTATGTAATAGAAAATTTGTTTGCGCAATTTCTGCAAAAGCAACAAAAATCCAACAGCAAAGTTGCTAAGGACCATATTTAGGAGTAATTTAGTTAATTTCTTAAAGAGTCCCCATAACAAAAAACTGTGAGGATGAAGATGGTGATTTTATCCAGTTAGCCGTTGGAAAAAGCAAATAATTTTCCCCAAAACCATCATTATCACCAAAACACGCAGTAAACAACGAGAAACAATGCACTCATGAACGGCAACTTATTTATTTATTATTTACCGCTGCCCATGAATACCCGCAACACCAGAGGTGTCACAAGGCTTTTAAGGAGAAGTATGCTCTTTTCTTGAAGATTGATTGAAGGTCGTATTGGTCCCGGAATACCGCAGTCGACAGTTCATTCCACAGTTTTGTTGTGTAGGGCAGAAATTTTCTCGAAAACCGCACAGTTGACACCTAAATGATGATGATGAAACTGCAGTCGCGTACGATGATGGCAAAAAAAGGAGGCAGGGATCAATTCAATCAATTGCTCGGAGTACTCCCCATTGTAAATACGATAGCAGATGCGTAACGGAGCCACGTCTCCACACGCGTGCCAGAGATTCCAGCCGAATTGAAACTTCTTGACAATTGACGATTCGATTCGATTGTATATTAGTATTTCAATCATAGTGAATTTAATTTTGCGTGAAATAAGAAATAGGTACATTTTGTATACTCAGAACAATAAAATTACTTGAGGAACTTGATGAACTTGTAAGAGTTGGTTTGCAGATGTTTATATTTGTGCAAAAAAAAGCTGGCAGGTGGCTTAGAAACTTCAGTGAACACATGTCAACAATGAAGGCCTTGCAAATACTAAGTAAATTATTAAAATATTCAAGGAGCTTTTACAAATGCGTGTGAACTTTTCAACACCTACCCACGAAAAAAAAAATTAATTTAATAAAGATTAAGTTTTACTTAAATATTTAAAAAGTGAAGATTATGAGCTGTTACATTATTTTTCTTTCAGTAATCGACATAGATATCATTATTGTGACATAATAAAATATACGTGTCGTTCCAAGATGAATATCTGAGGCCACTTTAAGACGCCTCAATCGTGTTCAATTCAGTTCTCGTACTGTATTAATCCCAAATAATGTATCTAGGCCTGTTCCTTAACAGTAGGTTGACGACAGTTTCACACACACACTTTCAATAGTTTGCGCGAAAGCTTTTGCCGAATTTAGGTAAACTGGGTGTTGCGACAAGATGGAACGCAGAATTTACGGTAACTTTACGGTACCCGGTGTAGACGGTAGCACTGACCGCCTAGAGTAGGGTGCGCCACAGGAGAGTAGAGAGTAGACAGTAGAGAGTGTTGTTTGTTTGAGCCACACGCGTTTATCACATAATGTCTACGAAGGCAGAATGCGCGTTGTCAGGAATATCCATGTGAGATTTGTTCCGCGTAACGCAGGTTCTTTCCGGTCACAGTTGCTTCGGAAATACCTGCACGCGGTTACTAGAAGTGAGTTGAATCCTGCCTGTCCAGTGTATTGAGCCGATTCCCTGTGCCATTACTTGAGCATCGCAGCGTTGGATATAGAATGCAGTTATGGGAGAATATCTCTCGCTGCCAACCATGTTATGCTCCATAGTGGATAGCAACAGAGTTTTATCTTCTGCGAAGATGACATTGCACAGAAAGAGGTGGCGGAAAGGACCAAGGATGAAAATTTCTACTTGGACCTAATTTGCCGCCAGCCGCTGAAACGGACGCAGCAGTGCATTCTAGCAACTCATGCCACCTTCAGTGGTAATTAAGAAAATGTTTAGTTAAAATTACTATTTTAAATTGTAAAATTTAACTGCTATTGAGATGTCTTATAAACAGATATTTACAAAGATTTATTTTAACAAGCATATAGAATTTCTCAAACAGTACTATTAATACATTATTTCTTCTTGTTAAACTGCCAAGACTTAATTTCTCCATTTCTATTACAGTAATGTAGTTTTTTTAAATCATTTAATTTGCCGCCCTCTAAAAGAAGCCGCCCTAGGCTTCAGCCTACTGAGCTTTCATCACTGAATAATATAACCTAATATAACATATATAATATATGGATTTTTTCAACAAATTTTGATTATTATAACACAATTAAGTAGCTAGACCTACATACAGAGTTTTATGTGAAAATTTAAAAAGTTTCATACAAAAATTAATAAAAAAATATATATTCATGTACCGTATTTACTGAGAAGCATTTATGAAGAAGCTGTTTATTTGAAATTATAAACAGACATTTCAATTTTATTTATTTGTGTGCTCTTGGACGATTTAATAAAATATCACATAAATTACTAATGTAATTATGTGGAAAACGACATCTAGTGGGACATTTGCACTAATACAAAAACAAATAAACTTGACAGTTTACTCTCGGATTCGTATCGGAGTAGAAGCTCAGAAAATATCTTTGAAATTTACAATTTGATACACTTAGTGACATCTAGTGAACATTAAGCTTATTATACATCCGCGTACAACTCTAAGTTCATGCGATGTAAGTCTATAGTTATATTTCGTCAGTGGTCTTATATAGCTAAAAATCCTATGAAATTCTGAATTTTGTCATAACATTCACAGAATTTTTAAAGCATCTACACTTCACATTTTTATTTTTTTAAATAGTACACAAGTGCTAAGTGTCCGTTGGAGACGTAACTGAAAACGACGAGTCCTTGTTACCCTTGTAAGAAACAACAAATACAGATTTCGCAATAACCTTAATTGTACTTAAGATTACTATCTTGTCCCTCATGTACATGTATATTTTGACAAACTTATACTTATTAGTCAGGTCGGGTTATAATGAAATGTAATATCACCAACAAAACTGAATAGCTGTTATCTTAAAGCTGTTTCTAGGTGATCGAAATTTCGCAATCGTAATGTTAATTTTCATTACACTCTTTATATTTACTAAATACTGTAGTAGTGTAGTTATAAATTAAAATAGAGTTAACAATCTCAAAAGTCCGTGCAAAGCACGAGAGGTCACATCTAAACTTAATGGTCTGTACAATCTCACAGAACGGGGTTAATAGTGTAAGCGCTTTTCTACTAAATTGCATATGTTCCACAAATTTAAAAATTTTATGTTAAAGTTTCATGTTATAGATCTTAATTTCTAGAATAGTGTATCCTATCAAATAATGGTATATGTTATATTTTAAAACGAGTACTGTTATGAATGAAAGTGGGTAAAATTTACTTAGTTTTCAATATATATAGGTGCCTCAAATGTTTTTGAAGTCTATGCAACGATCAGCAGACGAACACTTTTAAATATTTCATTCAGAATTGCAGCGGTTTTCTATGTATAAATTGCATGTTTTTACAACAAAATGTATAAAAGTATTCAATCAATCTATCTAGCTTTCGTCGTACAATCGTCGTTTCGATGTCCGATATATTATTTCGTTTTTGACTATTGTTGGCATAAGAACCCTCTATGATTTATTTTATGTATGGGCCTGCCAAAATGACTCTACTCTGCCTGATGAACAGCATAAGCAGAATCCAAGAGTGGTGGTCACCATACTCATTGCGAATGCAGACAATGCAAGAATGCAGTATGGTGACCCAAGCTATGGCGGCCTAGTGATGCTTCTGCATCATAGGGCCTCCTAATATTGATATGATATATAGAACTTACTGATTCGCTGCTTTTTGTAATTGATAACCAAGAAAATATTTTTAAACTACAACACTATGGAAATCGATCTCTGGCAGTACGAATTTAGGAGTGAACGCAACCACCTATAAGGTTTAAAAATTACTCATGTTAATGTTATTTCCGTACAATATAAAATAAAAGCTTCTTGCATTGAATAAAGGTCTATGTTATATATGATCCACAAAATATATCTGTCTGATTGCTTCCGAAGTTTGTAAGTGCCTTGCGTCGCAGGATAAGTTTGACTTGAATTTGTGCAATAAAAACTTTGTTTGCTACTTACAACTACCTACCTAACGTGAATGACAATCTTTCCTCTTTCAAATAGAAATCTAAAACTGATGTTGGCCTCGAGCACATAATCATACACTAAAAAATATAATGTTTTAGGAATGTTTCTCATTATTACGTCTTTCATTTATCTTTCCTTTCCACTTTGTTTATCCTGTTTTATTTTACGTATCTACATCATGTATGGTTTAATTTTAGTTTATTGTGCAACAAAACACTATGCCTCCACAACTATTATACAGTGCACGTTTAACTTAATATGTTACTTGAGTGGTTATAAATATGTTTGCCTGTCATTTTCTAACAAGGCTCATCAATTTAGTTAGTCGCGTCTATTAATCGACTATAGTGACGTAAGTATTATTAGCAGCATAGTACTAATGTTTTATTTATAATAAATACATATAATAAACAATTTGCCTATTATTTTAGCCGTGTATCATTAAATTTTGCAAATCATCATTATCTCAACTTTACCGTCTTAAATCCACTCAGAAGCAATTTAATCTCATGTATTTCCTAAGTCCTTCAAAGGTCTTTTTCTCTATTATTATCTTCGGTTATAATAAAGGGACGCATTTGGTTTTAATCTACGAACATTTATTAAAACTAGAACTTTGATTTCAACTTTTGCCCACCTGAAATAGTTTAGTTGAGGGTTTTCCCTTATTTCAACTAACTCATGTTATAATAGTAATGGGATTATAGGTGGTGATGTAAGTAAATTGAATGTTGCAAAGGTCCCCCTTGTTAATTGTTATAATATGTAGTTTTATTTTTGATAGGGCAATCTATTGTTGTAAAAACATTGTGTGAATGTTTATTTTATAAAGAGATATAACCAAAAAACTAAAAGCTTCTTTATATTGGCAACCCACTTGTTTTTCCAGATGTTTAAGCAAGATAAGTTGGCTTTTCAAAACATGTAGCGAAACTTTATCAAGTACTTGCAAGCTTCTGATAAAACAATATATTGAACTGTGAACTGAAAACTTGCCAAACATAGTCATTAACATATATTGAAAATATAAAGTTTAAGATAAAATAAAAATACGTTAAATATGATCTGGATTTTTTTAGTAATAAGCCTAATAAGTATTGACTAATACCCTTATTTATAAACGTTATTTAAGTTTAAGGAACTATTCTGTATTATTTTCAACTTGAAGGCTGTAAGTTATTAACAGTCCTATTTAGGTTTGAACGTTCTTTAAAACTTCATAAAAGATGAATATTTAATCCCACTATTCTAATCTCAGGGGTTCACGGGTTCAAAGAGATCTAAATTTAATTCACAGGCTATACCTGAGCCACCGACCACAAACAGGCCTGACGGAACAACATGTGGTTTTAGTCGATTTGATTATAGCCACTTTGACCTGCGTTCTACGAGGTGATGATTCCTGAATGACATGCAGTAAGAATTGTGATAATGTCTGGTTTTGTAAGAGAAGAACATTACAAACCATATGATTTAATAGGAAAGAAAAAGAAAAAAACTAGAATCTAAGCTTTCTCTAATCAAGGCTTTATTTTATAAATTCCTAATTCACGCGTAACGCGTCACTAATTACTAGCTAACTCAAGAGTTCAATCGCATATATCTCTAACAGTGACAGTACTTACTCGCCACATATACGTATTACGTACCTTTTGTGGAATAAAAAAAAAACATATTAGAAAGGTCAACTATTTAATTGGTTAACTCCAGATGTGCAAAAGGTTAAGGTGTGCAAAAGACTCAAATGTTATAAGACCTCCTACCGAGTTTTAATATAAGCTTTTACTATTCGCACAACCCATTCTTAAATTTTATGATGCAAATATTTCTTTTTATGCTTCCACATTTGATGTTTCATACTTTAATTACTAATGAACTAATTCGTCTTGAATAGTCCAATAGAATAAAGTGGAAGTCCAAATAACTAAAAATAGTCCGGATAAATATACCACTGGAATACACAACTTGCTCAGGTACTTGTATAGTAGGTATATCAAATATAATAACAGTTAATATCATGCCGTCAGTTTTGGGTATAAATCGTAGATAAAAATTACAAAACACGTCTCTGCAACATTCTCCCAATGCTCTTCCAAATGAACGGGTTCAAGTTATATAGAAAACTGCACGGCACATGCGACCCTGCCGAGATCTATAAGTTCATCAAGGTCTCAATATTATAGACCTATAGATATTTCCTTATGGTCAGACCCAAAGTCCTATCATTATGTTGAAAATTCGTTCACAGAAATCTTGTACAAGTTTTATTTTATTTCACCTACACTTTCAATCGCACAGACAATCGCTTTTCAGTTCAACTACAATGTTGAAGTCAATTTCAAAGTATCGAGTCCCATTTGCTCACAAAAACCTTTTTTTAGTTCTTATTAAAATGTTCAATGTTGATTTACTTTTAAAAAGACTTAAGTAACGATACTTCTACGAACTCTCATCTACAGCATTTGTTTACTACTCTAATTAATTAGTTTGTTAAATGCGCAAACATTAAACAAACTACGTACAGACAGTTATTTTGTTTTGATTGCTTTTAACAGCTTTTCTATAAACTTGTTCATGAATATTAGCTTTCTCAAGGTGTTTTTAATGTTTCGGTAGTAAGTACACACATCAAAAGTGTCTAGGGATCAAGCATTTTTATGCGGATTTCTTGAGATTGAGATGTGGCTTTGGCCCTGGCCTGCTCAGTCGCCAGACTTGAACCCGATTGAGCATGCATGGGATATGCTACAGAGAAGAGCTCTGCCGAATATGGAGGGTATCCAGTCGCAAGAAGACCTTTTTTTGTTGTTGCAACGAACATGGGCGGCCATTACAGCGTGATTTGGATGAACTCATTTTGAGTATGCCAAACCGATGTTCTTGTGTTAGTGTTCGCGGTAGAAACACGGATTATTAATTGTTTAAGTTACCTAATAAAATTTTAAAGAAAACTGTTATTTCAGTCTTTTTTTCGAACTTTAATGTTAGTGGTTCAAATGTCAAAAATCCTTTTATTAGGAAAATGGCAAATTTCCTTATTAATGCAAAGGTGACTTGGTTTATCGTTACTGTGACAAACGAAAACACTTTATTTGATGAATCCTTAAAGAAAATTTTAATTAATATCAATCAGGAGAAAAGTTATTGCAAAAATATATGTTGATCCCTAGACACATATGTTGATCCCTAGACACTTTTGATGTGTGTATATATTTTCATTGTAATCATCAAACCAGTAACGTTTGTGACTACACTTGTAGGTTACAGTATTAAAGAATTCTTGCGAAGCGAGATAACTACAATCAATTGCGAAAATAATTCAGACTATGCAGTTCTTATGCTTTCCTTTACACGACTTTACACTAAATAATTCAATATAATACAACTCTATATGAATCCGATCACTAGGCGTTGCGTTCCCGTACATATCAAGTACCTCGGCCTCACCCTGGACAGCCGCTGGAGCTTCGAGGAGCATTTCGAGCGGATGATCCCCCGAGTTCGAGGGGTGGCGGGCTCCCTACAGAGGTTATTGCCTAATCTAGGGGGCCCGCGGGAGGAAGTTCGCTGCCTCTACGGTGCGGTGATACCATCCATGGCCCTTTATGGAGCGCCGATATGGGCGAAGCGCCTATCGGCCTCCTCCCGCTGCAGAGCCAAGCTCAACCAAGCGCAGCGGGTAGCGGCCATTCGGATCGTACGAGGATACCGCACCATCTCGTCGGAGGCAGCGACAGTCCTGGCTCGTTTCCCGTCCTTTGATATCCTGGCGGATATGGACGCGAAGGTCTATGACCAGTCTCGTGCCATCCGCCGGGGTGAGAGCGGGGAAGAGCAGGACGAGCTCGAAATGCGGCGGAACGCTCACCGACAGGCACTGGCACAGTGGCGTGCACGGCTGGAACAGCCGCAAAATGCGCGCCAACGCGGTGTTGGTGCCGTTCTGCCTAACCTCGAAGCTTGGGTAGGTAGGGAGGGAGGTCGCCTCACCTACCGACTTACGCAGATACTCACCGGGCATGGTTGCTTCGGTGAGTATCTGAATAAGATCGGACGCGAGGAGACGGCACAATGCCACCACTGCGCAGCCGACTTGGACTCCGCCCAGCATACGCTGGAGGACTGCCCCGCGTGGGCGTCTGATCGCGAAGTCCTGGTCGGCCAAATCGGACGAGACCTGTCCCCGTCAGCAATCATTGCTGCCATGCTGGAGGGTGAGGAGGGCTGGGACGCAGTGGTCTCTTTCTGTGAGACTGTAATGCTCCAGAAAGAGACCGCTGAACGGGATCGGGAGAGGGCCGATCCCGAGCGTAGGCGACGTCGCCGGCGACACCAGCCGCCGACAGGACCGCAAGCTGCCAGAGAGTGGGGACCTCTGGTAGCTGATTAGTTGATGCGGTCAGCAATAGGGGGGCGGCCGGGTCGCAAAACTGCGGTCAGGCCGCAACATATAATATAACGGTTAGGCCGTCAGGCCGGGGGAAGCCTAGGCTTCCTCCAGGATAGAGTCTATAGACGCGGCATCGTTCCTGGGGGGGACCTGAAATAATATGGTCCGGGTCCTCCTCAGAGCAGGGCGCCTGAGACCGGCCGCCGGGGTGGTTTTTAGTGGAATCACCACATACCTGGCTCCTCAGTCCCCGAGGAACCGGAGATCCGAAGGGATTTTCCACCCAGTAAAAAAAAGTAAGTAAAAAAAAAAAAGAAAAAGGCGTTGCGTTCCCGTGGAACCCTAGCTAGCCATACGGGCCCATAGGTATAGCCAGCAAGTCTCAAAACAATCACACCTGATGAAAGGATATCATGAGACGATACACCTCTTAAAATTACTTCACTCACAGTTGTGGGTGTGATGATAGCTTCCAATCTCCGCTGCGGCGAGGGGATCCCCTTCATGATAAGCACGCAGTTCCGTACCACCACACAACGATTCCGAATTAAAAGTCAAACACGTGCTATCTGAAATGTTCCGCACGAGGGGCCGGTGTAGATCCCCGATCCAACTCAACAAACCGGCTACAAACACCTCGACCGTACGAGAAGCCGACGATAATTCCGATTTATCGTACCCAACGGCTACAAAAACTCATTTTAACAATTAATTCTGTATTTCCAACAACCCACGCGGTATTAACAAGAACATTCTCGCTACATTTTTTTCTCTGAGTAACATTTGACAAGACAAATATGAGAAGAGAGACTGCACGTTTGGCCTAGTGGTTTAACGGTCACCACGCCGTTACCTACTTCGCCAAGTGTCGTGGGTTCAAATCCCACGTAGGACAACACTTTGTGTGATCCACAAATTGATGTTCTGAGTCTGGGTGTTCTTTGTGTCCATTTCATGTATGTTTGTAAAGTCCCCGCGACACAGGATTTATTCCTAGTGCGGGAGTTGTCTTTTAAGAAGAAAAAAAAAGAAACCCTAGTGTTGCCATTACAAACTACTTATGACTACTATCGGTATCGAGCACTATACATCTATATTTAAAATAAGGAATAAGTTGTTAAAAAGTATGAAGAGATATTTTATCTTCTAATAAACAGCTCGTAAAATTTCTTCTTCATTTGATATCAGATAAATATCTCGATTGTGCATGAACGTAAGAATGAGACTGGATTGAGATTTGAAACTACAATAGTATATGACAATCATAGGAAAGTAATTCTCTAAGTAATAAGGAAAGTAATAACAAGTTATCAGATATGTACGGAATTACAGCCGGATGTAATATAGTAATTTGATTTAAAAGATACAAGGAAGTGTCATGTACAGAGGCGTGCTTACCCAAAATTTAGTTTTCTTCCAGCAAACCCTGTGTGCATAGAGGATAGTAGTTATAATTTGGGGTAACTTCAAATATATTCAACATGTTCCCTACTACTTAAAACTTTAGCTATAGTCTGAACTGAAGCTCCTATAGGCGTTAGAAAACTAAAGTAGTGTCCTTCTAATAAGTTTTTTTTTTAAAGAACTCCCGCACTAGGAATAAATCCTGTGTGGCGGGGGACTTTACAAACATATATGAAACGGACACAAAAAACACCCAGACTCAGAACAACAATTTGTGGATCACACAAAGTGTTGTCCTACGTGGGATTTGAACCCACGACACATGGCGAAGTAGGAAACGGCGTGGTGACCGTTAAACCACTAGGCCAAACGTGCAGTCAAGTCAGTTAAGTACTCGTTGAGATGTTTAAGATGTTCATAAAGAAACTAGAAAAAACGAAATCTAAAAGCAATTGAGGCAGAAAAGGCCACGCCTCGTCCTTGAATCGTAAAAGTGACGATGAAACAGATGGCAAAAGACAATTTAAAAGTAATGCAATAACAAGTAAAATTTTAACAAAAACCGACTTCAAGGTTCGACTCGAATTCTCTTCGTTGGGATATCTCCTTTCCATTAAAAAACGACGAAGTTAATAATAATAATAATAAACTTTATTTCTCTCACAGGAAGGTACAAATTGGTTACAAGATATCTAGGTACAAACTAAAGTTTCCAAAAATTTCCCTAGTGAGAGCTGGAGTCCATACTAGGCTCGAAGCCTGTATTACATTCGAAGCCTGTATTGTATCCGCGAACACACGTAAAAATATATATAGGGTTGAATTGAGAACCTCCTCCTTTTTTGAAGTCGGTTAAAAAGAACAACATGAGGTCCAACACAAACGCGGTCCATTATTACACCATCAAAACTTTTAAAGCTAATCATTATTTCTTATTGAATTAAATATCTCTATACTCGTAAATCATATAGATATTTTATTATTGCACTTCCCTTTTAACTTTCTTAATTTTTCAACTTGAATAATTTAGTTAATTTGTTACTAACCGATTACCATCTTGCTCTAAAATTCCTCTATAAGTTTCGTCAAAAACCCATCTAGGGTCATTTGAGTTAATGAGAGGGATTAAACAAAACCTTTCCATTTCGAAGATTCAAGGTCATGAATTTACAAACAAGCTTATTAAATACGCACGAAAAACATGACCCTTCCTCGGGTAATAAAAGAGCAAACATCATTTCATTTGCTACTGAATCGTTCCTGAGGATGCTTTGTGAAGAGGCAAGTTACTTAAACTATATTGAAATATTATGATATACTAAAATACCATTTCATGTCAGCGAAATAGCGACTTTAGAAACCTGTCACACCCGAAAAACATTAGTTTCACTGTAGAGTGAGCATTTTCTGTCTAAGACTGAGCTTAGTCCATAGTTATAGTCATCGATTTCGAGTCGTCATTTCACCATGGGAGAGCCACGCTTCGGCATGATCCGGCTCGATCGGAGTGATACCACGGCCTCACAGAAAACCGATGTATCTGCGCTGTGTTTCACCGAGTGAGTGAGGATACCGGAGGCCCATACCCCAAACACCTCCCCCTATCTCCCCCCCCCATCCCCCAAAGATCAGTAACGCACTGGTGACGCCTCTGGTGTTGCGGGTGTCCATGGGCGGCGGTAATCGCTTACCATCAGGCGATACGTCTGCTTGTTTATTCCATAAAAAAATCGAGGTACACAAAATGAGAGTGAATTATCCCCACCTATTTAATTAATGAATTCTGATATAGTTCGCCTTTTCTAATTAATCAACCCTATGAATTTGTAGTTGTTGAACATCAAAATTATAGTCTTTAGATATTAGATGATCGTATTTATAAATTTCCAGAGTTACGAATTTCAGGTATACTTGTTTTGTAAGCAATTAACTTTATTACGTATACACTGAAATAGTCTGTTTTAAAAGAATGATACAACTATTGGCACAAACCTACTAGAAAAATCTTACATTTTAGTCTCTTTAAATTTGAACTTAATTTTTAATTAAAGGCTTTGATTTTACCTACAGAGTCTAATGGCCAGAAGATATCGGAACTCTCTGTGGACTATATAGAAATCTTTGCTTTTGTGATTTGGGCAATTCATAGTCGTTTAGCAAGTTAAGGGTCTTAAGATTTTGAATAAATATACATTCTGATTTTAATAAGGTCGGTAGTCTATTTACTTAAGCGACAATAAGCTATTATGATACTTCTATTTCCTATATTCACTAATTCTAGCCAGGGTTTATTTGGAAATAAACTCTCTAAAACTTTTTGTAAAAAAATAGGGCCAAAATACTTTTATTTTGCTAAGACATAAAACAATGAATTCATCTTAAATCACCTCTAATCCTGACGTCCTACGTGCGCAGAATGGAACGAGATTGACATGAAAAACGCGTTTGCGAGACAATCACGTAACATTCTAACTGGAATGTTTTATATAGCAAAACAGTAGTAACGTGGAAAGTACCTACCTTAGGAACAACATCAACCTGTGTTTGTTACTTTATTTCTCGGCACGAAACTAATTTTGTGGAGTGACCTACATTTATGGTAAAAGGGATATAAAGATTCAGGTTCTGCCTTCATTTAACTAAAATAAGTTGTTCATGTTTCTTGCGAAATCTATGAGATTTATTTTAACTAAATAAATAGGTGTTGACAAACGGATACATTTCAATGGATAGGTACACATCTATTATTGAGACTGACAATGAATATCTGCAACTTAGAGACATTGCATTGCCACTCTTTGAGGTTCTAAAGTTCGAAGACTCTTCTAGAAGTCTTCCTGACTACCCAGTCAACTAGTAACATGACTATGAACCATTTTCACCATTTCTTGATAAAGTTTTATATGATTATGATAATGATCTGCCAACTATGCAAATAAATAAATTAGAAGTTTCTGTTTGTAATTTCAAATTAACAGCTTTTCACTAAATGCATTTGAAAATATATAATTATATGGTACTTACTTTTTGTCTGTCTCTTTGTTCCAGCTAATCTCTGGAACGACAGTGCTGTTAACACCGCACCAAAGGGCTCAACTAGTCTGACATATGTCACTCTTTCTAAGACGTGTAAAGCCGAAATCTGTAGCAAGTAATGAAACTGGCTTAAATATAACAGCAGTTCTTTGAGAAGCCGGAGAAGAAGTAGTGTCACTGCGATTAAGACAAGCCAAATATGCTGTGCCAGGACTGCCACGGTAGAAGTTTTATTACTTTAGCTTAAAATTTCCAGTAGCCCTAAAATTTAAAACTAAAAGAATATTTATAATTACAACGCACCGAATATATTAGGTCTTTACCTATGAAATTGCCGTTCTTCAGTACTGGCCATTTCAAATAAAAAAAAGTTTATAATGGCTGTGTATTCTAAATTCAAATGAATTTTGTTTTAAAACCATGACATTCTATTTACAAACTCAGTCTTTTGTTTTTTGATTAGCGTTGTATTTTCATTACATTTAAACATTTTTCGTCATAATGGATACTTTAAAAATTCGTGTAATTATGGAATATGAGTTCCGTCGTGGCACCAACGCGACAAAAACGGCACGTAACATGAAAAACGTTTACGGAGAGAACTGTACAAATGAACGCACAACCCGTTATTGGTTTTCCCAGTTCCGTTCTGGAAATTTTGACTTGAAAAATGAAGCTCGTGGTCGTCCGTAGACTTTGGTTAACAATAATGAATTAAAGGCGATTGTGGAAGCTGACGAAACTCAATCTACAGCTGAGCTAGCAGCAGCTTTTAATGTAAGCATCAAAACAATATTGATCCATTTGCGACAAATTGGCAAGGTAAAAAAACTTGATAGATGGGTGCCCCACGACCTTAACGATCGCCAGCGCAACATACGCGTCGAAAGCTGCCTTGCGCTGCTCGACAGGCAAAGAAATGAAGGAATTTTTAAAAGAATTGTTACGTGCGACGAAAAATGGCTTCTGTTCGACAACCGAAAGCGCTCAGCAAGTTGGTTAGACCCTGGTTCAGCACCAAAGCAATGCCCTAAACCAAAAATGACCCCTAAAAAGTTGATGGTGACTGTTTGGTGGTCTAGTGCGGGTGTGATTCACCACAGCTTTTTACAAAACGGCATGAACATTAATGCAGATGTGTACTGTGAAGAACTGGAGAGAATGATGGAGAAGCTTGCACATCTGCAACCAGCTTTGGTCAATCGGTCGTCCGCACTGCTCCTTCACTACAACGCTCGACCCCATACTGCGCAACAGACAGTCTCCAAGCTGCAAGAGCTGGGGTTGGAAGCTCTCCCTCATCCGCCATACTCACCAGACCTTGCACCTACCGACTATTACTTTTTCCAAAATTTAGACAACTTTTTAGTGGGTAAAAAATTCGATTCCCGAGAGGCAGTACAAAATGCCTTTTAAAGAGTTTGTTGCCTCCCGTCCAGCTGATTTTTACAAGAAGGGCATCAATAAACTGCCAATGCGTTGGCAAAGATGCGTCGATTGCATGGGTGATTACTTCGAATAACAGAAATAAAAAAGTTTGAAAAAATAAGTACTTTCACTTATTGCATACAAAACGGCAATTTCATAGGTAAAGACCTATTATATCGATAATGTAAGAAAATTTCTCTGAGATTGAATTGAACATGCATAGTTTAAATCAATATTTTTTAGTAAAATAAATAGATTTAAAATTTATAAGTAGGTATTTTTACTATTTTATTTTATAGTTATACAGGCATTTCTATGTACATACGTATTTACCAAATTAGGTTAACCATGTAACGCTTAACTTTCATGTTTTAAAAAGATTGAAAATCAAATAAATTTGTGAGAAATCAAACGGAAAGCTTAGCCAAACATGACATAAGTCAAATTGATTGTGTCGTACAGCGAGCGAAGTCTATTAAAGGCCTCTGTATTTGAGACAAGATTGACTTGGAAAGTTCCGAATGCCGTTACTAGCTCCTTAAAAGTTTCTTATTTACCTTTTATCTGTAAATATTTACAAGCATTTATTATAAAGAAAAAAGAGGACTCCGTTTATTTTTGCGAAGTATTGGACCATATTAAGTAAGTTAGAATGTCTAAATATTTCTTGGTATGAACAAGCAAAAACTAATATTATGAATAAATACAATCGAAAATCAATTAGTCTTTTAAAATATTTTGTTTTAAATCAGTCTATCAATATTATCCCATCTAATATAAAATAATTACTGACTTATAGACGACTGTTTAAAATATTCTAGCGAAGTTTAGACTTCAAAGTAACTGTTAACTAGCTCTGAATTTTGATTTGAGTTTATCATTTTTATTAATTACTTGCAGAAATTTACTTGATTGAGGTTATCAAAGTGGTCAATTCTCTAATCCCAAAGACTAATTTAAAATACGAAAACATTCAATTTGAAATTAAAAACGGAATAAAATATAGAAACGCTTCTAATCTAGATATTTTCTACTCTATTTTTTGGCAAAATGCTGGCTGATATTTCTTGGTTTGACATAAAGTTTTCGCTTATAAGAAGCGTGATTGTTAATCTCAATAAGCATGAGGATGATAAGATCAGTTGCAATTACGCTAGATTACAATCAGTGATTCAATTAACTATTAACCCAAACTCTAAGCCAACATCTACAGTAGTAAATATTGTTCTTGTAACAAAACGAGCACTTGAGAAAAGGAATAGTTATATCGGTTTCAGCTGATCGGCTTCAGAATAACGAAGTGTATGAAATACATAATATGCATACAACCAACTAAGGTATTTAATGAGTGATAGCTGTATAATGGTGATAATTCTGTTGTTAAAAACTCACTAAACTAAACATCACTAAAAAGTAATTTTTGTTCTGTCAAATGATGCTGTTAACGCCAAAGATTGACTAAAATTGTGTATGTCAGACTAAAAATAGAAGTCATCTAAATAAATACATATGAGAATAACGTATTGTAAATCGTTTTACTAAAATTAAATAAAATTTAGTTTAGTGACACAACAACGGAATTAGCACCAATGTTATTCTAAAATTATTTATTTCTCTGTTTTTTTTTACTCCTAGTGTGAAATCTTATGATGAGCTCTTAAGATTCCTTTTTTAATTTTAGTTATTTTGTATTGCAAGTTTGTACCTTAAAAAGCGGGATTCCTTTCTTTCAAAAGATGCTAAAGATAATTTATACCGTTTTTTTCTTTTACTATTTAATTTAATGATGATTACAACATTTACAACTGTAATCTTATTGCACTTACTTCTCTAGATTTAAACTCCCTCCGAAGGTTGGCGCGTAGAGATTGCAGTCCATTAAGTCCGCCGATATACATAAATGCAATAAGTTGTAAATAAATAAATAAACTGTTACACATGTAAACATATAAACCAGTGTATTTATAGACCAAATTTTATGTGAACGTTGTTATGCTGTATGTTTCCGGAAACTGTTTAATTTGAATTATGAGTTGCATTCTCAAATAAAGAGACTGATATAGTTGTTTGCCTTTTAACATGCCGTGTTTTGGAAATTCATATGCTGGCAATTTTACAGTAAACTAGCTGTCTATCTGCTGCGCATTTATAATATTAGTGTGAATAAAATTATATTACCTCGTTATCTTTTCATTAATTACAAACTGGTCTAGTTATTAGATGGCATTTTAATGTTGTCTGAATTAAATAAACTGTTTTTATAATGAGGCTGTGCAACTACAATACATCTCAGTTTCATCTTAGACATATACACGCATTTTGAACATTGGATTAGGCTCGAGTAGTTCCATACCACACTTCGTTGGAATACTCATATTGAATTAATTTTATTAAATTTTATTCTTCTACCAATATTTAAAGTACTTTTACCACATCACACATTTAAGTCTACTTCGATAAGAGGTAGTCTGAGAATCTTTGTTTAAAAATGCTGACACGTACTATTCGCAGTCTGAACTTTTGAGACGTAAGGCAGAGTGCAAACGTGGACACTTTTGTGTCTTGTGTCGGATAAAAGCTACCGATGAATTTTTGCTTTCTATAGAACCAGTATGAAATCATCTACTCACTGCGCATACGTAAACATTTTTTGTGTCTAGTTGCTTCCACTTAATACATACTCATGACGATCAAAAAGTGTTCGGTGTCGGTAACTGGAAACCTGTTGAAGACACAAGCAACATTAACAAATTTCCTTACAACATCGTGAGACTGACGGAAAACAAGCGATGAATTGTGGCCAGTAGTAGCAACCGGTGACAGTTTCCGGTTGCTGCCATCGGACAAAGAAACTACGGTTACCAGTGACCAGTAGTAGCAACGAGCGACACGTTTGCGCAGCGCCTATTGCCACTGGCGACCAGACATACATTTAATAAAAAAAGTAAAAACTAAAACCAACTACGACAAAAAATGACACAAAAAGTATGAAACAAGTTTTGAAAAGCCGTAGTCCAACGTTGTTAAAGAGTTATGGTACGTTTCTATCTAATCGCAACGCCATCTAATTCAGGAATCCCGTTTTATTTTTATATTTAGTCGCAATAGTAATATACTCGCGTTGGTTAAGTGTAAAAAGATTATTAGTATTCAAATTCTTTAGTTACAGTAGAAGTTGCAGATATATCACAGCTTGGATCAAACGTAAGTCGCATTATCCCATTATCTTAATTCACAAGAAGGCCTTTTAACAATCCCTTCATAAAGTTGAAGCTCTCAAAACTTTGTTAAGTCATTTAGTTTTCATAAGTGTGTGTTTGTTTGTGTATGTTTCTAACATCTAACACTATTCTAAAGTATTAAGACTAGTATTGTATGTACTATATATAGTGTATATAAACTGACGGACTCATAAACTGCATCAAACTTAAGGATTACTTTGAAATGATTTTTTAATAAGTATGCAAACTTTTTAGATTAAATTATATAAATATGGAGAGACTGGCCCATAATCTTAAAAAAAGGAATATTTAAAAATAGAACTGCAGTAAAACAAATGAATATAGCCGGGAAAAGAAAATTTACTCGTAGTATCAGATTTGCTTGTTTTTTAAAATTGATTCTTATTGATTTTTATTCTTTTGACAATTGAATTATTGTTACCAGCAGAATTGTTGGGTTAGCTTTTTAACTCATCGAGAGTTTCTGAACCATAATATGGATACTTCGTCCAAACAAGCTGCTCAAATTGTAGCATTGGTGCGGCAGGGCTTGGATCAACGAATGATTGGTAGAAATTTAAATTTAAACCAGTCTACAGTTTCTAGAATATACAGAAGGTTTGTGGAGACAGGTTCTTACAAATGGAGACGTGGTACAGGCAGAACTCGAGCAACCACCGGTCGTGATGACCGATTTATTGTTACAACTTCCCTGCGAAATCGTTTCCTCACGTCGGTTAACATCAAAACAGAGCTTAATGAAGTGCGTGGAGTAAACGTTAGTGCATGAACAATAAGAAGGTTAAAGGAAGCGGATATCACCCCTTTTAGACCAGCCAATGGTCCAAAGTTGTCTGTAGCTCACAGACAAGCTCGCTTATACACCTATACACCTTATTAAAACATTAAAAAACCCTTGCATAAAGCTTGTGTCTATTGTTAAAACCATTTTTTTAATTAAACCAATTTTCTTTAAATTTCTGTTTTTCTTCAAAAATCTTTTGAGGTCCAGTACACAAACTTAAACTTAAGGATATGACCCTACGCTGTTTTCAAGTTAACGAACCAATCTAGACGTTTCAATTTAAATCTGTGTAGAAAGTTTGCATACTTGGTTAAAATATTTATTTCAAAGTCGTTTTTAGGGTTCCGTGCCAAGCAAAAAACGGAACCCTTATAGATTCGTCATGTCTGTCTGTCTGTCTGTTTGTCTGTCTGTCCGTCTGTCTGTGCATCCGTATGTCAGAGCCACTTTATTCCGAAACTATAAGACCTTTAATGTTGAAACTTGGTAGGTAGATGTATTCTGTGAACCGCATTAAGATTTTCACACAAAAAAAGACTAGAAAAATAGAAAAAAACAATTAATTTTGGGGGTCCCCATACTTAGAACTGAAACTCAAAAAATTTTTTATCATCCAACCCATACGTGTGGGGTATCTATAGATAGGTCTTCAAAAATTATATTGAGGTTTCTAACATTATTTTTTTCTAAACTGAATATTTTGCGCGAGAGACACTTCCAAAGTGGTAAAATGTGTGTCCCCCCCCCCCCCTCTAACTTCTAAAATAAGAGAATGATAAATCTAAAAAAAATATATGACGTACATTACCATGCAAACTTCCAACGAAAATTGGTTTGAACGAAATCTAGTAAGTAGTTTTTTTTTAATACGTCATAAATCGTGAACTGCAATTTACCTTTCATTCAATCAACAGAAATGTAAAAATATAAAATAAAAATTATATTATGTTACTTGCTGCTGCGGAACCCTTCATGGGCGAGTCCGACTCGCACTTGGCGTTAAATATTTATTTCAAAGTCGTTTTTTACTTTGATGCAGTTTATGAGTCTGTCAGTGTATATTCATGGGATCGATTCACCAACTCAAAATTGCTCGTTAATTAAAGTGACAAAGTCATGTCTCTGTGTTACCGAAACAGTGCTTTTATTGTTTCATTAAACACAAATTCTCTGTGAATGTTTAACATCGGACACAATCATTTTCATGTGGTGAAACAACAGTGTGGTTTGCGGAAATACGACACGTTGTTCAAATGATTGTACTGGTCGATTGTTTACTTAATTGCAGTCATCAAAGATAATAGTAGGCAGCAGAGTTCGTGTATAACATTTTTAGTATCATATCACACACAAAGTAATTTTTATCTCTTTCTATATTTATATGAGCCTTACATGACTTAATTTATAGTCCATAACCATGAGACAACCCTGCCCCTTACCCAAGATGCAAGTGTTTCTCGTTCATTTCTCTACTATTCTCTTGTGTATTGGCTAATATGTTTTTCTGAACACGTGACTTAGCATTGAAATGACGTCAATCTCATACATTAGCTAATTTTTTAGGCTAGGGCTCTGCTTCGGCAACCATGAGTCCGATCGATATTACACTATTTTTTCATACTGAATGGATACGAATCGCGGATTCATACTCTTTCTGTCACAGAACAAGAGCTTAATTCATCTAATAGTTTGATCTCCATTGCCCATGTTAATACATATCTAGACACTACGTTAAGTTTACTGACCTTAGCATTTTTGTAGTTGATAGCTTTAAACTTATACGTACAACTAAAATTTGTATTAATTAGTTGAGATTTTTGGACCTAGACTATTTTTTTTCTTTTTTTCTTTAAAAAGACAACTCCCGCACTAGGAATAAATCCTGTGGCAGGGGACTTTACAAACATACATGAAACGGACACAAAGAACACCCAGACTCAGAACAACAATTTGTGGATCACTCCAAAGTGTTGTCCTACGTGGGATTTGAACCCACGACACTTAGCGAAGTAGGAAACTGCGTGGTGACCGTTAAACCACTAGGCCAAACGTACAGTCATTTATCTTTATATATCTTAGAAAATGTTTGAGATGTATTATCATCGCATAGTATTATGATAAGTCATTATAATCATTTCAATTATTGTCTAATACTTGAAGGCAATAATCAAGCAAGTCGAGAAAATACCAATTAATTACTTATTCAATCTAATCTTCATTTTGTATGAAGTTGGGTGTTTGAATTTCCTTTGAGTAACTAATAACGGGTGTTGTCTCAGAGCTGAGAGTTGGGGAGTACCTTACTTACTTAACTACTTACTGAAAGTTTTTAATTAACTTTACGGGTTTTTTGGTTATCCTATCCTCTTGGGTCATATTTCAAAGCATAGTTTAACTCCACGTTATTAATTATTTGGTTTTTGTTTGGGAGAAAACAAAAAATTACGCATTTTTATATTTTATAGTTAATCATATATTTTAAAGTTTATTTCATTGTAATCGTGAGGATTAAATGAATAATAAGATTTAAAACAAAAGTATTCAAAGGAATATGAACATTAACGAGATTTAGATTTCCTCGACTTACAAACTACCACTAAACTTAGATTATAGAAAAGTTTAGAACGTTACGTACATAAAAGGAGATGTCCAAAAAATATATGGGCTTGTGCCCCAGAATGGACAGAGATCAAATACGTAGTATTTGATAGCTTAGACCTTCCAATTAAGGAATGAAAATGGTTCATAAAGCATAGTAGATTGTGAAAAAAGTTATGAAGCTTTAAAAAATAATTTATATCACTCCGACAACATCATTTTTGCACAATGTAATTTAAAGTTATAATGTCAGGTCTACTGTGAAGTGTTTTAATATGTATGCTCATGTCAAAACTACATAAATAAGGTCCAAACAAAAGTATTAGAACACAAAAAATCAATTAAAAAAAAACAAACAAAAAAAATTAAACTAGTTTATTAATTACCTACTACAAAAAGTGACCTTAGAGCATATATTACTGGAGAGGCAGCCAAACGGGCGGAAAGCGTGATCAGAGTAGAGAGAGAGATTGGTTGGTGTATTTCTCGCCAAATCAGTCATGCAAATTGTGCGTTCACCAATCAGAACCTTGCGTGAGAGAGACAGACGCTAACCAAACTCAGTCTCTCTCTCTCTCTCTTTCTCTACTCCGATCACACTTTCCGCCCGTTCGGCTGCCCTTCGGGTATAATAATTATGATAAAAGCTAGTGACTGACAAGTGTATTAAGTGTTGCCATTGACGAAATCAAATTGTACATATCTCTGATTGTTCTTTAATATTTTGAACTAATTTATTTTTATACCTACTGATTTCCTTTAGTGGATAATTGAAAAGAAAAATACGAATTTTTAATTTATGTTACGAATTTAAAGTTAGTGTAATATGGAATGCACTTTTTGATTGAATATTTTTACTTACTTTGCATCATAGTTATGTCATATGGCAATTAAAATGTGTCAAAGTAAACTGAAGTCGCAAGCATGGTTTAAAATCTTTTTTTTTTGTGATTTTATATCCTAATCTGCTACAGACTGTATGAAGTTACTCAAAATTTATAATTTAATTTATATAAATCAAGAACACAAACATGATCTCTATATATTCTGGGGCAAAAATTAGACATTTCCTTTGAAGAATTTCATCAACAATTAAAGGTAAGAAAAGAAGAGAATAAAATGAAGTTTAAACTGAAGTATTATAAAAAATATATTTATCAATAAATAAATAGAGAAACCATCGACCATCATTTAACTGCCTCGTTGGTCTCGCGGCTGGCGAGTGCGACTGCTGATCATGAGGTCTCGGGTTCCATTCCCGGGTCGGTCGGTCGGTCCAAATGTTTGTATGATCTACAAATATTTGTTTCGGAGTTTGGGTGTTTTCTGTGTATAATATGTATGTACTAGTGGTTGCCCGCGGCTCCGCCCGCGTATATGTTGTTTATCGCGGCAAATAGTAGCACATGTGTTATTCTGATGTATGAGCTATATTACTGTAAAGTTTCATCCAAATCCGTTCAGTAGTTTTTGCGTGAAAGAGTAACAAACATCCATCCATCCATACTTACAAACTTTTGCGATTATAATATTAGTATAGATAGAAGATTTACAAAAAAAAAGGTATTTATGTATTTGTATCAGTTTGTTAGTACCCATAACACAAGCTTTGCTTAGCTTGGGACTAGATGGCGTTGTGTATTAGATGTCTGAAATATTTATTATTATTATTATCGAAAATCTAGAATGTCCAATTGCATGTTATCTTGGTACCGCGAGACGATCAATAGTGCTCAATAGAGTGACTCATATATAAATCAGTGTAATTATTTACATCCTTGTTGAAACGAAATAGAGAACCCTTACTCACACACTGTAATAACAGAATATTTATGTCTTCAAAGCTTCAAAGGGCCGGAACCGGGGATCTTGCAATAAATTTCCCACTGGCAAAACTACTTAGGTACTTAGAATACAGTTTTTTGAAAGTGGAAATTGTGTTACATTACTTTCAGTTATCACAATAAATGGATTCTACTGTGACAAATATTATTTAAATTAATTATATTTTACTTTTAAAACTGTTTATATTTTAAACAAAAAAAAATGTATTTGTTTGTTTAATTTATTAATGATTTGTTAAATAACCCGGACAAATTTGAATGTTCCATCTCCCTTAACATCTCATTTCTTAAAATACATTGCGTTCTCCACAAAGCAAATTGTGTCTACTGACAAACGCTAACTGAAACTCAATTGAAGACAGGTGCACACAGGGTGGCAATTAGTTGAACGATAATTTCACCGAGCTTTTGATTCGGCAGTAAACATCAAAACAAAGTAAAGCTATAGAATGGAATAAAACATGGTCAGAAATAAATAAAAGAAAGAGGAAGTAAAATGAGTGCTTTGCTAAATTTTCCTTAACCTTCTACAATGAATTTTTGTAATGTAACAAAAATTCAAACATTTATTTACATACATATAAGTAAATGTGAAAACAACATGTTTACAACGATTGGGAAAAAAACAATCACAGCCTACAATACTTCGAATTTAAAATTTTTGAGTCAGTTCCTTATGCACAACGTAAGTGTCTTTGGTTTATTTGAACTCAGAATTACTGAATGAAATTGTCATAGTAAAGTGAATACATTTTTTAAATATTTATTCAAACTGATTATTAAAATTATGTTCTGCGACCTTCAGTATCGTGTGCTAGCGGCCTGATTATGCCGACGGTATACCTGCGTGGCCCAAATCATGCCTTGCCACCAGCACCAGCATGGTATGTTATTATTAAAATTCCTTTAAGGCAAAATATTCGATTCAAAATATAGGAAACAATCATCTTAGTAGTGATTCATTGAGGCACCGAGAATCCTTTAACATAAGACTAGTTTTTTTTTTTCATATGTGGAATTTGTAACTCAAACTGACTAAAACCACAGCGGTGTTTCGTCAAAAGTGTGACTAGTAAAAGGAACCTCGGTTACAAGGAAGCTACTGTGGTAAGGTTAACTTATTTGCTTAACTTCATAAAAAAAATCGAATAAAATCGGAATATGAAATGAATATGATATTTATTTATTTATCTTTATTGTACACACATAACAGAAAAAAAAGAGTTATAATATACAAAATGTGATGTGATCTCTTAGCTCGATATTCAAGATAAAGTTAACCCTAAACGGTATCAACAAATTTAAAATAAGCATAAGATAAAACCTAAAACAGAAAAACTTATTTAATCCAACATTTCATATTGTTGTATAATTTTGTTAACTTTCGAATTGAATCACAAGTTCGAACTTGTTTACAAAAGTAATATAATATTTTGTTTTATTCATTGATTACTTAACGTGTTTGGAAAGAATCACCATAAAATACCGTAAAGGCCGAATTTTGTTTTTATATTTAATCGATTTTAAATTTTTGAATGTGGGCTGTACACTTTTTTGCAATACTAAGCAAATTTTAGATTAAAATTTTAAAATATTTAGCTAATGCCTTCAGTGCCAACACATAACATTTAATTGGGCAAAATGTAGTATTCCTATGGAGATAAAATTAGACATAGGCATGATAGAGAAAATAAATATAACGATAGTGATCAAAATTATATTTATGTACTATCTTTTGCTCACAGGTCCGCCCGCTTGTATGTCGCTCATCGCGGTAAATAGTAGCCCATGTACTTTCTCAAGAATCAAAGTATCTCCATTGTAAATTTAATGCACATCGGTTTAAGGGTGTAGCCGTGAAAGCATAACAGACAGAGGTACTTTCTAATTTGTAAATTAGTATGGATTTAATTCATTGGAGGGTTACTTCTAAAATATATCTTACAATACCTACATCACAACAGTATTGCAGACTGTACTGTGTTTTGGAACTGCTAAAATTTCAGACACGTAGAACTGAATGGAAACCTAAACGGTTACACTTTGGTTTCACCAACCTGTGTAATGTTAGTGTCATAATGTTTTAATACCGCCGGGCTCGACATTTCGTCACAATTTTTAAAAAAGGAAGTAGTATACATAATACGGTAAACAAAGTTTATTAAAAAAAGCACGAAACATATTTGGCCAGTAATTGGCATAAATACAACACATGCTCGGCGAAACAAACTAAGCAATAAGTAGGTAGATGTTTTTGCAAAATATTGCGAAAGAAGAGTCCCATATTTTTTTTCGTTGTCCCAACATTTATAGTATTTTTATCTCCGTTGAATAATAATAATATAATATATCTATTTATTGTACACCAGATGCATTTCAAGGTAAGCTTAAAATTAGAGAAGTACAATTGGCGGCCTTATTGCCCGGATGCAATCTCTTACAGGCAACCATTGGATGGAGAGAAAAACATGATTATGAGATAGAGTAGGGACTACCCTAGTCTAGACTACCCTAGACGACACTAGTCTAGTGTAAAACTAGGTAAGACGAAAAAATAAATAAAGTAATAAGGATTGTTATATACCGTTATAGTAATATATAGTGTGGGTTATGAAATAGATAGAAACAAGGAATAAGATGAAAATATACAGTTAATTACATATTTAAATGTAGTAGTGTGACTGTGACCCAATTGACAAAAAAAAATAAAAAAATGGCAGGTTAATGGGCATTGATGTCTCCCAGGTAATGCTTCTTTGCAAGTCTCTTGAATGCAGTTAGTGTTTGTGCACGTCTAATTGCGATTAGTAAGGCATTCCATAACCGAACTACTTGGACACAAAAGGAGTGGTCGAGAAATTTAGTAGAATGACCAGGCATTTTCAGTTTCAGGTTCTCCGACGACCTCAGTAATTTGGCATGTGTGTCGTGTAAGAAAGTGAACCGTGATTTGAGGTAGCGTGGGGTAAGAGGATTAAAGAGAGTGTTATACAGAAGAGAAAGTACGTGTGCATTCTGGCGAAGGCGGGTGGGTAACCACTTAAGCTTTTTACGATAATAGGAGACATGATCATATTTTCGTAAACCGAATATGAATCTTATACAGAGGTTTTGGAGTCTCTCATGCTTATTTAATTGGTCTTCATTAAGATCTAAATAACTGGCATCAGCATAATCAAGGATAGGGAAAAGAAGGGAATGTGTAAGAACAATCTTGGCAGAGGTAGGTCGAAAGCTGCGTTGTCTGCGCAAGGACCCTGCAGCGGCAAACATATTGCGACTCAGCTCCTGCAGCTGAGGACCCCAGGAAAAGGTACTGTCGATATAGATTCCCAGGTTCTTTACCTTGTCACTATACGGGATAGGTGTGCTGTCGCAAGAGACCTGAGGCAGTGAAGTCCAATCAATCTTGGATATCATTCTTGAACTTACAACGACAATGACTTGAGTCTTGGTTGGGTTTATCTTCAGACCGTGGGAAATGCTTGAATCTTCTTTTGAACAAAAAGTATTTAAACTTCTACTAAGTTTAATTAAATTTTATTTTTCTACTGTACTTATCTTAGATGAAAATTCTCAGAGCCACTTATATAAAGTGCTCGAAGCGAAAAATACGGACGTGTTACACGAAGGTGTTTTTCTGTTCCATTTACAAAACTCGAAAGTTAAGGACTCGCGACGTGACTCGAGATAAATTTAAGTTACTTGGAGCACTAATTGCTTTTTAAAGGTTATTCTCATTTTTATAGCGAAGTGCTAAAATTGAGGTTAAATAAATAAGGTTTTACTGTCGAGATTCTATTTATAAAGTTATAAATTAAAGGAAAATTCGTAATTGGGTACTTTTTTGTTTGTAATATTTAGTTTTAAAGTAACAGTTTATGCTCAAGTGACATTAATGTGACAAAATAGTCGATTTTTTTAATCTAACAGTTACTGACCTGGAATGGTAAGCCTAGAGTTGTCCAATTTGCACCTAACACAATATATGTGACAAACACGATGATTTGGTCTGTCTAGATGAATTTTTTCTCTATTTATTTTGTACTAGTGGTTGTCCGCGGCTCCGCCCGCGTATATATCGGCTATCGCGGCAAATAGGAGCCTATGTATTAATCTGATGTATAAGCTATATTACTGTAAAGTTTCATCCAAATCCGTTCAGTAGTTTTTGCTTGAAAGAGTAACAAACATCCATCCATCCATCTATCCATCCATCCACCCATCCATACTTACAAACTTTCGCGTTTATAATATTAGTATAGGTTTAGTAATATATATGTTGAAAATAAGTATTCCGGCTGTCAAAGTATAGTAGGTCCGCTTGGTTTGGACCCAGATGACCTTTTATTAGGTGTCATAATTTAGCCTGAAATCGTCTACTGTTGAACGCAGGGTTACCCCAAAGAATCAACGAGTGTCAATCATCTCAGTACAAATTCTGCAACTCCACTGCCAGCCATTTTCTGCAAAGCGTGTCAGGTGTGTCCATCTCAAGGTAGTAGAACCATGCTGATTTCAGCACGGACGGGCCGGCTCGACCGGGGCGGTACTACCCTCGCATAGAAAATCAACGTAAAATGAGGGTTCGTGCTGTCATGTTTCGTTGGTGAGTGCGAGACGGGAGGCCCAATGATGCAGAAGCATCACTAGGCCGCCATGGTGGGTCATCGTGCTGCATTGTCTGCATTCGCAATGAGTATGGTGACCACCACCACCAGCATTCTGCTTATGTTTTCCATAAGGCAGAGTAGAGTCTTTTGGCAGGGCTAAACATAACAAAAAAAGTTAAAGTTAAATTATACGACTGAAAGATGATTAATTTTACCTCATTTGTTCGATATAAAATTTAAAAATAATGTTCGTATTTCATCTCTATATAGAAAAGCATTAACACGATTGTTTTCAATCTTTGTGTATGGTAAAGGGCAGCAAACGAGCGCACACACCGCATATTCAAATGATAACGTGAAACAAAAGTAAATAATCGTGTTTTATTACGTGGGCTGATAACAAATAATTTCCTTTATTTGAGTTTTAGCTCGCGAAAGGAATACGAATTCAACAGTTCATCAAATTTTGTATTAATGAATGTTAGTAGTATTGCATGCGAAGATTATTTGAGTGAGGCGATTGAAGAATTCTATTACATTTTAATTTATTACTTATTAATTACGTTGAAAATTAGTAAATATAGCCTGAAACTGCAAATTTATACTGTGTAACTCCACAGACCAAAAAAGCAATAGATATCTCTATTCATTTGAAAGCTATATTTATTTCACTTATACTGTTCTGTTTGAATTTGTTACATTTAATAAAAAAAAATATTTAGCCCTATTTTATATAATTACCTATAGTCAACCAACACCATATACCTATAACGAATACTTCGTAAGGGTTTTGATAAAAAAATAATTAGAAATAATAAAAATAAAATAAACTAATTAGCGACAGCGTTATATAAATGATTTTTTATTTAAATATTGCAATTCTTCATCAACAAATTTAGGTAAAAAGTAATTTATGTACCGAAACCTCACTCTAGATTCACTTATGTACTGACTTTTCGTTCTGTCTATAACTTAAACAATTATGGATGACTAGCTGTTGCCCGCGGCTCCGCCCGCGTGTATGTCGGTTTTTACAAAAAATGTGATAAATGAAGAACCGCTCTAACGATTTTGTGCAAACTTCACATAAACCATCTACCAAATAGTCCGAACAAAGCCTAAGCATTTGGTTTGGATAGGTGAGCCCGTTCTTGAGTTATACAATTACAACGAAAAGTGGCATTGATTTTTATATATATTGATTAAGAATTGGATCATATTGTTTATTGAAATAAAATGAGTTTTAATAATTATCTAATCACATAATATCTTATATGGAAGTGTTTTGAACTGTTTGCAACCACATCAGTGGCTGTTAGCGGAACTTGTTCCACTTTCAGCACCGGTCTGCAATAGCTTTGCACTTTGACTAAATATTGAAATACTAAATAAAAACCTGATACTGTTAATATATTTACACAAATATCACCCTCACCCTGTTAAAAAACTATGACAGTTATTCCCGTCAGTATGGAAAAGATCGACCATAATCTTTCACCGTCAAGATTGTATAAATTGCAATTAGTAAATAGCAAGCACACTTTACTTACGTTTGGCCGAGACCAACAACAAAATCTTTGGAAATAATTTCTAAACAATCGCAATCTTCATTCGCAGTCCTTCCTTGATTAATACTATTCTCGGGAGCAGGTCCGCCGCCACAAATAAGTTATCAGCGTAAATATCCCAAGAGTATACCTCTGACTGGAGCTATGTATTTGTACTACTCTACGAAGTTACTACCCAGTATGTTGTTATAATCCCAATAAGGTCTGGATCTACTACGAGTAAAAGTTCTCAAATACATACCTATTCGAACACAGGTTTTCCCCTGCGCGATGAATTATAATATATTATAGTCAATCTAACCACTGAACCATACAACCAGCGTAATTAATTATATGAATGCAGTGATGCGAAAAAAATCGTTTGTGATTAAAGATAAATGAATCAATAACATAAAAAAAAGGGTTTGGTAACACGGAATAAAGAAATAATCGTAGTTTTTATCAGATTAGGAGATTACTTATGATCCTTATTCCACGATTCCCCTCCTATCTTAATGTATCTCAGTATAAGAAAATAAACAGATATATATATGTATACATAAGAAAGAAATAAAGTTTGTTTATTGCAAGTTATAAAAAGAATACATAGTTATGTCTGCCTAATTCGATGCGTCAAACTTGATCCAAAACTTTTACCACCTGTGCCTACTTCTTCTTTATTATATACTAGTTGTTGCCCGCGGCTCCGCCCGCGTATATGTCGGTTATCGCGGCAAATAGTGTGTGTGTTATGTGTGGTATTCTAATGTATAAACTATATTACTATAAAGTTTCATCCAAATCCGTTCAGTAGTTTTTGCGTGAAAGAGTAACAAACATCCATCCATCCATCCATCCATACTTACAAACTTTCGCGTTTATAATATTAGTATAGATTATTATTTAGTTAAGTTACAAATAGTACACGACATCAATTATGATAATCAGGGATTTATGTAATCCCAATCACCTAATACCATCCATTTTAGTATATAATACACAAATATTTTTATTGGACCTTTTTAAAATTACGTAGGTACTTAATATCACTGTCTTTAAGATAGTAGTACCTGGATGACCGAGCGTCGCTCGGTTTTTTTTATATAAATGGGTTTTTTGGCAACATTGGGACTATCCAAACGCCACCTTTTTGTTATTTTTCTTGTTTAGTGGCGCCGTATCTTGGTACGCCCTGATACTGTTTATTCTGCACCTTATTCCAGTATAGTTTAATGTAGTTCGCTCGAGTCGCGATAGATGGCACTAGATTCATTTCATATGTTTGATTGTTAAAAACACGAATAAAACGACACTTTCTAAAAATGAATCCTAGCTAGATCGATTTACCGCTCCCGAAAACCCCCGCATACAAAATTTCATGAAAATCGTTGGAGCGGTTTCCGAGATTCAGATTATTAATTTATATAGATATATATATATACAAGAATTGCTTTTAAAGGTATTAGATATAGGCTTAACGTTTCAAAACTTCTGCTTTTTACTCGACTACGGCTAAGCCAAAAGGCAGGGTTATTGTTTTCACAGTGTATGTATCATTGTATGTTAAACATATGTATAAACAGAAAACAGATATGTACATGTATAACATGATCAAAATAAGATGATGAAAAAATAAACAGATTATACGTAATCAGGTTACAGTTTTTTAAACTGTACTTGACTTTTCTTTGTTTCTGTGCACATCTGCAAAACTCTTCTATTAATTGTGAGCACGTGTACAAAAAAAGTATATTAGAAAAAATCAATAAATCAACACGGTTTATAGAACTTTATTATATCAATGTTGAATAAAGAAATCCTTGTTAGAAGTAAAGTAGCAATAAGTCATAGTTTCAGAACCACCATCACTAGATTTACGAACATAAACGGTCTCGGACCGATACTAAAAAACAGCATAATGCGGTCATAATTTATAGCCGAACTATTATGTTTGCTCTTAGTTTAATTTAGTATTTAGTAAGGCATAAATATTATGCCAACTGTGCCAACTGTGTCTGTGTCCACACCAACAACCACAGATGATCAAATAACACAAATATTGTTTGTATCAGTTTAGTAAACGTTAAACACAGACAAAATAATAATGTACCAGAGTTACAATCATAGCATGTATATATAAAGTACCAGTATTTGCTCGCGGCTCCGCCCGCGTATATGTTGGTTATCGCGGCAAAAAGCAGCCTATGTGTTATTCTGATGTATTGCGTCTTTTTGCGTGAAAGAGTAACAAACATCAATCCATCCATACTTACAAACTTTCGCGTTTATAATATTAGTATGATATTTCTCGTGATAATATGTAGTTATTTTAAAAGCAAAAAGGAATGAATAAACGTGCACTGATATGCGGCATTAGCTAAACGAGCGGGAGGAAAAAATGTATGAAAATCCATTTCTAACGTGTTTTAGCGGGAGACAAAGTTGTATGAATTTTCATTTCTCATGTTATCTTATCTATGGCGCGCGCCTGCCCAAGGAGTTTTCATATAATTTAAATATGGAATCTCCGTGCCACGAGCGCGAAATATCGGTCAAATTCTAAGCTAAATTGTGTCTTACATGGTGTCTTACGTTTTGATTTTATTTTAAAAATAAAGTAAAATGTCGACTTCTAGCCGTGAAAACATAACTTTTAATTAGGTTAGTCATGTTCTTTGTAATAAATTTTTATTTCATATTATTAAATACTTTCTACAATACAAGTCTTTAAATGTTCCTCACAGGTGTAGTATAAAGCACTGTGTAGCACTCGGGTGAAAGTCCAATTCCCACCTCGGGAGTATTGTGGCCCTAGGCTGCGCCTTCGGGCCACAAATTGCTCCCTCGCTAGTAGTCGGTCCCTTTCCTCCCTCGGTACAATAGTACAATGTATGTACTATTGTTAGTCATATATAATTGACTAGCTTTTGCTTGCTTCTATCGATTTATCATCGATTTATCATTTTTATTCATAAACCGATTGAAATGAAACCAACCCAAAATGTTTAGTGGAGTAAACCGCAACGTATTAGTGAAAACCGCATTCAAATCGGTTTATCCGTTTCTGAGATTAGCGTGCACAAACGTACAGCCAAACGTACAGGAACATGAATTCTAGTCTATTCTATAAAGGTGTCTATCTCTGTTGAGTATAGAGAAATACAATGAAGTATGTCCAAAATATACTTGAGTACATTGTTTTTAATGAAACAGAATCTCCTGAGAACAAAGAAAGTATACAATGGAATTTGATTGCATGTTACATTTGTTTCTTTTCTACCTTTTCTTATGTAGCTAATAGCCTATGGACCCGTGTCGAAAATTGACGGGTCATGTGAACCACCAGGAAACCTTTTTAGAAAGATACAGGGGCATAAAACATTCATCACTATGCCGTCACTTGTAAGCTGTCCAACTGAGTACAGGTGAAGAGGAGGGTAGCAACCCTCGATTTCTCTCCCTTGTTATATGGGTAGTTCTACAAACTAAGGAAGAATTCGAGTCTGATTTCGGCCCGACATTTTTTATACATTCTGGTGGCGAAATTCAGTATAATAACTAGAGTACAGTGTCTTTTAGCTTACCCTAAAGGGAACAGTAAAAATATTTAATATTTTTTGATTTATGGCCATTTAAAAAAAATCAAGCCACAGGAAACTGAGAGTGTCACCAGGAAACTTAGGAAAACAACAAAAACCAAGTATATTTTTGTTCCATTGCAGCCTTTTTTTGCTTTTATTGACTTCACATCTTTTTATAAGTTATTATAACCTTGTTTTTAAACTTCCCAGCCTTATTTGCATTCACGAATTAGCCCAAAAGTAATTTGTTTGCAACTTTCTTCTCTTGACGAGTCTTTAGATTAGACATATCTGATATTTGCTTTTCCAACACATCACCAAATAAAGCCTTTTTGACGACGTCTACCCGTGTCGTTGGACCTTCAGCAAGTTTGTTCATTGCGGTTTTAAGCTTAAGCTCCAGTGGTTTCTTTTGTTTTTTCAATCTCTGCCACCTCTTTTATATTTGCCAAGTTTTTGTTTCAATTTTACTATTAGCGCATTTTTTTGTTTTATCTCCTGGTTTCTCTTAAGACGCTTAGACTTCTGTGGCCGTTCTCGTGCTGATTTCAATCTTGGATTTGGCTTTGGCGATAATGTTTGAAGAACATTTATCTCAAAATTTACTTGCTGAGGTTTTTTATGATCACGGAACTCAGGACCTACAGGTTCATCATCTAAACTAGGCAGAGTATTTTCTCCAACAAATTGGTTTATCATATTAGTAATTAACTTTTTCTTTTTGTACGATTTGTCTGAGCATTCCCTCCAACTTTTGCGAGCTTGCCTTTTTTCACGAGCTGACATTTCAGAAACTAGTTTATTTTGCCAGATTCTCGTAGCTTTTTATACTTTTGATTTCTTTTTTCTTTTTCAGTCGCTAATCTCTGAGGGTCGTTCTTAATCTTTTCATATCATTTTTTATATATATCCTTATCCTTATTTCATATCATAGCTATCCTTTTCTTTTCTAATATTTCTTCTTTGGTTTGTTTCTTTTTTGGCGTCATTTTTTCTATGTAACAAAATATAATATTTGTAATATCGATTAAATGTTTGTTTATTTTATACTTTTAATCGGACACGTTTCGAAACAATTATAAGAATACTTTTACTTAGACCACCACTAAAACTAAATAACTGTATATAAACAAATTTCGAGAGTAAGTTCAATTTATTTAATAAATTATTTATTTGTAGTTTAATATTATGTGTAAAAAAATACTATTATTACACAGAAACAATATTTTTAATATGATCTGCTCAGGATCCTGGACGGTTTTCAGTATCCTGAGTATCAATTGGACAGGATCCTGAAGCCATGTTCCTGATAATTTCTGTCTTAAAATAAAATAAATACACCAATTTATAACTTTCAACAAAAATTAACCTAAACTAGACCTATGCGCTAGCATCTTACACATCAATACGAAAAAATTATTCATATTCATTATTTATTTCGTAAATAAAAATCTTATCAGGATTCTGTGAACTCCACTGATTACGACACCACTTCACTTGCCAAACGCACTCGGCTCACTAAACAACGTGCTAGGTGAGAATAGAGAGATGACAGTCTTTGTCTCTTTCGTAGGTACTATCGACTCAGCGGAACGGTAAAGACGCACGGCAAATAGTTTAGTGAATATTTGCTAATTCAACAGCGAACAGGATACTGATATAAAATCGTGGGGACAAAATGTAAACAAGATTTATTCAACATTTTTTAAGGAAATACTATCGTAATTGTTCTACCTAGCCAGGCAAAATAGTAAACTTATTAATTTGGGATTCTTTTAAGACCCTAATGTAGAAGTAAATGCACCACGACGCACTTTGAACTTAAATTAGTACGAGGGACACTGCAGGATCCTGAGAATTCGGCACTTTGAACAGTAATTTTGTTCAGAAAAGAATTGTGTATCTTAATTATTTTTAGTGACCACCTAGAAACAATTGCAATTAAGAGTATTCCATCCCCAAAAAAATATTTTTAACAATTTTTGTATCATATTTTGGCTGAGCCGCCAAAAATTCCTTAGTTTGTAGAACTACCCATATGATTTTTGTACGGAGTTGCAGAATAATGGATTAGAAGAGGTATTTTAATAGTATGGAACCGATGCCGTACAAAATCAAACAAATAATTTCATTGAAATATCGTAAGTGGGCGTCCATTAATTACGTGAGGCATTTTGAGAACTTTCCCGCCTTGGTGAAATATCGTAAAATTTTCCTCAACTTCCTCTCCCGTCCCCTAATCTCACGCGAGATTCTTCAAAATTTATGTTTTGGCTGTAAACGTGTTGGATTATTGAACTTGTTCTATTACTTTTATTGAAGACTATAGTACAGTCTGTTTTTTTTAACAAACGAGTACTGAGTATGTCCCTCGCACATTTCCGATATTGACAGATTGAGATGGGTCATTGGTGGGAGTGGGGCCAACGCCTTTGTTCTTGTTTTGAAATTGTAAAGGCCCGTTCATATTGAATACTTTTATAATTTACTTTAGAGAAAATTATTATTTTTCAAGCTTTTTATTAACTTTCAATGTATGTATGTATGCTTGTATGTTCGGGTGGAATCTTGCAACTCAATTTTGAAGCAGATATCTTCAACCGATTTTGCGGAAATTTTGCAAGCATATGTATACAGCGTGACGAAACAATATTATAATGACATGGAGCTGATCTGATGCTTTAGCTGGAAGGTGGCCATAGGAACTCTGTAAAGAAACGTCGCAACACTATCGAGATTGAACTCGTCTGATTCGTCTCGAGGCATTCTAGTAAAATCTTGTTTTTAAAAGCTTTTTAATTTAATTTATTATGATTTAAATTTGCATACTTAGTATATTCGTAATAACATTTTCTGTTCGCGTTATATGATATTTTCATAAATAAATAACAATAAAACAATATTTTAATAGTATATATATACAACATATTATGCACTACACCATACGTGTCACATCATTATTAGAAGCTTTTGTTTTAGAAGTAGGTACAGTTTCAGTTTTGATGTTTAGGTCCACCATTTAAATGTGTATTTCCTTAGTAAGGTGTATTTCATCATAACCTGGGAATGGAAAGAATTTAGAGGGCAAATGAGCAGACGTATCGCCTAATGGTAAGCGATTACCGCCGCCCATGGACACCCGCAACACTAGAGGCGTCACAAGTACGTTGCCGGCCTTTTAAGAAGCAGTACGCTCTTTTCTTGAAGGTCTTATTGGTCCGTGAATACCGCAGGCGACAGTTCATTTCACAGTTTTTCGAGCGAGGCAGAAAGTTTGATAAAAAGAATTCTTTATAGAAACCAATTAAATACTGAAATACTTACATTATTTTGGTAAGCTTTACATTTTGGTGACATGCATGATAACGGACACGGAGTTTGTTTGTCTATCACAGGCTCTTCACAGCTTACACATAGTTTTTCCTCCATTTATCTGCTAGTCACTAATCGGCTATTGCAATATTTTGATGGGGTTTTAAAATATAGTTCATTTCATAGGGTGGACTTTAGACTGGTCAAAATAGGACTCTCAAGGCCGGGCGCACACCGAAATGGTCTTCGACGAGACCGTCCGCAACACGACGGTTTTCGACAGTTGTCTTGTGCTGACGCACACCGCATGAGACCGAACAAACGGTCGAAGAAGGGGAAGGGGCGATTTGATTATGTATATTACGCCTTTAAAGAGTGTTTTTTTTTTTTTTACTTATTTATACTTCCTGCATTAGAATTCCACAACGCACGTCCAGCCGAATAGGTTGCCGTAAAAAGAGTTGTGTTAGGTTGGACCGTCGCAAACTAAAGCTGTTGTCGATAAATTATTTCCGTCGAGACAGTTTGTCGAGTACGGTGTGCGCCCACACCGGACTCTTGGCTTGGTCTTCACATCTTCCAGTGATTGCAACTCCATAAACTATAATTATTTTTAGATCGCCAGGTGATCCTTATTAAATGTGCATTCTTTCCATCAGTAAATGAATATGTACAAATAATGATAAAATTCAATTTATTAACGATTAATTAACAAAACATTCCATCTTATTCTAGATACAGTACAAAGTATTCGTACTTAGTATGGTAAAAATATATATTTTTTTTTTTTTTTTTTTTTTTTTTTTCCTTTACCTTTCAATTACTATACTGGCTTTATTTGTTATTAAATATTGAATATTTTTTAAATATTGCTGGACAATATTTAAAAAATATTCAATAAGGGAAAACAGCTATACACTGGAGAGTGTACAGTTTACCTGCAGTTACAACCGTCAGGTAAGCTTGAGCTGAGTGGAGGAAATACCAGCACAGTTGTGCAACATGCACGTTCCGGTTTATCTGTAAAGTTCAACTGTACAGGAAAACCTATCAGGCAGGGTATACCTGACAGGCTTGTCTGTACAGTTGAACCTGTACGACTAACTTCAAAGTTTTTAATCTTCGTAAGACACTTGGTAATCGTATAATTTTGGAAAAAAAAACTATAAACCAGGATTTAATCGCTATAATTTATTTTAATGGCATGTAACAAGTGTATCTGTTTTATTTATCATTCTCGTGTTACAGTCAACTATCTAACAGATTTTCACATTTTTATAAATGTGTGTTTTGCTGGCGTGCCCAAGATAGGATAGATACCATTACGCATAGACCAATAGGAGTCGAGTATAGTTTAAAAGAGACGCAGACTCAGTTGCGTGGGTTACCTACTTGTGTTATAAATACTTAGCAAATCCAAAACAATGTGAGGACATAAAAATAACATTTTGAAGAGGTTTTTTAATGCATGTCTATTTTCATCCCTACTTCTACAAATGTGGTGATGATGAAATCTCCCGAATTTTCAGAATATTATTTGTTCTTCCGATAAAGTATTTGTTTTCATAACATTAAAATTTTAGACAACCCTCTATAAGGTCTTTTCGTAGCATTTTTCTTTTTCGACATTGACATACTACTACGTGGCTGTACTACCTCAAGTAGTAGAGCCACGCTGATTTCAGCACGAACAGGCTGGCTCGACTAGGGCGGAACTACCTCGTACAGAAGATCAACATAAAATGACAGCGTTCGTGCTACCGTGTTTCGTTGGTGAGTGCGAGACCGGAGGACCAATGATGCAAAAGCATCACTAGGCTGCCATGGTGTGGGTGACCATGCTGCATTGTCTGCATTCGCAATGAGTATGGTGACCACCACTCTTGGATTCTGCTTATCGCTTGCTTGCTTTTGTTCGATTTCATTGCATTCGAATTCATGGATCTTTCAATTAAATACATACCAGACGCTTAACTGGTAAAGGTATGTACTTGTACACACTAGTGCGCTTTCATATTCATCTTGCATCTTCTTGAGATGCATATCTGAGTATAGGTGATAGTGCATGCTCCTAAAGTGCTCGAAGGCATGCGTGGATACCAACCTATCAATTTGTATATTCTATAGCTATAAATATTTTAGTTCGTCAATCTGACCATTATACTTTAAAAAATTACTGAAGTTTACCGTTGAAATTAGGTCAACAACCAACCAAACCCATTATGTGATACAAGATAAAAGCTATAGACACTTTTACTTCAATAAATTATGTACTTCTCAAAGAACCGAATTGAACTCCCAGAACAGTTATTCCTATATCTTCTTGGTTCGAAGGTGCGCATAGATTTAGACTTTAGTATCTGTTGGCCTTTTTGCGTGAGAAGTACATAAGCTTAATTCAATACGAATTTAAATGTGAAGATGCAAATTAAATTTGAAAGCGCACTCGTGTAGACATAGCTTCGGGGATTTCAAAATTGGCATCTCTTTTTCCCAATTCAATAAGTTATAAATAGGATTAGTTGTTAATTTTAAAATTTAGAAACAAGTAACCGGCAATGATGATGCAAGTTGTTGAAGTATCGGTCAAATGACTGAAAAACTTTAAAAATAGCCATTGGTTCAATCGGTCGAATATTTTAGTTTGCGAAACCTAAGTTACAGGTTAGACTACGACCGTTGCTGACAGGCCGAGCGAGCGAAGCGGGCGTGCTCCGCTAACAGTCGGCTAATATCGTAGCTGAATATCAATTGTTTAAATTTCGTGCATTAACATGCTACAACTTTAGTCAACCCGTATTATTTAAACTTAACTAATTAAAAGTTTGGCCGATTACATGGTACAGTAACAGCTAGAGAGGGAGCAGAGACTCCTCTTGTTCCTTCTCTCTTTGACGAACAGCAACAGCTGTCTCCACTAGGAGGTATAGACACTTGAACTTGTCCTGATCTCCCTCCATTCCTCGAGGCACCACCTGAAGTTATTACCCCGGGTCAAAGTAAGTAAATAAGGCCCAGTATTACTAGGAATTTACAATATAGACTTTATCTAATAGAAATCGGAAAATAAATTAGAATAAAATAAAAAAAGAAGAATAAAATAATAACTGTCAGGTGATGCCGGCATTAAAACACTAGATAACCAAAACGCTAACAAAACTATAATGAAAATCAAATTTGTTTGATATAAAATTTATTAACACAATAAACAGGAACTCGTCTCTAGCTAAACACAAACAAAAATACTAGTTCACTTAGCGATATAAAAAATAGGTTGATTTTATAGAACTAAGTTTTAACACCGACGTCGCCTACAGTAAACTTATGGTACACAAAAATGGCTGTTCCCAAAACGGTATTGCAAACTGCTGTGAAAATTTCACAATAAGAGTAAAACGAGATATATACTTTGAAAATGAAAATTTCATAAAATACCTTGGCATTGTTAACGGCCAAAAGTGTGATGTGTGATCGTCAAGTAATTAGGTACAAATGAAAGTACTTAAGTAGGTCTTATTAACTAATTCAAACTTACACTACTAAATTTTGTACCAAGTAACAACTGCCTTCCACAACTAACAGACAGAGAGATGATCTGAAGAAACTATTAAGAACATTAAAGTTCTTAAAAGTTTATTCATCAATAAGGCATATGTAAAGTAACACACATTCAGAACAAATAATAAAATTAATTTCCAACGTCTCTGTTCTCCTTTTCAAATAACTATTTCCTTTGATTCCACTTAATACTTCTGAAACTGAGCAACACGGTAGGAAGTAGCCATACGCTGGCGTTCCCCTCCATCAATCAGTGTATGCATTTTTAATGTTTTACTTTAATTGTTATGTAAGAGTTCGTGAGGTTCATGGGTTCTTAAGGTTAAATGACGTATGGGCATCACAAGAACGGCGTTGGACAAGATACGGAAAATATGGAGGAATTGGAAAATCTCCAAAGCCACGAAGACCAGGCTCGTGAGGACGCTAATATTCTTCATATTTCTTTACGCCGCTGAAACTTGAATTTTGTGAGATTTGAAAAGGCATAAAATAGACGCCCTGGAAATGTGGTGCTGGAGAAGCTTGGGGTTTCATGGACAGAATTCCGCACGAACGTCTCAATACTTCAAGAACTCGGTATCAAGCAGCGTCTATTCTCAATAGTATAATCTCGCATCCTTACATTTTTCCTACATGTTTCTCGGCGTGGCGATCAATCCATAGACCGCCTTGCGTTCTAGGCGTAGATGTCGTGGGTCGTGGAAGGTACTAGACTCCGCGGAAGGTCACCTACGCGTTGGATTGACCAGAGCAAGTCTGCCGTGGGAGGTTCGGTGAACGAGTGCAGCAGGATGACCTCGAATAGACAACAGTGGCGAAACGCTATGAAACCCATCACATTTCCCAAAACTACTACATAGCGATCACGATTGCTCTGTAAAGAGCGCACTGGACGAGAAAAAGAAGTACGAGTTCGTAGTGTCAGGCGATTGTTTTTGTATCCGAGTCTAAAATGTGCACGTGTGAAGATTTCCTCCCGCAAAACTGACAGACTGTTTTGTATCGGAAAAAGACGCTATGGCTACTCCGTTCGGTGGCCCGTGTTGCTCTATGTTCTGAAATGTCACCTAAATATGCTAAGTGTTAAGTGTGGCACCACATATCAGTGGTTGCCACTTCCAGTTCCACTGCGACAGGGGGTGGCGTTGGCGGGAGTCGAGGTGGGCTCACCTGCATGCGCCTGCGCAGGGGATGAGGCAGTTGCGGCAGATGCGCCAGCTGAGGATGACTGAGCGCCTGCCAATCTTCACTACTCGATACCGCTTCTGGAGGCTGGTCGGCCATGTCCTCGGTGGTAGTGACAGTCACCACTGAAGCTGTGCTGCTATAAGAGAAAGTAAATTGTTGGCAAGAAAGTAGTTTACTTCGGTGAAAAGCGATCACGTAAATCATTGCCAAACAATTATGGCATAAGTGAAATAGTAGTTCTAAAAATGTAGACCGTGTTAGTTAAATAAAAAATTAAACCATTGGCCTGGATGTTTTAAGGATGAAATTGCAAAGTTCACATCAAACTCATCCAATAAATCAGCGTTCAAATAATAAGCAATGAATTGAGCGAAAATTAAGCAAGTAAACATTAAAAGCATTAAAATCAATGTTTTACTTTGTTAAACATTACCAATTGCAAGATAATTCAATTTTACTCTTTGTGTTTCCTATGTGCAATAAAACCAAAGTTAACTAACTCTCTGGCAGCTGGATGTAGATCTTGATCCTCAGGTCCATATCGTATGACAGATTGCCACACCGATGGGTCATATTTGACTTCCTCTTCACTGATGGTGCTCGAGTAACCCTCTTCTCCATCTCCTAGCTCATCACCGTCACTTCGGTAGACTAGCAAACCATCACCGTAGTCATGAGCTCGACTGTCTACACCATTCTATGAGTACAACTTGTATGTTATAACCTTAATAAATAATTGTGAAAAAACTCAAATGAGGCATTTCTAAGGAGGACCATCAAAATGTCTCGTGGAAAATGAAAATAACCTAAAAAGCTCACTCAGTCATTGTAAAGTTGAGTTCGTTTCATTTGTGATGTTCATTTAAAAAATGCCCATTCACAAAATTCACTGCTGAAAATGCACCTACGAAAAATGCTCATTCTAAAAATATCCATCCAAAAATGCCATTTTGGACCAAGAGCTACTGAACCTTTCGACTAACGGTGTGTCTGTAAGGCTAGAAACTCTTGTAGTGATGAGTCATAATGTGCTAAGTACGTAACCATCGCCTGGCAAGCCTCATGATGATGTCTGTTTTTTTTATAGGATTTAGGTCATTCATTAAGAAGTTCAAAAACAAAATGACAGGCGATTCCGATGAGCACACGTACCTTTCAGGCGTACAGAAAGACACACCTTTCTTCAATTACATCATCAATGTAAACAAATTTTATTCTGTAAAGTTGTAATTCATATACAGTCGTGGCCAACTAATTAGGGACATTCAAGATAGTGGAGAGCAATAACCGGTTATGTACATATAATTATAAAACCCTGTTGATTTCTCAGTAACTATTAATTGCATAATTTAGTCCGATTATTATGCTATAAATGGCTGTAAATAAAAAAAAATATAAATAGAAAAAAGTGTTTAGGTAATATCAAAGGTTTTAATATCAAATTTAAGGTACAATTCTGTAGCTGGACATTTAATTAAGAACAGTAAAGTAAAATGAAAAATAGAGTTAAACAAAACTAATAATCTGCAGGATTTTAACTTCTTTAACAACTCCATTTTATTACTAGTAAAATCAGTACCCAGTAGCAACTAACCTTTGTTAGTAATTACCGCTTGACACCGACGTGACATAGACATTATCTGACATATTTCGACAGGAATGTTTGCCCATTCCTCAAAAAAAGCTTAATTAAGTTCATCTAAAGTTGTGGTACGATAAGTGGCAACTTTTTTCTTGATTTCGTGCCAAAGGTGCTCGATTGGGTTGAGGTCCGGGCTATTTGCTGGCCAATCTAGCACTGATACCGACTGACTGTTAAGAAACGACTTGACTGAACGGGCGGTATGTTTCGGGCCGTTATCATGCTGAAAAGTCCATATAATAGGGAGATGTTCCTCAGCATAGAGAAGCATAGTTTCCTCTAATATTGCCTTGTATTGATGTTGGTCTAAGTTACCCTGAACTGTCCTCACAGGACCCACTCCACGTCCAGAAAATGAACCCCACATTTTAATGTTTCCTCCGCCATGTTTCACCTGTTTTTTTTGTGAATCTTGGATTCATTTCCGCTTTTACGGGTCGCCTTACGTATTGCCTTCCATCTGAAGAAATCAAATTAACCTTGGTCTCGTCAGAGAACAATACATGTTGCCATTGGGCGTCGGTCCAGTGTCCATATTTACGTGCAAACGCCAAACGTGCATTTCTATGTTCTTTCTTCAACAATGGTACTTTGCGAGCCACTCTTCCGAACAACCCTGCTTCTACCAGACGTCGTCGAACGGTCCTCGCTGATACACTGGCTCTTTCGTCTGCCCCAAACACTTCGTGTTTAATTAAAACAAAGCCTAGAAACGGATCTTTCTTAGCTAACCTGGTTATCATTCTATCTTCTTGCGGAGTTGTTTTTCTCGATTTTCTTTTTCTGGGCACATTTAAAGCTGTGTTGTTGCGCCTGAAATGTTGCACTGAATTGCATACCATAGTTTTTAAACAATTTAAATATTCTGCTATCCTTCGGTATGACCAACCACGCTCGACAAACTTCATGATAATTTTTCGTAGTGTTGCATCGCAACTTTTATTTTTGCCCATTGTTCTTCAAAATAATTCTCAAAACTTAAAATTTAAAATCTAGATTTCCGCCAAAACTACCACAAACAATAGAAGAAGAAATAAAAAAAATAAGGTTCAGATTTTGAAAATAGAAAGCAATATCTCAGTGTCCCTAATTAAATGGCCAGCCAACATTCTTGAAAAAATGTGCACTGTGATAATTTATCAGCTGTACTGTAAAGAGGTTTAATGCTTAAGAAGTTGTTATTATTTGTATAATCGGGCACATAAATGACTAATTATACTTACTTGTAAGAGATATGGAATATTATTTAGACTCGTTGGAAAATAAAAAATAAATTCACAATTTGGTTTAACTAGAGAGTGTCCCTAATTAGTTGACCACGACTGTCTATAAAAATTTCCGCCTTATAGGAACAAGTTTTTTTTTCTCTTTTTTTTACACTTTCAAAAACCTGAAAGATGTTGATGTACAGGGCTGAGGCCTGCCAGGCGATGGTTACGTACTTAGCACGTTATGACTCATCACTACAAGAGTTTCTAGCCTTACAGACACACCGTTAGTCGAAAGGTTCAGTAGCTCTCTTACTATTTCCACAAAAGACTTTTTGAGGAATATCGTATTTGAGCTTTGTAAAATGATAAGGCCTATTGCAAAATGATTCCACCAAAGAATTGCAGAACATGCAACACAAACCTCAATAACAACACCATCCCACGCTGTCACCGTAACGCTACCTGTTGCAACTCCCAGTCCTGATGTGGATGCTGCGCCCAGACCAACCATAGGCCCCACTCCAGCCATGGCACCAGGTTGTTTCCTACCCCTTCGGGATATAGTGTAGTGTAGAGGATCGTGACCCTCCCGCCTAATCATTTCCGGGAGGATACGGCGACGAGCATTTATAAACCAATTGCATACCTAAGAAATATTTTGAAATGATATGATTATTCTCGTCTGTTTTAACCTTTTTCGGTACAGGGCAAACAACCAGACGAATGAAATTATGTTAAGTGAGTACCGCTACCTATAGACATATACAACTCAAGAGTCACCAAAATTAAGGGAAAGTGTTTGGACTACAGTAATCTCAATCGACGAAAAACAATGAAAGAACGTCTTATCACCGGTTTCTAAGTTAGGCATTAAACGAAATTAGGTAAGACGATATTCACTCCACTGCCTCGTTGGTCTAGCCTTTAGCGTATGCTAATGCCGATCAAGAGGTCTCAGTATCGATTACAGGGTCGGGTCAAAAGTCTTGTTGGGTTTTTACAAGAAATTCTTGATAACAGTCCGAAGTATGGAAGTTTGGTGGTGTTTCACGTTCGTGCTTCTTCAATCGTTGTTGATAAGTCCTCAAATAAACTGATGCGAGTTCAACCTTCGAATCCAGTTCGCCCTCAGGGTTGCGGAGGTTCGATGCCAGTCTGTTCGTCGAAAAACTGATATTCAAGTAAAACTGGTACTAAAACAAATTTGGTTTATAATATAGGCTAGGAAGATGAGGTAAGACGAAATTCAATCACCATCATCTTCCTAGCCTTTATTATTCCCAAGATTTGGGGTCGGCTACTAATTCAACCGGTTTTACCTGAATATCAATTTTTACATGAATTCGAAGGTTGAAAAAGTTGTCAGTATATTTGAAGGCACTGACTTCCCAATAACGATTACCATAGGTGTTCATGAGAACCGGGACCGACGGCTTAACGTGCTCTCCGAGGCACGGGCGGGAAACACCGCCATCTTCCATACTCCGGGCTGCCATTAAGAATTTCTTGTAAGAAAGACCCAATAGCAGGCCGACCAAAGACCTCTTGATCTGCAGTCGCTTACGCTAATCACTAGACCAACGTGGCAGGTTAAGACGAAATTCAATATGAGTTTATTTATATAGTCACCTGCAATACAGTAAGATTGGCTTCTTGACTGAGCGCCAATTTCTCCGCGTCACTAGGATAGGCGTTATAGCGATGGTCGTACAACCATCTCTTCAGAATCTTCACAGAGTGCTTTGGTAAATTACCACGTCGCTTACGTACTGAACCCACAATCACCGTCTACAAATTATTAGCATACAATTATTAATAGATCAACTAAGATGATCGCCGGTATCATGTACATACTTATTTATATTCTAATAAGAAAGCTAAGAATGTATATCTCAAGTTCAATTTATTTATTTTATGAAGAACAGATAATAGCATTCAATACCAGCATTAGAACAAAGCTAACATCAAGTGCTTTATTCCTATAAAGCACTTGTTGTTAGCTTTATTCAAATACGGGATCCACCCACACCAATGGAGGATCATGGTGAATTTCATAAAACTGTGGATCGAGATAGTGGATCCTAATGGACAGAGGGGACATGTAATAATAATGTGTCTACAAATTGTGTAATGATAAGTGTACACAAGCTGCATAACAAAAGTCGTCGTGTTCACCTGTGTCCGAATTATTTCACCTCGGTGATATCATCTAGGTGAAATACTTCCAAGGTGAAATGAAACTCTCAAAGTCTACTTTTTATTCACCTCGGTAATCGTGTACCCAGGTGTACAAAGGGGAATATACCGCTAGTACATACATAAGTACAAAACTTGAACTTTGTATGTCGATTCAGAGGAGTCTGTTGAAGACATGATAATTTTCGGTCAAAATTTACCAGATTCATCTGACTGGATAAAAAAGACTTACCTGAGAATGTGGTGGCGGTGGCGGATGCCTGGGATGCGCCATAACAGGATGGCGTCCCTCTGGATCCCAACTGGTTCCGGGCTCGTTAGTGCGTCGGTGCGTCATGTAGAGCTGGTGGTCCCTGACCTGTGGCGGCGGCAGGTGCCTGGGTTGCGTCAAGGCGTTGTGTCGGCCCTCAGCGTCCCAGTCCGTGCCGCTCTCATTGCCGTCCGTTGATGACGTCGACGGGAAACGATCTCGCGCTAATAGGAACAATAACCAGAGGAGAATTTTCATCATCGTCAACAACCTTGAATAGTCCACTGCCTGACATACTAATTCAATACTTTTTATTTTCGTGACATTCAAGTCAAGGACCAGTATTTGTTTTAGTAAGTATCTATTAGGATCGGTAGGTATAGGTATAATTATATTTCTCAGTAGTAGCACAGAATGGCAACATACCTACTCACAATCAAGCCATACGCGGTGAGTTCGATTGAGTATTTGTATTTAAAGTTAATTTAGTTCTACTTATGAACAAGAGATTTTTAGATGTTTAAAACATTTCAGAAAGGTCTTACCAGACCTTTAACAGACCTGCAATTTACTTACTAGAATGAACAATTCTTATATAGAAACAGATAAAAATAAAATAAATCAAATGGTGAATAAAGCCAGTTAGGTAAAGCCAGGAAAGTTAATTATTCACTTAAATAAACAAGCTTTTAATCTAAACTAATATTATAAAGAGGACAGATTTTATTTTTTGTTTGTTTGTTTCGATTTAACTTAAAGTACTTGACCGATTTCAAAGATTCTTTCACTATTAGACATTTAAATTATCCCCGTAACATAGGTTATATTATATTTGCAGAAAAGTTAGGGATCCGTATGAAAAATTCGATAATGTAGCCCAAGGTGTAAAAGAAATACCAAAAAAACCATATCGCGTGCGCTGCGTAAAGTATTGACAATAGAGCAAAATGATGTAGGTACTACAGTTCTATAGAGGACATTAATATCCACAAAAAAGTCTGCGGTACCATATGTCTATTACATTTAGTTCACAATAACTACTTTTTCGTGTTAAAATTTGTGAAAGTTACGTCGATACAAACTAGGCCTCATTATTTGTACCTTGGTATTAATCCTTATCCAAATAAATAACTTCATATTTAAGACTATACCAGTACCTATAAACTACTTTTTGAATTATTCAAATCGGACATACCATTTAAAAGTTATGGTGAGTATAATATTTATCAAAAATGAAATTTAAGAAACTGCGCTCAAGTGACTGAACTGACACAAAACTGAGAGAGGTTTATTTAAACTAATATTATAAAGGGAATAGATTTGATTTTTTGTTTGTTTGTAACGATTTAACTCGAAAAGTACTTGACCGATTTTAAAAATTCTTTCACCATAAGAAAGCTAAATCATCCCCGAGTAACATAGGCTATATGACATTTGCGAAAAAGTTAGGGGTCAAAACGGCCATCATAGCGTGCCGCTGGTATAGTTACAATACTTGTGCCTGTTTCACACGGGGGCAGAACAGGCAGAATAGTAGGACAGAACAGTTTGGAAGGACAGTATCGTTTAAATATAGGATTCGGATAGTCGAGACCAAGGGACAGTCCAAGTGAAGCGATAGAGCGTCGCACACGACAACGGCAATATTTGCGCCGTTTACTAAAATTGCTGCACAAATAGCTCTGGATATGTGTAAATAATGAAATAAGTAAAAAAGAAAAACTTTGCGCACACTGTCCTGCTCTTTAGACTGCACTGCCCTTGCGTTCACACGAGTCCAAACACAAGCCAGACAAGCGAAACAGGTGGTGGGGGAAGCAAACTGTCCCGAAAAAATAGACCGACGGGCTATTAACTGTTCTGTCTTGGTTACTGTCAAGACAGTACTGTTCTGTACGTTCAAACAGTAGCAGTGCTGAGCTGCCCACTGTTTTGCCTCACTGTTCTGTCCCCGTGTTAAATACGCTTAAGGTATTATTGTCACATTTGTCACGTGATGACGTGAGGCTCAAAGATTCTATATAACCTACACCTACAAAATGCATCATCGAGTAAGTATTTACAACTGAGGCTTTGTGTGTTTATGTACTTACGCAGTTTGATCTTCATAACTTTGATCACGGATCTAGGCAGCGTGGCGAATTTAATAAATTATCAACAAAGTGGAATTCCCGCCACCAAACTTCACGCTTTTGACATTAGCTGCCAACTAATAACATTTACAATTGAAATCACAAAAATATCTGAAATTATGTTAAAAATGTAAAGAAAAATAATTATACGATGATTAGTCAAAGACTGCTCTGATGAGAATGAAATGAATTCGTTTTATTAGTTTTTATCCATATTTTGTTTTGAAAATCGATGCGCTTTTGTGACAATTGACAACGACATATATTGTCATTTGTCATTTTGATAATATTTGAAATTTGGAAAAAAAGAATTAATTTCAAGCCAGTCGCTTGCAAAACACAAATTTATATAACCTCTTTTTAGTTTCGCGTTATATTTGAAGCTTTTGAAAATTTTGATTTCTTTTTTCTGAATATATTATGTACCTATGTACTTAAAATTGAGATTTATTTTTATTTCAAACCTGTCGTAGTAATAATATGGAAGTAAAATTACTTTCTCGATCCATTAGACCGGTGTCATAGATTTACATCGGCAGCCACCAAAAAAATGACTGAATGGAAGTTATGCTTGTTCTTGCTATGACATAGGGCAAAGAAGGCGGGAGTAGAGTGAATAGTTATCACCAGTTCTGTTGACAACGGTTCACGTGATGGATTTTTTATAAATTGATGGTTTACTATGAATTGCTCCAAAATATCTGATTATAGTCTCAGATTCTCAGTCCGGTTAGAGTAACAGATATGCGACCTTGATACTCTCTTATGTGCCTTTGTTCTCTCTCTTTTCAATGTTTACAATCTTATTCCTTAACGGCATTTTGGAAGGAAATAAAATTCTCTTCCTTTACGTAGGTGAGTGCGACAAAAATTTGTGGTTGAAGCTTCGAGGATGTAGAGTGACGTATATGTATGTTACGAGCAATTGCAAATAAAATTAAATCGCACTGCACAGCTGCCTCTTTCCCGAAGAATGCGACTTTACACGTATAATTTCATCGGTCAGAAATAGCAGCATTGAAATCTAGTACACCAGCGCCCTATTTCTGTCAAGTCACAGTCAAGCTAGAAACGAAAGCTATATCTTCACCAACAGTTTTTAATAGTCCTCTGCTGGACATAAACCTCCATTTAATGCTAAATCCTCGAAAATAGTTTAAAAGTAACCGTGACTTAACAGTACCATTTTTCCCTACTAACTTACCGTGATGACATGGCCGCCAAATCTCTTGTGGACATTTTTGACTTTGTGAGCGGCTTCCCTCACGATCTGTCGCGCTGCATTTATTTCGGACTCTGGTCTGCTAGTTCAAACAGCTTATTCTGCAGTCTGGTTGCAGCGACCTGCCAATAAAAATCATCCATTAAGCTATCAGCCGTATTTAGCCTTTAACCGACCGCCAGACTTTTGACAGATTAGACTATATTTTACTCTTTAACTGCTTAATTATAGTAGTCAAAATCATGATGAACTGCTTGTAGGTAAATGTTTCTGATTCTAAATATCAGTATTACCCAATTTTTAATCTTCATTAAAAATTGAAGTGCGGTGGACGCTTTAAGACGTCGTTCTCATCTCGAGTAAATTTTCAACCGACGAAAAAAACGGAGGAGGTTCTCAATTCGACGTGTATATTTATTTTTTCATGTATGACAACGCATAACTTTTTACAGAGTAGACTGATTTTAATAATTATTTTTGTATTCGAAAAGGTATGCTCCCAAGGTGGTCCCATTGCCAGCATATCATTATTTGATGATGGGATCCCAAGGATATCGAGGAAAACCCTCAAATTTTATAGGCACGTACTATGTTTTTCATATATTTTCTAAAGTTATAACGGTATTTACATCTGAAAGCCATGTTTGCATGATGATAAGCTGATGATGGAAGATACAACTCCTTAACGGTTAGGAGTTGGCAGATAATTTTTTAAATGTCATTGAGTATATAAGTTATCTTTAGTCGTTTTCTTTCAAGTTATTTAGATGAGCTGATGATGGAAGGTATAATTCCCTAACGGTTAGGAATTGCAGGATAATTCTTTCGATTACATACGTATCTGTAGATCTATAGTTGTATAATTTCAAGTTATTTAAATGACCTGATGAGAGAAGGTAAAACTCCTTAACAGTTAGGGATTAAAGAATGATTTCAATATCATACATACGCATCGATTTTTTTTTTAATATTCAGTAATTCACGTGAACTGATGATAGAAAGTGAAACGATTAGAGGTTACAGGATGATTCTTAATGTACCAAACACACGAATAGGGCCTTAGTTGTATTCTTTCAAGTTGTGTATGTGATCGAACAGGTAAGGTTTTTTTTTTTCAACCTACCTCCAACATAATCGGAGCCTTTGTTTATCTACTGCACTTTATCACTCCAGTTCTCTCTCTTATTCTACTCGCACTTTCATTCTACATACTAGTTTCTTTCTTCATTCTTCTATATCAGTCTTTAGGTGGGCGGGATTCCCACATCTAACCTACTACCACTATCTAACCTACCTATCTACCTCGTCACATGTTGGCTTATCAGGGAATGAGAAGACGGATCGATTGGCAAAGAAAGGTATTTCAGATGGTTTAGAAATCAATGTCACTCCAAGTTATTTTGAAATTTTACCTAAATTTAAAATATGTGTCAGAACAATTGGAAAGAATATTTTGACGAAATATCGCTAGAAAAAGGAATCTGGTATAGAACAATTCAATGTGAACCTCCTCGTGTGCCATGGTATGCCAACAAAACTCTTAGTAGGAAATACACTGTAATAGCTCATAGGCTACGATCTGGACACGTTGCACTGAATAAGTTTCGACATCTTATGGGTATAAGTACAAGCCCAAATTGTGACGAATGTGGTATTGTTTAGGATGTCTATCATTTTTTAATGGAATGTGTTAAAACTAGGGCTGAGAGGCAGACTTTGGTAATTAGGCTTAAGATAAATATTGTAGATGTTGGCATGTTCCAAAGTATATTATCAAGGCCTCTGTCAGAAGCGGCGTTGTTAGTGTATAAACTCTTCGAAATATAGTCTGTATTGCAGTGTTTTGCAAACAAGTATGTTTTTACTTTTTAAGGTATAGTAAAGGTTAGATATTAATACATTGTAAATTTAGGATACAAAAAAAAACCTACTCTGCATAATTTGCATGATCTGCTTTCTGCTTATGTCTATTTCTTAGGGGGGATTAAAGTATGCTACACAGATTTTATATTTACAATTTGCTTCACAACACTTATACTACTTATCGCTATTACATTCCTTATAGTTGCCTTATTTTAACATTTTGTTTAATCTAACAGGTTTCTTATGTTCTACTTTACTTAATTTATAACTTATTTTATATATTTTATTTACTAGTTCCTTTTTAGCTCCATTAGGCATACTTAAGTGCTATGGTTTTGTTTTGTTCCTCTTTATTACTATATTAACAACTCTTTTACAATATTTAAGGAAGCTTTCCCTATTTTCTTTTTAGGTAAGGTTAGGAGATAGATGATACTTTAAGATACCGTAACTAGTAGTCTGTAGGAAAGGAACGACATGCAAAGTTGATATTTGGATTAGGAACCTACACTATTTCTATACACCAAGTTAGTCTTAGTGGGTTTATTTTTACAATTAAGGTACGAGTTGGTAGCGGACTGCAGACAGCAACAGCAAACGACGTGTCGCAGCGACACTACTGGTTTCTATGTATTTCTATGAAATACCCTCGACACGAAGCTAACGACGCGTTGTCGAGCGACGTCACACATGAACACGTCAAGCGAGTTACTTTCAAAATGATTTTTTCGGTTCTGAAGAAGATAAACTTTTAAACTAGGTGGCCCACATGGTTTTTGATCAGTATTGAATAAGTTCCCTCACTTGCTCTGCATTTAAGCATAGGACGTGTAGCTTTTCGTCTTTTTCGGTATAATATAAGCAAGTCATCATCGTCTTCTTCCTCTTCTAATAAAAGATCTTAAAAAATTGCGACCACTATTCTCGAACAGGTCAGACATCTTGTTACACGGAACACTTGTAACCTACTGGATGCCACCTGCTGTTGTCGTCTGCAGTCGGGTTCCAAATCATGACTGCAGCGACAAGACGCAACGACGTGTCGTGGCGACATAAAGCGACGACGTGTCGACTGCTGTTGCTGTCTGCAGTCCGCTTCCAACTCATACCTTTAGTCTTAATGGTTGTCCTTCGTGTAATGCTTTCTCATCTTGCGGGTTGTTAGGCATTTTGTTAGGCTTCTAAGACGTAAGCAACACCATCTAGGGTGGTTACGGGACTCAGCGCAAAATTTTTTTTAGCCGACGAAAAGAAACAGAGGAGGTTCTCAAGTCTCAAGTGTATTTTTTATATGAATGACCACATTGACCACGCATAACTTTTTACGGAGTAGCCCGTTTTTTTTTTTTTTAATAGTCCCAAGTAAATTTGGAAAAATATCTAACCTAAGAATGGGAAAAAATGGGTGATTTATCGTTTACTCACAGATTTTAATGCTGAGTTGTGTATTAATAATCAATATAGACTATTTAAAACATTACATTTTAATAGTTACATTACATTACAAAAAAATCTGAATGAGCTTTAGACCTGTCAGTCTCTAATTATTTTTAAACTTTCGCGACTATACATATTATTCGACTGTAGATCGGGACTTAATCGCGATAATATCTACAAGGTACAATACCATTTTTGGTTACCCGACGTTTCGATCGAGTTGCACAGATCGTGGTCACGGGTAGACTGGTGAGAGCTTAGCGGCGCCTCCTTGAAGTGCGAGTTTCAGTGTCAGTCAGTCTCTTGTGTGTAGACCTCTCAGTCTAGTAATAAAAACTTAAGAGTTGTAGTTAATAGACACAAAAAAATATACAATAAAAGCTTTTTAGCAAAAAAATTAAACCGCCGAAAAAACTGAAAAGCAAAAAATAATAAACATTCTTTATTTAACCTTAATAACTAAGTTCATAAACTAATGTAAGTATAGGTGCCTATGTCACAAATATTTTGCAATCACAAATAAATTTTATATTCCTTCATTATGTGAACTATAAATATACAAATGTGTGCAAATGTCGTACATTTCATTTTCCATTGCAACCTGTGATCGATGTGTGTGGTTCTCTGCTTATACGAACTGATAATACTGATGTTACGAGAATTTGACGCGTGAATTTCTATCTCTTTCAACCCGCGACTACTATTAGTTAGTGTGTTGTTAGTTTTTGGTAGAGTTAGTGTATGTTAGACTACCGATCCTAAAAAATCATGTTCCCTAAAATGACGTAAGTCTGGGCTGACTGGGATCTTGGACTATATATTCAACATGATGATACACTTTTTAACCCAGTTATTAGTAAAGGGAACACATTTGAAGTGCAGTTTAAGAAGGAGAGGGAGCAAATAGCGGTCGCGGAAGCTTTACTCAAGTGGTCACTTATGTTGCAGATTTCCTGCATTTTAAAACTTTATTTTATTCACGTTCTAATATTTCGTGTAATATTGTAAAATTACTAGACTGAATAGTTCAACTTAATTTGTCATTCATACAATGTACCTGGTTAATTCATATTTTGGAAATTTATCTGTTTTGAAAATTAAATAACCTAACCTATTGTAAGCATACATAGTACCTTTACAACAACAAAGGCGCGTAACGCCGCTGGTCGAAGTAATTTAAAAAAAGTAGTCGAAGTTACTCCTTAAATCATCAGATATCTGCCAGTGTAAGTCCCGTGAAAATCAGTCAAGTCGTTCCAGAGATTAGCTGAAACAAACAACAGAAAACGGACAGATGGATTGACAGACAAACCAAAATATTTATATTTCTTTCTTATGTAAGCACTATGTAAGTATATAAATTTTATACGGATTGAATGAAAAGCTTATAATTAGAAAATAGCAAACATACACTTTAATTTTAATTATCTGTATAAAAAATTGTAATGTGTGACATCTAGTCCGAAGCTAAGCAGAGATTGTGTTATGGGTACTAGACAACTGATACAAATACATATATACTTTTTTTGTAAATACATACATATTATACATACAAAGCACCCAAACTCCGAAACCAATATTTATAGATCATACAAACATTTAGTCCGACCCGGGAATCGAACCTGAGACCTCCTGATCAGCAGTCGCAGACGCCAACCGCGAGACCAATGAGGTACAAGAGCTGGGGTTGGAAGCTCTCCCTCATCCGCCATACTCACCAGACCTTGCACCTACCGACTATTACTTTTTCCAAAATTTAGACAACTTTTTAGTGGGTAAAAAGTTCAATTCCCGAGAGGCAGTACAAAATGCCTATGAAGAGTTTGTTGCCTCCCGTCCAGCTGATTTTTACAAGAAGGGCATCAATAAATTGCCAATGCGTTGGCAAAGATGCGTCAAAAAATTGTAAAAATAAGTACTTTAACTTATTGCGTACTAAACGGCAATTTCATAGGTAAAGACCTATTATTAAGTTAAGTCTACTCTTAAGAAACACAAAAACTTTGTACATTGAGTTCGGAATATTTTTATTTTTTTATTCTGCGCCAAGAGTTGTGAGTTCAAATCATAAATTGGACAAAACTTTGTGTGATCCACAAATTGTTGTTCTGAGTCTGGATGTTCTTCGTGTCCGTTTTATGTATGTTAGTAAAGTTCCCCTGAGACACAGGATTTATATTCCTAATGCGGGAGTTGTCTCTTTAATACAAAGAATAAGACAAAGACGAAATTAAGTCTCATCCTTATTTTTTGCAAGAAATCCAAATGCAAATTGTGGGTTTGCTAGCAGCTTTGCCCCAGGGGAATTCGATTTGTCACAAAGTTTCCTGTTGCGAGTCGCCTGAGGCTTATATATATTTTTAACAAATGTATTGCTTTTCTTTTCAATAGACATTCAGCACTTTATTGTCATCTAATGTTTAACGCTGCGGTTAGAAAAAAACCCAAGTAAATACGCGTAAGTAATAATATTTATTACTAGCTGACCCACGCAACGTTGTTTGCGTCTCCTATTGCCCGTAGCGTGATAAATTTCCCCCGTTTTTGAAACATTCTTCATTGGTGCTCCGCTCCTAGCGTGATGATATATAGCCTATAGCCTACCTCGATAAATGGGCTATCTAACACTGAAAGAATTTTTCAAATTGGACCAGTAGTTCCTGAGATTAGTGCGTTCAAACAAACAAACAAACTCTTCAGCTTTATATATTAGTATAGATGTATTTATTATACTCTTCTAAGATCTAATACTCATAATCAACAACACATTTATTTAGATCAAGATTATTATTAGGTATTATGTTGATAAAAACTCTTCGGCAAATAACTCACTATTAGGTACCAACTCTTAGCGTCTTATACTCGTGATAACTTCTAAACGAAATGTCCGATTGGGATGAAATAGAAAGTATTCTACTTCTACATAAATACCCTTGATAACTTAACGCTTAATTTGGATAAGGATTACTATTACGATACACATTTAACATAGTTTCTTTCTTGAGACGATTTAATATTTTTTTCGAACACAAAAGCGGTTATTGTGACTAAACTATGATAGTTAGATATATGCTCTCGCAGACTTTTTTGTAGATCTTAAAGGGCCCTACAAACCCGTAATACATTATTTTGTTCTATTGTCAATAGTCTTTGCAGCGCACGCAAAAATAGGTTTTCGATTTCACACCTTGGGTTACAAAATAGCAATTTTCTTACGGATCCGTAATTTTTTTGAAAATAAAATATAGCCTATAGCCTCGATAAATGGACTATCCAACACTGAAAGATTTTTTCAAATCGGACCAGTAGTTCCTGAGATTAGCGCGTTCAAACAAACAAACAAACAAACTCTGCAGCTTTATAATATTAGTATAGATTACTTTTTACAAATTTGACAGCACGTATAGCGTGATGATTTAAACGGTCGCCGGCTGCGCTAAATATTGTGGGTTCAAATCTCAAATAGGACAACACTTTGTGTGATTAACAAATTATTGTTTTTATTCTGGGTGTTTTTGTGTACATTTCGTGTGTTTGTAAAGTCCCCTGCCGCAGGATCTAGTCCCCTAGTGTGGGAGTCTTAAAAAAAATATACATATTTACTGTTAACAGTAAAAAGAATATTAATGTGTATTTCTAAAATTTCGTGAGAGTAAAATAATAATAAACACTATTTCCCGAAATAAAGTCATTAGTAAATAAACGTGACATCTCAGCTTTACAAGACCCTTCTCTCTATTCGTTTTACAATTTATTTCAGAGAGATAATTACTTACCGTCCCTTCCAAATATTGGGAAACTCATTAATGAACCTTTAGGCCATTTTCTTTACAAATCAATGTTTTGACATTGAGAATAAAACGAAATGGTTTTCGATTTAGAAATGCGAGACCTTTGTCGACCGCTGTTAAATTACTTATTCATTCTGTACATAGATACTACATATATGTAGAAATATTCTAGTATTTGGAATGTTTGCCTTGGTTAACTTTCTTTAATAGAAACATTTTAGTATTTATATAGCTATATTATATATTTTATATAGCTTAGATAATAAAAATAATATAGCTTAGCATAGCTTAGTAAAATATACGATGGTTTATAAACCTCGAAGAATTTGAATCTCATAATTTAGAAAAGCCACGAAATATTTAGTGTGCAAATATCTTCTTATAATAAGAAGACCCACTAGTATTAAAATACCTAGCCAGTCTGTGATGAACAGTAAAGACATTACGCACTCTGTTTGTAGTCGTTGTTGACAAAGAAATGTATTTTAGATTTACCAGATAACGCAGTGGCGGATTAACCCTAAGGCAAATTAGGCATGTGCCTAGGGGCGCGAGGTTGCTTAGGGGCGCCAAATTTTTAATAGTAAAAATATATGCCTCACATATTAAAGAAAAATTACCAATACTTCTAGTTCGACTAGTGCTGTTTCCATATAAAAATGTACTAGCTACGACTGCAGCTTTAGTTGAGATTGTTTTATAAGTTTTAGTAAGACCAGATTTGTTCATTGAAAGGCATATGGTGCACCCGAGTTGGCGGCGGCGACGACCGCAAACAATAAGGCGTGGACAGGGCGGCAGTATAGGACAAATTGCAGGAGGAACATTGCGCCTGTAACAATTTGCGTGCTTTCCATCACTTCATGCCACTCTGAGCATGTCACAGGACGGGTTTCAATGTCCATCCGCTACAAAGGTGTGAAAGGTCTACCGCGAGAAAGTGAAGTTCGTGTGCCGGACGTCACTTCAATTAGAGTTTTTTAAAACAGGTGGTGCCCATGCTTTTGAAAAGTAGGCGCTAGAAGAAATCTGGCTGGAGCTGTTATCTACACAAGTAGTTCCGCAAGGGTCGGTGTTAAGACTCCTACTCACTTTGCGGGTTGCCTGACCATCGGGTAGGTATGTCGTCAACAAGCCGGGCGGCAAAACTGGCATCTAATTGAACTGTTTGCCGTGCAAAGTAGCCACCGTCCAAAAAAATTTGTGCCGACGGCCATTATTATGCTAAAACCTTTTTATTAGTAATCCGTTATAGGTCTTTAGGGCCGTTCCTGCAGATCATCAACTATGACGCCGTCTCGAGCTACCTGAAAGATATGCTCATGACGGCGTGGAGAAAGGTACTGTGAGACAAGTCCGAGGGCCACGGCCATGATTGCAAATGTTCTAGGGCAGATCCAGTGTCAAGGTCGTGGGATGGCATTACAGAAATATGTTGTATGGGTAGTTCTACAAACTAAGGAAGAATTCGAGTCTGATTTCGGCCCGACATTTTTTATACATTCTGGTGGCGAAATTCAGTATAATAACTAGAGTACAGTGTCTTTTAGCTCACCCTAAAGGGAACAGTCAAAATATTTAATATTTTTTGATTTATGGCCATTTAAAAAAAATCGAGCCACAGGAAACTGAGAGTGTCACCAGGAAACTTAGGAAAACAACAAAAACCAAGTATCTTTTTGTTTCATTGCAGCCTTTTTTTGCTTTTATTGACTTCACATCTTTTTATAAGTTATTATAACCTTGTTTTTAAACTTCCCAGCCTTATTTGCATTCACGAATTGGCACAAAAGTAATTGGCGAGTCTTCAGATTAGACATATTATCTGATATTTGCTTTTTCAACACATCACCAAATAAAGCCTTTTTGACGACGTCTACCCGTGTCGTCTTACCTTCAGCAAGTTTGTTCATTGCGGTTTTAAGCTTAAGCTCCAGTGGTTTCTTTTGTTTTTTCAATCTCTGCCACCTCTTTTTATATTTGCCAAGTTTTTGGTTCAATTTTACTATTAGCGCATTTTTTTTTGTTTTATCTCCTGGTTTCTCTTAAGACGCTGCTTCTGTGGCCGTTCTCGTGCTGATTTCAATCTTGGATTTGGCTTTGGCGATAATGTTTGATTAACATTTATCTCAAAATTTACTTGCTGAGGTTGTTCATGATCACGGAACTCAGGACCTACAGGTTCATCATCTAAACTAGGCAGAGTATTTTCTCTAACAAATTGGTTTATCATATTAGTTATTAACTTTTTCTTTTTGTACGATTTGTCTGAGCATTCCCTCCAACTTTTGCGAGCTTGCCTTTTTTCACGAGCCGACATTTCAGAAACTAGTTTATTTTGCCAGATTCTCGTAGCTTTTTATACTTTTGATTTCTTTTTTCTTTTTCAGTCGCTAATCTCTGAGGGTCGTTCTTAATCTTTTCATATCAATTTTTTCAGCTATCCTTTTCTTTTCTAATATTTCTTCTTTGGTCTGTTTCTTTTTTGGCGTCATTTTTTCTGTGTAACAAAATATATTTGTAAGATCGATTAAATGTTTGTTTATTTTATACTTTTAATCCGACACGTTTCGAAACAATTATAAGAAAACTTTTACTTAGACCACCACTAAAACTAAATAACTGTATATAAACAAATTTCGAAAGTAAGTTCAATTTATTTATTAAATTATTTATTTGTGGTTTAATATTATGTGAAAAAAAATACTATTATTACACAGAAACAATATTTTTACTATGATCTGCTCAGGATCCTGGACGGTTCTCAGTATCCTGAGTACCAATTGGACAGGATCCTGAAGCCATGTTCCTGATAATTTCTGTCTAAAAATAAAATAAATACACTAATTTATAACTTTCAACAAAAATTAACCTAAACTAGACCTATGCGCTAGCATCTTACACATCAATATGCAAAAATTAGTCATATTCATTATTTATTTCGTAAATAAAAATCTTACCAGGATTCTGTGAACTCCACTGATTATGACACCACTTCACTTGCCAAACGCACTCAGCTCACTAAACAACGTGCTAGGTGAGAATAGAGAGATGACAGTCTTTGTCTCTTTCGTAGTTACTATCGACTCAGCGGAACGGTAAAGACGCACGGCAAATAGTTTAGTGAATATTTGCTAATTCAACAGCGAACAGGATACTGATATAAAATGGTGGGGACAAAATGTAAACAAGATTTATTCAACATTTTTTTAAGGAAATACTATCGTAATTGTTCTACCTAGCCAGGAAAAATAGTAAACTTATTAATTTGGGATTCTTTTAAGACCCTAATGGAGAAGTAAATGTACCACGACGCACTTTGAACTAAAATTTGTATGAGGGACACTGCAGGATCCTGAGAATTCCGCACTTTGAACAGTAATTTTGTTCAGAAAAGAATTGTGTATCTTAATTATTTTTAGTGACCACCTAGAAACAATTGCAATTAAGAGTATTCCATTCCCAAAAAAATATTTTTAACAATTTTTTTATCATATTTTGGCTGAGCCGCCAAAAATTCCTTAGTTTGTAGAACTACCCGTATAAGAAGTATGTTGCTCTTACATCGACCTTGATGGCAGCCACCTGCAGCTTGTATTTTTTTTATATATAAACTGTCGTCCTCTTGCATGACAAGAGCTCTTGTTTTTCGTTTGTCTATTTTTGAAGTGAAAACTTCTTTATCGGAGTTGTGCACTTTTCTGGGATGGGGAAAAAAAGTTGAACTCGCGTCAGAAACTCGTGTCAGGACACCTGCCCTGATTGAATATTTTTAGTCGGCTCGATTCCGATACACCTCAAACCCCAATGGCTCAAGAGGGTTTCACACTTAAAAAAAAATAGTGAAGATATACCAACTGCCAAGATAGATACATTATATGGATGCTAGAATCATGGGGCGGGGGGGGGGAAGGGCGCCTAAGGGATGGTTGCCTAGGGCGCTTTTGTTACTTAATCCGCCCCTGAGATAACGAATTGATACTATACTACTAGCACTAAGATAGAATATCAAATAATTTTCATCTGATCTTAACCCTTATTTCCAACCGACATTTTATGCCCTTAGAGGTGAAGTTTCGTAAAATCCGTTCTTAGCGGATGTCTACACTCTTTAAGGAACCTACCTGCCACATTAAGTTTGTAGGTGTTATAGTTTCTGAGATTTCGTGATTAATTAGTAAGTGGTGTTTCGTTTTTTTAAATATGACAAAAATGTTTCTAAAAATGGCAATAATAAAAAAAATAAGTGAGATTTTCATTTCATTTTTCATGTTTTCTTTGTCTTTCAAACATTGAATTACTACAAAGAAAAATACGTCTTGCCGCTAAAGTTGATTCTTTTAATGAAAGTAAATATCGTCTTGGTCCTCTGTAAACAGTCTAGTGTTTCTTCTTTAGAATCACACAAAATTAGTTGTCGTCCAAACGTAACACAAGAATATGAATATTCTACCGTTTAATAAAAAAAAACATTTTATCATTGCAGCAAAAGTACCTACAACATGATTAAAGTTCATGGTTTTTACTGTCATGGTTTGTTAGCCTATGTCCAGCAGTCTACCGCTATAGGCTGATAGGATTCGATTCGTACCCAAGACAAATAATTGCATAATAAGACCGTCTTTGTGTAATTTATCTGTAACTAGCTTTTGCCCACGGCTCCGCCCGCTTGTATGTCGGTTATCACGGAAAGAGTATCCTATGTCCTTCCTCAAGAATAAAAGTATCTATTGAAATTGGTGTAGCGGTTTAGCCGAAAAGCGTGACAAACAGATAGAGAGAGTTACTTTCAAATTTATAATGTTAGTGTGGAAATATACATTGTATTTAGAATATTTAAGACTGTTTATCAGTATTCTGGTGACCAGGTGGTGTATGTACAGTTGTGAAGGTCTTATTATAATTTAGTTATTTAGTTCTATATTCATATAAGGCACCTATAATCTTGACTCCGGCTATTCCCAGATTATAATTACTACAATTGATATACTAACGCGAATAACTACTGCCTACGTTGATTTATGCGAGTAAGTACATAATTATACTTACTCGCATAAATCAACGTGGATTGCTGATTAATTCGTCCCACATGTGACCTAATCCCGTCGTTTGCAAATGTTGTGACAAGTAATCTATATACGTACGCAGAACATGAGGTGTGGGTGTATTTCAAATATCACATTTCCTGTAATTAAATTTCGGATACATTATGACATGGAGTTAAAGCTTTTCTGGGTTTGACGGTATTATGAATGAACTTGGACTAAAAACTACTTTTACGCAATTGTTAATTCTTTGTTATACATACTATTAACGAACTTAATTCAGCATACTCATTAAAGTTATACATAATTAACTCATAGTTAACCTAAATAGGGTCCGACTTCAGTATGCCATTCGAAAAGCCTAGAATTCAACTATGAAAGAACACTTTACAGATTGTGTAACTGAAATTTGCCAGAATATTTGACTCACAGATATATTATTAAACCAATCAACTTATGAAGATGAAATTTGCAGGGATGTAGCTTAAAATTTGAGCTCATCAGTCAAGTTACGCCAAGCTAGCTAATAAGCTAGTTAATATAAAATTCCTTGTTTTTTCTAGCAAAGGCATGTAAAGGTAGTTTATAGGAAGGCCGCTTTGGCTAAGAAATGAAGGGCCAGATTAAGCAAGCTGGACACGGAAAAATATGTTTCTCATTAAGAACCTGAACTTGGGCAGGGAGATAATTAGACGGGAATTGATAAGACACGTTTAACTAAGAGATCTATTTAAGGGAAATAAAAGCTTTGTTAGCAACTTTATTCGAAATTTGTTTGTGTTTTGTTCCTACAAATATAAAGTTCAGTTACCTGCAAGGCGTAAAAATAATATTAGTGCTCCTCGTATAATCCTAGTTCGTTCAAGTTCAGCATAAAATGCATGCTGCAAACAGCTAGAGTTGCTTTCGCATTCATCATCATCAGCCTAATAAAGTCGGGACATAGGCCTCTCCCATTGTACGCCACTCTGATTGATTTTGAGCTTCTCGCGTGCAGCTATTTTGCGCAAATTGTATCTCCATCTGATGTGTGAGTGCCCCACACTACGTTTGCTGAGACGCGGTCTTCACTTAAAAATTCTTTTACGTTTTTATTCTCAATGTCAAAGCATTAAAAGACTTTTGAATTTTCACTTACAACTAAACTTTTTGTAGTCGAGTAGCCAAATAGGTCTTGTACTAAAGGCAGGAACTTTCCTGTCTTTAGTACAAGACCTATTTCTCTACTATGAGTACTTACCCATTGGTCAATTCTTAGGTAAATATCGTCACAAATTATATCTATGTAAACATAAAATTAACATTAATTATTTTGAGTTATAAAGAAAAGTTTTTAAATCTATTTGAAGATTTTCTTTATTTATTCAAAACATTTACCGTCTATTTACACGATAATTATGCCAAAACTACACTAAGTGAAATAGAATGTTTCAATTACTTTGTAATAAAATAATCATTTGCTGTAAAATGAAGGTTAGAAGAAGGTTGCAGAAGTATCACAAGGCCGCCATGGTGTAGGTCACCATGCTGCAATGTTGCATTGTATGCATTTGCTATGAGTGTGGTGACCACCACTCTTGGATTCTGCTTTTGCTTTCCATCAGGCAGAGTAGAGTCATTTTGGCAGGCCCATAAATAAAAAAAAACCTTGGGCAACTTGTTTGAAGTTCGTGACCTTACCTAAGAAATGTACTAATTCCTCACAAATATCATTAACAAATTAAATCTACAATGGTTGTTTTATTTCATAACTGAATTTACAAAAATGTACATTGATTGCCACTCTTGTTACAATTTTTTCAAATAAAAGAACATCCGTACTAACGAGGATAACGAGATAAGGCAAAAAGCCTCAACAATCGCTGCTTGTATTTTTTTCTCTGATTACACAGTGTGTCGAATAACTTCTAATAAAATTCAATTTTCAACACTTTTTAAAGGAGTAGATGAGTCTTATGATGGTAAGTAACTACACCTACAACACCAAAAGCCAAAGCACACACAACAGAAGTTTCGGCTCACGTAACCACAATCAACCGATTAAAAAAAACGGTTTTCTGTAACGCCTGTCACCACTGTCTATTATTCTATGCTAAAATATAGGGTGGTGTGGTGACGGATTAAGAATACAGAGTGTCATTCTCATCAGTCAGTCAGTCAATCTCTACATAGCTATGCATATCGTAAAAGACAACTAAAGGAACAAATTATTCAGGACAACATCACTACAAAGAGAAGGAACACTTGATATAAACTGTTTTTTTATTACGTTATTATGGGAAACTCCCACAGACCGTCCCTCCTGGAGTTTGTAGCGCGGCGCAAGTTTGGGCAGTATGCATATGAAACAGCAGAATTTTATGTGAAGAATTACATGTGGTTTATTACATGCATCATCTTTACATAAAGTCTTAATTCACGGTGAAAGTGTCATTCGTCATTATACTGTGATGCCTTTTGGGCAGTTATCGGATGATGCTTAAGAACCACGGAATAAAAACTGTAAGAGATATAGACTTCATCATGCTAGAAAGTGCTCTAGAATAGCTACCAACGAAGACGTTCTACATACTACACCTTTGTATACTTCGGATCCCAGAGTCTCAGAAACCCATATCAGAGGAAATCCCTCAAACTTTTTGATGAAGCATTAGATCTTATAGAGTAAAAAAATATTATGTAAAATAATACTTACTATTTTTTTTTATAAATAATATTAATTTAGGTTATTATTAAACCTATAAGAGAAAAATTCGATGTTAAACGTATTACGTTTAAACCAAAATTTGTATTTTCATTTTCACATAAATAACATGTATACCAGTATGAAGTGAATGTTATTTAAAAGCCTACATAAAAAATCAGGCTCATTCAGTTTTTAATTCAGCGAAGTTATAGATTTTTGGCATGAAAATGACCCTCCCGCCGCTATAGTGCGGCGGGTTGTGTGCCACTATGCGCCTGGAATACAGTCGGGGATGAAGATGTGAGTGTATGACTATTTACAAACACATTTCTAAACGTATAGTGTCCGTAAAATGCCAAATACACATATCTTTTGGTAGGCCCAATTTCTTTTAGGTAGTTTATTGGCATTATTATTATTAAATCAACTGCTCACTACAGTAACTGTACTTTGCTATAGTTTGATACAATATATATACAATATCGGTAAAGTTATTTACAACTATGAATCCCTCAGAGGAATCACTATAAAAACAAGTTATTCCAATAGGCTTTTTTTGTCTGATTAGTATATTATATCATAAAAGGCGAACGGTTTCGGCTCATTGGATATCAAAAGTGACACTCAAGGAACAAATAATGTCATTCATAGCATTCGGAGTGACAAAAAATGTTTTCCTTATTCAGAGCCGGTAGTAAACTTACTCCGGCATAAAAGCCATAGTCGAAGTTATTGCCACTGTCATGTGTTGATGTGTAACTAACAAGGCTAAGAATTTAATACGAAAAACATTATTGAGGCAATTCCAAATAGAAACCGTTGCACCGACTTCAATATAATTTGGCATGGAGAAATTTTAATTCTTGGAGCTAAGCTATTTTAACATTAATTTTATGCGTCAGGCAACCGACATACACGCGGTAAGAGCCGCGGGCAAAGGCTAGTTTAGAAATATACATGCCCGGTTTATACTTACATGACAATAACTTGCCGGCTATTATGAAAGTAAAATAAAAAATATAACCTACAAAATGTGTGAGTTTAATACGTCTGTGTCTACTGCTTCTAGGATACAGACCTTAGTATATGCTGATACAGTTGTAAGATAATCCAGTTTCAATATTTCTTAAGGAAGCAACATAACATTACATTCAAGATAGGCAGTTGACAGTATTTGGCAAATATCTGGCGGACAGACATTCGACTATTTACTATTTAGTAACGGACACACTTCCTAAGAAGTTCAATGTTTGAAGTCTAGTTTTCATTACGGGTACTTTCTTCAATACTTAATATGCACATAACTTTGCATTAACAATGCTCCATCGAATGAATACTTATTTAATCATATCAGTTACTCTTCGAGAACTGCTGATTCTGAATAAAAATCAACCTTATTGCATTGAAGTATGTAATCTGTTTTGAATAAAGTACCTATCCATATTTACTTTTTGCTATCTTGTCGTCTTTACTTCTATGTACCTACATTGTATAACGTGCTGGATAACAAGTGAAATTTTAATAAAATAAAAACCGACTTCAAGGTTCGACTCGATTTCTCTTGGATGCCATCATCAAATCTTAGTGTCCTTATCATGGTACCACCGTTGGGATATCTCCTTTCCAGTAAAAAAAGAATTATTTAAATCGGTTCATAAACGACGAAGTTATCCGCGAACACACATAATATATATATATATACGGTCGAATTGAGAACCTCCTCCTTTTTGAAGTCGGTTAAAAAAGGATTTTTAGGTTGACCTTTAAATATCACTTCGTATATTTATTCTTTTGATGAAATGGCAACCAGCCGGATCTCTCGGATCAGCTATTTCTGCCAATGTCAAGCGTTTATAGTCTTCATATAATAAGTCTTCAAGTCTTTAAGTCTACGTCGTGATGAAATTAATTATAAAAAAATGTAGATGAGATGAAATGGGGACCGTCTTCCGAAAAAACAAAAAACTATCTACCGATCGTATATTTCAAAACATGAATTCGGGTATGAAAAGAAAACATAACTGAAAACGTAAGTTGTTTTGATTATGTCAAATATTTATTTATCTAATAGTATAGCTATGTAATAATTACAAATAATTTTAATAGCAACATTATACATAACACGTGGATTTAGAAGACGGCATTGGTATTAATTACTATGAATTATGTTTACTTATTATTTCGTTATTTTTGTACGAAGTTTTCCAAGTAAGCGCATTTTACAAGTTATATCTCTTACTAGCTTTTGCACGCGGCTCCGCTCACACAGACTTTCATCCCCTGATTTACCCCCTTAGCGGTGAAATTTTAAAAATTCCTTTCTTAGTGCTCACTTACATTATATAAAGATGTAACACGTTGTTTTTAGAATAACAAGAATTTTTGTGAGTAGCGCCCTCTGTGGACTTGATGTGCAATCAGGATTTGTCTAGAACTTTAATGTTTAGTTCACTGATTGCGCGAGAGATGGCGTTATTCACTATGATGGTTTGATTTAATAAGGATTACGTTTGGAAATGATTTGTTAGGGTTGAGAACAATGGTTTGAGAACGAAATTGTGAATGTCACTTTTAGCTGTAGTGGGAGAATTGAAGTAGGAAAACTTCTCGAACAGTCCATGAAAAAGATATAAAAGTAGATTCTTTCAGTTTAAGGTCCTTTTACTTTCTTGTTCTGAACACAACCAGTGCCGTGTCTGCCTGTTTGTTGGTCATATTAGTTTATTAGTGATTTCATCACGTGTGAAGCGGTAAGTGAGAAAATGTTTTTATTTTTATTTTATTGGCATTTTCTGTTCTTCAAGCCATGATTAGTTGTTCCGTTTTCTCTTAGGGTTGAAAGTTATTGCTGAATATTACTGCTGAAATACATTACTTTGAGGATACCACGTATGCGTTGCGGCTCGAGTGAAGGGTGGAAATATAAAGTTTTTGTTCAACCTACCCGGCCTTCAGGGTGTGGCTTTTCTCACCATAAGAGCCCTGACGAGTGGGAGAGAATACGGAGGAAGTCACAAAGGCATTTCAAACCCATTACCGTGTAAAGGGAAGTAGTCTAAATTAATTTAAACTATAATTTAATTTTCAATTAATCATCATAATTTAAGTGGTAGCACCCTTGCTGTCTTGGACTAACATGAGGTACCAGAAGAACAGGAAACACCGTAGAACTGTTAATAAACAAGTTTAACAATTTTTAGATACTATCCTACTTTGTATTAATTTCACTATTTTTTGTGATTTATATTTTTTATGTGTTAATGAGAATAAGGAGGGTGAATAATAAACTGTGAAATTGTAATATGTACAAGGCTTAGTGAAATATATTTGAGTAACTGTGGTTAAGTTGTTTCTCTGAAGAGTTACCTGGGACTCCCGCATCACACACATAGTTGATCTATATCTTCTTTTCTATTTTAATTTACTTTTCTTCTTGATTTTTTTTAACGGCGCCCTGGGATCTTCATGCTCTGTTGACTGACTGGGTTCGCCGGAGAGTAACATCACCTGACAGGTTTAGGTGTTACAAAGAACCTACATGCAAAATTTCAGGAATAGCTTCAGCGGTTTGGGCAGTGCGCTGATCTCTGGGTATGTCAGTCAGTCAGTCAGTCACCTTACTCTTTTATATATATAGATAACAACTATAACTATAGTTATTCTCTCTATATAGCTCTCTATAGCTCTTTAAATGAACTAAAGAAGTTATCTAAGCAGTTATAGTTTTCCTTTAAAGTTCATCACATGGACTACCAGCATGATTTTTTTCAGGTTTTTCGAGCCAACCACAAGGCACAAGGAAGGTCCTAATGGAGAGAAAAACATAAAAAATGAGAGTTAAATAATAAAAACAACACTTTTCTTTTCCCATGCAAACCATAGAGTAAATAAATCTGTCGATTATGTCAACAGAACGAAGTCTGTCGGGGCAGCTAGTATATTATATACTAGCTTTTACATGCAGCTTCGCTTACGCAAACTTTCATCCCCTGACTGCCTTAGAGGTGGAATTTCAAAAATTCCTTTCTTAGTGCTCACTAACGTTATATAAAGAACCTACATGCAAAATTGCAGGATTCTAGCTGCAGCGGTTTAGGCTTGATCTCTGGGTATGTCAGTCAGTCAGTCACCTTACTCTTTTATGTATATAGATTCTACATAAAGGCACAAAATTGAGCATCCTTGTCGTACCTGAACTTCACAAAGGAAAAGGACTGAAATTTAAAGAATTACGATAAAGACAAACCTTGTTCCTTTAACAAGAGAGCTTTCCCACATTGGTGGGACCTTAAAAGGCGCTATCGTCTTATGAAGTTTGAAACATGTTCGAATGAATATAGTAAAAAGTTTATTTGTGGCTTGAAATTATACTGAGTTATAGTTTCACATACTCAAAGCAGATAATAAATATTCTTGAAAGAATTCACATTTCGTATAAAGTATTCCCACAAGGCCCATTCGACTGCTCACAAAGAGTAAATAATTACGAAGATAGCGCCAAAAGTGGTAAGAATAGTATTACGCATAATGAGCTCTTTCGCACTGTTTACAGATCGACGCCGAAAACCCGAGAGTACCCTTTATACATTTAGAAGCATTAAGTACTACGGACCAAATTACACTAAAGGTTACACGTAAGAACAGGGTTCTCAGATAACATTACCTTTAGACAAAATTGGCTCTTATTAAGAGAAGTTGTCAATTGAAAATCGAAGGTTATTGGGTATTTCAGCTCAGGGACGAAATTTTTTTTAAAGATCTAAGTGTTTCAACTGATTAATTGAGTCATTATCTGGTACACTAAAACGAATGCCTTTTCATCACAACCTAATAAAAATGTCAGTAGTTCTTAAGTAGTACCGAAAAGGTTATAATGGTCTTAATTAAATAATTCCTACTTTTGTTCAGTTTTATCCCTCTGTCACTTCACCGTAGTTGGGTACTACGGTGAAGTCAAAAGGAAGAGTAATAGTTATGGCAGTCTTTGTATGTTTCATCGCAGCGCTTAAACAACTGAACCGATTTTAATGAATGATGTGCCAGTAAATTCGTAAGAATGGCCCGAGTGAGATAGGCTGTTTAAATATTAATAATAGTTTTTAAGTAAGCGTCTTATAGTGTTTATTTTTTTTCTTGTTAATTTTATTATTAAGTGAACTTGTTCATATCGTTTCATGTATTTATATTTTATTATGTTAGTTGTAACACAATAGTAGGCTTTTGTACTACAAAACACATAATACATTAGATTGTAAGCCTTTTGAGAATAAGTAAATAGTCATTACTCATCGCCCATTACTCAGTCTTTCCACAATAAAGCATCTTCCCCAATGTTATTTACATTATATGGCTTACGGTTCTTCCACGATCATGTAAAGTGTAAATTGATGATATTGTTTTTCTGCCAAAAAAGGTTCGACTTTTCTCCCTCATCTTTCCTTTCATCCGTTCTAAAATTACTAAAATGTGTTTCGTACACAATTGGGCTAAAGATATAACAATGAACATTTATATAAAATTTGTTGATCATACCTATTACTTCACATAATTTGGTATATTACTAAATAAAATAACTTAGACAGCAATTTCAGAGTCCCACACGAGAGTTATAAAGCTGAACATTAAGACAAATTTTATAGTTTCATGTTTATTTTAATAGTCCGGTCAGGCGCTTCATTAAAACTATTATTCTTTAGTTTAGATTAAAGCAAAGTTAATACTAATATATATCCATACATGAGGCAGATTTAATTATAATTGATGTGAGGTATGTTCTAATGTAAATCGAAATGAACTTTCAATCTTATATTAACCTTTCTTCAGATTCTGTATGAGATCACATTGTGTTATTTTGTATCACAATCGGTTCTCTATATCAATAGAATAAAAATATAATTGCTTGTAAAAGGTAACAAGCACACAATATAACTTTTAGGATATGTAAATTTATTTTATTTTGAATTATAGAATCATTCGTTTATTTCTTTATAGAAATCCACAAAGCCTACAAATGATATTCGAACATATTCTTGTTGTCTTTTTCTAAACATAGACTTTAGAATCACACTAATATATAAAGGCGAAAGTTTGTGTGTATGTTTGTTACTTCTTCACGCAAAACTACTGAACGGATTTGGATGAAACTTTACAGTAGTATAGCTTATACATAAGAATAACACATAGGCTACTATTTGCAGCGATAACCGACAGCACGCGGGCGGAGCCGCGGGCAACAGCTAGTATAAAAAAAACCTTATTGTAGATGAATGACTATTATACTTCGATGAATAAATACAACTGCAGAAAATATAGAAGCAATCCTTGGATTTGTCGTAAAAGGACGATACTTATGTATTTGACCGTTATAAAATGCTTTTTTGGCAGTTAGGAGGCAGACCCTTCGATAATAATGATTTCGTGAAATACGCATTTAACATTAAATATTGAAATATATCTTAAGCGAAGGAAAAATGTCAACAACTTTATGGTCATAGATAGTCGACATCGAGGACTATTACCAATGTTTACGACCATTTGAAGCTTAAAATGTGGATTATGAGGCTGTATGAAATCCTTATCAGTTCCGCAGATATAGACTTTGATGGCACATATCTAATTTACGACTTAAATCGTTTGCATACACAGTTTGATGATATTTATTGAATGTAAATATATTATATACTTGTAAATATGCATTAAAGTTATCATTCCTATTATCATAGAGGCCCATAAAGTGAAGTAAAGTCCTATAGTGGCCATAGGGCCACTATAGGACTTTACTTTAGTTTTTACTTTACGTTACGTACGTACGTACGTACGTTACTTTAGTTTGCTACCTTGTACCATTGACAATAGTGTCAATGGTACAAGGTAGCAAACTACACAGGGCAGCAGCACTGCAGAGAGAAGTAAAACTGAAAAGGAACCCTATACCAACCCGTCTGACCAACGTGGTATAGTAGGCATAAATCTCCTTCCTAAGGAGAGACCAATGTCTGGGATTATTAAGGACTTTTTTGATAAGCCTCCCGAATACTTTCTGTGTGTAGATTATTATACAAAGGCACTGTGACACATAAAACATAAACAAATTAGAGTACAACAGAAGAGGTTTTACATACAGATTTTAAACTTTACATTTTGTTAATAGACCAGTGTCGATAATTTTTAAAACCAAAAAAAATAATAGTAGGATGAAACCCATTAGAAAAGGAGGAGAATATTATAAAAATGAAAGGCAAAATAATTTACGGGCGATCTGAGGTCGGGAAGGGGATGGAGGGGAGGTTTTAAGGGTAAAAAACGGTTTTTCTCGATTTCCGGCAAAACTAAAAGTCCTATGGAAAAAAGTCGAATGGCAAAGTTGTAGGTAATAAAAAGATGTAAACTTTTGTATTTACACTTTTATCACATAACCTCAAAATTTATGTGAAAAATTCAAAAAACCAAGTTTTTGGTTTTTTTATTTTTATCTTTTACAATTTTCTTTTTTTTTCACGAAATTTGGTGAAAATTTACCTTTTATGTCCCAAATACGCTGTAATTTATTTGCTTAGAAATATTTATTTTTTCACCTTATTTTGAATTAACATCGAAAAAGCATCCTAATTTTCAATCGAAAATTCACCGGTCAAATATCAGCTTTTTTCAAAAAGTTGGTATGTTTTCTGTTCGTTGAAATCTCTACTTTCCGATGGAGAAAAAAAAAATGTTACCATAGTAAATCGTCTCAGAAAATGCAAAAAATCGAAAAAAACTCGAATTCGAAAATATTTTTTTAATTATTATATACAATTTCGAGCTATTTATGAAAATTTACACTTTCATTACTCGAAAAACGTAAGATTACATGTTACATTGATAAAAAAAAAAAAAACAAAATATACTACTATAATTAACAAACAAATAAGTTAATAAAATTAATATTTAATAAGACATCTACAATATTTAGAGAAAGTTGTCGAATCTTCTTTAAATTATATGCGTAGATGTCTATTTATAACTATTTTAAGATAATTTATATACCTGAGTGGCCTACGAAAAATTTTAGCCCATCAAAAGGTATTTCATAGAGAATTGGGGAAGGGGCTAGGCAGGTCTGGGTCTTAGTACATACACCCCTACTATTTCGTAGCAGCTGTAACAACCGTTAGCCTAGCCAGTATTCGAAATACAGTACAGTATACAACATCGTTTATAAAAATACACGTGCACTCTGAGTTTCTTTAAGATAATTGTGGCAAGTTAACTTAAAAAAAAACTTTTCGAATCTGCATAGGAAGGTAAATACTATCTCTATTTTTATCTGTATCAATCAACTCAAACATAAAATAGTAATATTTTCTTTAAAAAAAATAGTATGTTTAACGTAACATAACCTAAAGATTAAAATTGAATGATATTTTAGTACAAGATTAAAAAATAATAATCTCCTTAATTTTGCACAAACAAATTTAGTTACTCCCATGAAAAAAAAACAAAGTAAAAAAATATATAAATGTATATAATAGATATCGTAAATATATTTTTAATAACAAACTTTTGCCCGATTTTCATACATTTATTAATGATAAGATTAACGTGTTTAAAATATTGTAATGAATAACGTAATCAGAATAAAGTATCTACATTTAATAGTACGATTTATATTTATATATAATGAGATTTTCTATGACATAAATGTAATTAGCATTAAATAGTTTTTTTCGATTTTTTGCATTTTCTGAGAAGATTTACCATGTTAACATTTTTTTTTTCACCATCGGAAAGTAGAGATTTCAACAAACAGAAAACATGCCAATTTTTTGAAAAAAGCTGATATTTTGACGGGTGAATACTCGATTGAACATTAGGATGCTTTTTCGATATTAATTCAATATATGGCGATAAAATTAATATTTCTAATCTAATAAATTACAGCGTATTTGGGACATAAAAAGGTAAGTTTTCACCAAATTTTTCGTAAAAGATAAAAATAAAAAACCAAAAACTTGGTTTTATGAATTTTTCACATAAATTTTGAGGTTATGTGATAAAAGTGTAAATACAAAAGTTTACATCTTTTTATTACCTACAACTTTGCCATTTGACTTGTTTCCATAGGACTTTTAGTTTTGCCGGAAATCGAGAAAAACCGTTTTTTACCCTTAAAACCTCCCTCCCATCCCCTTCCCGACCTCAGATCGCCCGTAAATTATTTTTCCTTTCATTTTTATAATATTCTCCTCCTTTTCTAATGGGTTTCATGCTACTTTTTTTTTTTTCACTTTTTATAATTTTTAAAGGCTTCTACCCTGGTCTATAAATAGGTTAAAATATTTGGGAAAGTCACTCTTGTAGATATATTTTATTTTATGCAAACGCAGATTATTGAAATTTCAATGTTGTAAATGTAAATATTCAAAACCTCTCGAGCATTAAGTAATTCGCCGGCGGCTATATTTATTGAAACGAAATGTAACTTTTTAGATAATAATGGAACCACAATAAAATTTACAAGCTTAGCAAGCGTTGATTTGCAACTCATTATGCTACGAGATATTCTTATTATGCTATTTCTTGCCGATGTGCTGAAATCTTTTTGGGGGTAGATCCTCTACCGTAGAGGGGTTAATGAGCAGAGGGACTTGATGGTGAGTGCCTACCCGTGGACATCTGAAACTAAAGATTCACAAATACTGACGCTAGTTTTTGCCTGACACAATGCTGAATTGGGTCCATTTTTGGTACTAGGCAATAGTTTTTTGTTACGTGTATTTTGCTTGTTATTGCCAGAATAATTTATTTCATATTTAACCAGTACTCTCCGCTGCTGAACGAAGTTCAAGAGCGTCCAAAGACCACTAACCGTTTCGGTCAGATACTAAAATTAATACACCGAAAAGTAGACTCGAAATTAACTATTTAAGGTTGCCTGGAAGAGATTGCTTTTGGCAATAAGGCCGCCCTTTGTACACTACACTTCGGACATATTATGTATTATGTACTTATTTAACTCTGTAATATGGTGTGCAAATAAGAGTTTTCTATTTGATTTTTCCGTAACAACCTGTAATGTTTTGTTTTACCACAGGTAACCAGTTCAATATAACCTTGGAGTTTTTTCAAACTGTAGATTACCTGGAAAACCCTGTTTCAAGTTTCCTAAGTAATCTAAAATAACACAATAAAACACTAGGATAACAAAGGGATGTTGTCGCAAGTAGAATTTATTTCATAAGTGATACATATTTAGCAGTGTTGGTTAAACAAAGGTTATTTTACATGCGAATACGTATTTTGTAAGACCTTGCGGGTGCAATAAGAGACGCACTTTATCACTGAGTTCAGGCCAAAGCTCGTTTTACCGACGTGTGTAGTCTAACCATGCGCTTGGGTTTAATATATATGTATAACACATTAATATTCGGAAGAGTTTGAAGTACCTTCCTGTATTTATAGAGTGAGTAGGTTTATTTTATACAGAGAAGCGTTCTGTCACGATGGTGTGACGCTAAAAATTTGAACACATGATTTACAAAATAAATAAATATTTCGGACATCTAACACACATCGCCATCTAGTCCCATGCTAAGCAGAGCTTGTGTTATGGGTACTAGACAACTGATACAAATACATATATACTTAAACATAAATACATACATATTATACATAGAAAACACCCAAACTCCGAAACAAATATTTGTAGATCATACAAACATTTGGTCCGACCCAGGAATCGAACCCAAGACCTCATGATCAGCAGTCGCACACGTCAACCGCTAGACCAACGAGGCAGTCAACAAAAAAAGTTAAATAAAAAAAAACTTCGTTTAAAAAAACCGACTTCAAAAACTAAAAAGTATAAAATAATTTAATTTGTATGTGCTACCTATTCATAGGTTTGAAGTCAGTGCCAAGCCAATGGAATAGTAGGTACCACACTCTAGGTCTAGGGATCAACATATGTGTCAACATATATTTTTGCAATAACTTTTCTCCTGATTGATATTAATTAAAATTTTCTTTAAGGATTCATCAAATAAAGTGTTTTCGTTTGTCACAGTAACGATAAACCAAGTCACCTTTGCATTAATAAAGAAATTTGCCATTTTCCTAATAAAGGGATTTTTGACATTTGAACCACTAACATTAAAGTTCGAAAAAAAGACTGAAATAACAGTTTTCTTTAAAATTTTATTAGGTAACTTAAACAATTAATAATCCGTGTTTCTACCGCGAACACTAACAACACAAGAACATCGGTTTGGCATACTCAAAATGAGTTCATCCAAACACGCCGTGGAATGGCCGCCCATGTTCGTTGCAACAACAAAAAAAGGTCTTCTTGCGACTGGATACCCTCCATATTCGGCAGAGCTCTTCTCTGTAGCATATCCCATGCATGCTCAATCGGGTTCAAGTCTGGCGACTGAGCAGGCCAGGGCCAAAGCCACATCTCAATCTCAAGAAATCCGCATAAAAATGCTTGATCCCTAGACACTTTTGATGTGTGTATAACATAAATTAGTCGATGGTATTTTTCTGCGAAAGGCTTTTACAGCAAAAGTCAAACAAACAGATGAATAATAATTTGAAATGGGAAAACGTTAATATTATTAATATTATTCCAGGGAGAGCGTCAAACGTCAACAATAATCTATCAATACAGTCCGGTCCGATATCTGTTGAGTATTAAGTCAGGCGACTTGATTTCTATCAAATTTCATTGGCACCCGTACCACAGCATTAGTGCATCATACAGCAGGAAATAAAATAATTAACAATTTCTTCATCATCAGCCTATCGCAGTCCACTGCTGGACATAGGCCTCTCCAATTGCACGCCACTTAGTTCGATCCTCGGCTTCTCCTGTGCCGGCCTGTGGACGTCCTACACTACGTTTGCCGAGACGCAGTCTCCACTCAAGAACTCGTTTACCCCAACGGTTATCGGTTCTACGGCAAATATGGCCAGCCCACTGCCACTTCAGCTTGCTAATCCTATGGGCTATGTCGATGACCCTGGTTCTTTGCCGGATCACCTCGTTTCTGATACGATCCCTTAGAGAAACGCCGAGCATAGCCCTCTCCATAGCACGCTGAGCGACTTTAAACTTGTGGACCAGCCGTACCGTAAGTGTCCACGTTTCGGCTCCGTATGTCATTACGGGTAGGATGCACTCATTGAAGACTTTCGTCTTTAGGCACTGTGGGATCGACGATGAAAAGACCCGACGAAGCTTCCCAACCGCTGCCCAACCCAGCTGGATTCTCCTGTTCACCTCGTTCTCAAAGTTGTTTTTACCTAACTGCAAAGTCTGCCCGAGGTACACATATTTCTGAACAACTTCGAGAACGGCGCCGTGTACCGCAATCGGTTCCGGTAGTACATGTTCATTGAACCTGACCTTGGTCTTGTCCAAGTTCATCCGTAGGCCGATGCGTACAGAAGAGTCAGCCAGGTCGTTCAGCATCTGTTGTAGGTCCTGCAGCGTCTCTGCCATGATGACGATGTCGTCTGCAAATCTCAAGTGAGAGATGTATTCGCCATTGATGTTGATGCCGCGTCCTTTCCAGTGCAGCGTCTTGAAGAAGTCCTCCATTGCATTTGTGAACAATTTCGGGGATATGACGTCCCCTTGTCTCACTCCTCGATGCAATGGTATGGGTCTTGTATGCTGATTCTGTACTTGGACGGACATAGTGGCGGCTTCGTAGAGACATCTCAACACTTGGATGTATCGCCAATCCACTTGGCTTTCAACAGCTCTGTAGTAACGCCGTCCTCTCCAGGGGCTTTTCCATTTTTTAGCTGTCCAAGAGCCATCTCGATTTCGTCAAGGCTGACTTCTGGCAGATCTTCAGTGTAATGGCGTGTTAATGTAGCTCTAGGGTCCTCATTTTCGGGATCAGGTTGAGATGCATGCGAAGCGTACAGACTGCCATAGAATCTTTCCACTTCCGAAAGTATGGCCGGTTTAGAAGCAATGACTTCTCCACTTGCTGTGGTCAACTTCGTCAGGTGGCTTCTTCCAAGAGATTTTACGAACACTTTTGACCCCCGATTCTGCTCGATTGCTCTTTCGATCGAAAGAGTGTTGGAGCATCGGAGGTCGTGTCGTACTAGCTTACTGATCTCTTGGTTTAGAGTCCGCTTTGCCGACGAAGTGACAGGTGGGTTCTCACGTCGTTCCTTCATTAGCCCTAGTGTCCTCTCTGAAAGCTTCGACTTCCTGCTTTTACGCTGCATTTGACAAAATCTCGTACCTTCATCCCTGAGGATCCGAACCACATTTTCAAGGTTCTGGTTTACGTCTCTTGTGGTTTCCATGGCAGCAAATCGGTTTTCCAGAATTGACTGGAATTTTTCAGATCCCATCGCGGCTTGGAGCAGAGTTGGTCGGAGCCTGGATTTCATCAAACGGACACGTTCAGCCTTAAAGTCGATATTCAGAGAGCCTCGGACAAGTCGGTGATAACTACCGGTGTTAAACCTATTGATCACTGAGACGTCTCTGAATATGTGCTTTCTGTCCGTCATGATGAAATCGATCTCATTTTTGGTCATAGCGTCGGGACTTTGCCACGTCCACTTTCTTTGGGGCCGCTTTTTGAAGAATGAGTTCATCAAAAACAGCCCCTCCCGCTCGAGAAAGTTGACGAGCATTTGCCCCCTATGGTTCCTGCTTCCAATTCCATGGGATCCTATTACCGATTCGCTGCAAGTTTGTACTCCCACTTTGGCGTTGAAGTCACCCATAACAACGTTGTAGTGGGTCTTAGTAGTGAAGTGGAGGGCCTTCGATATGTCATCGAACATCTCCTCCACCTCATCGTCCGAGTGAGCCGAGGTCGGTGCGTACACTTGTACTACCTTGAGGCTATACCTCTCAGTAAGCTTGACAATGAGGTACGCCACCCTGTTCGACACACTGGACATTTCTACAACGTTGCCAGAAAGCGACTTGTTTACCAGAAACCCAACGCCACCTTGGGATTGTTGGTCTCCCTCGCGGAAGTACATCAGGTGGCCTGAGTCGAGGGTTATGGTATCCTCTCCCTCTCTTCGGACTTCACATAACCCTAAGATATGCCACCTAATCTTCCCAAGTTCCACCTCAAGTTGTGCCAGATGCGAGTCGAGCCGTAACGTGCGGCCATTAAACGTTGCCAGGGTCAGTCGTTTGTGGTGGCCTCCCGTAACCCGGTGATTCTTAGCACCCCCTGTCCCGCCGTTACCGTGGTCGCCACCATGACCAGGAATAGCAGGACTGCCGGGAACTGGGGGCCGTGGCTTTTGATGCTTTTGCATTGGAGTGTTTTGCCCATAATCACAACGCTGGGCAGGCGGGTTGGTGATCACAGGGCGTAGCTTGTTGCACCGGTGACGCTGCTGCCCGTCACCGGCCTATTGTATTTAATTACGCCGGTTTGGATGGATATACCGCCATCGGTCGGTAGCCAGAGCCTCGTTTGTCGTTCAGCAGGGTGCACCACGTGCAGGTGAGGTTGACTGGGAGCGAGAGATTGTAGTTCGCTCCCTTACACCCCAACAATTTCTTAGCAACACTATTATATACTAGATCTGGATTATATTCAGAACCTTATATTACATTATTTTATAATAGTAAACTACACACGAATAGCAATTAAAACCATCACTGTACTCCGTGAAACTGTGGATTTAAAAATCGACACCAAATATCGCACAACACGATCTTTTACAAGCTTTTTATTAACTTGCAATGTATGCTTGTATGTTCGGGTGGAATCATGCAACTCAATTTTGAAGCAGATATCTTCAACTGATTTTGTTGAAATTTTGCAAGCATATATATACAGCGTGACAATACAATATTATAATGACATGGAGCTGATCTGATGCTGGAGCTGGAAGGTGGCCATAGGAACTCTGTTAAGAAACGTCGCAACATCATCGAGTTTGGACTCGTTTGATTCGTCTCGAAGCATTCCAGTAAAAGCTTGTTTTTAAAAAGCTTTTTAATTTAATTTTCTTGTTGTTTCATACCTTTGTGGGTAACTATACATTATCTTGTATGAAACAAATGCAACGCATGTGAATTAACGCTCAACTAATACGCTAATGACATTTTATACCTTAAAATTATAAACGAAGTCCCGTAAACTTTCTGAGTATTTAAAATAAAATATTTCATGACTATTATGGAACTGATTATATTGCTTATATAATGCAGTATTAATCTGTGCCATATTTTTCTTCACATTATAGGCAACAAGAGAAAATTTGAATGGTTAACAAAAGGTGACGCCTCTGGTATTGCGGGTGTCCATGGGCGGCAGTAATCGCTTACCATCAGGTGATCCGTCTGCTCGTTCACCACTTATTCCGTAAAAAAAAAACTAAGGAGAGGCTTGTGTCTAGCAGTGAACTATTAAATGTTGTGTTGATGATGAATTTTGTTCCAGGTTTAAGTGAAATGTTGGGATAAATAACTGTGCAATAATTAATATTCCGACGTAACCCGGTTTTTGTATCGATTGGTAACCATATTTCCCTAAAAAGCTTATTTTATTAGACAAGTGATAGTATACGTTAGATGAAATAGGGTGTATTAGATGATAGTATACGTCACATTAGATGAAAGTTGTTCTTAAAAATATTGACAGTTAGTGTATATTATTATAACATATACTTCATATTTGGTGCGCCTCGCCTGTGAAAATATTGTCGTATTCAATCAAATATAATGCGAGCGTGTAGGAACGTGGGTTGTCTACATTGTTGTTAATCAAAACAAAATATTCGGCAAACCAGCGTAGGTCGCATGGCAAATGTCGTATCTCCTCTTATTTCGTTCATTCGCTGTAATAAAACATTCTTAAAGCGACCTGACCTAGACAGCGATCACTTTCGTTTGCATAAATTTGTATTCGAAGTGACACTTGCGGCATCAACCATTGGGGAATCTAAAGAATCTTGAAAACATGCCACTATGCAATAATGAATTAAATCTATAAATTAATACGTGAAGCAAAAACGTTTTTATGAAAATTATGAAAAAAAAAAAAGAGTATGAAATTTGTCACAGTTAAGTTAAAGTTGATATGCAGGAGGAGTTCAGAAAACAAAAAGAAATAAAAAATATGAAGAGTTATAGGAAATTGATTATGAGATCAATAATGAGTAACGCCATAAAAGAAATTCAACTGTCTTCCTCATTACACATGATCAGTTTAAAAAAAAAACAGTAAAACTACCAGTTGCTACTCGAATACATTTAAAATTATTTTAAAATCGTGAGTCTTCAAGACGCCATCGTTTAAAATCAAAGTTATATTCTTCTGTAACAAATTTTAACATCGTTACACTACAAACTTTTAACAATATGATACAACTTGGGTCGGATTGACACTGAGTTAAAATCGCAACCTACATGTATGTATGTCATCGACGGATGACACAATTTACTGGAGGTAGCAAGCAAGGGCTTTGTCTATGGAAGGAAATGTCCAGACATACTCGTACAAAGACATCACTTCTTTTCAGGAGAACTTAGAGTATTACATAAACCATGAAGAGTTTAATTGGTGTGTGGTCGGATTTGAGTATCGAGGCTTATGCGCCTGGACTAATATTTCGAACTGATATAGGTATGCATAATTTATTTCCCTTCATAACGAAGTTTAGAAAAAACGTGAAAAAGTTTAGTTTTAAAATACTGGAGAAAACAAGCTGAAGGACTTTATTAATTCTCGATGAATAAAGTTGCGAGGCAGGAGAATTTGAATGCGCTTCTTAATTATAATTAATTTTATAATGAGCGTTGTAAAATAATTCCAATACTTACTCAAAACATTTAACGACCAAATTGGTGACAATCTGAAAAAGGTGTGTCAGGACCGTAGTAAATGGAGATCAATTGTCTCTGCCCCTCTGGGCATCAAGCGTGTCTCTACGTATAGATGTACTTAGTCAGAACTAATTCGTTTGTATAATTTCCTTACAAAGCATCTGCTTAATGAAAATTATGTTAATTTCCCATTAAGTTGGCATAACTAGGATAATTTTCATTTGAATTAGTAAATTTGTAATTTTATTATCTTTATTTCCTCCTAAAAGGTTCAATTTATGTTTTCTTTGTGGCCCCTTGCATGAAACAATTTACAAAATTTTATTTAGGTACTTTCAACAGTCGAGAAAAAGTAATGAATCCGTGTGTCGTGTGTCAAAACGGAAATGGAGTTACAGACAGATGTTATAAGGTTATACATTTATTTTTATCCAAATCTATTTAAAAAGAGTGCCAAGCCATTTTCATATATTACAATATATCGTGCCTTCATAACAATATTTATTATGACAATGATAGTAATATTCGACCCAGGTGTAAAGAAATGGCCGTGAAACATTGTATTTATATTGATTTATTTTCACTCACAAAGACTGTTACCATGATCCTTCCCTACGGATGACAATCTCCTAAAGGTTGAAAAAAGTAAGGAATACATTCAATGTAAGTACATTATGGAATGTCGATAGCTGACAGAGTTGAGATTATTTGTCGCCTTAATTCAACAAATTGCATACATTCAGCAGCGTTCATATATCTGTCTAAAAATCCATGGTCAGTAAATAGAAAAGCACTTTTCTGAAAATAGGCCCGATATAGCCCATCGTGTGATAAGAAGGACCGCGTAATACAAGAAAAAGTTTCAAAGCTATAACCCGACTACGTAAAAACTTTTGGTATTTATATTGCCTATGTCACCCAGGCTATTGTAACGAATCTATTGACACCTCATTAATTAAAATCGCATTGTTTTAGGTGCTACGGTGGAATATACAAACATACATAAACTTAACCGTATTGCATACATGCAGTAACTATTTATTTATTTGTAAAGCGACTTTAAAAAAGGTTTTCAGAAAGAACTTCTCAATTCAATTGTATTTATATTCTTTTATTTTCTTTATTTGGTTGTAAAATTTAAAATCAAGAACATAGATAATAACAATCAAATTCATCCCGACGTAGACGAATTGAAGTGATTTTTTTATTAAATTCTTTACAAAGACAATGTGGGTCCGTTGGCCCATCAACAACCCATAATGTCCCACTGCTAGGCTCGGGTCTCCTCTGAGAGGGTTAAGGCCATACGTGCCTACGCTGGCCGAGTGGGGGCTGGCAAGACAACGTTGTGACTACGTAATCTTCAACGAAAGTGCGATATTTCTAACAAACCATTACCTATATTAAAAGCTGGATAGTAAAGTAGGTTAGAAAGTTAAGAAAGTAAACAGATTTTATAAAATTATTAAATTTTTAAACTTTCCTTGTTATCTTATATTAAAATATAATTTAGTGTTGCACAGTTTTAAATAAGCTACGTATATACCTCCATCCTATGAAGATACCTATGTCAAGGAGTGCACTGTTAGAGGTTTAATGATACATGCATACAGGTAAATTAGCTTGGAGAAATTTTTGCGTTTGTAGTAGTGTATGGTCAGCAAATAAAAAAAAACAACATTTTATTTTTAGTTTTTATTTTTTTAAAGGTAATATACGTTTGTGGCTGGAGCACACCAAATGCGTACACGTCTACGCATACGCACTACGTACTAATACGGACGTGAAAATGTGTATCCACTGCATTGTAATCTATGGAACTATATGAGGCAGACAAGCCAGTTCCAAACATTACAAGCAGTGAATGCCGGTTTTCACTTCAGTGAAGACGTGTATGAATTAGGTGTTCTCCGGCCATAAATGTTTTATTCTAATAATTCATCAACCCCAGGCATATCACAATCATCCCCATCCTCGCTTTCATCAGATGAATTATTTAAATTAATTATGATTCGTTCTGATATTGTGTCTAAAGCTGCGTCTCTACCCTGATATTTGTTTTCCTCCTCAATAGCATGCAGACAAACTTTTCTCCATTCCTCTACAGTTATGGCGTTCATTTTTTCTTCAGCTAATGACATTATAATCTTCATATTCATTGCGACATTCTTTTTTGCAACATATGTTTTCACTATCCCCCATATATTTTCTATAGGATTAAACTCCGGATGGTATGGTGGTAAACGCAGCACAGTATGACCGTGCTGTCGTAATATTTCGTCTATCTTGTACTCTACAAATCTCGCCTTGTTTTGCAGAATCAGTTCATATAATTGAGGCTTAAGCAACGTGGATGAATGCTCAATGTTTCGCAATGTCAGCCAGTCAATCATTTGCTGTTTTCTAGAATTACTATTCGGTGCAGGATTTTGTATTGAGTTATGATATGGTGCGTTGTCAACAACAACAACACTATTTGGTTGTAAGTTGGGTATCAATTGAGTTTGAATCCACCTTGAATAGTTGTCATAGTTCATATTGTCGTGGTAATCTCCACTTTTTTGGTTGGCTTTAAACATAAGCAATGCATTTGGTATAAAGCCATCCATACCACCGGCATGAACAATGATTAAGCGGTTGCCTTTCGATATATGTTGCTTCAAACCTGAAGTGCTTCCATCTGACCAAGATTTCGAGAGGGTATGTGATGTATGTATATATGTTTCGTCGGTGTAAACAATTGGTCGGCGTTGTTCACGATATTCAGCAATTTTCATCAAATAATTAATTCGCAAGTATCTAATTTCGTGTTTTTCCATAAGAAGTTTCCGGTTATCTTCTGTTTGCTTCCAATTAAAACCTAATGACATGACGTGTTTTCGTAACGTGCTGACACAACCTTTATAATCAATATCTTCTCTCAATTTTGCGTGCAAAGTTTTCAAAGTGGGAACTTCTTTATTTGTGATGTGGAAGTCATGAATTGTTCTTCTGATAACTTGCTGATCAAAGTTATCGATTACTATTGTAGGTTTACGATTCGGTTTCTTTTTAGGAGATTTAAATGTTACTTCCTGATCTGAAGGACGACATTTGCTTTCTGATACTACCTTTCTGACGGATGCTATTGAAATTCCTGTTGATTTAGCAACTAATTGAGTGGGGGTCATAATACTGCTCGGGTTGTTATTACACTCATTTTCGAAATATTTGTACAAACAGTACAAAACTTCTTTAGTTTGAGAAGTCAAAGGCTTGCCTCGACCATGTTTTAACACTGGAGCCATTTTGAATTTACAATATAAAGTTACAACACTTACACACAAATTAAAAACTTCAACAAATATTATAACAATAATAACAAACAATAACAACAATCAACAAATACAAAATTTAACAATTAACGTAATAATTATAATTTTTGAATGAAATGTGTGCTTTATGTTCTAACAGTACCAAGCGACTGACGCCGGACTGCACGTGGCACCTGCGGACAGCGTAAACTGGTTTATTCTGGTTTTGTGCGTGTTTCCACTTTCCACTATCAAGTGACGATTTTTTGCTTTAGATTGAAATATCTCGGAAACGGTGCGTCCTAGGCCAAAAATAAACGCATAAATTTTGACCCCCCCGTAGGCCCCCCGGAGTTTTAAAAACCTAGATGAAAGGAAAGGAAAAAAATATATATTTATATCGGTCTCTCCTCTTTGAAGTTTCACTTCTATCGTGTGTGAATCGCACACACACCTTTTTTTTTAACCGACTTCCAAAAAGGAGGAGGTTCTATGTTCCACTGTATGTATTTTTTTTTTATGTATGTTCACCGATTACTCCGTCAGTTGTGGACCGATTTTGAAATTTTTTTTTGTGTTCAAAAGGGTATGCTTCCGAGGTGGTCCCATTGCCAGCATATCAGGATCTGATGATGGGATCCCAGGGAAATCGAGGGAAACCCTCATTTTTTATAGGCACATACTATGTTTTTCATATATTTTCTGAAGTTACACCGGTATTTGCGTATGGTAGTCATCATTTTATGATGATGAGCTGATGATGTAAGAAACAACTCCTTAACGGTTAGGAGTTAGAGGATAAATCTTTCAATATCATATGTATATATGTTACCTTTAGTCGTATTCTTTCAAATTATTTAGGTAAGCTGATGATGGAAGGTGGAAGGTACAACTCCTCAACGGTTAGGAGTTAAAGGATAATTCTTTCAATTTCATACGTATCTAAAGACCTTAAGTCGTATACTTTCAAGTTATTTAGGTGAGCTGATGATAGAAGGTTAAACTCTTCAACAGTTAGGGATTAGAGGATGATTTTAATATTACATGTACGTATAGATCTTAATTTGTATTCTTGATGATGAAGTTTGATGAAATAGTTCAACTTACTACTTACCTACGATTGTTTGCACTAAAAACTGAAAAATAAAAACTTTTTATAAAAAAAAAACCGACTTCCAAAAAACATCCAACGAAAACTCTCTGCCAAAAAAACACTTAAAAGCGTAAAATAAACTGGTTCTTCATATATTGCCTATACCTAATTCTTTATTCATTTAAATAGTAGTATTATAATGTGTGCTAGGTACCTAAAATCTGTTTGAAGTCGGTGCTAAGCCAAAAAGAATACAAACGAACAATTACAAAAGTCTAAGCGATAGTTACTTGGCACCGGCTTCAAACAGATTCTAGGTACCTAGCACACATTATAATACTACTATTTAAATGAATAAAGAATTAGGTATAGGCAATTTATGAAGAACCAGTTTATTTTACGCTTTTAAGTGTTTTTTTGGCAGAGAGTTTTCGTTGGATGTTTTTTGGAAGTCGGTTTTTATAAAGTCAAAACCTTTTTCTTTAAAATAAAAACTTGTTTTTATTGAAACCAAAAATCAGAGTGTTGCTAGGGATAAGTATAAAATTAAATAGTAATGTTAGGATATCGAAACATTTTTGTATAGGCCAGAACGATATAGTGGAAACGCGCTCTAAGATCTGAGTAATATACACACCACTACATATGCAAAAATTTCTCGAGACTAATTTCACTGTACGTTCATGGCCGGAATCTGGAAGACGTAGAGGTAAATAAGAAACGCTCCAATGAATATCGTGGCTCCGCCCGCATGTATGTCTGTTATCGCAGCAAATAATAGTCTGTGTTGTTCTGATATATAAGCTATGTTATTGTAAAGTTTAATCCAAATCTGTTCAGTAGTTTTTACGTCGAAGAGTAACAAATATCCAGATATTCTCATAAAGTTTCGTTTTATAATATTAGCAGGCAGTAGGATAGAACCCTGCCACCACGCCGATTGCCATAATTACATACAGTAAAGTTCTCTCGTCGTTAAAAGTCCTAAAAGCTCAAGATTTGCCAATTATTATACTACTAGTGGTTGCCCGCGGCTCCGCCCGCGTATATGTCGGTTATCGCGGCAAATAGTAGCCTATGTGTTATTCTTATGTACCTATAAGCTAAAACTACTAAAACTACTGAACGGATTTGGATGAAACTACAGTAATAACTGTAAAGTTTCATTCAAATTCGTTCAGTAGTTTTTGCGTGAAGGAGTAGCAAACATCCATCCATCCATACTTACAAACTTTCGCCTTTATAATATTAGTATAGATATTGATATAATATGTAAAAGTTAATGAAATGAATAAGAAAAGCTTAGGTATAATTTTAGTTCTACCCGAAAATGTTAAAATTTCTTTCACAGTAAATAGAAAAAAAAACCAATCAAATTGAGAACCTCCTTCTTTTGGAAGTCGGTTAAAAATACGTGTGACTTACCAATTCTGTATTAACGATGGTGATTGCGAGACTTGAGGCCCAATGATGCAGAAGCATCTCAATATATTATTATAAGTGTGGTCACCATGTTGCATTGTTGCATTAACTTCTTCGAGATATGTTGTATGGCTGACTAATAAACATTCTGCTTCAGAAATCTACTTCGTCTACAGATTTATATAAAAAATAAAATAAAGTAATTTTCGACATGATACGTTCAAACCGAATTGATAGCATAAACTAATTAGAAATTCGTAGGCTCGTAGACAGCTACATCGTAGCATTGACGTAGAAGGTGATGAGTTACGAGATATTTAGGCCGAGATAAATAGTTTCCGCCGAACTAGTTTGCAACGATTAGTTGGCTTAATCGAGTTTCCATGTAATTCTAGCAGCTGGGAATAACAATATTTAAAACTATAGTTATTAACCGTTCTCACGGTAGTTAGGTTCAACAATACAAGGTAATTATAACGATACGTTTTACATCGATTATAAAAACCTATTTACATCAGTTTAACACCTCCCCCTACATAAAAATGTAATTGCCTATTTAATTAGGAAAGGAGAATTAGTTTGAAAACTAGATGGCGTTGTTTATCAGGTATCCAAAACTACTTTGATTTTATTATAAACAAGCAACCTGACAAATTTTCAGATTTCTTCTATCTTGTATATTATATGATGCATGTAAAACACATATGAAAATTCCTATTGAATCACTCTCTCTTTTTCTCTCTGTCTTGCTGAAAACTGCATTAAAATCTGTTGAATAGTAATATAACGTTCACTGTAGCGGAGGATAGAAACATGGTGCGTAAAGTTTTTTAAGTTTAGTATTTTAATACCTGCCATTTTTTATTTGAAACTGGACAGCAACTATTGATGTAGATTTTTATTTGAAGTTTAATCTTTGTGTATCGTGATTGTGATCGCCCGAAAAACAGCGTCACCGAACATCTGGTGTATATATACAGTGTTTAATTTTTGTTTCCAGATTCGTAAACGCCGTAATGCAGGACACGCCAAGCACGGCCGTGGCCACGTCAGGGCTGTAAGATGTAACAACTGAGTGCGATGTGTGCCAAAAGACAAGCCTATCAGAAGGTTTGTTGTTAGGAATATTGTCGAAGCGGCTGCCGTTAGTGACATCGTCGAACCTTCCGTGTATAGGTACATGTAAGTTTAAATCATTATTTCAAACATAAATACCACACATTTAGTCCAATTTCATGTGATTTAAGTTTCGTTTATTGTCAAATCAATAAAATTCATTCAATACCTATAAACAGAACATTAATTTAGTAGCAGTACCTATATAAGTACTCATTTATTTCTATGCTCATAACTTAAGTACCTGTATACTTTTTATTATACACTGACCCGAGATATCATCCGTTCTACTGGAGATGGAAATTAATAACACTTTGAAATAATCACCACGAGGATATATTGTTGCTTTTATTTACTGCTATTTTTAACTGTAAAAAGAGCGAATATTATCCCTGTTCTGTCCCACGTCATGGACAATTCCTATGTCAGAGATAAACATAGGAAGGATCTCCTATTTTTGCATAATATGTCTCTCAATGTGAGAGGTACCTAGTTTAGGTTTAATTGACAATGCGCTTTTCACAGTTACACCTAAACTATGTTTTCATTTCGATTATACCATATTTTTGTTTCCTTTACAGCATTCCAGTGGCCCAAGCTGTCTGCCAAGCTGAATTACTGCGTCTTCTGCGCTATCCATAGCAAAATAGTACGTAGCAGATCAAAGAAGGGCAAGAACGATACACATGCAGCGCCCTCAGAATGTGCAAAGGAAGTAACTAAAGTAAATAACATTAAACTATAAACCCCAATATACCTACTCGTTTCTTTTGTTTCCTGTCACCTTCATAACAACTAATAACATATTTTCTATTAGTATGTGCATAACGTTTAGGCGCTCGGTATAGGTTATTATGTAATCTACTTTCTCGATGATTCACGCAAACAGGCACGTGGATGAACTTACGTCCAATCTGTGTTAGCCCAGAAAATAATTGGTACAATTCGAGTATGCCACGTACTTGTAGATAGTTTCATAAATGCCATAGCAACCACAAAAACGTAATTAGTTTACGTATATACGAACTTACACGCTGGATGTCGCTGAACGACTTCTATCCTTCATAAGTGCAGATTGGGGCGGCAGGTTAGGTCTTCTATCAAACAAAGCAGAAGCAGACCGGAGCGACGGCGTGACGAGCCATAAGGGGATCAGAAATACCGTGGCCATCGAGAGTGATATCTATAGGTAGCGCATCTTCTTATATGGGCCACCTATGGCTTGTATTCTTGTATGTTAGTTTTTGGTGAATCTAGGATTTATAGTTCCCAAATAAGTATTGCATTTTTATAGTTAAAATTGCATTAGAAAACATTAATGAATGTAGTTTCTCCATTTGTCGCATATTTTCTATTACATTAAAACTTAATTAAACTATCGATATTTTTATTTCTCGTCCCCTTCTCTTATTACCCTGTATTTTACCTATATCTATACTAATTTTATAAACGCGAAAGTGGATGGATGTTTGTTACTCTTTCACGCAAAAACTACTGAACAGATTTGGATGAAACTTTACAGTAATATAGCTTATACATCAGAATAACGCATAACTAGGTTACTATTTGCCGCGATAACCGACATATACGCAGGCGGAGCCGCGGGCAACCACTAGTAGTATAATAATTGGAAAATCTTGAGCTTTTAAGACTTTTAACGACGAGAGAACTTTACTGTATGTAATTATGGCAATCGGCGTGGTGGCAGGGTTCTATCCTACTGCCTGCTAATATTATAAAACGAAACTTCAAGTTCATGTCAATAAATTCGTTATTGTTACATGAAGCCAAAAAAGGAACTTAAGTTTGATAAGCGTTACAGGGTTTAATACGCCCTGTACCGCCACAATGATAGTTTTATGACCAGGCACAAGTGTCCAACGCCTTGTACTGTACGAACGGAAAGAAAACAATAATGCTACATTAGACGTGTTATTTTTTTTTCATCCCTTTTCAATTACGTTTTCGGTTAACCGCAATAATAACTGTCCTATAAGTTTGTTTCCTAAAGTTTCTAGCTTGGGCAGAAAAACGTTATTTGTCTTTTATGGAGTAGACCTAATAAAATTTAATTTCTGTTAAGTACCTACCATTTGATATCGTGTTTAAACCTTATTTTTCTTATACCTTGTCTAGTCTACTATCACTTGGTCTTTAAACAAGTGCATAAAGCATCATTTGGACATTTCTAAGTTATTTTTGGTTAAATTTAATATCCTCTATTTCCTTGTTTAATTAATTAAGTCTACTAATTTCCATTTGTTTGTTTAATGAATGTCTATAAAAATATTGAATAGAAAGCATAGTGTTATAAGTAACGATTCCAACCTCGTATAAATGCCTCATTTGTTTAAATCTTAATAATTACTAGGCATACAATAAAATATATTATAAACTTATAATTCAATTGGTGATTTTATAAACAAGTAAATAGTTGATTCATATTAATATCTTGGCGCCTTCCGCTTGTCAGCTTGCGGCGCGACTTATATTTCATATCAAATCTTTAATGTTACACGATCCTGTATTATCAAATAATATTTGTATGTTATTAATCATTAGAATATTTATGGTAAACAATATTTGATATTATCTACTAAATATGTGAATTTAGTATTGAATTGGGTCAAGCCTGTCAAATACTATAAAAATACCTTCGTTCGAGTAATTTCACGCATTCATATCCCGAACGTTCTACTTGGTGCTAATCGACCGTTACATTTCAGAAGTGGGATCTAGCATTCTCGCGCGTCCTGTTTTGAAAATATTTAAAAGTTAACGCAATCTTTATTTGGATACCCTACGAAATTTTCTTGTTTCCGTTCGAGTAATTGGTGAAGGTGCAGTAAAGTATATCTATCGGTACATCTGGTGAGTATGTTCCAGTTTATTTATAATGAAATTTAAAAGTGTAAACAAAAGTTCATGATTTCCATTTACCTATACTTGTCTGCAATTATATAGTACCTACACTGTGTGATAATACTAAGTAAACAGTTATTTACCGCTGTGTGTTAAATCTTACCTGTAAAGACGGCTGTGTGATCAAGTCTATTTACTTAAATTAAGCTATGTTTCCAAATTCAAGTAAGTACTACATGTGAATACGGGCGGCTATGTGATCAAGTCCGTGTAACAACTATAGATGTAGTACAAAATAAAATCTGTGTGATGTAGTAAAAACAAAAGCTGTGTGATGTAGTAAAAACAAAAGCTGTGTGACGTATTAAAAATAAAAGCTGTGTGATGCAGGTTAAAACAAAAGCTGTGTGACGAATTACAAACAAATACGAAACTGTGTGACGTATAGCAAATACGAAACTGTGTGACGTATAGCAAATACGAAACTGTGTGACGTATAGCAAATACGAAACTGCGTGACGTATAGCAAATACGAAACTGCGTGACGTATAGCAAATACGAAACTGCGTGACGTATAGCAAATGCGAAACTGTGTGACGTATAGCAAATGCGAAACTGTGTGACGTATAGCAAATACGAAACTGTGTGACGTATAGCAAATGCGAAACTGTGTGACGTATAGCAAAAAAGCTATGTGATCTAGGAAAAATAAATAAATTGGTCAGTACCAGATTTAATTAAATTAGTGGCAGCTCTGATCGCCGTGGGACACGGCATGCACAGGATGGCCGAATGTTATAAGTAACGATTCCAACCTCGTATAAATGCCTCATTTGTTTAAATCTTAATAATTACTAGGCATACAATAAAATATATTATAAACTTATAATTCAATTGGTGATTTTATAAACAAGTAAATAGTTGATTCATATTAATATCTTGGCGCCTTCCGCTTGTCAGCTTCCGGCGCGACTTATATTTCATATCAAATCTTTAATGTTACACGATCCTGTATTATCAAATAATATTTGTATGTTATTAATCATTAGAATATTTATGGTAAACAATATTTGATATTATCTACTAAATATGTGAATTTAGTATTGAATTGGGTCAAGCCTGTCAAATACTATAAAAATACCTTCGTTCGAGTAATTTCACGCATTCATATCCCGAACGTTCTACTTGTTCCATACTTGTTGACTAGACTAAAATATGCAGCAGCATCACCAGGCCGCCATGGTGTGGGTCGCCATACTGCATTGTCTGCATTCGCAGTGAGTATGGTGACCACCACTCTTGGATTCTGCTTATGCTTTCCATCAGGCAGACTAGGGTCATTATGGCGGGCCATACATAAAAAAAAAAAAAAAAAAAAGGTACTACTAAAACAAATAGACTAAAAATTGATTATACCCAACGACAAACTTTGTTATTTTCTTTCGATTGTGACTTGTGACATAAAAACAAAAAAAAAAAAGGGAAGAAATAACGAATCACAAACTTAACAATATACCAAATACCTATTTAGTATCGTTAAATGTAAATTATCTATATTAATAAAATGTACGTTGGATTTTGTGAGATAACCCAAAAGAAGTACTTTGACTATTGGAGAGAGAACCATTATATTTTACGATACAATACAATTGAAAGGAAATAATACCTTTTTTATGGAATATGGGGCAAAGGAGCAGACGTATCGCCTGATAAAAATATACCTGTTCTAAAAATTAACTGTACACAACAGAAACTGTATTATTTCCTTTCAGTTGTGACTTACAAACTCATAAAAAATATAAGCAAAATAACAAAAGAATTACAATCTACATAAAACTATTCACTATCGCTATGATTATCTTGTTAAATATCTAGTACCTGACTGACCGAGCTTTGTTCGGTTTTTTTTTTGTGAAATTTTCGAAGAATGAAAAGTATACCTCCAACAAATGAGTATATTTTACACAATGTTCTTTTGTCTTCTGATCCAAAAATTACAAGTCTATGACCTTGTATCGTAAAATATAATAGTTCTCTCTCCAATAGTTAAAAGAACTTCTCTTGGGTTATCTCACAAAATCCAATGTAAATTTTATTGATATAGATAATTGACATTTGACGATACTAAAAAGGTTTTTGGTATATTGTTAAGGGTAGATTAAGTATCAGTTAGGTAGCTAACTTGTACTAATGCACAACTACTTGTGTTAGTAGTACTTGCTGCTAGTAGTACCTACTTATATTTTTTATTCGGCATTAAATTTAACATACAAGAACTATGTATAAACTAATTCTAGTCATTAAAGAAACTAATAGATTTATTATATAATAATTAGGTATATTAGTAAATTTAAGCTATACTCTGTCCATTACTTTATTTTCTTTTTGACAGTTCAAGAAATTTTGAAATTAGTGACGCCCTTACTCATAACCGATTCGATTTGAAACGAATAGCGATTTTCAATCGTTTTAATTAAATATTTTTTGTTGAAATATTAATTATGCCTTCATTAGTTTTTTATATAATGTAAGAAATAAACAAAAATATAAATAATAAATCAGTAAATTAGATGAATGAACAGAGTTATTGTTCTTTACTCTTGGTTTGATCCTAAATTCCAAGATTTCGACTTAATTCCTTGCAAAAATTCAATCTTGGAGTCATAGCTACAATTTTTATTTCCTTTTTTTATTAAATTTACACAAAAAATACTTACATGAAGTCAAATTATTTTTATCACATGATCGATTTATCGTATTTCAAGTACTGTATTATAGTCTGTGGTTGTTTGTTATGCACAGACCACTTCACTAAAGTACCGTCACCGTCAATAAAGTACGACATGTAGTACATAATTCCGAAAAAAAAAAAAAAAAAAAAAAAATTTGAAAAGCGCGGGAAACATCTTTTTGAGCGGGTGTATTTTTTTTGGCTGTTATAATTTTTTTAATAATTAGATTGTTTAAAGTACCAGATAAGTTCTTAAATATACATATTATTGTTTATTTATATATGTAAAAAGTTGTAATATAGTCTTCATCATCATTTGGTAAGTTTTACATACATATTTTTAGTTTTCATGAACGGGCCAGACGATCCTGGCGGGACTACTGTCCCCCAGGGGTATAATACTGTAACAATAACTTATGCTGGTTCGGGAATGGATACGGAGGGATCTGTAATAGAAACAGATGGATCGGAATCTTCGCGAACCATTTCTAAAAGAAAAAGGTCTCTTTCCAGAAAAATTTGTAAACACTGTAATAAAAAGCGTCGACATCATAAATCTTCTTCGACAACTCCACTAAACATAATAGACTGTCAGTGTGAAACTTCTGATTCAGATTTTTTTAAAGTTAAGGCTAATGTTACGGATTGCCCTCCACCTCTAATGCCTGTGCCACCCTCTCAGAGTAGTATTATAAACTCTTTAAAAAAAACTATAAATATGAATACCGACAATGTACCAGAAAACAGTCAACGTAACCCAGTAGGACGAGTATATTATAGCGCTTCAGATGCATCACCATTTGTAGTCCATGTGCAGAGAGAGCAAGTGTCTCCTAATGACAATACTTCCATTCATCCCATATCATTTGGGTATTTTTTAAAGAACAACAATATTAGCAACATCGTAAACGGAAGTGTTAAACGCATTGGTCGAAATAGAGCCACTCTTGCCTTTAGTAATTTTGAGACTGCTAATGCATTTATTACAAATCCTGCATTGAAAAAAAAAAATTACAAAGCTTTTATTCCCTCATTTAACACTACACGCATGGGAGTTATTAGGGGTGTACCAATAAATTGGTCTGAAGAAGAATTAAAAGAAAATATTACTGTGCCTATAGGAGCGGGTAATATCTTAAAAGTCAGACGTTTGAAGAGAAAAAGTAATGTCAATACCAATAATGAATTTGTTCCTATAGAAACTGTGGTTTTAACTTTTGATGGCCAAGTGTTACCGAAAAGAGTTTTTCTATGTTATAACGCTCTTCCTGTTGACCTTTACATATTCCCTACTATTCAGTGTTATAAGTGTTGCAGATATGGACATATAAAAAGTCAATGCAGGTCAATGCCCAAATGTTTTAAATGTGGTCAAGACCACTTAGGAGAGTCTTGTTCTATCAATGACGATTTTGTTACTTGCTGCCTTTGCTCTGGGCAACACTTTGCCACGAGCAGAAAATGCCCTGAATTTTTGAGACAAAAATCCATAAAGGAATCAATGGCAAAAAATTGCATTTCATATTCTGAAGCTGTAAAATTACACAAACCGATAACTAAATCTTATGCAGATGTACTTACATCTATTGCACCTCAGACTTATAATACTACTCTCTCACACACTATGAATTCTCCTTCTAAAAATCAATTCCATAGAACCTCATACAAGAAAACAGTTTCAATTAACAAAAACTCTCCTCAAATTAATAACACAGGTTATGATCGTGCAGCTCATGAAATATTAATCAAAGATTATAATACTCCATCTCCATCCAATGGATGTGGGTATGGTAATTCTTCTCTTTCAGACATGTCTGTAAGAGAATTAATCATACATCTAATTAATAAATTATCGCAATCCAGTTCTCCTTTACCGTCCAACGTTGCTATTTCTCTATCAGATAGATTAATCCCAAATAATACCGATAATGGATCAAATCCCATCAGTAATGCAGTGGAATTGCCATAGTATCAACAACCAGTAGCAATAATATCCCTTGTTTCCCTTCGTATCCCTTTTCCTTTCCGACTTCAATTGCCTACATAAACATTGCTGAAATGTTTATGTAGGTAATTGAAGTAAGTTAATTATAAGTTTATATATTATTTATTATGTTGTTCATGAAAACGCAAGACGTTCATGAGTAATAATGACACATGACAGTCATGACACATGAGAAATTCATTAATCAAATTTTTCATTTCATCTTTCATTACATTCATGAATATCGCTTTTAAAACCTATCTGATACCTATCCTATTTAAATTCCGTTTTCCTAAAATCCACTGTTTTTTATGTTGATAATGATTTCCTAAGCTTTACTTGTTCTTGGCATAAGCACAAACCGTGCATTGCCATTCACATTAAAAAAAAAAAAAAAAAAAAAAAAACCGAAAAAAAAAAATGGTAATTTATAGGCGTGAGCTGTCAAAAAGAAAATAAAGTAATGGACAGAGTATAATTAAGGATATTTTAATTGGAATGTTGTTATGTAGTTATGTTTATAATTACGTGTTTTACTTACTACTCTATTATATTTCAAAGTGCAATGCAATCTTTTCCAGGCAACCATGGGCCCACAAAATAATTAGCACAAGTCAAGACCGCCACGTACTTGTATATCTATAATAATATAATATTACTAGCGGACTCGACAGACGTTGTCCTGTCTACACGTCTTTAATTTGAAAATTTCAAAAATTAATTAAAAAAACATTGTCCAACGGACAAAATTGTGAATCTAAACCATTCCCAGATCCCCTTGAACACACATAAAAAATTTCATCAAAATCGGTCCAGTCCTTTGAGAGAAGTTCAGTGACATACACACTCACAGAAGAATTATATATATAAAGATAAACGCGAAAATTCGTAAGTATGGATGGATGGATAAATGTTTGTTACTCTTACACGCAAAAACTACTGAACGGATTTGAATGAAACTTTACAGTAATATAGCTTATACATCAGAATAACACATAGGCTACTATTTGCAGCGATAACCGACATATATGCGGGCGGAGCCGCGGGCAACCACTAGTAGCTTCATAAATGTTAGTGAGCTTGTTTAACTTCAAAACTTTATTAGCTTATGGTATACCGCATACGCTACTAACAACATGGCGACTATACTTGTGACGCCTCTGGGTTTGTGGGTGTCCATGGGCAGCGGTAATCGAGTACCATCAGGCGATCTGTCTGCTCGTTTGCCCCATATCCCATAAAAAATAAACATTAAAACAATAACACTTAAGAAAACATATAAAAACCGACTGGAGTGGAGAACATGAATCTGCAGAAGTCACTCTGAATTTGCAGGAGTGGAGAACATATCCACGAAAGTACTTTAAACTCTAATGTGTAATGATTTCTTTATTCAAAACATACGATTCTAACTCATTAGCTACGTAAGATCATATTTTTCCATTATTATAATGTTTCACACAACATTATAACAATGTATTCTAGTTTACAATTCCCATATCTCCTAATCGATTAAAACCTTCTGATCGTCGTTTGTAAACCATTAAATTCTAATTACAGGTACTATTAACGAATAGCGCATGTCATTTCTAGTTCTAAATAGTTGTAATCAAATCGCATAAATACTCTGAATTCTGCAAGATATTATCAGTTAATATTTAAAATTTATTGTGTAAAGTCGTTTTTTTTTTTTTTTTTTTAAATAGTGGAACTAGGAAACCGTTCAGTGTCATTGACTCAGCCTTAAGTTCACTGTAGCGGAGGAATGAGAAACATGGTGCGTAAAGTTTAATATAACAATATCTGCTAATTTTATTTCAAACTGAACAGCAACAAGTGATGTGGATTATTTGTTTAATGTATTTGTCATCGCCGTAAAAAAGATACAGCGTCACCGTTGTTCTATCGAACATGTACCTGTAAGTGTTTTATTTTGTTTCCAGATTCGTAAACGCCGTAATGCAGGACGCGCCAAGCACGGGCGTGGCCACGTCAGGGCTGTAATGTGCGACAACTGCGTGCGATGTGTGCCAAAATACAAGGCTCTCAAAAGGTTTGTTGTTAGGAATATTGTGGAAGCGGCTGCCGTCAGTGACATCATCGAAGCTTCCATATATATTTGTAAGTTTTGATCATTATTTTAAATATAAATATTCATTCAAAACTTATATACAAACATTAACTTAGTAGCAGTGCCTATGTAAGTACTCATTTATTTCTATGCTCAAAAGAAGGTATACTTAAGATTAGATACTGACCTGAAACATCGTCCATTCTACTGGGGATGAAAATTATTGCCACTTTGAAATATTCACCATTAGGATATATTGCTGCTTTTTTTACTGTACCTTAACTATGAAAACAGCAATTAATAACCCTGTCCTGTCATGGACAACTCTCAACAAAGCTTGTCTCTCAATGTGAAAGGTACCAAACCAAGTCTAGGTACAATACGCAATGCGCTTGTCGCATTACACCTAAATTATATTTTTATTTGGATTATACTATATTTTTGTCCCCTTTTCTACAGCATTCCAGTTGCCCAAGCAGTATGCCAAACTTAATTGCTGCGTCTCCAGCGCTAACAAAATAGTACGTAACAGATCAAAGAAAGAAAGGAGAATGCGTACACCGCCCAAGAGCACCTTCCCCAGAAATAGACCCATCCTCACAATATGCCCAGAATGTCTTCGGAATATGCAAAATATGAAGATAAGATAAGTTTATTTGCATAAAACATGTTGTGACAAGATGTCATAGTATAAAATATAGTTCAGTACGTAAAAACATGTTTTGCCATTGCTGGCGTACATTTTTTTTTATATAATAAAAAACGTCATGTCGTCGTATTACATCACTGACAAATATTAAATAAAAAACAATAATTAAAAAGTCACAAAATTTGAACACATACACAAAACATTATATTTATATGAGGCTTAATTTATAGTATCTGTCAAAAACTCCCCAATACTGTAATAGACTTTCTGTATCAATATTTCCTTAAGCTTATATTTGAATTTGTTTTTTTTTGAGGTCTTTATACTGTGCTGGTATTTTATTAAAAATTTGAGGTGCCATGCCATAAACACTATTGCTCATTAGAGCAGTTTTAGCGGTCTGTATACAGAGCTTACTGTCATCACGCCTGTTACGCTTGACTACGTCTGCTACCTAAAATGTAGTGATTAACATTAAATTATGGAACGCTTCATTACTGCGTCACCTGTGCTATTCTCAGCAAATAAAACATTAAACTAAACTCGATTTACTCTTTTCTTTTGTTTTCTGTAACCTTCATACCAATAATATAGGTATACCTGACTAGTAATGTATTTTTTATTAGTATATGCACAAAGTTTAAGCATTCGGCATAGGTTATTGTGTTTCTACTATCGCTATCTAACGATGCGAACAGACACGTGGATATACATACAATACATACATATTACGTCCGACGTATTACTATATGATATAGTATAGTCTATATTGACCCACAAAACAATTGGCACAAGTCGAGACCGCTACATACCCTCTTTTGAAGGACGTGGGGACAAAGTTTTCAACACGCTGGTATTTTGATCCCGTACCGTTACCGCGTCTGCCCAGGCTCGGTAAGCTTCCTGCGAGAAGCCTTTTTGCAAGATCCACCAAACCAGGGCCGACATTTGCCACCAATGCGGACCACAGAGGGTGGAATAAAAAGCTCCATAACCTGCGGCACAACATATATACGATAGTTCTGGCAGCCCACCACTATAAAAACTTTGTTCGTGTGAGACTGACAAGGCTCAGTGGTAGCTTGGGAATGTAAAGGCTGACATAATATATTGACGCGACGATACGTGTAATTTTTGTTCATGAAAATATCTATAACTAGCTTATCCGGCAAACGTTTTTTTGCCATAAAAAAATGTCGGTATAAAAAATAGATGTTGGTCGATTCTCAGACCTACCACCAAAATTCTAAGCACACCAAATTTCGTAAAAATCGGTCCAGTCGTTTCAGAGGAGTATGATAACTAACATTGCGACACGAGAATTTTATATACTCGTATATGATGTTGTAAGATTTAACTATGTTATTACATATATTGTCTCAATTGTCTATATAAACGATTTAGTACGGAGTACACTCCTAGGTTACTTTTTGATAGTGCGAGAATAAATAGTAGAAAATTTCACGATTTAGAGAATGAAGAAGCTCTTTTAACATAGGCTGCTCATTTGAAAATAGATAGGCGCGAGGAATATGATTTTAATAGAGTAGATAAATGGTTTAGGTAGGTAAAATGGGACAAAGATATCTATTAAACTGACTCTATTTGTGTTGTATTTTAATCGCATAAAGAAGACTATATTTCACTACCTTAATCCGAAAGAACTAGTGTTATAAACAGCGTTAATTTTGTGTACAGTTTTTTAAAACCTTTACTGTTTCCGATAACAAATGATGGTATTTTAAAACCCTTTGTTGTCATTTTGTTTATCTGTATGGTGTCTTAACTGTCTACCTAAGTAAACGCCAATATCAGGAATAATATTTTTTTGCAATTTAGCAGAGATTTCAATCTAAACATATCTGTTGTAACGCATGCATTCTTTTGTATTCATCAACGTACGGACACATTTTGTTGTCTGTACACCACCCGTGTAAGTAATTAAACTGTTCTAGGATCATGGTGGTTTGTTTTAATTGATAGCGATATTTTAAGGTCATGTGCAAATAGGTTATAATTTTTGTGCAAATAGGATAGTGGTGGTGGTGGTTTATTTTGAAGAAAAAGAAATAACAATTACAATTTTACAAATAGCGTTTTATTGTAAATCTTTTGGGTAGGGGGAAAGCTTTTGAAAGTAAATTTTAATTCATTAATTCTAAATACGTACTTACATATACTAAATAAATACCTTATTCTACGTTTAAATCAATATCAATCAACAAAATATAATTAATCGATTGTCATGCGAATTTTCCTTTCTCCCCTTTTCTCTATTTTGCTGTGAATAGTTCAGAAGACGCAGGAATGAAGCGCAGGCGACGCACAGCACCTGAAATACTGTAGAAAAGGAGGCAAAAAAATTGTTTAATAGAAATAAAAATATAGGTCAGGTGTAAGTGTGACACGCGCATTGCAAATTATACCAAGACTTGGTACCTGTAATATTGAGACAAGCTAATATTCGCTGTTTTCAGAGTTAAAATCACAGTAAAGAATAGCAATAATATATCCACGTGGCGATTATTTAAAAGTGGCAATAATATATATCCCTGGTAGAAATAATGATTTGATGATACTGGCAACACTTGTGTTACTTCGTGATTAATCACGAGTATACTTTTGAGGATATAAATATGATTATTAGGAAATGTTCGAAAAAAAAAACAACTTGAACTACACTCAATAGGGAATATGATAAATTTAAATATGTCTCATTTTTTTTTCTAGATTCTTTATTGTCTTTACAATATTTAAGCCCAGGAAATATTAAATAAAAAGCGAAAATTAAGGGAGGGAAATTCAAACTTCTAAAACGCGCACTATTGGTCGAAACGAAATGTGACGTCGATGGTTACTTCATCGAAATTATCGGCGTCGAAATTCATACTGTGTTAGTATTGTTTGTGAGAAAAATTTACTTCTTCCATGATTTTTATAGCAAATAAAACTGTGAATATGTATAAAGTAACTGAAACACTGAAAGTAAACACACACGAAATGATAATGACGACATTGGTCATGTCAAAAGCGCGCGCAAAATGGCGGTGTTTCAAAGGCTCAAATTTATTCAGTGTTTTCAATTTCACTTTGAAAATTTGTTTGACTATTTTCAAGCCTATTTATATTTTTTTCTATGTTATAGAGACGTAAATTATCAAACTAAGAAATAAAAAAGACATGCATATTCCCTATTGTCAAGGTTGTTAATTTGTTTCTATGTACCTAGATTAAGAATTAATTTTGTAGATTTGACAATACGAAACTTATACATCATGACATTGAACTAAATATTTGGTAAGTAATTATATTTTTAATAATATATTATATAAAACTTACATATGGAAGCTTCGGTGATGTCCGTGATGGCAGCCGCTTCGTCAATATTCCTTATCACATACCTTTTGATAGCCTTCGCAGTTGGCACACATCGCTCGCAGTTGGCGCACCTTACAGTTCTGACAAACTCACGGCGGTACTTGCCGCGTCCTTCATTACGGAATTTACGAATCTGGAAGCAAAAATTAAACACTTTAGGTATAAGCCACATGTTCGACAGAACTACGGTGACGCTGTCTTTTTAGTGGTCACAAATACACTAAAATAGAACTTCAAATAATAATATCACTTGTTGCTGTTCATTTTGAAATAAAATTGGCAGATTTTGTAACATTAAAATTAAACACTTTACGCACCATGTTTATAACCTATTATAGTGAACGTTAAGCTTAAAAGTGAACTTAAGACTGAATCAATGACGCTGAATGGTTTCCTAGCTGCCAGTTGCCCTACTACTCAACAGAAGTGTTGCTACATTTAAAAACTAAATCTGATTGAGCGGTAAAGCTGGAAACAAACTATCGGACGCAGCTGACGGACGCAGTTGACAGCCGTGACTGATAAAGCTGGCAACAAACTATCGGACGCGGCTTACAGCCGCGACTGATAAGTGTGCACAGTCTTTTGGGACGTTGCTTGCGGACGCCTTCAGTGTTGCTACTTTAGGGATTTTGTCACTCGATTTGGTGAATTTTAGGAGTTAGGCAGAGATATTCTAAAAAAAACACTGAAAAATTATATAATGACTTTTAGTGACATTTAAAGTATCTCAAAGAATTTAGAAAATACATATTACCCAACCCTTTTTACCCTTTGGTAAAGGCCCTGATAAATGTTTTGGCTTAGTAAAATGTACACTTTGCTTTGGCGAGTATAAATTACCTGTTTTGGAATGTAGCTTTAGACATAGGTACAATAAACATAGTAAAGAGCCGAACTAGCAACAGCAAGTCGTGGTACAATAGATTGGCCGCAAATTTAAGAAGGTTTCAAGATTTAGCTCTAAATATACTCTAAAAAACAAGTTGTTGTAAGGTTCCTATGTTTATACATATTTGACAATATTTAAATTATCAAGATACGTCTACATCCACAAAGATAAATCGACCAAGATGAAGAAAAAATACCAGCAGAAATATTTGAAGTTTATTCATTAAAAATCATATATCGATAAGAATATATCGATATATGATATCGATAATAATCCATAATCGATGATTTAGATGCTTCCGACGATTAATTGTTATTTATGACTAATAATGAGAAGTTTGTCGTGTTAGGATCGACCAAGTGTGCTCAGGCACATTTTTACTCGCACTCCAGTGCTATCTTTCTCCTCACCTGTCAAGAAAATATGCTAGCTTGCACCGCCGGTCATTGTTCCTACTGTAGCAACCATATTAAATATTAAAATTATAAATTAAATTAATTAAATTAACAAACAAGCAAACCCTGGTTGAGAGCGTTGTTTACAATATAGATCGGGATTCGTGACGTAGCGAACGAATGCAGCGGCCGGCCGACCGGTCGCCGCGACAGATATAGAAGCGAGTGCTACGTTATTGTTGTTGTTAAAACTCACGGCTAATGCATACAAATTTCTGAAATTATATCCTAAATAGTTACTAGTATTTATTGAAAATAAGTTATTCATAACTATTGTATACCGAGTAAAATCTGTACAGTGCTTAAACCAAATAATCAATATTTTATTTCGTGTAGTTGTGGAGTGAACTTTTATTTAAATACATATCTCCTAATAGACAATATAATATTATTACAAATATAATTATTATCTTCACGCTACACTACTTTCTTTAAATACATTGATGATGTAGGTAATTGAAGAAAGGTATGTCTTTCTGTTCGCCTGGCAGGTACTTGTGCTCATGGGAATCGCCTGTCATTTTGTTTTTGAACTTCTCAATGAATGAACTAAATCCTATAAAAAAATCAGGCTTACAGGAACAAGTTTTTTCTCTCATTTTTTTTACACTTTCAAAAACATGAAATATGATGAAGTGCAGGGCTGAGGCCTGCCAGGCGATGGTTATGTACTTAGCACGTTATGACTCATCACTGCAAGAGTTTCTAGCCTTACAGACACACCGTTAGTCGAAAGGTTCAGTACGTAGCACTTAGTCCAATAGTTTGTTTCCAGCTTAATGCGGGAACTTTTTGAATTTTCAAGAATTTAAGAATTTTGTGTTACAAAGTTTTTTTTTCCTTTCTATGCAGGAGAACTTGTACATTCGGCAGCGTCAAGTTCTTTTGGTTGACCTTTTTGGGTGATACAAAGTGAAAGGTAAGGAAACATTTATTCGCGAAAAGGCAATAATCGGAATTTGGAATGAAGGAGACAGGATCAGGAATGGGACTAATCCCGCCCACACGCCCACCACTGTAACTCCTGTACACCAGGATCAACAGCGGTGACCCACGAAAACACCGAGTTATGACACTCGGGAAGTCCCAGGAAAAAATTAACTGTCTTGGAACCCGCAACGAAATTAATCAGAAGAAAACTGGAGGAGTTGGAAATATAATAAGTCCACTTCCCGCCTTAGCAAAGCGGGAGACAAAATGGATTCAAAATAGGCAGACGCCTTTTTCAAACCGGGAAGCACCACGGATAAAAATATTATGGGTCCTAAGTGAGCTATATTTGATTTCTATAGTATGTATGGCAGAATCGCTTAAACGCACGGAAATTCACCGCAGTTGACACAAGATCCCCATAATATACTACCCCAGACGTCATTTGTAAGCTATTTAGCATCATGTTACGTTCAGTGTACCAAAGACTACATTCCCAGAGGATATGATGAGCCGACTGTTCACAGCTAGAATCAGGCGTTGAGCATTGACACAATGGTGAATCGATTAATTTAAATGAGTATAGTTTGCTCTTAAAGTTACCGTGGCCTGTAAGAAATTGAGCGACACAGTGATCTACCTCGAGCCATGTCCTTGACAACCGTTCGCGAACAGATGGAAAGAAATGGTAGAGGTGGCGCCCCTTAGATGATCCGTCCCATCGTTGCTGCCATTCATCCAAGAGGTCGTTATAGACATTGGATTGCTGTTGAAACAACCTTATGATTTTACCGCGGTCTCGTATGCCCAAAAAATCGCATTCATTGTTTTGTAGTGTGGAATAGTACATGGCTGCACGTCTTTGCACCTCGAGCTCGAACAGAAGAACACCTGCCAACACCGGTAAAGCCTCAGTGCTAACCGTCCTATATGCCTTGCACAAGAAAATCAAGGATCAGGAATGTGAAAAACTTATAATACTTACATCTTAGATTGACATATATTATCTAGGACTTACATAATAAAAAAATAATATTTTAAATAAATAACAGGCGAAGCCTGTTGTAACTATTAATATGTTTTTAGATATTTATACTTTTTAAAGACGAATGTTATTATAAATATATTTAGAAAAAAACAAGAATAAAGAACAACATATTGAGGTATTAAAAGAAAAAAGAAGAGTCGTTATGGAAGTCTATCATCTCTTAAACAAGAAAACCCATTAATTTTGCTGATGGAGCCTGGTTTCAACCAGGTTTCTGAAATTGCAAACAAAGAAGCTTGTCATTTATTTTATAATATAATAATAATAATAAAGCCTTTTATTCCGAAATTTTACAATTTTTTTTCTTTCTACTAATTAATCTCTATTACACTAATCATAAAAAGTCCCTAAGTTCGGTGTGCCTTACGGCATAGGCCTCCTCCAACGTCTTCCACTGTTTCCTATCGGTTGCAATTCTTAGCCAAAGGGGACCTAAAGTCAATTTCAGATCATCTTCCCATCTTCTCACTTTGCGACCTCGGCTCCTTGACCCGTCTCTTGGATACCAGACCGTTACCTGCTTGCTCCATTTTTCATGCTTAGAACGGAGCATGTGCCCTGTCCATCTCCATTTTAGTTGGTCAATATGTGTTAGGATGTCTGTTAGCTTAGTTTTGCGTCTGATATCCACATTCCTGACTCTATCTTTTAACTTTAGCCCCAGTATGCTCCTTTCCATGGCTCGTTGACATTTTGCAAGTTTTTCCCTTTGGTTTTTGGTCAAAGCCCAGGTTTCACAGCCATATGTAATGCAAGGCAGAATGCATGTATCAAAAGTTTTTTTCTTAATCTTGATGCTGAGTTCTTTGCTTTTCATTATTTCTTTCAAAACCCAGAATTTTTTCCACCCAGTAGCGATTCTTTTATCGATTTCTTTGGACATTTGGTCACTTGGCGATATGATCTGACCCAGATACACATATTCCTCAACATATTCGAGTTTTTGTCCGTTGACGATTATATCTGCAGCTGTTGCGTTTGTCATCATTTTTGTTTTGCTCGAGTTCATTTCCAAACCCACTTCTCGGCTTCTGTCTGCTAGTGTTTGTATCATGGATTCCAGTAATCTTGGGTTCTCCTCCAATATGACCAGGTCATCAGCGAATCTTAGATGGCTTAATCGCGATCCGTTTATGTTTAGCCCTAGATGCTTCCAATCCAATTTTCTAAACATTTGTTCTAATACTGCTGAAAATAACTTTGGTGAGAGAGGGTCACCTTGCCTGACTCCCCTGTCAACTGGAAAAGTATCCCCAAGAGATTCCAACTTGATACTAGCTTTACTCTCGCTATAGATCTTTTTGATGACGTTTACGTAAGCATACTGTACTCCCTGCTCGATAAGGCTTTGCCATACAAATCTATGTTTAAGGCTGTCAAAGGCTTTTGAATAATCTATGAAGGCCAGATAGATAGGTTTGTTGTACTCGTTATATTTTTGTAGAAGCTGTTTGATGGTGTGTATATGGTCGATTGTACTAAAGTTTTTTCTGAACCCTGCCTGTTCCACGGGTTGGTTTTCGTCAAGAGAGTTCGATATTCTGTTCAGTATCACTTTCGCAAAAACCTTATACACATTTGAGATGAGGGATATGGGTCTGTAATTTCCAATGTCATCCTTTGAACCTTTCTTATATAGAAGTATAATGTGTGATTTTGCCCACTGGCTAGGGATGTTGCCGGTAAATAGTATCTCATTGAACATCTTTGTTAGTATCGGACTTAATTCATCGACTGTCCCTCGTATCAGTTCGTTTGGAATTTTATCAGGGCCAGGAGATTTTTCCATCTTTTGACTATTTATAGCTTTTACTACTTCTGATTTTAGTATTTGTGGTACTTCTTCGGTATCTACCATTGTGTTCTCTAGTCTAGGTTCTCTATTGGGTGACTCTTTATTTGGCTGCACAGAATATAACCGGCGATAGTAGTCTGTTGCAATGTTTAGGATGGTACTGCGTGTAGTGGTTACTCGATTTTTGTCTCTTAATTTTAGTATCCAATCTTTTCCCTTTTCTCGGAGTTCCTTGAGAGCTTTGCGTGTGCCTCCCGTTTTCATAATGTGGTTTTCTAGGGTTTTGATTCTTCTATTTTTCCGGTCTTTCCTCATATTTACACGAATGCATTTGCTTAAGTGTGAAATGTCTTTAATGTTTTCCTTCTTTTTCTTTTTTGCTATTAAATTCCTTCTATCTTCAATTAACCTTAGAGTTTCTTGGCTTAGATGGGATTCTTTGTTCTTGTCTGTTTTTGTTTTTATCTTTTCTTGGAGGTTGTTTTCTACTCTGTCATATTTTTCATTTAGTTTCTTGTTGGAAGTAACAATTTCCATCAGGTCCTCTGTAGAGTCTTTTGGAACCTTCTCATTGCTGAGTGTTTGTAGGTAGTTAGTTTGAAATGCTTTCGGCCTAGGATTTCTTGGAGGCTGCTCCGAAAGACAACATCGTACCATACGATGGTTAGTATTAAAGTTCAGGTATTGTATTACACTCGTGTCACTGAACAGTCTTCCTTTGTTAGTCAAGATGTAGTCTATCTCATTTTTAACCTTTCCATCTGGAGATATCCAAGTCCATTTAGATTTGTGTTTTTTGCGGAATATGGAGTTAAGCAGCGTCAAGTTATGTACCAGCAGGAACTCCACCAGTTTTTCACCATTGTTGCTTCGTTTGCCTCTTCCAAATTTCCCTATTACATGTTCTTCTCCAGGTATTTGAGCACCTACTTGAGCATTAAAATCTCCCATGATTACTATATTATTGTCAGAGTACTTTTCAGTAACTTCGCTAAGACTGTTGTAAAACATTTCTTTATCTGTTGCAGTAGCTTGTTCCGTCGGTGAATAAACTTGAATAATGGTCCATAGTTTTGTGTATTTCGGTATGTTCATGTGAACTATTGCTATTCGGTCCGATATGCCTTCAAACCCGATAATTTTATTTTTGAGTTTTGACTTTATCATGAAGCCTACTCCTCTGTGCCCAGCCACTTCACCTTTATGGAACATAACATAATGACTCCTTTCTTCTATTCCTTCACCCACTCTCCGCATCTCGCTTATACCTAGGATGTCCCATTTGATATTTTCGACAGCCAGCTCTAGCTCCTGTAAACTTTCTGGCGTTCTCAGCGTTCGTGTGTTCAACGTACATAAATATAGATTATATGAATTCCGTTTCTGTTTCGTTTCATTTCTTGGAGGGTAATGGTCTTCTTCCCCCACGGTGACCAGCCGGCTTGGGGTGTGGTTGTCATTTATTTTACTAGATAATAATTTCGCTTTTTTTAGAAACTGCACTTCTACAGTTCCTTTGTAACATGTTCCGAGTTTGTACTAACATTAATAACAGGTTGAGGGTTGTTGGAAGGCTGTTGGACGGTATGTCTATATTAGATTGAGTTAGCGTTTGGATAAGAATTTGAATTTTATCTGATGTTGACATCACTGTAGGATCAGTGGAGTTTTTGTTAATGGCACACGCATTTGTAGCGTCGGGAACCTGTATTTATTAAGTACCTATCCGTTGATGTTTTTCTCGATAGTAACCTTCACCTAGTTTGGGGACAGGGTGACGATTCGAATACACTGTTTTTTTTATGAGAAGTGTGGGAAGGAGACTGTTGTGTACAAGGTGATTGAGAGTTTCGGTGAGTGTAAGTTGTAACCGGAGTACTAGCTACTTTGGCATAGAAGTTAGAAACAGGAGCAATTAATTTAGCGACTTCGCCATATGAAATACATTTTTCTGCCATAACAGTCTTAATTTCTTTTAGACGCAAAAATTCTGGACACGATTTAGAAGTTGCAACATGGTTACCACAGCAATGACAACAAGTTATATTTTCTTCCTCAACATCACAAGTATCACCAGTATGTTCTTGACCACACTTGTAACATTTAGGTTTGGACCTACACTGAATTATTGTATGTCCAAAGCGACAACAATTGTAGCACTGAATAGTGGGATACACGTACAGCTCTACAAGTAATGAGTTGTAGCACTTAAATATACGTGGAGGAAGAACTTGACCATGCAGCATAATTACAATACTCTGCGTTGCTTTCCAAACAGGGGATCCTTCTACAATAGTTTTATAATTTATCCTCCTAACTTTAAGAATTTTGCTACAGTTATCAGGTACTGAAGCATTTTCAATTATTTCTTTAGGCGACCATTCCGATGGAACACCACGAACAAGGCTGATTCGTGTTATTTGAAAAGTTGGTATAAATGCTTTTAAATTCGATTTTGCTAACTCAGTATTGAAAATAAAGGAATTAGCATCACGGAAATCTGAGAACATTAAAGAAATTCTATTTCTGCCAATCCTCTTCACCGATCCATCTACAATTTTGTGGTAATGTTGGTCTTGAGAAACCTACCAAATGTGACCGGGTGCAAGGTGGTATTATCATTGGGCGACTTAACCTCTTTCTGGACGTGTACAACAAACGGGTCGATGTTATTGACCTCATACTTGGTCCTAGCAACTACAGATACCGAACCTTGGGGGCCCGAACTATTACTCGGTGTGACTTTAATATTATTACATTCAACCGGGCTAACAGTAGGAGTAGAATCACTATTCCCACTATCTGCACTAGCACAACAACAACCCTTGCTACCATCAACAGCCTGACTGTGCTTCCCCTTTGTTTTTGTTACATACTTTGCATATTTTATGTAGACGTATTCTTTTGTGTCCACGTTGGGCACTGGGACCATCAGTTTCCATTCCAGATTCGTTGGATACAACTGATGAAGCAACTGTTATAAAATTAGCACCGGGTTATAAAGTTAGCATAGGTCAGGTGTAAATGTCCGTAGAGCCACTCATGCCGGATAGGTTCAGAGTGAGACCCCAGACTAAATGGGATACCTGGCGGAGTCTGGAAAGACTGCCGCGGAGAGCACTCCAATCGTCCCTCTGATCTAGCAGAGGGCGTATTGGAGTGCGAGTAGGTTCGAGAGGAACCTGGGACCGGTCAGCCCACTGTTCACTCAGGGGCTGACAACCGTCGGTGGGACAGGGCTAGCCACCCTGTCGCATTCCGTAACCAACGGGGGCTCAGCAACGACCTGACTGGTGGCTCCAGGAGGGTATGCTGAGAACCTGTTGGCCGGAGGGCTTGCCTTGATTGGCCGGCCCATGACAAGGACAGTCTATAAAACCCGACAGCCAAGTCGTAAAAATATGTGGATGCCGGCCGACCTCCACAGTATTTAGGCTTATCCGGGTGCAGAGGGCACCGCCCGGACGGACTTATTATTTCCCCCATACTCGTGGGATATATTATGGCAGATGATACATTCTATAAAAATAATAATACGATCGATTCAATAAAAAAACAACTTGGCAAGCAAACCGGACAGGAGAGCGAGAGGGCGAATAAAGGGAAGGGAAGGAGGAACGCCAAGGGGCAGTTCCGGAGGGCAGACGACTCCTCTACCGAGGAGGAGCCTGCGTCCGGAACGCCTACTTCGGTAGGGCTCCCAGTAGTCAATCGGACTGCTGGGAGCCGAAGAACATCGGAGCGTACGCGTTCCAGGTCCAGCCACTCGTCGGATGGCGCGGGTGGTAGCTCTAATGCATCAGCATTGGAGTCTATGGACTTGGACGCAAGCGAAAGCCGCAAACGCGTGCGCTCCAACGATGGCGGCAGCGACACACGCGAAATGTTGCCGCCTAAAATCGCGAGCAGCCAGAGGGGGCGCTCACGTACCCCGGTGTCGGCCCCATCAGGTTCCGCCTTTAGTAAGGCGGAATCATATAGGCGAGCCAGGACGGACGGCGAGACTCAGGCGGAGGAGGAGATCTCCGGTCTTCTGCTAAAGATCGGGGAGCCGGTGGATGGGGATTCAGTGCCCCAAACACCGGCCTCCTTGCAGGAGAGGGCGCAGGCTGCGGTGGCCATAATTAACAAGGTGGCCACCAAGTCGGTGAACCTTAAGGGCTCCTTCGTAAGGGCCCTTAAGGACTCCTCCTCCACACTGGGTGGAGTCGTCCAGTCCTTAATAGGGGACGTGGCTCGCCTACGGGCGGCCAACGACCGCTTGACGGGGCAGGTGGCTGAGCTAAGCGCTCAGTTCGCCCAATTTCTGTCGTCTGTGTCATGGCCGACCCCGTCTGCTTCGCAGCCGGCCCCCACTGTGCCTGGGGTATCTGAAGACCTCGTGCAACAGATCCTCATCGCAGTGGGGAATTTAGTGGACGGTCGTCTGGCCGGCCTCGAGGCGAGGCTGCCTCCGGCCCCTGTCATTCGGCCGCCGCTGTTTCGCACAGCGAAAGGCGGTCGCCTCGGCGCCGACCCCGCTTCCCGTGGTGGGGGTCGAGTGACCTACGCCGCCGCGGCGACGTCAAAGCCTGCTCCTGCGGCTGCCCACAAGCCACGACAGGAGGCTAAGGCCAAGACGGCTGCCCCGAAGCCGGGGCCTAATAGTAAGACGACGGCAAGAGCTGGAGCGGATTTCCCTCCGCTCCCCACTCCAACGACGGCACCTGTCCCCTCTACTTCTGCCCCCTCCAATGAGGGTTGGCAAGAAGTTGGGGGGGTCTAAGAAGTCCCGAAGGCGGGCTAGGAAGGCTGCTGAAAAGGCAGCCTCTACCCCGCAGTCGCCACCGGTGGCAAGTGCCGCCGCGAAGAAGAAGCCGCGGAAACTGCAGCCGCCGAAAACCGCGGCGGTAGTGGTGACCGTGTCGCCGGAGGCGGCTGAAGGTGGGCTATCCTACGCGGCCCTTTTCAAAAGGGTCCGGGCTAGTCTCGCCTCCTTCGGGACTACAGGTGTCAGATTGCGCCTCGCCCAGACGGGAGCTCGAGTTCTCGAGTTCCCGGGGGCTGAAGGCGCAAAGTCGGCAGACGCATTTGCCGAGAAGCTGAGGGACATGTTAGCGGAAACGGATGATGTAAGGGTCGCCAGGCCTACAAAGTGCGCGGAATTGTGCATTTCGGGCCTGGACGATTCCGTGACGGCTGAGGATGTCCGCGTTGCAGTTCAGGAGAAGACGAACTGCAGCGCGGAAAACATCAGGGTCGGCACCATCCGTCCCGGTCCAGGAGGCCTTGGTGCGGTGTGGCTCAGCTGCCCAGTAGCGGCAGCCAAAGTGCTGGGCGATGCTGGCAGGCTCCTCGTCGGCTTTGTGAGCGCCAGGATAACAGTCCTGGCGGCAAGGCCGATGAGGTGTTAGAAATGCCTGTCGACGGGGCACACGCGCACCAAGTGCAGTAGTTGCTTCGACTGCAGCGGACTATGCTTCCGCTGTGGTCAACAGGGGCACAAGGCGGCAGAATGTTCTGCGGCCCCTCACTGCCCCATCTGTGCGGCGGCTAATAAGCCCGCCAATCATCAGATGGGGCAGGGAGGCTGCAGGCCTTCTCGTGCTTCTCGGCAAGCGTCGGGGGTAAGCCAGTCGACCCAGGCTGCCTCCGGCGTAACTAGTGCGTCTACGCCGACGCCCATGGAGGAGGCTGTAGAGACGATCCACTAATGGATCAAGTCTCCAGCCTCCTGGTCCAGACGAACCTGAACCACTGTGCCGCGGCGCGGGATTTATTCCTGCAAACCATGGCGCAGTGGTCGATCGGTGTTGCTGTAGTCGCGGAGCCCTACTACGTTCCTCCCCGTCCAAACTGGATGGGTGACCGGGACGGCTCCGTGGCAGTCGTCAGCTCCACGGCGGCTCATTCCCCGCCCATGTCGCTAAGAGACAAGGGTACTGGATATGTTGCCGCCGATTGGGGGGGGTAACCGTTTACGGTGTATACTTCTCCCCCAACCGGAGTCTGAGTGACTTCGAGGTCTTCCTCAACACCCTGGAGACCTCGATACGGCGACTAGCGTCTGGGCACGTCCTCGTGCTGGGGGACTTCAACGCAAAGTCCATTGCATGGGGGTCCCCCGGGACGGACGCCAAGGGCGAAGCCGTACTGGAGTGGGCGGCTTCGGTGGGCCTCTGTTTGCTGAACAGAGGCTCCACCAAAACGTGCGTGCGACAGCAGGGCGGGTCGATAGTGGACCTTTCGTTCGCTACCCCTGCTCTTGCCGCACGAGTAAGGAACTGGTGTGTCCTGGAAGAGGTCGAGACGCTCTCGGATCATTTGTATATCCGATTTGAGCTCTCCCGGTCCCAGGGCCCCAGTAGGGGTCACATGGCGCGGCAATCATCCCGCTTTCCGCGGTGGGCTGTCGCCAAGCTCGACAGGGACCTGCTGGAGGAGGCAGCCATTATTCATTCTTGGTTGTCTCCACAGGCCTCGACCGAGGAGGTCGACGTGGACGTGGGGGCTGGCCGTTTTCGCGATGCGATTACGCAGATTTGCGATACGGCCATGCCCCGCATCCGGAGTCGTCGGCCTCCTCGGAAGGAGGTCTACTGGTGGTCCCAGGAGCTGGCGGACCTCCGTGCGGCCTGTACCCGTCTCGATCGTGACCCCTGGGGTCGCCCGTATCGTGCGGTGCGTCAAAAGCTCCGCACGCCGCCCCCCCCCCCCCCCCTTACCGAGACTCTCCAGCCCAGCTTCCTGCAGGAAGTGATCGAGGGCCTTTTCCCTCAGCGGGCAGAGCACACACCCCCGTCGATGGCCTACTCGGTCAGAGACGACGGGGGTAGAGAGGAGGATGCTCCACCCGTGAGGGAATCGGAGGTAGGGGCGGCTGTTCTGCGGATTCGTTCCAAGAACACCGCCCCCGGGCCGGACGGGGTACCAGCCCGAGTGATGGCCCGAGCCCTCGACCATATGTCGGACCGTGTCGGACGCTAGCCTAGCGTCCGGACACTTCCCTGAGTGCTGGAAAAGCGGGAAGCTGGTCCTGTTAAAGAAGCCGGGACGGCCTGCCGATTCGGTCGCGGCCTATAGGCCCATCGTGTTGCTGGACGAGGCGGGCAAGTTGTTCGAAAGGATAATTTGTGCCCGCATCGTCCGGCACCTCTGCGAGGTGGGGCCCGACCTGTCGGACGCCCAGTTTGGATTCCGAGAGGGGCGTTCGACGGTCGATGCCGTGATGCGCCTTAGGGCCGTGACCGAAGAGGCGGTGTGCTGTGGCGGCGTGCTGTTGGCGGTGTCTTTAGACATCGCCAACGCATTCAATAGTCTGCCATTTAACTGCATCGGGGAAGCACTCCAGTACCACGGGGTGCCAGAGTACCTGAGGCGGCTAGTGGCAGACTATTTGGAGGAGCGTACCGTCGTGTACGAGGACCGAGAGGGCGTCTTGAGACGGCGACCCATGTCGTGCGGCGTTCCGCAGGGGTCTGTCCTTGGACCACTCCTGTGGAACGTGGGATACGACTGGGTCCTACGAGGTCGTCTCCCCCCCGGGCTGGGCGTAATTTGTTACGCCGATGACACATTGGTCACAGCCCGGGGGGCGAACTTCCAAGAGGCGGCGCGCCTGGCCACCAGGGGTGTTTCTCTGGTGGTCGGGCGCATCGAGGCGCTGGGCTTACGGGTGGCCCTAGACAAGACGGAGGCCCTGTTGTTTCATGGGCCCCGTCGTGGTCCGTCCCCCGGCGCCTCCATAGAGGTTAACTCGGTCCTCGTACCGGTTCGGGCCCAGATAAAGTATCTGGGTCTGATCCTCGACGGTAGGTGGCTCTTCGACGAGCACTTCCGACAGCTTGGTCCGAAGCTGGTCGACGCTGCCTCCGCCCTTGGGCGACTTTTGCCCAATTTGGGTGGAGCCAGCGTCGCAACGCGACACCTCTACACGGGGGTGGTCCGGTCGATGGCGCTGTACGGCGCACCGGTGTGGGTCACAGCTCTGACCGCCCGGAACAAGGAGCGCCTCTGGCGGCCTCAGAGGGTACTGGCGGTCAGAGCGATACGTGGTTACCGCACGGTGTCCACCGAGGCAGCGTGCGCGTTGGCCGGGACACCCCCGTGGGATTTGGAGGCGGAAGTGCTCGCCGAACTTTATCGACGGTTGGCTGAATATCGGGTGGAGAGAGGCTTTCGCCCTCCGCCCGAAGAGGTACGCGAGTGGCGTGAAGCCGCCCGTCGAGCCACGATGGCAAGATGGTCATTCCGGCTGGAGACTCCACGTGCTGGCTTTGCCGCCGTGGAGGCTCTACAGCCGGTCATCCTCGAGTGGGCAGGGCGGCAGCACGGGACCCTTTCCTTCCGACTGATGCAGGTCCTTTCCGGGCACGGTTGCTTCGGAAAGTACCTGCACTCGGTCGCTAGGAGGGAACTGAGTCCCGCCTGCCACCACTGCGACTGCAGTGAGGACTCGGCCCAGCACACGCTGGCGATTTGCCCCGCTTGGGCGTCGCAGCGTCGGGCCCTCACTGCAGTCATCGGAGGAGATCTCTCGCTACCGGCCGTCATACGCTCCATGGCCGGTAGCGACAGCAGTTTTACCGCGGTCGCAACCTTCTGCGAAGAAGTCATCTCGCAGAAGGAGGCGGCGGAAAAGGCCCGGGAGGACGACCTCCACTCGGACCCGATCCGCCGCCGGCGAACCGGGCAGCGGAGGCGCGCTCACCTGCGCCTCATGCCGCCCTGAGTGTGGCCGCGGATGGTCGGGACGGGCTTTCCCTTCCATCCGCTCTAGTGGCCGCTCGCGAGGAGGCGACGCTACGAGTGTGCCGTACGTCGTCTAAAATGAGAGGTTCTGGAGAGGGTGCCCGCATCTGTGCGGGCAAGCGCTGGGAGGGGTCTGGACGGCGTAATAACAGCAGTTCCCGGACTCCTCCCTCCTCAGGCGCAGAGTGGCACACCATGTGGTTTTAGTCGGTTCGAGTCCGACACACCGCCCCGCCGCAAGCCCCGGCGCGGGTGACGGTCCGAGGGGATTTCCACACGTAAAAAAAAAAAAAAAAGGTCAGGTGTAAATGTGACACGCGTGTTACGAATTATCTATACTAATATTATAAACGCGAAAGTTTGTAAGTATGGATGGATGGATGTTTGTTACTCTTTCACGCAAAAACTACTGAACGGATTTGAATGAAACTTTACAGTAATATAGCTTATACATCAGAATAACACATAGGCTACTATTTGCGGCGATAACCGACATACACGCGGGCGGGGCGCCGGAGCCGCGGGCAACAAAGAAAAGCAACAATATATCGACGTGGTGATTATTTCAGGCCAGTATCTAATCACGAGTGTACTCTTGAGCATATAAATAAATTATTAATAGGAAATGTAGGGAAAAACAACTTGAGCTACACTCAATTGTCAGGGTTGTTACTTTATGTTTATATGTACCTAGATTTATGAATTAATTTTCCTGCCTCGGTGGCGCAGTGGTAGCGTATGCGACTGCTGTGCTTGAGATCTCAGATTTGATACCTGGGTCGAACCATGTGTTTGTATGATCTGCAAATACTTGTTTCGGTAAAAGTATTTAAGTATTTATAACAGTTGTCTAGTAGTAGATGGCGTTGTGGGTCAGATGTCCGAAATATTTATTTATATTTTGTTTTATTTATTTATTTTAGTTGATTTGAAAATAACGAAACTTATACCTTCATCATGAAATTAAACTAAATGTTTGGTAAGTAATGGTATTTGTAATAATGTATATTAAATATGGATACACACTTGATCATGTCCTTCCTTAACAATCAAAGTATCTCCATCCCAAATTTCTTTAAAATCGTTGTAACGGTTGAGCTATCAAAGCATGACAGATAGACAGTTACGTTCGAATGTATAATATTAGTATAGATTAACTAGAACAAAAAACCTCCAATTAATATAATAATATATTTTATTACATTACATTACATTATATGTATCTTACATTAAAATATAACATTTGATTGCGGACATTATCATAAATAATACTAAAGCCAAATTATAAAATGATTATACCTATATATATTTATCTAGGCAAATATGAGCAGATTTACATGACATAATTATAGAGTTACATCGCACCGGCGTACCGGAGAGGAGAAGCCATAGCGTCTTTTTCTGATACAGTCTGTATTTTTGCGGAGAGATATCTTCACACATACACATTTTAGACTCACACACAAAAGAATCGCTTGTCACTACGAATTCACACATAGCAAGTAAAATAAATCATTCAAAAGTTCACACACACATAAACTCATTCTTCGTCCTCACAGTGTAATAGGCCCATTTGGGCTTATGCTATATCAGGGAACGCCTGCGTAAGGCCACACCAATATCCAGGCGTTCGGCATCCCTGTTGCTCTATGGACATAATATAAATATCACTAGACATCGGATTATATGCACTATAAAAATGCCGAAATATGCACTAAAAAAAGGCGAAATATGCACAAATAATGCACAATCAAAAAAACATTAATATTGGTTTCCACGGTGTTAATGTTGGTTCTGGGGGTAGTGCTACGTTTGGTAGTTGCTCTTTATATGGTTGTACTCGCGATGGTGCTTTTAAAACACTTTTTTGTAGAAAAAGTCAATTTATTGACTATCTCGAACTCGTTTCTGATCTCTTAACTCGATGTAAACCGTGGGCTACACAGGTGATGTCAAGCAATTTCGGGTAGAATACTTTCAGAGCTTGACCAGCTTTCATCATATAAGGCGCATCGTCAGAACCAAAACACATATTTTCTCGTCTATAAACAAATCGGGAAATAGTGTTCTGATGGAATCATTCATGAACCGGGCGATAGTTGAATGGTTTGTTTTTTCTAGGACCTTGCAAACAACCAAATGGGGAGTAGAGGGTTCTTTAGATAGTTTTCCAACAATTATGGATATAAATACAACACGCCTAGCACGTATAACTACTAAAATAAGCACTGTCAATGAAAAAGTACCAAAATATGCAATAACGCTAAAAAAATAGAATTATATGCATTTGCATATGCAAAACATGCAAATGCATATAACCCGATGTCTATATATCACATTTAGAAATAGGTCATTCCTTGTTGTGTTTCATATAACTTCACTTCATCTTTCTTCAACGTCAACTCGGGCCTAGAAAAATAAAAACAATGTAAAAATGCTTAGTTTATAAAACTTTTTTCTAAATATAAAGCAATGCGGTAGACTGTACTCACAGCGTCAACTCCAAGGTCTGTTGTTGCACTGAAAAAAAAACAAAACAATGATATGCTAATGTTGAAATATTTATTAAGTAGGATTTTTATTTTTCTTTTGTATTAATTTTTTATGAAAGTCGGTATACAACTGCTTACAAATACAACTACAATGATAATATAAGTTTGTTTGGAAAATACCAATTTTATTCTCCTTTTCTACAGAAGCTCTGATGCGAGTGGTTGCTATGCGTGTTTTTATAATCACAGACATATCAGGCAACTTCTCGATTTAGCGGCTAGCTAAATCTATTGACTGACTGTCAGTTAACTTATTTTATCAAGTTTTCAGAAGAATAAGAGGATAAGTAACACAGCCTCGATTGATATTTTAATGACATATGATTGTCCAATCAACACTTCTTTTCTTCTTCTTTCTGATAAACACACATTCTTTTTAAATACAAACATTTTTTTTGATAAAATACACAAACGATAAAAAAAATGTCTTGTTGGAAATCGAATCCGTGACCTAAGCACAGCCGTCAGGATCACTAACAGCAACACCAAAGAGATCAGCCAAATATACTAACAATCGGCCATTACCTCCCTTGTGAGGTTCCCTATTTCCTTATCCCAAATTCTGCCAACTGCTCATGCCGAGTACAAATATACTATTTCTCAAATATTCACTCATAGACTGAGATCCTATTCACCCCAGACTTACATCATTTTAAGAAAGATGAAATTTTTAGGATCAGTAGTCTAACATAAAGTGTGTTGTTGGTTTTTAGTCTATATTGTTGAAAAGTATGAACGCCTACGCTAACTTTTTTTGTTTTTTTATGCGATAAGCGAACACCGATGCCCATGGACACCCGCAACACCAGAGGCGTCACAAGTGCGTTGCCGGCATTTTAAGAAGGAGTACGCTCTTTTATTGAAGGTTTGAAGGTCGTATTGGTCCGGGAATATCGCAGGCGACAGTTCATTTCACAGTTTTGTTGTGCGAGGCAGAAAGTTCATGGCAAAGCGCATAGTTGTGAACTGCCAACCATCTAGCTAGATGATGGGGATGAAACTTCTGTCGCGTAGGACGATGGCGGAAAGAGGCGGCAGGAACAGGATTCCTCGGAGCACTCCCCATACTAAATGCGGAAGAAGATGCACATCGAAACTACATCTCTACGCAGCGCCAAAGAGTCTAGCCGAATTGAAAGTTCTTGGCAATCGACGATTCGAGTCTCTCGAGTAAAAGGCGGTAGGCCAGAGTGAAATCCTGTTTCGATCTGTTAAGCACACCAAGCTTCTTCGAGGCAAATTTGGCCTTACCCTCCAGATGGCCACGAAACTGGACTTCGCTCGATATATCGACACCAATTATTCCAATATTGGCTAAGGCAAATAGGGGAGTGTCTTCGAAACGAGGACATACGACCTACGGCAGTTTTTAAGCGGTGAACGCGCAAATTTGTGTCTTTGTGGGGTTAAATTGGACTAATTTAAGTCCACCCCAATCTGAGACCTTTTCCAAAGAGGTCTCAACTTCAGACACAAGTTTGTTTCGACTCTCAATGACGTTTTCCCGAGAAATATTGGCGCGGCCGGTATAGAAAGCATTGCCGGTGCTATCATCCGCATAACAAGGAATGCCGCTAATTTGTAGCATGTCATTGATATGGAGGAGGAACAAAGTAGGCGATAGCCTTTCGGGATCACACATTCACAGATATGGAGTCAGATCATTCACCGTCGACTACGACCTTTATGCTTCTATCTGCTAGAAAGCTAGTGACCCAATCGCATAATTTCTCGGGAAGCCCATAGACAGGGAGTTTCGAAAGAAGCGCTTTGTGCCAGACTAGATCGAAGGCCTTCGCAATGTCCTAACGAACTGCCAAGGCCCTTAGTCTCAATAGCCTATCGTATAATCGTCTCTTATATAGCAATACACACGACGCGTATGTCTGCCGCTATAGAACAGAGAGGCGCCCCTTTCTATACACTTTAAACAAGTCTGGGAGTATGTTTGGCCCATCAGATTTGTCTGGCTCATTGGAAAATATTTTCAAATATTATACTTAAAAAAATATAAAATTCATACATAAAAAAAAATATAAATATATAAATAAAAATATATAAATATATTCATATATAAATTTAATTTATATATATAAAATTCAACCTTCCTAAAATGACGTAAGTTAGCATGGTTTTTTTCCACCTTTGATACCTGCTAACTGAAAGACGGCCCCGCTTTCAGCTTAGCGAGCATCCATTCCTTTCTGAGTATTTGTTAGACTACCGATCCTAAAAATTTCATCTTTCCTAAAACGACGTACGTCTATGGTGACTGGGATCTTGGACTATCACACAACGCAGTATCTACAATATTAATAAGATACTTACTCATTTGGGGCTGCTGCTGTTGTAACATGCCAGTAACATCAGAAAAGTACAAAGCTTGATTTATAAACTCGGTCTTAGGTGGGTCTATGTAAGTTGGTTGTACCACAGGCACTGCTTGACTTATCGTCATTTCTTGAGCTCGCCATTTCTCCATCTCGCTTTCTTGAATCTTTTGTAGTCTTTCAACTTGTTTGTACGTAGGTTCGCCACCAATATAGTCGCGCTTCATGCGATTGTGACTACGGATTTCGTGTTTTCGAAGGTCTGACCTGATTTGCGTAGAAAAACAAAATCAAAATTGAATAAAACGGGAGATATAAGTTATAAATGTCACTACTGCTCATAAGGATATTAATGATCATTGATTAATAATTACGAATTTATAAAGATAAGAAAGCTGAGTGAGTGCTTTTTCACCGATTTCTTAAAAGTTCTCAATTTGCAGATTTGGGTTTGACGCCCAATCGCCAACTTTGATTGTGATTATGAATTAAAAATTTCTTCTAATATTTAAGAAACAATAAAAAAAAATGATAATACTGTAATCTTATGAAATACAAATCAAAAAAGTTGAATGTGTTTGTATGGACCAGCCTACATAGCAAAAAAAATGGCTGCATTTTTAATTTGAAAGTTGCAGTATCTACCTTTTTTTAAATAAAAACATACATACGTTAAAAAAAACATTTTTAACCTGGCAATGATAGGAAACTCATTGCTACTCTTTTATTTTGAGTAAAAAGTAATTCTTACTTGTAACAAAAATCTCGTCCACAATAATTACAGGTGTGCTTGATATTCATATGCGTCGCTTCGTGATGCTCTCTTAGCGCTGTATTAGTTCGGAACGCTTTCTCACATAACGTACACTAAGAAACAACAATTCAATATGTGTTACAAAAAACAAAATGTTTTTTAAATTGTCTTAATATTCAAAAGCAAGACAGCATGCTTCTTCACAGTCACTCTTATGTGATTGCTTTGGTTAATTTGCGCGCCTCATTAACAAATATACCACACATAATTAAGCTTAGGTCAGAAGTTAATAATAACTTTAATAAAAATAAGCAATCATTTTATGCACATACCAATTTCGGTGAATACTATCTAATCTTACCTTAAATTGTTTAGCCTGGTGTGTCAGTTTGTGTTTATTTAAATTGGATGGATTCACAAAGGTAGCAGGGCACTGTTGACACTTATAAGGCTTCTCACCAGTGTGTGTTCGCATATGCATTACTAAATAATACTTGTGTTTACATTTATATGGACACAAATCACAGAAGAAGTTGAATGTGTTTGTATGGACCAGCCTGCAGAAAAAAAACAGTATTTTTAATTTAATAAATAAAGTTGCACTATTGATTCTTTTTAAATAAAAAATATACATACATATGATTTTTTAACCTGGCAATGATAGGAAACTCTTTGCCACAAGTAGTGCATTTGTGTGGGACACTCTTCTTGTGTATGTGTCGCATATGTTGGACGATGCTCACGACAAGCTGCCCACATATATCACATGCACGTCGCATACACTGGCGTTCACGACGATGGGCCACCAATTTTTCCTACGCAATAAAGAAAAAAATAAGGAAAATTATATTAGTCAGGTACTTCTTACCAATATGTGTACTAGCTTTTGCCTGCGGCTTCGCTCGCATTTAATGCAAATAATCCTATGTTACGTTCTAATACCTCGAAAAATATGTGTACAAAGTATAATGATGATTGGTTAAGTAGTTTTCCCGTGAAAGCGTAATAAACAAACTCTCTTTCACATTTAATTTTAGAATATTAGTGTGAAATTAGGAATTAGGATGCTGTTTATACTAACAGTATATAATAAATAGTTTATAAAATAATTAATAGTTAAAATACTAGCAACAAAATTGATGAAAAACCTGAACCAAAAGGTGCTATGTCATGCCATTGATAACTCCTATTGCTGTAACCCAAAATACAACCAGGGTGATTGCAAATTGACTCATTACTTTATTATGGTACCATTTTAAATTTTACAACAGCCTTGTGTGAGGCACGGACGAGACAGGAATTTGAAATTTTATATACATTTTGTATGAAGCGGTTTATATTATAGTCCATTTGTTTAGATAGTGTCGATGCACCCACACGCAATTGTGGTTATTGTTGTGTAATATAATAATAATAATCTTTATTAGCAATCCAGTTTATACATAACTAGCTATTGCCCGCGGCTTTGCTCGCGTGGAAGTTGATTATATGTATTTATTCAAAACTGTGTAAGTATCTATAAATACTGTGTTCATGTTTTTAAACGTATTTATTTATAATCAATAGTCCATTAAAATTGACTTTCATACACACTTTCGACCCTTATTTTAACCCCTTTAGGAATAGAATTCCCATAAATGCTGATATAAGTATTCATTTATTTGTAATCAAAAGCCTGAAGACAAAGTTTCAGGCTACTAAATTAAAAAATGACGGACTTCCAGTCTAGCCCAGGTATAGAATATCCAGAAACGCTTAAATACGTATCTCATTATCATCAACGCAGTCCACTGCTGGACATAGGCATCTCCAATTGCACGCCACTTGGATTCGATTCTCAGCTTCTCTCATCCAGCTTCTGCCAGCCGTCCTATCATTATTCCACCTGGCCCGTGGACGTTCTACGCTACGTTTGCCGAGACGCGGTCACCACTCACGAACCCGTTTACCCCAGCGGTTATCAGTTCTACGGCTAATATGGCCAGCCCACTGTCACTTCAGTTTGCTTATCCTGTGGGCTATGTCAATGACCTTGGTTCTCTATCGGATCTCCTCATTCTTGATGCGATCCCTTAGAGAAGAGTTGAGCTTTTGTGATGAGAAAAATAAATCATTATTATTATTATAACCCTCTCCATAGCACGCTGAGCGACTTTGAACTTGTGGACCAGCCGTGTCGTAAGTGTCCACGTTTCGGTACAGTATGTCATGACAGGTAGGACGTATTGATTGAAGACTTTCGTATTTAGGCACTGTGGGATTGACGATAAAAAGACCCGACAAAGTTTCCCAAACGCTGCCCAACCCGGCTGAATTCTCCTGTTCCCCTCGTCCTCGAAGTTGTTTTTACTTAACTGCAAAGTCTGCCCGAGGTACCACACATATTTTTGAACAACTTCGAGAACGGCACCGTGAACCACAACCGGTTCTGGTAGAACATGTTCGTACATACGTATCTACTCATTTTTAATCAGTAGCCATAAATAAAGTTGCATGTTTCTAACTTCAAGAGTGACGGACTTCCATACAAACTTTCAACCCCTATTTCACTACCTTGGGGGTAGAATATTCAGAAACGCTGAAACACGTGACAATTCATTTTTAATCAGCAGCCTAAAACTAAAGTTTCATGATTCCAAGTTCGAAAATGAAAGACTTCCAGAGTGACCTATATACGAAATAACAACCCCTATTTAACCTCTTAGGGGTAGATTATCCAGAAACGCTTAAACACGTATCTACTCTTTTTTAATCAGTAGCCCAAAAGAAAAGATTGACGAACTTCCTTACAAACTTTCAACCCCGATTTCACCCCCATAGGGGTAGAATATTAAGAAGCGTTTAAATACGTATCTATTTATTTTAAATCAGTACCCCAAAAATAAAGGTTCATGTTTCTTACCTAAAAAAATGACGAACTTCAATACAAACTTTCAACCCCTATTTCACCCCCTTAGGGGTAGAATATTAAGAAACGTTTAAATACGTATCTATTCATTTTAAATCAGTACCCCAACAATAAAGTTTCATGTTTCTTATTTAAAAATTTACGGACTTCCATACAAACTTTCAACCCCTATTTCACCCCCTTAAGGGTAGAATATCCTGAAACGCTTAAACACGTATCTACTCTTTTTTAATCAGTAGCCCAAAAATAAAGTTTAATGTTCCTTACTTAAAAAATGACGAATTTCCATACAAACTTTAAACCCCTATTTCACCCCCTTAGGGGTAGAATATTAAGAAACGTTTAAATACGTATCTATTCATTTTAAATCAGTACACCAAAAAAAAAGTTTCATGTTTCTTACTTAAAAAAATGACGAACTTCAATACAAACTTTCAACCCCTATTTCACCCCCTTAGGGGTAGAATATTAAGAAACGTTTAAATACGTATCTATTCATTTTAAATCAGTACCCCAACAATAAAGTTTCATGTTTCTTATTTAAAAATTTACGGACTTCCATACAAACTTTCAACCCCTATTTCACCCCCTTAAGGGTAGAATATCCTGAAACGCTTAAACACGTATCTACTCTTTTTTAATCAGTAGCCCAAAAGTAAAGTTTCATGTTTCTTACTTAAAAAATGACGAACTTCCATACAAACTTTCAACCCCTATTTCACCCCCTTAGGGGTAGAATATTCAGAAACGCTGAAACACGTATCAATTTATTTTTAATCAGCAGCCTAAAAATAAAGTTTCATGTTTCTAACTTCAAAAATGACGGACTTCCAGACTGACCTATATACGAAATAACAACCCCTATTTAACCTCTTAGGGGTAGAATATCTAGAAACGCTTAAATACGTATCTACTCTTTTTTAATCAGTAGCCTAAAAGTAAAGTTTCATGTTCCTTACTTAAAAAATGACGAACTTCAATACAAACTTTCAACCCCTATTTCACCCCCTTAGGGGTAGAATATTCAGAAACATTGAAAGACGTATCAAGTCATTTTTAATCAGCAGCAAAAAAGTAAAGTTTCATGTTTCTAACTTAAAAAATGACGGACTTCCAGACAGACCTATATACGGAATAACAACCCCTATTTCACCCCTTAGGGGTAGAATATCCAGAAACGCTTCAATACGTATCTACCCATTTTTAATCAGTAGCCCAAAACTAAATTTTCATGTTTCTCACTTAAAAAATGACGGACTTCCTTACAAACTTTCAACCCCTATTTCACCCCTTTAGGGGCATAATATCCAAAAACTCCTAAATACGTATCTAATCATTTTTATTTAGTAGCCCAAAAATAAACTTTCATATTTCTTATTTTAAAAATTACGGACTTCCATACAAACTTTCAACCCCTATTTCACCCCCTTAAGGGTAGAATATCCAGAAACGCTTAAACATGTATCTACTATTTTTAATCAGTAGCCCAAAAGTAAAGTTTCATGTTTCATACTTAAAAAATGACGAATTCCATACAAACTTTCAACCCCTATTTCACTCTCTTAGGGGTAGAATATTAAGAAACGTTTAAATACGTATCTATTCATTTTAAATCAGTACCCCAACAATAAAGTTTCATGTTTCTTATTTAAAAATTTACAGACTTCCATACAAACTTTCAACCCCTATTTCACCCCCTTAGGGGTAGAATATCCTGAAACGCTTAAACACGTATCTACTCTTTTTTAATCAGTAGCCCAAAAATAAAGTTTAATGTTCCTTACTTAAAAAATGACGAATTTCCATACAAACTTTAAACCCCTATTTCACCCCCTTAGGGGTAGAATATTAAGAAACGTTTAAATACGTATCTATTCATTTTAAATCAGTACACCAAAAAAAAAGTTTCATGTTTCTTACTTAAAAAAATGACGAACTTCAATACAAACTTTCAACCCCTATTTCACCCCCTTAGGGGTAGAATATTCAGAAACGCTGAAACACGTATCAATTCATTTTTAATCAGCAGCCTAAAAATAAAGTTTCATGTTTCTAACTTCAAAAATGACGGACTTCCAGACTGACCTATATACGAAATAACAACCCCTATTTAACCCCTTAGGGGTAGAATATCCAGAAACCCTTAAATACGTATCTACTCTTTTTTAATCAGTAGCCCAAAAGTAAAGTTTCATGTTTCTTACTTTAAAAATGACGAACTTCCATACAAACTTTCAACCCCTATTTCACCCCCTTAGGGGTAGAATATTCAGAAACACTGAAACACGTATCAATTTATTTTTAATCAGCAGCCTAAAAATAAAGTTTCATGTTTCTAACTTCAAAAATGACGGACTTCCAGACTGACCTATATACGAAATAACAACCCCTATTTAACCTCTTAGGGGTAGAATATCTAGAAACGCTTAAATACGTATCTACTCTTTTTTAATCAGTAGCCTAAAAGTAAAGTTTCATGTTTCTTACTTAAAAAATGACGAACTTCCATACAAACTTTCAACCCCTATTTAACCCCCTTAGGGGTGGAATTTCAAAAAATCCTTTCTTAGTGCTCACTTACGTCATATAAAGAACCTACGTGCAAAATTTCAGGATTGTAGCTTCAGCGGTTTGGGCTGTGCGTTGATCTCTGGGTATGTCAGTCAGTCTGTCAGTCAGTCAGTCAGTCACCTTACTCTTTTATATATATAGATTTTGTGTCGGTGTTAGCCGCACTGGGCTCAGCCTGTATCACGGCTAGCTATTGTACGATTTACAAATTGGACTTAAGGTATAGGGACATAAACCAATAATACTGGTTTAAACAAAGTTTGATACAATTAGATATAAGGTAAAGGTTATTATGTTTGTAGTAATTATGTTGTGTGAATAGTGTGTGATGTTGTGTGTAATATATTAATTCATACAACGATGTAAACTGACAAATCATACTGGTAGGTGTACACCGCAGGCAGGCCCTTTGATTTTGTGGCGGCATGCCACACATGAGACGGCGGTGCGATCAAGGTAACTATATTTAAGCGAATGGACATGATCTGTCTACTAAGAAACGATTGTGACCTCGGCTCGGTCCGATCATGGCCCAGTCTTATTAAAGGTCTCTAATAGAAAGCAATACACAAGAAGGAATATAAAAAAGTTACCTTGTTAGGAAAAGTTAAATCACAGGGCGAACATGTTAACTGTTTAAGTTTAGGTGATTTTTTCTGTTTTAGTTTTTCTATTTTCATTTGTTCTCTAGCTTTTTTCTCCTCATATTTAAGTCTTCTTTCCTTCATTTGATGTAGGATAAGTTGAAAGTCATGTTTAGAATAGGGATATGATGGAGTTGAAATACCTAGAAGAATAAAAAATAATGAATAATTATTAATTATAGTTTATGTAAGAGTAAATTAATTCAATTGATTTAATTCAGTGCCTGTTTTGCGCAGGGGTATTCACGACAGCTGTGCATGAGGTCTCGGGTTTGATTCCCGGGTCAGATCAAATGTTTATTTCAGAGTTTGAGTATTTTCTATGTATAATATGTATGAATTTCCACAAAAAGTATACAAGTATTCCATCAATCACTCAGCTTTCATAGTACAAGCTCAGCTTAGTTTGAAGCTAGAGCTTAAATGTCCAAAATTTTAGTTATTTTTTAATACTAGTAGAAATATATACTTAATATAAATAGGTACCTGTTGGGTTCAATATTTTCCTGAATTTTTTATCTGAGGCCTCACAAGTCCTTTTAAAATTAAGTGCAAACCGCAGTGACTCAAGGCAGTTAGTACAAATAAATTTAGGTAGAGAATCATCCAGTTCTATCTGCAATACATTAAAAGGAAGAGAAATTCTAATCTCATGATTGTTACAGTTTAACCATAATAAGTGGACCCAACTTACAGTAATGTTAGTAATACTCCTCATGGCACTCATTATATTGTGTCCGTCTACATCATCAGTAAGTGGGGTACATCCATCCCTACCACATACTCTGCATATCATATCCTTCGCCAGTTGTAATGTTTTCTTGCTAACAAACAAACTTGACATATGTAATGGGTACATTTACTTTAAATAACTCAGTGTACAAGTTGCTAAAGACTTTATTTTTTTAGTATGTTAGTTTGTATCATGTTACATAAAAAAATACCTGCTATCCATCATGAGTTTTTGCCATTGATCACCACTAGAAACAGTCTCGTACTCTGCAGTAGAGGTAGAGGGATAATGTACATAAGTCATTTTCGATAGCATTTTTTTAGTTAGATATACTGCCATGATTTCGACCAATACGAATCACAAAACTTTTAATTTAAATAATGCCTTTCATAGCTTATTGTTAGAAATACACTATCTATTATATGCATCAATTCGTAAATAAGTTTTTAACGTCATTCTGATTCTGTCATTTAATGAAAAATGAAACAGTGTTGCCAAGTTTGATAAAGCGGTACCTATGGTATGGTACCTATCACAGATTATTACCTATGCAACGGGCCACAAAGTACAATGTATTATCATCATCATCACTACATAGTATAAAACAAAGTCGCTTTTTCTGTCCCTATGTCCCTATATCCCTAAATGTGCTTAAATCTTTAAAACTACGCAACGGATTTAGATGCGGTTTTTTTTAATAGATAGAGTGATTCAAGAGGAAGGTTTATATGTATAATAAATGCATAATATAGTATGGAAACACTGTTAATTTTCGAGGTTTCTAATGTGATGTAGCAATAGCGTTGCCAGACGTCCCGTATTTCCCGGGACGTCCCGTATTTTAGCCATAGTTTAAAATGTCCCGGCGGGACTGCCTCGGTCCCGTATTTTTGTAGTATCGCTAAAATCGGTCGATCTATGTTTCACATGTATTTGCACAGGCAACGCGAGCGTCTATGACGTCAGGGTCAGAGTGTGTTACTGTGTGTTAAATTGATCTGTGGTCAGAGTGTCACTTCGATTTAATTTTTACAATAATTTTCAAGAAGCTGCGGAACTGTTTAAGTTAGAAGAAGTAAATTATATGGAATGCTATATTGCTACTGAATAATTAAAAAAAGCGTGGATATTGTTAGAACACCTTCTGATTGCAAAAGTATGGGTGCGATTGAAAAATGGAAGAAAATTATCGAAGGGCTTTGCAATACCGAAATCACTGTTTCTGGATGAAAAGCGAATTTGATGTCCGTTTTTAATTACGATTACAGTTGTATCGATTTTTATAAATATGTTAATAAATTATAAAAATATGTTAAAAGCAACTCGATCCTCGGAAAAATATAAAAAAAAACGGGCAAGCGCGTGTCAGACTCGTACACGAAGGGTTCCGTACCATAACTAACAACAACGAGCAAAAAAATCACGTTTTTGTATGGGAGCCTCCCTTATATATTTGTTTTTATTTAATTATTTATTTTTAATGTCAGTCAAATATTCTGTAAATATTTCATGCGTCTACCTGTTGCCGTTATCAGTATCGAGCAAAAAAATCACGTTTGTTGTATGGGAGCCCCCCTAAATATTTATTTTATTCTATCTTTTAGTATTTGTTGTTATAGCGGCAACAGAAATACATCAGCTCTGAAAATTTCAACTATCACGGTTCACGAGATACAGCCTGGTGACTGACAGAGAAGTATTAGTAATAGAGTTACGTTTTACTCTTTGGGTACGGAACCCTAAAACGATAAGTCTTACTAAATAATTTTGTTTTTTTTTTTGTCCCGGGTAAAAACCTGAAATCCCGTATTTTTTTGCCCATTTCAGCATTTGTCCCTTATAGGCTAAAAAAAAATCTGGCAACCCTATGTAGCAATAAACACTTTTTTTTGCGCTTACATTGCAAACGCTGGTTGCACCCTACGAGATAGACCAAAATAATGTACTACAGTATTGTACACCTTAAAAAGTACTACAAAAAAGTCCGCGACGGTATATGTCTATCTCTTAGGGATAACCCACAACAACCATTTTTTATTCCTTTCTTTTTACGATAAATAATGGCTTATATACGAAGTGATTTTAAGCAATACAAAATGAATTCTTATACAATTAAGTAAATGAAATACATTTTGCATTTAATATAGATCAAAATGGCCCTGTACAGTATCTAATTTACATGAATATATTCGAAGATATTACAGATTTAAAATACACGAATCGTGTCGTCGGCGGGGGCATCTGAAAACCACCCGTGCGAAGCCGGGGCGGGTCGCAAGTTACAACTTACACTATTTTTTATTATAGTACAGTAGGCGAAACAAATTATAGGTCAACTAGTTCTCATTATTTTTGTTTCCTCATATTATAAATACATATAAATTAATAAATTTTAAATATCAGTTTATATATCTAAAGAAAAATATTAATGAAGTGTGATATTTCATCCATTACTTTTAAAAATAGTGACTAAATAGTCTAGTGACACTAGTGTTCAACAGTGTTCAAGTTCAGAAACCACTACTGTACAAATGCCAAACATAGATATAAACAAAAATATTGTGTTGTGTTGTAAAAAGCGATCAAGAAGCGTAAAAATCTTATTTATTTTAATATCCAAAACATTTAAGAATGACTTCTTTATTATTACTAAAGTCGATGTTGTTTGCTAACGCTCTCCAAAAGACTAAGAAAAAGAAGAAAAGGAAAATAAAGAAAATGTATGTATGCCTATAATTTACCTAAATTACCTAATTCTCTATTTTCTCCTTCAACCGAAAGCTTATAAACGAAAAGGGTTTCCTCAAAACCTAAAAATGACCTGTGTGAACTGTAGGGTACGGTACCTTTGATATTCCTGAATGTTTCAGTCATCAAATCAAGAAAATCGACTTATGCATGTGTAGAATTTGTAATCAGGAAAGAGGAGACATTCCTATATTTACAAATTTCGTACAACCCAACATTCCTGAAGAAATACAAAATTTTTCGGGAGTCATAGTAAGTTGCGATTTTATTATTTTACCAGCTTTTGCCTGCGGCTTCGCCCGCGTAAATGTCGGATATCGCGGTGATTCTTCAAACTGACATAACTTTTTTATTTATGATCCGATTTAGATGAAACGAACACTAAATGTTAAGTGAAGCAAACCACAACAGATTGGTGTAAACCGCATTCAAATCGGTTATGCCGATCCTGAGATGAGCGCGCACAAACGCACAGACAAACAGACAAAAATTCTAAAAATTATTGTTTTGTGTTCTAATTCGTTCATAAAGCGCCCCTATAATAGTTTTCCTGATAAAACTTCCATGTACAGACAGCAACCAGTTATGATTTTATTATATGTAGGTATAGATTAGCTTTTGCCAGTGGGTATTTGCCGCCTGTGCTTGGGAGAGCACGTTAAGCTGTCGGTCCCAGTTGTCATGAACAACATCATCATCTGTCATCTATGGCACTCGTTATTAGGAAGTCAGTGCCCTCAAATAAAACATCTACAACTAGTTCAATCTTCGAATTTAGTTCACCCTCAGGGTTGCGTAGGTCCGATGCCAGTCGCTCCGGTAAACCGGTTGAACTAGTTGCCGTCCCTAAATATTCTTGGGAATAATAAAAGCTAGGAAGATGATGATAAGCTTTTGCAATCGCCTTAGCCCGCATGTATGTCTATTATCAGGGTAAAAAGTAGCCTATATCCTTCCTCAAGAATCAAAGTAATTCTAGCCAAATATTGAAATTGGTGCAGAGGTTTAGTGGTAAAAGTGTAACAGACAGAGTTACTTTCGAATTTATAATATTAGTAGGTATGGATATGGATTATTTGCAAATAAATATTAACTTTACTAGCTTAATATATCTTTTCAGTCTATAGTAAAGAAATTATTTTCTTGATCTTTATAATATTAATGTTTATAAAGCGCAACATTTTGTATGTTTGTTAAGAAATACTGTGATTAAATTCTCCATATCTATATTGCAAAACAATATTGTTTTGCATGCTCTACTCATTTTAGATACTAAGGATATGGAACATAATCCAAAGCACCATTTAATTTAGCCTTTTTGTATCTATCTATACTTATAATAAAAATGTAACAGGTCCAATTCTGTAAATTAAAATTATTTTGAAAAAAATTTTTGGAGGGCTCTCTATTATCGATACTGAAGCCAAAACTGTAATTTTTTTCATTTTTGTCTGTCTGTCTGTATCTTGGCCGCGCATCAAGCCGAAACTACTGAATGGATTCAAATGAAGATTTTTTTAGAAATAATAAATAAGAAAAGAAAACGGGAAAAGGCTTTTTTTTGTCCGCGACTGAACACTACCTGTGGGAAGCTGAAATAGATATGTAAATATGGCGGTACGAAGTTTGCCGGGTCAGCTAGTACAAAATATATGTTAATCAAGTGTCTGAGCACTCAAATGCAAGTTACACCATACTTGAGTAAATAGAAAACAGAATTGATCTATTTAAGCTAAAATATGTAACAAGGTAGGTTAAGTTAGTAAAACCTAATTTTTTACTCTCCTCTATTTATCAATGCAAGAACTGTTAATTTGAATATTTAAATAATAAATACACAATAATCAAAAGTCCCATTAGGTATATTTGTTTAAAAACTTTTGAATTCTGTAATAAATACAACTCATTTTTTATATTTTTGTTGTGAGAATACCATCAATATTACAAATATAATAATATAAATATTTCTGACATTTATCATACAACACCATCTAGTCCCAAGCTAAGCAGAGCTTGTGTTATGGGATGTTGGTGTACTAGATAAAATAATACTATACATATATAAATAAATACATATATACTTTTTTTGTAAATACACACATCTTATATATTGAAAACGACCAAACTCTGAAACCAAAATCTGCAGGTCATACAAACATTTGGTCCGACCCGGGAATCGAACCCGAGACGTCAAATACTACTAAATATAGTTATAATATTAAAAATATAGTTTTTCATTTACACATTTATGATAAGATTTATTAAAGTTGGTCAAATAAAACACATTTCTTTGGCCAAGATAAGCAGTATTAATGAAAGTTAAGTCATATTTTTTAACTTCAAGATGTAGTAGATAGTAGTAGATCCTAGTTGACTTGAGATGCATAGTAATAGCCAAATAAGTCCTAACATGAATTTCTTGTATCATGAATTCACTAATTTTATTATCATTTCAGTTAAGTAAATCTGATACTTTATCAAAACACATGTGTCAAAACTGCTTGAATCTCTTGAATGGATGTATTATGTTCAGAGAAATGTGTCAGCAAACAAATAAAAAGATGATTAAGCTATCTATAAAGAAAGGTACGGTATTAAGCTTACAGTCACTACTGTCAAGAATAGGGATTTATAAGAAACGAGCCGAACGCCGCGGGGTGAAGCTAGTCTAAAAAAGTAGCCTAAGTTACTCCTTATATCATCAGCTACCTATCAGTGAAAATCCCGTCAAAATCAGTCCAGCCGTTCCAGAGATTAGCCAACAACAGACCAAACAGACTGACAGACAAAAAGTGTAAAAATTGTTATTTTGGTATATGTAGGTACCGTGAAGCGGTTATTTTAATATTACAAACAGACACTCCAATTTTATTTATTTGTATAGATTTTAAGAAGAAACGTCAAGCAGTCTATGAAGCAGGGTGTGAAAAAGCATCTCACTAGGCCGCCATAGTGTGGGTCACCATGCTGCATAGTCTGCATTCGCATGAAGTGTGGTGGGCTCCACTGAATTCTACTCATGCTTTCCATCACTCAGAGTAGAGTCATTTTGATAGGCTTTAAAATAATAAAAAGCCAACCTCATCAACCATTTCGTAGTTATATTACTTATGATTGAAAATTTATAGTTCTATACCAAAGAGAAATAAAAAGAAAAGTATTTAAGTCCATTTATTTAAGTCTTTTAAAAGTCCATTGAAAAGTCACATTTGGGGTTGCGTTTTTTAGAGGACGCAATTTTATTTTTTTGATGTGTAGGGGGGGTCAGTGTAAAGCTAAAACCAAGTTTGTGGTGTCGCCACCCTTGTCCCACGGCCGACCTTCTTGAAAATAGGGGTTGAAATGTTTTTTACGATATATCTCTTTAACTATTTATTTGATAAAAAAAATTGTTAACATTTTTTGTTGCAAATTAAATTCTCTACAACTTTGGTTCAGTAACTTTTTGTCGTAGAACTATAAATAAAAAAGTTATAAGTGAAAATGTTCAGAAATTCTAGAAAAAAATAATATTTTTCGATATAACTTTTTTTTAAACATTTCACGAAAAAATGATATCAGACCATTTTTGTAGATCGTTTTTTGAGGAATAACTTTTATTCGCAACATTTTTTCATTAAGTCAATAGCTAAGGTCTTACAGCGCTCCGAAGTGAGTACTATTTTTCAGTACTCTTAACTATACCTATATTATAAGTGTGTACTAATAAAGTGTCATCAGTTATTGTTTTTTTTATTTTGTTATTATAATTTTTTTAATTTCAAATTTATTATCGGTTCGATTGTCCACGTAATAACAATAACACGTAACATGTACAGTAACTTCCGAAACAGTTCGTAAAAAAAATTCATTAACCTCATCATTTTTTGCTACACCTAGGTCTAGTAAAGTTTTTACACCTTTTGCCTTCATAGTTCTTATTTTATTTTCACCTAAAGGTTTTTTACAAATAAAACAATCACTCATGATGGAATAATAGAAAAAGCACGCTTAAACAGTCTAAATGCTAATAAAAAAAAACTTTTTCACTGAAGTTATAATCGTGTTTAAAATCATTCGAAATCGTTTTCACAATTAAAAACAGAATAAAATACATCCGCACGAAGAGAAATATGTAGCACAACTAAAAGATATAAGTTGAACGACAACTTCAACACAATATTATTAGCTATTCTAACAATAAGAGAGGTTAGGAATAATAATAATAATAATAGCAGGCAGCTGTTCTTTTGTTCCCTCATGGTCACTTGGGTATTTACTACCTGAACAGTATTCTCGGTAACGGCCATCAGATTTAAAATTATTTTAAAAATCAATAATTGTAAAATCCTGTAATGGAGTGGAAAAGAGTCAATAAATAATTATTAATAATATTGCAAAATTTGTAATTAAAAAATTATAACAACAAAATAAAAAAACAATAACTGATGACACATTATTTGTACACACGTATAATATAGGTATAGTTAAGAGTACTGAAAAATAGTACTCACTTCGGAGCGCTGTAAGACCTTAGCTATTGAATTAAAAAAAAATGTTGCGAATAAAAGTTATTCCTCAAAAAACGATCTACAAAAATGGTCTGATATCATTTTTTCGTAAAATGAATAAAAAAAAGTTATAGCGAAAAAAAATTTTTTTTTCCTGAATTTCTGAACATTTTCACTTATAACTTTTTTATTTATAGTTCTACGACAAAAAGTTACTGAACCAAAGTTGTAGATAATTTAATTTGCAACAAAAAATGTTAACAATTTTTTTTATCAAATAAATAGTTAAAGAGATATATCGTAAAAACCATTTGAACCCCTATTTTCAAGATGGCGGCCGTGGGACAAGGGTGGCGACCCCACAAACTTGTTTTTAGCTTTACACTGACCCTCCCTACACATCAAAAAAATAAAATTGGGTCCTCTAAAAAACGCAAGGTAAGGCCTAAAAAATGTAACATTTCAATGGACTAATTAGCTAGGGCATGGTCTAAGAAAACAAGGTCTCGCATTCCGAGAGCTCCCCGAGTCGACGGCACTATCCAGTTATCACGTGATAGCAACATGACACGAAATTAACCAATCAGAACTAGCGAATAGCAACATAACACGAAAGATACCAACCAGAACCAGAGACAGCAATGATGACGTCATTTCGTTCGTCGGAATGCCATACCTGGCGTAGTATATTGTTATACCATGAGCTAGGGGTGACCTAGCTAATGTCAGGAAAGCATAGAGGAAGGAAATAAACACCTAATTGTTTTATTTTGTAGAGTGCAACATAGAGTATCAGAAGTATGAAGAGAACAGTGAAATAAAGGGAGACAGTGAAGACTCATTTAACATTCCATCACCGGCATTTTCTGACGATAACTCGGCACTGTGGAGTTGCTCGTATTGCGGCAAGGAGTTCTATGATATGGTTAGTAGAAAATTGCGAATGCACAATATTTAAAACGCGATAGTCTTTGTGGGTTTGTTTCATAGAACCAAACCTTATAAGTAAGTCTGTAATTTCTAATGATTAAACTTTTGTGTTGGATTTCATTATATATCGACAAAGTCAGAAGTCCAAGAAAAACTCCTAGTGCCAATACCCCTTAGACTCGGTAATGGGAAGCTCACAGAGACCATGTTCAACCGGTGAATAATGCACCTTTAAGTCAAACACTGTAAAGGGTCTAGGCGGACGTTAAGGGGCGCGTCCCTAAAAACGCGCGAAAAGTCACTTGCAGTTTTGCAAAACACAAACAACTCAATTCATATTTGACACTAAAAAAAAAATCTCAGTAGTTTAATAAATCAGTCTACCAATCTACCGAGTGACATTTATAAAATAATTCTTTATTTTTGTGAAAAAAAGCCTTAACAAATATCAAAATCATCGAAATCGACCTTTTTAATTAGCACACTCTGTCCTATTTCGTGCTCTATTTTAAATGTTTTTTTCTTATTTCGCGAGAAAAAAGTATGGAGAAAAGATTTACCGTTTTAGTTTTTTATTAATTCTCACCAAAAAGCCATAATCTAAGGCTAAACATCATTCATTTTTAGCGACAAAAGTTCCATACATTTTAGTACGTAGATATCGTCTCCCGTAAATTGCAATAAATAAGTTTTATCGCGCTCAAAAAATTCAGTGCCCGCCGAATATTCAAGGTGACACCACGTCCGTTTGTAGTTCGCACTGAGCTCCATAATACGTAAATGACAAGTTTTAGGGTGGGTTGCCAGTGAGTGTCGAATTGTAACTGTTAATTTGTATTCTTGAATTTAATTTAATTTTTTTTAAAGAATAATTTCAAAGAAAAATATTAGTATTTTTATTAACACAGAACTTATTTTTATGTTTTTTTTAACTTGCTATGTATGTATATATCTAACTATATTTGTTAAGACGGAATCTTGCAACTCAATTTTGCAGATATCTTCAACCGATTGTGTTGAATTTTTGTAGGCATATGTATATAGCGTGACAATGCTATATTATGATGACATGGAGCTGATCTGATGTTGAAGCTGGAAGGTGGTCATAGGAACTTTGTAACGACGGAACCTATCGAGTTTGGAGTCGTTGGATTTGCCTTGACGAGTACTTTGAATACACTTTGACAGACCGAGACACTTTGAGAAATTGTTTTAAAAAAAGTAAAAAAAAATTTTTTTAATGATTTCTGTTAGAATTGAATAACTACTACTGAAATAATGAAAGACCTTAAAATTACAGTTTTATTTTTGACTGCATGGTTGGTCTAGTGGTTTAAGCGGTTGCCTCGCCGCTTCCTACTGTATCAGGTGTTGTGGGTTCAAATCCCACATGGGACAACACTGTGTGATCCACGAATTGTTGTTCTGAGTCTGGGCATGGTCTGTCCATTGTGTCCGTTTCATGTATGTTTGTAAAGTCCCCCGCGACACAGGATTTATTGGATATATACGGAAGTTGTCTTTTTTGAAAAAAAACTAGCTGAGCCCCACGGTCTTACCCGCGATACTACACCAACCGCGGTCCTCCTTATATCATCAGCTACCTATCAGTAAAAATCCCGTCAAAATCGCTCCAGCCGTTCCAGAGATTAGCCGGCACAAACAAACAGACAGACAGACAAAAATTGTAAAAAAGGGTCCCATCTACACTTTACGTCATTTCCATTATTATTCATCTCTTAAGTTCGAATTTATTCAATTGGTGAATTGTAAAACAATAGATGCCCTATCCCTTACATAAAGTAAAAAAGTGGGGCGTACATCTATGTAGTAAAATTTAGTCAATATGAGCAATAAAAGCGATCAAAAATTATATTTTTAAGAAACATTAACATTATGTTCCATTAATATAACTTAAATCATACAAATTTTATTTCATAACATAGCATTAAAATCCGTTGATTACTATAAAAGATCTAAGCTGACAGATAGCGCGAGCGACTTAATTTTATACTGTGTAAAAATATATTATTTGTCCATGAAATGAATTAAAAATGAATACACTTGAACCCCATTCTCGGCCGTTGACGAGTTACTTAAAGCCCGCGGGCTTTCCGATATGACTAAGATACATTGCGTGCTTTGTAGGACATTCTAAACATTCTTCAAAGGCGAACAGTTAATGGATATGTAACTAGAAGAAAAAACCGAAAGTAAATTTATTAGTTGCCAGGGTTAGTATGCAACAGTGCCCGATGCGTTTGTGTGCATGTAAAATATGAATGTGGGTGTTCAATCACAAATTCCCACGCTCAAGGACTACAGTCTTAATAAAATGGTAGTGGACTGTATTGCTTGTAGTTTTTTTGCCAGGTTCTATTACGAATATTAAGTACAAGATAAAAACTAAATGAATTATAGTAATGAAGGTCGGACCGTCCATGATGAAGTCTCAAAGTAAGAGTGTCCCGGCTGTTCAATGCGAGGTTGTATCGATTCAAGTCGCCCCTCCTCCTCCGCACTCGTTAGTTCCGTAGCACGCCGCAGCGCTGATGATCGCTACTGTCCTTTATTAATGTCGCAACAAACACTATTAACCAAAATTTCAATTTGCCTAACATCTTGCATAAAATTTAGGAACGTCCAAGCATCCAGTGAGTGTCCATGCCTTTCTGAGTATATGTTAGACAACCGATCCTTAAAATTTCTTCTCTCCTAAAATGACGTAAGTCTGGGCTGACTGGGATCTTGGACTATTATCTAGAGAGCAACAAATTTTCTCATCACTATAAGTGCTCTTTAACGAAGCTTGGAGTCTAATAACTAATTCTGTTTTCAGCCATCATACAACAGTCATTTAATCAAGTGTAGTACACAAACACCGGAACTGCCGAAACCCCCTGAAGAAACAAAGAAGAAGTTTTTATGTGACATATGTGGCAAAACAGCATGTTCCAACGCAAGTCTTTTAGTTCACATGTACGTTCTTATTTTAATTTTAAACCTAGCAGCATCTAGTTGTATGAGGGTGAAGTAATCCATCATCGAAAAATGCCATAAAATGGTCTGGCGTGAAGACCGCGTCTCGGCAAACATAGTGTAGGACGCCCACAGGCCAGATAGAGTGATGAGTTGCGCAAGTTGGCTGGCAGGAGCTGGATGCCAGAAGCCTAAAAATAGATCAGAGTGGCGTACAATAGGAGAGGCCTGTGTCCAGCAGTGGATTACGATAGACTGAAGAAAGGAATGTTGGAAATTCCACCCCTAAGAGGGTAAATCAGGGGATGAAAGTCTGCGTGAGCGAAGCCGCGTGCAAAAGCTAGTAAAAGATAAAGAGAAAAATTACTCCTAATTTGTGGTTTGTTTGTCCTCATTATTCAAGTAGGTACAAGTTATCTGAAACATCAAAATCAATTATCGGGGCGTGAAAAAGCATCTCACTAGGCCACCATAGTGTGGGTAACCATGCTGCATTGTCAACATTCGCAATGAGTATGGTGACCACCACTCTTGGATTCTACTCATGTTTACCATCAGGCATAACAAACTAGGCGCTCATAGCCCAGTTGCACTCAGTGATTAGAAACAATCATCGAGGGTAAGCATAGACGGCGCGGTCAGTACATGGATGGATGACCGCTGGTGGCACCAGGAGCGTCTCCGTGATTCGGAGGTCACGTTAAGCAGTCGGTCCCGGTTTTTATCATAGGATAACAGTCGTGGAGCTTAGTTGGAGGCCTTTGGGCGGCTTAAAAACATCCAACGGCAAGATGACGTAGCCACAACGTTGTCTCGCCAGTCCCGAACCCGCACTCGGCCAGCGTGGAAGACGTATGGCCTTAACCCTCTCCTTAGAGGAGACCTGAGCCCAGCAGTGGGACGTTATGTTTTGTTGAAGATAACAAACTAAATTTTATAATAACCATTTACAGGGGTATCCATGAGAATATATTTCCTTTCAAATGCGACCAGTGTCCATACCAAGGCAGAACTATGGACCTCCTGAAAGTACACAAAAGATCTCATATGGTTGACAAACCGTTCAAATGCACACAATGTCCGAAGGCGACGACTACTTCAAGCAACCTTGCGAAACATATGCGACATGTTCACAGTACTAATAGACCATTTAAGGTAAAATTGTAATATATTTTAGAATTTAAATTGTAAGTTAGGTTTGCGGGACGGGTGATGGGGGTCGTCTATAGGCACACGACGACACGATGTTCGAACTCGATATATGAATCAAATTGAAGTGTCTGTTTGTATTAAAATAGAAATCTACGGGATTGCTACCATGTACCTTTTTGTTTGTGAGTATCCGATATTTCGGCGCTGTTGCAAGCGCCATGATCACGGAGTAACTGAAGATCTTGCGGGTAGGATGTTATTAGCAGACATATCGGTCTACCCTCTTTCGCAGTCTTTTACTACGATTGCCCCCGGTACCACTGTTCACTAACTCACTATTCACTCGTAATTGTTCTCGACACACAACACTCACAGTATCTGATCGCGAAACTATATTTTGTTGATTACGCCGGTTTTTTCAATCAATCAATATATCTTTATTGTGGGTCATAGGTACATAATATAGATGTTTCGTTTTGCACATTCAAATCACGGGATTCCAGACATTTGACAATTTGAACCCATCCATCCTCACGATTGAATTTTTTTTGTTTAGTAATTTCAATCGCTTCCCTGACCAATCTAGGTATGTAGTGGCGTTTTGACGTAATTATCAGTGGGTTATGAAACTCAATCCAGTGATTTGGGCCCGAGTCAATCAAATGCTTCGCGATTGCCGATTTCTGTTGGTCGTTGTTTTTGACCGCTTTTATGTGTTCGTTCATGCGGCACGCGATGGTACGTTTAGTTTGGCCGATATATGAACTTCCACAACTGCAGTCGATCTTGTAGACACCAGGCTTCTCCAAGGGGAAATTGTCTTTTGGGGATCGGAGACATTGTGCCACTTTTCTGAATGGAGTGAAGACAGTATTGAGTGAAAACTTATTAAGTACGTTTGAGATCTTGTCTGTCACTCCTTTTATATAGGGCAGAAATGCTGGTTGTCTGTCTACCCTGTCCCTTCTCTGGTGACTGACTTTGTGCCTAGGTGGGAACTTCGCCCTATGGCGCTTGCAACAGCGCCGAAATATCGGATACTCACAAACAAAAAGGTACATGGTAGCAATCCCGTAGATTTCTATTTTAATGTTACTGACCATGAAAGTTTAAAACAATATATTGTCTGTTTGTAATTTCAAATTAACAACTTTTCACTAAATGCGTATGAAAGTATAATGGTCTAAGATCCGACTGCAGAATATATACGTTCATTTCATCACGTAGATACTCAAAATCAAATTTCTACATTAATTTTTGAATAGGACAATACATTGGTTGCCAGTCAAAATTAATTACCTATTTTAATTTAAAATATTTGCGAGCACTTTTTGACTAATAAAGGACACTGATTTAATTTTTGGCTGTCTGCCTGTCTGTTTGTTCCGGCTAATCTTTGGAACGGATGGACCGATTTTGACGGGTATTTCACTGGCAGATAGCTGGTGATATAAGAAGTAACTTAGGCTAATTTTATTTAGATTCGCTTCGTCCCGCGGCGTTGCCCACGGTTGTTGTTGTGCCGTGGCTATGACACTCAGTCAGTAACTAATAAAAACTTGAGTGAATAAATAATAATATATAATTATTGTCTCTTATTTATAGTGTACTTACTGCGACAAGGCGTTCTCATATCAGCACGACATGAAAAGGCACATAAAAGATATACATCTGAGGCAAGGCACAGTTGAATGTGATGTTTGTTATAAGAAATTTAATACTAAGTAAGTAATCATCTTCATTTTAATGGTCGGTATACACTACTACGATCTATCGTAGCGATGTAACTGCACAGTTCGACTGTACAGTTATCGTACGTCCATAGAGCGTCCACACGTCAACGATATCTGCATCGATCGTCAGTTCTCTGCAGAAGCTCGACTATAAACATGTCGTCCGCGATGGAAGACGATGACGCGCTTGCGATAACATGGCTTAAATTGACTGCCTCGTTGGTGCAGTGGTAGCGTATGCGACTTCTGTGCTTGAGGTCTCGGGTTCGATTCCTGGGTCGGACCAAATGTTTGTATGATCTGCATATATTTGTGTATGTGTGTATGATATGTATCTATTTACAGAAAATAGTATACATGTATTTGTATCAGCTGTCTAGTACCCATAATACAAGCTCTGCTTAGTTTGAGACTAGATGGCGTTGTGTGTTAGATGTCCGAAATGTTTATTTATTTGCACAAAAAGAGAAGAAAATCACATAGTGTGTGTTATAAGGAGTGGCTTTTTAAAAGAAAGTCATACTTCTATATACATACAAATAAATAAAATTGGAGTGTCTGTTTGTAATATTTAAATAATCGCTTTTTGCTAAATGCATATGTATGTATATAGGGTACATTATACCAAAATAACATTGTTTACAATTTTTGTCTATCTGTCGGTCTGTCTGTTAGTTCCAGCTAATCTGTGGAACGGCTTGACTGATTTTGATGGGACTTTCACCGATAAGTAGCTTATGATATAAGGATTAACTTAGACTAACTTACTTTTCTTGACTAACTTCGCCCCGTGGCGTTACCAGCGGTATGACAATGACCGCGGGTAACACCGCGGGGTTCAGCTAGTCTCACATAAATTTATTAAATGAGTTGACTGTAGTGCGCGGCCGCCTCCGACTACAGCAAGATTTGTGAACAAACTGAGCGATTGGACCGACTTCCGTCCACACGCTACGATAACTGCACAAACGAACTGTGCAGTTAAATCGACAACGATTTATCGAATAACTTTTGCCCATGCCTCCGATCGTTTGCACCAACCAAAATATCTAAGCCAAATTCCGTCCACACTATCGATAAAACTGCACAAACGAACTGCACAGTTAAATCGCTACGATAAATCGTTGTAGTGTGTACTGCCTATAAAACTTACTGTATCAGTTATTAACCAACTTAAAAAAAAAGATATTTATTCACTTCATCTTTTGTAAACTGATTTTGCTTTTTTTTATTTGCGATATAGAATATTATAGTATACTCATTCGAATTTGAAAAAAAAAACTCCCAAAGGTGTAAAATTTAGCAAGGAAGAATACGTTTATTAGTATTTGTCATGATTAACTGACTCACCAGCCAGGTCTGCAGTTCCGTGTTGGGGTATAATAGGAGAGATCTGTGACAAGTTTTCAGCTTGCCTCAAATACCTACTCAAAAAATGGTACTGGCGAGCGAGCGAGCTGATATTGATGGTCCGAGAGCTGGCTCTCGGACCATCAATATCAGCTCGCTCGCTCTCATAATTGATTTTGTAACTAATATTTTTATCTCATACTAGCTGACCCGGCGAACTTCGTACCGCCGTATTTACATATCTGTCTCAGCTTCCCACAGGCAGTGTACAGTCGCGGACAAAAAAAAAGATTTTTCCCGTTATCTTTTATTTTTCTTTCTAGTAAAAAATAATGAAAAAAATCGGACTATGTGTTATTGAATTACAACGAAGTACATATTTAGAATTTTATCCCCTCTCTCCAAGAAACCATTCTGAATTTCGGGATAAAAAGTATCCTATGTCCTACCTCGTAGTATGAACTCAAATCATGCCAAGTTTCATTTGAATCCATTTAGTAGTTTCAGCGTGATGCGCGGCCAAGATACAGACAGACAGACAAAAATGAAAAAAAAATACAGTTTTGGCTTCAGTAACGATTGTAGAGAGCCCTCCAAAAAAACATCACTAGGCCGCCATGGTGTGGGTCGCCATACTGCATTGTCTGCATTCGCAGTGAGTATGGTGACCGCCACTCTTGGATTCTGCTTATGCTTTCCATCAGGCAGAGTAGAGTCATTTTGGCAGGCCATACATAAAAAAAAAAAAAAAAACATTTCATAACATTTGTCATAACTCATAAGTAAGAACATGGAAATTTGTAATACTATTTACCTTACTACGGCGGAGCCAATAGGAAGGGTATAGATAGGTATATATGGTCCATTCGTTTAGTTATAGATATAGGTATGGTCCATTCGTTTAGTTAGATTGTGTCGGTACACCCGCATGCAATTGTGGTTATTGTTGTGAAATACGAATATATTAATTCATAAAAGTCAGGTGCTTGCCTAGGTAGTAAAGACAAATTACATGAAAAACAAAAACATCTCATCTTCCTATCATCATCATCATCATCAGCCTATCGCAGTCCACTGCTGGACATAGGCCTCTCCAATTGCACGCCACTTAGTTCGATCCTCGGCTACTCGCATCCAGCTTCTGCCAGCCGTCTTGCGCAAATCATCACTCCACCTGGCCTGTGGACGTCCTACACTACGTTTGCCGAGACGCGGTCTCCACTCAAGAACCCGTTTACCCCAACGGTAGTCGGTTCTACGGCAAATATGGCGAGCCCACTGCCACTTCAGCATGCTAATCCTGTGGGCTACGTCGATGACCCTGGTTCTCTGCCGGATAACCACGTTTCTAATACGATCCCTTAGAGAAACACCGAGCATAGCCCTCTCCATAGCACGCTGAGCGACTTTAAACTTGTGGACCAGCCGTATCGTAAGTGTCCACGTCTCGGCTCCGTACGTCATTACGGGCAGGACGCACGCATTGAAGACTTTCGTCTTAAGGCACTGTGGGATCGACGATGAGAAGACCCGACGAAGCTTCCCAAACGCTGCCCAACCCAGCTGGATTCTTCTGTTCACCTCGTCCTCAAAGTTGTTTCTACCTAACTGCAAAGTCTGCCCGAGGTATACATATTTTTGAACAACTTCGAGAACGGCACCGTGTACCGCAACCGGTTCCGGTATAACATGTTCATTGAACATGACCTTGGTCTTGTCCAAATTCATCCGAGGCCGATGCGTACAGAAGAGTCAGCTAGGTCATTCAGCATCTGTTGTAGGTCCTGCAGCGTCTCTGCCATGATGACGATGTCGTCTGCAAATCGCAAGTGAGAGATGTATTCGCCATTGATGTTGATGCCGCGCCCTTTCCAGTGCAGCATCTTGAACAAGTCCTCCATTGCATTAGTGAACAATTTCGGGGATATAACGTCCCCTTGTCTCACTCCTCGATGCATTGGTATGGATCTTGTTTGCTGATTCTGTACTTGGACGGACATAGTGGCGGCTTCGTAGAGACATCTCAACACTTGGATGTATCGCCAATCCACTTGGCAACGCTGCAGGGACTCCAGAACAGACCAGATCTCGATCGAGTCAAAGGCTTTCTCATAGTCCACGAATGCTAGACACAGGGGCTGATTATACTCCTCGGTCTTCTGTATAATCTACCGCACTGTGTGGATGTGGTCTATGGTGCCATATCCGCTCCGAAACCCAGCTTGTTCCGGTGGTTGGAATTCGTCGAGTCTTCGCGCAAGACGGTTCGTGATGACTCTTGAAAACAGCTTGTAGACTTGGCTTAGAAGGGAAATGGGCCGATAGTTCTTCAACCTGGTCTTGTCACCCTTTTTGAAGAACAGGACGACCACACACCTACTCCACGCCTCTGGAGTTCTCCCTTCGAACAAGACAGCGTTGAAAAGCTTTTGGAGCTCCCTCAGTACGGGCTTACCTCCAGCTTTCAACAGCTCTGTTGTAATGCCGTCCTCTCCAGGGGTTTTTCCATTTTTCAGCTGTCCAAGAGCCATCTCGATTTCGTAACTGCTGACTTCTGGCGGATCTTCGGTATAGTGGCGTGTTAATGTGGCTCTAGTGTCCTCATTTTCGGGATCAGGTCGAGATGCATGCGAAGCGTATAAACAGCTATAAAAGCTTTCCACCTCCGAAAGGACGGCCGGCTTGGAAGCGACGACTTCTCCACTTGCTGTAGTCAACTCATCTTCCTAGCCTTTATTAAAACATTTTAAGTTTATACGTTAGAAGAGTCAACAAACACAACCATTCACTACACTGCTTCGGCGTAAATTGACAAACCATACTTACTTTAAAAAAAATCTAAATATCTTTAATGTACAGAATTGAACCTGTTACATTTTTTTTATAAGTATAGATATTACCGTAACGCCTAAACTACTGGACCGATTTTAATGAATGAGGTGTCAATGTGTTATTTATTTTTAACTTTTTCTTGTTTAAATACAATGTGACGTGATCACGAATTATGAATACACGAATTATTTTTTATTCTTTGTTATTGTAGTAGTTAGTGATTCGTTTCTAAAATCTTACTGTTGTTATTATTATATTGCAGGAAAATACTGCAAGGACACAGATGGAAGATTCACAAGATCAAGGGAGAGAGACAAGGTCGTCTGCCATCTTATCTGCAGTGCCAAATGGACGAGCCCAATGAAAATAATATTGATGACTGTGATCGCAATTATTAGTGTAATTTGTAAATTAGAACACAACAGTAATTATTATCAACAATTAAGAATTATTTATTTATTTTCAAATAATAATGATATATGTATATAAATTGGCTGAACCATAAATACAGTAGAATCCCGATTATCCGGATCAATTGAAATCCGGAGTAGTCCCGGTAATCGATTTTAAAGTCAAATCAAAGTACATATCGATACCTCCTAAGTATACTGAGTCTCTCCTATAAAATTACTATAATGTTAGTTACATTATAGTAATTTTATAGGAGAGCGATTTGAAGACAAATCGCTTATATTTTTATGAATTTAATCTTAATTAGAGTAAATTAAATGTATCTATTAAAAAATATGGGAAGCTTTTCCTTTGGTATGAAATGTTTTTGCTGATTTTTGTTTTAAATTATATTTTATGTACATGGCTGGGTATACGCCGGCGGGACTCAATAGTAAAATGGTTTGGTACACCAAAATACATGGTTTACACCAATTTCATACCAAAGGAAAAGCTTCCCATATTTATGAAAAGATACATTTAATTTACTCTAATTAAGATTAATTTCATAAAAATATAAGCGATTTGTCTTCAAATCGCTCTCCTATAAAATTACTATAATGTTAGTTGACTCAGTATACTTAGGAGGTATTTCGCATGAACGACTCACCGCCGTGCATCGTATACTGAGCCGCAACACACTTGTGCCGATGCGTCCCCCACACACCCCGCGTATACAGGTACGATGTCAGTTAAATGAGTATACAATATACGATTCTATCAGATGTTGAAATTGATTTAGTATACGCGAAATTATCTCAGTAATATTGTTCTTTTTAATTTTTTTTTACCACTATCATAAAGATCATAGATTTATGTATACATTTATATAAAAATCATAAAATACCTAAATTTGCTAGTTGACTCAGTATACTTAGGAGGTATCGATATATTAAAAAAAAAAAGTATTCGGTTTTACATAATATGTCGTTTGGATTCAACGATGTCAAAAAATTACACACAGAAAGACAGACACAGCCAAGTTCCTTCAGTTTTAACAACGGTCGGTTTTTTCTTCATCAGTTAATATTAGGAATTCAGGGTTTTTACTATCGCATCTCAGCCACTCCTAAATTAAATAAGTTATTAGCTTTGGTAAAAACCAACGGTAAACAACCAACGCTTACAATTTTCTTGTAACGCTCACGAAATCGTTGAAACAATCGTCGTCCGGTTCCGATTCCGAAGGCGGGAATAAACTTATCATAACGTGTCTGGTTATGCGGTAAAATATTTTTAAATCAGCAAGTAGTTATGTGACATGAGTCCGGTTAATCAAATATTCGAAATATCGGAATTCTACTTTATTCTTTAACTGGCTTTCTCACATAAATTATAAATGTAGTCATTTAATTTTAAAATATATTATTGTACTTAATCTCTTTTTTTTGTATGCCACTAATTCCGCCTACACGCTGCACTGTAACTCCTGTACACCAGGATCAGGAACAGCAGTGACCCACAAAAACAGAGTTATGACACTCGGGAAGTCCCAGGTTTTTTTTTAACATTTTGCGACGGACAGCACCTACAGTCGCTCTATCGCCCATACAGGAGCACCAATCAGCACCATAGCAAGTAAAACCCAAATAAGTAGTGTATTTAATGACAGACCCCATGTCGCAGTTGATATAATCGTCAGTTCAAATAAGCTTTTTTTAGACTTTTCATTAGGTAACTGTTCTAATATGTTCGTTAAATGAAAAGTTTCTTTCTAAAACCAATCCCAAATAACAAACCGAGGTTTTATTTTTAGTAGTACTTACCTAACATTTTCAAATTTAATACACGGCGCGCGGTGATTTGAGGTCAGGTACCTACCTTTCAGAAGTAGCTGAAGTTTTATTTGGTGAAAAAGTTAAGCGATTACGTACACCCCAAAGAGATATTAAGTTTAAACGTCTATCAGCTAGTTTCTCAAGTCCCGTTCTAGTATCAGATTCTACCAATAATAAACCGTCGTCCGCATCACAGAGTACATGGTTCGCATATGCGTTTATAGGGTACCTAGGTAGGTAGGTACATCCGGATGGCATAGATATTGTAAGACACTCGTTGAAGCCTATATTCTACAAGTATGGACCTAGCACCGAGCCCTGAAGACACCCCATCGTAAGCACCTTCGACACGGAATGATGCCTAAGTCTCAATTTAGTTGTGGCTTGTGAAACATGTGAGAAGTACGAGGAGATAAGAGAATAAATATTTTGAAAGCATCCTCTTGACGCTTATCCTGTAGAGGCAGTTGAGTATTCTGAAAAGTGGCTCTCAACTCCCCTCTGGGAATAAACGAAGACTTTTTAGTTGACAACGCGCACGTTTAACTCGACTAGATTCTCATCAGCGTTGAGAAATGCGACATGAGAACTCAGATCAAATAAAAAAGGTAGATAACGCACTTGTTCTTGTTGAAGCAGAAAAAAGTAGCGTAGTTCCAAGTAAACACACGCGTTACGCACTAGCTATGCTATAAACTATATACGCTACTTTTCATCAGTATCGTAGGTACAAGTATCGACAACTTGTACGCTCTTTTTCGTCAGTATCGTACACGTCATACTACGCTACTTTTTTCTGCTTCAACAAGAACAAGGCGGTGCATTTTCTACCTTTTTTATTTGATCTGAGCTTGAGAACTGAGCTCAGCGACAACCTCCTGCATTTTAAGAGACGGCAGATATAGTATAGGTACCTACAGTTACAAGACTCATGAAGCCACATCTGTATCCAGTAATACAGTGAAACTCGACATGATATAGATAAGGATAGTAACAAATATGTTACTGAAAACAAAGATGGTGGGGAGGAATGATCTCTTTTATATGGGAAAAAGAAAATTCGATTCAACGCTCTGGAATCGCTAAGTGGAGTCGGTTCACGACAACGCGCGATCCCATACTGCGCAACAGACAGTCTCCAAGCTGCAAGAGCTGGGGTTGGAAGCTCTCCATGATCCGCCATACTCACCAGACCTTGCACCTACCGACTATTACTTTTTCGAAAATTTAGACTAACTTTTTAGTGGGTAAAAAATTCAATTCCCGAGAGGTATTATACAGTAATATTATACAGTACAAAATGCTTTTGAAGAGTTTGTTGCCTCCCGTCCAGCTGATTTTTACAAGAAGGGCATCAATAAACTGCCAATGCGTTGGCAAAGATGCGTCAATTGCATGGGTGATTACTTCGAATAACAGAAATAAAAAAAGTTTGAAAAAATAAGTACTTTCACTTATTGCATACAAAACGGCAATTTCATAGGTAAAGACCTATCTTAATATATATAAATCTCGTGTCACAATGTTTGTCCTCAATGGACTCCTAAACCACTTAACCGATTATAATAAAATTTGCACACCATGTGCAGTTCGATCCAACTTGAGAGATAGGATAGTTTAAATCTCAAATTATATCACAATTTTTGTTATTTCACTTTATACGTAGCGAAGCACGTACTGGGCCGCTAGTGTATTATATATTATCTTAAGTCACTCACAAATAACGTACCTACCCTTCTATTGGTAAAAGAATTTTCAAAATCGGTTGATTCAGAGATTACCCCCTATAACGTCACAAACTGACAAACTTTACCTCTTTATATAGTGGTATAGAAAAGAACACATGTACGTTCTGAAGTAACTCATTCGGAAGTAACTCATTCGTAAGTAACGTAACTTACAACGGTATGGGCCAAATAGCTTTTCATAATATGGCAGCATACTTGTAGCCAGTAATAGACTCATGTATTTTCATGAAAATTATACTGGAATCCTGAAATTATTTTTGATGAAACCGGTGACTGAAAAATTTTTCCTTTACCTACCAGTACTAAACTGGGCGTTACAGGAAAAATTCTTAAGTACAAGAAAAATCAATCCACTAACTTCCAAAAATTTAAGAAGCGATTAATGTAATACCTGCATAGGCACAAGACATTGGTTTTAATTTGTGTGAACAATAAAAACCCATAATTTTATGTTTCATTTTAATAATAAAAATAAATTACCTAATTTTTGCAAGCATTTTGCATCGTTGCTAAGCTTAAAATTACTAACTAACATAGGTATCTACGTAATTTTAACATCCATGTTAAACTACTATGGAGATATTCATTCAGTCCTGTCCTTCCACATAAAAAGAACTACAAAATATGTGATAAAAACTTTTTACATTTTCGTATACATTTCATAACATAGGTGATATCAACTCAAACTTTATTTACTTTAAATATTTCAAAAATTGAACTTAATCTTAATTCACTCTCTATGGGTACACAAAACTGCGAACGGCGCGAATTCGCAACGCAGAAAACTGCGACACAAATTGCTGGTATGCGATTTCGTACGGCAAACGGCAAGGCGTCTCCCCTCCAGTATTCGGGTGACCATTCTTTTGACGACTATTAAATTTAATGGAGAGTGATTCTCGAGGAAGGTTTTCGTATATAATTTGTTACATTTTTGAGTATATTGGCTAAAATATAACGACATTTGTTATAGACGTCGAAAAAAGCTGCACATCTCAGAGAAACATAGGCTATATTATATTTTCCGTAAATAACCCGTGCGAAGCCGGGGTAGATTACTAGTATTTTATAAACTAGATCGTGACATGACTCGTAAAAAGAAATGCACATTTCTGTTATTTCTAAGATACATGATAACACAACAAGATACATAAGATTTTAGATCGCAAATCACAGGAATGCGTGAAGTTCTTGTTTCGTGGGAACTCGTAAATTTTTACGATGCGACGTCGCATCGCAGTTTTGTGTATAATCCCTTTATGAAACTATGTTAGGAAAATATCAAAAACTAGTCTAACAAATAAAATTATAAATATTCTTGGTGGTATTATGGACTCTGCTCGAAATAACATCACATTCTGGGTTGATGGATGATACCTTTCAAATTTTGGGGTTTCCTTTTCATAATTTTAGCTATAATATCATGAAAATACTGCTTCATACTTTTTTTTTTGTTTTACAAAGACAACTCCCCCGCACTAGGAATAAATCCTGTGTCGCGGGGGACTTTACAAACATACATGAAACGGACACAAAGAACACCCAGACTCAGAACAACAATTTGTGGATCACACAAAGCGTTGTCCTACGTGAGATTTGAACCCACGACACTTGGCGAAGTAGGAAACGGCGTGGTGACCGTTAAACCACTAGGCCAAACGTGCAGTCAAACTTTTAAATCCTGCTAGTCTTTTACTCCTGTTAAATTGATAACTACCTAGTGACAATAGTTTAAAGATTTGATGAAGTGCAATGTTTAGGGATTCACTTAAAAAAATTCAAAGCAAAGAATGTCCAAGATGGTTGCTCATTTTAAACTTCAATTTACATTCTTACAATAGAAAGACAATATAATCAGATTACTTCATTAGAACAGTAACACAGTTTTGTGTCAGTGTGGAAGTATACTTTGTGATATTATTGGGAATGTAATAGGTTGGGCTTGAGAATTAGGCAGTGCCATAGGCTGACTAGTGCTAGAAATTGTAATTTGCTGGGTAGAAGTTTGATGAACTAATTGTTGGGCTGAGGGCACCAATTGCTGTTGCGCTGATTGTTGGGCTGCTAATTGTTGTGCCGACTGCTGTGCCACCATGTGTTGAGCAGATTGCTGTGCAGCAGCTGCTAACTGTTGAGCTGATTGCTGTGCAGCTGCTGCCAAATGTTGGGCAGACTGCTGTGCTGCTAAGTGTTGTGCAGATTGCTGAGCAGCTAAATGTTGAGCTGATTGCTGCGCTGCCAAGTGTTGTGCAGTTTGTTGGGCAGCTAAATGCTGGGCAGATTGTTGGGCAGCTAAGTGCTGTGCAGACTGTTGAGCTAAATGTTGTGCCGATTGTTGAGCTAAATGTTGTGCCGATTGTTGAGCTAAATGTTGTGCCGATTGTTGAGCTGCTAAATGTTGGGCCGACTGTTGAGCTGCAAAATGTTGTGCAGTTTGCTGAGCTAAATGTTGTGCAGACTGTTGAACAGCTAAACGCTGTGCAGATTGCTGAGCAGCTAAATGTTGTGCTGACTGTTGAGCAGTTAACTGCTGAGCTGACTGTTGAGCAAGATGTTGAGCCGATTGCTGAGCAGCAGCTAGATGTTGTACAGACTGTTGAGTTGTAAATTGTGGTGCTTGATGTTGAGGTGCTAATTGTGGCTGCAAAGCTGATTGCTGTACTAATTGTTGCACTGCATTTTGTGAGGCACTGCTCATTAGTTGCTGTGGTGAGGGAGCTAATGTCAACTGTGCAGGTACAGCAACAACAGTCTGTCCTGCACCCATTAGTGTACCAGAATCACTGACTTGCATAAGTTGTTGGGCCCCAGCACTGGTGACTATGAGAGTACCAGAATTGCCAACAAGTTGTTGTGTTGTGCTAACAGTAAGGATCTGTGGAGCAGGAGTTAACAGTTGGGCTCTAGATGCTGCTGGAGCTAGTGCTAAATTCGGGGCACCTGCTGCAGGTACCAAAGTTGGAAGGGCGCCAGCCAGGCTCACAACAGGTGTTACACTTACAGTTGCTAACGACACAGGCGCAGAGGTGCCATGTCTTGATGTTATTACACAAGGCTGATCAGTTCTCACCGAAGCTGTTTGTCCCAATAAAAATTCATTCATAGACGTCAGCTGAACATTTTTTTCTGTTAAATCTTGAACCTTTTTAAGTAAGACACTTATATTATCATGAAGTAATGTCACTTTATGTTCTAAAGCTTCACAATTTGAACATGTAGATGTTGACAACACTTGCTTTTCAATTCCATTGTCTTCAAATGCAAATCTTCTAATTTTAGCCTCTGGGGGAGAATCATCATCCCTAATTGGTGGTGGTGGACGCATGTAGTGAGGTGGTGGAACATTGTGTAGAGAGGCAACTTCATTGGCAACTACATCCGGTGGATGTATGAATTTACATTCTTTATTGGAGCAGGCACCATGTATATAAGCTTGGCATAAAATGTTACTTCGTGGATCCCGAGGAAACATTCCTAATTTTAAAAAAATGTCTTCTTCCTCTACAGTGCTATGTATAAATTTACAGTTTACTCTGTAACAGCCTTTGTTTTGAAAATCATGACAAAATCGAAAAAGCTCCTTCAAGTATGCCTTCGGTGGAATTTCGTGAATATATCTACAGTTTTCTCTGGTACAAAAACCGCGAATGTAATCTCTACAGTAATTTGTGGCGGCTGGAGCAGGTTTATCACTTTCATCACAGGCACTCATTGCGCCGTCTGAGTTTGTGACTCCAATCATAATCTAAACTATGCTTGATAGTAAGATATCAGTTGAAAACTTTGTTATTCAACAACCACCATAATAATGGCAGGTAATATCCGTGGACCGTCGTTACCTTTATGCGTACGGCAAAAACAAATGATCACGGTTATTCGAATTCATCTCATATATTATCATCACAACACTGTCTTAACTTTCCCGAATCCCTAAGTCTAATTATTCATCTTATTGAATTACTTTTTGGTTCTCACCAAAAATCAGTCGGGATCGGGAGTAAAAAAACATCTTGTAAAATTGTAAACCACGATTCCCCGAACACTGAATTGACCGAATGAGGCGAATGATGTATGATCTATCATATATACATTGTACTCTGTGATGTATGAGTATGATATGTCATGTCAATTAAAAGAAGCCATCAGAGCCATCTATCTGCATTCAAAATAAATAAAAATGAAAAGTGTTGTGCTAAGCTATGTTTTAGTTAGAGCATATAATATACCTGTAGGGGCAGCCGAACGGGGGGACAGCGTGATCGGAGAGAGAGACTGAGTTTGGGTAGTGTCTGTCTCTCTCACGCAAGCTTCTGATTGGTTGGTGTATTTCCCGCCAAATCAGTCATGCAAATTGGTATGTGCGTCCACCAATCAGTAGCTTTTCTCCAATTGATTCTGAAGCACCAGGTGTGTTTGAAAACTGATAGGCAACAGTGATTGCATGAAAAAGGTATTTATTCTAAACTAACCTGTCCAACAACCATAATTAAAAATATTATAACAAAATAGCAAAACTATTTTGACGTCAACAAAAAAAGCGTTTTCACGTGACTTTGAAGATTGGTTTGTTCGGTGCAGACATGTAAAATAATAATATGTAGAATAAGAATTAAAAAAAAATTTTTGTTTTATTTGAACGATCCCTCAGAATTTAAAGAATCTTGTATAGAAGCAATAATAAAGTGTTCAATTTTTTAAAATGGGGTCCACCCGCCAACTAGGGGTATTTGGACTGCAGGCGCAGCGCTGCATCTGCGCAAATCTGCGGGACTTCTTCCGTGAGACGGGGTATATCAGCAAGGATGGCGTTCTAACATCGATTTATCGAAGAATCGACTTTTTAACCGACTTCCAAAAAATGAGGAGGTTCTCAATTCGACTGTATTTTTTTTATGTTTGTTACCTCTTTCGACTGGGTGAACCGATTTTGATGATTGTTTTTTTATTTGAAAGCTGGTGCTTCCCGTGTGGTCCCATTTCTATTTGGTCCAGTTCTTGAAAAAAATTTGACCAAAAAAATTTTTTTTTCGTAAAAATTTTTTTGGTCAACATTTTTTAGTTCTGAATCTAAATGTAGAATTAAATCGATTCAAAGAATCGATATTCCACCCTAGAACATCAAAATCCACCCATCCCCCAAAGGCCGGCAGGCGGCAATGCCCTTGTGACGCCTCTGGTGTTGCGGGCATAGGTTGCGGGTGTCGATTGGCAGCGGTATTGGCTTAACATCAGGCGATACGTCTGCTCGTTTGTATTCCATAAAAAAAAATCGATTTTTTCAGTTTAGGTAAAATATGATAGGTTACTTTTTACACAAAAAGGTGACTTTTTTAAATAATTCAGGTAACTTCTGACAAGACCCGGCTGGCAACACTGAATACACTGATTGATTGACATGACATGACAAGACAAATGGCGGCGTCTGTTCTATACGGTCTATGTTTACCATCGTAGGGATAATATTTGACTCATCGTAAAACCTTTTTTATTTAGTTTAAATAAAGGTCTCATAAATTTTAAGCGATAATCCCTGTGCTACCTTTAAAATGAGGTATTCAGGTTATTATAACCACTATTCTTCCTTTCATTCTCACGTTGCAAACTTGAATGTTTATGTTTAGTTGTCTGTAGAAAAATAAAACTCACATCTTTCTAGGTAACAGTGAAGAGAAAAATGTTCAAACAACAATTATCACCTCGTACCGTTCATCCGTATCAAACGACAGTGGTCCCTCGAAGTGATCAGCAGTTTACAACTGCGGCTCAACAAAGAGCGAAGTATCCGTGGGCGGACGATATTAACGCACCAATCTATCAAGTTGCAGGAACTGATAGCTCAACATCTGACAATGCTTACCATGTAAAACTCATTTTCTTTATATATTGTTTCTTGTCTTGTCTTTATGTTTACATACCTGATTGGATTCGGTGTTAATGACACTGAGTTTTCTATTTTGATTTGTCGCGTTTCAGATGCCACATTATTACAATGGAACAGTGAGAGACTATGGACCACCATCACCTGTGTATCAGTCCCCATATGGAGCTGGCACTTGGCAAAATTTTAAAAAGGGGGATAAAGTGTTCACCCATACAGGTCCTACAGAATCCTACTCATTTCCACAGTGTGCTTCAGCGTTTTCGCTACCATTATGTGATGTGGAACCACATACACAAGTAGTAAGTCGCTCTCCTGTGCCACCTCTGCCATCTGTCAGCCCAGAAGTTCCTATTATTGGGGCTTGTGGAGGGCACTGTCCTGGATTTGAGTATGTTTGCTATTACATATTACAGGTGTGTATTTATTGTTAAAATTTCAATTTCATAGATTATGTTGATGACAGTGTTTGTGTTAATACATACTGTAATAAGTTTAATTTGTTAGTTGGAGCAATATAAAGCCTTTCTCGATCACATTTATGCAACAAATTTGTTTTAAAAAATATTCCTTTGAACAAAATGAGGTTCTGTTGCCATATTAGCAAATAATTCCTAGTTTAGAAATGACATGGCCAGTTTCAGCCTAGTTACTCATTGACATGTACATTAATGTACGCCTAATTTTAAATAAATAAAAATAGAAATTAAAATTACAAAACTATTTATATTTTTGTACAACTTCAGAAAAAGTATTTAAACTTAAATAGTTATTTTTCGTTTCTGGCGTATCGAGATAACACTCCATATTGGATAAACATTCCTTTCCCTGTAAAGCTAAAATATTAATGTTCCATCAGAATATTAAAAATTATTCTGACTGTTAAATGATTATTCCATATCGTAATCATAATAATATTCATATTTTGATCAAAAAATATGAATATTATTATGATTCAATATATCAGAGCATTCACTTGAATGTTATTTATAGAATATTTATTTTAACAAATAATTTTTCTTGTATACAACGAAACGACATGACAGGTTCAATGACAATGACAGGTTTTTTTTTCGTTTGACATGTTGGAGTCATTGTGTTGTTTCTTGTTTGTAAACTGTGCGATAATCTTTTCTGTATATCAACTGCTATTTTCAAACGGACTAATTCCATTGCCCAACGATTATATATTGCTCATCAATATGGATTTCATTGTGCTTACGTTTTGGACATTGTGAACTGTTTACAATGAAGTGTATTAATTACGGTATAGCAACGGGAAGACTAAGAAAACATGTTGTGTCTTCGTTAGACATGCCTTTCCATAAAAAAAGGTATCATGTATTATTTAAACAGGGCAGCGAATGGTTTGTAGAAGCAATTATTATTTCCATTAAACCTTTAAATGGTAACAAGCGGTGTGACAGGTTGAGCGGTGTCAGTGAAACATCATTTCACCAACTTCCCGCCGCCGCGCCGCTTACATAATACAAACATTGTAATAGCAAGATTTTTATTCAAAAATTACGTTTAGAGTCTATTGACTACATAGTTTTATTTTATCATTTTCTATATTATTATACTGTTTTTAAAGACTCCAATAAGCTACCGGGAGGTTCATGTCCAAGACATGTTTTTGTTAATTTCTAAGAAATCTGAAGTTACTGAACTGAGTACCTTTTACAGTTAATTTAAGAACGTACTAAATTCAAAACAAAGCAAAATTCGTCAATGTACATGAATTTTTAGATGCTAGGCAGAGCGCCATAGAAAAATTGGCCATCTCCTTTAATACTATTTAAACAAAAGTTTCTTCAAATATCAACATATACAAGTACATAGTTCAAAAACAAATATAATAAATCTTATTTAAACATTAATTATCTGTTGGTTCCTATTTTGCCTATAAATCTGTGTTTTCATGAAATTAGTATGCAGTTTATAAACTTACACATTTAACTGTGCAATAAGTGTGTTTATGTTATTTATAAATCATGGTATTTCTCAAAAAGCTTTGCCTCCATGGATGTATGCACTGATTAAAATGATAAATATTCTGCTGTCAGTCTTGAGTATATTAGGTTCAATACACAAATACAAAAAAAAATAGTACATAATATTAAGTTGCCATTGTTTAAATGTTCCTAAAGCCGGATCTCCACCGAAGAAAAGTTGGCATTTTTGTGTTGTCAACACATGTTGGTGACAAAAGTTTCTGTAAAACCGAGTCTCCACCTAACAAAAATTGGCAATATTTGTGTTGTCAACCTTTTTTTGTGTTGTCAAATTTTGATGGAGACGCACCTTTAATTTCCCTTATCATCTTAGCCAGAAGACTTCCACTGCTAGACATCTTCCTCCCCCTAGTTTCTCCACAACAACAGGTCCAGTGCTACTTGCATCCAATACTTAAATTTTTTTTTCTGTAATTCATAAAATAAACCCTTTTGTTTCAGGTGATATTTGTAGTAGGTATATTGACAGGGATATCTTTGTGCATAGCTGGTATTGTACTGAGACGCACAAACCGTAATGGTGACCTTGGTGTATTAGTGTATATAGGTAAGCTTTAAACAATTGACTACGTAAATGCAATTGAAAGAGAATACCATAGTGAGTGTCATAGGCTCTATATTAACCTGAAAAATAAAATATCAGACCGTGGTATCAAAAAACCGTTATTGTTCATCATGACCATGGCTATTATAGGTAGCGGCACGTAACTCTAGCGCTGAGCGGAACGTAGAGGGGATAGCTGCGCGTGGGTACTGTCGCGCACGCAAATACTACTTTAGTAAATAGTTAATGTTATAGAGCGTGACTTCTGAAGTTGATAGATTATTTTCTCAACAATAGGTACAAAAGGTAAGTAAGTAATAAGAATATATACAGACAGTTTTTGTGCTAGTAGGAGGCTGGAGCGTGCACTAGGTTGAACCACTATTATTGGTCTCTATGTGTTTAATACACATTTAAAACTTAAGTATGTGAAAAAAAAATGTAGTTTATGTTTGTGCGTCAGCTTGGTGTACGTGCGTGTTAATGCGTGAGTGTCAATATTATAGTTTATAGTTTGTGTTTATAGTGTGCTAGTGACATACACAATATCAATATTATAGTTTATAGTTCCAAAGCCAAAAATTTCATGTTACCCAGGGTAAAGAGAGGGAGTTTTGACAAGTTTATAGGGAGTAGAAAAATTAAAACATAGAATATGTCAATTTTTATTTTGAAGATAAAAAAAACTGTTTTTTAAATTAGTGATGGTTAAAATGCACACATTTACACAACCTATGCTGCCCTTTTCCTAGTCTAAATCAGACAGTGGTATCACGCCTTCAATGGTATCACGACAGGGCCTTTTGCTCGTTGAGGGTCCGGGATCAGGGCTGCTGCTGTCGTCGGCACTAGAAGCATCATCGTCATCATTAACGCAAATAATAAACTCTTCTGTTACCAAGTCCACGACATGGTCACTCCTTGCATATTGCTCCTCTATTTCCTTAACCTTTTTTCATAATTTTACTTGTAACCAATCCCATGCACCCATCAGTAAAACTTTTTCTTGAATTAATTCTATACATTTAGTAACACTCCATTTCACATTTTTGCTGCCAACATATTGTTTTACTAGCTGACCCACGCAACGTCGTTTGCGTCTCCTATTGCTCTTGGCGTAAAAATTTACCCCCGTTTTTGTAACATTCGTCATTGGTGCTCCGCTCCTATTGGTCTTAGCTTGATGATATATAGCCTATGGCCTTCCTCTATAAATGTACTATCCAACACTGAAAGCTTTTTAATATAATCACAAATTTTATCAAAAAAAAACCGACTTCAATCTGGACCAAATTTAAATGGGACCATACGGGAATATTGAGTTATTCGTTAATTTGTCGCGTACATACATAATGCAAATTGAAGACTTATATGGTTTTCTCATGGATGACATATCAGAACTGGACCAAATTTAAATGGGACCATTCGGGAAGCACCAGCTTTCAAATAAAAAAAGAATCATCAAAATCGGTTCACCCAGTCCAAAGTTATGAGGTAACAAAAATAAAAAAAATACAGTCGAATTGAGAACCTCCTCCTTTTTTGAAGTCGGTTGAAAAGGAATTTCAGGTGGCAACAGCTTGCATACTGTTTACCTTACATGTATATACTAACACTGTTGTACCTGAAAATCAGATTTTGAAAAAGAGTAGCCATTAGTTTCTTTGCCAGTATTCTTCTCATGAGCTCTACGCATTTTGGAAACTGGAAGTTATGGATAGACACAGGCAGGCAGTAGATTTTTGGTGTTTTCACCTAATTTACCTCGACAATACAGCACATGCTGTGGCGTCTGTTTGTGTCGATCTATGATTTTTAACTATAGCTTTAGCTATAGCTACGTACACAACATACAACAAACTAACAAACAAACTCTTTTGCTTCATAATAAAAAACTTTTTATAAAAGAAATAAAAACGACTTCAAAAAACATCCAACGAAAACTCTCTGCCAAAAAAACACTTAAAAGCTTCGATCAAATATATTATAGATGCACAGTTCCATACAAAAGTAAACAAAATACTGTCCACGCTTCTATACGTACTTAGGTATATGTATACCACTTGAGATATAGCGAAAAAAGTCCTGAACTGGTATACAGCTTAACCTAATTTTAACTTTAAGCAATTGACGTACGGACGGAAATAAATCCATATTAAATTCACTACATATTACCTTTTAGTTTGATGACACGATAGGACAATAAAATTTTATGATTCTCACAAAAATCAGAAATAAAACAGCACATGCTCAAAAACAAGTGTATTGAAAAATTAAACTTAACGTATTACAATAAAGCACATAATAGTACAAAGAATAGCGAGAGTTACATTCCACTGACATTAAATAGTGTGTTCGCGTCTTATCGCTTCTATTTGGAACATGGACAAAATGGAGTTGCTTTTTGATTTAAAAAACATACGGTAGTTGGATGGATCAACAAATAATTAATTCTTCACACATTTTTTATTTCTTCTTTTGATTCTGATAGCTAAAAGTTTGAATAGAATTTTATTATAAATTATAATAAGTATTAATTTAATATTGAATATTCCACTCAGATATTAGACCTTCTATACCTACGTGCCTGTATTTATACATATTATATTGCACTATTCCTTATGCTGGACTATACCTAAACTATAATCATCAAATATATTTTATATTCCAACTTAAATGTTTTTCAGATATTTACGAACGGACGGATAATTTTAAATTTTGGTAATCACGTTTAGAATCTGGTATAGACCAACATTTATAAACAGTTTGCAATTTTGTCAAAAATACATACATGTAGATCGAATTAATAACCTCCTTTTTTAAAGTCGGTTAAATATTCTTAGTAGAATATAATACCTACCTGTGAAGTTGGTAAGGCTGTCTTTTTTATTCTCCTGAATATGTAAATTTCAAAAAACTAAAACAAAAACAAATCTTCAATTAACCTAAAAACATTGTAACGGCGACTCCATCATTATCCTACTGACTTTGTTCGCTAGTACTAGGCTTGTCTTTTTTTCTCTTATGAACATCGCGCGTGAGTGTGAAAGGGATGGATGCGTACATTAGAAGCCGTTCTAAATAACAAATTTGATGAAAATATTAATAAAATTAGCTTTAAAGCATAACGAAAATACACCAGTATGTTAGATTAAAGATAGACTCACTGAAAATATGATATTCCATCCTTCTTTTGCATTTTTAGAGTGTAATTTTTACAATTTTTTGTGTGTAAACACGAGCACGGCCACCAAGCGAATGAGAGCGAAACAAGGCATATTGTTGTTTTATGCCTTGTTTTGCCGGTGCCACTTTTTAAGCGGCAACAGTGCATCTATGATATATTTGATCGAAGCTTAAAAGCGTAAAATAAACTGGTTCTTCATAAATTGCCTATACCTAATTCTTTATTCATTTAAATAGTAGTATTATAATGTGTGCTAGGTACCAAAAGTCTGTTAGAAGTCGGTGCCAAGCGACATGGACAGCTGATATGGTGGCAATGGGCCCACCTCGGCAGCATACCCTTTCGAATACAAAAAAAAAATTCAAAATCGGTCCACAATTGACGGAGTAATCGCTAAACATACATAAAAAAAATACAGTGGAACATAGAACCTCCTCCTTTTTTGATGTCGGTTAATTAATAGCCGACCCACGCAACGTCGTTTGCGTCTCCTATTGCCCGTAGCGTAATAGTTTCCCCCCGTTTTTGAAACATTCTTCATTAGTACTCCACTCCTATTGGTCATAGCGTGATGATATAGATAAACTCGATAAAGCTCCTCGATAAACGGGCTATCTAACACTGAAAAAACTTTTTCAAATTGGACCAGTAGTTCCTGAGATTAGCGCGTTCAAACAAACATAAACTCTTCAGCTTTTTATATTAGTATAGATGACCCACGCAACGTCGTTTGCGTCTCCTATTGCCCGTAGCGTAATAATTTCCCCCCGTTTTTGAAACATTCTTCATTGGTACTCCGCTCCTATTGGTCATAGCGTGATGATATAGATAAACTCGATAAACGGGCTATCTAACACTGAAAGAACTTTTTCAAATTGGACCAGTAGTTCCTGAGATTAGCGCGTTCAAACAAACATAAACTCTTCAGCTTTATATATTAGTATAGATAACCCACGCAACGTCGTTTGCGTCTCCTATTGCCCGTAGCGTAATAGTTTCCCCCCGTTTTTGAAACATTCTTCATTGGTACTCCGCTCCTATTGGTCATAGCGTGATGATATAGATAAACTCGATAAAGCTCCTCGGTAAACGGGCTATCTAACACTGAAAAAACTTTTTCAAATTGGACCAGTAGTTCCTGAGATTAGCGCGTTCAAACAAACATAAACTCTTCAGCTTTATATATTAGTATAGATGACCCACGCAACGTCGTTTGCGTCTCCTATTGCCCGTAGCGTAATAATTTCCCCCCGTTGTTGAAACATTCTTCATTGGTACTCCGCTCCTATTGGTCATAGCGTGATGATATAGATAAACTCGATAAACTTCCTCGATAAACGGGCTATCTAACACTGAAAGAACTTTTTCAAATTGGACCAGTAGTTCCTGAGATAAGCGCGTTCAAACAAACAAAAACTCTTCAGCTTTATATATTAGTATAGATGTATTTATTATACTCTTCTAAGATCTAATACTCATAATCAACAACACATTTATTTGGATAAAGACTAATATTAGGTATTATGTTGATAAAAACTCTTTGGCAAATAACTCAATAATAGGTACCAACTCTTAGCGTCTTATACTCGTGATAACTTCTAAACGAAATGTCCGAATGGGATGAAACAAAAAGTATTTTACTTCTACATAAATACCCTTGATAACATAATGCTTTATTTAGATAAGGATTAATATTACGATACACATTTAACGTAGTTTCTTTCTTCAGACGATTTAATAATTTTTTGGAACACAAAAGCGGTTATTGTGACTAAACCATGATAGTTAGATATATGCTCTCGCGGACTTTTTTGTAGATCTCAATGGGACCTACAAACCCGTAATACATTATTTTGTTCTATTGTCAATACTTTTTGCAGCGCACGCAAAAATAGGTTTTCGATTTCACACCTTGGGTTACAAAATAGCAATTTTCTTACGGATCTCTATTTTTTATGAAAATAAAATATAGCCTATAGCCTTCCTCGATAGATGGACTATCCAACACTGAAATAATTTTTCAAATCCGACCAGTAGATCCTGAGATTAGCGCGTTCAAACAAACAAACAAACAAACAAACTCTGCAGCTTTATAATATTAGTATAGATATATCGGACCATGCCATTTCGATAGGATTGAGATCTGGGTGGTATGGCGGTAGTCTCAGTACTAGATGACCTTGTTTGCTAGGATTCGGTCAATCGAAAATGATTTGAATCTTTCCTTATTTGCCTTTATTAAATTGTATAACTGAGGTTTCAGTAGTGTTTCTTCGTACTGTATGCCTTTTTCAGTGAGCCAAGTCTGCATGTCAGCTTTCTTGGAATTAGAGGTTGGTGCGTGATCCCACTGTTTATTATGATAGGAGGCGTTGTCGACTACCACGACGGAATTGGGTGGTAGGTAAGGCATTAACTGAATTCTGAGCCATTTTTCATAGTTCTCGAAATTCATGTTGTCGTGGTAGTCGCCCGATTTCGTACCAGCTTTAAAAGTCAGCAACGCATTGGGTAAACCCAGTTTCAGAGCCTGCGTGGACAATGACACCTCGCTTGCCACCTTTAGAAATAGGTTTTTAAGGCCCTGACTAGTACCATCGCTCCAGGCTTTTGGAGAACAGTGCGATGAATCTACATAAGATTCGTCCGTATATATAATAGGCCTTCCCCCTTGGCGAGATTGCTTTATTTTACATAAATATTCGATACGTTGCAAACGAATATTTGAAGTCTCAAGAATAATTTCCGGTTATTTTTATTTATTACCACGGCCTCACAGAAAACCGGTGTGAAATAGTGCTTGCGCTGTGTTTCACCGAGTGAGTGAGGATACCGGAGGCCCATACCCCAATCCCCTACCCCTACCTCCCCCCCCCAATCACCTACGCCTACCTCCCCCCCCCATCCCCAAAAGGCCAGCAACGCACTTGTGACGCTTCTGGTGTTGCATGTGTCCATGGGCGGCGGTAATCGCTTACCATCAGGCGATACGTCTGCTCGTTTGCCCGCCTATTCCATAAAAAAACAAAAATAACTTAACAAAATCAAAGTTAACAAAAAGCAACAAGAAAAATTAACAGCGATAACAATATAATTCAGAACGCGACTGTACACTGGAAGCACGCGGGGCGTCGCATCGGTGCAGGGAACGGAATGCGACTGGAGAGCCAATCGGTGCTACGCACGCCCGCCCCTCCTCCCTCTTGCTCCCCCAAGATACCTGTTTTTTGACTTCTGCGCAGCAACTGTCACCGCTAGAGTTACGTGCCGCTACCTATACTAGACAGCGCTTATATTCGATATTGTCTAGAATAATTTTCTACACTTGTCACTTGCACAAACCAAACAAAACCTGTACTTATTATTTTGTTTTAGGCTGCCTCTCTTCTTGTGTGTGTGGTGTATTGCTCGGTGTACAATGTTGTGTGCGTCGTGAAATCCGACAGCGGAAACAGCGCGCCAACATGCATATTCCAATGCAATCAATTCAGGTAATGTTGTATACGTTTGTGTATTGTGTCTGTCTTGAAAAATGTATGATGATTTCTCAGAGGATCCATTTGCCAGATCCACGATGGATCTAATGAGAATATTTTTTTTCACCATGGATCTGGCCAATGGATGCTGAGAATGGAGCAAATATATTGACTGATTTAATTACGAAGCAAGCTTTAAAGTTTAAGCAACAGTCATCTTAGTGACATTAAGTTAAAAACTACATTGCAATAGTATTCTTTGATGGTGTGAAATTCTCAAAAAAGTATTTTTCATTATCTTCATCTTTCATTTACTATAAGTTATTGACGTAGATATCAATATGTACAATAATAATTGCTGATTAGAATAACAAAAATATCAACTATGTAAGATGGTATTTATCTCACGAACGAACTTATAAATTTCAGGAGCAGCCCGCACCAGCTTGCCCACTACTGGCACCTACATTACCTCATAGTCAAATATATAGGCAAGTATTTTAAACTGATATCTTTTTAATCTTGTAACTATCAGTGACTGTTGACCTTAAATATAATATTCTGAAAGACACCATCTCATTTCTGAATCTTACCAAAAAACCCGTGTCTGCAGTAATTTCAATTATTAATTTTGTTAAGTTTTACCACAAGATAGTGGGCATTAGGAATCAATTTGACTTGCAAAACCCACATCCAGAGAACACAGACAGCTTAACTGTGTTTTTGAGATGTGCTGATATTAACACACTACCATTTCGGCCGAAATTGAAAATTCATCGAATTTCACGTTAATTTTTTATTATATTTTTATGTATGGCCCTGCCAAAATGACTACTCTGCCTGATGGAAAGCATAAGCAGAATTTAAGAGTGGTGGTCACCATACTCATTGCAGACAATGCAAAAATGCAGTTGGTGACCGACACCATGGCGGCCTAGTACTGCTTCTGCACCATTGGGCCTCCGGTCTCGCACTCACCAACGAAACACGACAGCACGAACACGGTCATTTTACGTAGATTTTCTGTGCGAGGGTAGTACCGCCCCGGTCGAGACGGCCCGTTCGTGCTGAAATCAGCGTGGCTCTACTACCTTGAATTTTTAATACCAATTCCTACTACGTATTAAGACTTTCTTCTGTCCTTAACAACAAATTACGATAGCAACTGAAATTTTATTTCAATTTCACTTTCAGGCCGACAGTAAACATATGTAATGAAGAAGACGTGACCGGAGTTCCTTGGTGGCGCCACACTAACAGAGACTGACTAGTATTAAGTTAACGTTATACAAGTGTATTTAATTATATCATTTATATAAGCATACAAATAATGCCATGATTTTGTTATTTTTGCAATAAAAATATGGATTGATGTATTCTCTCACATTTTCTTTTACCATTTTAATTTTTAACTCATAAAGTCAGATTACGTTGGTTGATTCAGATGACTGCCTCGTTGGTCTCGCGGTTGGCGTGTGCGACTGCTGATCATGAGGTCTCGGGTTCGATGCCCGGGTCGGACCAAATGTTTGATGATCTACAAATATTTGTTTTGGAGTTTGGGTGTTTTCTATGTATAATATGTATGTATTTACAAAAAAAAAGTATATATGTATTCGTATCAGTTGTCTAGTACCCATAACACAAGCTCTGCTTAGCTTGGGACTAGACGGCGTTGTGTGTTAGATGTCCGAAATATTTATTATTTACAAGTAAATACTAATCCGCCGGACGCCGGAGTCATGTTTGAAAAATTAGTTAAGTCAATTCCGGAATGGCCTAAGGGTAAAGAATTCTGGTGACTGTTACCATTACAAAAGGTCTGAGGACGATGGTGCGATCGCGACCGTCTACATCACGCGTGTTTCTGTTTAGTAATCCTCCAGGTTCAATCTATCTCTCCGCTCTTTTTATAAGGCGGCCTAAGTCTGTAGGGGCTCTTTAGTCCCCTACAATTAAATATAGTCCTCACTAGGAACGAAAAACAGTACCTAACCTTTTAGTTGATGGAATTCTAACGATACACTTCACCCTCGGCTTTGGTGAAGTGATAACTTATAGAGGTTGTCATGCGAAAAAAAGTCGACTGAGTGAAACGCCCTATTCATCTTGTCGAGTTACAACAGATATTTGTACTGCATAGACTGGGAGCCAATGTATGTATGCCATAGAAGGCTGTCGAGAAGATTTACGGTTAGAATTAATTTATTTCTACAAATTACTTTGAGAAAGAAAAAACATCAAATTGACGATATTATGTTACAAAGCATAAAAAAACAACTGATTTGTGTAACTCCTTTTATTAAGTCGGTTTTAAGCATGAGTATATAAAGTTTACAATTAAAATTTTAACAAAATAAAAACCGACTTCCAGGTTCGACTCGATTTCTCTTGGATGCCATCATCATATCTTAGTGTTCTTATCATGGTACCACCGTTGGGATATCTCGTTTCCATTAAAAAAGAATCATCAAAATCGGTTCATAAACGACGAAGTTATCCGCGAACACACATAAAAAAAAACATACAGTCGAATTGAGAAACCTCCTCCTTTTTTAACCGACTTCCAAAAGGAGGAGGTTCTCAATTTCATCGGTTTTTTTTTTATGTATGTAGTACATTGATTACTCCGTCAATTGTGGACCGATTTTGAAAATTATTTTTATATTCGAAAGGGTATGCTCTCCATGTGGTCCCATGGCCACCGAGTCAGGATCTGATGATAGGATCCCAAGGAAATTGAAGGAAACCCTCAAATTTACGTGAGCGCCTGCAATAAAGTTAAGGCAATTGTCTGCATGCTTTCATATTCTGTAAACATCATGTCCGAAATATTTATTTATTATTCTATACAGTATGTTGTATGTTGCCTTAAGTCGTATTCTTTCAAGTTATTCAGGTAAAATGATGATGAGAGACTTGAGAAAGACTAAAAAGCGAAAAAAAAAACTTCGTTTAAAAAAACCGACTTCAAAAACTGAAAAGTATAAAATAACTTAATTTGTATGTGCTACCTATTCATAGGTTTTAAGTCGGTGCCGAGCCAAAATGTAATAGTAGGACTCGCCGCGCGTCACCTTGAGCGGGATAGCTGCTCTTCGCGTAGGACAAAACAACCGAAGCGTCGGTGACGTCGTTGACGTTCGTCTCGAAATATAGCGAGTGTGGTACCTACTATTACATTTGGCTTGGCGCCGAATTCAAACCTATGAATAGGTAGCACATACAAATTAAGTTATTTTATACTTTTCAGTTTTTGAAGTCGGTTTTTTTAAACGAAGTTTTTTTTTTTGAAATCGGTTTAAATGTGTCCATAGAAGTGAGTTGCTTTTATCATCTATACAAATAAATAAAAAAGTGACCGTTTGTAATTTCAAATTAACAGCTTTTCTCTAAATGCTTATCAATATGGAAGTATAAATCTATATATAGAAAAATGAATCTCCGAAATGTATGTACGCGCATAACTTCCGATCGACTGCACCAAATTGGATAATTCTTTATGTTCGTTATTATCAGGACAAGGTTTGTATAGAATAAAATCAAAAGTCAGTGGGTTTTTTTTTCCACGACTGCACTGTGGGTAGCTGAGGCTGGGTAACCACTCAAAACAAGTTTTTCAGAAATTTAGAAAATATTTACGAAAGAAAAATATGGCGGTACGAAGTTCGTCGGGTCAGCTAGTATTTAATCTATACTAATATCATAAACGCGAAAGTTTGTAAGTATGGATGGTTGTTACTCTTTCACGCAAAAACTACTGAACGGATTTGGATGAAACTTTACACAGCTTATACATCAGAATAACACATAGGCTACTTTTTGCCGCGATAACCTACATATACGCGGGCGGAGCCGCGGGCAACAACTAGTATTTAATAAATAAATATTTCGGACATCATGCACACAACGCCATTTAGTCCCAAGCTAAGCAGAGCTTGTATAATAGGTACTAGACAACTTATATAAATCCATATATACTTTTTTAATTTAAATATTTGCAGATCATACAAACATTTGGTCCGACCCAGGAACCGAACCCGAGGCCTCACACACAGCGGTCGCATACGCTACCACTATGCCAACGAGGCAGTTAATAGACGGAGAGCTGGTGACGAATTTTGTGAAGGTTCTTTAGGCAAGCTGAAATTGCGAAAAATTACAATTTCATGACTTGAATCCAGTCCTGGGAGTCTTTTAGCGAGTTAGCGGTTATTTCGTTAGTGCGCAGCATTTGCAAAAAAAACTTCAAAAAATATGTTTTAGGCAACTTGATTTTTTTAATAATTAATTTTTTGTTGATACCACGGCCTCACAGAGAAGCGGTGTGAAATAGCGCTTGCGCTGTGTTTCACCGAGTGAGTGAGGATACCGGGGACCCGTACCCCATCCCCCAGAGGCCGGCAACGCACTTGTGACGTCTCTGGTGTTGCGGGTGTCCATGGGCAGCAGTAATCGCTTACCATCAGGTGGTACGTCTGCTCGTTTGCCCCTATTCCATCAAAAAAAATATCCAGATCCAGAATAATTTGTGGATCACACAGTGTTGTCAAAAGTGAGATCGTACCCACTACACTCGGAGCAGTAGAAAGCAGCGAGGTGGCAGCTTAAACCAATATATTTTTCATAATAAATAAAACAACAGGTTAGATGTAAACTAAAGTATCTGTATTATCCAAACATTTCATATTGATAAGTACATCATTAAAAAAAATAAAAGTATGTAGGTAGTACTAAAGGTACAATTTCATATATTCAGTAAGCAGTACCGGTTTAACTAAGTCACATCAATTACTATTGGCTTAATAATATATATATATTATATAATTAATATTGGCTATTACGAAGCGCCGACCCTAGGGTACTGGGGTTATAACACATGGATCTTAAAACACATATCTTCCCCCCTAGTTATAGGGCACGCGACACGCCATTAATGACTTATTACAATACCTACAAATGTAACCGATTGTAAAGAATTTTAAGACAATGTGAATAGTCATATATTATTATATATTTGTAGAAAAGTTAGGTGTTAAGATTTTGGAAATTAATATTAATAAAACACAATACCCTTTATCCTGAAGAAGGCCTAGGGCCAGCGCTGATACTGCTCGATGAATATTCTTGCTATTTTTATCATTAATTTAAAACGTGACTCAATTCATTAATTAGGTACATACGTTTACGTGATACAATATACTTATGTTTCGAAAAAAAGGATAAATAATATTATCTAGTCGAAAGATCATAAAATCAATTCAAGAACATCTAAAACATCCGAATATTTTATTGTGAATATTTTTCACAATTACTTTTAAAAAATTGTGCCAGACATAAAATAAAATATTTAGGAAATAAAGATAAAATCTAAAACGTATATGCACTTCCATAAAAACTAGCTAGTACACATTGTTTGTTGTTTTCATGGGGGCAATATTGTGATAAAAATTATTATGAGAATATCCATTTACTAAACTTTTGCCTATGACTAAAGAGAGCTCACAATAAATTAATACATCATATGTTTAAGTTTCGATACATTAAATGCTGCATTTCATTTAGCTCAAAATGCATTTAAGACAATCTTAAAATTAACACATGGCCTACACTTAAATCTAAAAAGGACGGTCGTTTAAAATAAAAAGACTAAATAATAGGACTTAAAGATATTTTCGAATCTTGAAAATTTAACCTCTGCATTAAAGGTTGTCTGCGCAATGTAGATACGAATCACGTATAAAAAAGAAGAATTTACCAATTTTATAACAAAAATTAAAATAATTTTAATAAAAATCCAAAAAATCATGAAGTTTTAACATATTTTTTACAATAATTACGATGTTATACACCCGTATAATAAAATCAAATGATACCTTCCTACATATTGCCACAATGCAAATGAATTTATTCACCGATTACAAAAGAATTTATCATAACATAATATTTTTTCACTATGTACTAATCAGCTATTAAGCATAAAAAAGATAAGTTTTAAGTCTCGTAATTGCCTGAAAATATGCACTCAAATTTGGAAAAAAAATTAACAGCATTTTTTTTCAAAATAATTATGTGCACATTTTCAGCAGATTCGTTTTCAAAGATGGCATAATAGAAAGTGGATGGTTTCTGAAATTATGACCTCTTATATCCTTGGTTATTTTCAGTCACCAGATTAAAAATTATAACAAAATAATTTACGAATGTGACGCTTTTGAAAATTAATAATATTTAATACTTGGATAACAATAGTCAAAAAAAATAGAGGGTCAATAAAAACTCATAGCGACAATTTCCAACCGCCAAATTTGTTTTTTTTTACGACTCAAGACAAACCAGTATTAATCTTACCCAAGTACGTGTACATAATATGAAATTAATCAATATGTATAGCATTTCAGAGCTTAGCTAACAAATACAATAGTTATAAGCTTTTATATGTCTATGTTTTATCTTCAAAGAAAAAAACAAGAATTAAAATCTCGCAGTTTACAAGTAGGTACGAAAATAAGGAATATCATTGTCATCACATCAACATTAACCACTTTGCTTAAACTTCGAGATCTTAAAATAATTAGAGCTAAATACTTTAATGTAGTTGTGATAAGGATAATCTATTGGGAATAATAATATTGTGATACTTCCGAGACCTGGAAACTCGTTCGTGCTATCGAAATAATCAGCATTGATAATATTATGATGGTATCGGTAGGTATTATTAATTCGATACTGTCGATATTATTGATGGCATCGATAGTATTCAAATAATTAAGATAGAAGTATATAATAATTTTACAGTATCGAATATCGATACTATCGCTGTAATTGAAAATGACAATGTTTTCGATAGCACGTACATTGAAGTTAAATTGACATAAGTTTTCGAGCTATCGCTTTGACCAAAAAACATCGTGAGCTGTATTCAATTAAAAATAAATAAATATGTTTACGTCTCCAAAAAATCATATTCTGGCATTTATTATGTAAACAAATTACATACACGTTTAAATAATACAAACTTTATACATCTCTAGATGCCGATTGGGATACATGGTACTAATACTGTGTGCGTGTGAACTGAGGGACCATAGTGATATTTTTGTTTGAAATTTTTATAAGATTTAGTAGTGGGCTCAAAACAATTGTAGAACAAATATGAGAATTTGTAAAAAGATATGTTAAAAACTACAGCCCTTTAAGTGTGGTCCCTCAATCCTCACATACTATCAGCCGGATCTCGGCTAGTATGTAAAAAAATAAGGTATTGTGACTGTAGACATTTAGTAGAGAATTTGTAAAGATATATACTAAATAAGTGAGCACAAATCATCAACGATTAAAAAAATACAACGACTATACTGTGCTCCCTCAGTCCTCACACGAAAGATTTTGTTATACTGAATATTACCACATCAACGGAAAAAAATCTTTATTTTCTTATAATATATATATGTTTATATAAATACATACAATACATATAAATAATGTTTTAGAAAAAGTCCTATAGCAATATGTAAAAAAAAAATTTTAAAAAAAAATGTTATATATGTGTATAAATTCAATTATGATGGAAAGCATAAGCAGAATCCAAGAGTGGTGGTCACCATACTCATTGCGAATGCAGACAATGCAGTATGGAGACCCACACTATGGCGGCCTAGTGATGCTGCTGCATCTTTTAGTCTAGTCAACAAGTATGGTACTTGTTGAAAAGACAAGTACATACAGTACACTTTTTACAAAAAGTTTAATACACTACACTTTGTGATACTTTAGTCGTCTAGCAGCTAGACATGCAAGTATGTTTCGGGACGTGAGGATTGAGGGACCAGCTTTAATTGTAAATATCTTCAAAGTGCGTCGATATTTTTTTTTAATTTATTTTTTACAAATTGCTATAGGACTTTTTCTAAAACATTATGTAAGAAAATAAAGATTTTTTTCCGTTGATGTGGTAATATTCAGTATAACAAAATCTTTCGTGTGAGGACTGAGGGACCACAGTATAGTCGTTGTATTTTTTTAATCGTTGATGATTTGTGCTCAGTTATTTAGTATATATCTTTACAAATTCTCTACTAAATGTCTACAGTCACAATACCTTATTTTTTTACATACTTGCCGAGATCCGGCTGATGGTATGTGAGGATTGAGGGACCACACTTAAAGGGCTGTAGTTTTTAACATATCTTTTTACAAATTCTCATATTTGTTCTACAATTGTTTTGAGCCTACTACTAAATCTTATAAAAATTTCAAACAAAAATATCACTATGGTCCCTCAGTTCACACGCACACCTAATACTTTATATTTTAAGTAAATGAGAATAATAGTGAGACCTATTTCATATCCTAAATATATTACAAATACATAATGTGTATATATGCACATACTATAATACAATCTGGACGATAATTTGGCCACTTGTCTTTTAATAATTAATTATATAATTCAGACAAATATTACCAAAGCTTTAACAATATTGCAAAATAGTGTTTAACACTTAGAATACAGGTTACACAGTACGTTTATCTTCAAGAAGAAGAAAATGTTTATTTCAAGTATTTGAAATAGTTCTACATAGTAATAAAAAAAATTGTAAAACAGGTTTTATTCTGTAAAACGATAAAGGCTAAAAATGTAGAAAGGTTATGTGTCTAGTTCGAAAACAATTATCGTTGCATTATAAAATGTATAAGGATTTTAAAAAAAACAGTTCCAATGCTTGATTTCGAAGTGATAACACGTACTGTGATATAATAAAATTTATGAAGAAAAATACATTAAAATGCACATGATTATATGTGAGATTATATTAGATCTGAACACTTCGTTATGAATACTTAATAACAGTGTTAAGTATAATAAAGTTTACATAAATAAAAGGTTTTTACATACATTGTATGTAATTATAATTAACATTTTGCTTATAATGTATCGCATACTAACTAATAATTACTTTGCCTCGTTCTTGTTACAACGAATTCGGTTATATTAACATCAGTTATTGCATAGTTTACAAGCGAGCGATATAACAACCTGTATACACCACAATGGAGAAGATTTAATATAAATAAGCAATTTGTAATAAGTAGTTGAGAAATAGTATTATTTAGATTATCTCTAATCTGTGACTTGGTGAACACAGTAGGTAGTAGAGCCACGCTGATTTCAGCACGGTTGGGCCGGCTCGACCGGGGCGGTACTACCCTCGCACAGAAAATCAACGTAAAATGACAGCGTTCGTGCTGTCGTGTTTCGTTGGTGAGTGCGAGACCGGAGGCCCAATTAGTCTAGTCAACAAGTTCCATACTTGTTGACTAGACTAAAAGATGCACAAGCATCACTAGGCCGCCATAGTGTGGGTCGCCATACTGCATTGTTGTATTCGCAATGAGTATGGTGGCCACCACTCGTGGATTCTGCTTATGCTTTCCATCAGGCAGAGTAGAGTCATTTTGGCAGGCCAAATATAAAAAAAAAAAAAAAAAAACACAGGCGATGAAATTAGTTTCGGGTTGTGCTTATACCTAAGTAATAAACGTGGTAAAATCATTGCTTGACAAAACGATATAAATAATATCAAAAATGTAAAGTGTGGTGCACAGTGCATCAGAAAAAAAAATCGAAAGTTATATCACAAACCAGCACTTATTACTTGCGATTAACACATTATTCTGTCCAATGTTTTCACGCATAGTACTTCTATGTTTTGTACCAAAATGCCACCTTAAGATATGGACACGAAACTTGAACGAAATCGAGTAGTGTTAAAGTTGCGTTATTGTACGGCGAGTCCAAGTCAATTGTGATAAATTATCATAAAAATAAATTCTAATTTACCTATGCGTAAGGGCGTATACACACAGCCGAATCATTGCCTTATTTTATCGTTAACTAAAACTTCGATAGATTCGACCAAAATAGACCCAACTGTACAAACCATACTAAGAATAATTCAAAATACTGAATACGACATACGTGGACAAATAAAAAATGTATATTTTGTTAATAACTTTCTACAGGAATAACGCAGATCACACCAGGCAGGTATTACATACCTTTAAATCCTAGGCCCAATCTTAAGTACTTTTGTCCAGCTTGACGCAGCAATAACCCGGACATGTGTGTCGCCTTAGGTACTCAGTAGTGCAACTTTAACACAGCTCATTATTGGATTTAGGGGGACATTGGGACTAGCCTAAGCTCGAGAATGATCTCGTCCGTTTGGGTTGAGTTTACGCTACTGACGGCCTGCCATCCAGCATTTTGTCGCTTTCTTCTGCACTGCTTAGACTGAAAAGAAAATAATCATGTATATATGAGTGGTTCATTATAATCTTATGCTAAATGTCGGATTTTTAAATGTTACAAACAACTTTCCGAGTTAAATTCGTTTTTAACAATGCAATGTGTCAAGTAATAAAGTTAATTTTGTTTTATATCTAAATGAACTAAACAGATAAGCTTCAGATTCATTAAAGAGACATGTAATACTCTCATAATCAGACGCAATCAAAATGTATTCATTAAAAAAAGTTAATAAGTTATATCTATTTATTGGTTCTGTTGAATTACGGTGTAGCAATTTAATCAGGTCCTATTTTCTTTTTTTTTGTATTACCAGGATTCTCATTTCCTGCGCATTTATGTATATGTGTATGTTTCTCACCGTGGGAGAGCCACGCTTCGGCATGAATGGGCCGGCTCGACGGGAGTGATACCACTGCCTCACAGAAAACCGGTGTGAAATAGCTTGCGCTGTGTTTCACCGAGTGAGTGAGGATACCGGAGGCCCATACCCCAACCCCTCCCCCTATCTCCCCCCCCCCCCTCCCCCAAAGGCCGGTAACGCACTTGTGACGCCCCTGGTGTTGCGGGTGTCCATGGGTGGCGGTAATAGCTTACCATCAGGCGATACGTCTGCTCGTTTGCCGGTCTATTCCATAAAAAAAAAAAAAACTAAGTATTGCGGTTTTTGTATGTATTTCTATATGCATACAGCGTAATATTTACCCTGTCACGTCACCAGGACTCGTGAAGTAAACAAGAGAAGACAATGGCATGAACTTTAATATCTTGATCCGGTTCGAAACACTAGGAGCCCTGGCTAACAATGGCAACGTGATATAAGTACCCGTGCGGTAGTATGTACATATAACATGTTAGCATGTTACCGAAGCAGTGGATAGTAATACTAATTAGTAAATAATATATAGGCTCCAAGTTTGTATGACTAAATGGGTACTTAGTAAATTTTATCTAAAGAATTTATGTAAACTCATTTTCAAGTTAAGGATATTTAGGAGTTTTCGAGAACCTAAAAACAACAAAAAACCAGAATAAGACGCTCTACACTAAGACGCTAAGATCTCTAGGTAGTAGAGCCATGCTGATTTCAGCACGGTTGGGCCGGCTCGACCGGGGCGGTACTATCCTCGCACAGAAAATCAACGGAAAATGACAGCGTTCGTGCTGTCGTGTTTCGTTGGTGAGTGCGATACCGGAGGCCCAATGATGCAGAAGCATCACTAGCCCGCCATGGTGTGGGTCACCATGCTGCATTGTCTGCATTCGCAGTGAGTATGGTGACCACCACTCTTGGATTCTGCATATTATGCTTTCCATCAGGCGGAGTAGAGTCATTTTGGCAGGGTCAAACATAAAATTAAAAAAATATATTTGGGATTGGGTCATTTATTTTCAAATTACAAGTTATTTATTAAACGTTCTGTGAAACGTTTTGGAATTATTCAATTTGGAGTTCTTTTAAAGTTTTCGAGTGTCTTTAGGCAGTTATTACCAGATTTTGAGGGTCGGGTTACGGACCTTCTGATGTTTTCTCTAGGTCAAGCCCAGCTTTAACATCTCTACGCGGTGAGAAAGGGTGTACATTTAGTTTATACTTGCGAGACAAGAAATACATCAGAACGAGTAGACTTTAACTGTTATCAGTAAGGGTTACCTGGGTCCAAACCACCTCTCTCCCTGATTTTAGGGGGAGGACTTGTTTCCCCGCGGAGTACCTGGTTCCCTAGCATCTAGTACCCAAGACGGCGTGCGGTTTTAGTCGGTTCGAGTCCGACATTACCACCGGTCGGTGGTATCCGGGGGGATTTCCGCACAGAAAAAAAAAGAAGGGGAGGAATTGTGACATTTTTTTTTTATATCTATTTATATCTATCTATCTAATACCTTTAAACGATAACCTATAATCTGATTATCGTAAACGGCTCCAACGGTTTTCATGAAATTTAGTATGTAGGGGGTTACGGGGGCGACAAATCGATCTAACTAGGATTCATTTTTAGACAATATACCAGAACAGGATCATTACAAGCGTTTAACAGTCCACTGCCTGGCCTACTATGTAGGTATATCACGTTGGCCAGACGTGTTGGTATTCTCTTTGAAATGATGACCTGCGTAGGTTGATCCCTTAGGGTCTGTGTCGACTCTCAGAGCGACGCTTGGTTTTATTTCATTGTTTCAATACGGTAGTATTCTGAAGAACTTTAGGTTGAATTTATACTGTTACTGAATAATTCTCTTCGCCGTCACTCCGTTTGTGAGCGCCGACCCTTAGTCGACTCTAACGACATCCGTAGAATGAATAGGATAGGTGGAGACACTACGTATTCTTAAACTGTCACCACACAGATCATTAAACAAGATTATTCTATGGTAACAAAAGAAAGTTGTATTCATTAATCGTTACATTACACTAAGCTAAACTTAGTATTAGCATACGGTATTAGTTGGTCTAATGCAAGATTTATGGCACATGTCTGAGTATAAGAGTAATGAGAATATAGAAGTTGTTAAGATTTACTGTGTTTATTTTTTCCATAAGTACATATACATAGTATAGTATGTCACATTTTGTGCTACTGTATTGATATGTATTTACTGGTATTTTTTTCTAAATCAATGCAATCCTGAATAACCAAATCACGAAGCAAAACGCCCGCTACTAAAAATTCAAGGGCATTATTTTTAAACGCCATTAATTACGAACCGACGATAAAGCATGTGGCTATCAGCAATTTTTTCTTTACAGTATTATATTACAGTTATTATATATTACAGTAGTGTATGTGTATAGTGAAATATTCATAAAGTTACAATAACAATGCATTATTAAATAAATTTGTGGAAATATAACAATGTGCATTGATATAATAACTTTGTTACACACAATTGGTAATGTGTAACTAGAACATTCACTTTCTCTTATTTTTAGTGCAACTGCAAGGCGTGGTGACGAATGCAACACGGCAGGTTGCTTCAATAAATGAGCTCCAGTGGGGTTAAGAATACGGAGAGTCACTAGCCGTATTGATAAATATAAATAAATATTCTGGACATCTAACACACAACGCCATCTAGTCCCAAGCTAAGCAGAGCTTGTGTTATGGGTTACTAGACAACTGATACAAATACCTATATACTTTTTTTTGTAAATACATACATATTATACATAGAAAACACCCAAACTCCGTTACAAATATTTGTTGATCATACAAACATTTGGTCCGATCTGGGAATCGAACCCAATACCTCATGATCAGCAGTCGCACACGCCAACCGCGAGACCAACGAGGCAGTTATAATATTGATCCCGTGGTGGGTTGTAAAAGAAGCAAACTTCGCAGGACAACATCGCTGCAAATACACACATCAAAAGTGTCTAGGGATCAAGCATTTTTATGCGGATTTCTTGAGATTGAGATGTGGCTTTGGCCCTGGCCTGCTCAGTCGCCAGACTTGAACCCGATTGAGCATGCATGGGATATGCTACAGAGAAGAGCTCTGCCGAATATGGAGGGTATCCAGTCGCAAGAAGACTTTTTTTTGTTGTTGCAACGAACATGGGCGGCCATTCCACAGCGTGATTTGGATGAACTCATTTTGAGTATGCCAAACCGATGTTCTTGTGTTAGTGTTCGCGGTAGAAACACGGATTATTAATTGTTTAAGTTACCTAATAAAATTTTAAAGAAAACTGTTATTTCAGTCTTTTTTTCGAACTTTAATGTTAGTGGTTCAAATGTCAAAAATCCTTTTATTAGGAAAATGGCAAATTTCTTTATTAATGCAAAGGTGACTTGGTTTATCGTTACTGTGACAAACGAAAACACTTTATTTGATGAATCCTTAAAGAAAATTTTAATTAATATCAATCAGGAGAAAAGTAGTAGTAGTAGAGCCACGCTGAATTCAGCACGAACGGGCCGGCTCGACCGGGGCGGTACTACCCTCGCACAGAAAATCAACGTAAAATGTCAGCATTCGTGCTGTCGTGTTTCGTTGGTGAGTGCGAGACCGGAGGCCCAATTAGTCTAGTCAACAAGTTCCATACTTGTTGACTAGACTAAAAGATGCACAAGCATCACTAGGCCGCCATAGTGTGGGTCACCATGCTGCATTGTTGCATTCGCAATGAGTATGGTGGCCGCCACTCGTGGATTCTGCTTATGCTTTCCATCAGGCAGAGTAGAGTCATTTTGGCGGGCCAAACATAAAAAAAAAAAAAAAAAAAAAAAAAAAAAAAAAAAAAAAAGTTATTGCAAAAATATGTGTTGATCCCTAGACACATATGTTGATCCCTAGACACTTTTGATGTGTGTAGAAGGAAATCTTGAAACAAACCGTATACCAACCAGACTAGCTAGCGTGGTATAGCAGGCTAAAAACCTTGCTATGGAGAGGCCTAAGTTGAGCAGTGGGCTGTTAAAGGCTGTTGATATGATGATGAGGGTTTAACGTCATTCAAGCTCAGGGATCTGCCTTGGACAATACAATATATGGAGGGAGCGCTGAACGAGCGGAAAGCGTGATTGGAGTAGAGAGACTGAGTTTAGGTAGAGTCTGTCTCTCTTACGCAAGCTTCCCCAAGATAGCCCCATCATTTTACTCAGCGTATGCGCAATTCATCAAGTGCACCAACCAATCACAGAGACTGTGTGAGAGAGACAGACAACCTAAACTCTGTCTCTCTCTCTACTCCTATCACGCTTTTCACTCGTTCAGCGCTCCCTCCATACATTGTATGCTCTAAGGGGATCTGCAGGTAAAGATTCAATGCCTATATGAAATTGTACAACTTTTTTATAAAAAAAACATCTTAGTCTTAAAACAAAGATGAATAAACTATATTGTTCAAAGAGCATTGCGCTGCTTTACTGCTTGTGTCTACTTAACATATTAACGACTGAAGCTGCCGTTATTTAAATAACGGATTATCTTTATACTAGTTCTAGTTGAAAACTGTCTGACTTACATCAACTCCGTAATCCAATGTACGTATAAACAGTTGATAGCAAATTAATAACACGATAAAACTGACCGTTACATAAATCTAATAACTTTTCCTTCTATCCAAATGTCTAGTATTGCTTAAGAGTTATAATATGCTATTATTTTTGTAAAACTAACAGTACATGTTGCCGATATTTACAGACTACAGCTAGATTTTTAGTGCATTGAATATATGTAATAATAAAAATCGTCGAATGCATAGCAAACATAATTGGATTTGGCGCGGATGCTACTTTAAATACTTACTAATTTTATTCTAAGAATGTAATTTTAGTTCTCAAGCCAATCTTTTATGAGACTGAGCATTGAACCAGGCGAAGTTTGTCATACATCAACTGTTTGCGTGCTAAGTTGCCACTTTTTAAAATTAGTCAAAAGATCGGGCTTTAGCAGTGGCATTCCCAAGTAGACCTCGTCATGTCTGGGAACTGTTCTGTATTCCTAAGCCCATGCCTGAGGATTCCTAGGCAATAATTGGCGTCAGTGTGCGTTTCCGCTTATTTATCCCAAAGGATCCCTCGTCATGCTGTGACAGTTGTGGATGCTGGGTTTAAAGTACTTACCAATCTTTATTGTCCATAAGATTACGCATTTCGTCGTCTGGAGCTGGCGGCGCGTCACGGACAGGCGCGTACTGTGCGGCCACCAAGGGATCCGTAGATGGATTAAGCGCTGTAAGAGCCGCTGCTCCGCTGGCAGGAGCCTCCTTACCACCGCCAAGCCTCGACCAGGCCCAACCACCTACACCTAGAACAATAAGCGTAACATATTTAATGAGAAGATTACCCTGCAGTGATTTATTGTTTGTGTAGGTTCGACGAACGGACGGATGACGACGGACGGTTCTACTGGTTAGTCATCCTAACTGCTATACCGCAGGCGCAGAGGCAAATGGCCAAAGCTCTGCCTCGTTTGGGACTCGACTGCCGTGTGTGAGATGTGCGATGGAAAAAAATATGGGAAAAGCCTTGGTTACTGCTGTTGATGTGTTATTTAAGTAATATTTCTTTGTCGTACGTGTCGTGTTTGTTACTGCGAATTGTAGGGCTAGTCATTAATTAAAAATCACAATGTAAAAGGCAAGAATACAAGTATCTAAATGTCAAATTCCCTTGAAATTGCAACTTTTTTGCCGTAAAAGCGTTACAGATAGACAAGAGTTACTTCGAATTCATAGTACTGATTTTAAAATTCAAACATTAACACATCCTAGATAAAAAGACGGATGTTATAATGGAAGCGAAATACAGCTTGTATGAGTATCAGCTATATAAAATGAGATCGTGTTCAGGGCGACAGCGTTCATGTCTTTATCATGTTAATAGTATTCATTTAGTTATCTTCTTGCAATGGTCAGGGTTTGAATTAATTTTCCATACAAATCGTGTTATTGTAATGGTATGTTAACGGAGAAATATTAAAAAATATATGTACTGTAGTAAGTTAGTAAATAATTTTAAATTAATTTAATTAGATTTTAAACATATTAGTGTCGTCATGTTATTAATCCATACTAATAATATGAATTCGAAAGTAACTCTGTCTGTCTATATTATTGTCTGCTACGCTTTCAAGGCTAAACCGCTGCACCGATTTCAATAAAAATTGGCGACTTACAAGCGGGCGGAGCTGCGCACAAAAGCTAGTACATTATATCGACGTTAAATTCTTCAAGAATACCAACGCCGTAGGAATTATTAAAGAACGTCATTTAGGTACTATTATTGCATACAATATAATTATAACACGTTGGCTTATAAAATCAATACTCACGTGCTGGCTGTGAAATTGACGAAATATTTATTACGGAAACTATAATATACAATTCTGAGTAGATAAGGCCTGGAGTAATATTTTGTAAAATATTTCAAATATTACGAAATGCTCGTATTCATAAAATACAATCCGAGTATTTCGAGGATCGAACCAAGTGGCGTGCAATTAGAAAGGCCTATGTCCAGTCGTGGACTGCGATAGGCTGATGATGATGATATAATACAATCCTGAATGATTACCAGTGCTTCACAATAATTTCAATAAGATATAAATTTGTCGTAAAGACAAAGTAAAACATAGGACTTAAACAGGGGACCACATTAAAGAAATATGCTCTGTCGTCAAAAGGCTTACTTAAATTATTGCAGATCACTGTTATCATTAACTTGGTACCTACATTAATCATCCCATTTGTATAACATTTGGTGCTGGGAAGGTGACCATACGTATGTATTTCACTGAAAAATTAATATTAATTTCATAATCATGAGTTTTCAGAAATTCGAAAGAGTTTACTCTGGTTAATGTATAATCTACATGCTGAAGACATCGCCTTGATAATACTAAAGTGCACATCGATACTATCGTCCAAGCAATCTTTCAAGGTAACTTATCTTTCATGCAAAGGTCAGTGGTCAGTACAGGCGAGGCCTAGATATTATCTAACGGGACACGAGAGGAAATGGACTGTAAAAGTTAATATATTGACAAAGCAACTTACACATAACATTTCCTCAGACACTATGCCAAATGTGTTGACAATATTTAACAATGACTAGTTAGTAAAGTATAATATGTGATGCTGCAACACTTTGTGTTACTATTTACTATTCATAAACTTTTTTAATTTTAAGCAACGGTTCTGTGTTATTTTCAACTTTAAACTTACTGCCTTAAAGTTGAAAATAACGCAAAACGTTTGCTTAAAGTTAAAAAAAAAAGTAAAAACTAAAACCCAACTACGACAAAAAACGACGCTGAAAAAGTATGAAACAAGTTTCAAAAGCCGTAGTCACGCGTTACGTAGAAATGTACCATAACACATTAACAACGCGTGACTACGGCTTTTGAAACTTGTTTCATACTTTTTCAGCGTCGTTTTTTGTCGTAGTTGGGTTTTTACTTTTTTTTTATTTAAAATGTTTTGGTGCCTCTATAATATTAATTTCTTTGCAAAGTATATTTTAAATAGCACCATAGAAAATCACAATTATCGAATAAATACGGCAAAAGTCACGAGAAAATCTAATAATATATATATATTTGAAATGTACAAGTAACGCCCTTTCAAACAATATCAAACACGGTATGTTTATCTCAAATTTATTTTTTAATACATTACTTTATGTTGGCTAGAGGGCGCCACATTAGATTCAGTGACACGTCATATAGCCTATAACCAGCGGACGATCAAGACGCTACTAACGATACCTCATTTGTCTTATTTTGACTAGTAGTTTAGAAAGAATGAGCGAACAAAGAAATATCACACTTATCGAATAAATACGGACAAAGTCACGAGCAAATGATAATAATATATGTATATATTTTTGAAATGTACAAGTAACGTCTTTTCTAATGATACCAAACACGGCATATATATCTCAAAATTATTTTTTAATACAGTACTTAAGTCGGCTAGAGGGCGCCACATTAGATTCAGTGACACGTCATATAGCCTATAACCAGCGGACGATCAAGACGCTTCTAACGATACCTCATTTGTACACTTCTAATAAGTAGTTAAGGAGCTATGAGGGAACAGATGAACATACATACATACATAGCCTGTCAAAATCATAACCCTCCTTTGGCTTTGCCGTAGTCGGGTAAAATTTTTTATGAATAAGGGGGTTAGATTCCACTACTTGAAAATGTTCGTTGCTCCGTTTTGGGTCCCTTCCCTACCCAGAAACAGAGGGAACGGAGCCCATAGCCAAGGTGACCGAACTAACTTGATAATAAGCAACGAAAACTTTGAATAATAACTAGTTTCTAGCGAGGACATGATATCGTTGCCGGTCAAGCCGGTATATTTGTGCCCGTGGCTCTCTAATGCTGTAATACATATATACTACTATAACATGCTTAATGTTACTAAGTTCGTACATACCTGCGAACAGTAATCCAAGGAATAAGATGACCCCTCCTGCGATAAGTGTGCCGATGCCGTTATCAGCGCCGTCGGGGGTCGGTGTTGGAGGCGCGTTCGAAAATTGTACGCCACCGGCGATTAACAGCGCAAGACCTGTTAAAATAAATAATTAATTATAATACCCGTACATAAGTATAAACGGCTTGATGCCTTCCTCATAGTGTATGTGACTCCACTAGCTTTTAGCGGTTAAGAAACTGCAATAAAATATATATATCTAGAATAACAATGTAAATACATAATAGTAATAGGCCAAACCTCATTTTTAAGGCGATGAACTCCAGCAGTGGACTATTAGAGGTTGTTGATGTTTTTTTTTTAAAAAAAGACAACTCCCGCACTAGGAATAAATCCTGTGTCGCGGGGGACTTTACAAACATACATGAAACGGACACAATGAACACCCAGACTCAGAACAATAATTTGTGGATCACACAAAGTGTTGTCCTACGTGGGATTTGAACCCACGACACTTGGCGAAGTACGAAACGGCGTGGTGACCGTTAAACCACTAGGCCAAACGTGCAGATTCAATGAATAACCCTGCGTTTCTTCAAATATTTCGTTGGTCTGAATTATCTAGCAATAATCGAAACTAGATGGGACTACTTATAGGCGTAATATAATTATGTAGTTTAATATCTCTAAACAGACACCGACCAACTGTATTATGTATTTTTCTATGCTTTTTAATATTTAATGATCAAAATACATGAAATGATGTTATTATAAGTCCAATCTGTATAAAATAAGCATATCGTGGGAGAGCCACGCTTCGGCATGAATAAGCCGGCTCGACCGGAGTGATAACACGGCCTCACAGAAAACCGGTGTGAAATAGTGCTTGCGCTGTGTTTCACCGAGTGAGTGAGGATACCGGAGGCCCATACCCCAACCCCTCCCCCTATCTCCCCCCCCCATCCCCAAAAGGCCGGTAACGCACTTGTGACGCCACTGGTGTTGCGCGGGCGTCCATGGGCGACGGTAATCGCTTACCATCAGGCGATGCGTCTGCTCGTTTGCCGGTCTGTTCCATAAAAAAAAAAAAAAAATATCACATATCAATAACATTGGCTATAATTTAGTGAATTCAAGACATAGAAAATATTAAAGAAGTACATATATTTTACAGCTACAAATAATATTTATCATTATCGTCAAGGCCAGATGACGTGATGGTCAATTCCTGAACATAAGTATTACACAAAGACTTTCCGAGGGTCACGTGAGTAGTAATGGACAATCCCTAACTTAGTTACTACGTGTAGAATTTTCGTTCTTAGCACATTGCCTTAACGCGGACTTAAACGTTGGGGTAGAGCTGACTATATTTCCCTGAAAGATAAAAATATTGTAAAATGGAACGAGGATACAAATTAACAAAAAACAAAGTTGTCGAGATAGCTGGGCTGGTCGTGGCCGCCCAAAGGCCGATAATCATCGAAGCATACTCGTATAGGCCCTAGAGTGGAGTTTGTTGAACATTGGGAGAGGCTTTAGCCTCTAATTCTAATATAATACTCTAAATAACTTTAAATGCAAACTTTAACGCTCATAAAAAGGCGCCTAATAAAGGCGCTCATAGCCCAGTTGCACTCGGTGATTGTGATTAGAAACAATCGCCGAGGGTAAGCAACGACGGCGCGGTCAGTACCTAGATGGGTGACCGCTGGTGGCACAATACCATGAGCGTCTCCGTGATTAGCGATTCCATTATCGTAGTAGAGGATCACAGTCGTAAAGCTTAATTGGAGGCCTTAGGGCGGCTTAAAAACATCCAACGGCAAGATTAATTAGCCACAACGTTGTCTTGCCAGTCCCCAACCCGCACTTGGCCAGCGTGGGTACTTATGGCCTTAACCCTCTCCTGAGAAGAGACCCGAGCCCAGCAGTGAGACATTATGGGTTGTTGATGCAAACTTTAACACCCAGCCACATAAAACTGGTCTAAATACTAGATTGGAATGCAAGTAAAGAATATTAACTGCGACCTAACTTAACACCGGAATTCGTATACCGTCCGTAAAGTTTGATAACATTGTGAAATAAGAAAACTATCGGAACGGGTAAATATAAGGAAAAAATATGAATAGACTTTGTGTTACCATTTTAGTGATGATATACAAAACCAATAACAATCGACAACATCATACAAAACACATAACAATACATCTGACGTACATCGTGACGTGACATCTAAATAATATGGAAAACCTACAACGATATAAATATTCAAAACTACTGATAAGTTGGTCTTTTAAATTCATGAAATTCAAACAAGTAATGCCCAAACCTTCTAGGATAAGCCTATATCCAGTAGCGGACTGATGGCAGTGCGGAGTAATGTAAACGCCTAATAACGCCATATTGCAAAATCTAACAAAACAATCTAAAAGCACAATTTGCGGTCATAATATGTTTGAGTACTTATGCTGTGATTCTCAAAGCATCATTACTAACCTTGCAACGAAGTTATCGTTCATCAACATTCGAATCTCACTTTGTTGAATTAAGTTGAAATTATTGATGAACACAAGAATTAGCTTTAGTGATTTACATCTCGTAAACGTTGTCCAATAATACTCAATTGACAATTAACAATTTGAACTTGTTCTGCGGGTATCGTTATATGCTGACTGTTCTACTTGTATTAAATTCTTAGCTATTAAATGAGTACTAGCACTTATCTAGTAACTAGGTAAGCAAGCCAAATAAAACTACGCGCATCTTATTCAATGGAGTGTATCAAGGTTTTACGAGCATATTTAAAATAGGGAAATTGAATACACAAGCGCTAGTACCACCTGTATGTATTAACAATTAAAATAATTAAAAGTAGAAAATGTACCATATGAAACTAGATTTTGAGGCAGACAGGAATTTTGAACAACGAGCAAAGCGTTTCAATGTCTAGTCATGCCGCTTTTGCCTGTTGATCTACTATGTGTATTTTCTCTTCAGGTTATGTTTAACAATGTTTGCAGTCGAAACTCGGTCCTTCGTGGTATATGGAATATACTTTTAACATCATTTTGGTCTATTATTATACCACGCTGACCAGAGGATGGGTAGGTATAGGGTTTGTATCAAATTTTGCTTCTCTTTGCAGTGATGTTATCCCGCATAATTTGGTCCCTTGGTCGCCTCTTACGTCATCCATGGGATGAATTGACGTGGTGACACTGTATTCTTAATCCATCACCACACGTATACAATTACAATTTTAACACTAAACTGTTAATGCAGCAGTGTACAGTCAGATGACCACTTTCTCGGGAGGTTAAAGGATAAGGGCGATCTAAAATTGCGAACAGTTACTTACTCTTTGCGCTGTAGCGTGGTGCGGGTGACAGTTTCAGTAACATTTCCTTTCACTCTTGAAAGTTGCCGCGATTTAGAAATTATGACTTAGTATTTCAGCTGTACCACATTCGCAATATATTAAATTATTAATAACTGTAGTAAATTAAATTAAACCAACCAGAATGTTCTAGTCTACAAATAAAATCAACTGTCACCCGCACCATGCTACAGCGCAAAGAGTATAGTAAGAGCATAGAAAACCTCTGAGTTACAAACACACAACTTACTAGCATTTGGGTGTGTTTATTTAGAATATTAGATTCTTTAAGCCTTTATTAAACGAATAAGGAAGTGGCAATACAATAAGAACCATCAGTAAACTATTGTATTGTCTGTCGTAGAAGTACTCCTTATTTATCAGTTAGTAGTAATCAACGCTAACGTGATTCATCTACACGAGTAGTTACTAGATCAGATGAGGAACTAGTTTATCATAACTCTAAAAAATTTAAAGGTCAACGTACCTTTGTTACATTAAATACAAGACATGAATCATGTTCACGATTGTATCACAATTGTAATTATATATGCTGAGAATATGATTGACACTGATAATAATGTTTTTTGTGTGTCGATTTGTTTTCTTTTTTGGTCAAGTGACTGCAGTAAGTTAAAATCTATCTATATTATATAAACCTTTTTAACCCCCGACCAAAAAGAGGGAAAAAGAGGGGTGTTATAAGTTTCACGTGTTTGTCTGTGGCACCGTAGCTCCCGAACGGATGAAGCGATTTCAATTTACTTTTTTTTGTATGAAAGGTGAGTTACGTGCGAGTGTTCTTAGCCATGTTTCATGAAAATCGGTTGAGCCGTTTAAAAGTTATGGGGGTGAAAGTGGGGAAGAGTAACCGAATGTCTGCAAAAATATCATCGAGTGGGGTCTCAAATGAAAGCGCATAACGTGTTTTTTACTTTTTAAAGGGAACTCAAGTTATTATATCAGGGTTTTTTTTAATTTTGAGAATTTATAGTTATTATAAAAAAAAACCGACTTCCAAAAAACATCCAACGAAAACTCCCTGCCGAAAAACACTAAAAAGCGTAAAATAAACTAGTTCTTCATAAATTGCCTATACCTAATTCTATATTAATTTAAATAGAAGTATTATAATGTGTGCTAGGTACCTAAAATCTGTTTTAAGTCGGTGCCAAGCGACTATCGCTTAGACTTTTGTAATTGTTCGTTTGTATTCTTTTTGGCTTAGCACCGACTTCAAACAGACCTTTCGAATACAAAAAAAATTATCAATATTGGTCCACAATTGACGGAGTAATCGGTGAACATACATATAAAAAAAAATACATACAGTGGAACATAGAACCTCCTCCTTTTTGGAAGTCGGTTAAAAAGATGAAGGTGACTGCCATACCCAGAGATCAACGCACAGCCCAAACCGCTGAACCTAGAATCCTGAAATTTTGCATGTAGATTCTTTATAATATAACGTAAATGAGCACTAACAAAGAAATTTTTGAAATTCCACCACTAAGTGGGTAAATCAGGGGTTGAAAGTCTGCGTAAGCGAAGCCGCGTGCAAAAGCTAGTGTTAAATACTCTGCTAAGAGTTCGATGAATTTGGACTTGACATGTCATGAAAACATAAATGTGTTTTGTATGTGGAGTTGTATAATGAAGTTAAAGCAAATATAAATAAAAAGCCATAGTGTGGGTCACCATGCTGAAAGAAAGAAAGAAAGAAAAATCATTTATTTTAACGACATTGCAACACAACACATTATTAAAGGAACTGGTACATATTACAGTATTAAATTGAAGCATTAACTTAAAGCACAGTTAGGTATTGAACATGACATACGAGTGGTTATAAGGTTAATATAGTGACAATTAATATAAATACAATACAAAAACTTGCTGCTAAGTTGCGTCGCAGTGTACATTAAAAACAGATGCTGCTCAGCATGATGCTGCATCATTGGCGATACAGCGCTGATTTTCAGCAACACCTTGATGGTGATACGTGCGTCTAGAACAGTCAAACTGAAATCAAGATTTGTGTACCGAAACAACGTGTGTATCAAAAGAATTTACTACATTGTACGAATATTTTTAAATTATTATGAGATAGTTTACAGAGTATATCTGACAGTGAGCTGACATTGTTGCATTGTCTGCATTCGCAGTGAGTATGGTGACCACCACTCTTGGCAATCGACAGCATTACTGGCATAATAAGCCTTTGTGCCAGTAATACCGTCTAATTTCTGTGTGGAGTTCTTTAAACGGTTTAAGAACGTAACAGCGAACAATATTTAAGCACCTTATTACTTTAATTGTAAAGTCAATTGATGGTTATTTATTATTTACTACGACATTGTTAAGAAAATTAATTTAGTATTTAGTCATTCCGACTTAATTATGTATATTTACATTAAACCATTCATAAGATTTACATTCCAATATTAATGCCGTGCCAATATTTCCAGTAATAAAGTACTTATCCATACGCAATATTGTGGATTTGATATTTCTATTCGACTAATTAAATAGTCCAAAGTTCTGTTGATCAGTTTATAATCTCCATTTTATATTTATTTTAACTAGCTCTTTCTGTAGTATGTCAGATTTCGCGGTAAAGATAAGCCTACGTACTTCCTCAAGAATCAAAGTATCTCCATGCCAAATTTCATTGAAATCGGTGTAGCGGTTTAACTGTGAAAGCGTAACAAACAGATAAAGAGTTACTTTCGAATTTTTAATATTAGTATGGAAGTACTAATGGTTGCCCGCGGCACCGCCCGCGTATATGTCGTTTATCGCGGCAAATAGTAGCCATGTGTTATTCTGATGTATAAGCTATAGGTATTACTGTATTGTTTCATCCAAATACGTTCAGTAGTTTTTGCGTGAAAGAGTAACAAACTTCCATCCATCCATCAATCCATCCATACTTACAAACTTTCGCGTTTATAATATTAGTATAGATTGTGTATAAAGACAGAAGCTGATTACAAACTCATATATTGATTACAATAGCTTGATAAAAAGGTAAATGGATTATTTGTTCATGCTCAAACGCATACTACCGAATAGATTTATTGAATCGTAAGAATCGAACAACTAAGTATCACCAGTTAGTGCTATATTTATCACAAAATGTATGAAAATTCAGAGCAAGTTCAAGAGTAGTAATTCGTCTAATCAAACATCTCACGTTTACCAATTGGAGCTGACCGTTCGTGTTAATTAGAAGTTCAAACAAAATCCTAATAGGCGGTCCACACTACAACGATATATCGTAGAGATTTAACTGTGCAGTTTGTTTGTGCAGTTTAATCGTACGTGTGGACGGAAATTGGCTCAGATATTGCTTGCGTTCCCATTGAGGGACCACATTGGAATTTGAAGGTTTTGAATGCACTAGGCTTTAGTAAAAGTTCCCAAACAATTGTAAATTAAGTAATTAATTTGTAAAAGCAGTATCTCAAAAGTTACAAGCGGTCAAAGGTGGTCCCTCAATCGTGACTCATAGATATCCATATCTTTTAAACTAGTGAAAATTTACGTCTGCTTTAAGTGACTACTCTTAGTAAAAGATTTGTAAAACCAATTTACCAAATATCCACCTTTCTCGTTTATTGTATAGAAAGATATAGCATGCGGAAGGTGGTCCCTCAATTGATCACCCTAGGTTCCGTTTGCGTGGAAACCACAACGAAATTTGGAATTTTGTGGGGTTCTATCGTTAGTAAAAGTATCTGAATGATTGTAAATTCAACCTCTGGTTTGTAAAAGTAGCCTTTCAATAAGTTTTAATTCATTGAAAGTGGTCCCTCAATTGAAACGCTTGTCACCAAGAAAAGTCAATTTACAAATCATTCGGCAATTAAATAGATTAATGATGCAGTCTATTCCTTAGTAGTATTATTTTACTAATGCCTACTTTACTAAAAAGTCTCAAATAATGTACAGTTTTGTTGCAAAATAGTAATCAAAATCCTCCGAAGAAATACTACGTCGAGGTGACCACACAGCAGTATTTTCTTGGATAAATAAAAACTAGTGACTGCTTTATTTCATTTTTTTTTTAATTTAAAACATACAACAAAATGTTTACTGCTCTGAGAAGGAATTATTTATAAATAATTTTAAAAAAAACATTTGTTTGGTAGTACACAAACTAAGTTTCAATTTAATAAATTTCAAACAATTATATCCAGTCCTGTCAGTGTTTGACATATATGTATTCGAATCCAAGTTTATAACTTTCTTCTACGAGATCATCGAATACCAAATGAAGTAGCATTGATGACGATTTATTTGTAATTTATGTGGAAACTTCAAATAACAAAGAACTTTATCATTTGTTTTTATAATAGGTTCTTCGGTATAGGTAGGTAGGTATTCGTTTCTGTTATTCGAAGTAATCACCCGTGCAATCGACGCATCTTTGCCAACGCATTGGCAATTTATTGATGCCCTTCTTGTAAAAATCAGCTGGACGGGAGGCAACAAACTCTTCAAAGGCATTTTGTACTGCTTCTCGGGAATTGAATTTTTTACCCACTAAAAAGTTGTCTAAATTTTGGAAAAAGTAATAGTCTAAAAAGAGCTGGGGTTGGAAGCTCTCCCTCATCTGCCATACTCACCAGACCTTGCACCTACCGACTATTACTTTTTCCAAAATTTAGACAACTTTTTAGTGGGTAAAAAATTCAATTCCCGAGAGGCAGTACAAAATGCCTTTGAAGAGTTTGTTGCCTCCCGTCCAGCTGATTTTTACAAGAAGGGCATCAATAAACTTCCAATGCGTTGGCAAAGATGCGTCGATTGCATGGGTGATTACTTCGAATAACAGAAATAAAAAAGTTTGAAAAAATAAGTACTTTCACTTATTGCATACAAAACGGCAATTTCATAGGTAAAGACCTATTATATAACTTACTGAATGACCCATGCAACTTTGTCTACATCTCTTTTAATTATTCCCTGATAAAAATCTATCTTTATTTAATTTTAGTTCTCTAATCCCAATGAATTTATTATCATCAAAGAGGAAAAAAAACAAACAAAAAACCAAAATATTTACATATTTTAACTGAACTTTTTAAGTAAGAATAATTCTATTTCTCTTTTTAAGAATCAGGTTTCCATCAATTTCAATAGAAACATTTACATTGCCATTTTTGTGGCCAGATAATGGAATGAGGAATAGGGACTAGTTAATTTAATTTATTTCACTTTTGTTTTGGTTTTATCCTAAAAATGCACTGGAGTTTTTAGATACGAAACCTTACATTATTTAAATGTCTAGATAGAGCATCGCACTGCAAAAGATAAAGAAGTGAGACGACTTCTCGATATATTTTTTTACACAGGATTTATTCTAGTGCGGGAGTTGTTAAAAAAAAAAAACATTACTTCAAAATCAGAATTCACTAATAATTTTTAGGGCATATAAAAAATGGTTTTAATTAGTATTTAACACTATTTTATTAATGAACACAAACAGAGTACAGAACGTGTTGAGTTGCGACTACTAATGTTTATCTTTAGTCTATTTATATCTTAACAATAATAATTACGTAGAATTTTTAAGGGACTTTTGGCTTAGTACAGTAAGAACACATTCAAAGTGGCAAAGACACTATTAATTTATATAGAAATAATTGAATGGCTTTATATTCTGAAATAAATACGAAACAATGGTACTTACAGATTCTAGGTGACTTTTACATTTTATTTGGTTTATTCTTTATAATAGAAATATTAATAAGTAATTACATAATTTATTAAGTTCCGTTTTATGATACGTAAAACATAAATATTTAAAAATTCATTTTCAGTGTAGTAAACATTTTGTTGTATGTTTTAAATTTAAAAAATAATGAAATTAAGCAGTCACTAGTTTTAATTTATCCAAGAAAATCCTGCTGTGTGGTCACCTCGACGTAGTATTTCTTCGGAGGATTTTGATTACTATTTTGCAACAAAACTGTACATTATTTGAGACTTTATAGTAAAGTAAGCGTTAGTAAAATAATACTACTAAGGAATAGACTGCATCATTAATCTATTTAATTGCCGAATGATTTGTAAATTGACTTTTCTTGGTGACAAGCGTTTCAATTGAGGGACCACCTTCAATGAATTAAAACTTATTGAAAGGCTACTTTTACAAACCAGAGGTTGAATTTACAATCATTCAGATACTTTTACTAACGATAGAACCACACAAAATTCCAAATTTCGTTGTGGTTTCCACGCAAACGGAAACTAGGGTGATCAATTGAGGGACCACCTTCCGCATGCTATATCTCTCTATACAGTAAACGAGAAAGGTGGATATTTGGTAAATTGGTTTTACAAATCTTTTACTAAGAGTAGTCACTTAAAGCAGACGTAAATTTTCACTAGTTTAAAAGATATGGATATCTATGAGTCACGATTGAGGGACCACCTTTGACCGCTTGTAACTTTTGAGATACTGCTTTTACAAATTAATTACTTAATTTACAATTGTTTGGGAACTTTTACTAAAGCCTAGTGCATTCAAAACCTTCAAATTCCAATGTGGTCCCTCAATGGGAACGCAAGCTCAGATATTTCTCAAAAATTCTGAGCCAATTTCCGTCCACACGTACGATAAAACTGCACAGTTAAATCGCTACGATATATCGTTGTAGTGTGGACCGCCTATTAAAAATATTATTATTTCGTTCTGTAAAGTATATTGGCCTCGGCGGTAGTAACTCAATTTAGTCGAGTCTACTTAATTTATACGATACTAATTTATTCGATGACTGTATAACTAGATCATAGATATCATAATAAGGCAGGATTGGTTGAAAACGGCGAGAAATCAAATAGCACAGTATACATTTTTTGACGTAAGTTGATTAAAATAAAACATGTCGATGGAAGTAGATCGCCTTGACAACCTGTGTTGACTGGACTCCACATAATCGTAATCTAATCGAATAGCTTATGATTAGTCAAATAAATCCTAAGCGTGATTCTTTGATAACTGACACATTCTGCAGATAACAATGTTGAACTCAGGTATACCGTAACGTGTATGGCTACCTTTAAAGTTATATTTACTCTAGGCTCTGTAGATCACACTAATATATAAAGGCGAAAGTTTGTGTGTATGTTTGTTACTTCTTCACGCAAAAAGTACTGAACGGATTTGGATGAAACTTTACAGTAATATAGCTTATACGTCAGAATAACACATAGGCTACTATTTGCCGCGATAGCCGACATACACGCGGGCGGAGCTGCGGTCAACAGCTAGTAAGAGATAAAATACACTTTATTACATACATTTAAGGGTTGCATATAGAAAACTAATACTTTATTTTGTGTTACGGTTGTATGATATGATGTTTTAGTTTATAGGTATAGTATAGTGCGTTCGAGTGTTTCGTAGTGTTATTGTTTCTGTATAAGAAAAAAAAAAATCTTAATCGGACCACAATTGCCGGAGTAATCAGTGTACATACATTAAAAAACCGATGAAATTGAGAACCTCCTCCTTTTGGAAGTCGGTTAAAAATATAAAGGTAATGGAAAATAAACGGATAGCATTAAAAAATAGCGCTGTAAATGAAATTCTCGTTTCTTGCAACCAAAACTTAAGTAATAAATAATCACTATTAAAGTGACTCACGGTTATACGAATACAAGGTTATTATTTTAGTAAGTTCAATAATTTGTCACAAGAATTAGAAGGTTATATAGGAATAGGATTACATTGGAAAAGGTCAAGGTCGTATCATCTCCAACCTTGACATTTTTTTTAACTTTATCAAAGATAACGAAGAAAATGATTTACTGCTTTACAAAACTTCACTATCTGTCCGGATTTTGGATTATATCAGTTATTAAACTCTAGTAGTAGTAGTAGGTAAATTCGTGATGTCGTTTTTCGTTGCTGAGTGCGAGACCGGAGGCCCAATGATGAAGAAGCATCTTAATAGGCCGCCTTAGTGTGGGTCACCATGCTGCATTGTCTGCATTCGCAATGGGTATGGTGACCACTACTCTTGGATTCTGTTCATGCTTTCCGTCAGGCAGAATAGAGTCAATTTGGCAGGCCGAAATAAAAAATAAAATACTTTAACACCTATTTATGCCCTAGTTTCTTGAGTACCGCTTTGTTCAATTTTTAAGGTACTTACTATATGTTCGGTAGCTTATGTATGTTACATAAATATTCAGATTAATAAGATTTGTAAATATCTGAAAATTGTGATTTGTGAATTTTGTACAAAAGTCACGGTGAAGATACAAGATAAAGTCGTTCGTTAATGTGGACATGAAATAATTAAATTACAACTCATTACGTGATTAAGTGTCAGTGGGCATGCACCCTAATTTACAGTTCAATGGAAATAGAGCAAAATAATTAGGTTTCATTTCCCTTGTTAATGTAGTTCCTGTAATTGTGCACGGTACCTTATTAACTAAATTGTGTGCAACGGATCTGCCACTCTTTAATTCGGAACATTAATATTTTAATTTTAATAATCTTTGTAGAATGAGCAATCGGTCGTGGTTCCATTTTCGTTTCCTGAAAATATTATTTTTACTATCGCCTCGCCTCGCCAGACTATTAAAACCAAAAACTTGGAGATTCTGTACATTGGCTGAAAAGTAAAATTAAAAAGAAAAGTGCCTAAGGATCAAGAATAAACGAATCAGTGATTTTTAGTCTGTCTGTAAGTGGCTTAGCTCCAAGATACGCTGAACTTTGTAGGACATACTATAATATTGACACCGAATTACTCTTATTTATTTATACCAACTGCTCGCTACACTTACAGTTACCCAATACGTGTAGCGAGCCATTACAACATTGGTGTTACAATGAATGATAGGATTTCATTAGGAATTCACACTCACAGTCGTCCGATTCCAAGCCAGGCAAAGCCCGCACCAAGGGAATCAGACAACTGTCAAACACATTTCAAACATATACATATTATAGGTTAATTACACCCAGACGCAGAACTAACGATCGTGTTCATCACACGAAAGATTGTCACGGGTAGGAATCGAACCCACGACCTGCGGCCTCAGCAGTCATGATCACCAACCACTAGAGACTAGAGCAACAGGCCCGTCATTATCAAAACTTATTATTTAAAAAAAGCATACAAAATGTGACAAATGTACTCAATTTAGTAGAGAATAAATCAACATCCGGATACTGAGCAATCAGGGAGTTGAGCAATCTAACTGCCTGGCTAGAGGGAGCGGCGTATTGTGCCGTAAGCGTTCGCACCCGCGGCGCAGCGAGGAGACGGCCGGGCCGGGCCGAGAGCGTAGCCGGGTGGTACCCATAACGGACAACGGGATAATGCGTATGCATTGTCAATTTTATGGTTAAATAATAAATAGTAGTGTACCATTAAAGCACACTTACGTCGCAATGCCAATGTGTTAAGACCTACCATGCCGAGAACAAAAAGTGATGGATACAGATACGGATAGAACCCATAAAGCTTTTTGTATAAGAGCCGCGCGAATTTTCGTTGGACGCGTTCTATCATCAGCATCGTGTTGTACCTTGCCTCCTGCGGGTCCCAGATAATGGATAAAGAGAAGTACAACACGATGATAGTGTTTTTTTTTATTATTATTATGATCTGTGACAACCAAAAGACTGGACCCATTAACCCATTGGTTAAATTATGCATCTCTAAAGTCGATACGCTCAAAAAATAAAACACGGGCACACGGTTAAAAGCTTTATCATGCCTAGAGAGTGTGAACCACTTTAACAGCTACAGAATTTCGGATATTTTTCGGTCTATCAGATCATTAAATAACTGACAATGAATATATTTGTAGTTTTTTTGGAATTAAGGAGAAATCAGAACACAAAATTGCCATAGCCAGTGCCTTTATCAGCAACCGCAACCTAATTTACACATTTCAAAATTCCAATAATGTATTTAGATCGCAATGAATTATCAACATTTGATAACAAGAAATTCTGCTACGGTAAAAGTGTTACAAGATTTCTGTATAATTTTAACTGAAATTAATGGGAATGAAGTTGTTTACTGTTACTCTGATTTAGAACGCTAACAGCGTCAAAGACGCCACGCGACGTTGACGGCACTAATTAATTATCCAATTGAGTTTTTGAATTCACTAATTAAAAGATGTTTCTGAATCTTTTAATTCGGTGTTTCAATAATAGGTAATTTAGGACCCTTATTTCTTAAAATCATGCAATGTAACTAACGTTTCTACATGCACAATTTAGGGGTGAATAAACTTCTATTTTCATATTCAATTTTAGTTATAAGATTTCTCGTATTTCTTTGAAACCGTGCATTTGAACAATTCGAGATAAATTATACGTATAGTATAGGTACACGGTAAAATATTTTCAGCTCAGACACATTTACACAACTACAGCCATAACTTATCCCGATTTTTTTTATGCTCACAGTTTCTAAGAAATACGGGAAATCTTATTTAAATAAAGTTCTTTCTTGTTGAATATAAAAATAGAAGTTTGTTCACCCCTAAATGGTGAATACCACTTACATATAGTATGTATTATGTTTGTATCATAAGAAAACCGATACAAAAGTGACTTAAAACAATTCGAATTCTAAAATTATATTCATATTTTTCTAATATAAAGGATAAACAAGCAGACTGGTTACTCGCTGGTAAGTAACTATGCAACAAATGGACTGCAAATTAAGAATCAATAGTGCGTTGCCAATTTCATTTCCCAAGATTTGCAAGGCGCTCCCATGACAAGTAATATTCTTTTTTTATTGAAATTAACTACAAAAAATAGTACGGTAAAGCTGCAGTAGCAAACATTGTGTTGCAACCTTGCAACTATTAACGCCCACTTCCAGATATGTGTAAACATTATATTGCAATTTTATTTCATTTGTTACAATTCTACATTTAAAAAGTTTATTACCACATCTCACTTGTAACCTTTAGATGAACGGAAACATGTATTTATGTAAAGCAAATGGTTGCTTAATTTCACTGTAAAACCTTAAACAGTCTTCCGCCTCACGTTTTAATAAAGGGTCGTTCACTTCAAGGATGTCTTTGTTCGTAAAATTCGCTCAGTCAAAAGCGATGACACACAGTTATCTTGCGAAAGTGCCAATCGACGTGATGTTGGATGTTGGGATAATATATGTGAGTACTTAAATGATTGAATTCAGATATTTGTAGCAACTTACGGAAATTCATACTTATATTATAAATTCGAAAGTAATTCTGTCTGTCTGTTACGGTTTCACGGCTAAACCACTGAACTGATTTTAATAAAACTTACAATGGAGATCCTTTGATTCTTGAGGAAGGACATAGGTTATTTATTGCGATACATACACGCGGGCGGAGCCGCGGGCAATAGTCAATACCAATGCCAATAAAAATACAAGCAAATAAAATACAATCACTACGTAGTATAAAACAAAGTCGCTTTCTCTGTCCCTATATCCCTATGTGTGCTTAAATCTTTAAAACTACGCAACGGATTTTGATGCGGGTTTCTTTAATAGATAGAGTGATTCAAGAGGAAGGTTTTTATGAATAATAAATGCATAATTTTCGAGGTTTCTAATGTGATGTAGCAAATAAATACATTTTTTTGCGCTTACGTTGCAAACGCTGGTTGCACCCTACGAGATAGATCAAAATAATGTACTACAGTATTGTACACCTTAAAAAGTACTAAAAAAAAGTTCGCGACGGTATATGTCTATCTCTTAGGGATAACCCACAACAACCATTTTTTATTCCTTTCTTTTTACGAGAAATAATGGCTTATTTACGAAGTGATTTTAAGCAATACAGTATGAATTCTTATACAATTAAGTAAATAAAATACATTGTGCATATAATATAGATCAAAATGGCCCTTTAAATGAATATATTCGAAGATATTACAGATTTAAAATGCACGAATCGTGTCGTCGGCGGGGGCATCTGATAATTCTGAAATCCACCCGTGCGAAGCCGGGGCGGATCGCTAGTATGTATATAAAAATTAATCGCCGAAATGTATGTACGCGCATAACTTCCGATCGGCAGCACCAAATTAAATACAGAATTCTTTATTTGTGTTCGTTATTGTTAGGACAAAGTTTATGTACAAGAAAACCGACTTCCAAAAAACAGCCAACGAAAACTCTCTGCCAAAAAACACAAAAAAGCGTAAAATAAACTGGTTCTTCATAAATTGCCTATACCTTATTCTTTATTCATTTTTTAAATAGTAGTATTATAATGTGTGCTAGGTACCTAGAATCTGATACAAATATACTTTTTTTTGTAAATACATACATATTATACATAGAAAACACCCAAACTCCGAAACAAATATTTGTAGATCATACAAACATTTAGTCCCGACTCAGGAATCGAACCCGAGACCACATGATCAGCAGTCGCACACGCCAACCACGAGACCAACGTGGTAGTTAAAACCTACCTGGTAGTTAAACTATATTTTTATTTTACACTTTAATTGAGCATAGGCGGTCTCATCTCTTCGTCTTGAGGCGTTCCCTTTTTTTTTATTGTGATAAGAGTTAAAAATCCTAATTCACATAAATAGGTCATTGCTTCATTCCAAATTATGTTCATCGAAATATTCTTCCGTTACTATAAATTTTTCTTATCTACTTTTATGGTTAGGCAGTCGCAGACAAAATAAAAAGATCTCAGAAATTACAGAATAAAAAATAAAAAGTCCTCAGAAATCAGCACAGACTTGTCTGTAAGTAAATTCTGAAAGCTGCAGCACTTTGAATAGGAAGGGAAGAATAGAAATAGGCCGAAAAATTTCAGGAAAGGAAGAATAAGAATAGGACGAAAATGTTCAGGAAGGGAAGAATAGAAATAAAGCGGAAATATTCAGGAAAGGGTAGAACAGAATTAGAGCGAAAATGTTCAGGAAGGGAAGAATAGGAATACAGTGAAAATGTTCAGGAAGGGAAGAATAGGAATAGGGTGAAAATGTTCAGGAAGAGAAGAATAGAAATGGAGCGAAAATATTCAGGAAGGGTAGAATATAAATAGGGCGAAAATGTTCAGGTAGGGAAGAACAGAAATAGGCCGAAAATATTCAGGAAGGGCAGAATATAAATAGGGTGAAAATGTTCTGGAAGGGAAGAATAGAAATAGAGCGAAAATATTCAGGAAGTATAGAATAGAAATAGGGCGAAATTGTTCAGGAAGTGACGGACTACTCTTTTTGGTAAGAGGGGTGACGAAGGCCTTACGCTACTGCATTCATGTTCCGCAGCATTAGAGCGTATTGATAGTATAATATTTTTGATGTCCTCAAAAGACAATAAAGAAAATTCAAATGAGTCAATAGCGGGATACTCAGCTTAAAGGTCCGGCGTAGTGTAGTGGATGAGAAATGACAATTGATATCATTCTAACTAATAGTGTTTATGAACTCGGTTCTTCGGAGAAGTAGTTAATAGCAGGAGGGCAGTAGACTACACCTAGAATAACGCTAACTCTCTTGACCAACCCACACTTAGTAGAGATGAACGAAACAAAACCCCTGTGTACCTAAATATTTTTCTTTAGGCCGTCTATTTAGATTTGTGGGATAACCGTATTTTTCCGAGGCACACCAACAGATGACCACGGCACACCAGTGTGCCGCGGCACACACTTTGCGGAACACTGAGCTAGTTTACAATAATTCTTGCTATATTCTTTATAGTATATTAAGTTATAAAAATTTAACATAATACTATAAAGAAGTAGGTGTATATGATGCGCTTCATTAAATAAATAACAAAACATCTTGTGTACAGGTTCACACACTTTGCGGAACACTGAGCTAGTTTACAATAATTCTTGCTATATTCTTTATAGTATATTAAGTTATAAAAATTTTACATAATACTATAAAGAAGTAGGTGTATATGATGCGCTTCATTAAATAAATAACAAAACATCTTGTGTACAGGTTATAAATCAGAAATTCGGTGAATCCAACATCATAAGACATTAATCGCATGATATCCTATATGTACTTAGTTCATTTAGAAACTAGCAAAAATATAAAATGAAAATACACATAAGTTCCATCGAAATCGTTGAATTCCTGGATTTTAATCCCTGAATTGTATCAGTACTTCTGTATACAAATTGTAAGCGTAAGAAATCGCAGTAAATTTGTTAACTAGACATTTGCTAACTACATAATATTGACTTGTGATTTTACAATGATGAAACAATTACTACGCTCTTATCTACACACATCAAAAGTGTCTAGGGATCAAGCATTTTTATGCGGATTTCTTGAGATTGAGATGTGGCCTTGGCCCTGGCCTGCTCAGTCGCCAGACTTGAACCCGATTGAGCATGCATGGGATATGCTACAGAGAAGAGCTCTGCCGAATATGGAGGGTATCCAGTCGCAAGAAGACCTTTTTTTGTTGTTGCAACTAACATGGGCGGCCATTCCACAGCGTGTTTGGATGAACTCATTTTGAGTATGCCAAACCGATGTTCTTGCGTTGTTAGTGTTCGCGGTAGAAACACGGATTATTAATTGTTTAAGTTACCTAATAAAATTTTAAAGAAAACTGTTATTTCAGTCTTTTTTTCGAACTTTAATGTTAGTGGTTCAAATGTCAAAAATCCCTTTATTAGGAAAATGGCAAATTTCTTTATTAATGCAAAGGTGACTTGGTTTATCGTTACTGTGACAAACGAAAACACTTTATTTGATGAATCCTTAAAGAAAATTTTAATTAATATCAATCAGGAGAAAAGTTATTGCAAAAATATATGTTGATCTCTAGACACATATGTTGATCCCTAGACACTTTTGATGTGTGTATTTAGGTGCTTGCGAGTATCGACATAAAATCTAAAGAATTGGACTTTAGTAGCTTTGTTTATCGTTGTTTTCTGTGTAACAGCGTGGGTCGCAGCCCACACAATAATTAAACTAGTGTCCAATGCAGGTTGCGTAAAGGAATGATACATAAGAAAAACAGAAATAGAAACTGTAAAAACAAAAGAATATTTTGAGTAATTCTCTTCAAATTGTAAAATACATATATGTAAACTGTATCATGAAACTTTAACATAAGTATTGAATAGGAAGAAAGGACACAACAAATCGAAACACTACAAAACCGGTTTGAAAGTCACGTCTGCGTCTGGAGTATTGCGAAAATGGGCCACTGCAGCGGAAGTAGTAGGTTAAGGCAGTGGGCAGCTAACGCATTAGTGATTCATTAGACCAGACCGGCTTTCACTCGCTATGGAACTAGAACAATAAACACCCACGTCGTAATCTATATGTAGTTAGGAACAATTTCATATCCATTAGCATTGTTTTGTATTGTACAGAACGATACTAATTCAGTTTCACTGGCAACGGTTTAAGTGCAGTTAGCATAAAGGTATCTAGAATGGAGGGAGACTCATCGTCGTAAATACTTTTCACTAGGACAATGCTCTTTTGTGAAATTTGTTAACATACGTAGAAATATAACACTAGAATAATCCTAAAATATAGAAAGGTTATATAAGTTAATTATATGAAACGTCAATTACTTACACAACAAGGCACAAAGAGCAAAACATGAAACTAACTAAACGCTACTCTTCAGTAAGTAATTGATGAAGGGTGACAATTTCAGTAACATTTCGTTTCACTCTTGAAAGTTTATTTTATTTAAGTAATTAAATTAAATAATTTAATCAATTATATTAAATCAGTAATAACTGCAGTAAGTAAATTAAATTAAACCAACTAGAATGTTCAACCAACGTCGTACAGGCAACTGTCACCCGCATCATGCAGCATGCTACAGCGCCAAGAGTATAATTAGGTGTTTGTTAGTTTTTTTGCGGAGACAGGAGGCTTTTCCACGATTTTCTGGGATACCATTAACAGATCCTTACTCGGTGGTGTATACACTCACACACCTCGTAAGCACACATTATTTATGGCACAAAGAATTTTGAAAATCGGCTTATAATTGACGGAGAAATCGATTATAAACATAAAAAACGTACTGTAGGATTGAGAACCTTCATTTTTTACAGTCTATTATAAATACGTTTTCTTTCATTTTTTTTCGAATGTCAACATGCGCTGATTTTACTTGCCGCCCGCCGGCAATGAAAGTAAGTAATAACTTTCCTCGGTTAAACCTTTAACTGTTGAAATGATCTTGCACTCGAGGAACCTTTCCCGTTTCTTCTTGCACTGGTGTGTCGTAATACACACTTTCATAGCCCTACAATTATAGCTATAGCGGTATCTAATATACAGTTGAAATACTTATAAAAGTTTTGTTATTTTAGGCAACATTATAAAAAGTACCGACGCCATATATGAGTCACTACTACTTAAAGACGTCAGGTTCTATTTTATTTAAACCAGAAACGTCATTAACACCTGCGAGTTTTACTGATATAGGTAGTGATTCAATGTCTTTGTTTACAGAAAGTTTATAAAATGTTTTCAAAGGAGAGGTCTATGTTTAGCAATGGACTGTTGAAGGCTGTTGACGAATGTTTATATTGTTGCTTCAAAGACATACAACGATTAGCTTTGATGGTCGACTATAGAGAACAGAACAGTATCGTATATAATCGTCGTGAGCTCAATCATGTCGCTTGAGAGTTCTTCCTGTCCTGTCTGAATCTCTTGGAAACGCAAAAACCACAATGCACTTTCTTTTTCTACTAGCGAACTAGAGTAAGAAGTACAAAAGAGTTTTATTGACCAATACAGATCGATACAACAACTAAAAGTTAATATTGACTTTAAGATTTGTTAACGTGGTTTCTGGTAAAGCTAATCAATGTGCATAAAAAATAACCTAGGTAATTAGAATCCCCCGCACACTTCACATATCTCATCACTTCACTTCACACTTCAAATATTTGTACAGGATTCGATTTTCCTACCGCTGACGTTTGCAGTCGATTGCTGGATATCCGTAATAAAAAAAAGTAAAAACTAAAACCCAACTACGACAAAAAACGACGCTGAATGAGTATGAAACAAGTTTCAAAAGCCGTAGCACAGAATACCTAATAGTAGCTGTTGGATTTCGAACGTCATTATAATGGCAACATTTCGATTGTCATTTTTTTCGTGTTTGACGTTTTGACGTTTGAGGAAAAAGGACTTGAAATACGCGCGTGTTGAAAACGGTAGACGATTGTTTTGAGAACCGAAAATTAATTGATATTAAGCTAATTGTATTATCCATCGACCCGCGGTCTCTTTAGTGATAAACCGTTTTGTGTTAGGTCGTGGACTCGCGAGTTTTGTAGGCGCGTTCCGCGATAGCTGAAGCGAGTGAGTTGTAATTCGAATATCCGTGATAGCTGATACGAGTTTGTTGTAATTCGAATACCTTGGAAGTTGTACAGCACTTTAGGAGTTTATGAGTGTGTGACGACGCAGTGAACCACCTACCCAAGAGATCTCTTGGGACGCCGAGAACAGGACGCCGCACAACTCCAGTAAGTGCTTGATGAATTTAGTTTAGATTAAGTACACGGTGAATAGCAGTGGTTTATTCTTCTCGCCAATGAATTAGGTTAGTGATTGAATGTCCTATCTATGGGCCGTAAGACATCTCAAGTATCACAAACTGATCGCTGCATTGGTGGGAGGAGTGAACATTTTGGTAGAAGAGCGTGGTTAACCTCTGGGGCACTCCGTAGTGCACTCAGAAGGTAATATCTCGTTGTTAGGTAGGTAATTATACTGTTCCACTGTCCACATATCTTTGATTCCACTGATATAGCTATTTAGAATAGTATTTGAAACAATTTATTAGCATAATGATTGAAGTGGGTAGGTCAAACATTTAATTATTGGATTAATGTAAAACTTATTTTACTAATTGTTCACTGGTTTGAACTATATAATGATCGTCTTTATAATGATATTACGGAAATGAATGATGGTAAAGTCGACATTTTCGACTCACGAGCTACTGTTATTAAAAGAAATATTCTCGCTCTATCGCTATAGAAGTGTAGTAAAACCATGTATCATTGTATCTGTTTGGGTCTAATTATGTAACTATTTTCCTGTTTATCTTACTTGAATATCATGCTGTGTGATTACGGAAGGGTACCAATCAGTACGGAACCTGTATTTATGCTTAAAAAATAATGCCTTGTTTGTTACCTGTTGTAATTGCCTTAATAAATAAAAAAAAAATAAAAAAAAAAATTGTATACTTGATATTGATTGTTGGGACAGTTGGTCCAATATATTAACCCAATCACACATTTGATTATTGGTTGAATTGTGAAACTTAATATTAAACATTAATTGTTTGGGACAATTGGTCAAAGATATTGGTGTAATACAATTAGATTTTGCTAGCCCAAAGACAATATTACTAGAATAATATTGTTATATCATTCTAATATTGTTTAGTGAAGGTTAAATTCAATTATTTTTAATAAAATCAACTTATTGTTAGTGGGCATTGATAAATTGAAACTTGTAGGTAGATATATATCTGAGATTAAGTCACTGCACAAGCACTTAATAGGGTTTTATATAAAGTTCCTAATAGTGTTTAAATAAATAGTTTATTACATACATAAAATATTGTAACTTGTAAGTATCGTTTTGCCGCTATGTCGTTCTCATTGTACCGGGCTAAGATTAGCACAGAATTGAGATGGTTTACATCGGTTCAAGGTCTCCTAGGCCGACCAGATAGACAAGATGCACTGTTGGCTCGAGCTTTGGATGCGCCGGCGCGGCTGGAGGTTATGATGGAAGCACTTACCAAGGTCAAGGCCCTTGAGGAGGAGAAGGTCAGCGATCAGATAAGGTCCGCGATGGAGGCTGATGTTGACCACTGCCTCTCAATTGTTGATGACATTCAGCAGCGCATAGCAGAAATAAAGAGCCAGCGCAGAACTGGCTGTGATGAAGAAGCTGTGGAAGGCCCACACTCTCGCGGGGTTGTATCAAAACTGCCTCAGATACAACTACCCAGCTTTGATGGAGAGCTCCGTGAGTGGGTCAGCTTCATCAATTTATTTGACAGTTTGGTCCACTTAAGGGAGGATTTACCTAAGGCCTATAAGATGGCACAACTGATGTCAGCTCTGAAGGGAGAGCCTAGGGAACTGGTAGCCCATTTGACGGTGACCGAGGGCAATTATGAGATTGCCCGTTAAATGTTGGTAAGGCGCTACCAGAACAAAAGAAGGCTGGTTGATGCTCAGCTCAAGAGGCTGTTTAGCATCCCTTCAGTGACTCGGGTCTCTGCCATACAGGCAGAAGTGTTGAACCCGTTGTTGAGTGTCACTAGGGCATTAGAAAATTTGGGCTTGCCAGTTGAACAATGGTCTTACATGTTAGTGTACATAGTACTGTCCCGGCTGCCAGTGGATGTGCAGACCAGATTTGAGCAGCATCATGGTCAGGGTGCAGACAACTTGCCCACCTCTTCTCAGCTCATAGAGTTTTTGGAGGAGGAGTGTCGGAGGGCAGAGAACATGGGTTTGTTCGTGAAGCCCGCTGAGGAGCCACAGAAGGCTACTCGGAGCCCCGTGAGGAGGGGACTACCGCAGAGAGGGCCAAAGCAGTTGTATGGACACATGGGTGCCTCAACACCTGTACAGGATGCCTGCCTGTATTGTAAACAGGATGGCCATAGTGTGGCCGCCTGCCTTAGATTTAGGGACCAGAGAGTCCAAGGGCGACGCCAGATCACCAAGCAGCGTGGCTGGTGTTTTTTGTGTCTGGGTCCCCATTTAGCAAGGGATTGCGCTCGGTCCGCAATGTGTAAGTTTTGTGGAGGCCGACATCTTGAGTTGCTCTACATGAATAGGCCCGGCCAACATCATGCAGATGTACAGGGCCGGACTCAGGGACAGATGGGGTCACGTACACAGGGCCGGACTTGGAACCTGGGTCCACCGGACCAGGGCCCTCATAGGGAAGATGTTGGGGGCGATGTTCAGGCCAACATCGCGCGCGGTTCCCCGACTTATTGGCGGTCCAGTGGCTCAGCAGGAGCTGGCATTGGCGGGTGTGCGTATGCACCCTCGAGTATGGAGCGGTTCGTTAGAACGCCGCCTCGGGTGTCATCGCGCTCGCCGCCGACCACTAGAACGCCGCCTCGGGTGTCATCGTGCTCGCCGAAGATGACGACATTTCGTCGATTTTCGCCGCCCATCATGGAACGCCCTCGGTTGGATCACCGCACCCCCCCTATCCGTGGACGGCACCAAGTGGAGCGCCGCGACTGGAGGGGCACTTACGAGGGACCATGGGATCCCTACCACACTGATATGCCCGGTTGCTCGGGTTATAATGCGTGGGGCCCCGGGGGCCCCCGCTAGGAAATTGCAGCTCAATCAAATTTGGTCCCCAACCGGAGGCTATAGTCTTGCCCACTGCCTCCTTGTGTGTTTGGGGTTTGATCTCGACACCCCAGGTACGGTTGACGTGCTACTGGGGAGTAGACGTTCTGGGTAAGTTTTTGCTGTCGGATCGGCGAGTCTTGCAGCATGATCGACTCATGGCTGTGGAGACATGTGCCAGGAGAGTTGAACCCGTCGGATTGTGCATCCAGGGGATGCCGGGCTCCTGAATTGGTTAACCATCAGTTATGGTGGGGCCCTCCTTTGCTGGCAGGGAAGGAATCGGATTGGCCCCTTAACAACGCGAAGTTGTCTGTGGACTGTGGTATAGGAGCAGCCGTGTAGGTGACCCAGGAGGTCCAGGAGACTGACGCGAGTTTCCTGATTGAGCGGTATAGCTCTCTTGATAAATTGATCAATGTAAGTTGTTGGATCAGAAGATTCGATCGGAACTACCACACTTCCCTCGACCAGCGAACGCTAAGCCCAATTCTGTCACCGGCAGAGCGAAATGAGTCGCTCCTGACTTTGATCCGGTTGGTACAGTCTTCGAACTTTGGAGCAGAATTGGCGAGTCTACGAACTGGGCGTTCCAAATTGAAGGGTGCTGTCGCGCGTCTGAACCCGTTTATAGATTCGGCCGGGTTGCTTCGGGTAGGAAGAGGATTGCGCAGTGCGAATCTGCCGTATTCGGCTCGTCACCCCCTACTGCTCCCCAAGGGAGGGCAGTTGGTTGAGTTGTTGGTGACTGATCGGCATGTTAAAAACGCTCATGCAGGTTGTAACGCCTTGTTGGCTACACTTCAGAGGGAGTTTTGGATTTTGTCTGGGCGTCGTACCATACGGAACATCGTGTTTCGGTGCATGCCTTGTTATAGGAGCAAGGCTGCCACGATGCAGCCTCACATGGGGGATCTGCCCCCTGATCGGGTGAATGAGGCTAGTCCATGGGCGGGTGTTGGTACAGACTTTGAGGGCCCATTCTTAGTAAAAAGCTCGCGGCTGAGGAACGCGAAACAGTACAAGGCGTACCTTTGCGTGTTCGTCTGTTTATCCACCAAGGCGGTGCATCTCGAGCTCGTTGCTGACCTCACGACTGAAGCCGTTATAGCGTGCTTGGACAGATTCGTTTCCCGAAGGGGACTGCCAGCACTGATTCGTTCCGATAACGGAACCAACTTCGTAGGTGCAGAACGATACTTACGAGATGTAGTTAGGTTTTTAAATGAAAACAAAGTGGATATTGGAACAGCCCTCTCCCGGCGGGGTATACAATGGACCTTCAGTCCACCAGGTTGCCCCCACTGGGGTGGGATTTTTGAAGCCGTAGTAAAGTCAGCTAAGACGCATTTAGGGCGTATTGTGGGTCGGACCGCGCTGACATTTGAGGATCTCGCGACGTTGTTTTGTAAGATAGAAGCCGTTCTCAACTCGCGACCGTTGTGTCCGCTCAGCTCGGATCCAAATGACCTGGAGGCGTTGACTCCAGGCCATTTCTTAATTGGTCAGCCACTTAACGCGCTGCCCGAACACCCGTTCGAAGATGTGAAATTGTTTCGGTTGTCTCGGTATCAGATGTTGCAGCAGTTTTCCCAGAATTTTTGGAAACGATGGTCTCTAGAATATCTGCACATTCTGCAACAGCGCCTTAAGTGGACTGACAAAACTAGTCCCCCTAATGTTGGTGACCTCGTGCTGGTTAGGGATGCTAACCTACCGCCACTGCGTTGGCGCCGGGGGCGCATTGTTAACTTGTTCCAAGGTAAGGATGGGATCCCCCCGGTCCGCAGAGGTTCTTGTTGGGGACTCAGTTATCAAACGAGCGGTAGCAACGTTATCTCGCCTGCCTGTAGATTAGGGAACAGGTACGGACCTGTTCGAGCGGGTGACTGTTGGATTTCGAACGTCATTATAATGGCAACATTTCGATTGTCATTTTTTTCGTGTTTGACGTTTTGACGTTTGAGGAAAAAGGACTTGAAAGACGCGCGTGTTGAAAACGGTAGACGATTGTTTTGAGAACCGAAAATTAATTGATATTAAGCTAATTGTATTGTCCATCGACCCGCGGTCTCTTTAGTGATAAACCGTTTTGTGTTAGGTCGTGGACTCACGAGTTTTGTAGGCGCGTTCCGCGATAGCTGAAGCGAGTGAGTTGTAATTCGAATATCCGTGATAGCTGATACGAGTTTGTTGTAATTCGAATACCTTGGAAGTTGTACAGCACTTTAGGAGTTTATGAGTGTGTGACGACGCAGAGAACCACCTACCCAAGAGATCTCTTGGGACGCCGAGAACGGGACGCCGCACAACTCCAGTAAGTGCTTGATGAATTTAGTTTAGATTAAGAACACGGTGAATCGCCGTGGTTTATTCTTCTCGCCAATGAATTAGGTTAGTGATTGAATGTCCTATCTATGGGCCGTGAGACATCTCAAGTATCACAAAGTGATCGCTGCATTGGTGGGAGGAGTGAACAGTAGCCGTTATTAGCGCCACATTAGATTAGGTGAAACGTCATATAGCCTATGACCAGCGGATAATCAAGACGCTTCTAACGATACCTCATTTGTCTTATTCTGACTAGTAGTTTAGAAAGAATGAGGGAACAGACAATACCATAGAAATATCGTACTTATCGAATAAATACGGACAATGTCACAAGCAAATGCAAATAATATATATATTTTTGAAATGTACAATTAACGCTCTTTCCAATGATACCAAACACGGCATATTTATCTCAAATTTATTTTTTAATGCAGTACTTTATGTCGGCTAGAGGGCGCCACATTAGATTTAGTGACACGTTATATAGCCTATAACCAGAGGACGATCAAGACGCTTCTAACGATACCTCATTTGTCCAGTTCTAATAAGTAGTTAAGGAGCTGTGAGGGAACAGATGAACATACATACATACATAGCCTGTCAAAATCAGAACCCTCCTTTGGCTTTGCCGTAGTCGGGTAAAAAATAGTAAGATGTATAATTACGAAATATGATTTCAAGAATTCGTGTTTTGTTGAGGTTTACTGCAGACATTTTTAACACGCTTTTATTAGCTTCACCTGCACGTTTGTTTGTTTTTTTTTGTAACTAATTTTTTTAAACTGTGTGTATATATTTTTAATAAAAGTACATTGTTCATGTGATTGAATTACAAATTAAAGGTCGTATAGTTATTTCATTAAAGTTATTATAAAAACGTGTGGTTATTCAATGTGGCTACGTAGCTACACAGTACAAATGTACAACAAAATGAAAAACAAAAATGTAACACTCTTGAGACAAGTTTGTGCGTTCGGAGGACTAAAGTGGAAGTGAATAAAGCACCTATTACGGAAACGACATGGCGGTCGAGCTTCGCTGGAGTTTGTCGACCTTCGCGCAATGCCTGTACGTATAATCTATAGAAGATAGACTCTACTACAGGCTCGCTGGCTTTACAATAAAACATTACGATCCCTCTTTATCTTGTTTTCTGTTTATTATAAGGTAAAGACTTATTTTGTTATGTCAATCAGTTACAAAATGAACTCGTAAAACTAATTCCTAAGTGTAACAATTTAATTAAAAATGCTTTTACTGGAGAAATAATAAATTGGTAAGTAACAGCAATCTTTAGCAAAAAACATTATTAAGTAAATTTCTTGAAAACTTAATCAAAGTGCCTGAACCGTTCAAAATCTGCACGTTTGGCCTAGTGGTTTAACGGTCACCACGCCGTTTCCTACTTCGCCAAGTGTCGTGGGTTCAAATCCCACGTAGGACAACACTTTGTGTGATCCACAAATTGTTGTTCTGAGTCTGGGTGTTCTTTGTGTCCGGTTCATGTATGTTTGTAAAGTCCCCCGCGACACAGGATTTATTCCTAGTGCGGGAGTTGTCTTTTTTAATGAATAAAAAAAAAACAATGTTTTTCAAGTAGGTATTCAAAACTTGACTTCTAACAAAAACAACTCCATGATAGAGTTAATATTACGCTTGCTTACGCAATCTTAAAATCTTATATTAAATTACAATGAGCTGTCTAGGTTTTCTGTCTCTATGTTTTGTCGTGATCAGATCACAAACGTACGCAGCCACCGGATGAGTCATCGGCCGCAGGCGCCGCTCGCCAACCCGCACCGGACACCCAATACCATTTACGACCGCCACCGCTCATTGTGTACGATACGCAATCAACCCACCTAGCTTATCGACGCTACTGTACGCACACGCGCTCAGAATGTTAAAAAACTCACTTCCACATGTCTTTTAAACTCATTTTTAATGTAATATGCCATGCGTACTCATTTTTAACCGACTTCCAAAAAGGAGGAGGTTCTATGTTCCACTGTATGTATTTTTTTTATTTTTTTTATGTATGTTACCTCATTACTCCGTCAGTTGTGGACCGATTTTGAATTTTTTTTTTGTATTCGACAGGGTATGCTTCCGTGGTGGTCCCATTGCCAGCATATCAGGATCTGATGATGGGATCCCAGGGAAATCGAGGGAAACCCTCATTTTTTATAGGCACATACTATGTTTTTCGTATATTTTCTGAAGTTACACCGGTATTTGCGTCTGGTAGTCATCATTTTATGATGATGAGCTGATGATGTAAGGTACCACTCCTTAACGGTTAGGAGTTGGAGGATAAATCTTTAAATATCATATGTATATAAGTTACCTTTAGTCGTATTCTTACAAATTATTTAGGTAAGCTGATGATGGAAGGTGGAAGGTACAACTCCTCAACGGTTAGGAGTTGGAGAATAATTCTTTCAATTTCATACGTATCTAAAGACCTTCAGTCGTATACTTTCAAGCTATTTAGGTGAGCTGATGATAGAAGATTAAACTCTTCAACAGTTAGGGATTAGAGGATGATTTTTAACCGACTTCCAAAAAGGAGGAGGTTCTATGTTCCACTGTATGTATTTAATTTGTATTCTTGATGATGAAATTTGATGAAATAGTTCAACTTACTACTTACCTAAGTACGATTGTTTGCACTAAAAACTGTAAAATAAAAACTTTTTATAAAAAAAAAAAAACCGACTTCCAAAAACATCCAACGAAAACTCTCTGTCAAAAAACACTTAAAAGCGTAAAATAAACTGGTTCTTCATAAATTGCGTATACCTCATTCTTTATTCATTTAAATAGTAGTATTATAATGGGTGCTAGGTACCTAAAATCTGTTTGAAGTCGGTGCTAAGCCAAAAAGAATACAAACGAACAATTACAAAAGTCTAAGCGATAGTCACTTGGCACCGACTTCAAACAGATTTTAGGTACCTAGCACCCATTATAATACTACTATTTAAATGAATAAAGAATGAGGTATACGCAATTTATGAAGAACCAGTTTATTTTACGCTTTTAAGTGTTTTTTGACAGAGAGTTTTCGTTGGATGTTTTTGGAAGTCGGTTTTTTTTTTTTATAATACAAGTAAAGCATGCAAATATATTTCTAAACTATTTAGTTTTCGATATGTATAGTTTGTCCGATCTAAGAAGTAGATTTTGACAGGTGAGAGTCTCGACAATCTCACCGTGAGACTAACGTTCCGTAACGACAGAATGCAACCATGCACTAATGGAAGTGACCATAAAACTGTGCTAATTTAAGTCAAATAAATTTCATAAATGTAATAATTTATACTACTGGGTTGAATGAATGTAATAGGGTTTATTTCAGTTTTAATTTCCACAAATAAAATTAAATAGTCGCGTGATTCTTCACTTCTGCATGGTGTCATAAAACCGTAGACAGAGAAATGTACTAAATGTACGGGCCGCATAGACTGGCATCCAAGTTGCCACTCCAGAATTTGTTCAAGACATTTTGAAACCAATTGTTTTCTTCAGAAAAAATATAGGACCTATATAAATATAAAATTGTATTCTATCTATCTTTCATTTCAATTCTCTGCCATTGTAATCGCCTCCTTTTTTAATTTTATCGATAAAAAAAATCATATTAAAAATGTATACCAGAATAATTATTTTCTTTATACCTTGAATAGAACTTGCAATAAATATTTTTTACTAGCTTTTACACGCGGCTTCGCTCACGCAGACTTTCATCCCCGGATTTACCCCCTTAGGGGTGGAATTTCAAAATTTCCTTTCTTAGTGCTCACTTACGTTATATAAATAACCTAACCTAACGTTAATGACTTGTCTATCCTATATTCTCTGTCTACGCATAAAACAGTTACATTCTATGATTTTTGTTTTTAAATTTAGTGAAGTGACATTTTAATCGTTGCGGAGGTTAAGAATTATCGTTTTGATTTACAAATCGGATGTAATCGACTTGCTAGCCAGTAATCATTTTCGTTATAATTAACTAGCTGATACTTATTCATTCATTTTTTTTACTTTCATTTTATGCTTTTCGTATAATTAAACTGAAGTGAACAAACATTAAGTAATACATACTTATATCATTCATTTTTATATAAGGACAATTTAAATAATATTAATGCGTTATCCGAAAGTATCATTCTTTCATATCTGTTTCATCATTAAAAGACATTGAATTATTTATACCTATTTTTTCGTCACTTTATTTGAGTTAATTTGAGGTCAAATGTGTGTGAAAAAAACTTATGTCACGTAAAGAACAAGACGTTTGGATAAGAATTAGTATCGACACTAAACACAATTTAGAACATACAATGAAATAAAACTCAAAAAAAAAATTCATCAAAACCATATGTGTGGGGTTCTATAGGTAGGTCTTCAAAAATGACATTGAGGTTTCTAATATTTTTTTTTCTAAACTGAACAGTTTGCGCGAGAGACACTTCCAAAGTGGTAAAGTGTGTCTCCCCCCCCCCCCCCCGTAACTTCTAAAATAAGAGAATGATAAAACTAAAAAAATATATGATGTACATGCAAACTTCCACCGAAAATTGGTTTAAACGAAATCTAGTAAGTTTTTTTTAATACGTCATAAATCGTAAACTGCAATTTGCCTTTCATTCAATCAACACAAATATAAAAACAAAATAAAAATTACATTATGTTACTTGCTGCTGCGGAACCCTTCATGGGCGAGTCCGACTCGCACTTGGCCTCTTTTTTTATCTTTTGCAGCGCGATGTTATATCTAGACATATACCAAATCAATTTCTATTCCAGAATCCAATACGTAGCCAAAATGGTGTCTAATTTTAGCTCAATTTGAGAAATACACCCGCGATTCTTAACTATATTTGTGGAATACAACATGTATATATTGTTTATGTAACATAATTCTTAAAAATAAGAGAATAAATTATTCCAATTTTAAAACGATTAACGATGCTTGATATATTATATTGATGATTGTCATTTTTAATCGTTATCGATTTTTTTTTCACTATGGCCTAAAGACACCCACCCAAGCTCTAAACGTCAACTGTCAAAATCCCCTTCTTAAATCAGACAAACTATAGATAAACGCTTAGCAGAGTACTTTAAAAGAATGTTAAACGCTTCTGCAAGCTGTAACATTAACTTGTTATGTAACTTACAAGAATTGAAAAGGAAACAGCTAATAGTAGTAAAGATTAACTACTTTAAGAATGACATCATTTTTAGCATTCCCAGAATAAAGCTTGTGCTCATACATTTAATTAGAGTTATTGGCTTCATATTTAAGTGTCAAACAAGTAGGTACAATTGCTATATTCTCCTAAGCTCGTTTACCAGCCTGTGAATGGCATCATCGCCGCATTATCAAAACTTGTCCCTAACAAGTTCTGATAATTTCGATGACTGATTTGCGAATTGCTTTTAAAGATTATATTATGAATATAAAGATAGAACATTTTTAGTAATACCGACTATGCACGATTAATAAGAAACGATTAATAAAAATCCAGTTGATTAGTAAAATTCTGCTTTTGTAGTATATATTGGCTAAGTTAGTAAATCAAATTTAAAGAAAACTACACAAGGCAGTTTTAGTCGCTCAATTATTTTTCGATCTCTCGAAATTCCAACAACCAACATTTTTGTCTACTGCGAACACTTTATGAAACTGCCTGCTTGCAGAAGAAAAATCGAATTGCGACCCGGATGGAGCGTCGTCCACGTTCATTAAAAGATTACCGAGATCTATATAGCTTTACAAATCTAATATCTGAGGGGGTTGACAAAAAGGGCACTTGCTAATTAATCATTTCATTTATAAAGTTCGATTCAGCGGTACTTAATGCTGATCTATATGTAAATAGTTTCTTTCATAAAAAAAAAAGAATCCTGCATTAGGAACATTCCTGTGTCACGGGGACTTTACGAATTTGCATGTAAAGAAACCCAGAGTCAAAACAACAATTTGTAAATCACACAATGTGTTGTCTGTTGTCCCATTTAGGGTTTGAGCTCACAGCACTCAGAGCTGTAGAAAGCAGTGACTGCTTATAGCATTAAGCTTTCCTTACAGTCTTCATTCGTAAAAATCCCATGTACATGCAAACAAGTTCAATTAAAATATTAGTAGTTCTAGTAACAGTAAGGTGTCATCACTCACGTTTTATCAAGGACAGATGATTATATTGAATACTAATTATAAAAAATATATATTATAAAGTTCTTATGCATTCAGAAGTGTTCATTGTACTTTTTTATGATATTTATATGTACCTAGTACTTCACACGGAAACTGTCCATCATTCATTAAGTATAAAGGATATAAGAGGTAGATAGTAATAGTGCCCGTGACAATACCTATAATAATGACGTAGGATCAGGTACAAGTACTTGACTCTACGTAATTTTTAAGAACTAGCAAGTTTTATTTACGTTTTTAAATTACTTGTGGTTTGTACATGTGGTTGAGTGACGTAAAATTATTTTTAGAATCAGATCTCAGGAGCAAAGAAATGCAAAGGGTAAGGGCAGCACAAAAATATGTATATTTCATCCCCCCCATCTCGGAAAGAGTACTTTTGCCCTTCGATATCTGCGTGTAAAAGGCGTTTTCTACCTCCTTCTACTTTTACGTTACTTCTACCTCCATGGTGCCGAATTTATCATACAACCTTTTTTAATTTGTTAAAAACTCAGACTCGGAACCTTCTTGGTGTACTTTTCAACCGACTTTAAAAAGGAGGAGGTTCTTCATTCGACTTTTTTTTTTATGTTTGTTAACTTTGGACTGGGTGAACCGATTTTGATGATTCTTTTTTTATTTGAAAGCTGGTGCTTCCCGAATAGTCCCATTTAAATTTGGTCCAGATTAAAGTCGTTTTTTTTTTTGTTATTGTAATTATTTTTTAATTTGCTTTGCCCGCGCCATTTTCTTTCAGCATTTAGTCATTTCCTCGCTGAGGTGGGATGAAAAGTTACGTGTTGCACTCGAGTGCAAAGATTTTTTACCTCTTGCTCTTTTGATTCCCTCTTCCTTTTGAATCCTTCGCTTGCTCGGTTATCAAAATTGTGCACGCGGTTAAAAAGCAACTTTGCACTATTGTAAAACAAATTGCTATTGTCTACATTTCCGAGTAAAAATATGTACGAAGAAGAAAAAAAAAACATATTAGAAGACCATTACAATGCAATGCAAAGTGAAGACACAAAAAAAAATACCGATGAAATTGAGATACTCCTCCTTTTGGAAGTCTGTTAAAAACGGCGGACATTAATTTAAATGCCACTTATACTGGCAAACATTTTTGTGTCGGGAAAAATATTCAGCACGTCTCACCTCCACAAGAATTAAGAACGAAACAATAATCAGTCAGGTATTAGTAACACCGTATTACCCTAATTAGCAATATCCTACTGTTGGTGTTGAAATGTTTACACAAAAGAAGTTAAATAAAACACAACTTTAGGCAGAGAAAAAAAAAACCCCACTGCGTCAATATCTGCCATCTTTATCATTTTTTTTTTTAATTTGTTTTTTTTGGAACGAAGTTCCTTATGGGGCGTTGCGGAGGAGTACCCTAGCCGGCAAAAAACGTCCGTAACGTTATACCCCGTTTACACTTGTCGTGTGTCGGGTCCGGCTATTAATCAGAGGTTCCAGAGAGGTGGCAGAGCATTTTATATGAAGCTATTCACACTTGTCGGAAGCCGATTTTGTATCGGCCACGACAGTAAATGTCGGGTGTTTTGCCAGCCCTCAACGCCCGGAATAAAAACGTGTCGGATCTCGCTCGCCTATGAGAAAGAATGGCGCTGTTCACCGCTGTTCACTGTTAAGGCCATGTTCAGATGACGAGCGCTCAACGCGCGTTTTCTTAACGCGCATTTACAACTAGGTACATTTAATTTCGGTCTAGGAGTACACATGCTAACGCGCGTTTTTACATGTAGTTGTAAACGCGCGTTGAGCGCCGTTCATCTGAACATGGCCTTACAGTTGTGTCGGGTGTCGGCACAGAATAACTAATAGTACTTACGTACAGAAGTGTCACTGTCGAACAAAAGTCAAGTTTAGGCATAAAATTTTTTCCACTCTGCCACCTCGCAAGCGAAATTAAATCTTGTCGTGTGACCCGAGTGTTCAATTTCGTTAAACACCGCTCGATTTACAGCAAGAGCCCAGGGTGCCCACTTGGCTGTCGATTAGGTAAATATTAGAATAAATAATAAAGATAACACATTTAGTAACAAAGTAAGTAAAAACGTTTTAACAAACATGATAATCTTGTCTACTACTGGTCCTGTCCTGTCCTACCTGTCGTACTAGGTACCTATTTGATTTTTTATTTACTTTAAGTATATATTTCTATTTTATTTATTTATTACACAGAGAAAAACAGACTGAATTACAATCTTTGTCCCTCAAAACCTGGTTAATGGTTTGACTGGGAGATTGAGTCTCCGTACAAATATGAACTTATAAAATAGTATTATTAAAGAAAACTAACAATTTGGAAAACAAAACTTACAACTAAGTATGGAATTAAGAAATTATTTTTAAACTTTTAAAGGTAGGTACAAAATTTTATAATGTATATTGAATCTAATGAATACTTTTTTAGTTTCTTTCTAAAAGTATTTTAATTTGGTTCCTCCCTGATGTCCGTCAGCAGATGATATTCGATTGTAAGGATTTTTTTGAGTTTTGTCACCATAATAATTTTGCGTTCTTTGCACAATTATCTAATTGCCGTCACTAAGCGAGAATTTTTTGTAATGTATTAATACATGTCTGTCTTTAACATATTTTAATAACTGATTTAATAATTTTATTGCTAAGTAACTACAAACATAATAGTTAGTTCGTTTCGTAGTCATTTTTCACAATAACTACACGTAATATTCAACTTGTTTACGCACGACGCGACGCGGCTAGCGTGCGCGCCGAGCGCCGAGTGGCAACCATTGCCTAGTACTGCCTAGTAGTCCTTCCCGGGAGGCGCTCGGCGGAACATAACTAAACTGAGAAGTGAAACCCCCTGGCCCCCTGGTGTCGGGCAACTAGCGTCCCCCGCTACCCCTTGTTCCGTCCGTGCGTCGTCGCTGCGATCGCACACACACGCATCGCGGCCGGCGCGCAAACAGAGTTGTTGTATTTTTATTGTAGGTACGGTATGTGGACGGTTTGTGTGCGGTTTATTAACCAGTGTGAACAAAGGCGCCGACACCCGAGCCCCCTTCCCCCCTTCGTTTGCCCCCGATTCCATAAAAAAAATAGTACGATCCATTTTATATTAATTTAAAAATATTAATAAGATAAAAAATATTAAATCCTTTTTTTTTATTGTTTTTAAACTAGTCTTATGAGTACCTAGACTATTTTACTATTTTTTCATTGTTTTTAAACTAGTCGTATGAGTAGACTATTTTACTATTTTTTTATTGTTTTTAAACTAGTCGTATGAGTAGACTATTTTACTATTTTTTTATTGTTTATAACTAGTCGTATGAGTAGACTATTTTACTATTTTTTTTTTGGTTTTAAACTAGTCGTATTAGTAGACTATTAAAAAAAGTTAGGTAAAAAAAAAGGTTTTTTAAAGAAAGTTTTTTTTTTTAATTAACGTACAAATAATTATTTTTATTCATACGATTATTGTATGATGAATATGATGATCAACAGCCTTATTTTTTTGGTAACAGATGGCCTCATCTATTGCACCCAGATCTGCACTTATGTAGGAACCATCGGTAGTATCTACCGTTCCAGGGCCTAGCAAACCGAGATAGTTCTAAGCTAATTTCGGTCACACTTTACCTGCTCCTTGTCGGGTTTAATTTGATTGAGAAGGTGAGTTTCACGCATTGGCCGCAATCATGGATTTGAGCGAGAGAATCCAAAATCCAATGACCATCACAAGGCCACCCAGGCGTTGGCACTGTGCAGATCAGACACAGCTGATCCCTGAAGTATCCTTTCTCGACACCTGCGTCAGCCGGTATGAGAGGGTTCTGTGTCCTCCCCGATCAAATCTTCCATAACGGGTCCCACCGCCGCCTGCTCGTCGCTTGTTTGCCTAAATCTTTCCTTTCACACCTCAACGAGGACCCAACGAAATTACAATGTTGGGTACTTCGAGGTTTCGACTTCTCGAGTCGCAGGATAGTCGATAGCTTCGGATGGGTTTCTTCGAGGTCCAAGAACAAGGTTTCAGATTACTGCAGAGCTACCTCGCGACCTTGCACTGGATCAGCCTTAGAAAGTTTGCAATCATGGTATAGCCCGTAGAGTTGTCGCACACGGCGACGCCATCCAAGAAGGCACTTACACACTCGTTCGTAGCCGATATGACACAGGAATGCCCCTAAAAGCTCCTATAAACGATGCCAGCGGCCTAGCCGGTGGATTTTGGCCGTGCAGGCATGCCGCAAGTAATGTTTGGTCGATGGCTAGTTTGCACAGAAAGCAGTTTAATTATCTGTCAGTTTTGCCACCGGGCTCGTTGACGACATACCCGCCGGTCAAGCAGCTGGCAGAATGTATTGTGTAGATAACAGCTCTAGCCAGACTCCTCCTAGCGCCTATTTTTCAAAGGCATCGACATCACCCGTGTGGAAACACTCTCATTGAGATGAAGTCCGGGACACATACATCACTTTCTCGCGGTAGACCTTTGTGGCAGTGGACAGTAAAACCCGTTCTCTGACCACACTCAGGGCGGCATAAAGTGATAGAAGGCAGGCCTCCGCCGGTCTCAGTCAATCAGTCGGAGTTTGGCGCCCCTAAGCAACCTCGCGCCCCTAGGCACGTCACGTGCCTACTTTGCCTTAGGGCTAATCCGCCTCTGAACATCACCGTTTCCCACTGCACTAAGTGTTGCGGATGTTCTGACTCTTGACATTCTACGTCTTTTTCAATGAACATTTGTAACCCACACAACAAATTTATAAAAAAAAATTTTTTTTTGAATATAGAAAATGTCGAAGATATTACAGATTTAAAATGAATGAGTCGTGTCATCGGTGGGTGCATCTGAAATCCACCCTTGAGAAGACGGGGCGGGTCTCTAGTTGCAAAATATAATTAACTAGTGACCCGCCCCGGCTTTGCACGGGTGGATTTCAGATGCCCCCGCCGACGACACGATTCGTGCATTTTAAATTTGTAATATCTTCAAATATATTCATTTAAATGATACTGTAAAGGGCCATTTTGATCTGTATTTAAATGTACAATGTATTTAATTTACTTAATTGTATAAGGATTCATTTTGTATTGCTTAAAATCACTTCGTAAATAAGCTATTATTTCTCATAAAAAGAAAGGAATAAGAATTGGTTGTTGTGGGTTATCCCTAAAAGATAGACATATACCGTCGCGGACTTTTTTGAAGTACTTTTTAAGGTGTACAATACTGTGGTACATTATTTTGATCTATCTCGTAGGGTGCAACCAGCGTTTGCAATGTAAGCGCAAAAAAATGTGTTTATTTGCGACATCACATTAGAAACCTCGAAAATTAACAGTGTTTCCATACTATATTATGCATTTATTATACATAAAAACCTTCCTCTTGAATCACTCTATCTATTAAAGAAACCCGCATCAAAATCCGTTGTGTGGTTTTAAAGATTTAAGCACACAAAGGGATATAGGGACAGAAAAAGCGACTTTATTTTATACTACACACATCAAAAGTGTCTAGGGATCAAGCATTTTTATGCGGATTTCTTGAGATTGAGATGTGGCTTTGGCCCTGGCCTGCTCAGTCGCCAGACTTGAACCCGATTGAGCATGCATGGGATATGCTACAGAGAAGAGCTCTGCCGAATATGGAGGGTATCCAGTCGCAAGAAGACCTTTTTTTGTTTTTGCAACGAACATGGGCGGCCAATCCCCAGCGTGATTTGGATGAACTCATTTTGAGTATGCCAAACCGATGTTCTTGTGTTAGTGTTCGCGGTAGAAACACGGATTATTAATTGTTTAAGTTACCTAATAAAATTTTAAAGAAAACTGTTATTTCAGTCTTTTTTTCGAATTTTAATGTTAGTGGTTCAAATGTCAAAAATCCTTTTATTAGGAAAATGGCAAATTTCTTTATTAATGCAAAGGTGACTTGGTTTATCGTTACTGTGACAAACGAAAACACTTTATTTGATGAATTCTTAAAGAAAATTTTAATTAATATCCATCAGGAGAAAAGTTATTGCAAAAATATATGTTGATCCCTAGACACATATGTTGATCCCTAGACACTTTTGATGTGTGTATGTAGTGATACTATGTAGTGATGATGTACACAAGAAGTGAATGAGTGTAGTAGGTATTTAATGGGACAGTAGAGTTTAAATTTAAAAGTCTGAAAATTCAATTTCAACTTTAGAAAAGCCATGCCATACAAGTAGTAGCAGTACAAGTAGTAGCCTAATAAGTTTTTAGCATTTTTAGGCATAAAATATTTTTAACTTATAAGATTTATGACCATTATAGAATTGGTTTTTTAAACAAAAAAGAAATAAGTAAGTAATTGAGCAATATTTGAATTTATCTAAGTATTTTAATATATATTGTGAGGGTTCTTCTTTTATTGGAAACAACAATTAATTCTCTGAGTCCAGTATAAAATTTAATTCTTTTGTAATTTCTTTAGAAAAAAATAAACATACAAGTTTGTATTATTATAGGATGCAAAAAGCAGCAGATTAGACACTGTGGTGTAGGCCTTGGGAGATCTCCAGCATGATGAAGTACCTATTACCTCAACTAATCAACTTATTTTATTTTGAACACACCCAACTTAGTGCAAAGCTTGATTGATTCATACAAAAATTTTACATGATTAAGAAAAAGAATAATTCACTATGTTAATAATTCTAATGAGAATCTAAAATGAGCATAGACTATAGATTACTCATTGAAAAATCATGTGGAACTGAGAATAGAGTGATAAATATAATATGTTAATTGAATGTGAAATATTATTATGTCTTTTTTTAGTTTCCTTTGAATAACTTTCTATATAAGTTGAATAAGTCTCTAAATATACTTCCATTTAATAACTCTTTAATACAAATATCTGAGGAATATAAAAAAATATTGGATTTTTTTTTAGAAAGATAAGTTTATTGATTGTCATTGTGTATACGTAAATGAACATAAAGGAGCACTTAGGCTTTTGGAAGTGTTATAAAAAGATTTTAAATAACTATTAAAAAATAAAACAACTATTCTATACTTTCCAACACAACATTCCAATTGACTTCTATCAAATAAGAACAATAATACTTAATTTTTTTACACAGAGAACAAGCCTGTCTCTATTTAACGATTTAATTAAGTACTAGTTCCTCATAAGAACTTGTACAAAAAACTTAGTTTTATTCAACTATTTCAACAAATGATTGATACAGATATTTTTTAGAAGAATATTCTTACCACATTGCTTCACTATGCATTAAATAATGATATTTTCAGTTTTGTTTGTTCTTAATCGAATTTTGTTGTTTCAGATTGTGAATTAGTTGTATTGCATGCACCTGATACACTTTACGCAATTTGGTAAAATTTTCAGTACACAATTTTGATGGAGAGGATCTAATTATACACAATAATTACACTTACCGATGACAGAGAGTGTGCTGCCCAGTAAACATAATCCAATTCGGACACAAACTGCCCTGTTCAGGCTACTTGTCACCCGCCGTGAGAAGTAGCTGATGGGACAGTTCCACCGTTGGTCGGTCGGCTGTTGTTCGTAGGTCACCGTTGTAGGCTGGTACACTGCACTGGTCGGCATTTTGATACAAACAAAGTCACGCCGCAAACGAAGACGTTGTCACTGTAAAAGCACTTTACACTGCACAATTCCACACAGGTCAAGCAAGTAAACACAACACAACGAAATAAGCGTGCTACGTGCGTGAGCAACGATTTATTTATGTACTTTAGTGTTGTCGTTCCATTTTAGTAATTACTAAGGAAACGTTCGTCAAGTCAAAAGTTTTAGTCGAGTTGGAAATTGTTGATTTTGAAATTTATTCTTTAACAGGTTAATTCACAGAGTACAATGTATATATTATAGAGGTTAATTTATAATCCTGTATAATCTTAATACTGAAAATTACGTCATGTGCTATTAAAATAAAAATTAAACTTGAAAAATCGTAAAATAACATAAGAAGATTTCCTTTCAGCGGATAAGATTTCATTATGAATACTACTTCTTCATGAATAATATTACACACGGTCTAAATTTCTACAAACTTGAGCAATTTGTAGATTTATTGATTGATTTAAACATGATATTTAATGTGTCAAACTAATAAATATAATATGCTGACGGCTGACCCAGCGAACTTCGTACCGCCACTTTTTTTTTTATATTTTCTATATTTTTAAAAACTTGTTTTAATAATAGTAATTATGCTCAAATCGGCTTCCTACAGGTAGATTACATTACAGATTACAAAAAGAAACCGATTATCTTTTTTTTCATACAAACTTTCTCGCGCCATCTACCGGATATCTGTGCACCTTAGATGCCAAACCGCCATCTATTAGGATTTTATAGAACTAACCCATAATCACTACATAGTATAAAACAAAGTCGCTTTCTCTGTCCCTATGTCCCTTTGTGTGCTTAAATCTTTAAAACTAAACAACGGATTTTGATGCGAGTTTCTTTAATAGATAGAGTGATTCAAGAGGAAGGTTTTTATGTATAATAAATGCATAATATAGTATGGAAACACTGTTAATTTTCGAGGTTTCTAATGTGATGTAGCAAATAAACACATTTTTTGCGCTTACATTGCAAACGCTGGTTGCACCCTACGAGATAGATTAAAATAATGTACTACAGTATTATACACCTTAAAAAGATCTAAAAAAAAGTCCGCGACGGTATATGTCTATCTCTTAGGGATAACCCACAATAACCATTTTTTATTCCTTTCTTTTTACGAGAAATAATGGCTTATTTACGAAGCGATTTTAAGCAATACAGAATGAATCCTTATACAATTAAGTAAATTAAATACATTGTGCATTTAATATAGATCAAAATGGCCATTTACAGTATCTAAGTTAAATGAATATATTCGAAGATATTACAGATTTAAAATGCACGAATCGTGTCGTCGGTGGCATCTGAAATCCACCCGTGCGAAGCCGGGGCGGGTCGCTTGTTACATACTAAATTCGTATATTACATACATTTAATTTGCAATAACAAATATTTATATCAATATTTGAGATACAAACTACCTACTCTATCTCCCAAGTTGGACCCAATTACAGATGCTATATTCAAACGTAGAAATACGTCGCCATCTACCATATATATCTGTGCAACTTAGATGGCTTGATGCCAAACAGCCATCTATAGTGATTTTATTTAGCATTGGATTTTATAGAACCTATAAATACACACTAATTCGAATAATAAACAATATTGAGATCAATAATTGCGATAAAACTTCCCTATCTCCCAAGTTGGACCAAATTACAGATGCTTACAAAATTTTATAAAAATTAGTTCAGTAGTTTCGGAGTTTATCGCGATCATACATCGTGACACGACATTTTTATATATATATAAGATGTACTATTTTATAGTACATGACTTAGTGTTTTGACAAACATTGAAATGTTATTACCTACGTATTATGATTTATTGTCAAGTGATGGATGCTTGTAGAGAGATCAAAGTTGCTATGCTTTGTTTAGTTTATTTTCATGAAAAAAGAGGGTTTAACCCCAACTCTTCCCCCTCTAGAGGATAAAGAGGATTCACTCAATGAAAAGCAACATAAGAAAAGCTTATATTGATTTCCAGTGAGGTAGTGGTATCCCAGCGATCGAGTCGCCCATGAAACTTTTCTTGTTATTTCAATTTCTTTATTTTCTCGATGACAGTTCTAATTTGATAGTTGTAGTGTTGTGACCAAATAAGTAATGATATCGATCGCATATATTTATTAAGTTTTGAACAAAGACAAATACAACAAAAACATTTAAATATATTTTTGCAAGCTGGGAACACTCAATGACCCACCACCATTTTGTGTTTATTTTAATCTGTCACTCGCAACAAGACGGTCGTGCTTTAAAGTCACTACATATCTGTTCGCTGAGTTTTTTCACAGTATCCATACATACGTTAAAAAAAAACATTATCAACATTTGATTGAATTTGTTCGGACTCTTGTAACGTAGTGATTTATATACTCTTTGGATGCGTCGATTGCATGGGTGATTACTTCGAATAACAGAAATAAAAAAGTTTGAAAAAATAAGTACACACATCAAAAGTGTCTAGGGATCAAGCATTTTTATGCGGATTTCTTGAGATTGAGATGTGGCTTTGGCCCTGGCCTGCTCAATCGCCAGACTTGAACCCGATTGAGCATGCATGGGATATGCTACAGAGAAGAGCTCTGCCGAATATGGAGGGTATCCAGTCGCAAGAAGACCTTTTTTTGTTGTTGCAACGAACATGGGCGGCCATTCCACAGCGTGATTTGGATGAACTCATTTTGAGTATGCCAAACCGATGTTCTTGTGTTAGTGTTCGCGGTAGAAACACGGATTATTAATTGTTTAAGTTACCTAATAAAATTTTAAAGAAAACTGTTATTTCAGTCTTTTTTTCGAACTTTAATGTTAGTGGTTCAAATGTCAAAAATCCTTTTATTAGGAAAATGGCAAATTTCTTTATTAATGCAAAGGTGACTTGGTTTATCGTTACTGTGACAAACGAAAACACTTTATTTGATGAATCCTTAAAGAAAATTTTAATTAATATCAATCAGGAGAAAAGTTATTGCAAAAATATATGTTGATCCCTAGACACATATGTTGATCCCTAGACACTTTTGATGTGTGTATGTACTTTCACTTATTGCATACAAAACGGCAATTTCATAGGTAAAGACCTATTATTACACTAGCCACCAACTCAGTCTTCTCACGGGTTCATTATTGGTTTGTTGAAGTTTTTAACTGTTCGGTAACTTCAGAACATTTTAGTAAGGCTGGTATTTTGACTTTTACGAAAGTACTGCACTAGCATTCTTAATTATGATTTAAAGAAAAACTTCGTTTAAAAAAACCGACTTCAAAAACTAAAAAGTATAAAATAAATTAATTTGTATGTGCTACCTATTCATAGGTTTGAAGTCAGTGCCAAGCCAATGGAATAGTAGGTACCACAATCGCTATATTTCGAGACGAACGTCAACGACGCTTCGGTTGTTTTGTTCAACGCGAAGAGCAGCTATCCCGCTCAAGGTCACGCGCGGCGAGTGCGGTACCTACTATTACATTTTGGCTTGGCACCGACTTCAAACCTATGAATAGGTAGCACATACAAATTAAGGTATTTTATACTTTTTAGTTTCTGAAGTCGGTTTTTTTAAACGAAGTTTTTTTTTATTTTTCATTTAAAATTTAATGATGTCTACAGAATATGAAGGCATGCAGACAATTGCTCGTTACTTCATTGCAGGCGCTTACGTAAATTTGAGGGTTTCCTTCGATTTCTTTAGGATCCCATCATCAGATCCTTATATGGTGGCCATGGGACCACATGGGGAGCATACCTTTCGAATACAAAAAGAATTCTCATAATCGGTTCACAATTGACGGAGTAATCGATGTACATAAATAAAAAAATTAAAAAAAACCGATGAAATTGAGAACCTCCTCCTTTTGCAGGGCCGGATCTACCATATGGCTTTTTGGGCTTAAGCCCAGGGCCCCGGGGATTCCAGGGGCCCCCAGCTAAGTCAAGTTAAAGTAAAAAAAAGACGATAATGCGTGTCAAATGGAACGGGGATTTCACCATCGATAATTTACGGACGACAGTATGTTTTCTTAATTTTCTAGAGTTGTAGATACTGCTTAAACAATTTTACACTTTACGATTTAATATTTTAATAACGACTTTGCTCACATATTAAATAATGTAACATAGTTTTTTTTCCTCTTATGTGATTAACGTTAATACTTAAAGTATTTCTAAATACCATGTGATAATAACTATGTTCTACTAATTATACCCACATCAAGTATTTTTTCGTTCGAGAGTGAGTAAGCATATTTGGCTCATATATTTTGCTACCACAAAACGATCTCCATCCTCCATAAGCGCAAGCCTGGGGCTGACAGATGAGGCCACCTGTCAACCTAGCAGAAGCAGGCTGGGGTCATCGAACATGGGAACATCGGGGTTCGTGCTCAGGAGGGAGCCATCTACAAAACCTAGGTGGCCCGTGGTACTTTTTTTTATTTAATTTTTTATTTTCTTTATTTGGCTCACCAACAATTGATTACACTGATACAATAAAAAAAACAGATTCAATGAACTTATAGCCTAGTGTAACAATTTCTTATAGGTAAGCACATCATGCACTACTTATTTGTTAACATAATTCAAAATTGTCACAAGGAATTGAAGATCCCTATCAGACCCCGAACGTAAAAAAAAGAAACATTCAGAGTTACGGTGACGATGCCGCAACCAGCGATGGTTAAAAACACGGACGCTTTTACAAGGTCTTATAAATAGCACTTGTGAACCTACCAAGTGAGTCAGAGTGCACATCAACGAGATCACTGGAGCTGTTTAACAGTTTGGAGAGGCGGGGGATGGGAGAATTGGCACCAAGGACGGTTCTGCGAAGAGGAGGATGTGAAGGAGTTATAGGGGTTCTTGGGTATTTTGTAGGTACACGGATTTTTATTCTGCTCAGTAGCTGGGGACAGTCAATTTTGTATCTTAGAATTTTGAACAGAAAAACGGAATCCACTATATCTCTCCTCTTTTGTAGGGATACCATATTGAAATGTGAGAGTCTATCCTTGTACGATGGCTTCTTTTTAGCTATCCCAGAAGAATATGCCAAATGCCACATAAATCGCTTCTGTACCCTCTCCAATTTTAGTGTGTGGGTGGCGTAGTGAGGTCTCCATACAGTGCTACAATATTCGAGTGAGCTACGGACCAAACGTACGTCGAGGTTCCAGGGATTTTTTTTCGAGGGTGCACCTGGTTCCCTGCTCCTGCTACCCGAGGCGGCGTGCGGTTTTAGTCGGTTCGAGCCCGACATGCCTCCAGTCGGTGGTAGTAGGGGGGATTTCCGCACAAAAAAGGGAGACAGTCAAACGACAACGCTGCTAATATGGCGGGTCGTTACAATTGTGTAGAAATAATTTTAGAACAAAAAAATAAATCTGCGGATTACGTGCCATGTGCTGCGCATTCTCTTAACCAAGTTGGTGAAGAAGCTGTGAAGTTTGGAACCGAAATCGTAAACTTTTTTGAGAAGTGCGAAAATATATGTTTTATTTTCTGCTTCAACCCATATAGATAGGAATTGTTAAACTGAACTGATATTTACGTTAAAAAGTTTAAGTCAGACTAGGTGGTATCGCCACTACGATGCTGTTAAAGCTTTAAAAAATAACTATGATGACATTATGAAATTTTTGAAAAGAAGTTTGTTGAAGTATTCCCGAATTATTATACAAATTGTACAATCTTAAAAGTATATTTAACCATACTAATCACAAGTTGTGAAACCGAGCGATGGCATATATAGGATTTTATCCGTTTTGTCCATAAATGTTGATTTAACTAAGAATTTAGAATGTGAGAAGTTAAATTAAATTAAATTTGTCAAAGGAAAGTGCAGAAAGTTTGCATTATCATTTGTCAATTTAATTACGATTGTACTTATTAAACACTAAAACCTAAGGCATAATATGTTAAAATACAAATTAAATATTTTATCGTTTAGTCGTATAGGATAAATCCTATATATTTGAGTAATTGTTTGATTGATGATTGCCAGATCTAGAAGAAAGAAAGAAGAAGAAAGATAACATATTTATTTTGGCAACATAAAGTTTTCGTACATAAAAAAGGTAATTTACATCAAATTTGCAAGGCCAAAAATTTACCCAAATCAGCATTGTGTCAGACAAGGCGTCTGACGCTGGTTTTCAATTGGGCCCAGACTACGAATAAATATTCGTAGGGCCCAGATGACGCCGTGCATAAAGATATTTTACATATTCGTGCCCTAATTTATACAAAAACAATAATTACATACACACAGTATTGCCCTATACTTAACATATTTCTAGTGATAAGTTATGGAATCAGGCGTTACTTTGCGGAAATCCATGACATTAAATGCTATGAAATATATTTAGCTTTAATTCCGCGAGACAAATATCCAGGTCTGAAAGCAGAGCACAAATCCCACCGTCATGCATATGTACACATACAAAACAAGTGAGAAATAATTAGCATGCCATGCAACCAAACCTATACTCGACACGTGTTTCGCCCCTCCACGGGGCATCCTCAGGAGATGTTGACTCGTCGAGCGTTTGAGCTCGAATGCGCGCTAGCGCACCGCTGTCGGCCCTTTATATACCGTTTCGATGACGCTATAATCACGATCCGGACATAATCACGGACACAACGACATCTGTGCCGAACTACCCGCAATCATACTTAGAAGTGGTGATGGAATTAAGTTAGTTTGGGCATTCAACAGTGTATATGCATTATTATTGTTATGTTTTGATATTTCTAACTGTTCCAACACACTCATCCGGAAACCCTTATCGCAAACATGCAGAATGTTATAGGTATTGTTGCCGCTCAAGGAGTGGCCGGTGTCGATTAAATGTTTTGCGAAATGTGATTTGTCTGGATGGCCATTCCTGTGAGCGGCAACATGTTCCCTGTACCTAATTTCGAAACTACGGCCTGTCTGACCCACATAGACTCCGGTGCAATCATTGCATACTAATTTGTAAACTCCGGATTTTTTTGAATTCTCTAATTTATCTTTACCGTTACATAGTTTACGCAAGTTATGATCCGATCGAAAAGCTACGTAAACATTGTGTTTTCTTAGAATATTCGCGATTCTATCTGAAATTGGGCCTATGTAAGTGAGACTCCCGACATTCTTGTTAATTCTTTCGGGGGTACATGCATAAAGTGCTGAGCGAGCCCGGTCATTCTGCTTTTTCTTAATTATATTATTATTAACCTTACTTAACGCTTAAACCATATTTCTAGTGGTTTAAGCGGTCGCTACGCCGCTTTTCACTGCGCCAAGTGTTGTGGGTTCAATTCCCACATGGTACCACACTTTGTGTGATCCACAAATTGTTGTTATAAATCTGAGTGTTCTTTGTGTTCGTTACATGTATGTTAATAGAGTCCCCCTCGACACAGGATGCATATTCCTAATGCGGGAGTTGTCTTTAAAAAAAAAGAATTTGGTGGGCCCCTAAGTAGTATTAGCCCAGGGCCCCCTAAACTCACGGTCCGGCCCTGTCCTTTTGGAAGTCGGTTAATAAACGGCCGCGCAGTGAATAGTTGCTCCTGCGCGCTCCGATAATATTGTCGCATGCACAGCGGCACAGACCAACTCCAACCAACTTTCTACAGTCAGCATACTGTAAAAAAAGTAAACTTTATTTCAAAGCAAATTTCATGAATTTCCATTCTGATGTAGCTATTTGTTTTTATAAATATGTTAAACCTGTACCGAAACTTAATCTTGTAAAAATGAATTTTACTTTTCGCACAAAAATCATATTAGTTTTTAGGCTTTAATATTAAGTTTAGATATATTTTTTATTATGTTTCTATGTATTTTTCAACAGAGCTAAAAGTTATGAATATTTTTAATATAAGTGTTATCCCTTTATTTCAAAGTTCAAACCGTTTATTTAATATTATTAAAACGCAGGGCACGCCGTTTTAGAATAAAAAAATCTATAAAGCTACTCGCGATTGGAGTAGGTACTTATCTTATGTACATCACATCACACTAATGTATGTATAAAGGCGAAAGTTTGTGAGTGTGTATGTTTGTTACTTCTCCACGCAAAAACTACCGAACGGATTTGGATAAAACTTTACAGTAATATAATTATACACAAGAATAACACATAGGCTACTATTTGCCGCAATAACCGACAAACACGCGGGCGGAGCCACAGGCAACAGCTAGTTTTCAATAAGTTTAAAGAGAAGTGGGCCAAATTCCACATGCCATGCCTTTATTGCTTGATATGGATTGACGAAGTTGCTTTCTTTGTTTAGAAGTCAGTGATCAACCAGAGATGGTGGGTTTGTGTCCCATCCAGGATAATACGTTTGTGATCAGCACCATGGGCGTAGCCAGCCATGGGCTTAGTTAGGGTGGGGCAGCAGTCTAAAATAATATGAAACTAGCAAACTATACCCGCGGTCTTACCCCTACTGATTCGGTAGCGGCCTATAGGCCCATCGTGTTGTTAGACGATGCGGGCAAATTGTTTAAAAGGACACTGCCCGTATCGTCCGGCACCTCTGTGGTGGGGCCCGATCTGTTGGACGCTCAATTCCTATCCTGAGAGTGGCGTTCGACGGTCGATGCCATGTTGCCCCCGAGGGCCGTGACCGAAGAGGCAGTGGGCTGTGGCGGCGTGCTGTTGACGATGTCGTACGACATCGCCAACGCATTCAATTGTCTGCCATTTAGCTGCATCAGGGAAGCACTCCACAACCACGGGGTGCCAGAGTACCCGAGGCAACTAGCGGCAGACTATTTAGAGGAGCGTACCTTCATGTACAAGGATCGAGAGGGCGTCTTGTGACGGCGACCCATGTCGTGCGGTGTTCCGCAGGGGTCTGTCCTTAGACCACTCCTGTGGAACGTGGGGTACGACTGGGTCCTTCGAAGTCGTCTTCCCCCCTGGGCTAGGCGTATTTTGTTACGCCGATGACACTTTGGAAACGGCCCAGGGGGTGAACTTCCAAGAGGCGGCGCGCCTGGCCACCAGGGTGTTTCTCTGGTGGTCGGACGCATCGAGGCGCTGAGCTTACGGGTGGCCCTGGATAAGACGAAGGTCCTATTATTCTGTGGCGACCTCCACATACAGCGCAACAACAACATAACATACTACAGCGCCATCTACCGAAGATACGTCGAACTACGGAGTAATGAAGGAAACTAAGAAACTACCAATCCTGAATCGCGCAGTGAAAGATCTCGCGCCAGTTAACATATATACAACATCCCAACATCAACCGTTGGGCAGTTGGCCCGCCAGGCATGATCACCTCGCCTGGTCGGAGGATCCTCCCCTTGTGTTGGTGGGACATGACACACCCGTCCCCCACAATTCCATGGGCCCCGTCGTAGTCCACCCCCCGGCGCCTCTCTCGTGGTCAACTCTTTGACGAGCACTTCTGACAGCTTGCTCCGAAGCTACATGGGGGTTGTCTGGTCGATGGCGATGTATGGTGCTCCGGTGTGGGTGGCGGCTCTGATCGCCCAGAATAGGGCTCATCTCTGGTGTCCCCAGAGGATATTGGCTGTTAGAGCCATATGCGGTTACCGCACCGTGTTGACCGAGGCGGCGTGCGCCTTGGCTTCCGGCCAAGGCGAACGCGCACTTCCGCCTTTTGATCCCACGGGGGATTTGGAGGTGGAAGTGCTCGACGAAGTTTATCAGCGGAGTTTATCGGCGGACGGCTGACTCCGCCCGCTGGCTTTGCGTCGTGGAGACTCTCCAGCTGGTTACAGCAGGTGTCAGGTCGCAGCACGGAAAAGGGTCCCGTGTTGCGATATTTTCGACTGACGCAGGTCCTTTCCGGGCACGGTTGCTTCGGGGAGTACCTGCACTCGGTCGCTAGGAAGGAACTGAGTCCCGCCAGTTCTCGGCCCTCGGAGGTCTCAGCCTAGCACACGTTAGTGGTTTGCACCGCCTTGGCGATGCAGTGTCGGGCCCTCATTGCAGTCATCGCTCCATGGCCAGTGGCGTCAGCTGTTTTATCGCGTTCGCAACCATCTGCGAAGACGTAATCTCGCAGAAGGAGGCGGTGGAGAGGGTTCGGGAGGTCGACCTCCACTCAGACCTAATCCACCACCGGCGAACCGGGCAGCGGAGGAGCGCTTGCTAGCGCCTTATGCCACGACGGGACGTGTTTCCGCCACCATCCACTTAAGTGGCCAGCCGCGAGGGGGCGACGTACACGTGTGCCCTGCATAATTAGAGAGTCCATAAGCGTCTGCTTATGGACTCTCTCAGCGCCTGCCCGCACTGTGCTGCACCGTCTGGTGCACCGCACCAGACGGTGCTCGCTTCAGTGCGGGCTGGCGCTGAGAGGCGTCTGGATGTATTAATAACAGCAGTTCCCGGATCCGTGTGGTTTTAGTCGATCCGACTCCGACATACCACCCCGCCTCAAACCCCGTTGGGGTGACGGCCCGTGGGATTTCCACATGTAATAAAGGTACCTTATAGGTCAGAGCCAGGGTGCGGCTAGTGCCCCACCCTGCCCCACCGTGGCTACGCCCATGATCAGCACTATGTAATTATTTAAACAGTTACTGTTTAGTAATAACATAGTTAAGTTTATGGATGTGAGCGTGAAAATGTGTGTGTTAGGCCTAGTTTAGGATCAAAATCCCACCTGCCAACCAACTCTCCTTTGTCGATTTATTTACTTCTGCGTTTATGCGTATGTTTTAATTTTTCTATGAAACCTACGTGTTTAATGAGGTTAGATGGTAGAGGGCACAAGATCCGAATTGTCAGCATTTGTCATGTAGACCACAATATTACGCATATTTCGCTGGATAGCCCATCTTGATATCTTTTCAAATATTATGTACACGCACTCTTTTTTTTTCTGTGCTGAAATCCCCCCCGGATACCACCTACTGGTGGCAATGTTTGGGTTCGAACCGGCTAAAACCGCACGCCGTCTCGGGTACTATAAGCCGGGGAACCAGGTGCATCCTCGAACGGAAATCCCTGGAACCCCGACGCACCTCGGGCTACCTCGGGTTTGTAGTTGGCCCCCTCCTGTGCAGAAGCCCCGATGTTCCCTTCCTGCTCAGGAATTAGCGCTTGCGCCGCCACCCCGGCCTGCTTCTGCAAGGGTGACAGATGACCTCACCTGTCACCGTTCAGCGACCTCCGGTGCCTGACTCGTCTGCGGTGCCTGACTCGTCTGCGGTACCAGGCCCGTTCCCGGGCCTGGCGGACCGGTTCTGCACCGTCAACCTGCAGTTTTTGGTAATAGAAGTAAATGAATCGTGTGACAGTCATATTATGTGAAATAAAACACGAAATATCTGGAAAAATAATGTAATAGTTATACTTTTAAATATCCATTAACACTAATAAATAGTATATATCACTAGACAGTCGCTTTATAATTAGAGTCATTTATTTCAAAAGTAAAGGCACTGATACTTAAACTTCATTTAGTTTACGAGTAAATATTAGGTCACTTCCATATCATTTAATTCACCTTTCATATTGCATAGGCGCGACGTACTTGGAATATCATCATTGATTTTAAAATAAACAAAATGTTAACGATTTCTATACAATATAAATAATACAATACATGGCTCATAACGAAAATGATATTTTCATAGTAAAATCATTAGTAAATATTTTATCTTATACACATTTCATACAAACCACAGTTTTTGAATAAAAATCCAAAAGGGAGTATCTCGTCATAAATATTAAAATGAATAACTATAATATTTATACTGTCAAATACAAATCTTATGTTTGCATTAACATAATAAGGCACCAAATCATGAGCATTTACCTAATACATTTTGGGCTATCAAGATAATCACGATGAGGTACAACTGTAACACGTCGGCATATTATTCCTTTGTACTGATTTATGTTATATACAAATATACTCTAGAAAAATATTCAAATACCTAATTCATTATTAACCTATTATTTTGTACATCAAAATAGAGCTTATTGTATTATGCCTATACTCTACTAATAGAAGATTATTTGCTGTATCATACATAATAAATTGAAAATCATTTGGAAGCTCAATATAGCTTACTTCCTTGAAAATGTGTAAATAAATAGATTCTACATATGAGTGTACATATAATAAAGTTTATAATTTGAGCTTTATTACAGTTAGCCACAAAGCTTATAAATGTGCATAAGTCGTGTGCTACTTAGGGGTTATTGAAAAGCTCACTCGTTTGTCGATGCTTATTCAAATACTACTATGTCGGTGTAGTAATTTAGCACTATGAATATTTAAAACTAGAGGTGTTAGTGCTCTAAAAAAAAGTAATTATAACCGTGACCTATTCCTACGGTCGCTAGTGATGCGATTATTCTGTAATCTGAAGATCCATCTTTCACGAACGAAGCTCATTCCGGTTCAACAATTTTGTCATGAAGTTTTTCTAGAAATCGGTCAGTCTCATTTGAATTGTCTTATTATTACAACCCAGACTAGTTTTATTACAACTCTCGAGCTTCATCATTGTTTACATTCTCACACTCACAAACTACCGAGTAAACATCGGTTTCAATGAACACATTTCGAAAATCATCACCGTGAAACGTTAGGTGAGGTCACTCGACTGCGAAGCCGGCGGTCTCGAGCACCGCCTGCTTGAGCTTATCGTGCAGCCGCTCCTTGGTGGGGTAGGGCGGCAGGTCGAGGCGGTTGAAGCAGGTGTGCGCCTTGGGCAGCGAGGCGGGCGAGGCGTCGGCCACGACGTGCAGCGTGAACAGGCGCGGCGCGGCGGCGCCCGTGGAGCCCTGCAGCGCGCGGAAGCCGGCGAGCGGCACGCGGCGCGAGCCCGTCACGAACTGCAGCAGGCGCGCGCGCATGTCGGCGTCCCACTCCTCCACCAGCTCCCAGAACCACAGCACGAGCGGCGCGTCGGGCGCCACGTGCTTGAGGCGCGTGTGGCGGCGCCAGTCGGCCGGGTCCAGGTCGGCGCGGCCGGCCAGCAGCGGCTGCAGGTCGCGCGGCGACAGCGGCCGCAGCAGCTGCGGCGGGATGATGTCGGCCAGGCCGCGCTGCAGCGCCAGCCACTGGCGCTCGGCGCCGCGCGTGAAGCGGTGCGCCACGTACAGGCGCACGTACTCGCGCTTGTTGGCGTCCGTCACCACCTCGTTGGCGCCGCCCGTCCGCAGCTCCACGCTGCGCACGGCGCCGAACGACGAGCACTCCACCGAGAACGTCGTGTCAATCACGCCCGTGATACTGTTTTCGCTGTAATTTTTAAATAGGAGTTATATTACAAAAATACGAAAAACAATTATGACATTCACTTATATATGGCTTACAATTTAAGACAACAAAAATTCTCGTTCATAGGTGATGAATTTAGTTCTTCTGATTACATCGATTTTTTGGTTGTCTGATATCTTTCTTTTAATCACTTTTTCTTCTCTCTCTCTCCAAATCACTCTAATATTTGTGAAAACATTCAATTTTTTTTAGTCATGTAAGAAAATCATGCAAAAGCTATGATTAGTAGATATATGTTGTTGTATTTTATTTTTATTTTGAGCTAACCAAAAAGCAATACATTTCGAATCCGTCTCAAGTGACAATAAAAAAACTTACAGCATCCAAGATAGTGAGCGATGTAGTTCAGGGTCCACATCGCGTATGTCGCGCAATGTGATGGGTCTTCCCAAGAGCTGTTTGTAGAAGGGCGCGGTGAAGGCGGCGTCGAGCTGGTGGCCGTGGAACAGCGCCACGCCCAGGATCCGCCCCGCGAAGTGGAAGTATGACAGATGTTCTGGATTCACCTGTACACCACATCAACACTTAGTACTTAGGGCATACATGTATCTCATTATGTGACTTTATGTGGAATATAATATTTATAAACATATTCTATCAAATTTTGACTGCCTCGGTGGAGTAGTGGTAGCTTATTCGACTGCTGTGCTTGAAGTCTCGGGTTCGATGCACAGATCGGACCAAATGTTGGTATGATCTGCAAATATTTGTTTCCGAGTTGGGTTTTTTTTTGCATAACATGTATGTATTTACAAAACAAAGTATTTATGTCCTTATATCAGTAGTCTAGTATCCACTACACAAGCTCTGCTTAGCTTGGGACTACATGGCGTTGTTAAAGAAAAAAATATTTAAAACAAAACACACTATATTAAACTTGTCAATATTATAACTATACATCAGAATAACACAGACTACTTTTACAGCGATATCCAACATATTCGCGAGTGGATAAGGATAAATAAATGATGACATATTTCATCTATATCACGCTAAGACCAATAGGAGCGGAGCACCAATGAAGAATGTTTCAAAAACGGGGGAAAATTATCACGCTACGAGCAATAGGAGACGCAAACGACGTTGCGTGGGTCAGCTAGTTTTTATATATAGATAGATTTATGCATTGTCTTTAATATTTCATGTCACATTTCAAAAGCAATCATACAATAAATGAGTAAGCAACAAAGTTTATACAGTCATATGCATGTATCACTTTAGCAAGACAAATACAAATGAGATAACAAACCTACTAAATATGGTTATTTCATATTACATGCATTTTAATATGCTAGCTAACATTTAACGTTTAAGTTATGCATATATATTCATTACATCACTTTTCCATGGTCTGATAGTTCATGTTTCTATATAAGAGTTAGGCTAAGCGCGCACTACGATTAAAAATCGGTGCGAAAAAATATCGCAAATCTGTGAACAATAGAAAAACACTACAATCCGCGCACTACGAAAACAAATCGTTTGCGATTTAAAATTGCAGATGCGAATTCATATGTAAATTTTGTATGTAAATATGATAAATAAAACGAGTATTACTGATGTAAATTATAGATAGATAGATAGAAAACTCTTTATTTGTACACCGTTTTACATATTTACAAGAGAGTACATAAGATGACCAATATTTAAATTTAAATTATGTTAATAAGTAAAAATACACGAAACAGTAATGGCGTGTCGCAAAAGACAATCGTAGGAAAAGTGACATTGTTCACACACGCTACGAGTGAAAGAAAACTATACATAAGACAGAGAGAAACATACTGTCATATAGAGAAGGCTCGAAATTTAAATTTATACTAACAAAATTAATCTTAGTGCGCGTAGGAACTATTGTCGTTTGCGATATTATTTCGAACTTTAAAAATCGCAACGAATAAAAATCGTAGTGCGCGCTTAGCCTTACACATTAATTTTTTCAGTGTTTATGTTGTGGTTTTGTTTTATATTCTGCAGACAACAGTGCTATTTGTGGAATTAATGAGTATTATTATTAACTTTTTGCTGTTCGAAATAAAATAGGAATAAATTAAACATGCTTCAAGGCTCATGCTAATCTTATACAACTATTATAAAGAGATCAGGTTTATGCGGTTGTAGGGGTAACCTCTGGATCTAATGAACTGATTTTGAAAATTCTTTTAGCAATAGACCGTCACTTTATTTATGAGTGCAATAGGCCGTGACATACAGCATACATGTGGGCGAAACCGTAAACAACAGCTAGTGCTTTATATGAATAAATAGCATTTATTGTAAAAAATGCCTGTTTAAATTCGTTCTCTTCTTTAAATAAAATAAAAACCGACTTCAAGGTTCGACTCGATTTCTCTTGGATGCCATCATTAGATCTTAGTGTCCTTATCATGGTAACACCCTTGGGAATATTGACTTTTCATTAAAAAAAGAATCATTAAAATCAGTTCATAAACGACGAAGTTATCCGCGAACACACATAAAAAAAACATATATATGGTCGAAGTAAGAACCTCCTCCTTTTTTGAAGTCGGTTAAAAAGACAACTACCTCACTAGGAATGTTCCTGTGTCGCGGAGTCTTTACATACGTACATGAAACGGTCACAAAGAACGGGTTTTCTTTGTGTCTGTTTCATATGTGAAAGAATTCTCACAAGAAAGTGTTTATAGATTACACAAAGTGCTATCCCACATGGGTTTTGACTTTTGTTTATGCACTTTCTTACAAGATATCGAGTCAAGGCAGTCACAAGAAAGAATACTCGTAGGAGAAACTCGTATGGTTAGTTTACACAGGCTCGCGACCCAGGAGAGCTTATAAGATAGATATAAGATAGAAGAAAATAAACATTGTAGGTTCTTACCCCAGAATCTGCATTGATCTGTAACGCGTATCGGTCATCTCCCGCGTTTGCGTATTGGAAGAGACCATAGTGTGGGTTAAATAGTTCTCTGCCTAACAGGTGGAGCCACTCTCGGGCCACTCCGCCGTAGTCCAGTCCTTCTTCGCCGCGGAACTTCACGAGCAGTCGTTTTCGCAGCTCCTTGGCTCGTAACTTCATTACGAGGCGGTACGACTCTTCAAGTATTTCATTTCGTGATACCTAGAAGTCATAATAAATAGAATTAATTAGTACTAATTATAGGCTCATCAGTTTAACCTGACATTCATACACGTAATCGATGTTTATTTCTACGAAATTATGAAATATAATTTTCCTGTTTAATAAGTATTTCAGCTTCAAAAATAAATTCAGAAGCATATAAATCAAATTGCACAGCAATATTAACTGAACTTGTTGATGCATTTAAATGAACTGTTTGTAAAATATTGTTATATGTAATTTAAAATTATGTAGTTATTTAGTTTATAGATTACTCCAATAAGCCATTTAGAGAGTTGGGGATATTTTAATAAGTTTTATCATCATTTTAGATGTTAGAAGTTACAACATTTATATGCAAAATTTTAACTCCGAAAATAGTAGGGTTACCTCTATTCTGCAATGTCCCGTCTGCGGTTGTAACGCTTGAAGTTCAGCTCGCAACACTCTGGCCTTGGCCGCTAGGTCGCGTTTGTACTTGGGCAGAGCGTCCGCGTCCAGAGGCTCGGGCGGGGCTGGCGCGGGCTGAGCGGTGGATGCTGCCTCACTCTCCGCCGGGACGGGCTAAGGGACATCAATTCATTGCCGCTTTTAGTACTATATATTGTAGTCAGTTTGAGGTCATTTATCTGTGAGAGTCACGTTTCTTTAAACACAAGTAATTGCTCCACTACATTCACGCCCTGGTCGAGCCGGCTGAGTGAAAAAGGGGTATGAGTTAAAAAACATATTACGTATAAAACGATATAGTACACGAATAATCGACTTCGAATAAAAGGTATGGTAAAATCAATAAATACAACTTACTAGTGTTTGCCTAGTAGTCAAAATTTAACCATGATACTTTTTTTTTGACGTGATAACGTCTTATAAATCGATGAACGCCGGCCGCACGCACGAAAAAGCATGACTCATTGTCACGTTCCGCCTGAGCTGAGCGTACAAGCGAGAGCGCGGACCAAGCGATTGAGAGGCCGCTTAAGCGTTCATCTTGTATCGCACGTTTTTTTTTATCGATGTTTTCTTATGACTTTATCATGTAAAATGATTGTTGCGACATCTACAGAAGTCGCTGGTGGGCATCGGTGCACGCAATGCAGCGTGCGGCTGAACGAACAGGAGGAGTGTGGCGACCGATCCAGACCGTTGCGACTTTATATAAAACGGCCAGATCTCTCTTTGTTTCAATAGCGTGGACGGTCCGGCCTTTTGTAAATTATTGAGTGAGTAAATACCAGGATAATACAGTCCACGGCATTTTTAATACGTCTGCCTAGACCCTTAACAATTATCGTTCGTAAACCGACTTTACAGACAACCAATTATTTTTTTTAGCTTTCTGCACTCCTCCTACATATGTATGTATGTCAAATTTCATTCTCCTTCGTTCAAATAATTTTCGTAAAACGAAAGTTTTTGATTCACATATTAATATATAGATTCTATAATAACTGAATAAGTTTGCGTTTCTTAAAAGTAGACTATGTTTTTTTTTTATGTTTGGCCCTGTCAAAATGACTCTGCTCTGCCTGATGAAAAGCATTAGCAGAATCCAAGAGTGGTTGGTCACTATACTGCGAATGCAGACAATGCAACATGGCGACCCACACCATGGCGGGCTAGTGATGCTTCTGCATTTTTTAGTCTAGTCAACAAGTACGGAACTTGTTGACCTGACTATTTCGGCCTCCGGTCTCACACCCACCAACGAAACACGATAGCACGAACACTGTCATTTTACGTTGATTTTCTGTGCGAGGGTAGTACCGCCCCGGTCGAGACGGCCCGTTCGTGCTAAAATCAGCGTGGCTCTACTACCTTGTGAGTTTTTAAATATTTTTGAATAATTAAAAGTATGGTAGGTCAAAAGCTCCTTTCTGAGGAAAGGGTTATGGCCACTAGACTGTTAGAGACTATTTATAAACGGATAAAGCACACAAGTAATCGATCGAATAGTAAGTAGTGAAGTACTCACGAGTCTGACGGAGAGCGCGAGCCTGGGGTCGGTGAACTGCGTGGTCTTGTTGTTGTGGTCGACGAAGTAGGGGCGGCCGGAGGGCGCGTGGCGCATCTCCCAGCCCGCGGGCAGCGCGCCCGCCGCCGCCGCCACGTGGCGCAGGTGCGCCGGCACGCGCGGGTCGTGCCACGTCGACGCGCCCGTCGCCGCGTTGTAGAAGTACACCTGCCCCTGCCCCGTCGTGCGCATCTCTGCCAACAACACCCACCACAACTTCTACTTCAATCTATTTTTTTTATGGAATAGTGGGCAAACGAGCAGACGTATCGCCTGATGGGGAGAACACCAGGGGCGTCACAAGTGCGTTGCCGGCCTTTGGGGGATGGGGAAGGGGATGGAGCAGTGGCGAACCCAGGGGGGGGATATGGGGGATATATCCCCCCCCCCGAAATATTTATGTTCAATAAGAAAATTAACTTCACGATTGTTGGCGAGCGACGACGCGAATTGGTGCCACGATTCCTGTAACAACTGCAACATGTAAGCGTTCGTTTTCAACTCTAAGAGGAGTGAAATCTTATTTGAAAAGCACCACAGGACACCGAGATGTTCCTCTAAACCCAAAAGACATCCTTAACAAGCTAGCGCACAATAAATAAACGCGGCTTGATTTTATTTTTAATCATTTGTAAGAGTACAAAAATTCCTTGAAAATTTCTTCATATTGAATTTACCACGAATAATTTTATAAAGTTATACTTTTTTCCTTCAAATAAAAACATGTGATTTTCGGTTGTTCTCTATGTTTACTTATTCGTTAACCTTTCTTCTTTACAATACCCTGCGTGGGGGGACACATGAACGCCGTGTGTGGGACTCCCGACGAATTGGTCTACCCACTAAACCCCGCGGCGGACTACCTCGGCTGTCGGGGGAGCTCCAGGAATGCATCAGTGGCTTCTGGAGTCCCCCCTGCCGTACCACCCCCGGGGCAGGTCGCTATCGCGCCTCTCACCGCTCTACACAGTAAAAGTCGGGGCTCGGGACACCGACCCGCCTTAGACGACACCCCGGTGTCACAGGTCTCGAGTCGTTTGCAGTGGCCCCATTTCCCCTAAATGTGGCCACAACGACCTTTAAGCGACGATTGGGAAGTTAACGGTCTCTATCGCGTCCCCTTCGTTGCCTCCTGCGAGCCGGATCTACCTTTTCTCGATCCCGCTCTGCGGACTCCTTCTGCAGCATAACATCTCTTCACAGAAGGAGACCGCGGCCTCCCATCCCACACTACTCGCCAGCATTGCCGCGATCAATGCTGGTGGTAACAGGTTTTGTCCGATCTGTCTGACCAGGACTCGAGGCTCGGACTCCCACGCAGGGCAGCCCTCCTATGGGTCTCTGGTATCCTCACTCACTCGGTGAAACACAACGCAGGCGATGTTTCACACCGGTTTTCTGTGAGGCAGTGGTATCACTCCGGCCCATGCATGCCGAAGCGTGGCTCCCTACGGTAACGTGGCTCTCCAACATTTTTAGTTTTTAGTGGAACAGACGAGCCTACGCCTGCTTGAGGGGTGCAGCTAGTCTAATTTATATAGCCTAAGTTACGCCTTATATCATCAACAATCTAACAGTTAAAGCCCCAGCAAAATCGGTAAAGCCGTTCCAAAGGTTAGCTGGAACTGACAGATAATTTAAAGATGTCTTTTATGTAAGTACCATATAAATTTCATATGCATTTAGGAAAAAGCATTTAGTTTGAAATTACAAACAGACATATCAATTTAATTTATTTGCATAAACTAGGTAACTCGTGCGTATGCATCTCTCAAAAGTAATAAATTTTATCTACCTATTGGATTTAGTGTGATATTTTACAGCCTTCCCTCTCCTATTGATCACAGTGTGGTGTTTATTGATCCTATATATAGCTTTCCTAGATAAATAGGCTATCTAACACTTAAGAATTTTTGACATCGGTCCAGCCATTCACGCGTGATGACTTTGGCACTAGAAATATATCCTGTGTCGCAGAGGACTTTACAAACACATGAAACGGACACAAAGACCACCCAGACTAACAATTTGTGGAATTCTAACCCACAACACTTGGTGAAGTAGGAAGCGGCGTGGCGACCTCTCAAACCACTAGGCCATACGTGCAGTCATAGGCAGAATTCACTTTTATAGGTATAAAATACGTAGTTCATTATAAAAGTAGGACTCTAGTGATAAAAAGCTTTCACCTTGATATTACCTTTACCTTGATTAACTTATCACCGACTCAGAAGTGAGCGAGTAATAAACTCGTATGTGATTAAATAATAAAACATTATTTTACCGTAACCGGGTGGTAAGTCTGTAGCAGCAATCGGAGTCGAGGGTGAAGTGGGTGACGGAGGGCTACAATTTTGTGGACTGGCAGGTGCCGTGGTAGCTTGCTGACGAGAACGGACTGCGGTCTGAGGTTGAGGCTCCGGTCTGAAAAGCGAGTAAAATTTTATTTAAGACCAAGAAATAGTAAGTATATTTTATGTGCATGGATTTTCTTTTTCGATATTTATTGTTACTACTGTTCTTTACACAAGAAGTTAAAATGTTTTACATCTCTCATGTTCGGTAAGTAGGTTCTTATTACCTCCAAATGGGGCTTGTAGGTGACTAATTAGCGCTCTAGGGTAATAATGTAGCTCGAAAAGCCCTAGGGCGGTAAGTAATTTAAAAAAAACACTTCTTTCTTTCAAAAAGTTCGCGTGCATCTAACCATCGTACTGGCAATAGACATCATGCATTCAGCCCAATGACCAAAGAGGTCGCTTTGCTATTCAGCCTTGTCTTCGTGTGAGTATAATAGTCGTCAATTTTAAATATCGAACGGTGAAGCTCAATTTCGTTCAAGTTCTTTACTTGATTATTTTTAATAAAAAAGGCGAGAATAGAAAACTAAAATGTTTTATTCTTATAATGCCGGATTTTTTCCTACTTACCTCACAATCGAGATGTAAAGCAAAATAGTTAGCTAGGGTGTAGGCACCAATTGCACCCTCGAACTATAGGCGTGCGCCTAAATATCTCGGGCTGCAATTGATGCCTTACAGCCCTTGGCTACTAATCTACTATTTCTAACCAGTCAACAACAAAGCTAAACACTAAAATTATGAGAAACATGAATCATGAGATGGTCAACAAGTACAATAACATATAGGTAGATGATAAAGTATACTATGATAGGATAAATAGTTAAGTGTATTGAATAAACCATAGAAACATAATTATTTTATACTAGCTGCGCTAAGCTAGTCTACTTATTCTATATCTAGTTACTCCTTATATCAACTAACTATCAGTATATAAACTATTTTCTATGTATAATACGTATGTTTTACAAAAAAAAAGTATATATGTATTTATATCAGTTGTCTAGTACCCATAACACAAGCTCTGCTTAGCTTGGGACTAGATGGCGTTGGCGAAATATTTATTATTATCAGTGAAAGTCCTGTCAAAATCGATTCAGCCGTTCCAGAGACTAGCCAGAACAAACCGACAGACAAAAAAAATTAAAATTGTTTTTTTTTAATGCAACAAATGAAAAACTGCGAAAATTACAAACAGAAACGTCAATTTTTTTTTTAATAGATATGTCTATCAAATACTCGTGAATCCTATTAATAAAATTTTTTTTTTACTCTATCCTGTGGTCTACTTTATGAAATGTCTTGCGTGTGTGTGATTGTTATGATAACACTTATTTTATCTTGCGTTATTGAAACAATATAGATTAAAATCAATGTTATTTACATATGTGACCTAGACCACCAAATCAGATGTGATTAATGTCGCTTTCTGATTATTTAATTTCTAGATGATACATGAACTAATTCCATACCTTAAAGATATAGAAGTAGCATAATTAACATCTGTGTCCAATGCTGGTGATGCTGGTGATAGTGGTGATGATGGGGAAGTGGGTGATGCCGGTGTGGATGGAGTTGTTGCAGGAGTAGGGGATGTGGGTGGAGACGACACAATTGGAGATGCAGGGGCTGAGTTCTCGCACGCGGGCCGCTCCCACTGCGAGCTACGTGTTATGTGGTTTACGTAGTAAGGTCTGTAATACGAAATAATTGGATAAAGAATCTATTTCCAGATATCGAAGCATTAAAGTCAGTATGATTAGATTCCAAACATCACTTTAAATACTGCCTTTAGAAGATATTATGATTAAATATCAATCGTAAAAAATTAGGCAGTCAAAGAATGATTGTTCCGTCAACTTCAACTATAAACCTAAGACTTTTAAGTTTTTTGCGTTAGATTGAATATATTTTGGAAAAACTAAAAAAAAAGACTTTGTAGCAAACCAATTTAAAAAAGTTTCTTATTTCTAACAGAACATTGTCACTAAACCTAATGTAACGGATGTCAAAAGTCAAACTTATTTAAGGGCTCCCACACATAACTATTACGCGATGCGATGCGGCGTGAAGTTGTTGCGGTGCATTCGTGCGAGCTCGGAGATATTTGCGATGCGTTGCGAATTCGCAGTTACGTGTGGGAGCTCTATCTCCCAAATTTAGTAGTAACATCTAAATGCACTACTAACCGCTGTTTTTTTAAATCAGATCCCTTTCATTTTCATCCTATTTTCCAATTAAAAATGTTTTCTACTTTATAATTTAGTTTCTTAAAAAAGTTTTAACATGGTTCTAACCTGCCCTTAGACGTAAATCGCTCCTCCCAATGTGGAGGCAAAGTTGGTCTTGCAGCTGGTGCAGCAGGTACGGGAGGTGGATCTCGCGGTGCTCGTACATCTCCAGCTGGTCCCACCACAGCGAGAGGCGAACCTTCACCGGCCGCAGCCGCTGGTTCGCCACGAGCTGCATCACGTGATACGAGAGAAACGATGACCTGACCCCGTACGCCGCATGCTTCTAAACCATTGTCTTCGCATAGCTCCAAGCATTGGTCTGTAATGATTTAATTTATTGGGTCATTTTTTATTACTATATTAGCTTTATAGACAATTATATATGTTTTTGCATATTTAAATAGATAAAGAAATAATTAATGAAAAGCCAAGAATTATAGAAAGGATGCTGATGCTTACACATGGTATTTGAGATGCTTGAAGACAATAATAATAAGGTTAATTGAGTATTTTAAGAAATGATAAACATTGTTTCTTATTCTTTAATGTTTGTTACCCAACTACAGTGAAGTTAAAAGGAATGGTAATAGTTTAACAGTCTATGTTTGTTTTTTCGTCTAATAAAATAAGAATTGGTGAAACTACATAAGAGATGCCTTAGAGAAAGAAAAGTCGAGTTGATGAATTAAGCTTTACATTCGAATACTAAATAAAGTGACACAACTTACAATAGTAAATTTCATTTTGACATTTTAGAAAATTACAAGAACAATGTATACATTCATGCGAATGTACACTTAAACTATTACATAATACCAACTCTAACACATTGGTTTTATATGTCAGTTGTAAGAGACTGTGAACATAATGTATGTAGCATTTAATTTTGTAACCTGAGTGTACATAAATATTACTTACCAAACTGCCATATAGGTAGAAACAATAGAATAAAAAATTATTGTGCTTACATCCTGTGTCCTTCAATTTGTGTACAGTTGAAGGTTGAATACGCACACAGCCCAAGAATCCTGAGCCTTGTCTTTTGTGAACTTTGCGTTGATTCCATATGCTGTAAATAAAAAATAGAATTATGTGAATATCTTACAGTAAAGAAAAGAGTTTACTATAAATAATATATTGTTTAAAACTTTCATGGTCAGTAACATTAAAATAGAAATCTGCAGTACTCTGAGTACTCCGTGATCACTCACTAACAAAAAGGTACATGGTAGCAATCCCGCAGATTTCTATTACTATAAATAGAAGCAAAACCACAAGATACAAAGATAACAAATAAAAAATAATGACAAGTTTTATAACAAAAAAATTAGATGATGACAAAGATGGCTGGCAGGAGCTGGATGCCTGAAGGAAGAAACCCAAAATCAATCAGTGGCATGCAATGGGCCTATGTCAAGCAGGGGACTGAAATAAGTTTATGAAGATTATAAGGAATTTAGGAAAGTACATATGTAAATCTATACTAATATTATAAAGCTGAAGAGCTTGTTTGTTTGAATGGGCTAATCTCAGGAACCGCTGGTCCGTTTTGAAAAATCTTTCAGTGTTAGATAGCCCATTTATCGAGGAAGGCTATAGGCTATATATCATCACGCTAAGACTAATAGGAGCGGAGAACCAATGAAGAATGATTAAAAAACAGGGGAAAATTATCATGCTACGGGTAATAGGAGACGCAAACGAGGTTGCGTGCGTCAGCTAGTAAATAATAAAAGTAAGCCAATTAGTATAGGTATAGCCAATTTATAAATCAGCTGCAATATTATTTGACCTGGTCACACTTTGTACAACTAAAAAACAATATATTTATATCTATACGAGTAGTATATAATATATCTCACTAACATCTATTTTATTGTAGGAAAAAAAACATATTTTCAATTTGACTTGGTGTTTTATCTTTCAATCTGTAATAATACATAACATATAACAGCAGAACTCCGGGCATTTAAGTTAAAAGAGTTAAGATGGAGACTAAAAAAAAATTTAAGAAAACAAATCAGATACATTTAGAACTATTTCTGTGACTGTCTGTTTCTTTGCTGCCAAAATTAGAAAAATAAAATACAATCAGTGGAACTTAGAACCTCCTCTTTTTAACCGACTTCAAAAAAAGTAGGAGGTTCTCAATTCAAATGTATTTTTTTTAATGTTTGTGACCTCATTACTTTTGACTGGGTGAACTGATTTTTTTTTAATTATTTGGAAGCTGGTGCTTCCCGTGTGGTCTCATTTAAATTTGGTCCAGATTGAAGTTGTTTTTTTTTTTGTTAAAATTTGTGATTATTTTAAAACGGTTAAACACTTGTGCAACTTCTTTCATTAAAGTTATTATTTATATCAACAACAATTCTATTAAAAAAGAAATGTTTGGTTACTAAATAAATTCCCACCTTAAAAAATCTTAGTAGTCCATAACAAGTTCATTGAGTCACTGGGTTTTAAGAAATTATTAGTTAATTAAGTATTATGAGCTAAAAATCTAGTTTAATATGTATAATAAATAGCTATTACTCCTTAATATGATTCTGTATGTTTAAACATGTGGAATTCTATATCAATCATATCAACAGACTTTAATAGCCCACTGGTTTCTAGAAAAGAGGTTTTAGCCTTCTATACCTCGCTGGCCAAATGGGTTGATTGTATCAACAATTTTACCCTTTTACAACTGTTCTAATTTTAGAACTCTTTTTTTTTCATAAAAAAAATCTAATTACATAATTTTTTCTTTTTATTATTTAATGCTAACAAGTTGATGTTTTTTACGCTCTGAAACACTTCTGAATACTTAGAAAATTAGGCATAAACATATTAGGATTGCAGAAAAAATAGGCTAAACATTTCAGTTTGAGCTAAGTCTGAGTTGGCCTATGTCCTCTTTCTTTTAAGGTAGACTTTATGAGTACACAATTAATATTATTTTTGCAATCATATTAATTTTAGAGTGTGCATTAATGAATGTGCACTTGAATAATTCAGTGAAAATATGTATTTAGCATGTAAATAACATGTGTGCTTGTACTTCATTCATGCACACTCGTGTATTGACATTGCCTGAAGATACTTTCACTTTGGCCTTTCAGTATCTACCATAACTCTAAGGTAAAAATCATTGGAGTTAAATAATAAAAATATAGGTCAGTCTCAATACAGATAGAATTTTGTAGACATACTTTGATCTTTAGTAAATTTTTATTCTAATTTTGCCAATATATTAAATTTAACATTATTTTCATTAATCAACATTATTTCTTATTAAGTACATCATATTTTTATAGTGTTGAAACTGTTACACTATTATTTTAAGTATATAATGGGAGATGAAGAAATATTGTGCTCTCAATATAATAATATTCTACTTCTTAGCTCTGGGTCTTTAGTGTGCTGACCTGACGAAATTAATTATAGCAAGAATTCTTACCTAATTGTAATACCATCTCCTTTGGTCAGATACAAGTCGTAATGTGTATTCCACTTAGGGTCGAGAGTTGCTTTCACAGTATTAGTGGAATACACTTGGCCACTGCCGTCTACGGATATTTTGGCAAAAGGATCCGGCAACCCTGAAAATGTAAATTATGTTTTATATTGTAACTTACATAATCCTAACTAATTTGTTGACAGACAACAATAATATACTGACTTAGGATGTACTAATTTTCTCATACATTATTTTGATCGCAAGTCGTACAGTCCTCACCTTGAAGATAATCTATACAATTATATCTTCGAATATAAAAAATACTCACGGAAATAATCTCTTCTGACCAAATTCCGCGCACATAGAACTAAAAACAACAAAACGCAGATTTATTAGTAAGAATGTAACATACTAAGAAAATAATAATCACACCAACCAAATAGCGGAAATGGTTGGTTATTATGACACTCACTAGTTAACCGTATCTTTTGGGCTCCATATTTGCGGTTGGATACTGGAGTTGACATTTTTAACACATAAGAATAAACATTTGGATAAATTATTGTCAAATTGATTTTATACGTTTTTCACATAAACTTTCAACCACCATTTTTTATTCACTTAATTCTTGAATGGGAGACCGAGATTGAGACAATTCAGCGATTAAGAAGTGAATGAAAGACGAATGAATGAAAAATAAGATTCATCTGAGTATTTGAGTTTTTTTTTTCAGATTCTTCAAAAAAGTAATAAAATATTTTTAAACAATAATGCTAAATAAGCAATTTCTGATTAAAATGAGTAATTAATAAAGTATTATAACAGCTTCATGTTTAATACAAAAACTCTCTCTCTGTGGAGAACCTGTACTTTTGACAGATGGCGTCAGTTGCTTATATCTAATCAGTGTTTCCACTTTGATGGTTTCCTTTCCCCACGCCTCAATTGAGATTTCCCCTTCTCAGGACTTTTTTCCCCTCAAAAATTATTCTGCTTTAGTTCTATTTTACGTCACTGACTTTTTAGGGTTCCGTGCCAAAGGCAAAAAACGGAGCCCTTATAGATTCACCATGTCTGTCTGTCTGTCCGTCCGTCTGTCTGTCCGTCTGTCTATCTGTCCGTCCGTCCGTATGTCACAGCCACTTTTTTCCGAAACTATATGAACTATAATGTTGAAACTTGGTAAGTAGATGTATTCTGTGAATCGCATTAAGATTTTCACACAAAAATAGAAAAAAAAACAATAAATTTTGGGGGTCCCCATACATAGAACTGAAACTCAAAAATTATTTTTCATGAAACCCATGCGTGTGGGGTATCTATGTATAGGTCTTCAAAAATGATATTGAGGTTTCTAATATCATTTTTTTCTAAACTAAATAGTTTGCGCGAGAGATACTTGCAAGTGATAAAATGTGTGCCCCCCCCCCTACCCCTGTAACTTCTAAAATAAGAGCATGATAAACTTCCACCGAAAATTGGTTTGAACGAAAGTAGTTTTTTTTAATAGTCATAAATCGTAAACTGCAATTTACCTTTCATTCAATCAACACAAATTTAAAAATATTAAATAGGAATACTCTGTGACAGAGTATTTCTATTTCATAAAGTGTCGTTACTACCGTTACTATCTGTGCCGTGAATAGATGTCAGTGAACTGCAGTGAACTGTCGTTACCTACTCGTTAAAGTTCTGTGACTGTGAGATTTGTGATAAGTTGTCAAGATAAGTTAAGCAGAGCAAAGCAAAACAATTTATTGCGTATATGTACATATATATAAAGTAATGTAAAGTATTTCATTATTATTATTTTACAATAAAAATTTGGTAACGCCACCCGTTTATCTGTTGGATTAAGAATTATCTATATTATTTAGTGCTTTAAGTATCTATTCTAAACTATAAACGGTTTCTATAATTTTATAATACATATTTTAATAACGCAATATTATGAGTACTAGTTGAGGTACTTTATTAGTAAACAAAATTACTTAGATACGACGTACACAAAGAGTATGCACATACCATAATTATATTATGGACAATAATGTTGTGCTAATTATTTTGGTCATGCTTGAACTTTTGCAGTAAGCTCAATGACCGATCTTTTTAAATCTATACTAATATATAAAGCTGAAGAGTTTGTTTGTTTGCTTGAACGCGCTAATCTCAGGAACTACTGGTCCGATTTAAAATTCTCCCATTTATTGGGGAAGGCTATAGCCATTGTGGTCTGTGCTATATATCCAATGAAGAATGTTACAAAAGCGGGCGAAAATTATTGGGCGATAGAAGACGTAAACGAGGTTGCGTGGGTCAGTTAGTCTAATGTACAAAAAGTATTTGAAATGAGTCATTTAGGTACACTTAGGAAACGATGAATTGATTTAATTTTCCATGCCAAGTAGGATTATGGATTCAAACGGGAAGTATACCCTCCCAAAAAACAGGAGATCTTCCAAGCCGGCTTAAAAATTATATTAGGTACCAACTATTTGTAACCGTTTACTCAGGTGCTGGAGTCAGGTGTACCCTTAGAGCATATTTATATAAATGTGGCGGGGCAGCTGAACGGGCGAAGCGTGATTGGAGTAAAGAGAGTGAGAGACTGAGTTTGGTAAGAGTCTGTCTCTCTCACGCAAGCTGCTGATTGGTGGACGCTCATACTAATTTGCATGACTGATTCGGCGGGAAATACACCAACCACTCCGATCACGCTTTCCGCCCGTTCACTAGCCCCTCCGTGTATATATGCTCTAAGGGTATACCTTTAATAGGCTATTTGACAATATTGAAAATAAACTATGGATTGTGGTCATCCTATCAGATAATAGCCTAAAAATACATATTTCACTATGAATTAAACAAAATAATGTGATTTTTTTGCAGATTGCACGAAATAAATTGTAACAATTTTTTGAAATATTTTCTGCGACATGAACGCCTTGTGATTTGTTGCAACTCTGGTGAAGTCACACGCTGGTAAACGAAAGATCCCTCGACTGAGTATTGTTCGCGTTTTGTGAATTTGTTTACTAGCGTGTGACGTCACACGTGTCATGTGACCAGCACCAATAGAGAAATGTCGTTTTTTGACGCGGTTGTCAAACTTGAACTTTATCCTAAAATCCGCAAAATATTAACGCAGTGTGCAAAGAATAATTTAAAACGATTTCAGAAAATCAGTCAAATAGCCTATAGTGAGGTTACGACATCGAAATGTTATCGACAGTGTTATTAAGTATCGATTCCAACCTCATATAAACGCCTAATTCGTTTAAAACTTAATAATTATTAGGCATATCATAAAATATATTATAACCTTGTTTAATTTGTGATTTTATAATCATAGTTGATTCATATTAGCATCTGTGCGCCTTTCGGTTGTCCGCTTCCGGCGCGACTTATATTTCATACTATTCCTAATTCCGGCGTACACAATCCTGTTTTATCAAATAATAAAAAGAGCGTGGGGCACTCGGGGACTGCCGCGGTAAAGCTATTGCATAGCATATTTTATCAACTAATGCAATTATAATTATTTATTTATTTTTTATTTATGCAGTATGTTTAATATTGTGAATGAAAAATACTAAACTATTAAATTAGTACCAACATTGTCACTAGATGGCGTTGATCACTTTTTTAAGTAGCGATATGGTTTCGTTACACAGCATACTAAAAAGGTTTAAACTATCACTACATAGTATAAAACAAAGTAAACTCCAGCCGTGCGAAGCCGGGGCGGGTCGCTAGACTCGCCGGTTCCTAATAAATGTCTTCGTCATTGAACGGGTTGTTTTATTCACAGTATTTTTTTTTCTTTGAAAATGTATACTTACGGGCGCACATGCGGTGAGTGTGGCATTATAAAGATATGATAGATACCTATACACCTATAATCTATATAATCAGAGCAGCTTGTCAACGAATCTGTATGTCTCTGTCAGGCACGGTGCGAGCTTCGGGTGTCAGGTTTTATTTTCGTTACGTTACGGAATTTCCCGATTCGGTCGGGTTAAAAGCTATGCAATAGCTTAATAATTGTACGCTAATTAATTATTAGAATAATTATAAATAATAAATAAATATTTCAGACATCTAACACACAACGCCATCTAGTCCCAAGCTAAGCAGAGCTTGTGTTATGGATACTAGACAACTGATACAAATACATATATACTTTTTTTTTGTTGTAAATACGTACATATTATACATAGAAAACACCCAAACTCCGAAACGATTATTTGTAAATCATACAACCATTTGGTCCGACCCGGGAATCGAACCCAAGACCTCATGATCAGCAGTCGCCTACCGCGAGACCAACGAGGCAGTCAATTGTGTGTGTTTGATTCGTTGGTCGTACACAATAATCCGTATTTGATCGTCCGGAGGGCCTCCTTGGTCTGCTTGCAGGTACGAAGGTTGGTCCAATATATCTGGTGTTCTTGGTCTAAGATACGTAGAGAAACGACCTTCAGCTATCTGTTTAATGGATGAAAAGTATTTTATATAAATTTTTATATATTAAATAACATATCACAGGTGGGTTGACTAAAAAATTCCTAGCCAAACTATTATCAATGAAAAATTAAAAAATGACTTTTTATTACACTGTGTCCTCGTGTGTTTATGGAATATTCATATTTAATACCAACCGACAGTATAAAGCCCTGGAATAACGTTTGTCGTGTTTTGAAAAGTGAAATTTTAATGCGAATGGAAACTTGCGACAAAGAGGTCATCGTGTATAGCGATACACTAGTAAGGTATGTGATAGTAGTTATTTTAACCCATTTGATTATTAATTGAATTTTATATCAAAATAAGCACTGTTTAACTGCGAATCCAATGATGTAGGGTTGTCCGCAAAAAATCTGGCTTTAATAACGGTTATTGATTTTGAAAAGTTATTTTTTTAAGTACGGAATGAATAAAAAAATTATATTTAATAATTAATAAATTTATTTATTTATTTAAGGATCTCACAACGAGGAATACACAAAATCAAATCAAACATAATTAGTAGAATAACAAGTTATGTGCTTACTCACTTATAGGAGACTACATCATGCACATGAAAGTTCACACAAGTATAAAGGTAGGAATCAAATTAAATGTAATGAAAGAGTAAATTGACACTCTTTCAAACAATTTTTTACAAACTCAAAAATATGTAGTTGACAATTGAGATCTGTAGTTCACACTTCTTGTTGCAATACAACTATAAGATATAAGCAAATTAGTTAATAAAAAAATAAAAACTCAATTTAATCGAAATCAATCGACATAAAGCGCCTACATGCCAGTGAGCTTTGAGCGGATTAGATACTTATACTTTCCAAGTGTATTTGCTAAAACGTCTATGTCTTCAGAAGGACATGATAAGGTGTTGTACTGATGAGCAATCCTAACAAGTGGCGAGTGCTTTCCCAAATTTGTTCGGCGTCGCGGTTGTTTAAGTAATGGACGAGGGTAGCGAGGGAGCCTCGAAGGAACGTTGATACCTATCCTACCGAGAAGATCCGAACAATCTATAGCATTATTCAGTATTTTATGTAGGAATGAGAGATCAGAGATGGTTCGGCGTGACTTTAGATCGATTAGTTTAAATTAATTTAATCTATTTTCGTAGGACCTACAATTCCTCGGCCTGAAGCGAAAAGCTAGGTGACGAAGAAGTCTCTTTTGTATTCTTTCGATTCTATCGATGTGCACTTGGTATGAGGGATCTCAAACTGTACTGCAGTAATCCAACTAACTTCGTACATAACTGTCGTACAATTGTACTGTAGTGGATGGTTTCTTAAATTCCTTTGATGATCGTAATACAAATCCAAGAGACCGATATGCAGAATTTAATACGTTATCTATATGTTCTGTGAAGCTGAGTTTACTATCCAAGTAAATGCCCAAATCACGGATTACTCTTACTTCTGTTAGAGTGTTATCTTGAATTCTATATGAAGACTGAATGTTATTGCGCTTTCTAGTAAATTTGATATGGTAACATTTAGAACAGTTTAAATACATTTTGTTACTGATACACCACTGAGATAAACTGTCTATATCCTCGGTCGCAGTGTAAGGGTCAGACTCGTCACCCTCCACAACAACAAAACATGGTCTATCTTTGAGATATGACCTACACCTCTTTAACATTGTACTGACAATGCCCAATGACTGGAGCCTTTTAAGTAATATTTCATGATTAACCTTGTCGAAAGCCTTCGAAAAATCGGTATAAACTGCATCGACTTGCAGACCCCGATTCACTGCTGCTGTTAGTTCAGTCACGTAAGTTACAAGATTAGTGTTTGTAGACCTTTTCGCGGTAAAACCATGCTGATTGGTAGATAAGAACTTATTAACATGACCGTACAGCGTTGTATATACAAGTGATTCGAAGACCCTAGACAAAATGCAAAGAATAGAGATGGGTCGATAGTTAGAAATTATGTCTCGCTTCCCATTTTTAAATATAGGGACTGTGGAGGACAGGTGTGTCATGTCCCACCAACACAAAGGGAGGATCCTCCGACCAGGCGAGGTGATCATGCCTGGCGGGCCAACTGCCCAACGGTTGATGTTGGGATGTTGTATGTATCTTAATTGGCGCGCGAACTTTCACTGCGCGATTCAGGATTGGTAGTTTCTTAGTTTCCTTAGTTACTCTGTAGTTCAGTGTAACTTCGGCAGATGGCGTTGTAGTATATTTCTGTTGCGCTGTATGTGGAAGTCGCCACATCACTCCCCTCCAAGACCGGAGGTTGATATATGTTGAGTCAGCTGTCTGTGCTCTGTTGTGGAGCTTGCCAGTGCCAGGAGTGAGTAGTTCCAGTGAGTCGGAACTGAGTGCCGCTAGTCCCAGTGAGTCGGGGCTGAAGTCCGCTGATCCCAGTGAGTCGGGATGGCGTGCGGTGCGCGGTGCTGCGGTGAAGTCCCCAGTGAGTCGGGGTGGTTGCTGCGTAGTGGCTGGCTGCTGCATAGACGGGAGAGATATGCTCTGCTTACGTGGACCGTAGCTGCAGTGTGCTGTGCCTAGACGCTGATGAGGCCGTAGGGTTAACCAGGCTGGAGCGGTCGCGTCCTGCGTGTGGTGTATCCCTGTTGAGGCCGAGGTTGCTGGCTGGCTGTGAGACTTGCTGTGGGAGTGAACAAGATGGTGGCGTGCTGATGCTGCTTCGAAGGCTGCTTCCAATCACGTCGGGGTCACCACTGTGGAGGACAGGTGTGTCATGTCCCACCAACACAAAGGGAGGATCCGCGAACTTTCACTGCGCGATTCAGGATTGGTAGTTTCTTAGTTTCCTTCGTTACTCTGTAGTTCAGTGTAACTTCGGTAGATGGCGTTGTAGTATATTTCTGTTGCGCTGTATGTGGAAGTCGCCACAGGACTATTCTAGCATGTTTCCATGTATTCGGGAAGACGCCAGTTTTAATTGAGGCATTATAGATCTCAGCCAATGGTTTAGACCAGGGGTTCCCAATCTTTTTCAGTCTACGGCGCACTTTCAAGATTAGTATATTGTCACGGCGCCCCTACCCTACCTAGCTATTTGAAATAGATACAATCAAAAGAATTAGGTACCTACAATAGTAGTTTTTATTGGTTGAGTAGTTATTATTAAAACATCCATCCAAACTGAGTAGTAGAGAGTAGTACCAAACAAAAGGTAGTAGAGCCACGCTGATTTCAGCACGAATGGGCCGGCTCGACCGGGGCGGTACTACCCTCGCACAGAAAATCAACGTAAAATGACAGCGTTCGTGCTGTCGTGTTTCGTTGGTGAGTGCGAGACCGGAGGCCCAATTAGTCTAGTCAACAAGTTCCATACTTGTTGACTAGACTAAAAGATGCACAAGCATCACTAGGCCGCCATAGTGTGGGTCACCATGCTGCATTGCTGCATTCGCAATGAGTATGGTGGCCACCACTCGTGAATTCTGCTTATGCTTTCCATCAGGCAGAGTAGAGTCATTTTGGCGGGCCAAACATAAAAAAAAAAAAAAAAAAAAATTATTATACTCATATTTATAAACATTCAGAATTAAAACAAAAAATCTACAAAAGAAACAATAATAAAATAGTTTCTCAACAATAACAGACAAATCAAGGTGACGGGCGACCCTAGTGTTCTCCACACAGTTTTTTATTTTTTTTTATTTAAATAGGCGGGCAAACGAGCAGACGTATCGCCTGATGGTAAGCGATTATCGCCGCCCATGGACACTGGCAACACCAGAAGCGTCACATGTGCGTTGCCGGCCTTTGGGGGATGAGGGGGGGGAGGAGTAATAGGAGAGGTGAGGGGGTGACGGAGATAGGGGGAGGGGTGGGGTATGGGCCTCCTGTATCCTCACTCACTCGGTGAAATACAGCGCAAGCACTATTTCACACCGGCTTTCTGTGAGGCCGAGGTATCACTCCGGTCGAGCTGGCCCATTCATGCCGAAGCGTGGCTCTCCCATGGTTTGAGACTACCACTCTTATTTCTTGCTCAACATTAATTCTTAAGCAATATTTGTTCCTGATTACGGCTACTGCTGAAAATCCAGCTTTACACACATGTGACGTTGCAAGGTGGATAAGCTTTTGAAGTTAAATTTGGATATTCATTTTAAATCGATAACCAAAACTCAACCAAATTGGATTTAATGAATCTTGTTATAATGCTCTTCTGACATGAATTCTGACGGAGCTTGTGCGTGAATGTTCGACATCATCTGCGAATTATTTCGAAAACCATTCGATGAGCTTCGAAAGATGTTTCGTGAAAAAGGCCATCAAGTCTCGTGAGATAACCAGTTCATTAGATGCTGCATATTTATACAATTGCGGGAAGCAATCTTGACCGTCTCCTTCATTCATTTTTTTATCCACATCAGCAGGTTCTTTCTATGCCGCAATATTTTCCAATAGTTTCAGAATAAACGTGCCTTGCAAAGACGATTTAATTTATTTAGTTTTTTAAATATATCACACAAGTATACCAATTTTAGCAAAAAATCTGGTTCAGCAAATAGTAGAGCCACGCTGATTTCAGCACGAACGGGCCGGCTCGACCGGGACGGTACTACACAGAAAATCAATGTAAAATGACAGCGTTCGTTCTGTGTGTGTTTCGTTGGTGAGTGCGAGACCGGAGGCCCAATGATGCAGAAGCATCACTAGGCCGCCATAGTGTGGTTCACCATGCTGCATTGTTGTATTGTCTGCATTCGCAATGAGTATGGTGACCACCACTCTTGGATTCTGCTTATGCGGTCCATCAGGCAGAGTAGAGTCATTTTGGCAGGGCCATACATAAAAAAGAGCAAAGTATTTGGCATTTTCATGACGATCTTGCTGTAAAAAATCGAATTTCTTCGTGTAATTCGGACACACGAAATAAAACATTTGTACGTGAAAGAGATCGTGAATTGCGTTTCGCGCCAACAAATTCGCGTTGAGACATCTACATAAGACAAGGCCTTAAGAACCTATGATGCGAGCGGTGAAAATATTGTTGCTGTATGGAAAAATTAACCCTTTCGGATAATGATAGAAGACCGACTCGCGGCGCCCCTTGCCACTTCTTGCGGCACCCCGAGGCGCCGCGGCGCACAGTTTGGGAACCCCGGGTTTAGACAAATAACGAGCACACCTCTGCCAGAATATTGAGGGAATATTGTCAGGTCCAGCACCCTTACACATGTCTAGACTTGAAAGTTGTTTACATACAGCTTCGGGTGTGATAGAGAAGTCGTTGATACGTAATATTGGAACTGTGGGATCAGGAAGATCACCAATCAGTTCATCTCGATCATGGCTAGGGGGAGCAAAAACCGATGAGAACTGTTCTGCGAACAAATTGGAAATGGCTTTACTACCATTAACACTAACATTATTGAGGGTCATTTCGGAAGGATAAGATGTACTACCTCTACGGAGATTTTTTATGTGGTATTATATTGCGACAAGCTTTTGTATTATATAAATTGTGTAATGACATTATAAGTTGATAGAAAAGTTTTGAAGGAATACTTTATTTTATTCTTTTTAGAGCATTCCAATAAAAGCTTGTTTTTAAAAAGTTTTTTTTATTAAATTTATTAAATTTGATATAAAATTCTTTTCATCCAATAAACAGATGGGTGAAGGTCGTTCCTTATTGTAGCCTCTTCTATCTACCATAGTGTTCTGTTGCAGTGTCCGTCGCAGCCAAGCAGTTGGCAAGGGCAGTATTCATTCTGGGCATACTGCCCTTGTCTCTGATCCACCTCTTGCCAGTGCATCAGCTGCGTTGTTCCCGCGTGAGTTGCTATGCCCCTTGATCCATTGGAGAGTTATACTGTTTGTGGTATATATCTCTGTCAGGGCTCTGTGGCATTCGTAAATCAACCCTGAGGTTGTCGCATGACTCTGTAGGGCTTGTAAGACTGATCGGCTGTCGGAAAGTATGCGGATGGGGTATTCCGTTACCTTTCTGGAGATGACCGCATGTGCTGCCATTATTATAGCCATGCACTCTGCCTGGAAGACTGTGTTGTGGGCTCCTAATGGTGTCGAGATATATGTATGTTTAGGTCCTCAGAGAATACTCCCGAGCCAGTGCCTGACCTTGTTTTGGATCCGTCTGTGAAGATTCTTAACTCTCTGGGTCAAGTCCTTCTTGGGGGTCCTCGTACAGTTGTATCTTGTACTTGTTGTCGAAGACGAATTGCCTGGGTATCCAGCTTCCATGAGCGGTTCCTTAGCTATGGCCTCATAGAGGATTTCGGTGTGTGGTACCCTAGTCGGTCTCCAGAGATGTTGTTTCTTTAGCCGCGCTGCCGCGGCTAGAGCCTCCTGCCTTATAAAGAGGTGGAGTGGTGGTAGACCTATGATGAATTCCAGAGCCGCAGTCGGTGTAGTCCTCATACAGCCGGTGGCCGCCAAACAGGCCAATCTCTGGAGTCGTAGTTTGGCTTCGACTGTGGATAGCTTGGTCCGAGGCCACCATACTACAGCGCCGTAGCTTATCATTGGTCGAATTACTGTCTCGTAGAGCCATAGATCTTGGGGTTTAGTCCCCAAGTTTTATCTACTATTCTGCGGCACTGCCAGAATATGACTGTTGCTTTTTCAATCTTGTTGTTGAGGTGTACACTTTAATTCAGTCTGTGGTCGAATATTACCCCTAGATACTTTACCTCAGACGAGAGTTGGAGCTCTGTATTCAACAGCCTGGGCAGTCGGCATATCTATGTGCCAGACAAGCTCCCAGGACGATGGTCAGCCTTTGGGTGAGTGCCTTACCTCCCCATTTAAGCAGGGCTGGGAAATTCCCGTCCGGGCAGATTTGAATGAGTCAAAGCTGTCGATTGCCCATTGGAACTTTACCTGTTTTTCAATTTCTGTGATCCTAATAGTTGAGTCGCTTCCCTGATGCAGGGCCTGGCCGATCTGCAGAGAGCATAGGGCGCGATCAGTTTTCTTTGGATTCCGCCTAGGTGGTACCATGAGTTTACTTACCTGTAGGTCGAAAGGTATCCATCTGTGGTCCGAGCACGATAGATCGTTAGACACGTGCCAGTTTGTGATGTGTTTCGCTACTTCTTCAGTTGCCAAGGTCAAGTCAATTATTGTTTTTCTCTACCGGGCTACCGTTTTGCCCGAATTCCGGACCAAAGAGAGCGTGTTGCTTCATGGAGGTAACTAGCCCCGACCCCGATCAGCTCAACCCTCCAGGACTCCTTCATCCCGGCTTACAGCGCTCGACTGCGCAGAACTAACGCCCTGAGGTCGCCTGCTGACCTGGGTGGACGTGTGAGATGAGATGAATAGATGAATTAATTAATTAATGAGTGACTGAATGAATGAATGAGTGACCGAATGAATGAGTGATTGTATAAATGAATCAATGAGTTGATTGGATTGGGAGTTAAGAGACTTAGACGGTAGTATACTAGGGCGGTTGAGTAAGGATTAGGTGACAAGGGGGTAGTTTGGAGTACCGGATAAAGGATTGTAGGTTATACCCGACTGGTGGTAATGTCCAGCTGGGAAATGCCCTTCTAACTTGGTTGCTGGAGATACGGGGTGGCTGATGCAGCGCCCGTTGCATGTTGCAAATCTCCAGCATTATCATATTAGGGTGCACGACCCACTCCGTGAAGAAGCAGTTTCTTTTCTGCTTCGTATGTCGCCAGATACAGGGAAGACGAGGACGTGTGAGAAGCACTTGAGCGGCCGTGCCGGTAACTCAGCGCCACACCTGAATGTACACGTACGTTCCCCGCACCCCTTGAAACTGTCTTTACTGTAAAATGATTTATTTCTAGAACCTGCGCAAAGTTGATACTTCTAAATGAGTCGATTGATGAAATCTTTGAGATGCTTAGTGGCAGTTGCAATTATAGCGGAACACAGTCGTACAGCTAGTGGTTTGCGTCAGAGTCTCTGTAGTCCGTAAGTTTTTCTTAAATTATGGCATTGAAGATATGTACTTAATTATCTCTATACAGTTTATGCTCTTTAAAAGTTTAAATCTTCGTATAACTTAGTCATTTTAAAATCAATAAGATAGAAGAAGATAGAAATCATGAATGATAATAATGAACACTAATGTCTACCAATATGTAGGCACATGTAATTAATTTAATATCATTACAAAAGCTATGCATACATTGCTAGATAACTATAAAATGTAAGTACAACGAGAACAGTTATGTTTAAATATCACTGTCCTATTTAGGAAAATTGTAAATAATTTACTGCTTTGTCTATCTTTTGTAAGTGATAAGGCGTTTACTGCATATACTTTTATGATAAACGTTGATGTTAGTTTGTGTTCATTATTATATGTTAAATATTTGTGTTTATCGTACAGGAAGGTTGAATACTTTGTTCCAGCATAAACTCTAGCTTAAACACTATGCAACCGATTCTTATTGTCCACGGTGGGGCTGGAGATATTCCTCAAAGTCGAGTTGCTGGAAAATTGACCGGTGTCAAAGATGCTGTCAGGGCTGGATATAAGATTTTGCAAAACGGCGGTAGTGCCTTAGATGCGGTAGAAGCAGCAGTTGCATCTATGGAGTTAGATGAAAACTTTAATGCTGGTAAGTTTAATGACTCAGTGGCCATGTGTATCGTTATAGCCATAGGTATTTTTGTAAAAAAATAGATGACCCCACGCAAGAGGTTGCGTCCCCTATTGCCCGTAGCGTGTTGTAAATTTAAATAACATAAAAAAGCTTATAGTGAGCCAACCTGTGCTGACGCGGACTTTTTTAAGAATCTCTAACGAAAAAAAAAATCTTTCATACACTATTTTTTCGAAATTTTAACCATATAGGTACGCAGCTAACGCAGCGTACGCAGTGAAAGCTCTTAAGAGGAATAAAATGAAATAATGTTATTATTACGTTTGACTGAGAATTGAAAATAAATGTTTCACATCACATCAGATCACATTCAAAGCATTTAACAGTCAACTCCTGGGCATAGGTCTCTCCACATCAAGGAGGTTTTGTTTACAAAATTTAAAAGTTTAAATTTAAGCATTAATTTAACTGAGTTTTAACCATACCTAACGTCTCCCAAAATACCTACATATATTTATATTACAACTAGCTGACCCGGCGAACTTCGTACCGCCATATTTATATACAATAATTAGCAATAAATTAAAACTGCGACTATAATTTGAGATTTAAACTATCCTATCTCTCAATTTGGATCGAACTGCACATGGTGTGCAAATTTTATTATAATCGGTTAAGTGGTTTAGGAGTCCATTGAGGACAAACATTGTGACACGAGATTTATATATATTAAGATTTCAGTTCGCACGCAGTTCAAACGCAAAAACGTTTGGGAAGTAAGAAGTTTATATTAATACTTACGTATAATTATTTATTCGTTGATATTTCTCTATTCAGGTTATGGATCAGTTCTCAATCTCCGAGGTGAAGTAGAAATGGAAGCTAGTATAATGCGTGGTTCAGATCTAAATGTTGGTGGGGTTACTTTAGTTAAAGAATTTCTACATCCAATAAAGATAGCACACAAAGTTCTAACGGATTCTCCGCATTCCCTTTTGGGTGGAGAAGGAGCAAAATTATTTGCGTTAGAGAAGGTAGTATTTTTTTTAAATTAGTACTTAATGCAAATAACTGGTTTAACTGATATTTATAATTTTAGGGTTTTCAACCTATTTCACCAGACTCGCTTATCACCGATCATGCAAAAGAAGCATTAGAAGACTTTTTGAACCACGGGGATCATGGCAGGACTGAGATAGGTTCCCCCGACAAGGTAAGATACTATACCTACACTTGTTTATATAAGTATATAACTATATACAATATATCTCAGGAATGAGGCGGGTTAACTAACACCTCCAATTCAAGGTTCAAAAGGACCTGTCTGTTTCTTAGTCAGAAGACGTAAGGAAAAATAAGAAAAAATCGAGTAATGTTTTGTCATGTAAAAATCTTGTTTCCTCAATATTTTGTTTACAATTTACCTATCAGTTTTTCCAGCGTTATAGAGCCAATGATTTATCGTGAAATACTTTATTTATTTATTTGATTTATGGGATTTCAGGGTGGTGTGGGTACAGTAGGTGCAGTGGCAGTAGATGCTAAAGGAAACGTGGCCGCAGCAACTAGCACAGGTGGTATGAGTGGTAAGGCAGTCGGAAGAATAGGTGATACTCCACAAATTGGTAGTGGCACTTACGCTGATGATAATTTAGGCGGAGTTTCGACAACAGGTTTGTGTTTTATTCTAAAATTTTATTTCATTATATTGGTACATATAGAGAGAGAGAGAGACTGAGTTTAGTTACGAGTCTGTCGCTCTCACGCAAGCTTCTGATTGGTTGGTGTATTTACCACCAAATCAATCATGCAAATTGGTATGTGCGTCCACTAATCAGAAGCTTGCGTGAGAGAGACAAACTCTAACTAAACTCAGTCTCTCTCTACCCCGATCACGCTTTTCGCTCGTTCAGAGCTGCCTCCATGTACGTTTGCTCCAAGATTTACGTTAACAAAGACATCGTGGGAACCTATTTTAGAATGTCTCATATTCGTAATACAATAATAATTCATGTCTACATCATGATCTATATACTTTAAGGTATTTTTCTAACGTTTCCATTGTTATATTCTTTTTGTATAATTTTACAGGTCATGGAGAGTCCATACTAAAGTATTGTTTGGCTCATAGCATCATAAAGCTCATGGAAAGTGGGTTCGACGTACAAACAGCGACAACGAAAGCGGTTGATGGTAAATTTTAATATTTTTTGTAGAGTATATTTGTGGTATACGTAATAATAATAACATGAAATGAAATTATAAACTAGAAAATAAAAATGAGTTATTTTTAGGCATGACTTCTAAACTAAGAAACACGGCTGGAGCAATAACGCTATCCAAAGATGGGAACGTCGGAGTACACTTTACTTCTAAACGAATGGCATGGGCATACGTTAAAGATAATTTAATACTTTACGGTATCGAGCAAAATGACATTTTAGAAGAGGCATATAAGACAAAGTAAAACTTTTATTGGATTTGGTTGAGCCACTTTCATACCTAAATACAGGACGGCGGAGTTAACCATGGAAGAAATTTAATTTTACATATCTTTGGTCCATTCATAATAATAATAATTATTTCAATAATGTATTATCACTAAGGAATTACATAAAAAATATATTAAACGTTGTTTATTATACTTTTAACATAATAAATGTTATGAAAATTGTACTAAATACAAACTTGTGACGTCGTGGCTGTTTTAGAGTAGGTAGGTACTCAATTTGAGCAATATATTTCAACTAGCGACTCGCCCCGGCTTCGCACGGGTGGAGTTTAGATGCCCCCGCCGCGTCGACGACACGATTCGTGCATTTTAAATCTGTAATATCTTCGAATATATTCATTTAAATTAGATACAGTAACGAGCCATTTTCATCTATATTAAATGCACAATGTATTTAATTTACTTAATTGTATAAGGATTCATTCTGTATTGCTTAATATCGCTTCGTAAATAAGCCATTATTTCTCGTAAAAAGAAAGGAATAAAAAATGTTTATTGTGGGTTATCCCTAAGAGATAGACATATACCGTCGCGGACTTTTTTGTAGACCTTTTTATGGTGTACAATACTGTAGTACATTATTTTGATCTACCTCGTAGGGTGCAAGCAGCGTTTGCAATGTTAGCGCTAAAAATGTGTTTATTTGCTACATCACATTAAAAACCTCGAAAATTAACAGTGTTTACATACTATATTATGCATTTATCATATATAAAAACCTTCCTCTTGAATCACTCCTATCTATTAAAAAACCGCATCAAAATCCGTTGCGGAGTTTTAAAGATTTAAGCAAACATAGGGATATAGGGACAGAGAAAGCGACTTTGTTATTACCCGACTACGGCAAATCCAAAGGAGGGTTATGATTTTGACAGGCTATGTATGTATGTATGTATGTTCATCTGTTCCCTCACAGCTCCTTAACTACTTATTAGAACTGGACAAATGAGATATCGTTAGAAGCGTCTTGATCGTCCGCTGGTCATACGCTATATGACGTGTCACTGAATGTAATGTGGCGCCCTCTGGCCGACATAAAGGACATTGCCGTGTTTGGTATCATTGGAAAGGGCGTTACTTGTACATTTCAAAAATATATATATTTTTGGCATTTTCTCGTGACTTTGTCCTTATTTATTCGATAATTGTGATATTTCTATGGTACCTATTTAAAATATACTTTGCAAAGAAATTAATATTATAGAGGCACCAAAACATTTTAAATACAAAAAAGTAAAAACTAAAACCCAACTACGACAAAAAACGACGCTGAAAAAGTATGAAACAAGTTTCAAAAGCCATAGCACAGAATAACTAATATTAGCAGTAGTCATGCGTTGTTAATGTGTTATGGGCGTTATGGTACATTTCTACGTAACGTGTGACTACGGCTACTATTAGTTATTCTGTGCGTAGTATCACTTAATAGTCTGTGATTCTGTGCTATGGCTTTTGAAACTTCTTTCATACTTTTTCAGCGTCGTTTTTTGTCGTAGTTGGGTTTTAGTTTTTATATACTATGTAGTGATGATGATAATTTGATTAAAATTTGTAATAGAAATGAAAAGCTATAATAATTATTCGATCCGATTCGTAAATTAATATTGGTATTAATTTACGAATCGGCAAATATATTTATTATAGCTTTGTTGTTTGTTTATATTTAGTACAATTGTAATATTTTATTTAGTAGAGTCTTATTTAGGAGTCGATCTTGAATTTTTTTGGGTCCAGATTTCAATTGAAATTATGATAAGACTGTATAGTTATATATTTTTGTGGTGGTGGAATTTCTAATAAAAATAAATGGAATTTGAGGATGACCATAGCCTATTATTTTTGTCTTTTGTAAAAGTGATTAGGTCTACAGACGCTTTCAAACTAAAGACATTTGTCTTGTTATTCAACTGAAGATCTCATCAATACAAAAAACAAGTAACGAACACCAAGTTTATTTGCTGCTATTGTAGCTATTTCTCAACATTTTTGTAAATAGATATTATTTGCAGAAAGGTGAACAATTAATAAACAAAATAAATATTTTGGACATCTAACACACAACGCCATCTAGTCCCAAACTAAGCAAAGCTTGTATTATGTGTAAATAGATACACATTAAACATAGAAAATATCCAAATTCCGAAACAAATATTTGCAGATCATACAAATATATTTGGTCCGACTTGGGAATAGAACCTGAGACCTCAAGCACAGAAGTTGCATACGATACCAGTACGAGGCAGTTAAAATTGCGGTTTTCATTGCATCTTTTTTTTAAAAGCCCGCTGCCAACTGTATCATAATATATCATCAGAATCAGTATGGATATCCATCCACGTTGAGTTTATGTTTATCATAATGGTCTAAGATCCGAATGGAAACGACCTTCACCCATCTGTTTATTGGATGAAAAGTATTTTATATCAAACTAGCCATTGCCCGCGGCTTAGCTCGCGTTGAAGTTGATTATATGTATTTAATTAAAACCGTGTCAGCATGAATGACTAATTTAGTCATGTTATTAAACGTATTTATTTATTTTTGATCAATAGCCCATTAAAAAGGACTTTTATACAAACTTCCGACCCTTATTTTAACCCCTGTAAGTACCTAATTACTGGAACCGAATATTCCGGTATGCTTTAGTACGGATGTATATTAAACTGTAAATTGTACAAATTGGAAATGCTCACCGGGTATGAAAATAATAATATTTTTTTAAACAATCTCGTATATGTAGATATCTTTTTGGGAATAGCATTTTTTTTTTAAATCGATGATAGCCACCTTTCGTGTTATAAATAACACACATTATTAAAAATGTGAAGAAAAAAAAAACACTGAATTGAGATGGATACCAAACACTATCATTTCAATTTTATCTTGAAAATCTCGACCCAGCTTTCCTTAGTAGTTACTTCAGTAAGAAACCTAAAATTATTATTATAATGAAATAAAAAATCTATTACACAATAGTAATTGTTATAACGTAGGTAATTGTATAACATAATAATTCGAAACACAACAAAAATTCATCACTGGCGAAACTTGGGTGTACTAAACACCTCTGTCTAACCCTTCGGGGAATACAGGCGTGATGTTATGTTATAATAATTCGTTCGAGCGAAAAGTTTCTTAAATCACCCCCATTTCATGGGAAAAAATATGTTCTTAACTTGCAACACTGCCACAATGGCGTCCAAGAAATATTACAAATTATTACTCGAAATTATTTTGGTGTTTATATTGAATTAAACAGTAAATGCATAACTTTGTTATGAAAAGTTATTCCATCCGATTTTTTTATTAAACTGGAATTGTTTTTGCAGTTCTTGATAACAACATGAAGGCATAATTAGGCAGGCGCGGTTCCAGCCTGAAATTTTGGGGGGGTCACTAATCAAATAAGTCGAGTAAATTAGACTTTATTGCACAATACACAATTTTATTTCACACATTTAAAACAAATGGATATTTTTTGTTTTTATTGGTAAATCTATTGGGATCATAATATTTGAGACATCTGTGACAATCTCTGGATGAATATTTAGAGGATCTAGCTCCGTTGGGGGACTAAGGGCGTGTATGAAATTCCTGACAAATCGGTCTAACCACTAAACCCCGGTGGCGGCCTACATCTGCAGTCAAGAGGAGCTCCGGGAACGCATCAGCGGCTTCCGGAGTTCCCCCTGCCTTACCTCATCACTGAGGTACATCCCGGGGTAACCAGATTCAAACCCAGGGCATGTCGCTGTCTTATCTCTCACCGCTCTATACAGTAAGAGAGTCGAACACCGACCCGCCTGAGACGACACTCCCGGCCGCACCGAGGTGTCTGGTCGTTTCCAGTGGCCACATCTCCCCTGCATGTGGCCACAACGACCTTTAACTGACGATTGGAGCTAGCGGTCTCTATTGCGCATCCTTCGTTGCCTCTTTCGAGCGGGATCAGCCATTTCCCGATCCCACTCTTCAGACTCCTTCTGGAGCATAATGTCTTCACACTACTCGCCAGCATTGCCGCGATCAATGCTGGTGGTGACAGGTTTCGTTCGATCTGTCCGACCGGGCGAAGTCACCGAAGCGACCGTGGCCGGTGAGCATCTAAGTGAATCGCTAGGTGATAAGTTGGTTCTCTCTATGCAAGCTTCGAAGCTCGGCAGAAAGGCTCCAACAGCGCGTTGGCTGGCACAATCCTGGGTGTCGAGCCGTGCCCGCCAAGCTCGTAGGGCTTGCGTATGTATGTTCTGACGATGCATTCCGGGCTTATGATACGGCGCTATCTCTTCGCCATTCCGAGCGACAGATCGAATTTCGTCGCAAACCATTGTGTTCATGTCGGCTAGAATGTCGAAGGGTGGAAATCGTGCCAGGATCGTCGCCGCCTCGTACGAAATCGTACGGTGGCCTCGTACGATCCGTATGGCCATCAACCGCTGCAGACTCCCGAGTTGAGAATTACAGCGGGAAGATCCCGCCGGTGCCCCATAGAGGACCATGGATCGCACGACGCCCATACGCACGCCCACGCACATAGAGGCAGCGAACTTCTTCCCGCGGTCCCCCGAGATTGGGCAGCAGACAATGTGGCACCCTTGTTACTCCTTGTACCGGGGACTAGTCGCCCGAAATGCTTTTCAAAGCTCTACCGATTGTCCATGATGAGGTACTTCATGTACTGACCGACTTGGACTTCGGTGTCATCCACCCGGAGGTATGAGCTGGGTGGTTCCTGGCGCTTACGTAGGCCATGGAACCATATCGCCTCAGTTTTCTGAGGCGCCACTCTCAGGCCCAGCTCATGAATCTTATCCACGACACAAGCCACCCCTTGCGAGCAGAAGCACCTCCCCGAGGCGTGACCCTCTAGCCAGTATTAGGGTATCGTCTGCATAGCAGGCGAGACTGATGCCCGAAGTCGGGCTAGTGCGAAGGCCCGCATCGTATACGAGGTTCCATAAAAATGGGCCCAATACAGAGCCCTGGGGAACCCCACAACACAATCCCTCCTCAGTCCTCCCTTCAATTTTCTACTCCGTGTCGATCGACAAACTTCACTGTCCTGTCGTGCTGATAGTCCTCTATGACGGCACGAAGTTAAGTCGGCACCTCGTGATATTCAAGGGGGTGCGATTAGGGAGGCCCCTAATCGCACCCCATTGAAGGGTGCCGAAAGCGTTAACGATATCAAGGCTAACTACCAACAACACCCCCCCGATCGGACTGCCGACCCCGACAGGGAGCGAACACACCTATATATTAGCGTCCACTGTCGAGCGTCCCCGTTGGAATCCAAATTGGCAGTCCGATAGATCAGGGCCCACTCGCGACAGGTGCTCGCTGATACGGCCAGAGATAACTCTTTCAAAGAGTTCCTATCCTTTGATTTCTTATCTCGATTGAACAATTATGGAAACTGATAAGAATAAGAAAATCATGTTCTAGTAGCAGATTTTGGAGGGGGTCACGTCCCCTGTGACCCCCCCCCCTGGAACCCTGTAATTAGGTTTATTTTGTGCACAACTTTTCGTCTAGCGTTCTCGCTCACTCAAGGCAGACTAACGAGCGATCGTCTTCACTGTGCCTTTTCGTCATAATATGGTTTGTCTCGCAACGAGCGCCGTGCGCTCCGTCTTGACTTTTTTTTTGGTCTGAGGCTTCAGGCTACTAAATTCAAAAATGACGGACTTCCAGACTAACTTATATACAAAATGTCAACGCCTATTTCACCCCTTAGAATATCCAGAAATGCTTACATACGTATCTACTTGTTTTTAATTAGTAGTCCAAAGATAATGTTTCATGTTTCTAACTTAAAAATAACGGACTTCCATACAAACTTTCAACCCCTGTATCACCCCCTTAGGGGTAGATTATTCAGAAACGCTTAAATATGTCTAATCATTTTTAATCAGTAGCCAAAAATAAATTTTCATGTTTCTCACTTAAAAATTCCGGACTTCCTTACAAACTTTCAACCCCTATTTCACCCCCTTAGGGGTAGAATATCCAGAAGTGCTTAAATGCGTATCTACAAATTTTTAATCAGCTTCCCAAAAGTAAAGTTTCATCTGACCATCAGTCAGTCAGACAGTCAGGACATGTTATTTTTTAAGTATAGATTTAATATATTAAATAATATATCGCAGGTGGGTTGGCTAAAATATTCCTGGCCAAACAATTTTTTTCATTTTTTTATTTATTTATACTTCCTGCATTACAATTGCACGAGTCGGACCTAATGCCACATGGCATTATCTACCCGTCAACCTGGAGTTAGTTCATTAGGGGACAAGGCTGGTGCATAAGTGATCCGGATATGTAAATCTCTCTCGCTCTCCTCCGATCACGCTTTCCGCCCGTTCGGATGCCCTTTCAGATATATATGCTCAAAGGTTTTAACGCCCATTCCAAGTGTTCAGTGCAGTTGTCTCATCTTGACTGTCATATAATTTGACAATTCATTAGAATTTATTTATCTTTTCTGTGGACTATTTGAAAAAAACTTCGTAATACAAAATATAAAATCGTCTTTTTTATTCAATAACAAATATTTTAATGTAGTTATTAATGTAATAATGTTGCTAAACGTCAATATGCCTTTAAGGTTTAAACCGGCTGAGTTTCACGGTTTTAATTGGTTATTCAATGTTGCGCCTTGTTTCGCTGTGAATGCATCCAAAATTAATATTCTGAGTGATCCTAAAATGTTTTACGATACATTATGTAAAAGATTTTGCAACGCCAACCGTAGAATATTTATCGCAAGTCTTTATTCCGGTACTGGAGTACTGGAGAAGCAACTTTTAAAAGTTACCAAAATGAATCTAGAGAAACAAAAACATTTGAAATTAAAGGTGTTATTAGATTACCAGCGTGGTACGAGAGGGGAAGTTAATTCAGTAACATTATTAAAAGAGTTTATTGACGATAATCCTGAACAATGTAGTATAAATTTATACCAGACACCGAGGCTCCATGGATCGTGGTCTAAAGCTATACCATCTAGATATAACGAGCTCATAGGTCTCCAACACATGAAGCTTTATATAGCTGATGACAGAGTGTTGCTGAGTGGTGCCAACTGTTCTAATGACTACTTCCAACAGAGACAGGACCGCTATATAGAGATTGAGGATGCTGAATTGGCTAATTTTTATAGTGAACTCATAGGTATGATAACCATGTAAGTTAGTATTGTATAAGTTTTTATTTGATGATGATTTTTGTCTAATCTTTGTTGTAGGACTAAAAAAGAAAGTTGTTACATTATTCTGGATTAAAAAAATACATTTTGTAGTGTAATTTTAGTAAATTATATTTTTTTTTTTATATTTTGTGTTCCAAAGTGAAGCATTAATATCACATTAGCCCTTATTTTTGAATAATTTAAATTTGTAGTATGTAAGTAGCTACATTATTAATATTTACATAGTTTACATCTCTTGGTGAAAACTAAAGGACCTTAAGTTTTTTTTTGTCGTTTTTTGTATTATTGATGAGCAGGATATTCTTATTAATGATTAATCAAATTGCACAAATAAATAAAAGACCTGCATCTATTATTTATTTTATGGGGACTTTAAAAAGATAAATAAAACAGACACAAAGAACACCCACACTCAAAATTCCAATTAGATGATCACACAGTGTTGTCCTATGTGGTGTTTGAATCCCCAACACTCAAAAGAGTAGAAAATGCTGAGATGACCACTTAAACCACTAAGCCATCTGTGTAGTAAATACTGGCTAGTATAAAAAAAACCAGCAATTATGTAAGTGCTGGTTTTTGAAAATGGAAACCTTATCTTAAATCAAACTGTTCATGACTGACTGATGAAAACTGATCATCTAGTGAAAAAAAAAACACGCTCCTCTTAGGTTTGGCCCTTCCTGATGTAAATTTGACCAATAAAATTCTAACAACATTGCAATCTCAACAAGTTTCATACCGCTTGAAAAAACATTGAATGGTAGACTTTAAACCTCCTTTCTAAAGAGAGCCCTATGTCTAGCACTGGACTGTTAAACACTGTTGATAGATTGAAAATCTGACTAGTAAAGTGAGGAAAATAATGAACTGTATGGTAGTGTAGATAGAAGCTATTGTTTATCTGTAGCAAGTCTTTAATGAAATCTCTGTAGGTCTGCAGAGTTGATACTAAGTCTTTGTAGACTTAGTATCAACTCTGCAGACCTACAGAGATTGTCACAACTAGGCAGTTGCATTGAGATAACTTCTTTACATAGTATAAAATGAAGTTGCTTCCACTGTCTGTTCGCTTAGATCTTTTAAACTACTTAACAGATTGTAATGTAATTTTCAACAATAGATAAAGTGATTCAATGGAAAGGTTAATATCGGTAATACATGCATATTATAGTAGAAGATATTAAACAATTTCGAAGACTTTCATGCGAAGTCGGGCCGACTGCTAGCATAGCATATAAACCCCATTATATGGGATTTCCAATACTTCATTACTTTAATAAACCTACAAAAGATAATGCTAGTAATGTAGTTAACACATATTATATAAGATTGAGTTTACATTAAATGTACAGAGGATTCTGCAAGCACATGATGATGTGATGATAACACAAATAACTATCTTTGTTAAATGTGATTGCCTCAGTGGCGCAGTGGCTCTACCACTGCGCCACTTCGACTACTCTGCTTGAGGTCTTGTGTTCGATTCTCGGGTCGGATCAAATGTTTGGGACTAGATTTGTTGAGTTAAAATGTCTGAAATATATTTTTTTTTTTATAGTGTCATTTCTATTCTTCCATTTCAGATGAAGTAAGTAACTTCAGCAAACAATGTACAAAGTCTGGAATACATGAGAAACAGTTTCCCTCCAGATTAGCATTCATAAAAGAGATGAGAACACGAATCAGCATCTTCATTGAAAGATGGAAAGACACAAACTATCCTAAACTGCTTGCTTCTCAAAATGGTGGGTGTCCTTTTTCCTCTAGAGAAATTTAGAATTCCTTATTGTTGGTCTCCATGTGGTGTCGGATTAAGAATATACTCGTAGAGTATTACCACTCAAATTTATTTCATACGTGAATTATATCTCATAGATACACGTTTAAAAATCCTCATTTTTATTCCTGTTAGATACTCTTTTAAATCCTGAACAGTTGTTCCGTTTTGATACACTTCTGTATAATCATAACTATAAACAAATTAATATGTGATTCAAATTCAGTTAAGACACTAAGTGACATTTATGAACGTTAAATTGAAGCTACAGTTAAAAATCATAGATCGACACAAACAGACGCTACAGAAGTACTGACAAGGTGAATTAGGTGAAAACACCAAAATCCACTGCCTGCCTGTGTCAATCCATAACTACCAGTTTCCAAAATGCGTAGAGCTTACTAGAATACTGGCAAAGAAACTCATGGCCATTTTTTTTTAAGTCAGATCTTCAGGTACAATAGTATTAGTATTACATGAAAGGTTAAAGTGCAGGAAGCAAAAAAAAAAAAGAATTACGGTCGACTTTCGACCACTGGGCGACCATTCAAGATGAATTTGTAAAAGTCATCATCATCATTAAAAAAAAACAATCTATGAAAAATTGTTCTTTCCAACAGACGACTGTTAAAGGTTCTGAACTGGTTTATTTATAATCATCAAAGTCATAAGCAGTTACGTTACAGAGTTAACTCCTAAACACAAACGACTCGGATCATGGCAAATATGTCCTTAATTTCTTTCCAAATACACAATTTCTTTCGTTATAGATGAGACCAAAGACACATGGATATTTCCTCTACTACAGATGGGAGAATTTGGCATAATTCAAGATGAAGAAGTGACAACAAAAGTCCTCTCATCCGCTCCCAAAGATTCTTTCATTCAGTTGGCAACTGGATATTTTAATTTAACAGATGATTATGCTAGAACATTGATAACAGACTGCAAGGCAAATATTAGTTTGCTGATGGCACATCCAAACGTATGTTCTTTACTACTTCTTTAATCTTCTGTGAGATTTGAATGGTTAAAAAAATAACTTGTATATATTTTTAAACTTTCAGGCAAATGGTTTTCTTGGTGCAGCAGGTCCGGCTGGAGGAATTCCACATGCATACTCTTTGATTGCAAGGAGGTGAGATATTTGACATTCTGAATTTTTTGAATAATGGATTAAGAGTGAAACCTGCTTTTTAACCGACTTCTTTTTAAACTTAATTTACTAAATCAATTGATATTTTTGCAATTGTTTGAAACAAACTGAAGAAAATACCTTATAGTTTTTTTTTGTATAATAAATTTAATGAGAAGCATATTAAACGCAAGCCATATAATGTTTATAAGTCCTAACTAAAAAAAAAGTAAAAGAAAGAAAAAAAAAAAAAAAAACTAGATTTCTTTGAGTCGCATATTTAACTGCTGTTTAACGCAAATAATTTTGTCTGACTTATTGTAATGGCCAGCTGCTTTCTTGATGCTACCTGATATCCATGTTAAACAAAGATGATCAATTGCCAAAGAAGCCACGTGCAAAAGTAATGGTGATAGTACCTAATAATAATACTTATAGTGGTGTTGACCAATCCTCGTATTCTGGACTATATGGGAATTTATATATTCCAGTTGTGTGATACCTATATTGAAATCGGATGAGCTTAACCTCGCTTTTTTTAAGAGACAACTCTCGCATTAGGAATAAACATCCTGTGTCGCGGGGGACTTTACAGACATACATGAAACGGACACAATTAACACCCAAACTCAGAACAACAATTTGTGGATCACACAAAGTGTTATCGCGTGCAGTATTTGAACAGACAACACTTGGCGAATTGGCAAGCGGCGTGGCGACCGCCTAAACCACTAGGCCAACCGTGCAGTCATTCTTTATCTTTGTGTTACAGATTTTGGCAGAAAGTGGTGGATTTCAATCAGACTAGCAGAGTAGAAATGTTAGAATATGAAAGACCCGGTTGGACATTTCATGCGAAAGGACTATGGTAATAATTTATAATAAATAGTTTGATGATTGATTGAGTTACAAAAATGTATATTTTTAAAGAATATCAGAGTACCATAGGGAGGCCCAATTAGTCTAGTCAACAAGTTCCATACTTGTTGACTAGACTAAAAGATGCACAAGCAACACTAGGCCGCCATAGTGTGGGTCACCATGCTGCATTGTTGCATTCGCAATGAGTATGGTGGCCACCACTCGTGGATTCTGCTTATGCTTTCCATCAGGCAGAGTAGAGTCATTTTGGCGGGCCAAACATAAAAAAAAAAAGTACAAAAATATGCCTAGATCCTAGATTTAAATATCTGCTTTAATTTTAAAAATATGTTATAAAATGTTAAATCTAACACATACTTTTTCTTAAGACTGTAGTCCTTGAGCGTGGGAATTTGTGATTGAACACCCACATTCATATTTTACATGCACACAAACGCATCGGGCACTGTAGCATAGTAACCCTGGCAACTAATAAATTTACCTTCGGTTTTTTCTTCTAGTTACATATTCATTAACTGTTCGCCTTTGAAGAATGTTTAGAATGTCCTACAAAGCACGCAATGTATCTTAGTCATAGCGGAAAGCCCGCGGGCTTTAAGTAACTCGTCAAAGGCCGAGAATGGGGTTCAAGTGTATTCATTTTTAATTCATTTCATGGACAAATAATATATTTTTACACAGTATAAAATTAAGTCGCTCGCGCTATCTGTCAGCTTAGATCTTTTACAGTAATCAACGGATTTTAATGCTATGTTATGAAATAAAATTTGTATGATATATGTTATATGATTGGAACATAATGTTTCTTAAAAATATAATTTTTGATCGTTTTTATTGCTCATATTGACTAAATTTTACTACATAGATCTTACATACTTACGTACTTTTTAACTTTTTGACAAAAAACGACGCTGAAAAAGTATGAAACAAGTTTTGAAAAGCCGTAGTCACGTGTTTTTAAGAGTTATGGTACGTTTCTATTTTAATTTAAGTTTTTACTTTTTTTATTTAAAATGTTTTGGTGTAGTGATAATAATAATTTATATGCAAAGTATATTTTAAATACCTAACATAAACATATAAAAAAAAAATGAATAAATACGAACAAAGTCACCAGCAAATGCTAATAGTACCTATATATATATATATATATTTGAAATGTACAAGTAACACCCTTTCCGATGATACCAAACACGGCATATTTATGTCAAATTCATTTTTTAATACAGTACTTTATGTCGGCTAGAGGGCGCCACATTAAATTGAGTGACGCGCCATATAGCCTATAAGCAGCGGACGATCAAGACACTTCTAACGATTCCTCATTTATCCAGTTATAATTAGTAGTTAAGGAGCTATGAGGGAACAGATGAACATACATACATAGCCTGTCAAAATCATAACCCTCCTTTGGGTTTGCCGTGGTCGGGTAAAAAAATAAAAAAATACAGTTAATTTATAATTCTTTATTGCAACAAAGTACACACATCAAAAGTGTCTAGGGATCAACATATGTGTCTAGGGATCAACATATATTTTTGCAATAACTTTTCTCCTGATTGATATTAATTAAAATTTTCTTTAAGGATTCATCAAATAAAGTGTTTTCGTTTGTCACAGTAACGATAAACCAAGTCACCTTTGCATTAATAAAGAAATTTGCCATTTTCCTAATAAAAGGATTTTTGACATTTGAACCACTAACATTAAAGTTCGAAAAAAAGACTGAAATAACAGTTTTCTTTAAAATTTTATTAGGTAACTTAAACAATTAATAATCCGTGTTTCTACCGCGAACACTAACACAAGAACATCGGTTTGGCATACTCAAAATGAGTTCATCCAAATCACGCTGTGGAATGGCCGCCCATGTTCGTTGCAACAACAAAAAAAGGTCTTCTTGCGACTGGATACCCTCCATATTCGGCAGAGCTCTTCTCTGTAGCATATCCCATGCATGCTCAATCGGGTTCAAGTCTGGCGACTGAGCAGGCCAGGGCCAAAGCCACATCTCAATCTCAAGAAATCCGCATAAAAATGCTTGATCCCTAGACACTTTTGATGTGTGTATATATAAACTCCTTCTTTTTTTAAGACGGTTAAAAAACAAACTATTTGTCTTAAAATTAATATTAAGAGTGTAAAACTTTGAAATGGAAACTTCCTTAAATATATAATACTAGCTTTTACACGGGGCTTCGCCCACACAGATATTCATCCCTTGATTTACCCCCTTAGGGGTGGAATTTCAAAAATTCCTTTCTTAGTGCTCACTTACGTTAAATAAAGAACCTACATGCAAAATTTCAGGATTCTAACTTCAGCGGTTTGGGCTGTGCGTTGATCTCTGGGTATGTCAGTCAGTCAGTCAGTCACCTTCCTCTTTTATTTATATAGATTACAGAAATCAGATAATGTAAGGGATAGGGCATCTATTGTTTTACAATTCATCAATTGATTAAATTCGAACTTAAGAGATGAATAATAATGGAAATGACGTAAAGTGTAGATGGGACCCTTTTTTACAATTTTTGTCTGTCTGTCTATTTGTTTGTGCCGGCTAATCTCTGGAACGGCTGGAGCGATTTTGACTGGATTTTTACTGATAGGTAGCTTCGGTTGGTGTAGTATCGCGGGTGAGACCATGGGGCTCAGCTAGTTTTTTTTTTCAAAAAAGACAACTTCCGTATATATCCTATAAATCCTGTGTCGCGGGGGTCTTTACAAACATACATGAAACGGACACAATGGACACCCAGACTCAGAACAACAATTCGTGGATCACAGTGTTGTCCCATGTGGGATTTGAACCCACAACACCTGATACAGTAGGAAGCGGCGAGGCAACCGCTTAAACCACTAGACCAACCATGCAGTCAAAAATAAAACTGTAATTTTAAGGTCTTTCATTATTTCAGTAGTAGTTATTCAATTCTAACAGAAATCATTAAAAACTTTTTTTTTTACTTTTTTAAAAACAATTTCTCAAAGTGTCTCGGTCTGTCAAAGTGTATTCAAAGTACTCGTCAAGACAAATCAAACGACTCCAAACTCGATAGGTTCCGGCGTTACAAAGTTCCTATGACCACCTTCCAGCTTCAACATCAGATCAGCTCCATGTCATCATAATATAGCATTGTCACGCTATATACATATGCCTACAAAAATTCAATACAATCTGTTGAAGATATCTGCAAAATTTTGTTGCAAGATTCCGTCTTAACATAAATAGTTAGATATATACATACATAGCAAGTTAAAAAAAACATTAAAATAAGTTCTGTGTTAATAAAAAATACTAAAAAAATTCTTTGAAATTATTCTTTAAAAAAAATTAAATTAAATTCAAGAATACAAATTAACAGTTACAATTCGACACTCACTGGCAACCCACCCTAAAACTTGTCATTTACGTATTATGGAGCTCAGTGCGAACTACAAACCGACGTGGTGTCACCTTGAATATTCGGCGGGCACTGAATTTTTTGAGCGCGATAAAACTTATTTATTGCAATTTATGGGAGACGATATCTACGTACTAAAATGTATGGAACTTTTGTCGCTAAAAATGAATGATGTTTAGCCTTAGATTATGGCTTTTTGGTGAGAATTAATAAAAAGCTAAAACGGTAAATCTTTTCTCCATACTTTTTTCTCGCGAAATAAGAAAAAAACATTTAAAATAGAGCACGAAATAGGACAGAGTGTGCTAATTAAAAAGGTCGATTTCGATGATTTTGATCTTTGTTAAGGCTTTTTTTCACAAAAATAAAGAATTATGTTATAAATGTCACTCGGTAGATTGGTAGACTGATTTATTAAACTACTGAGATATTTTTTTTAGTGTCAAATATGAATTGAGTTGTTTGTGTTTTGTAAAACTGCAAGTGCCTTTTCGCGCGTTTTTAGGGACGCGCCCCTTAAAAGGAAATACCACTAACAATATAATTATTAAGCTGTATGGTTATTAGAGGCAGTAAAACTACAACACGGTAAGGTTTAAAAAAATGTGTTTTAGAGTTGAGTTTATTGGTAACTAGAAATAATTATAGTAAAGGGTTGTATAGAAGCCAAATATCTTGTATCGGTGCAAAACAGGTTTTATATTTATCTCTAATCTAATCTCTAATCGAGGATTTTACATTTAACGTCAGTTGCACTCTTTACAGATCATTGTATGTAAAAATCTATCTAGGAAAATAAAAATCTGATCAGGAAATGTACACTTTGGTTACCACCAAAGTCATCAACAAAAAATAGTGAACCGAAATAATATTGTATTTATTTTCTATGTGTATAATATAACATTTTACAATATTTTTTTTACAATTTTAACTTTTTTTTTCGGACATCTAACACACAACGCCATCTAGACCCAAGCTAAGCAGAGCTTGTGTTATGTGTAATAGACAACTGATATAAATACATATTGTATACTTTTTTTTTGTAAATACTTACATATTATACATAGAAAACACCCAAACTCCGAAACAAATATTTGTAGATAATACAAATATTTGGTCCGACCCAGGAATCGAACCCGAGACCTCATGATCAGCAGTCGCACACGCTAGACCAACGAGGCAGACATTGAATAAATACGTTACATAATTTTAGGTACTACCCCCCTGGGAGTGGAGTCCCATGGGCCACGATAATTGGTTCTGCGAATCTAGGCGAGAGGTCGGTAAGACGGGATCTGGAAGCACAGGCTCTAATTTTTACCATTTCACCTGACTTGCAGGTAACGCACTTTCTTATTATTTTGTATCATAAGTAATATTGATGTCTTTTATAGGGCTAAATTGTTTAAATAATAGACATGACGTCATTTAAGGATTAAGTAAATAGTTTATTATATTTAACGCGAATAGAACTCCGAAATCAATTGTTATGTAGGTACGATTATTTAATTATTAGTTTCTTATGTTTCTGTGCGATGATAATAGACTTGTATGTTTTTTTTTTCAGAATAAATTACGTCAAGAATCAGAACAGTTGCATCTTTACGCTTCAGAGTGCAGCGACGAGTTACAAAAACGTGAGACGCCGCTATGGGTCCGTGCTACAGTGGGTTTGTTTAAAACTTACTTTTAACAAAACGTCTTAGTCTGACAAGACTTCAACACACGAGAAAATATTTAGTTGTGATAAACTACAATTAATAATAGGTAAATGGAATTAAGAGTCCACCTAAATATTTAGCAACTTAGTACTTAGGTGCTTCTATTACTATGTAGTTAGAAATACTTTCTGATTATACTAGCACGCATCACCATAATTAATTTACATGATGTATTTATGTGTATGCACACTAGAGCTTTAATGTCTTCTATACATTATTATGAAAAGACAATTTTTTGTAACCGTTTTTAAATAAATGCTGCGGAGGGACGTATGTGAAATTTTTTGTATAAATTTTATTCGCTCACGGGCTGAATGATGATTAATAGCAGCTTAGTGATGCCTAATTGCGTTGAACCTTTAATTTTCAACATCAAACCACGCATACGACGTCCAAATGTTAAAACTACTAGGGCACATATTTCCATGCCACAGCGGGCGCGGCGGCGCGGTCGAACCACTGCCTAAGGAAATCCGATGCGAGTGCTAAATCGATTGTGTACTTTATAAATTCATTTCAGTATTTGTCACATTTATGTTTAATTATCACAGTTTTATAACCTTAAATAAAAAAGCTTTTGAACATTTGTATTAAACCAGTACTAGGAATAAATACATTTTGATATAGCTTCAGATATAGTGAGAGAGCTACTGAACCTTTCGACTAACGGTGTGTCTGTAAGGCTAGAAACTCTTGTAGTGATGAGTCATAACGTGCTAAGTACGTAACCATCGCCTGGCAGGCCTCAGCCCTGCACATCATTATCTTTCATGGTTTTGAAAGTGTAAAAAAAATTAGAAAAAAAACTTGTTCCTGTAAGGCTGAAATACGCACAATACTGTGGGCAATGCTTTATTTTTGTTCATAAAAATTTTTATATATCGATTAGTTGAAATGTATATTGCATTGATTTAGATGCTTACGACGATTTAATGTTGTATAAGACGAATAATGAGAAGTTTGTCGTGTTAGGACCGACCAAGTGTTCTCAGACACATTTTACTTGCATTCCAGTGCTATCTTTCTCCTCACCTGTCAAGGAAATATGCTAGCCAGCACCGCCAGTGTGCGTTGTTGTGTGTTGTTCCTACTTTTTTAAATCGCTCAGTCAAACATATATATGATAATTTACAACTTTACAGAATAAAATTTATTTACATTGATGATGTAATTGAAGAAAGGTGTGTCTTTCTGTCCGCCTGGCAGGTACTAGTGCTCATCGGAATCGCCTGTCATTTTGTTTTTGAACTTCTTAATGAATGAACTAAATCCTATAAAAAATTCAGCCTTACAGGAACAAGTTTTTTTTTCTCATTTTTTTTACACTTTCAAAACCATGAAAGATGATGATGTGCAGGGCTGAGGCCTGCCAGGCGATGGTTACGTACTTAGCACGTTATGACTCATCACTACAAGAGTTTCTAGCCTTACAGACACACCGTTAGTCAAAAGGTTCACTAGCTCTCTTACTATATCTGAGTATGCTAGTGATGTTATTGTTTTTAATTCTAAATGAACCGACAATTACTTATTATAGTTCACAAAAGCTATTGTCTACAGAGATGAGTGTATTGTGTTTATTATGAAAGTGGGAAATAATTTATATTTGAAAATAACTAAAAAGCATGACACGAATGTAATTTAGAACAATAGTAGCTACTTGTATACAATTGACTGTCATAAGTAAATTCCAATAGAAATTTAATTTGTCAGTATTTTACTGGTTTAACATTCTTAATAGGTTAATAGGGATGTAGTTTGGGTGTTATATTGATTGACATCCAATAGTCAGTAATAATATTTAACATGGTAATAACATATAAACTAGCAAAATGAATTTATAACGTCTTAAAAAATAAGCTAACATAATATATCCAAGTGTCTCCAGCTTCTATTAATGTGAAGATCATTTATGTCCATGAAGAACCGTTTTTATATAATCTGATGTTTGTTATTTTATATGTATGTAACAGATTTGTCTTGTAAATTATTTTGTTGTTAATTCCAACGGTTCTGTGATCGTTTGGTATTTGTTACCATATAAAAATTATTATCTTGTTGAATCAAACCAGTTGTTTTATTACGAGTAAAGCCCGGAGTCTAATAAGGGTTAAATAAGACAAAAAAGCTTTTTAAATAATTCTCATTATATTCACTCTTATTTTCATTGATATAATCACATAATCATAATTATTCCGATTCACACTTAAAATATTTTTTTAAATAAATTAAACGAGAAAATATTCTGTTATATGTTACAAAAACTCAGTCGTTTCCTGACATTATTTGATTAGAGTTAAATTATACGATCAAATTTACAATAATAGGAATCAGGCACATTATTAATAATAAAACTACACTAGTAAGTAGCAAATATATGCTATCAGTTTGTTCATAAATAGGAATCAGGACGAATGCAAGTGACGAATAGAAATGGACGAAATCACTTTATTAATAACATTGATCAATATTTCGGCAAATAATCATTCCAATTAAATTAAAAAAAAACAACGCACTTGAGCATAATCATTACTGATCATTACAAAATAATCATTGCAATTGAGCAATTTACATAAATACTTATATAACAATCTTTATTGGAGTTAGAATCAGTTACTGAAGCATACTTATAGTATTTGTTTAACAGTGAGCAATTTAATTAGATATTCAAACAAATTTGAAACAAGAAATGTAAGGAATCTTCCACTACTCGTACGTGGATGCCGTTTTATCCTAATCTTTGGTGTGCTGGGCATAACTACGTCACCTCACTTCACTAAATGTAGTGTTTGTAGTAAAGCGGTTATCATCAATAAATTATATATCACTACATTTAGTGAAGTGGGTCCGTCCACACGGGAACGTTATACTGTTGGGTCGCGGTAACGCCATTTATCTATATCTACGGACGCCGACAGTAGGTACAAAAATAGTTCACCTATCAATATAATTAATACTACTTAACAATTAAGTATCAAGGGGGCCTCTAGAAACAAAAAAAACTGACAAAATTATTCTCAAATAAAATGACTCAGTAACAGGCACAATACGAGACGTATCAGGCACGGGAGACCCCCTCCAATAATAATACTACTTACAGCAAATCACACTAAGGTAAATTGACTAGGCGTGTTGTGAGTGGATCGCTTCTGTGATCATTGGCTTTTAGGCTTCGACGACGATTAACAGAACTTACTAAAAACATTCATCTGACCTTAACATCGCGTCATCGATCAGAGCTCGAAACTACTTTGTCGACACGTGTATTTAGTCAAAAATGGATGAGGTATTAATTTGTAATACACCAGTTACATCTCAGTAAAACCTTGTCCAGAAGGGGCGAATTCGCTGCGAATCTGCGAAATACCTCGCGCAAATTAGAAACGCTTTGTTGCGTGCAGTTAACGCGCGAACTCTATAGCGAGTGCACGTGTCGAGGGAAATGGCCAAAATTTTGATACGGAATTGTTTAATACTCGGCGTTGGTAGCGCGCGTGAGAATCGTAGCGAATTCGCTCCTTCTGGACAAGCTGTAAGTAACCAGGGTGTGACAGTGGGGGTGTTGGCCTAACGGTGGGCGGTTGTGGGGTCGGGTCAGAAGCCGGCGTCGGGCGGCGGGTCGGGCGGCAGGTAGTGCAGCTCGTCGACGGGCGCGCTGAACACGTTGTAGAGCACGGCGAAGAGCGTGCAGGCGGCGTAGGCGCCGAGCGCGGCCCACCACAGCAGGCGCTCCCACAGGCGCTGCTGCGCGTGCTTGAGCACGAGCAGGCCGATGGTCAGCCCCGCCAGCGCGCCCGCCACGTGCGCCGCGTACGACACCGGAGGCGCCTCCTGCAAATCACAACACTATGTAATTAACTTTCCTAACTGTTGACTTCACATCCTCGGATTCCTCGGTGGCGCAGCGGTAGCGTACGCGACGGCTATGCTTGAGGTCTCGGGTTCGAGTCTCAGGTCGGACCAAATATTTGTATGATCTGAGTTTGAGTGTTATACAGGTTGGAATTTTGTAATGCCACGTAAGGAAAAGCACTCTTAATACTGTAGATATAAAATTTAACTTAAAGAAAACATTCCTTTATTTTTGAAAAGAAAGAAAATTCCATTCAAAGATTGCCGAAAAACCGCTTGCCACACCCGAGAATCGAACCGACTAAAATCTGTAAAAAGTACATCCTGTACTTTTATTGCATCGATCGTTACGGTCAATTATAAGGACGAAATCTCTCTTAACAAACTCGATAAATCAAATGAGAGGAAAACCATGCAACCCTAACAATCCATGTCCAAAAATAAAGGAATGTTTTCTTTGAGTAATTTTTTCTATCTACAGTATTAAGGGTACTCTCCCTTCAGGTGGCATTACAAAATTCCACCCTGTATTAAGTAATGTATAAACTTATATCAGCTATCTCATAAAACAAGCTTTGCCTAGTTTTTGGGCCTTGATGGCGTAGTGTGTTTTAGATATCCGAAATTATTATTATTCAGATTGTATCAATAACAATAAAGCTTCATGCTTTCTGCAGGAAATTTTTCACCATCTATTATAAAGATCAACGTTGGTTCAGTCGAAGTGCTTTTTTACAATTAAGTAGTAGTGGTTAATGAAGCGATCTACCGCACTTTGTAATTACCTTGGTATATCTAGCGTGTACCGCGAAGCCGACGTCACACGATGCTACGGCTAGTGCGGCCACGAGTCTTACGGCTCCATACCTCATGGTATGGAAATTTAGGAGGGCATTGGCTAAGTGAGCGGCTAACAGAGCGTATACACCGCCCGAAGCGCCCGCCAGGCACACGTCGGGGTCCAGCACTGACGCCGCTAAGGACCCCCCTAAGACCCCTGCCAGATAGACTGCGGCACAGCGTAAAGCCCCGTGAACCATTTCCAGGGGCAGGCCCACCTGCAAGTGAAAGAAATCTAATGTTAGTCATAATATTTGGTATAGAACGGTAGATGTATGGCATAGAAAAGTGATAGAACGTTTATTTTTGTCACAAATCCTATCCAAGACACCTCTCAAAAGAAAGTAAAATTATAGATTTCAGCATACTATAAAGAAGAATACTTTAGACTAGGCAGATCATTTGAATGTGATGGATGGGGGGTATTGACTAATTAACAGTCAGAACCCGTGTAAATTAGGTAAAAGTATATACTGAAAAGAAACTCACTGCAAGTTGTACCAGTAGATTAAACGCCAGATGCAGCCACCCAGCGTGCACTACGCTGTACGTGAGGAACCTCCATAATTCTCGTCTTCTATCGGACCGATATACGAGTGGCGAATCTACCGGCACTGGGCCGGCCGCCGCTGCCATGCCACCCGAACCCCAAGCATACCACGCGAATACACCTAGCTGGAAAGAGAGTTCGCTTTTGTAGTCCATCATTTTCCTTACATTACAGAGAGTTTAGAATCCTTAAACAGACTGGAGAACGAAAATACTAATTTCTTGTAACGCTTTATTCCTAGTGTTTTTGTTGATCTTGAAGTAAAGGTCTATTTAAAAGATTTGATTTCTTACAATTAGGATGTAATTGAATTATTGATCACTAAAGACTCAGATTACAAAAGAAAGCTTTCTTTCGTAATCTGAGACTAAAGATAGGCAGGTAGTATGATCGAAACGTACGTTATAATAAACGTTCCGAATATCGAAGTAAGCTTTTACGCTAAAATATTAGGTAATGACGTTCTGGTTAATATTTCTATATAAATAATAATGTACAGACTGATCTAAGAATTAGGTTTACGTCTAGTTGTAGTGAGAGTCAAATGATGCAACAATTCGTTGCTTCGTCAGACCATGTTGGACATAATATTATGCAGTCTAATGAACTAAAGGAGGGATAAGGATAAATAATTTATTATTAAAGTTGAAGTGACGTTCATTTATTAATCATGTTATTATAGGGGAAAACCGTTACCTATGAAAGCAATATGCGTATAGTGGGATATGTGGCCGGACCGCGACAGTACATACGTAGAGACACTTAGGCAGAGAGCGTGCGCACTCGGCTCTAGGTGAATCAACGTGTGACGGCGCGAGCTTTACGATTGTTATGATTCACGTAAACCGCTTGTTTGCACGGATGTGAAATCCGCTTTTATAATTTTTAATTAACCGAGGTAACTAGAGCGGGGATTGAAGCGGCACTAGGCACGGTAGAAAGTGATGACTTTGCACGCGTCTTCGGTACGGTACTATGTCTGTTACTTTACTAACGGTTCAGTTATATCACCTGAAAGTTGTTATTTTTCACTGTGGAAATGCAACTCAATATTGTGGCACGTTTGTTTACCTCTAATAACGTGACGCAGATGATGAAGAAGGGCGGTGGACAGCAGGTATACCTCTCCTGGTAGTACTTGCGGTCCCGCTCCTCCGGGAGCATCTCCATCGCTACAAGATGCACCATTCTGCAAATGAAACAGACAGTATTAATGTATAATTATTTTCTAATACACAATATTTTTAGAAACGTATATAACTTTATTTAACGATTTGGCACAAGAAGCAGTAGTTCAGGCGGCAATTTCTCACATTATTTAGTATTATCTAAATGTTTTTTCGTCTCGTCTGGCCCGATTATGTCCCAAAGCCCGGCAGCACTAGATCAAATTGTTATGATACTAAACAGTTTACCTGTATTTTGTGTGTTGGACCATTTTTACTGATTTTATATTCCTACGGATTTCAAAACCTAATAGGAAGCAATCAATCACTCGGCTTTCACTTCATTCTGTTCTTTATTAGAGCAATTTATTAAACGGTTTTTATTGTACGAAAGCACACCACATGTCAATGTGACACGACAAGTAATCATAAAATATTTTTAGCGGCGGCAATCGAGTTTTATTTATGCCGTTTTAATAGAAATACAATACCGGATAATTTGTTTAACTAGAATTTTTATTGGTCGTGCATACAGTTACATTTTACGGGTAATTTATAAGTTCGACATCGATAAAGGATTTATGTTTTCTGGAAGATGACAGACGCGTCACGGCATACTCGATTTATTTGAAAATTTGTGAAACAGATTTACTAAATTCATCTTCTTAATGGTTTGTACAAAATGAAATCTCGTGGATTCAAGATTTAGAAACTTAATTATCTTGTTTGCCTTGTTCCATTAGTAGGTGCAAGGATATATGAACAGTATAAGTAAAATATTGGATATCTATGACATTACCTGGCGAATAACGTAGGATCCTCAAGGATTAGATGGAAATCGTTCTCGGAGCTGACCTCGCGATCGCGTTGGTGCACAGCACATCTATAGCTGCGTGTTCGCTTTCCGCTCATCTGTAACAACGAAGATAATACCGTAAGTAATCATAATAAACATAATAACTTTAAATTAATTACTTATTTTGGATGCACAACTTGAAACATTCTGCATGGTTAGAAGTTAAAATTGGGTATAACTGTCAACAAAACATCCTTTATAATGCACCATATTTTAAGTCTTTGGCACTTCTACTACTACTTTGACTTCCTCTGTGACGAACAAACCTAAGATAGGGTAGCTAACATCACGCTTAGACCAATAGGCACCGAGCATGTTTGAAAAGAGACACAGACAAAGTTGCGTGGGTCGGCTAGTGCACAGGTATATGTAAGTACATATTTGGGTTAGGTACTAATGAGTCCTTTTTAAGCCACATTTCCATCCCGTCGAGAAAATAAAACATAATCTCGTGATTCCCTCGTACAAATAAACACAATAAGTTTATTTCGTGGGGTAATTTTATTAAGGCTCATACACCCATTTTCTTTAAATGAACTGCTTTATTTTTTTCAGTATTGGGATAGTTTTTGACTTGTAATATGTATTTGTATTAAGTGTTGTTTTAAATTTAATGTATTAAGTATTGTTTTAAATTTAAATAAAGGTAATTATTAATTATTCTAAGTGTAACGGGAGCTAGCGTTCTTTTAATGTACCTACAGAGATATTTAAAAAAAACATTTATTTTTTCCATTTTTTAAAATTGATAAATTAATTACATGTAATAATTAATTAGTAAAGTTTATCTATTTTATTGTTTAAGTGACAAAATTAATATTTTATTTTGCTTTAAATGTTAGCATCCATTGGCATGTATCGTAAAAAGTGGGCTTAAATTTTCAGAAGCTCGATTATAATATCTGGCTAGACTGCTAGAGTGACATAGTTTTCGATTTTCCTTGGACTACACGATTTAATTTGTGAAAGTTAGCTATTTATTATTTTATCTATTTCTTCCTTGTACAGATTCTTATGTCTGTCAGACATACTTTTGTGCAACATAAAGGACAATTTGGGAAAATATTGAACACCGAAGGTCCGTATCCACTTTATGTTCGTATCAACTGACTTTGATTGACTTAGGTGATCTTCCGAAAGACTGGTCCTGTTATAGTCATATGTTATACATGTACATGTTGTATGTATATAAGGAGTAAAAAAACATGAATTTGATTTTTAACCGACTTCAAAAAAGGAGGAGGTTCTCGATTCGACCGTATATATGTTTTTTTTATTTTTTATATGTGTTCGCGGATAAGTTCGTCGTTTATGAACCGATTTTGATGATTATTTTTTTAATGGAAAGGAGATATCCCAACGGTGGTACCATGGAGAGGAGAATGATAAGGACATTAAAATCTGATGATGGCATCCAAGCGAAATCGAGTCGAAACTTGAAGTCGGTTTTTGTTTTTGTTAAAATTTTACTTGTACTCTTTTTTATACGTATGCCAATATTTGTTATTTATCGATTATTCATTGGTATTGGAAAGTGATAGCTCTCATATATTCTAATGCAATAAATGTACATGTTTATGGATTTCTTAATTCAATATTCATATTGGGCGCTAAATCTTTTTAAAAGATGTGCGAGACTTTACAATGGCGAGGGGTGTATTTATGTGTCGCGGCGCGGTGGCTGGCGGCTGGCTCGTGGCCAGCGCTTATCGACCCCGCTGCCCTGCCGAATCCCCGCGCGTCGCACTTGAGACATCTAATGTGCTTACATTTAAATGTGTCACTAAATGTGATCCAACTTCGTTACTAAGCTGAAAACTGGTACATCTTGCCGGATACGGTTTTGTTTTTACCCTGCATACCTTTTGCACTAAGCCGCATAACTCTACAACCGTTTATGTCGATTATTAGAATATATTTAAGTATGCCTAGTTCGGTATTAGCGTCTTTAATCAGGCGAGTAGGTACATAGCACCTCAAAGACGGTAAACTTGACAATTTCCCACGTTAGCTTTCTCTCACAGTTTGTAAATCAACGTAGTGTTTCGTTTAGTCAGAAGATAGGATAGGCAAGAAGACATTATGTGAGAGCGGTGCAGCGGCATGGGCGCTCGGCCGACCCGCACGGGTGGGCGGTGGTTCGCCGGTGAACGACTGGTCGCGATACCAGACAGCCGCATTGTCTCCGCAGTCGTTCAACTTAGTTTCCCACGAGACTGCGAAATGTCCAATGCCAAAACCCAAATACAAATAGCCTAGACGCGTAGCAGACACAGCTAAATCTGTCTCGGTAACAGCGTTAGGAGACTGTGCGTGTAAGATTGTCCGCAGTCATTGTCATGATAGCGTTACGCTTGTAAACTCGTCATGCCGATTTAATAGTAACCATAAAATGTGTTTTTTTAACGAATTGACCTTATCTCAAAAGAAACCTAATGTTAAAATAGTGTAATTTTTTATACTTTAAACAAGCCTAAAGTAAATATTTCAAATTTATATTGTTCTATTTTATGTCACTTGCATTTTTTCTGATGAACGAACTTAATGATATGTATAGTAGGATTTTCAGAAATTGATCCTTTTAATTCCAATACTCAACAATAATATATACGGTAAGTAAACAGTTTTACAAAATTATTAGGTTTAATAGTTTTGACGTAGTGGCTTGGGCGCCAGTGGGCGCATTGGCAGAGTGGTGTGGGCGCCGCGTGAGTCACGCCGACATCCGACACGTCCGATCCGTATCCGGAACCACTAACTAGGCACCTATTGCTGTTACCAGTCAAACAAGCGCACGAGCCTACGCGACATAAAACTCATTTCAATAAATCACATCAACGTACATACAAATAGGTCTAATTATATTTGTTATGAATGAATAAACGTTTTGGCAAACCTAAAACTCCTATGTAATTTGCACATTAGATTACAGAAGAATAATAACGAAATAAATATCTACTTGCAATGCCATTTTGTGTTTAAAAAGTTAAGCGCATTCAGTTAAAGTTTTTAATCACATTCGCATGTGTTATAACAATTTCCATAGGTGCAGACATATTGGTTGGTGACTTATGAACTCCTACGCTGCATAGAATTATTGCGGCTATATGAATGGAAGTATGATTGGTTTCTTCTTGTGTGGTTTATTCACTTTGTAAATAATCAGAAATCAGGTAGTACTCATAATAATACATCAACTTTAATTTATAATGTACTTACTATGTTAAACTGATGTTTTGAATAACTTGTAATTTAAAAACCTTTTTAGATAGAACACATTTGTTTTAGTAGAAACAATCTTAGACAGTATGTTTAAGTTCTTATATGTTTAGGTTCATATACCCCAGAAGTAAAACGATTAAAAAGTTAAAGAAAATTCCAAGTATATTAACTATAGCTATTGATAGAGGTAAGTATTTATAAAGGTTATTTTTCAAGAAGGTAAACAGATGTTAGTGCAAAACTTTTTGAAATGAATTAACACCATTTTATTGGGATTTTTATCTAAATCTAGCACATTAATGTAAGAATTGGTATGGTAGAGCGATGTGCCCGGCACGTGAACTCTGGGAGCGTTCCCACGCATCCACCTCCGCACTATTATGTTCTAATCTCTTGTAGTCTCCTTCCATTATTACGAAGCCGTGAAAGTACGCTATGAAAGTGGGAAGGGTAATAAATACACATTGCGGAATTTGACTACAGAGAAAGATAGAAAAATGTTTACTTTTAAAATCATTTGCCACGTGCTTAATCAAAAATATTATTGATACCTGGTATGTTGACTTACATCAATTAGTTCTAGCGGTGACTGACACCATACCCGGCCCGGTGCGTACCCGCGATTTCCTGTTGGAACTTCCGGTCGCTGACCATGGATATAGATACTATAGACGTACCAATTTTAATTTCCATGATTTCAATAAATCTGTGACTAATTCGTACATTTATTAAAATGTTAAATATTGCTACTTTTTTAAATTTATTATTGTCAATGAGTTTGCGCCCTTGAGAATACTATGCCGTGCGACGCACTCGCTTATCCTGGTTGACATGTTTAAACATGTCACCTAACTGCTTGGTATTCTTATTACAATAAAGGCAGGGACTGAAACTCTTAGTCACTTTTAATATACTATTGAAATTTAATTGTAGTTCAAATTTTTTGTTCTAGTAATAAATATAACCCGGCAAATGGTTGTAAAGTAAATTAATAAATATAAGAGGAAACATGAAAATGAAATCGAATTGACAGTGAGTTGCGTGTAAGTTTCAATATTAAATTACTAGAAATGAAATCAATCCAATTATCATATTTTAATTATTTCAACAGGAAAGGATACTTTTCTACTGTTTTATGAAAGTATTTTAGAAAAATCAATGGTAAATTCTAAATAAACATTGAAATAGTTTAAGTTGTAAAACGTATTGTTTGCAACTTCTGTTAATATAACTATGTATACCTTATTTTTTTATATTATATATTTTGATTTTCTGTCGTGGATTATTTATTGGGCTCCTAATTTAACTGTAATACAACCTTATGGTGTTTGTCAAATATGGTAAGTAGTTGGAACAGTGCCTTTGTGCATATTTTATTTTAACCCAATAGTATAAAAGGTGCTACTAGATACTATGATCCCCATTTCTCCATCTAAGCTGATAGCACATATCAGCTAATAAGAGGGTCCAATAATATAAATCGCTATAACTTCATATTAACGATAACTCCTTTTCTAAAAGATCTTTATAGTGCATATTATGATTTGTTAAAATGAATAAACTAAGTATATCAAATTTTAAATCTACGGATATCAAATCAATTTCTTTAGTAGATTCCTCTCTATCTATCAAACAATCGTGCGACACTGATCATTTGTAACGGAGAAATGTTATTTTTTATCACGATTCTGGAATGGCTTAATTTAGGTTATAAAATCGAAGGTTCCTTGATTATTTTCACCAGTTAATCGCAAGATCACAACAGTACATTTATCATACTACATTTAATGTATTCAATCAAAAACACAATGTTTTAATAAACTAGGTTTATTAAATGTTGTTAAAACCAAACCGAGCTATTTTATTGCAAAATAGCGCCCACTAAGCATGCGTAGGTATAGACTCCAGGTTAGGCACCACTACCTACGGTAAATATCTATTGCCAAATATACTTCTTATATATAATTTGCTATTTAACAATTTAGTTGGCTTTTGCCTTGTTTAAATTATCCTCATAATTATTTTACAAGAGTGCGCCTAAATAACCGTACAGAGGTTCTTGCTTTTTTAAAGACAAAGTTCACTATATTACTTTCAGTGAATATGCGAGTACTTTTTGATTACAGTTAAATATAATGTGTACTTAAATTTGTATTTTTTATGACTAAATCGAACATAAATCTGTGTTTCTAGAAATTCTATCAAATTATCTACTAGAAGAAATAAATCTAGGTGTATTATGTAATTAAAAGATCATCAGATAAGGCTAATATATGATGTGTATAGATATTAGACCAAAATATTTTTTAACTATATTGATGATTTTCCTTTGACGTCGAAAAAATCTTACTTTTTAATTAAAACTATTAAAGAAAACGAGTTGTAAACTTTTAATACAAAATAATTTTAAAAAAACAAGTATAAAATTACAATGTAATATATTTTACAGCGTTTAAATCTCTTGACGTCATGAATTCATTTGTCAATTTGAGATAGAAAAATTGATGGATCAAAACTGTTTAGTTAGTGTATTATGTTATGAGTTCAAAATTAATTATTTCATTTATTAAAAGAATGAATAATGCACTTGCTTATCAATGTAATATGTATGCTAATTTTATTTTTAAACTTATTTGTTTTCAGTAAGTAGTAGTTTTTTTAAATCATTTAACTATTTATTTAACGTAATTTATCACTCTTTAGTAATATTGTAAACATAACCTATAAATCAGTCGATACACAAGAATATTACAGTTTAACCGAGTCACTTGAAAAATGAAAATATAAAATAAACAAAAAGGCTATTTTATGGTTTTATTTTAAACTTACCCATCATTTACTTGATGTAATGAATTCCACTTGAAAACAACACCTTTATAAAGTAAGCTTTATATAAACATAAGCATTCACCACACAAATAGTCACAGTTATTTTATTTTTCGAGGTAGAATAGTTTATTTTATGTAGATATCGGTATCGATAATAAAGACGCGTGTAAATCAGCTGAGTTGAGAGCGCGGAGCGACACGGACTACTCTCATCAGTTCTCCCTACAGACTGAATTGGCGTTTCGTTTGTACCGCGCTGTCGCTGTACGTTTCGTTTTCGTCGGGCTAGGTGTTGAATGCACTGACGATTTTTTTCGCTACTTGGTCATAGGTGGTGGTTTGGTAAGCGTACTATACATTTATTTAAAGGGAGGTTTTTATTTCCTAATGTTCATGTTGTTTCATTCTGTTTGACTTCCTCCCCCTTTATTCTCCTTGGTTGTATTGTATAGTTCTATTTAAATAACAAGTTTGGGTAGGTACCTACCTAATTCTTAAACTTAATATTTAGTGGTTTAGATACTTTACCTTGTTTAGTATATATATTAAACAGTATTAAACTATATCCAAACATTTTAGCATATTTAGTTTTTTTGATCAGAGTATTATGTTTGTGCAAAACATATTTTATTGGTAACTTATGAATAATAACTTTTTGGTGGGTATGCAAAAAAGTAGGTATTCTACATAAAAAATCGTATTTCTGTCATCAATTTGTAAGTTTTTGTAGCCTGTTTGGGGTTTTTAACTGAGTATGTATTTATATGGGCCTCTATGTTCTGTTTTTGGTTTTTGTTAGTGGTCATCGAATCCGGACGGAATATGGTTCAAGATAATGAAATGATTGTCCCTTTAACCGTAATATTATTATGAAAAAAATGAGGTGTTTATTTATTTATTTATTTATGAAAGGTACACTTACAGATCACTGCCAGTACATGTTATTAGACGTTATGAGACAGGAACATAAGAGCTAGACAGTAATCCAAATTTAGCATACACAACATGAGTGAACGCAAAATACAAACATTTCCTACGACTAATCTACAATAAATTATTGTTCACTAAAGAAAATAAAATAATACAAAAGAAAGAAGCATCAAGTGTTAAAATATCAAGATGAGGAAGATGATGATGATGAGTGTCAAATATCGATATAAGATTTGAACCCAAAAAGCTACGCCCATGAGGCACGTATGCACAGAAATAAATGAATCAATTTCTGTGTACGTATGTATAAAGAATCGACTGACATCCTTTTTTAACACCCGACGCAAAAAGAGGGGTGTTATAAGTTTGACGTGTCTGTCTGTTTGTCTGTCTGTCTGTGGCACCGTAGCTCGCGAACGGATGAAGCGATTTCAATTTAGTTTTTTTGTATGAAAGGTGAGTTACGTGCGAATGTTCTTAGACGTGTTTCATGAAAATCGGTTGAGTCGATTAAAAGTTATGGGGGTGAAAGTAGGGAAGAATAACAGAATTTTTGCAAAAATATCATTGGCGTATAATTACTCGATTAAGTGCTTGAGTAGGGGGTTTTTTAAATTTTGAATTTTAGCTTGTAACACAGTTGAAGCGACAGTCATAGCTTTTTAAAAGTGCGCTTGTATGGTGGTTATATTATATATTATTATTATACCTACCTACCACGATAGTCTGAAAACTCTTCAGCTTTATATAATAGTATATAGATTTGTATATTTTTTCACAAATGTACATGTTATTTATCATTATTTAAGATTTTAGTATAGGTATATATTTTATTAATAAAATTAATTAAGAGACCAAAAGAAAATATTTCGTTTGGATAGAGCCACCTCTGTCGATCCTAGACTCTAGAAAAAATCAGATTTTCAAAGCGGTAGTTGTAGAGTGTGTTAAATTAAATTATTATTAAAGACCAGCTACAGAGAATTAGTAATAGGTACATACTTAGTACTGTATTTTAAATGTTAACTTTTAGGGTAGCTTACCAATATACGCATATTTATTTTAAGGTTATTTATACGTATTAAAAATATATGCTAATAATAAATAATAATAAAAATAAATTTTCAAAGAAATTCTAAATTTTTCTTGTAACTAAAAAAAAAACGGTATATTTTTTTTATTATTTTTCCTTATGTACTCATTAGCAGGTCTACCTTTAGGCGCCCGCTTATCGTTGAATTTTGGGACACCCTGTATATAAAATTCTCGTGTCACAATGTTAGTTACCATACTCCTCCGAAACGGCTGGACCGATTTTTATGAAATTTGGTGTGCATATCGGGTAGGTCTGAGAATAGACCAACATCTATTTTTCATACCGCTAAATTTAATTTTTATTTTTATGGCAAAACAATGTTTGCCGGATCAGCTAGTATATATTACCTTCTAAACTAACATTAGTTTATTCAGCTGAACACAATAGTTACCTGTCTACCTACAATGATCATTAGCTTTTTTTTTAAACAGTAAAACATTTATTTCACTTAGAGTAAATAAATATTCTTGGTTTTCGCCGTAGTGTTACTGTCTTTTGTTCTTAGTTCAGCACACCTGTGGACCAGATGTCAGAAGTAACAATAGTTCTCTTCGGATTCGGACACTAGGTAGATAATCTTTTTCAGCTGTGATATTCTTTCAACATTTTTATTGCTTAATCATAGTCATAATAAACCAGATAAATGGCTCTTAAACATCTGGTTTAAAGTACCGAAAACCTGTTTTTGTTCAAATTTAACCCAATTATTCTGTCGAGGTATTTATTTAAAAATAAGAAGTTACTAGTTATTGAATACTAGTTTAGTGTAGCTATTATAATAAGTAATTAAAGATAGGTAAATATTCACACACACACACACACACACATTTGCGGCCTAATGATATCCTAACACAGCAGTGCATATAAAAAAATTAAGCAGATGGTCGGTAAAGGTCCCAAGTTCCGACATAATGACATTTCACGCATCTTGGCTTTGACTAGTTTACGGTCCTTGTACGTCAACACATGGACTGATGCCGATATCAGCAACAATGGCAGGTGGACGCCCGTGGGATCTGCTAATTTGCCCAATATTTATTCGCAAGATGCCACCGACACAAATCATGGGTCATTAATGTCATTACGTATGATTTGGCGCCGAGCGGTACCTTTGATGAATGGCAATACTTATTAGTGCTGTAAAACATTATGTTGATATTGTTTTTTTGTCTTTTTTTGTTTAGACTACTATGATTTAATTCAGTCTGTATATTCTCTAAACGGATAAATAATAAGTCTTGTTCTTATCGATTGACATTAGAAATCTCTTTAAAAAATAATTAAAATAATGAGTAAAAATTACATAAGCCCTAATTATAGCATATAAAACGGACATAAAGTTCAAATTTTCAAAATAAAACGTTTGAGTCACACATCAGAACACTTAACGACTCCCAACATATGGTGTGGCAGACATAATTGACTGCTGTTATCAAAATTTTGTTAATTTCACTCAAAACAGCCAGTCATCCCGTCTGCTGCCGACCAAGTTTAGTTTGGAGTTTTATCCCGAAAAACCTGCCTACTTTAAATGAGTTAGTATTTTTTTAAATATTTTGTAAGACTGTCAAATAAAATAGAACTGATTTCAAGTTACGAATAACATTATTGTACCTACTAGGATTTCTTGGTTTTCTTCATTTTTTTTTCTGAACCCAATATTAACGTGAAAGTTGTGTGGATAATCTATATGGATAATAAAAAAAGCCAGGTGTCACAGTTTTTGCGTGTTGTAATATTATGCAATATTTTTTACTGTTTTTGAATGTTGAAATACATAGTATTTTTTTGTAATATTGGTGAAATGTCTGGCAATGAAATGGTGATATTATAAAGATTACTTATTAACATGTACAGGTATATTATAGTTTGACTCCTAAATCCATTGTAGGTATACTTTCCATATTTTTATAGTAGGTACTCTTTTGAGGTTTTGTGTAAAATCATGTGACGAAGAAAAGGTAACATACTTTCTAAATGAGATCTCGTATTTGAGACTTATCATCTCATGAAGACGTTAGTTTAAACATCATGGTTTTTGTTTTCTCATCCATTACAATAGATAGAAATGATGCACGACAATATATCGAGATCTAAGCCAAAGAAATAGATAAATATTCAAATTTATGTTTGCTGCAGAAATGTTCTCGTAATAAGAAATATGATCAATGAGTAATTACTAAGTCAATATTTTGTTTACATTAAAAACAAATCTTGAGGGGAAAAGGAGATACTTACTAAAAGCCCGACTTTGCTTGAAAACGACACATAATTTAGAAGCAAACCAAAAGTGCTTAGCGAAAGCGCAGGTGTTCTATAAGCGGTCAATATTTAAAGAGGGTACCGGGAGAATGGCCATCACCTTTCGTATTACCGTTCGGTCTCATAATTTGGACAAATCGATTTAGATCGAGCGGTGCGTTTGTTCCATGATTTAGTAGTACAGATAAATTGGGCCTTCCACATCGATCCATGATCGATACACTGTACGTAAGCACATGTAATGCTGATGTTGTAGCGGTTACCAATTACAAGGAGTTGAAAGTAAACGATCCGTAATTTCGTTCATTCAATCTGGCGCTCTCAATTATTAAAGTCATCATCAAGAATGCGCTCCTTCAGTGTACTGCACCGATTTATATTGTTTTACATAATACCGGTGTTGTCTGTCTAACTATATATTGTTCTAAAATAATAGTTTATAATTATATTGTGTTTGTAAAGGTATAAAATTAGTTTCACCTAAATCAGTTTTCTTTTTACAAGTTGCGTTACGTTATTTATTTACATTACAGACGTGTCGGAGACTGGACACAGGTAATCTAACCTAAATATAACTTTTTTATCGTTAGTGAGAAATTATTTACTTTAACAGAATTGACATTTCATTTAATCATTGCATGAATTGCACTATCTACGTGCTATATGTATATTAAACATAGCTGACCCGGCGAACTTCGTACCGCCATATTTACATATCTGTCTCAGCTTCCCAAAGGCAGTGTACAGTCGCGGACAAAAAAAAAGACTTTTCCGTTTTTTTTTCTTTCTAGCAAAAAAAGAATGAAAGAAATCGGACTATGTATTATTGAATTACAACTAAGTACATATTTTGACTTTCATCCCCCCTCTCCAAGAAACCGTGCTGAATTTCGGGATAAAAAGTATCCCATGTCCTACCTCGTAGTATGAACTCAAATCATGCCAAGTTTTATTTGACTCCATTCAGTACTTTCAGCGTGATGCGCGGCCAAGATACAGACAGACGGACAGACAGACAAAAATGAAAAAAAAAGACAGTTTGGCTTCAGTATCGATTATAGAGAACCCTCCAAAAAAATTAAAAATATCTTGAATGTACAGAATTGGACCTGTTACATTTTTATTATAAGTATAGATATTTAGTAAGGTACATCATTATCTATATAGTGCTTAGGCTTCGAATGAGAAATATTTACGATATGATACAAAACGATATATGTGCTTACATATCCGATAGCCTACGGAGTGTCAGTATTCTTGCGTCCTTGACAGGCCTTGGCCCGGTTTACCGCAAATCTTAAACCACTTTTGCTATTGTTCTTTTATCATCAGGTAGTCGAACTTCGAATTTTATATTGGTAGTAAATATATACATACATATATGAATGTAGAGCGTACTAATTCAGCCGAGTCATTTTTTCATAGAATACTTTAAGTTTCTTAGAAATTAAAATCAGAGCACTGTTTACTAATACCATTGAATCATAAATCGGCACTAAAATGATACAAATTGACTAATCCTCTTAGAGGTAGATAGGTGTTTTGGCGCCTGCTACATCACACCGTGTGCCGTGATTCACTGCAGAATTGGGATGATTCATTTATTACAGTGAGTTACATTGCGTCCTCTGGGCATTGCCGAGTGTACATAGTGAGTCAAAAGTGCAGGTTGTCTGAGATTATACAACATAACTAATTGTATCTTTACACAGGTAAACAAGGAGAAGCCAGTAACCGGCTTTTTAGAAATGTGGGAGGAGATGACCTAATGAATACCTAGCTATCTACGATCCTATATTGGCCTTATAGGGGTGTGATATTGTGGGGTTTGAGTGACGTGATGTAACCTTATTACACAATTCTTAATTCTCTTTAAAATCTTAAGCAATCAATTGCAACATCAAGGAAATAAAAGTATCTATTTAAAAAAAAAGTACCTCTGTTAGATTACGATTCGGTTATTTTCCAACACCTATATATTAGTGAAAGGGAAATATAATCAAGGTAAATTACACCCAAATGGCTAAATCTGTATGTTTGTGCTCTCATATGGGATGAGCATATTGAGCATATTATTTAATATTGTCTTATAGGCATGTTTATGATAAAATAATCTTGGAAGAAAATATGCTGATACTTTAGGATACTTTTGGATTACATCTATTAACGGGAAATTTATAGAAATAAATCATGAGAGGTGCCACAACAAATTCTCAATCCATACTACTCTTTACCGCGATAACCGACATTCACGCGGGCAAAAGCTAGTACTTCTATAAGTCGCAGATCAACTAACAGTGTATTAAGTTAAATTTAAGCTACACTGTAATAACGTCCGAAAGTTGGTGCCATATTAAAAGGTCAAGAAGGTGCGTGACCTGCCCTAGATGCGCGGAATAATTTTATGGCCGATGTATTTATTCCCATTTAGGACTCTACGCAGGTCGTTAGTCTGGCCATAGTGGCATTACTGGCATTAACCTAGTTCGCTTACTTGCGCACTTGAAAAATGACGCGTTTCTGCCATTTCTGATTTATGGGTTTATATTATATTATACTTACGTCTTACTACACAAGGCCGAAGGATAAGCATAAACCTGTAATGATAGCAATTTTTATCGAAAATAAATATATAAAAAATCATGTTTATGAGAAGTCAATTCAGAGACGCAAACTTTATTTACCATAATATTTCAGTATATTTCTTACAGAAGGATTGGCATTCAAAACCTCATAAGTAGTAAGTGCCACCACGACAGATAGTTTTGTATTTTTAATTTTATTTTTTTTTAAATGTAAAAAAAGTAAATAAGTTTAATCATCTCATGTCAAAGGTTACTTAGAGCCACGCTGATTTCAGCACGAACGGGCCGGCTCGACCGGGGTGGTACTACCCTCGCGGCTCGCACAGAAAGTGAACGTCAAATGACAGCGTTTGTGCTGTCGTGTTCCGTTGGTGAGTGGGAGACCGGAAGCCCAAAGATGCGGTGCGGAAGCATCTCTAGGCCGCCATGGTGTGGGTCACCATGCTGCATTGTCTGCATTCGCAATGAGTTATGGAGACTACCACTCTTGGATTCTGCTTATGCTTTCCATCAGGCAGAGTAGTCATTTCGGCAGGCCATCCTATTAATGTTTTTTTTTTACTTTTTATAAAATAGCGGAAAGAAAAAATAAAAGATAACGGGAAAAGTGTTTTTTTTTGTCCGCGACTGTACACTGCCTGTGGGAAGCTGAAACAGATATGTCATTATGGCGGTACGAAGTTCGCCGGGTCAGCTAGTCATAAATAATTTATACATAGAGTACCTATAATATGTTGTGTTTTGAGATTTTACAATCGGATGTTAATTCATTTCTTTTCACCGCTAAAAGGGATGTTCGGCAACATCCCAAGGGTACCATCAAAGTGCAATGTGCTCGACACGCGAGCGGTCAAAATCCTGGCTGAATATGAGTGGTCATAACGCCATCGTTCTGTTTTCCAAAAACAAAATTTGCATTCGAAATTGGAACGCGAATGGCACGAGCGCCTCGGGCGGCGCGCTACCGACCGCACAATGCACGCGCTCAGATTTTTTGCAATTTTCATAATTGTGTATTACCTTCATTTAGGTAGTTAATTTAGTTCTATATTGTAAAAAAGCAACTAGGGCTGCATGCAACGCTACAATCGAAGGAAATGGGCATTTATTCGATACGGGTTTTTAGCGTGGATTCGGTGAGTTTATGGTAACTTTTTGATTTACTTTCATAACCTTGATTTTTTACGTTCAAGAAGACGTCACATATTGTATTTATACTATACACATATTTACCAAGGGCGCTGGGTTCACTCGTGTTAGTGTTCGATTTACAATTGGTAGTAGGTATGTATTAACGAAGTTTGCGTGTGGTCGCTCGGAGCAACGCTTTGTCAACGCCTTTCCAATGTTTAGTAAGAATTTGATACCACCCATTAATGACAATTATGCCCTGTTTCGCCAGTTTCAGCTATGTTCTGGACAGCTTATTTGACAGATGGTTTGTCACAATTTATGAACTTGTGGAAGATACGTCAAATTATTTGTCATTCTATCCGAAACTCATCAGTAACCGGTGAAACAGGGCATGAAGCCAAAAGGCAGGGTAAAAATTTTAGTAGTCTGTGTATGTTCTATCGTAACGCCTAAACTACTAAACCGTAATTATATCCCGGGTTACACAGGCTTTATAAATTTTATAAAAAAAAACATTGTGTTGTCCTCATACCTAGTTAAGAAATTGTCTTCATATTTTATTTCAAAGTGATGATATAGTTTCACGTAATTTACGATTTGGTTGTAATTAGGTCGGTTTACACAACATATTCTAGCTATTTTTGGAAGTCGGTTAAAAATAAATAAATCTCTTTAAATATTAATATGTGTATTCGTGTATTAGACCAGGGTAGAAGCCTTTATAAATTATAAAAAGTGAAAAAAAAAATTGTAGGATGAAACCCATTAGAAAAGGAGGAGAATATTATAAAAATGAAAGGAAAAATAATTTACGGGCGATCTGAGGTCGGGAAGGGGATGGGGTGGAGGTTTTAAGGGTAAAAAACGGTTTTTCTCGATTTCCGGCAAAACTAAAAGTCAAATGGCAAAGTTGTAGGTAATAAAAAGATGTAAACTTTTGTATTTACACTTTTATTACATAACCTCAAAATTTATGTGAAAAATTAAAAAAAACAAGTTTTTGGATTTTTATTTTTATCTTTTACAATTTTCTTTTTTTTTTCACGAAATTTGGGGAAAGGTTGCCTTTTTATGTCCCAAATACGCTGTAATTTATTAGATTAGAAATATTAATTTTATCGCCATATATTGAATTAATATCGAAAAAGCATCCTAATGTTCAATCGAGTATTCACCCGTCAAAATATCAGCTTTTTTCAAAAAATTGGCATGTTTTCTGTTTGTTGAAATCTCTACTTTCCGATGGTGAAAAAATATATATAAGTTACCATAGTAAATCTTCTCAGAAAATGCAAAAAATTGAAAAAAACTCGAATTCAAAAAAAATAATTTAATCATTATAAATAATTTCATCTAAAAAATGTGATTGCTGCAATTTGTTTCAATTAAAAAGTTGATTTATTTAATGCTTATTACATTTCTGTCATAGAAAATCTCATTATATATAAATATAAATGTAAATCGTACTATTAAATGTAGATACTTTATTCTGATTACGTTATTCATTACAATATTTTCGGCGATTTTTATAATTATTTATTATTATAAACAGTGAAACCTGGTTAAGTGAGACATCAAGGGACCTGCAAATTTGTCTCACTTATAGAGGTATCCCACTTACCCAGTGTCTCAGATATCCAGGTATAAATAAATATCTGTCTCATTAACAGAGGATTACATTAATAGAGGTCAGAATACAGGTTATTTCAGTTATAGAGGTGCGATTATTGAATAAATTAACGTATTATGTAAACATTATAAGTGAGTTTTAATTGACACAAAAATGTGAACAGAATGTATCAATTATAAAAATCAGTTATTTTTAGTTTGTATTTTGGAAGTATCAGTTTTTAGTTTTTCGGTGTTATAAATTTTATCAAAAATGCTTTGGTCCCTATTTCCTGTCATTTTAAAATAACTCTGCTTTTACTGCTTCGCGTTTAGATTTTTTTATTAAATTTTCTTCCAAGCCCATCGGAGTCGTCATCTACTTCGTTTTTAAGCAAAAAAAACGATGTTATCTCAGTTACAGAGGTTAATGTATATAAAATCCTCTCGCTGTCTTAGTTATAGAGGTAACTATGACGATAAAATTGAAAGAACGTATCCCAGATATAGAGGTTTGCTTCGTCCCACTAGCAGAGGTAATTCAGTGCCTAAGTGCTGGGACGTCAGCATGAGTTCCAGTTATGGAGGTTTCTCACTTATCCAGGTCCCACTTAACCAAGTTTCACTGTATAATATTTTATTATTTAGAAAATCGGCGAAAAGTTTGTTATTAAAAATATATTTACGATATATATTTTTAAATATATTTTTATAGATTTTTATGTATTTTGAATTTTTTTTTTCATGGGAGTAACTAAATTTGTTTGTGCAAAATTAAGGAGATTATTATTTTTTAATCTTGTACTAAAATATCATTCAATTTTAATCTTTAGGTTATGTTACGTTAAACATACTATTTTTTAAAGAAAATATTACTATTTTTATGTTTGAGTTGATTGATACAGATAAAAATAGAGATAGTATTTACCTTTCTATGCAGATTCGAATAGTTTTTTTTAAGTAAACTTGTCACAATTATCTTAAAGAAACTCAACGTGCACGTGTATTTTTATAAACGACTAGCTTTTACACGCGGCTTCGCTTACGCAGACTTTCATCCCCTGATTTACCCCCTTAGGGGTGGAATTTCAAAAATTCTTTTCTTAGTGCTCACTTACGTTATACAAAGAACCTACATGCAAAATTTCAGGATTCTAGCAACAGCGGTTTGGGCTGTGCGTTAATCTCTGGGTATGTCAGTCAATCTGTCAGTCAGTCACCTTACTCTTGTATATATATAGATGTTGTATACTGTACTGTATTTCAAATACTGGCTAGGCTAACGGTTGTTACAGCTGCTACGAAATAGTAGGTGTGTATGTAGTAAGACCCAGACCCGCCTAGCCCCTTCCCCACTTCTCTATGAAATACCTTTTGATGGGCTAAAATTTTTCGTAGGTCACTCAGGTATATAAGTTATCTTAAAATAGTTATAAATAGGCATCTACGCATATAATTTAAAGAAGATTCGACAACTTTCTCCAAATACTGTAGATGTCCTATTAAATATTAATTTTATTAACTTGTTTGTTTGTTAATTATAGTGGTATATTTTGATTTGCAATTTTGTTTTTTATCAATGTAACATGTAATCTTACGTTTTTCTAGTAATTAAAGTGTTAATTTTCATAAATAGCTCAAAATTGTATATAATAACTAGCTGACCCACGTAACATCGTTTACGTTTTTGTGAATCTAAACCATTCCCAGATCCCCTTGAACACACACAAAAAATTTCATCAAAATCGGTCCAGTCGTTTTTGTGAATCTAAACCATTCCCAGATCCCCTTGAACACACGCAAAAAATTTCATCAAAATTGGTCCAGTCGTTTAGGAGGAGTTCAGTCACATACACACGCACACAAGAAATATATATATTAAGATTAAAACAAATTTTCGAATTCGAGTTTTTTTCGATTTTTTGCATTTTATGAGAAGATTTACTATGGTAACATTTATTTATTTTTTCACCATCGGAAAGTAGAGATTTCAACGAACAGAAAACATACCAACTTTTTGAAAAAAGCTGATATTTTGACGGGTGAATTTTCGATTGAAAATTAGGATGCTTTTTCGATGTTAATTCAATATAAGGTGAAAAAATAAATATTTCTAATCAAATAAATTACAGCGTATTTGGGACATAAAAAGGCTTTCCTTTCCCGAAATTTCGTGAAAAAAAAAAGAAAATTGTAAGATAAAAATATAAAACCAAAAACTTGGTTTTTTGAATTTTTCACATAAATTTTGAGGTTATGTGATAAAAGTTTAAATACAAAAGTTTACATCTTTTTATTACCTACAACTTTGCCATTTAATTTTTTTCCATATGAGTTTTAGTTTTGCCGGAAATCGAGTAAAACCGTTTTTTACCCTTAAAACCTGCCCCCCCGTCCCCTTCCCGACCTCAGATCGCCCGTAAATTATTTTTCCTTTCATTTTTATAATATTCCCCTCCTTTTCTAATGGGTTTCATTCCACTATTTTTTTTTTGGTTTTAAAACTTATCGACACTGGCCTATATGTATTTTATACAACATTAATATTATTATTGTTACTTATAAACTGATAAATTAAAGTTTTTCTTCCCTACTCTCTTTTTCCTATCATACATTATGCACCTGTCTTGTCCCATATTGAACCAACTCAGGGTTGACTGGTAGATAATGCTATATGGCATTATGTCCGCCTTGTGAAATTTAATGCAGGAAGTACAAATAAATAAATTTTTTTTTAAAAAAGCCAGGAATTTTCTAGCCAACCCACCTGCGATACGTTATTAAATTTATAAAATTTGAAATAATAGTTATTTGTTATACAAGAGTGCAAAGTTGCTTTTTAACCGCGTGCTTCATTTTGATACCGAGCAAGTGAAGAATTCTAAAATTGAATCACGCCAGTGATTAAAAAATTGGAATCCTGGGCGTTAGCGTGGGAATCAAATGAGCACGAGGTGAAAAATCTTTGCACTCGAGTGCAACACTAGTTTAGTCAACAAGTGCTTTTTTGGTCAACTTTTTTCAGCAGTCTCCGAAAGTTATGATTGAGGATTCGATTTGGAATGGCATCTAGATGATTTTTGAAAAATAATGAAGTTGCGCTTGCAAAAATTAACAATTAACTAAAAACACAATATGGGGTTTAGTTTTTTTGCAAATTTCTCAAAAACTAATTAAGATTTTTCAAATTTGAAAAAAGATTCGAAAAGAGGAAGATATTTCCTAAAAAAAATCTGACTCCCGGAATTGTAGGACCAATATTTATAATATTACCAGAGGGTTGAAAATACGCCCGAAAACGGGTACGCCGGCTTGCGCAAGCCACGGCTCCTTTAACGACGCATTTAAAAAAAATTAAAAAAAAACAAAATCATGTCTGTTTTTATAACAATAAGTAGAATAAGAAAAAATATATAAGGTTAAAATGTATTTGTTAATAACAAATTGTTTATTGCATAAACAATGAAATATTAAATAAAACATTTTTTTTATTACTTTAAAAAATAAAAATAAATAATGATTTAAAAAAAAAATGGTTACTTAATATTAATTAGAAGTGGGAGAAATATCGGACAAAAATACTCTTTCCGAGATGAAAAATACTTACTTTTCATCCAATAAACAGATGGGGGAAGGTCGCTTCTATTCGGATCTTAGACCAATATAAAAACATTAACTATGTACTTAGTTATACCTGTCATATCTGTTCATCATGTCAACGTATGTGTTTAATAAATACAAGACAGTAGACGTATATGTAACTTTGTTCTTATTACTCGACGTTGTTAGTCCTAAGCTGTCAAGGCTTGCGTTTTTCTCCAGATTAAATCTAGTATGAATGTTTTGAATTATACGAGATAAACCAAACTAATGGAGACATATTCGCAATTAGAGTTCGCTAAGACAATTGCCTATTAAATTTCTTGTGTTACATTTTTTTTCCATTTGTTCTTAACTGTTATACTTAGTCTCCGCGTGGTGAGGGATTTAAGAAGACGGAGAGTCACCACCCCTATTCATCCTACGAGTGTCGTAAGAGGCTACTAGCGGAGCAAACTCAAATACAATATCACTGCAAAGAGAAAGGAAAACATGAAACACATCCAATACCAACCCTCCTGGACAGTGTGGTATGGTAAGGGGGCCTATGTCCAACAGGGGGCTATTTAAGGCTGTTGGTAATGATGATTATACTCGTACTTAGCTAAAATAAAAGGAGCAAACAAAGGTAGTAGAGCCACGATGATTTCAGCACGAACGGGCCGGCTGGACCGGGGCGGCACTACCCTCGCACATAAGATCAACCTAAAATAACAGCACTCGTACTGTCGTGTTTCGTTGGTGAGTGCGAGACCGGAAGCTCAATGATGCAGAAGCATCACTAGGCCACCATGGTGTGGGTCACCACCGCTCTTAGATTCTGCTTATGCTTTCCACTAGGCAGAGTAGAGTCACTTTGGCATGCCCAAACATTTAAAAAAAGGCGGTACTGCGGCGTAACTGTAGTTACTTTAAACTTTTAGAGTCGATTCTGGTTAGTAGATGATTGCCGAGTACGTATAACGAGGCTATTTGTATCAATGTGCAGATTAGTGATCATGAAGTATTTCAAACCCACCGCAGCACTTGCTTATCTATAATACCATACAATTGTACCCCCATTCGAGTACTATCTAACCATTTTAAAAGCTATTTTCTATCTTTTAAGATGCACATTGCATATGAAAGTCTAATGTTACTTTAGACTTTGCGGAATGGTACCGTAATTTTCAGCGGCAAACCGCAGAATGCCAATCGCGCTAGGCAGGTCCAGTGCAACCTAAGAGAGCTATTTTTTCTAAAGGTTTTGCAATACCGGGCAGCTTAAAATACACGCTGATGATCACTGGCTTTACACAATTTTGTTGATCTAGGAATATGTAAACTCTGATTCAGAAATATAAGTGCCATTCATCATTATCTTCAGTCTATCGCAGTACACTACTGGACATGGACCTCTCCAATTGCAAGCCACTCTGATCGATTTTGGTCTTCTAAAATTATATAGGATATCAATATTTCACAGCTAGGAACAGTTTTTGGAAAATGAAATTGTCGTTTTTAGTATTATCCGTTACTTATGATTTAAGTTTCTCAACGTTTAAATCTTCCCTGAGGATCCTATGTATATTTTTAGAAAATATATACACCATGAATAGAGGCATGTTATGTATGGTGCCGCTATAAATATAAATATTTTGTACGAGGTGGTAGCAAAAGGCAACAGCTAATTTCTATAAAGTTCTTCAGTTGGATGGACTTCAGGTATTTAATTAATAGCTTGTCAATAGTTGTGAGACATATAATTTCTGATTACGATGAAAAATAAAGTATTCTAAGCACGTAGAATGAATAAATGTAGTTCTTGGTGTTTAGTCAGCGTTGGAGCATCCATAACAGGGAATTGTTAGTGGCCACAATAGACAAGACGCGACCGTTTACATTAACCACTGACAACCCGATGACTAGATGCGTTCAATAGACAATGACGTGTGCTCGTATATTCATAAACACGATTGTTACCAAAAGATCTTTGTTTTTTTTTTCTTGACATGATTGTCAAAACAAAATAAAAAGTTCAATTGTGTATCGGTGAGATAATCTGTTCAAGAAATCGTTTTATGTCTCATGTTAATTTTCGTTCATTGTTGACTCCAATATTAAGACGACTTTCATTCATTAACAATAGTTTAATAACCAAATCAAAATTATTCTGAAAATTATTTTTTTCCATATATACTTTTTTTTCGTTATGATCTATGTATGAAGCTTATTTATTGACGTATGCTGAACTATCGTGTCTCTTATTCGTATCTGATGAGAGTGAAGACAACTAATTTAACTTAATAAATATGAATAGAACTAGGTTATTTTATGGTTTGCAAGAAGCAACGGGCCTATCGAATATACATTAGTTGATGTAAAAGTAATTTATTGATAAACAAAATGGAAAGTGATGCAACAAAGGCGCTTTTATTCTTTTAGATATATCTTAGATAAGTTTTGGGTACAACCCACAACAAAAGCTCTATTATAAAGAATATTGTCTAAAAATGTGTCGTCAAATTGAGCTCAGGCTGTGGCCAGAGTGTAGAATAAATTGAACCAAAAGTAATAGCGGTTAAATAAATTACAATGACATTAAACACAAGGTTCTAAAGTTAAAGTTCTACTTCCTTTGATGAAATGGCAACCAGCCAGTTATTTCTGCCAAACTAAAGTATTTTTAAGTCTTCGATTCTAAAATTTTCTAGTCTTCATGTCATGATTAAATTAATGATTAAAATATGGACGAAATGAAATGGTGACCGTTTTTTCGAAAAAGCAAAAAAAGATCTCATCGTTAACAGTGATTTATAATGAATTAATGACATATTATTTGACACTCATCGTTGAAAGTTTATTATAGTACTTTACCAGTTATTGCACTAAAATGTTACGTTTTCACATTTGTTATGAAATGATGAGTCGCTTTTCCATGCAACAGAACCTAACGTTTTGGCTCTTAATAATACAAACTTTTTAAAAGCACTGAATTTCCCAACCAGTTCACGGCCTGTTTTCTCCGTATTTACGGGAATAAACACTAAAAATTGCGAGAATGGAATCGCGGCAATGATGGTTCCGAAAGAAATTTTCTGTGAAATTTAATCAAATTTTTAATATTGTTTTTATCGTCATCTCTATCGGATGGATCACGGCAACATATTTGAGTAAAATCGCTAGTCACGCCAACTAAGACATAACCTTAGAAATAGGTTTCTCTATGCAAATGCGTATCTCGTGCCCGCGACAGGTGACGTGCGGCACCCTTAATTGTTTTTTGTAATAATATTCAAATATTATGACGTTTTTTCTTTCAGTTTTTGTGTTACACTCTGGCGCGGGTGGCGTACCAGGTGGTCCATAAAAAAACCGTTTCTTATGTCCGTAACAGCCGCTATTGCGTGTGGAGAACTACAGTTGTCGTTACATGCTGAAAACTTATTTTACCATTATTGAAGCTTATCGCTGTGTAAAATGTCTATAAACAGATAATTAATTACTAAGTCGCTAGACGTCAAAGAAAACGATACATTTGCCCTAGCTTCTACGTCTTGTACTATGGGTTCTAGATACACTTACAGAATTAAATTACTACTTACTGAATTAAAATCTTTTCTTTCTTTCTGCGTTCTTCAACACGTAAAAATTATTACGTATACTTACCTACATTTCTAAATTAGGTACGAACGTACGAGTTTACAATACATCGAGGTACCATACCAAGAATCATCAAATCACCATTCAAGTTACCAAGATTAGTGATTTCAAATTAAGAAATAATTTAGTTTAAATATAGTTTCAAAACTAAAAAACAAGCTTACAAAAGTCGGTTAAAAACAAACAAACATACAGGTGAAGCTAATAAAAGCGTGTTAAAATGGTTGAACTTTAGGTTTTCAATATGGCATTGTCAAAACATTAGCTTTCAGTTTTTATAGTATTTTGATTTGATGCTAGTCGACCTTGGAATTATGTTTGATAAGCTTTTTTCTATTTTTAACCGACTTCAAAAAAAGGAGGAGGTTCTCAATTCGATTGTATTTTTTTTATACTTGTTACATAACTTTCGACTGGGTGAACCGATTTTGATGATTCTATTTTTATTTAAAAGCTGGTGCTTCTCGTGTGGTCGCTAATTTGAATTTGGTCCAGATTGAAGTCGGTTTTTGTGATTATGTATCTTTTAATGACTAGACTTAGGAACTAACAATTAATAAACGACCCTTTTTTTCTCTACTTTCTCCTTGACTCATTGTTCGAGACACCACGTTGGACCTTTTATTTACTCCTTCACCACGATCACAATCGCCATATATTTCACGCCGAAACATGGTACATGTATTGTGTTCAGTTAAATCGATAAATTAACATTAAATTATTGACCGTGGGAGAGCCATGCTTTGGCATGAATGGGTCGGCTCGACCGGAGTGATACCCCGGCCTCACAGAAAACCGGTGTGAAATAGTGCTTGCGCTGTGTTTCACCGAGTGAGTGAGGATACCGGAGGCCCATACCCCATCCCCTCCCCATCCCCCAAAGGTCGGCAACGCACTTGTGACGCTTCTGGTGTTGCAGGTGTCCATGGGCGGCGGTAATCGCTTACCATCAGGTGATACGTCTGCTCGTTTGCCCTCCTATTCCATAAAAAAAAAAAATAACCATAGATCTGTTATAAGCTTTTATTTATCATCATCAGCCTATTGCAGTCCGCTGCTGGACATAGGCCTCTCCCATTGCACGTCATTCTGATCGATTTTGGGCTTCTCGCATCTAGCCCCTGTCAACATCTTGCGAAAATTGTCACTTCACCTAGTTGTAGACTTATTATGGCTTGTTAGAACAGAACCACTCTTTGTAGCTGAATTTTATAGCACTCTCTCGTCACCTATTGAACTGAATGTGAACAAATAGTGGTGGGGTGTGGTGTGATTTTGTAATGGATCCGAAAGGTGGCCAGTACAACTTCTCGTTGACTCAATAATGTTAATTTTATTGGCTTAGTTTTGTGGTGTTTAACTCAAACATATGGTTCAGAGTTAATCGAATTGAGTCATAATATATCGAATAAATTGTTGTTTTATTTTATCTAATTAATCATCACAATATTAATTTAAAACATATAATTATTCAAATTAATTTATTTATTTTACTTTTTTTATATATTTGTTTCGTTGAATTATTAGTTTTCAAAATGTTTGTTGCGTTAATGTTGAAGTATAACAACAGCAAGTAAGTCAGTAGTTACTTAACACCAATTGAAACTTTTTTGACATTTCACGACTTGAGAAGCATCCCAATAGGCCGTCATAGTGTCGTCACCATGCTGCATTGTTGCATTGTCTGGATTCGCAAGGTGCCCAGTACTCTTTGACCCTAGAGTCAAGTGACTGGCCCACATACATTAAAAAAAGTACCATAATGTTATGTTGTGTATGATGATTTATTTTTATTACTATTAATTACCGAGATAAAACAAGGCACAAGCCACCTCATTCATTAAAAACCAAGAAAGCAGAACAAATCTCAACGGAAGCAGACAATTAATTTATTCAAAACTGTTTGATTAGGAGTCCATTTAAACTACGCTTTGTTATTTCATTTAAGTTCATTGTTGAACAGTTAAAAGGTTTTGGGAACTTGGCGTTTGGCGTGTGCGCTTAGCGTGCAACCCTCTGCGCCTGAGCACCTGCCGTACAATTATCCGGTCATTAGTCGGCACGGAACCCGCGAGACCCGAAATTACTGTGTAACTCTAAAATCTTTATAGACAGTAGGAGGGCATGAACTATCACTTTTACTAACTTTAAAATTTCAATCTTCATCAAATTTCAAATTTTTTTTTTGTCAGCTACAAATAAAGAATTTATTCATTTATCCTTTACTTTACCTTCTTTAGGGTATATATTATATTTCCAGGAATACTATATGTATAAGTACTGTTTGTAGGCTCGTTGGTTTGTTGTTAGACTTTGCGTTGACGAATAAGTCAGTCAGGCAAATAATTTTATTTTTACCCGACTTTGCTGAAGCGAAAAAAAAAGAGTAACAACTTTGTCAGTCTGTAGTTTGTATGTTCCTAATAAACTTTACGAAATATTTTGATGAATGAGGTGTCAATATTTTCGCAATAATGGCTCGGGTGACAACCAGGACAGTGGTCACTTTCAGGACAGTAGCATAAGCTGAGTTGTGGCCCTAATAGTCAGACAGTCAGATTATTTCATTGTTTTTTAAAAATATTATTTGTTTTGTATTATATTTGTTTTTTGTTTAATCATCATCATATCAGCCGTAAGAAGTCCACTGCTGAACGTACGCCTACCCCTATTGATTTCCATTTCGACCGTTAGTATTGTTAAATGTCTTATTTTTCTCGTTTCTTTTGTGAGTGTGACTAATAAAAGTATTTCTTTCTTTCTTTCTTTCCTTTTCCATACACATATGTGTCTGTAACTCTTCTACGGCTTCCGCTACACCTATTTCATTAAAATTTTCATGGAGATAGTTTGATTCTTGAGGAAGAACATGGGAGTCTACTATTTACCTCGACAACCGACTTTCACCGACAGCAAAAGCTAGTAGGCTATATAAACTTTATCAAAAGTTTTCTAATATTTACTAGTGAGTACTGAGAAGAGACTTGTGACCTACGAAAATGTCATTCCTGATATTCAATAAATTCTAAGTAGTGGTGGAGTTAAAAAATATTTTAGTAACTTTTGTAGAGAAAAGTTGGCGGTCCACGTGTTTAAAGACGGCCATGACCATGGCAAATGGCCTTGACCAATGGAAATAATATTGATATAGTCTTTTAGTTGTCAGTGAAGTTACCTGTTTTATAATACGTGATATTAACCTTACCTTTAGTAAATATTCGTATGAATGTGAATGACATTATGAGACCTGAAAGCATCAGGTAGGTGAAACACACCATCCATTTTTATGTCTTTTGGATGATTTTATTTTTTCGTTGAAATAGAATTACCAATTTAGTAGTCTCAATATTCAGGTCCAAATAGTGAAATGGTATCGAAATATTGTTTTGTTCAGTTATCAAAGTCAAAGTCAAAATTATTAGAAAACAGAGGTCACGAAAACTGCTTCTTATTCGAGTTTAAACTATTCTTTCTTTTTAATATCGTTAGTAAAACGTGATTATAATAAAATATGACATAATAATTAATAAAAACGCAGCAATGCAGCTTTGTGACCCACACTATGGCAGCCTATTAAGATGCTTCTGCATCATTGAGCCTCCGGTCTCGCACTCACCAACGAAACACGAATGCTGTTATTTTAGGTTGGTCTTCTGTGACTTCTGTGAGAGGGTTAATATTCTGGCGATCGAAGTAATGGAATATTTATTGTCCTTTTACTTAATTAGCTGACTTCAAGAAAGAAGGAAGTCCTATGTTTAATTTTAAATATTTTTAACAGTGTACCTACACAACATATTGATCAATAATTTCTGCTTTTCTCAGGTTATGCTTCTGAAACGTACCTATGTGCGTTCGCAGAGTTAATGGTCTGTAAAATTCAAAACCGTTACGATATTATAAAACACGATTATCTGTGTATCTCATAAGTCTTATAATTATCTTAATTGGATACTATTTTCTGCTCTACTTATATCTATCAGAAAAATGTTAATCTCAACACAGATGCAGCAAGCGTGACACTGATTCTTAACAAAAAACATGGATAGTTTTAAATTTGACATAATTACACAAAATCACTAAAAAACATAATAAACATAACTTGTACATACATAATTGGCGATTTCTGAATAAGGGCAACATAAAGTAGTTACAATAGCCATTAGGAGGAAGTTATTATCATTAATATTGTAATAAAATCACATATGGCATTAGGATTTATGGTCAATACCTTAATAAGACGTGGGTGAAACATGTGGGACATGATTCTATTAGATATGTTTACTCAGGAAGTAATTCGTCGATTTGCTTTTTAATTTGGGTTCATGCAATTTGATTTTGAAATAATTAAAATTTATTTTTTATAAAAATTATAAAACAGTTATTCTTTACCGTTAATTAACAAGCTTTAATATTATGGTAAATTTTATTACAGAACTTCTTTTTCGTACTTATGCGGCTTTCAAGATAAAATTATCTCATGCTAAAATAAAATTAAAGTAAATTCTTTAAATTAAAATAATTTTATCAATTTTATCAAGTTACTAGCTGACCTACGCATCTGCGTATGCGTCTCTATTCAATCATGCTCGGCTCCCATTGGTCTAAGCGTGATGTTAACTATCCCATCTTAGCATGCCAGCAAAACATAGCTTTAGATACTTAGGGTGATCATCGTGAGCAACGCCGTGACACGAGAATTATGTGTAATAGATATTTCAAAATAGATAGCACGTACAACATGAATACATTATTTTTTTTTGGTTAGAATAAAGAGTTAAACATCTGGAAGTGTACGAGTATTAAATTATGCGCTCGAAGATATTTTTAATTATGAACTGACCTCAGTTTAAAATTAGAATGTAATATATATTGATCGTCTCAATAATGCATGAGTGACAAAGTGATGTCACAGATGTTGCAAGTCCACAAGTCGTGGAAACCGGTTGGCTTATATACGTCACTTAAGCTTGACGAATAAGAAGTTCCTAATAGCCTAAGTAAGTAGCCTTCCTAGACGTATTGGAGCATTATTTAGGCTTGTTTATCAAGTAATAAACATACCTTGTATTGTACCATGTATTACATACATGTAATACCTTTTAATAAGTGATCGCGTTAATTCCCGTAAAAATAATTATTGTTATATCATGAAACGCGAAAGTTCAAAAGTGAGCTCTTTAAGCTCGTCTTGAATTGCTGTTTGCACGAAAGGGATAATAAGATGTATCTGTATCTTATAGGGAAGTATGTACTCGATTTTCTGACTTATTGGACAGGACATCTTTCAACAGTAACTTTTGCTAACAGTAACAGTAACTTCACAGCCATTGATTTCAACCAATCAACATTTCGAACGATTCATGTTACCTAGAATACAATCAATGTTCTTTTTTTAATCGTAAATGTAGTTGTTTAGCTATATTGATTTTTTAATTGCGCTTCGTGGCACATGGGCAAAGAATACTTCTGTGTACATTATACATACTTTGTGTTCTCACGATTTTAGTGACGAAAAACATTAAGTAATTTAAAAAATATGTCCCTAGATAAAGCACTCATATTAATGTTCACAGGATGTAAATTAATATAAAAACAAAGTAAAATCGCAAGGGCGACAATACATTAAGGGTCACAAGAAATTAGTCCACAATAATTGTCTCCGGTCACCGAGCTGTGACCAAACATAGATTTGTATCTGGTAATTGTGGGTCTGGTGTTGAATTCTTCATTTGGGGCGTGTTGGGGTAAGAGGTGGGACGTGGAGGGAGGGGAAAGGGGTTGTATGAGTGTGAGGACACAATGGGCGCCCCCCGCGGTATTGTGCGTTAATGTATGCGCGTGCAGCGTCGCCGACAGCGGCCACGGAGCCACAACACAAACATTTCAACGCATCTAATTTATTGTCGTCCGCACTGAGCCGCGTACGCAAAAAATATTTTGTTAAGGTGCGGTACCGATATGAAAAAGTTGTATGTTTTTTAATTTATCAAAAAATTTTGTTTGGTGTCAAACAAGTGACTGATATTTATACAGATTGTTAAAAAAAGATGAGTGGCACTCGGGGACTGCCGCGGTAAAGCTATTGCATAGCATTTTTTATCAACTTATGCAATTACATAAAATTACTAGCTGATCCGGCAAACCTTGTTTTGCCATAAAAAAAATTGGGGTATAAAAAATAGATGTTGGTTGATTCTCAGACCTACCCGATATGTACAGCAAATCTTAATATATATATTTCTTGTGTGCGTGTGTATGTGACTGAACTCCTCCTAAACGACTGGACCAATTTTGATGAAATTTTTTGTGTGTGTTCAAGGGGATCTGGGAATGGTTTAGATTCACAAAAACGACTGGACCGATTTTGATGAAATTTTTTGTGTGTGTTCAAGGGGATCTGGGAATGGTTTAGATTCACAAAAACGTAAACGATGTTACGTGGGTCATAAATATGGCGGTACGAAGTTCGCCGGATCAGCTAGTTTCATATAAAATTGGTCCAGTCGTTTCAGAGGAGTATGGTAACTAACATTGTGACACGAGAATTTTATATATAAGATTGATTTATTTTTTATTTATGCAGTATGTATAATATTGTGAATGAAAAATACTAAACCATTTTTCAAATGCTCCATCGCATTCGAAGTAATCCGCCATCTATATAATATAATTGGTAATCTTATATATATAAAATTCTCGTGTCACAATGTTAGTTACCATACTCCTCTGAAACGGCTGGACCGATTTTTACGAAATTTGGTGTGCATATCGGGGAGGTATGAGAATCGACCAACATCTATTTTTATTGCTCATTTTTTTAAGTGGCAAAACAACGTTTGCCCGATCAGCTAGTAATAATATATAATAATTAATATATTATCTACGTGTGTGATAGAGACAGACAGATTCGTTGATTCGTCGTTCAGAGCAGCTCGTCTCGATCCGTGCGAGCTTCGGGTGTCAGGTATTTTGTGTTACGTTACGGAATTTTCTTAATTCGGCCTCAAGGCCCGCGATAAAAGCTATACAAACCAAAAAGCTATTATTATTATTGTTTTAAGCTTAAAAACCGATTTAAATGGGACCACACGGGAAGCACCAGCTTTCAAATAAAAAAAAGAATCATCAAAATCGGTTCACCCAGTCGAAAGTTATGGTTAAAAATTACACAAAACAAAAAGATACGGAAACTTCACAACAAACAACAGAGGGCGCTGAGTGTGGATTTCGGAGCAGCTCGTCAACGAATCTGTGTCACTGCGAGCTTCGGGTGTCAGGTTTTTTTGTATTGTTACGGAATTTCTGCACAAAGACCCCAAAGCCCGCGATAAAAGCTATGTAATAGCTTAAAAACTGTACATAAAACGGTAATAGTTATTTGTTATACAAGAGTGCAAAGTTGCTTTTTAACCGCGTGCTCAATTTTGATGACCGAGCGATTCCGAAGGACCGAAGGATTCAAAAATTAGAATCCTGAGCTTTAAGCCGGATAAACACGTTCAAGTATACTTGCGCAAATCCAGACTGTTTTGTCTGTCTGTCTCTATCACATACGTAGAGCGTGACAGAGACAGACAGACAGACTTGCGCAAGTATACTTGAACGTGTATGCGAGGGAATCAAAAGAGCACGAGGTGAAAAATCTTTGCACTCGAGTGCAACACGTAACTTTTCATCCCACCTCAGCGGGGAAATGACTAAATATAAAAAAAGCATTTACAATCACAAGATACTTTTCCGCATTATTATTTCAGTTTCAGTTTCAATTTCAGTCAGTTCTGTTGGCGTCAAATAAACTTCCTTTTCGCTAGAATTATTATTAATTATACATTTAAGGTTTTTCACTTGTTTTCAAGTTTCTTGTTTTTAACCTAAGGTTTTAACAATATGACGTGAAAAGAAAATGGCGCGGGCAAAGCAAATAAAAAAAAAGTACACCAAGAAGGTTCCGAGTCTGAGTTTTTTAACCGACTTCCAAAAGGGAGGAGGTTCTATGTTCCACTGTATGTATTTTTTTAACAAGTTAAAAACGTTGTATGCTAAATTCGACACCATGGAGGTAGAAGTAAATAGGTTTAATGATGTTTTGAATTCATAAACTTAGTGCAGTGCACACTATCACAGACACAATACAGATATCGAAGGGCAAAAATACTCTTTCCGAGATGGGGGAATAAAAAACCTATTATTACAGTATTTTTTACTGTAGGTATATATTGCTATTAAATACACACATCAAAAGTGTCTAGGGATCAAGCATTTTTATGCGGATTTCTTGAGATTGAGATGTGGCTTTGGCCCTGGCCTGCTCAGTCGCCAGACTTGAACCTGATTGAGCATGCATGGGATATGCTACAGAGAAGAGCTCTGCCGAATATGGAGGGTATCCAGTCGCAAGAAGACCTTTTTTTGTTGTTGCAACGAACATGGGCGGTCATTCCACAGCGTGTTTGGATGAACTCATTTTGAGTATGCCAAACCGATGTTCTTGTGTTGTTAGTGTTCGCGGTAGAAACACGGATTATTAATTGTTTAAGTTACCTAATAAAATTTTAAAGAAAACTGTTATTTCAGTCTTTTTTTCGAACTTTAATGTTAGTGGTTCAAATGTCAAAATCCCTTTATTAGGAAAATGGCACATTTCTTTATTAATGCAAAGGTGACTTGGTTTATCGTTACTGTGACAAACGAAAACAATTTATTTGATGAATCCTTAAAGAAAATTTTAATTAATATCAATCAGGAGAAAAGTTATTGCAAAAATATATGTTGATCCCTAGACACTTTTGATGTGTGTATTTAGACATACACATAATATACTCATAACTATATCCCTAAAAATAAGTAGAAATGTATTAAACGACGATTTTGTAGACTATGTTATTTTAAAACTACTGACTTATGAGGAGAGAAGGATATGTAAGATTATATGTTAGTAAATTTTAATTTTATTATTCGGTATTATTAATCGTTTTGTCCATTCTGTTAGTTCATTTATGCCCGATTTCCTTATCAGTTTGATGCTTTGAATGCCTTGTGTAATAATTGTTTGTTAGTGAGAAAGCGACATTTTCCTATTTTTTTCCATACGCGATAAAGTGTGAGTTTTGCCAATTTAAAATACTATGCAAAAAATGTATTTCATTTTGTGTAAGAGACACAGAAATGAAATTGCCTACACACTATTACAAAACACAAACAAGTCCTTTGTGTTCGCACTGGAACGAGGTCTTAAATAAAATTGAATATAAAATCCCAACGGAGGATGACTCAGTCGTCGTCGAGAGCAATTTTGAATATTATAATATGTAAACTAGTTGTACGGTGGAGTTGTCTGCTGTGCCTCTCTATGTACAATTAGTGACATTTATTAGTACAACCATTTTGTTAGAGCTGGGAGGGTTATATATAATCAGTTTTAAGACGCCTATATTACATAAAGTACCTAATCCTTAATTTGTTCATTGAACAGACTAGGAAAATTATATTTGCTATATTTCGGCGGTTTTCCTGTGCTGATGAGACTTACACGTTGAGTAGTAAAACGAATCAAGATTTTGAGCTTACCGTGTGTCCGTAATTAGTCGCTTCTGAAGAAAAATACTTCTTGTCGTTTTCGGGTAGACCGAGGATTCGCAATACGTTTAATACTCTAAGTTTGTACCTATATATAATAATATCTTTTGATCGCGGTTCCGCCCGCGTGTATGTCGGTTATTGCGGTAAAGAGTAGCTTATGTCCTTCCTCAACAATCAATCTCCATGCTAAAAATCATTGAAATCGTAACAGACAGGCAAAGTTACTTTCGAATTTATAATATTTAGTATGGATTAGTGTGGTGTGGATGTCAATGAAGTATCGCTGCCAACAGAAAATAATAATAATAATAATAATAATGATTTATTGATCAAGATATTTACAACAGCAAAACATAATTAACTCTAAATGTTTACAATATTATATGTTAAATTCCAATGGTTTTACAAAATTGCATTTTCAATAATTTGAGCGTTGTCTCTTAAACTAGGCAATGCCTGTATCTTAAGAGACAGTTTTCAGCTATAATTTTAACCAATAGTTATTTTCGTTGGGCCTTGAGACAATAAAGGCACTGAGTTGATTATAATTACTGTGTGTATAAAATATGCAGATAACAGTTAAAAAGTTGTGTGTCAGAGTGTGTGTGTGTGTGTGTGTGTGTGTGTGTGTGTGTGTGTGTGTGTGTGTGTGTGTGTGTGTGTGTGTGTGTGTGTGAGTGAGTATGATTCTGATGCTGTCACTTTAAGAATTGTAGAAGTGTTTCAGTAGTAGAATAATCTCTAAGTAATAACCACTAAAATATAAAATGAGTATACAGTATACTGAAAATGAGTGAGATGTATACAGATTTTTACTAAGAGATAAAACTTTCAAGCACACCGGCTTTCAAACCAATGAACTAATGTTAAAACTCTAATGGTCCTAAATACACTTAGGTAATTGTAACATAACAATTCTGATATTACATTTACCGCTGACATTTACATATGTGAGCTTACTGAATTTGACGAGGTGGCGTATAGTTCAGTTTACCTGTACCTACTTAAAGTCCTGATAATGTGATTTGTTAGTAAGTCTTACTGAGCTTATCCGAAAATTCTGATCCGATTTAATTTTGGGTATTATTTATTATGGGTTCAGTCCAGATACCACAAAAACAGGTGATATTTTTAGTGCTGATATTGTCAGAATTGAATAAATACTTCAGTATCAATATACAATTTATTAATATTTTAACATTTTTAATAAAAATTAGGAAACGGAACCAATTGTTATAAGTCCTATTGCAGTCATACTAGATGTTTTGAACCTCATAAGTTATGTAATACGGTGATTGCAAATGAATTAAAGATATTTATGGGACATAGGCCTATTATGTTTAACTGATTGCATGATTAGGTGGCAATTTATTTGTAAGCCATAAGTAACAACAGATCACCTAATTTTTCCGAATGCAGTGAGAGAGAAAACATTTTATCAAAATTTTAACGTAGTCGGGTTATATTTTTTTTTAATGGTACGTGGGTGATACTGAAAGTTTTGTGTAACTCATAAATAAAACAATTTATTTGTATGATAATTAATATATTTATTGTTTTTAAAAGTATTCTTCGTTACATTTTAAAAACTTTTTCATTCGTTCAAATCATTTTTGAAAATACGAGGACCATTGGTCTCAAGGTATGTTTTTTACATGCTGGTCGAAAGCAATCACTGCCACTTTGGCCCGTAAATGTCAAACCACTCGTCAAACCTTTGATTTTTGTAGGTATGAAAGTATTTATCCTATGCCTATTTGGCATCTCAGTTGGTATAAATATCTAGGCTATTGTGCATGTCATACAGTTCGGTTATGAGCCACAATACCCTAGATTTCACCAGCTCCTGCTAAAGTTTCAGAAAGTCATCTGACATGTAACATTTTTTTAACAAATAAATGTAGATGTAATACATGTATCTGACATATATGTTTTTATTCAACACTTGTGAAACTGAAATCTATACTTAATCACGCAAAAGTTCACATTAATCCATCAGGGAATTTATCAGCAAATGGTGAAATAAGCCCTATGCATTGTGTATCATTATATATTAGGGCGTTGGTAAGTTTTTCCTACTTACTTCGCTGGCGGGCGACCCAAAGTGTGTTTTAGCCTCCGACAGTAGAATGCGCCATTCTTTCCTATTCGTGCCTAATCGGACGCTTCCATCTCTTCCATATTTCTGGCAACCACATCTTTCCAGCGGTATCTGGGTCGTCCCACCGGCCGTCGCCCAATGGGCTGCCCAAGGTATGCTCTTTTGACGGCTCGTCACCCATTCTTTCGATGTGACCATGTCAGCGAAGTTGGGCAGCTTTAATTTCCCCGATTATATTTGGCACTCTATCTCTCGGTTGTATCTCTATCTCAGCTCTCCATTCTCTACGATGATAGGTTTTTTAGGCGCTCATAATAAAATGACTTGAGAATCAATTTAGTAAGACGACTACTGACTAGATTTTTAATTCTCGATAAGACACATAGTGTCTAGATTTCTACAAATATACACTTACATACATCATAATTTTATGTTATTCATTGCCGTTCCCATGCTGTGTAAATGTTTGGCCACCCACTGCCGACAGATGCACCCTTGCCTGTACTCTTCAATTGGTAACTGGCAAAAAGTGAATTTGCATAGTCTCGATGCTCGCTGCGATAGTGGCCACCGAGACTTCTACTAAGATTTATGAAACTAAAAATTAATGGATAAGTTACTCTCTTTTTGAATTGACAACTTAGACCTAAAATATTCCGTCACACGCGCGCCGTGACGAAAATTAAACCTCATGTTCACAGTTAGGTTCGCATTTTAAAATTAATAATTTTATTAATATAATTAATTTAAGAAATAACTCCATCACTTAAAATAAATCCTATGTCACGGGGGACTTTACAAACATACATGAGATAGACACAAACAATACCCAGACTCAAAACAAGAAATAAAATAAAATAAAATCAATTCCTTAATAAGTATACAAGATTGTTTGCCAATAGACACAAAAAAACAAATAAAGCAAAACATCAATATAGATATACGTTCACTAATTGAATATTATTCATCGATATGATGATTCTATGTAGTTATGCTTATCAACCAAAATATATTGGTCCATAAATCTTTTTAGTATCTATAGTTACTCCGATCGATCACATCCCTATACAGTATAGACACGCGATTCGTTGAAACTCAAATTATGGAAGTAAACATCGATAAATAACGTTTTTATGTCATGAAGACTCATTATTCGATAATGTTCTTTGCAATAAATTGTATAGTACAGTCTCATTTTCTCGTCTGGTCTTTAATATGCTGTGTATTTCTTGTTGTTGACTTCATTTCAGTAAACTTTATAAGTAAATACAATTTATAACATATTTGCTCGTAAAGGGTCTCTTATTTCACCAATTTCAATATCGTAATGTATCCCATTACGTACTTGTGCGTTATCGTAATGTAAAACGTACGTTTTTTTTAATAAAGTAAAACTCACGATTCATCAAGATGCTCGAACAATACTCTTTTAAATATTTGCAAAGAGTTTTTATGTCAGAAAAGTGGTCAACATTTTATGCTTGTCAAGTTATTATTATTATTAACTAAACTAAGAAACTAAATTAAGAAACGAGACCACAGAGTTCAGCAGTCGGCGGCAGCGGCGGAGGCGGCTGCGGAACTCTGTGGTCTCGTTTCTTAATTTAGTTTCTTAGTTTAGTTAATAATAATAATAACTTGACAAGCTTAAAAATGCCAACTGGCAACGTAATAATCAATTTTACAAATTGTTCAAATTTTTATAACTGCTTTAAAAAGTAATTAAAGATTTATTCGATCAAGAAAGTCCGAGTTTTATTTATTTCCTCGCAAATATGTTATAAAACGTCGTATGACATCATCAAGCCTCAGCTTTCTTGTAGCCCTCGCCTGCGGCTCGGGCTAGCAATATCGCCTCGGTTGTAATTTTCAACTTACCGCACTTATATCATAATGTACTATTGCAATATTGTGTTTCTACGCGGCTCTGTCTTATAATTCTAAGTAAGCAGAGAAAATCAAAAGTTAACTGGACATTTTTTTTGTCCACGCACGACTGCACTGGGAAACTTTTCAGAAATGTATTACATATTTATAAAATTTGACGGTACGAAGTTCGTCGGGACAGCTAGTATGATATCATTTTAATACATTGAGAAAAAACTAGAGGCGGACTAGCCAAAGCTGTTGATGATGATGATTCATTTAAAGTTACTTCGTATACACATTAATCTTTCATGACAAACTTATTCGATTAGGTATATTTGTTTAGTGGTTCAATAGAAATTTTAAAAATATTCAGCTCAATGATAAAAGTTTTTAGGAATGCAAATTATCATGATTTTAACTAATTAAAAGTGCATTTTCAATGAAAAATAAAAAAATAATGATACAGTGTTTATTTCTTAGTTTTTTACCCGACTACGGCAAAGCCAAAGGAACCCTCCTTTGGCTTTGCCGTAGTCGGGTGATATTTTGACAGGCTATGTATGTATGTTCATTTGTTCCCTCATAGCTCCTTAACTAATTATTAGAACTGGACAAATGACGTATCGTTAGAAGCGTCTTGATCGTCTGCTGGTTATAGGCTATATGACGTGTCGCTGAATCAAATGTGGCGCCCTCTAGCCGACATAAAGTAATGAATTAAAAAAATAATTTGAGATAAATATGCCTCCCTCCACTTCCCTCCGCGGCTCGCTGCGGTTCACGTGTGACGTCGCGTTTTAATAATTTAAATATTGTTTTTGTGTATCCTTGCGACTGTTACCCGGTTTGTGGGCGGTATAAGGTTGTGTATAGTGTTTCTGACAAATAATCTGTAAGTTTTACGCCTTATAAATACAAATATTGTGTTAGTTTCTTTTACTACGGCTATCGGTAAGTCAATTTATTTTTATTCTTAAAGGTAGGTAGGAGTAATATTTTGTTTGCATTAATTTTCTTTTCGTGTTTTTTGATTTTGAAGTTGTTTTCTATTGATATTTCTTTTGTCTGGTGTGTCTTTGTTTGGCCATGTCGGTTGTTGGCGAGTTGCCGGATCCCGGTGGTACAAATGAATTTCGAACACCAACCGGAAATAAATTGTTTGGTAGAATGTCGCCATCAAATTTATCGTCAAATGAAAGTAGAACTGGACGAATTAGGGCTTCGGACTTGGGCGAGAGTGTTTCGTCTCTTAGTGGTCGTGATAACTGTGGGGAGTATGATTATTTTGAGTTGGTGTCTCAGGCAACCGAATATTTGGCAAAAATTAACGAATTGGTAAACGATCAGGGGTCGCGAATGAATGTGGGGAATAGGACCGCCATTATGGACGTAACCCAGCGGATTACCGGTATCGTCTCATTGTTGGCAATTAAATCTGCTAGCAATGAAACGAATTTAGCGAATCTCGAGCGCCAGGTGGGGGGTGTCGCCGTTCAACAGCCGGGCTTGACGTACGCGGACAAGCTTAGGCTTCGCTTACCACCTGGATCAGCCCCGTGTCCGGTGTCCGCTGAGGCACGCGTATCTAGGCCGTGTGTTATTGCGTATCCTACTACGGAACGTTCAGCGGACTATGCAACTTCGTCAGCTACAAAAGAAGCTCTCATGAAGGCTATTAAACCTAGCGACGAAGGTTTTCAAATTGTAGGCGTCAAAAAAAACCGCAAAGGCAGGCGTCGTGTTGCGGGTCGCAAATGAACGGCAGCTTAAAAAAATTGAAGCAGTAAACGCCATTAAATCTGTAGGCTTACGCTTAGAAAAGCCGAAAGGCCGAAGGCCCCGTATAATTGTAAAAGACGTGCCCGGTTCTATGGAGGATCGTACCTTCCTAACAGCTTTATATCGTCAGAATATCAAGGACGAATTAAAATTAAGCGAAAGCGATTTTTTAAAAACAACCAAAATTGTCAGGCATCGTAAACTGGAAAACGGACGTCAATGGATAGGCTTAGAATTAGAGACAGAGTTAGGAAACACTTGGCTAGCACAAAAGATAAATTATATATAGACTGGGCCACATGTAGGTTTATAGACGACTTAGAAGTAGTTCGTTGCTTAAACTGTCAACAATTCGGTCATGTTCAAAAATTTTGCACTGTTAAAACTCCTACGTGTGCTAATTGCGCGGCCAGCCACGATACAAGGGCTTGCCCGGATAAGGACACACCAGATTTTAAACCGAAATGCGCACAATGCAGCCGGTACAAAAAACCATGTGACCATCGATGTGGATCACAAGACTGCTCCACATATAAACTTAAATTAGAGCAGCTAATCCTAAATACTAATTACTGAATAGCTTATACAGTAGTAGTTGTAGTACCTTTTTAATAAAATGGATAATATCTCAATAGGCCAGTTAAATCTTCATAATGATAAAATAGCCACGTCAGAATTAGATCGCTTAGTTTTGGGACAAAAGTTAGACATTGTCCTTATACAAGAGCAATATCAAAGCGCTCAATTGCGGAATTATGTAGTACAGCTAGATGGCCGGTCGCGGGCTGGGATATATGTTGCAAGTTCTAATTTTACGGTAACATCTTTGCGTAACCTTATGACGTCACACTGCGCCGTTGCTGAGATCTCATCCTCTACCTGTAGGGTTTACGTAGTGAGCTGTTATTTTCAATTTTCACATCCTATTGATCCTCATCTGCATCTTTTACGTTTCGTTTTGCGGTCCCTCATAGGATACAAAATTATCATTGGCGCTGATGTCAATGCTTCTTCTACTTTATGGTATGGCAAATTGCGTGCAGCTGACATGGCTCGTCGCTGTGCGGTTGAAGATTTTATTGCGGAAATGAATCTTACTATCCACAATACCCCTGATGCACCACCAACTTTTTGCAGCCCAATGGGTGAGTCTTCTATTGACGTGACGCTTACGCGCGGCGACGTCTCGATATCTAGATGGCGTGTCCTACCGGACGCATCCTGTAGTGATCACCGCTTAATCGTGTACGAATTCATACCAATGGTTGCACAATATCCACAAAGAACTCCTTACAATTTTAGGTATAAAACTAAAGGGGCAAATTGGGCTTTATTTGGTCCACTCTTTGCAGTACATGCCAAAGACTTCAGTCGCAGTGGTCTATCAGCTGAGGAAAGCGCAAACATATTATCAGATACTTTCTCATATTGTGCTGATGTTTGTATCGGCCGTGGATCTATCACTAACACTCGTAGATGTGATTGGTGGAATTATAAATTAGTCGAATTACGTAGAATCTATCGGAAAGCTCGTAAAAAACTAAATGACATTAAAAAGCGTAACGTAACAGGAGATATTTACAATAATGCTCTTATTGCTCTTAGAGTTGCCAGGTCTCATTATAGAGCTGCTGTGGAGAAATCAAAGGGAAATTTAATACGTAAACTTGTTGATAAACTCGATAGAGAGGGTCCCTGGTCACATTTGTATCATGAATTTAAAGCAAATAGATCAATCGACCTTGCATACGTACAGAACATCAAAATTAATAATTGTTATACTACAGGAGTAGAACAAACCACAGAATATCTTTTAGAATCACTTGTGCCTGACGATCGGCCAGAGGATGACACGGATTATCACCGACAAATTAGGCAGTGGGCTATTGAACCACCATTGTCTCCAATGTCTGACTTACCATCTTCAGAGGAATTCCTCAGTATTGTTAGGTCATTACCACTAAATAAGGCTTCGGGCGACGATAAAATATCAAACAAAATGATAAAAGAAGCTTGTAAACTTTCGGGTGATACGGTTTTAACAGTTTTTAAACGTTGCATTGCGGAAGGAGTATTTCCTAGTGTTTGGCGGTGCGGTAATATTCGAATAATACCAAAAAGCGGCGATAAGCCGCCGGACGATCCTAAATCCTATCGACCCATAACACTGTTACCATCGCTGGGAAAGCTTTTAGAGCGTCTTGTAGTACCACGACTTCTACCGGGTGGAGTTAAATTTCATGATAGACAATTCGGCTTTACGTTGGGAAAATCGACAACTGATGCGGTTATATCTGTAAGGAAAACTGTCACCGAGTCAAGTTTTCAATACGTTTTAGGCATCTTCTTAGATATATCTGGCGCCTTTGACAATGCGTGGTGGCCCATGCTATTGCTAAAATTAAAATTAAGAGGTTGCTTTAAAAATATTTATTCCCTTATCTCCTCGTACTTCTTACAAGGGACTACTAAATTGAGACTTGGGCATCATTCTGTGTCGAAGGCGCTTATGATGGGGTGTCCTCAAGGGTCAGTTCTAGGACCATACTTGTGGAACATAGGCTTCGACGATTTTCTGGCAATGCCTGTGCCGTCCGGATGTACCCTGAATGCGTACGCGGACGACGGTTTGTTATTGATAGAGTCGGATACTAGAAAGGGGCTTGAGAGGCTGGCCAGTGAATGTTTGGACTTAATATCAAGGTGGGGTGGGCGTAATCGGTTGACGTTTGCACCAAACAAAACCTTCCAGCTACTTCTGAAAGGTAACCTCAAATCACCGCCGTGTATTAAATTTGAAAATGTTACTATTAAAAATAAAACCTCGGTTTGTTATTTAGGATTGGTTTTAGAAAGAAATTTTTCATTTATTGAACATATTAGAACAGTTAATGAAAAGTCTAAAAAGAGTTTCTTTGCACTGACGAGGATATCAACTGCGACATGGGGTCTGTCATATAATACACTAAAGATCATATATGGAGCTACTTATTTGGGTTCTATTTGCTATGGTGCTCCTGTATGGGCAGATAGGGCGACTGTTGGACGACCAACGACCTGCATTGATTTTCTTGTGCAAGGCATATAGGACGGTTAGCACTGAGGCTTTGCCGGTGTTGGCAGGTGTTCTTCCGGTCGATCTCGAGGTGCAAAGACGTGCAGCCATGTACTATTCCACACTACAAAACATGGAATGCGATTTTTTGAGCATACGAGACCGCGGTAAAATCATGAGATTGTTTCAACAAAAATCCAATGTCTATAACGACCTCTTGGATGAATGGCAGAAACGATGGGACGAATCATCTAAGGGGCGCCACCTCTACCAGTTCTTTCCATCTGTTCGCGAAAGGTTGTCAAGGACATGGCTCGAGGTAGATCACTGTGTCGCTCAATTTCTTACAGGCCACGGTAACTTTAAGAGCAAACTATACTCATTTAAATTAGTCGATTCACCATTTTGTCAATGCTCAACACCTGATTCTAGCTGTGAACAGTCGGCTCATCATATCCTCTGGGAATGTAGTCTTTGGTACAATGAACGTAACATGATGCTAAATAGCTTACAAATGACGTCTGGGGTAGTATATTATGGGGATCTTGTGTCAACTGCGGTGAATTTCCGTGCGTTTAAGCGATTCTGCCATACATACTATAGAAATCAAGTATAGCTCACTTAGGACCCATAATATTTTTATCCGTGGTGCTTCCCGGTTTGAAAAAGGCGTCTGCCTATTTTGACTCCATTTTGTCTCCCGCTTTGCTAAGGAGGGAAGTGGACTTATTATATTTCCAACTCCTCCAGTTTTCTTCTGATTAATTTCGTTACGGGTTCCAAGACAGTTAAATTTTTCCTGGGACTTCCCGAGTGTCATAACTCGGTGTTTTCGTGGGTCACCGCTGTTGACCCTGGTGTACAGGAGTTACAGTGGTGGGCGTGTGGGCGGGATTAGTCCCATTACAAATATGCCGTGTTTGGTATCATTGGAAAGAGCGTTACTTGCACATTTCAAATATATATATATTATATATTAATAACGGCACCAAAACATTTAAAAAAAAAAAAAAAGTAAAAACTAAAACCCAACTACGAGCCGTAGTCACACGTTGTTAAAATGTTATGGTGCGTTTCTATGTAACGTGTGACTACGGCTTTTCAAACTTGTTTCATACTTTTTCAGCGTCGTTTTTTGTCGTAGTTGGGTTTTAGTTTTTACTTTTTTTTAATACTTTTAGTATTTCATAACTTTTGATATTTTCTGTAAAGTGTGCAGTGTGTAAGGGTGTAAAAGCAAGTCGGAAGGCTTTAATTAGAGTATAAGTCTGCTATAATAGTTCATTTTAACGTGTTTATTGCTTATATTCTGTGCCGAGGGTCTAATAAAGGAGCCCAGAGGCAGGCGCATGTTTCTAATGGCTTTTACTAATGGGTTATTAGCTTCCAAATCGTTGGTAGCTTTGTTTCGTTTTGTGGATAAATAGTTACGGTTTTATAAGTATTTGCCACACCTGTTACGGAAAGCTCTTGTTGATAGGATTTGACTTCTATGTTTATTGCTTAGTAAGAAGTAAGTAAGGTTCGAAATCGAACTACCATATTTATATTATTTTTTTCATTAAGCACAGCTGTATGTTGGGTTCCTGTACGTCTTGTGCATAGAGATTTAATGATTTTTGCTCGTTTGTCATTGGCTAATCTTAGACAAAGTTTTAGCCAATGACACACGAGAATTTAGGCTATAACGATTGCAGAAAGAAAAACGCTTGCAACTTGGCTTGTAGGGCTGTTGCGCAAAATCTAGCAGTGGAATATCATACGATACATTTAAAATCTTTATACAAGCAATTCTTGTGTATACTCATATTTAAATAATCTGAATCTCGGAACCGGCTCCACCGATTTTCATAAAATTTAGTATGCAGTGGGTTTCGAGGGCGATAAATCGATCTACCGAGAATTTACTTTTAAAAAATTACCAAAAACAAAAAATCGAGCAAAGCTCGGTCATCCAGGTACTTTATTTTAAACTTACGGAATAAGTATATTTAAAATGTCATGTTATTAAAAATTATAGTTAAAAACTTAAAAATCATTTTTGAAATATTTTTGCAAGCACCCCACGCTTTTTACATTAAAATTATTTTCTACTTTTTAGTGCGATTGCTATTAAGGCGTTTTTTTAGTTTTTTAAAACTATAATTTATTTTCTACTTTTTAGTTTGGTATATTTACAAAAGCGTGTTTGTTAAGTTTTTTTAGTTTTTTTTTCAAATTATTAATTGTCAACGGCACTTGACCCCTTTGCAAATTTTCAAGTTATTCAGACTCCTATAAGTAGGTGAAAATGAAGTTAAAAGATTGCGTTACATACAGGTCAAGCTAATAAAAGTTTGTTAACGTGCCTGTTCAGACACGGCGGAATCCGCGCGGTTCGAACGCGCGGATTTTATTTACATTAGCGCCTTACATTCGTTCAGACCGGCTACTGCCACTCGACCGCTAGAAAATGAATACACGCGGCCGCCGCGCTAGTAAATAGTACTAGATGTAACCTAGAGGCGTTCAGTTGCTACGCGGAAGCCGCGCGTATTGGCCGGTGACAATGGATGGAGGATGCTTTGACACCGAGATAATTATCGACGAAGTTGAGAAATTACCAGCTATGTGGGACATGCATATGCAGTGCGCAGAGTATTAATAAAATTTCAAAAACGGTACTTGGCAGGAGTTAGTGGACACTTTTGGCGCAAGCGAGGATTCGTTAGAAAAAAAAACAAAGGCAAAGTTGAAATGAAGCGGTTGTCACCCTACCCCACTTCTCACACTTACCGCGCGTGTCTGAACACTTTTCGATACTCGCGGATTGGAACCGCGCGGTTCGCATCCGAGCAGATTCCGCCGTGTCTGAACAGTCACAAAAATGTCATAGTAGTAACTGCTTATTAATTTTTTTCTGCAAGCAAAACTTCTTTTACTGAAAATAAAAGATGTTTTGAGTATGCTCAAGCGTTGTGGTGTTCGCTCACTAGTGTAGTCAGTCCTGGTCGCCAATGACAAATTATGTCGATGCCACCCACTGCACGCACGACACTGGTTTAACTAGACGGTCCAATAAATACAAGAAATATGTCATCTACTTTTATTTAATTGAAGATGTGCCGAATTTTACTAATAAATAAGAATATACACACATCTATATCTATACAAATAAATTAAATTGAAGTGTCTGTTTGTAATTTCAAATTAACAGCTTTTCACTCAATGCATTTAAAAGTATATACGGTAACTACACAAAAAATAATTAGCCTTTCTGTCTGTCTGTTTGTTTGTTCCGGCTAATCTCAGTAACAGCTTGACCAATTTTGATGGGACTTTCACTGACAGATAGATAAGGAGGCCCAATGATGCACAAGCATCACTAGGCCGCTGTAGTGTGGGTCACCATGCTGAATTGTTGCATTGTCTGCATTCGCAATGAGTATGGTGACCACCACTCTTGGATTCTGCTTATAAATGCTTTCTATCAGGCAGAGTAGAGTAATTTTTGGCAGGCGCACACATAATAATAAATAATAAATATTTTCGGACATGTAACACACAACGCCATCTAGTCCCAAGCTAAGCAGAGCTTGTGTTATGGGTACTACACAACTGATACAAATACATATATACTTTTTTTTTTGTAAATACATACATATTATACATAGAAAACACCCAAACTCCGAAACAAATATTTGTAGATCATACAAACATTTGGTCCGACCCGGGAATCGAACCCGAGACCTCATGATCAGCAGTCGCACACGCCAACCGCGAGACCAACGAGGCAGCAGCATAAAAAAATGATAAAAGGAGTAATTTAGGCTACTTTTATTTTACATCCACGCGACAACCGAGGGTAACACCGCGGGGCTCAGCTAGTTCATTATAAACCTTCCATTCGACACGAAACTAAGTCCTTAGTTTGACCCATACATTTAGGAGACCCGATAAAAATCAAGCTTACGTATTATTTCTGACCCACTTAAAATTCTTGTTATAAATGTTAAGCAAATTCCTATATAATACGTTTTATTGGTGCACTTAATTGGGCCGGCACGTGTAAATTAGAGGATAATATAAAATGTTCGGAGGTTAAGAGGACGTCCGAGGATCTTGACTTTAATCTTTATAAGGATTAAGGTTGCGTCGCAAAAACTTTGAAATAATAGAGGCGACTTATATCGTGTAGGTTTTAATTTTTATCCGTCGTGTCTATAATCTATTGCTGGTGTTTTTAAAACTTGTTAACTACGTAAGTATTTCTTATCAGATGGCGGGACGAATTGCGTAAGAGGTTTGGCAGCAGTGGACTGCAATGAACTGATGATGATATCTTATGAATCTTGTAATGCTGTTATACAGCCTTTCTCTCACAAACATATATTCAGGCAGGTAATAACCTCGGTACAGAATTTTGAATAGCGTATTTACACAATATCCCAAATTGCGGATGCGGATCAATTTTCAAGTATGTGGTGTGGTTCTTGGCGAAAATACAACATATTCTTAAATTAACGAAACAGTTCTTATTCATAAGTACATTCAGAGGTAGAATAATTTAACTGTAAAGAAAAATTATGCTATAGGTTACATACACTTGTGTATTATATATTTTGGTAATGCTCTTTTCAGCTTCTAATTCATGATTGAAAAATTCTTGCAGATGACTAGCAAGGCGCAAGAGATATTACATCTAGGTATTAATACTAATATTATAAATTAGAAAGTAGCACTGTCTGTCTGTTGCTTTTATGACTAAACTTTTGAATCGATTTGATTCTTGAAGAAGGATTTACGCTTCCTTTTATCGCGATAACCAACATACACGCGGGCGGAACCGCGAGCAAAAGCTAGCTTTTTTATGGAATACGGGGCAAACGAGCAGACGTCATTACCCGATGGTAAGCGCTTACCGCTGCCCATAGACACCCACAACCACTACACCAGTGGTGTCACAAGTGCGTTACCGGCCTGTCACAAGTGTTATATGGGCCTCCGGTATTCTCACTCACTCGGTGAAATACAGCGCAAGCGCTGTAGTATGGTATTAGTATTCATCTGTCAACAAATACAAAACAAGAGATAAACTTAACAAGATAGTTCTTACCAGAATACCTTCAGGTCTAACTTTAAACTTGAACATATACCTAATCAAGGTAACATTCAATCACGCTGGTGTTTCCAAATGCAGTATACATACACCTTATATTGTGTCTGCCATATAAGGCAGATATGTGGTGTAAAGACAAACATCTCACCGCGCTACGAGGTCCATTATCTGGCCGCATTCCTCGAGACAAATTATTTATTTTGTGCGGGGCGTGAGTTACCGGCCGGCCCGCCCCTTCGTTACTATGTTAATTCCTGCTACCTATAAACCTGCTCTTCATTCTAACGTAACAATAATTCATATTTCGAATACTATGTTTTAGTAATGAGATATCTAGTGTAGGAATATAGTATGTAATGTGTTTTTTTTATGTATGGCCCGCCAAAATGACTCTACTCTGCCTGATGGAAAGCATAAGCAGAATCCAAGAGTATTGGTCGCCATACTCACTGCGAATGCAGACAATGCGGTATGGCGACCCACACCATGGCGGCCTAGTGATGCTGCTGCATCTTTTAGTCTAGTCAACAAGTATGGAACTTGTTGACTAGACTATTTGGGCCTCCGGTCTCGCACTCACCAACGAAACACGACAGCACGAACGTGGTCATTTTACGTTGATTTATGTATGTGTCATTTACTTTAATCAGCTGTTTCTTGAAATTGCTTGCAAAGACAAACAGTAAAATGTCGTCGTAAAAGTAAAAGAGGATTGATTTTAGATGGAATAAAATTATATTCCTGCTCTGTGTAAAGAGACTTATTTTATTTATTTATGTACTTTATGCACTACATTTGTGGCGGGCTTGATGCTCAGGGCATTCTTTTCCATTCTCATATCGACATTTCTAATTGATCTTTTGTATATTCCTTGGGTGTACACCTAGTAGAATCGTTCTTTGTATGTACCTACGGTACCTACCTACAGAATTCAATGCCATAATTATTATTGTTTATAACATTAAAACAAAATAATTCAATTATACCCTACGTAAATTTGTCATCATGTATTAATTGAAAAACTAAGATCTACATTATTATTAGTTATTAGCGACCATATGAAACAAGAAGCGAGTTTTCGAATTTTAAATGTATAAACGTAAGATTCGAAATAGAAAGGTTTAGAAGACAATGTAATTGGTTATTAAAAAGCGCATACATCACGGGCTCATGGTCCAGCCGTCGTAAGGGAGACAGAGGACGTGATTTGTGTGGTACCGCCAAGCTGGACCACGCCCTTTCATTAACATGCTAATGCCGATTTTGGAGCATCGGGACTCCTACACTCTCACTGGGTCACGGTCATTATTAACTCCTCATACGTACCTACGCAATAGAAGGAAGTTAAGTTTATACAAAACTTTACAGTTAATTATTTTGTTGCTTACTTTTACAATTTACATTTTAAAAATACTCTTTCTCACAAAAAGTTACATCGACAAACAGTCACTCAATTTGATTTCGTAAAGATTTTTGTCTTGTGTGAATTGTCATGTCTGTATGCAAAATCAAAGCAATAAGAAAAATTAGGTTATTCTTGGTAAGAGTGCAGGTGAACATGTTGAATGAATGGTGTAGTTGGTGCGCGCGTGTGTGTGGCCGGTGAGGCGGGCGGCGCGGCGCGGGCGCGTCGACGACAATGCGTGCTGTGGTAATGTATGCGCACCGGGGAGGTCCTCGCTGTGCCGTGGGAAGACGTTATCGTCGCGATCTGCCTCTTCTACATATACTTTATACCCTTATATGTACAGATTGTAAGTACCAATGCAATGTACCTTAAATTCTCTGCTTTATTTTACACTTTCGTGATTGGGTACACCCAGTATTTACGGAGGATTTTAAATTACAATAATTCCGGTATTTTTATTGTTGAAATCCTTATGATATTTTATCACTAAGATGTAATATGATGTAATATAGTGTATTATAAGGTATACAACATTTATCTGGTTGTATTTCAGCGTCTACGTGCTACGTGTTCGTAGAGGTATCTCGTAGCAATCGCATTGCGTGGCGCCGCCATGCGCCTTATTCATCGAATGCTAACTTGAAAAATTTGCATAAGCTTTTTGTATTCGGTAATAATGCGGTGCGTATTTTAATTGGGTGCGATTAAATCTTAATAAATCGGTCGGTGTTCCCACACGCGTCTGTCGGGCGCTCGCAATTACGCTGGCGGCGTGTGTTGTAATTTGGCGATGGCCGCGGGCGAAACTCAGAAATTACACTCGGTTTCAGCAGTGTTACTTTACAAACTAAAACGGGCTAAAGCTCTAGGGCATCGCGTGCCACTCGGTGGTGCGCGGCTCGCGTCAGACGAGCGCCGACCGCAAACCGCGGCCACTTGAAATGCACTCCCCAATTACCAATCGTAAACGCGACTAAATAAATGATACCCGTATGCGGCTCGTATTTTTACTCGACACTTACAACGTTCTACTTCTTCTTTTGTTACGTTCTGTTCATTAAACGAGAATACGAGTATAGTTTATGGGTAGATATCAAAATAAACACGTTTAAAACTTTTTAAGTACTTATTTGGTTCGGTACTGGTAAATGTATATAAATGGTTCTAAGTGTGGATTTGATTCATTTTATCGTGAAATAATACATATTCTGTATAATTATGTCATCTTTTGCTCTTAAAATTTGTTTTAAAGTGTTAAATCAAACTGTTACTAAATTTATTCAAGAGTTGACCCGTAGTTTATTTATAACAAGTACCTCACTATCTACAAATGATAGTTGGAATATATGAATAATCATCAGCCTTTGACAGACCACTGCTGGTCAAAGCCCTCTCCTTCGAAAGGAGGTTTAGTTGAAAACAATTGTCATTAAATCAGAAAAATGTAAATTTATAGATATGAAACATTAATTAGGTACTATATTATGCGTTTTTACCTACACTCAATCAAAAAAATAAATTTCGAGCTATAAGAATTACTTCTATTGTACATTTTTTAGATTTAAACGATGTTATAGTGTCATTTACACAATTCCGTACAAATGTAAACGACTACGGTTAAATACTTATAACGCGTTTTAATATACGTACGCGTGTTACATATTAATAATATATCATAGTTAAAAGTTTAGGCGAACTTATTAGCAAAAAAAAATCACTTGAGATAAGTGCACTAATTTATTGATATTATTATTTCCATAGCTGTTATGTTAACCACCGGCTAATTATCTGGGTTATCCAGTGAGATTATTTCGGCACATAAAGCAGTGTCCGTCCAAAACTAATTTATATTGGAATGTGATATATGTGCGGGTTTTAGTGGCCTGAGGGCACGCGCGCACCGTTCGGGCGGTTTTAATCACCTTTACCCTAACTTAACTGCTTTTAAAACACTACCGAAGCGAAGAGGTATGGCCGCCGACGCAGGCGGCACGGCCGCACCGAACTAAAGTACCAAACCAGTCGCTACTTACCTCTAACAAAACCGCCGGATATCAGGCATTCGATTCTTTTTTGTAATCATATTGCATATCTAATTCTTGAACTCGAGTCAATATCGATTAAAGGGAACTTCGTAAATGACAGGAATTGTCATTTGTATCGATGAGAATCGATTTGGGTTCCGTGAAAGACTTTTTTGCGCGTGGTCATGCGCGGATGAGGCGGGCACGTCATGGCTGAGGTGTCAATGAGTGCGATTCTCACGCCTCCGGCGTCAGCGCCGGCGCTATAGATCTCCAGTTAAAGACTTGTTGAGATGGCTCTATTAGTTATATATGTTATTCAATAGTTACATTTGTGCGAGACGGGTATTGGTTCATGACAGTTTAAATAATTTTAAAAGAAATGGCACATATTTTAAAATATTATGTTGTGAAGTCAATCATACATTCAGTTGATTAGGCATTACTTTATAAATACTTTTTGAAGTATATGAAGGGTACATTTTTGTGGAATAAGGTCTTAACTCAAGAGATATTGCATAGTGTTGTCTCAGCAAATAAAAGTAACTACGTACCTTTCAAACAGTTGACTATAAAATACATAATTAAATGTAAACCTATTTCTACATGTCATATGCCAACAGTGAGGCAAAGTCTTGTGTTCAACTAAACTGGATAAAAATTAATAATTACGAATAATCAAACCATTTTCGTTTTGTTTTAGGAATGAAAAATAAACAATATTTTAATACATCTTGTATTTATTTTGGCTAAAGACCGTTCGCACAAATTCATTTATGGCTTTCTAAATTTAAACTTTCTTTTTCAATATAATAACTTGAGACACCTCACACACACCTAAAACCCAACTTGTCATTACCTGCAGGATAACCTGACTAATACTAACTTTTCAACTTTCGCGTTCCATGATGTAATAATTATTATTTTTACGGGAATTAACGCGATCACTTATTTCAAGGTATTACATAGCCGTTAGGGATTGCAATCCGGCGTCATTTTCAATCCGACCGGATCCGGACCGAATTTCATAAATCCAGCCGGATGCGTCCGGATCCGGTCGGATTGATTTAACAAAGATAAATTCATTTCCTTGTGCGTTTCAACATGGACCGTTAATGAAGTGTACAAAAAAACGATAGCTATAAACAGTGTCGACTTTATTATGATAACTTTTAGAGAAAACTGTTAAATACTTATCGTCGTTCAGCTTTGAAACAAATAAGTTCATCTTTCAAACTTACCGTGGGAGAGTCGGTGTTCGGCATACATGGGCCGACAGCCGGCTCGACCGGAGTGAATCCACGATCTCACAAAAAACCGGTGTGAAACAGCGCTTGCTCTGTGTTTCAACGAGTGAGTGAATATACTGGAGGCCCATCCTCCAAAGGCCGGCAGCGCACTTGTGACGCCTCTGGTGTTGCGGGTGTTCATGGGCGGCGTTAATCGTTTGCCATCAGGCGATACGTCTGCTAGTTTGCCCCCTATTACATAATAATAAAAAGACCATAGACTAAAACTAAAATAATTAAAATTTCCAAAAATAATTACGTCTTTATCTTTATTGCCTACATAACGTAGCTGGTGATACAGTCTACTTTTAACAGATTAATCAGAGAACGATACTATTTATCAACATTATGAAACTAATTAAACATAACGTAATGATTAACCTTAAGTGAGATCAAAAATTCATCATTATGTCGTTATCATTAGTGGCTATTGCGAAAGTCCTAATCAGCTATATTTGCATATTTGTCGGTCGTGCAGGTAATTGTAATGTTTAAACTTACCGACCTAATTAGTAGTAGATTCTTCAAGTGTCAAATAGTATAAAACATGGAGAGCAGTCGTTTAGATGGCTTTTGAACTCAAGTTTTAACATGGAAAATCCGAAAATATATACTCTTTACATGTCTACTTAAATATATGTCAGGTTTGTGTTCGAACTCTTTAGCTTGTAAACAAATATAATTACTATTGGTTTGAAACAACAATCTTAAGAAACAGTTTGTGTTAATTGTGTCATATCCCAATCGATTAAAAGAGCTTGCAAATGTAACCTGCAGGCACGGGATGCACGACTCGCACAGGTAGTGTAAACAGCATACGCCTAAAGTACCTACATTCGAGACAGCGTGATTATTTTGCCAAAAACAAATTTACCGGATCCGGTCGGTGTAACAGTACCGGATCCGGTAGACGTATATTTAAGCCGGATCCGCCGGATTACCGGATCCGGTTTTCCATTAGTGGACTTTTAATGGCTGGTGATGATGAATACAAATTTAGTACATAAATAACCAGACACAGAATAAATAGACATATTCATTCTCACAAATATTTAGACTGGAATCAAATCCTCAATCTCTAAATGAATAGTGAGAATCAGTAACCAAGCAACAAGCCAGTAAACATAAGTTAGCTTTTAGCAGCCATAAGATGCAGATTACACTTAAGTATGTACATACTTTCGATAGAGATCGACCGCAGGTGGCAGTAATTGCGCGGTGTGGACGCACCTTTATGTTGTGGCGAGGAATGCTTGCGGTTTCCGAGTCGGAAGCACAATGAACGAGACCGATTATTCGTAGAGACGGTGGAACTGTGATAAACGCCGGCGCTTTGAACTCGATCGATTATTTTAAAGACAGTAATTGTGTCCAGACAATGTCATGTCGCTGTTACTTAAGCTAGAATTTAAGTGAGTCATGTCTTTTATTTTCACTTTTCGATATAGGTGTTCTTGTCTTTTGTAATTAACCGACTTCAAAAAAGGAGGAGGTTCTCAATTCGACCGTAGGTATGTTTATATGTTTTTTTTGTGTTCGCGGATAACTTCGTCGTTTATGAACCGATTTTGATGATTATGATTATTTTTAATGGAAAGGAGATGTCCCAACGGTGGTACCATGATAAGGACATTAAGATCTGATGATGGCATCCAAGAGAAATCGAGTCGAACCTTGAAGTCGGTTTTTGTTTTTGTGAATTTTTTTTTGGCTAATCAGTTCTGAGTTGAAATTCCACATTATGACCCTAAATAAACAGAATACTAAGATTTTATAAAGTTCCCAAATTCTCTCGAGCAAAACATTTTAGTTGCTTAAGTTGCAAAAAGTTATCATTAGAATATCACCCGAGATTGTGACGTTCTGATGTTATTGAAGAAGTTAATGTGGGTGCTGTTTCGCAAAAGGGGATTTGTCATTGATATTTGGTTTCCAATTAGATAGATAGGATCATAGGATAAATATGTGCCTAGTACTCATGGTATAAAACAGTTGTAATTTAAAGTTCGTTAACATTTGCTACTGATGATAAATCCAAAAGTAATTTTAGTAGTCACACAAGCTCTATACAGTGTTTATCTATATCCATACTTCTATATCTATACTAATATTATAAACGCGAAAGTTTGTAAGTATGTAAGAATTGATGGATCGATGTTTGTTACTCTTTCACGCAAAAACTACTGAGCAGATTTGGATGAAACTTTACAGTAATATAGCTTATGCATCAGAATAACACATAGACTACTATTTGCCGCGATAACCGACATATACGTGGGCGGAGCCGCTGGCAACCACTAGTATAAAATAATTAGCATTAAACTTATTAGTAGAAGATCGGGCCCTAGATCGACCTACACCGAGCTGATAATAGAATAAAACTGATTTTATAATAAATTTCGTATATTATAAAATATATTAAAAATGGGTTGTCTAAAAAAATCCGGTCTTCCAATGAAAAGTAACTAGACACATCGACTACAGTACGTTTATTGAAAATTTAAACTGGAAAAGTAACTTTGTTATCTATATATATATATATAGGGTACATGTTTACAAAGATACTTTTGCAGTTGGCAAATAACGAGGTAAATAGTGGGTTTTGTTTAGTATATCTGTATGGCTTGAGGACATAGTAATTCCCTATAGTAAGGATCGACTCTAATTAACTTTTTGTCAATTATTATTAAATTATCTGATGTCCTTGACATTTAAAAGTATTGTTATTGCTGTTTAGCAATCTCGAAAATGATAGATAAAGTGATAAAAGCGAGCAAAATTATTGCGTTGCTTGAAGAAGGTTGCAGTCAATGCTTCGTGGCTCAGAGGCTAAATGTGAGTAGGTCGACAGTTCAAAGGACCTGGCAGCGCTATCAAGAGACCGGTTCCGTCAAGAGAAGGCCTGGTTCTGGCAGAAAGACATGTACCGAACCACGGGATGATCGTTTTCTAGTTAGTCAAGCGTTGAGCAATCGCAAATATTCTTATGTGGACCTCAAGAACAGCCTCGAAGAAGTAAGAAATGTGCAAATTAGTCTATGGACGGTCAGGAGGAGGCTTCTTGCTGCTAATATACACAGTCATCGCCCGGCACGCGGCCCTAAATTACTCCGTGGACATCGAGTTGCCAGGCTTAGCTTCGCTCGAAATTGTGTGTTGAAAATGAAGACTGGGATAGGGTATTGTTCTCCGATGAAGCCAGGATATCTCTGCATGGTGAAGACCGACGTCGGCGAGTGCTATGTAGACGAGGAGAACGCTTTGCAGAGGCATGTTTTGAAGAAATCACACCTTATGGAGGGAGCTCTGTTATGTTTTGGGCAGGAATAAATTCTATGGATCGTACGGAGTTAGTCTTCATCGAAAACGGTACACTGACTGGACACCGATACATAACGGAAGTTCTAATTCCTTATGCACAACCCGCTTTAACCGCTCTTGGCGAAAACTCAATTTTTATGGACGACTACGCTCGCGCCCACCGGTCTCGCGATGTGGAAGCGTATATGCTAGAAGTCGGAATTCGTAGTTTGGACTGGCCAGCTAGAAGTCCGGACCTCAATCCCATAGAGCATGTCTGGGACGTTCTGAAGCGACGAGTGAGATCAGTGCAGCCGGCTCCGCAGACCATCAGAGAGCTAAAGAATGTGATTACCGCGGAGTGGGAACGTATTCCCCAACAAACCATAAAATATATACTCGCTAGCATGCCCAGACGAATGCAAGCCGTGATTTCAGCAAGAGGGGGTCAATACTAAACTTTTATCTGCTTTTAATGTACTCAAGAAAAACAAAGAAATTAATGCGTTTCATTTTTATTTAGCGAGCAGGTACAATAATAGTGTCTTGAGCTTAAACATTATTTCTCAATAATTTAACCAAAACGTTATGATAAAACTAATGAAAACTTTTCCTTCCTAATTAATTTATAAAATTCTGAGGATAACAATACCTAAAATTGTCAAACAAACTAATAGTAACTATAAAATAGTTCTTTGCTTAAGTGCCCGTTTTTTTTCAAAACAGTTTATAATTAATGAACGGAAGTAATTACGCAAGTAGCTGTCCCAAGTGGGAATCATATGCACGATATACATTAGTTCTATTATTTGTCGCAAATAGCATATTTTTTTCTTGTACAAAAAAAGTACAAATCAAATAAGTGATTAGGTTACAAAGTTATCGTCTTATTTATTAATTAAGTTTTATATATTTTGCTATAGCATGCGAGCTTTTTATCAACTCTGTCAATTTAATGCACCAGCATTTTAATAGCCAATTATGAAGAGTATTTGTAAATATAACAAATTAAGTTTTAAATCTTAAATTTCTATTTATATGAGTCTTTGTTTGCGAATGCGAGCAAGAGGAATAAAATGACGTTTATTTATAGTCTTGTCGGTATTAGTGACGGGTGAGGACGCGCGTCCCTTCTTTAACTTTGTATGAATGGGGCTTGGCTGATCGTCTCCAGGAATAACGGTGAACCGGTACGCGACACTTTATTTGCTCCATAATGTACAACTGGTGTACGTTAAATTAATATAATGTATTAGCGCAACATATGTTTAACATAATACGAATGCAATCTGGATATGAATTAATGACAAATAGAATCGTATGGTTTAAAACTTGATTTTTCTTACACATGGATCATGGTTATTATATGTTATACTAGCGGCCGCTTGCGTGGAGTTGTTATTTGCACATTTTTTTATACTTAAATACCATTTAAAATCCTTCTGCCATAATTACTTTTACTTCAATAACATAGAACTTTCATACAAACTTCCAACCCCCGTTTTACCCCCTTAGGGGTGGAGTTTCGCAAAATCCGTTCTTAGCGGATGTCTACATCCTATAAGAAACCTACCTGTCAAATTTCAAGTTTGTAGGTGTCATAGTTTCTGAGATTTCGTGATTAATAAGTGAGTGGTATTTCGCTTTTATATATATAGATGATATTAGTGTTGTCTCAAATAAACAAAATAGTCATCCCATAGGTGTAAACTACGTAGGACATCAGCACTACAAAGTGAAGGAAAAGTTAAAAACACATCCTTTATAATTCTTCTGGCCAACGTTGCGAAGAAGGCTAACATCTCTTTTTTAGAGGCAAATGTCCAGCAGTATTAAAGACTGTTAAGGATAAAGTGCATCTGCCAGATGGAAAGCATAAGCAGAATCCAAGAGTGGTGGTCATTATACTTATTACGAATGCAGACAATGCAACAATGCAGTATGGTGACTCACACCATGGCGGCCTAGTGATGATTCTGTATCATTGGGCCTCTGGTCTCACCAACGAAACTTGACACGAATGCTATCATTTTAGGATGATCTTCTGTGCGAGGGTAGTACCACCCCGGTCGAGACTTCCCGTTCGTGCTGAAATCAGCGTGGCTCTACTACTTTTAAGTATATAGTTTACACGTGGATTTAAAGATTTTCAGATTAAAGTAATTAATGTTGGTGATGCTGATCGCGATGTCTCTCCAGACGTCCCTGGATTTTTGATGATCATACTTAGCTACAGTACAATAGTTCCTTTTAATTATTATAATACTAATATTAAATTAATATATTATATTAATATATATTATATTATATTTATTATATTAATTATTATTATTTAATTATTATTATTACTTTCATAATACACTCCCGAACTTATTTTTCTGTTGTCAGACATTCTATCCGGAGTTCATAACCATAATGTAAATTAGAAAAGTGAGTCGTATGGTATATATACTATTTGAAAGGCATATATAAATGTACATACAGTAAGTCGGTATAAAATCCTTCCTAGAAGTTGGCATCTGCAGGCCAAATTATACGCATGCAGACTGTGTAGGTATTATATTTTGAAATATTAGACATTCATGTTCCACTCTTATATTGAATTCATATAGGTATAAATGTCTATAAGCGACAAGGTTTCACTCTGTTTATATTATTATTTTATAGATAGATGGATATACTCTTTATTGCACACCATAATATTAAAAACAGTGGTACAATGGGCGGCCTTATCACAGACTGCGATCTCTTCCAGGCAACCTTTAGATGGACTATTCTGTAAAAGTAATGTGTAGTTTGTGGTGCACATTTACAAATTACGTGTAAAACTAATATTACCTACATACATATATACTAACACACACATGCATATATACATATACATACACACACTTACATACATTTTTTACTTTGTACTTATTTATACTTATTTAGTTTAAGTTCACGTTACGAATTTTAGAGCCATTATCGTTATGGTGAGCATAGTATATATAACTGCGATTACTTAATTAATATACATAGTTAAAAAATTCCAGCGGATTTCTGATATAATTTATCATAAGCATTTAGGTAACCACTTACATTATAGCTTATATATATATAAGTATACTAGCAATCCACCCCTAACTAGGTTCATTACGGAAAATATAATATGCCTATGTTTCGCTGTCAATATCTTCAACAAAAATCATTATATTTTATAATAAATTTAGCCAATATACTCTAAAATTTAACAAATTGTATAAGAAAACCTTCCTCAAGAATCACTCTACAATTAGTAAAAATCATATAAAAATCCGAGCAGTATCTTTTGAGTTTATTTTATCTTTTAGTTTATTAGAACTTTGTTTTATAATATGTAATTGGATATTTTGCATAGAACATATTTAAGTTATTCTACTAGAAAGAAAGAAAGAAAAAACGTTTATTACTATTATAAATGCGAAAGTTTGTGAACATGTATGGATGTTTGGTACTCTTTCACGCTTATACATCAGAATTACTCATAGACTACTATTTCCCGCGAGAACTGGCATACACGCGGGTGGAGCCGCGGTCTAAAGATAGTACTATAAAAGCGAAAGTAACTCTGCATGTGTTTTATACTTTCACGTCTAACTCGCTGAACCTTTTTCAATGAAATTTTTAATAAGGATGCTTTGATTTTAAGGAAAGACAGCCTTTTTTTACTGCGACATGCTCACATATATGCGGATGGAGCCGCGGGCAAAAGCTAATATTCAAATATGAGCAAAAAAGTCAAATACTATATTAGTTGCGATGACACCATACGTAAGGATATAGTGGGCGTGGTGGCCTGATGTCATCAGTGTATTCTTGACTTTCGTAAGCCTCAGGAAGGCTTTGTTATATTTGACCTAAATTATATCATACATGTCACGAAAAGAAATTTTTTAAACGGTAAATAGTACCAATATCTTTAGTGCCCGTAAAAATTATTGTTTGATAAAATGAAGATGCGACATATAAGTAAACATTAGTTTGTAAGCACAGTTGTACCAAATCATTAAATTATTGTAAAGTTTAAAGTAGTTGTTACATTTGAGAAAAATATTATAACCTATCTGTAAGTAACAAGGACATCCCATTATGTGATATCTGTTTGGGTACAGCTAAGTTGAAAATAAAGGAATTTTGTTTATATTATTATTATCAAAATAAAGGAATAGTTTATGAAATACTTTTATATGAAGCCGTCAATAAGGTGGTTTTAGTTTGATGTAATAGCAACAAAAATAAATATAGAATTCACCCATACAGTAGACTTACCTATGTATTCGTAGGTTGCTCTAGCCATGGTCACGGACTGGTAAAAAGCCACGTAATATAAATGTTTGTAATAACTATTACGTGATCGCGTTAATTCTCGTAAGTGTACCTAATTACTAATTTATATACCATAAAACGGGCAAGTTAAAAAGTTGGAATAACATACCTACAATATTTTTTATCAACAGTTTATGTGCTACACACTTAGAAAGTAACACAGTTTAAAAGTTTGTTCTTTAGTTGATAGCTCGAAATACCAGTTTGTTCTGGTTCTACTTACATAAATAAGTCAATTTTGAAGAAGGTTTTATAGGCTTTTATATTTTTTTTTTTTTTTTTTTTTTTTTTTTTAAGTTTAGGCTGTGCCAAAATGACTCTGCTCTGCCTGATGGAAAGCACGAGCAGATTCTAAAAGTGGTGATCACCATCCTCAATGCGAATAAAGACATTGCAGCATGGTGACCTACACTATGGCCGCCTAGTGAGATGCTTTTTTACGCCCCGCTTAAAGGACCCGGGATCATAGTGGGAGGGAAACACGTGCGCTGGAAGTGAGTTCCAGGTTTTGACCGCTCGGCACAGAAAGGATGAACCGAAGCGATGAGTACGAGATCGTATGTCTACCACTCTGAAGCGGTGACTTCCAAGGCCGGCACGTGTTGTCCTGTAGAGGAAGGGGGAAGGGGGGACCAGTTGGAAGAGCTCCTCAGAACACTCTCCGTGATACAAGCGATAGAGTACTGCCATAGAGGCGACATCTCTACGCAACTGCAGGGGCTCAAGGGACTCGGTGGCTTCAGGACTGTTGACAATGCGGATTGCTCGCCGCTGCAACCGGTCGAGAGCGTGAAACAGGTACTGTGCGGCACCATCGCAAAGATGAGAACAGTACTCTACGCACGAGCGAACCTGGGTCTTGTAAAGAAGACACAGATGCTCGGGCGAGAAGAACCGTCTCACCTTGTTTAAAACACCTAGCTTCCGCGAGGCCGCTTTAGTGACACTCTCAACGTATTCGCGTGGGTTGAGATCTCGGCAGATATCCATGCCCAGGATATCGAGCCTACCTTGTAATGCCATTTGAGTGTTCTGAAAAGTGGGAAGGGGAAGGAATGGAGACTTTTTGGCAGAGAACGCGCACCCCTGTGTTTTCTTGGCGTTGAACTCGACCAGATTCTCACAGCCCCATTGAGAAATGCGGCCCAGAACATGGTCGAGTTGAACGACAAGCTCCTGTCGTTTTTCCTCGATATCTGCAAGCTTGGCTGTTGGATGTCCAAAATATCGTCCGTGAACTGTACTGTCGTCTGCATAGCAATGAATGTTGCCAAGGGCTAACATGTCATTGATATGCAGAAGAAACAGTGTGGGCGACAGGACGGAGCCCTGCGGTACTCCGGCATTAATCGACTGAAAATCGGAGGCCGCACCGTCGCAAAGGACTCTGATGCGGCGCTGGTGCAGGAATGCGGCAGCCCAGTTGCAGAGTTTGGGGGGCAAACCGAAAGCCGGTAGCTTGGAGAGAAGCGAACGATGCCAAACCCTATCAAAGGCCTTGGCCATATCAAGGCTAATGGCCAGGGATTCCCCATGCCTGTCAATAGCCTCACCCCAAAGGTGTGTGACGTACGCTAGAAGATCACCCGTGGATCGGTTCGGTCTAAAACCATACTGACGATCATTTAGTAGGGAGTGATCTTCCAGGTAGTGGACCAGTTGTTTGTTTATTATCCGCTCCAACACTTTGCAGATAATGGAGGTGACGGCTATCGGACGGTAGTTGGCCGGGTCGGAGCGGTCGCCTTTTTTGGGGATGGGTTGAACATTCGCCTCTCTCCAAACCTCCGGTACAGTTCCCGAGGAATATGACAGGCGATACAGACGCGTCAATACCGGAGACAACTCTGGTGCACAGTTCTTAAGAACCACCGCTGGGATACCGTCGGGTCCACTGGCTTTCCGGACGTCGAGTGACCGAAGCTCCGCACGGACTTCACTCAGCCGGACGCGAATGTCCCGCATTGTAGTGTCGCAGGTCCGAATAGTAGGCGGGTGCTTGCCGTGGTCATCGATTCGCGAGTTAGCCGCAAAGAGATCAACCAGCAGTTTCGCTTTCTCCTGCGGCTCAAGGGCAAGTGATCCGTCCGGATATTTCAGCGGTGGTAGCGAAGGCTGACAGAAGTTGGACTGCACGGCTTTAGCCAATCGCCAGAACTTTCGGCTACCCGTAGGGTATGCAACGAGTTCTTGACCAAGCCGCGCGATGCGCTGGGCATCCGCTCTGATGTAAGCCTTCTTGCATTCCCTAGTGGCTTTGTTAAACGCTGCTTTTAGTTGATCAATGTCAGGGGAGCCGTGAGCGCGGGCCCTGGTCCATGCGCGATACGCCGATTGCTTTAGTGAAACAGCATGGGCGCACTCGCGATTGAACCAGGGACGGGTCGTCGGGTTGGCGACCTCACTGTAGGGAATGTAGTATTCCATTCCGACAGTGATTTCGCCAGCCACGGCGGCTGCACTTTGCGACAGATCTCTATCTCTGAAGCAGCGTTGAGCCCACGGGATGGATGCAAAATAATCCCGCATTCCATCCCAGTCTGCCGACGAGTAGTGCCATAAACGTCTTTTTGCTGCCACTGGTCGTGGGGGGGCAGCAAGAGGCACCGTGGTGGAAACCAGGCAGTGATCGGAGGATCCCAGAGGGGCCAGCACCGATACACTATACTGCGCTGGGTGACTCGTCAGCAGTAGGTCCAGCAAGGAAGGCGCTTGACTCGGTATGTCTGGTATCCTGGTGGGCTGGAGTACCAGCTGGGTGAGGTCATGCGTGAGAGCGAATGTGTGGACAGTCCGGCCTGCGTGGTCAGTTCTGGAAGATCCCAACCAGGACTCATGGTGGGCGTTGAAGTCTCCCAGAAACACCAGTTCGGCGGTCGGAAACTGCTCCTGCGCTTTGTCCGCTGCCTGACTGATATATTCGAAAAGTCGAGTTGTCTCAGAATCTCCAGAGTGGGATCGGTATAGGCATACGTAGATTCGGCTCGTAGAGCCAATATCTACGTGGAGCCAAAGGGTGGAGAAGGATGGGTCCTCAAGGCAGCGCAATCGGCGACAACAAACATCCGCCCTGACGAAAAGACATACCCCAGCCTTCGCGAGGAAGCACTCCTCAAGCACATAACCGGGGTAGTGAAGATATGTCGTGTCGGCAGGGCGGCGTATTTGAGTCTCCGTTAGAAAAAGCATGGCGGGCCGTGCCGTCTCTAGATGCTGGTGGACGGCGTTGAGGTTTGCATGGAGTCCACGGATGTTATTGAACTCCACCTCAAAAAGCGAGTTGGTGGGAGAGTGGAGTGCCGCTGTGCATCGTTTGTGCTTTTTCTGTGCTGCCATGAAAAAAATAGGAGGGGGATGGGAACGTAAAAGGCGTGACAGTCATCGCGGCAGTGTAATACTGAGACTCGGAATGCTGTTTCGTCATAACGGTGAGGCATGATGGTGACCGAGCCGTCGGACGGAAGGGCTCCCGTACCCTCCCGGAAGTGGTCGCCTGGTCCCACCGTCCGGTCACCAACCGGCACGACGCCACTCCGTGGATTATGCGCGACCTGACGGGGCAGCCTCCCAGGGTGGTTAGCCGCGGTTGGGCCCCTCTCTATGCCGCGGGCGGCCAGCGGCACCACCGTTTCTACAGGTCTCCCTGGCCGACGGCTCGATCCACGTCACCCTCAACATGACTCTACGAGCATTCCACTGCTCACACACTTACCACGATAACTGTCACCCCTGCATCATTGGGCCACCGGTCTCGCACTCACCAACGAAATACGACAGTACTAATACTGTCATTTTACGTTGATTTTCTGTGCGAGGGTAGTACCGCCCCGGTCGAGCCGGCCCGTTCGTGCTGAAATCAGCGTGGCTCTACTACCTCTAATCATATATATATATATATCATATATATATTATTTAATATATAACTTACAAAACAATATTGGAATTAGCGAACCTCCTTACGATTTGTCATCGAAAGTGAGGTTTGTTTCGCATTTCTAATAAGAAATGGGGTTTGTTTCGCATTTTCAAAAACAATTTGACAATTTAAAAATTCCAGATAAGTATCCTAATAATTTCTTTGAATAAACGATCGACAAAGATAGACATTTTTGCGATAATATTGGCGACTTACTTTTTTTTACTGTATTTAGGAAACAAACAGATACAAAATAGAGAACAATATCATACAAGTAGTTTACACATTATCCGAAATCGTTTAAGAAAATGAGAAAGTAAAAATGTTGTTTTTCCACAATAATTATACAAAAAATTTGGCAATTATTAATTTTAGGCGCTTTTAATTACTTTATTCAATTAGGGTTCAGATAGGTAAAACAAATGGAATTAGGTATTAAAATCGCAAGTATTAATGCTAATGGTAAACGAATGGCAGGATCTTAAAATAAATTAATCCTTTCTTTGATAATTTCTAGCACAGCACTTACAAACAATAAATATGTATTCGTATTTCTTAACCGAAACGATAAAAATAAACTTGATTTATCAAGTAAATATTTTTGTTACAGTTGCAAACTGTGGACGGGCCGAACAACTCTGCAGAGCAGAGCGGGAACGGAGCGCGGCGGTGCGGTGTGCGGCATACAGCAGGTGTTCACAGCGCACCTGTACCCGATTGTTGCATTCCTCAGGCCGTCTCCTGATTATCTACTTGGATTCTACTTCAATCAACAAACAGTTTAGTTTATAAGTTAGTAATGAGCGTGTAAAAGACAGTTCTATAACATGTGTCAGATATATCTAAGTAGCGGTTACAGGTACGCATTACATCAGATGTTCTTGTATCATTCTTTGGATTGCGACCACGTACTTTGTAATATTATTGAATAAGTGCGAATATTTAGTTAAATCTTAGATTAGATGTCACATTAAAGGGTACCGATTTGAAGACTGTTCTTTGGATATTCGTACACGTTAATTTACATTTATACGAGTACGCACTTGGTCTCACAACGCGGGATACCAAAGACCGTGTGGAGTGGAGGAAAAAGAGTCCCTGTAGCCAACTGCTGTCCATTCCAGCTCGTTAATTTTGAACTATTTATTTATAAAACACATAGTTACCAACGGTTTTCCACATATAACATACTAGCTCACCCGTGCCCACTTCGTTGGGCGGTTAAAAATTTTTTTCTCCGACTTACTTAGCAAATTCAGCTACCACGAAAAAGTCTTTACACTTTTCGGGTTATTATATAGCCTATGTCATTCCCAAATAACGTAGCCTTCTATTGGTAAAAGAATTTTCAAAATCGGTTCAGTAGATCCCGAGATTACCCCTTACAATTTAACAAATATACAAACACACAAACTTTACCTCTTTATATAATAGTGTAGATTCCGTTTACTTTTGAATGACTTGATGTTTCAATCAAGTTGCAGTGGCAGTTGTCACAGGCTAACTGGACAGGTGACCTGGTGAGCAGGTCGTGAATATATTTATGTATTTATTATAGAATACGATAGCTTAAAAATTGTTGGTGTTCATAAATAAATCAGTATGTTTGATGATTAATAAATATATTTATTATGAAACGTTGATGTAGAAGATCACAACTACCTTACGTAGATTACTATTTACAATATTCACATTTTTCCTAAGTAAGAGGATGATATATTATGTACTAGTGGTTGCCCGCGGCTCCGTTTTTGCGGCAAATAAAATAAATAATAAATAAATAAAAATCTTTATTTGGAACTGATAACAAAATTACAGAAACATAAATGTGTTTGATAATGACTGCATTAGTGAAACACTGTGGCGCAGTCACTAACGCCCACCTTTGGATGTGGTTCATACGTTCCATTACGTTACTAATAAAATTACAAAATTACAATCTAAATAAGTTTAAATTTAAGACCTTTACTTACTCTAAATAAAAATAAAAATAAGCTTGTGTTTGAGGATTTTAAGGTTCGGGTGTGTATTTTTGAGTGTGTGTATTTGTGAATGTGGGTATGAGTGCGTGTGTTTGTGTGGGTGCGTGTGTGTGTGGGTGCGTGTAAGTGTGAGTGCGTGTATGTTGTGTGAGAGTACTTGTGTGTGTGAAAGCGTGTGTTGTATTATATAATAGATGCGATCAAGTCTTCAGTGCTTTCGTAGGTTAAACCAAGAAGCCACGCAATAACTCGTGATTTACACTCTAGCATAGTAGTGGGATAGATGTTTAAAATTTTATTCATTCTGTTATACAACGAGGGGGCAAAAAAGTGAAAATGTCGTTTGGCAAGTTGTGTTTTACAAAATTCTATTCTGCAAACTTTGTCCACTCTGCGCTTCTTTGGATTTGGAATAAAGGGGAGATTTGCGTGTTGCCGAAGTATGACTGTTAAGAGGAACAGTTTTCTAACTGTTAAAATTTCTAGTTCGTGGTATAGCTGAGAAGTAGCGAACCATATAGGTTTAAACGACATAATTTTTAACACCTTTTAATAGTAGCCTATGTGTTATTCTGATGTATAAGCTATATTACTGTAAAGTTTCCAAATCCGTTCAGTAGTTTTTCCGTGAAAGAGTAACAAACATCCACCCATCCATCCATCCATATTTACAAACTTTCACGTTTATAATATTAGTTTATATTTAATACAAAATGTTACCAAAACTAATTGTTACATATATTTGCTAACTTGCAATTCGTTTGGAGCATGACGAAAACCGATACTTTCTTTCTTTTACTGTAGAGAGGGGCTATAACGCCCATAATCGCTTCGCAAGGATTACGTGACGTCTCTGGCATTAGAAGTATTCATCAGTGTTTGGACCAGATTTTAAATTTCTAAACCCAGCCTTTTCAAGAAATATCGTTCTTCATGAACTTAACAAAAGTAGAATAGTTCAAAATAGTGAATTCAAATCAGCGTTTGTCGATATGACCAACTAAGAGATGGATGATAACTCATAGTTTGTATTCATTAATTTCATTCCTGTTACCAACAGTCGCACATAGCCAAAACGATTAATAAAAGCCCACTAGCAAATATTGTAGCATTGTTAGAAACATAATATAAAGTTCGCCACTGTAGCCAACTGCTGTCCGTTCCAGCTCGTAAATTTTAAACTATTTATTTATGAAACACATAGTTACCAACAGTTTTCCCTTTGGGATAGAACAAAGATACTATCTCATAAAGATATTCGCACGGTACACGGTGTCAGTTAATAGTAATGAATATGTTTATGTATTATAATTAGGAAATCATTTAGTACACCATGTAGGGAACGTGAAATAAATTAAATGGTTCAGTAATTTATAGTGACAGTTAATTAATTGAATTTTACAGTTTAATTCGGTGGTCTTAATCCGAGTATATTTAGAAATAGATTTTTCTTATAATTCCAGATGAACTTCGGTGTCATAAAATTTGACATTTATGTGTATTGGGATTTAATATGGAGAGTTACATAATAATTACAAACCTTTACGACTAATTTTAACAACTTTCTTTTGATTCACTTTCGAGATATTTGTTTTGTATTTTGTTGTATCTACCTACCTGATTACTCAAAGTCTGTACTGATAATGGATAGTTCTCTTCTCATTTGTAAGAGTATGTTTTCGTTTTGCTAAATCAAAAATAGATAAAAATCGGTAGGTATGAATGGTACAAGAAACAATATTCGATAATTATTGCACAAAAATGCACAGTAACGTGTTGCGATATTTATAATTTTTTATGTGTAATGCATTAGTAATGAAAATGTTTGTCTGTATCATTGTTTTTATTTATTTTCAATAAATTACAAAAATATTAATTCGAACGAAATGTACGCAAGTTAGGGATGAAATCGAACTCGTAACATCATAGAGATTAAATTAATAAAGTTCAAATGTATAAAATAAATATCATTGGATATGCAATATTATGTAGATGGACTACATTCCTTTTTCCTCATTGTTACATAGCATGTTAGTAAATCGCACAGGCATTTCCTCGGTACAGTAATTGTTGCACAAGTGGCGGGCGGCGCGGCGGTGGCACGCGGGGCTGGCCCGCCTGTTTGACGTTCCCAGGCGATAGTGCTATCTCCTGCAAACACCTCTTGTTTGAGCCACAGCCGACACCACCGCACAACTTTATAACACACTACAAAAACAATGGAATTTAGACTTTGTTTAACAGCGTTTAAGGTCTATTGCTACTTTTGTACGGTATTTAGTTAAGTTTGCAGTTTCGTACTTAGTATGTTTTAGACTGTAGCCTTCTTCGGGCAGACACGCGACTTATCTATTGAAATTTTCAAGTGAAGTCGCGCGTCACTCACTGTTTGTGTTTGCATATCGACAAGTGTCATTGTTGTTTCGATATCTTTTGTGGTTTCAATACAGATAATGATAACGACATGAAAATTTCCTCAACAATCTGGTTTAAGATTGAATGGTTTGTACTTATTTGAACACGCTTTTATTGGCTTTGCTTTTGACGAACTAACAATGTACACAAACCTTGAAGTCAGTTTTTAGCTTTCGGCTAGTTTATATATCGAAATTACTGTTCGTATGAAAATACTATTATTTTCAGTATTTAAGTATTAAGATATGCACAGTGGAGATTCTTGGAATTATAACTTAGAAGATATCATGGAACCAGACACAAATGTTTTTGGAAAAAGACCCATGTAAATTTTATCTTAATTTATTGTGCCTTGATACAGGTATTTTAACATAAAACTACTAAAAAACTCATTTAATAATCTTAAATTTTAGATGATTGCACTATCACACGATTCGTTTCTTACTCTGTGCTGTATTTATGAAATCGATAGTAAGCGTTGGGAACAACATTCCTGTTTACGACCTGTTTCCATTGCTCGAGTTAGTATTGAGGTGGAGAAGGGCTAATTATTTAACTGACACCTGCAACCAGGCATCTGCAAGGTCGCGGAATAGGTCATGAGGCCGGCTCGCGCTATTTTCAAGGACCAACACTTCAGCTGTTTACGACCTGTTTTGCATCACTTATTTAAACAAGTTTGCGCTTGCGTGTGCTACGTAAACACAGGGTCACAATTCTGTTTATTATTTTACTTGCAAAAAATATTTATGACGAGACAATGCCTTGTCTGTCTACTGATTTTCTTTATATGTTTATCTATTGACAAAAAAATTCACCTTTTTTCTTATGGAGAACTTTTTGTTATCATTGTTATCAAGAATACAAATAAATTTTTAGTTAAAGTTATTAAGAACTGTTTGTTTTGTAGTATTTTCTAGAGTACCGAATAAAATTGAAAGGAAGCGTCGTTTGAGCGTTAACACAGAAGTACAAATATTTCACAGTACCGTGGAGGAGTACCTCACAAGTGTTCTGAAACATATCCGCTCTGTTAACCTCACCATGGAAATTTATGTACCTATTACGTAGACATTAAGGCCAGAATTAGTTCAAACAATTCGCAACGCGAGGGGCACGCTCGGCGCCGCGCTCTGTGTCCATTCCAGGGATACAGTTTATTGTTTCTTGTATTTAGACGGGCTTATAATATGCTCCCTTGGAATATAAATTAGGGTGCGTTAAACGGAGCTTATTCTAAAATTTCAATTAAATTTTGCGCGAAACTCGTAGGGTGAGGCCGAGGGTGAGATATTTCAATTAACGCCGCGTCTTTGCTCTGACGACGCACTTTGCTTTTCGAAGGAAATTTGGAAACTGAAATGAAACTCCTGAAAATATAGTAATACTTTTTCTTCGATATTTCTGTTATGATTACTTTTTAATTTAGTTCGATTTTCATTGAATAATAATCATGGTCTGGAAGCGTCTCCCATAGCATAAGCTTATTATTTTTTTATTATTGACTGACCTGCCTCACTGGTAAAATTATAAAACTGGATTTTACTGAAGACCTGCTGGTAAGTAAGGTAGGTAGGTCTTCAAGTTTAATCAGTAACCGACTACCTAATACTAGTTATTGCATATTTAGTTTTTAGGCAATTAACAAAAGACCCGACAGAAGGAAGGGTTATAGTTTTGGCAGTCTATGTATGCTTGTATGTTTCACCGTAGCGCATAAACTACTGAACCCATGTAATGAATGAGGTGTCAATTAGTATTAATGGCTCGTAGGTCACAGACTACATAAGTTTTATCAAAAGTTTTTACGTAGTTGGATTATAGTTTTTAAACTTTTTCTTGTTCTGTTGAGGCTTTAAAGTTTAGAAATGTGCCTGATGGTCAATCAATATTATTCCAGAAACGATAATTTTTATACAGTAATTAAAGCTTGTTAAACTTTAATTTGTTCGATCCCAGTTGTGAATATTCACATCCAAGAAGCAGATCCCTTTACGAATAATGAGAAACCTTGGACAAACGACAATTAGGAAGTGATGGCTGTACAGTCAATCTAAAAGAGCAGCATGATCCAGTATTAGGCAAATATCTTCTCTTAAGCACTGGTCTGCATAGTTCTAGAAATTAAGAAGTGAAAGTTACTGCATGGTAACCCTTTTTGCAAATCCTTAACGACGACTCGCTTGTGTCTAAATCTGTCGACATCCGCGTGGCCCGCCGCATCGCATCGCAATCTTCTCTTTGCACGTCGCGACGCTTAAGCGTTTGTTCACACTTACAAATACCTTTTCTTCTCCGATTCTGCCTATTCCTAACTTAAGACTTGGGTTGTGTGGTGTAACTCTTTTTTTATTACTTTGTTGGGATATCATGGAAGTGGCTAAGGGAAAGTAGTCTACTAGTCAGTCTATCATTACTGGCAATTTGATTGACATCCTACTGCCTACTAATATTATAAATGCAAAAGTTTGTAACAATGTGTGTTTGTTGCTCTTTCAAGCAAAAACTACTGAACGGATTTTTATGAGTCTTTGCAGTAATATAGCTTAGACATCGGAATAACATAATAAGTTAAAATTTATAGACATTAAAAAAAAAAAAATACCGACTGTTCAGTCCTCCCACCAATGGAGCGATCACTTTGTGATACTTGTAATACCTATAGGACCCATGAGTATAAGCATTAACTGGCTACTAGTCCATTGGCGAGAAGAATGAACCACGGCGCTCCACCGTGTTCCCAATCTAAACTGAAATCATCAAGCACTTACTGGAGTTGTGTGGCTTCAGTGTTCTCGGCGTTCCAAGAGATCTCTTGGGTAGTTTCTTCTCTGCTTCGTCACACAAACTTGCTCCAAGTGCTGTATATCTTTCAAGGTATTTGAATTACAATAAACTCGTATCAGCTATCACGGATATTCGAATTACAACTCACTCGCTTCAGCTATCGCGGAACGCGCCTACAAAACTCGCTAGTCCAACCAGACCTAACAAAACGGTAAATCCATAAAGGGACCGGGTCGATGCTTAATTAGCTTAATATCAATTAAATTTCGGTTCTCAAAACAACAATCGTCGACCGTGCACAACACGCGTCTTTTTCGTACTCTTTTATTTTAACCTCAAACGTCAAAACACGAAAAAAAATGTCAATCGAAAAATGTTGCCATTACAATGACGTTCGAAATCCAACACCGACATAAACGCGGGCGGAGCCACGGGCAGAAGCTAGTCTATATATATAAAAGCGAAATACCACTCACTTATTAATCACGAAATCTCAGAAACTATAACATCTACAAACTTGAAATTTAGCAGGTAGGTTCCTTATAGGGTGTAGACATCCGATAAGAACGGATTTTACGAAACTCCACCCCTAAGGGGGTAAAACGGAGGTTGGAAGTTGGTATGAAAGTCCTATGTTTTTGAAGTAAGAGACTTGAAATTTAAAATGTATGCTATATAGATGGTGTGGAGGTGTACTAATAATATATCTTTAGAAATCAACCCCCTTTTGGGGTTTAAACGGGGGATGGTAGTTTGGACGCAAACGAGGTTGCGTGGGTCAGCTAGTAAGTTTATAAATGCAAAAATAATTCGATAAATCTACGTATACCAGTAAAGTATGTATATTCTCTCAGTATGTATGTATAGTATTCGTATGCACTATTAAACTTCTAGCTGTTAAAAATAATGTTTATCATTACATGTAATTTGAAATTAATGTTTCATTTTTCATTAATCAAAAACAAGAGTTTAATGAAGTTTCTAATTGAGCGCATAAAAAATATTCATGTATTGATAGATGTTGAACCAATTAAAAAAAAACTTTAATTTTTAATTGAAATTTCTTTTATTTTTAACCGACTTCCAAGGAGGAGGTTCTATGTTCCACTGTATGTATTTTTTTTTTTTTTTTTTTTTTATGTATGTTACCTGATACTCCGTCAGTTGTGGACCGATTTTGAAATTTTTTTTTTGTATTCGACAGGGTATGCTTCCGTGGTGGTCCCATTGCCAGCATATCAGGATCTGATGATGGGATCCCAGGGAAATCGAGGGAAACCCTCATTTTTTATAGGCACATACTATGTTTTTCGTATATTTTCTGAAGTTACACCGGTATTTGCGTCTGGTAGTCATCATTTTATGATGATGAGCTGATTATGTAAGGTACCACTCCTTAACGGTTAGGAGTTGGAGGATAAATCTTTAAATATCATATGTATGTAAGTTACCTTTAGTCGTATTCTTACAAATTATTTAGGTTAGCTGATGATGGAAGGTGGAAGGTACAACTCCTCAACGGTTAGGAGTTGGAGAATAATTCTTTCAATTTCATACGTATCTAAAGACCTTCAGTCGTATACTTTCAAGCTATTTAGGTGAGCTGATGATAGAAGATTAAACTCTTCAACAGTTAGGGATTAGAGGATGATTTTAATATTAAACGTACCTTAATTTGTATTCTTGATGATGAAATTTGATGAAATAATTCAACTTACTACTTACCTACGATTGTTTGCACTAAAAACTGTAAAATAAAAACTTTTTATAAAAAAAAAAACCGACTTCCAAAAACATCCAACGAAAACTCTCTGTCAAAAAACACTTAAAAGCGTAAAATAAACTGGTTCTTCATAAATTGCCTATACCTAATTCTTTATTCATTTAAATAGTAGTATTATAATGGGTGCTAGGTACCTAAAATCTGTTTGAAGTCGGTGCTAAGCCAAAAATAATACAAACGAACAAATTTTTTTTTATAAAAAGTTTTGTGTATTCTTATCTTTTGATAAAACAGGAAAAATAAATGTTTTTTATTACTTCTTTGTTATGATGTACTTCTAGCCTATTTCTGCCACGATGGCCAGTCTCAAAGGGACAAGGAAGGAGAGATCAAGGGTAGGACCGATGGCTTTACGTGCTCTACGAAGTTAAAGACCCAAACTTCCAAACTCCGGGCTGTTATTAATCACTTCTACAATCCGGGATTCGAACCCGAGACCTCTGGATCGGCAGTCGCATACGCCAACCGCAGACAACAACCTGTACCTACGAGGCAGTATTACGTTATATTATGTAAGTACATGTAAGCAGACACCAATTTGAGTTCCTGTTAGTTCTGTCATCTGTTAGTTTTTGACACTTTCTTAATAAAATGTCTCCAGCCCTCTTTCTTAAATCCCGCTGCCAGCCTACCTGTCAATATTTAGCATCAGACTGCAAAAAGTGGATACATTCATTATGATCCAACGTTCGTTAGTAACGATAGTAATATAAAAAGTCTATAAGCTCGAATAGTGCGCCATTAAAGTTTGTTTCAAGTATTCCCACAATAAATCACTCATAAACTTGATTTAACATATTCAACAACAATTGCGAGTTGGTTTAATGTGAAATCTTGTTTGTTATTCGTTCACTGTTTGTTTGGGTCGCGATTTTATTGCCGTCGGCCGTTGTAGGCCACGGGCGAATAATTATAAACGATTCAACAGTCGACATTAAAAATAAACTTTATCCGTTTCGATGTATTCAATGTAATAACGACATGGGCCCCGCTTTAGGAGCATAAACTGTCGGCATCAAACTGTTTTGAATATGTTATTGGCTGCTGTACATAATTGAAAATAAAATAAATTACAGACCTTTTTATATAAAATGACTAACTGAGTCCCGCGGTGTTATCCGCGGTATAATAACAACCGCGCCGCGCAAATGCTGCGGGGCGAAAGTAGTCTAATAAATTAAATTAAAAAGCTTTTGAAAACAAGCTTTTACTAGAATGCTTCGAGACGAATCAAACGAGTCCAAAGTTCCAAACTCGATGATGTTGCGACGTTTCTTTACAGAGTTCCTACGGCCACCTTCCAGCACCAGCATCAGATCAGCTCAATGTCATTATAATATTCTATTGTTACGCTGTATACATATGCTTGCCAAATTTCAGCAAACTCGGTTGAAGATATCTGCTTCAAAATTGAGTTGCAAGATTCCACCCGAACATACAAGCATACATACATACATACATTGCAAGTTAATAAAAAGCTTGTAAAATGTAGCATAAGTTGTCCGTATATCATCAGCTATCTGGCAGTGAAAGTCCCGGCCAAATCCAGCCGTTCCTCAGGTTAGCCGGAATAAACAGACAGACAAAAAATGTAAATATCGTTTTGTTGATGAAGTGACGTGAATATTTTCACATGCTTTTAGTGAAAGACTATTTATTTCAAATTACAAACAGACAATTCAATTTTATTTATTTATATAGATTTAATATTAAAAAAAGCGGCCAAGTGCGAGTCGGACTCGCCCATGAAGGGTTCCGAAGCAGCAAGTAACATAATATAAAAGTTCTTGTAGTTCGTTGTAACTTTGATCGATGTTTTAATTAGTGTTTTTTTGCGGTTTACGATTTATGGCGTATTAAAGAAACTACTTACTAGATCTCGTTCAAACCAATTTTCTTTTCAATTTTGGAAATTTGCATGGTAATGTACATCATATATTTTCTTTAGATTTATCATTCTCTTATTTTAGAAGTTACAGTTATAGGTTCCGTTTTTTGCCTTTGGCACGGAACCCTAAAAATTGCTTTGAGCAGTATTTCTATACAAAGTGTCACTTTGGTCATTTATTGGCAAGAATGTTGCCCGAAGGCTGGTATCTCTTGCAATAGGCCACCTTGAGATGGAACATTTTTTTGGTTTTAGTTATTACAAGTTACAATTTCGACATGACCACTGTGACCCATTGAAGTGATAACTCGTGCAATTTTCACACGATAATTAAATGCGAGAGAGTGAAGTTACCTTCAGAAAGTTTAAATTTTGATTGCACGGTTGGCTTAGTGGTTAAAGGGGTCGCCAGCGCCGCTCTCAATTGCACCAAGTGTGTGTGTGTGTGTGATCCACAAACTGTTGTTCTGAGTCTGGGTATTCTTTGTCTCCGCTTCATGTATGTTTATTAAATCCCACGCGGCACAGGATATACATTCTTAATGCGGGAGTTGTCCTTAAAAAAGCTGTTTTTCAGAATGTTAAAAACGTATTACCGTATAACCGCGGGTAACACGGGCTTCAGCCCGTGTTAACATTATTGATCAGTGCTGTAGCTGCAGACAAAAAGAAGTAATTACCAAATCACTAAATTAGAAACGTTTTCTTTTTGTAAACATCCTAATCTATTATTATAAATGTGAATGTAAGTTTGTTTGTTACGCGTTTACGCGAAAACTACTTGACCGATCATCATGAAACTTTGTACACATATATTCTTGGACGTATTAGAAGTAACATTGGATACGCGGGCGAAAGCTAGTATATAATAATATTACATCTTGTATATACAGATACCTACTGTAATCTTTAACTAATAAAATACCATGTTAATTTCACCGTACTGCAGCAATGTAATCTCTTAAATGCTAACATTTTACAGGTAAACTGTAACTGATCTGTTATGGCTAAAATATTAAATAGCTGTATTAGAAGGCACGATATATAGATGTTATCGACTGTACCGTCTAACGAAACTTCATGCTCGGGACATTTTGCATTCATTTTTATACGTAATAGATTTTACAGTACCATTGCGGGTAGTTGGATGTTGGCGTGCGACACGCCATGATGCGGCAGAACTTGTCACATTAGTGCTAGGGCGGGACCATTGGTCATTGCTCCTGATGGCAAACCATACGTTGTGTACTATCAAATTTTTCTTTTAAACGACCATACCAAATATATTCTGATAGATATTATTATTCTTTTCAGGGAATTCACCGATCTGGGTTCAGCAATGAATAACTTAGAATATTTCTCCCAATGAAGTTAAATTTTATGAAGAAAATTCTAAATTCCTTCTCCATTTTGCAAAGTAGGTTTCATAGGTAGTAGTATAAATGTATAACATATAATGCACAATCGTAATTGTATTAGTTTCTATGAGTTTTTACCCGACTACAGCGAAGTCAAAAGAAGGGTAATATAATTTATACTCTCGGTTGACGGCACTTGGTGGAACTTGTTAAGATACATTCTTGAAATTAAACTTAGATTGTTAAAGTTGGTAATGATAATTGATAAAATAAAATAATATGACAACGTCATAGGGCGACACCCTAAAAGTAAACTTAAATTAAATAGTGGAATAAAAGTAGAAGTGAATTTAATTTCAAGAATGTAGAAGGGTATTAATTTTGAGTCTATGTATGTTTGTACGTTCTCCTGAATCACCTAAACTACAGAACCGTATTTAATTAATGTGTGTTAATTAATTAATAATAATCTTTTTTTTTTACGTAGGCGGATTAAATATAGTTTTTAAACTTTTTCTTGTTACCTAATATTAACAAGCAATTACAAAAAAAATAATTTGATGAGATAGAAATAAAGAAATTAACTTTACATTTGTAATTTGTTTAAAATAATACTGCTAAAGTATTTAAACATAATTTATCTATACATATAATAGCATTAGTTATATCTTAAATGGTGAAGGTTTATCTGCGTTCAATTTTTTTTTATGTCTGGCCCGCCAAAATGACTCTACTCTGCCTGATAGAAAGCATAAGCAGAATCCAAGAGTGGCGGTCACCATACTCACTGCGAATGCAGACAATGCAGTATGGCGACCCACACCATGGCGGCTTAGTAATGCTTTTGCATCTTTTAGTCTAGTCAACAAGTATGGAACTCGTTGACTAGACTATTTGGGTCCCCGGTCTCGCACTCACCAACGAAGCATGACAGCACGAACGCTGTCATTTTACGTTGATTTTCTGTGCGAGGGTAGTACCGCCCCGGTCGAGCCGGCCCGTTCGTGCTGAAATCAGCGTGGCTCTACTACCTAATACTTATCTTCTTCGCAGTGATTTTCAGATCTTACCTCATAGATTTTCTTCTATAAATACATATTTAAACCTTTTTCTAAAGAGAGCTCTATGTCCAGCAGTGGACTGTTAAAGGCTGTTGATGTTATGTGAATACAGATTTTTAACAATACCTAAAATATAACATTGTTTTAGTTCCGTTTTAATTTTTAATGTTTGAATAAAACAGTAGGTATTTTATTAGATAACATATCTCATACAACCGACTGTGCAAAGTCTTGACCTACATAAAAGGAAAGTTTCACAAGGCTATCGAATGAATTGATTTCAGGAAGTTCCAAGCATTCTTATTACAAGTTACATGCCGCATCTGATTGTGAACCGTGTTCTCAAACGATAAGAAGGTCCCATTTCCTCATTACGTCACAATCGGTAGATTCTTGGCAGATTGACCTCCTATATGAGCAGAAGATATCAAGAACGTATATCTATGTACATGTATACGATGTGGGTGTTACAATAGGCGTGGATTATTACACTTGTACTACATTACGAAAAATTCGAAAGTTGCCAATTGTTGTTGTGAACGAACTTATGAGCAATATGTTCCGTGATCTAATAATAGTATGTTTTTATAATAATACTAGCTGACCCGGCGAACTTCGTACCGCCATATTTACATATCTGTCTCAGCTTCCCACAGGCTGTGTACAGTCGCGGACAAAAAAAAAGACTTTTCCCGTTATCTTTTAACTTTTCTTGAATACAAACCTTGTCCTAACAATAACGAACACATAAAAAAGAATTATTTAATTTGGTGCAGCCGATCGGAAGTTATGCGCGTACATACATTTCGGCAATTCATTTTTATATAAATAGATTATTTTTAACTCGTACTTGAGCGAGTAAATTTCTCCTTAAAAAAGTTTTCTAAATAGTATTTTTTAACTACCGCTAAGAATCTTATAGGCAATGTTCTTCTATCAGGTAATTTCTTTTAGCACTGCGTTTATTACTAAATGTGAGTGTAAAATAAATTGTTATAAGTACTTAAGTAACATAACTGAAAACTTTTCTATAGAGAGGCTTATGTCCAGTTATGGACTATTTAAGGCTGTTATTGGTGATGAACTGCAAAAGTTAACACAATACATATTTCATAGTTATGCACGTATAAACTCTCTGATCGTTTTTTTTGTTACTATGTTGCATGTGAAGCATACCTTGCCTACGCATTACCGACGAACAACAATACATATCCATCTAAAATGCCATACATATACAAAGCAATACTGATTATGGACAAACCATTATTTTTCTAGTTTTGCAACTTTCCATACATAATTATTCGAAGCCCACGTATTTAAATCCTAAACAAATTTAGCACGTCTCGTTTTTTGTGGTGTTACTAGAACATGGTGTTGTGAATATTTTAATTGGTCACTATTGTAAGTTCAAGTACAACAGGAAGGCTGGATACAGCAGGATCGCATTTATTGTGACCGTAGTCAGCTAGAGGTCGGTTGTTCCCATGCGTCCTACGCAATAGGCACGTAATTATCGTACGATTGCGCCATGCCGCCGATCCGGCATTGTTCGACGTAATGTCTCCTCTAAATCAGAGCTTCGCAGTGCATCATGTGTGTACTCGGCCTATTGTCGCACTCAGTTCACACGCACTCACTAAAATGCTCCCACGGATCCGTTTGACACTACGTTTAGTTTCAACGCAGGTACGCCCGAACCGAGACACTTCCTATTCCCTGTGCAAACATTCAAATTGCCTCAATTTTATTATTGTAGAGGGGAACTAGTACTTGCATAAATGACACATTCTCAGATAGTTTATTTTCCAGGCCGCTGTGTGAAATCATTAATGTTGTATTTCTTTAACCAAGTAGATTTTTCTATGTATGCAAAGTAATAGGGAACATAACAATTCATTGTAACAAGCCCAACTCCTATTTAAGGTAAACTCAAAGCAATTTTTACTTCAAAAAATATAACTGACTTCAATGCACCTTCAGTATAGTGTTTTCCTCATTTTCACCATTACGGTTTTGTGTCTTCAAATTTGAATGAAACCAAATGGAATGTATATTTTTAGTTTAAATATAGGTACTTTTTTTAATCGACCGATCCTGAAAATATCCAAATAATGGTAATATGTAGTAGAATTTGTAGTATTAAATGAGGCTAATCTGAATAATATTGAAAATTAAATGAAATTAAGTACATTGGGTCATATTTTTTTACCAATTTTACGTAGAGAATCAAGTTTTCATTAATAGTCAAGTACATAAAACAATAACAAGTCAAACATGTTCGTACCCACACGGTTTGAATAATTAAATCTGGTCGTTATTTCATTACGATCATTAACATCGTACAACAATGTGAAGAAAGCGGAACGGATTATATTTAAGAAATTACTATAACCTACCATCATAAAAATATACCGCTTACGTTCCCTGTGGATAATTATGTACATATTTGGAATCAATATTGCAGTTCCACCTGCATGAAGAACAGTATCGTCGTTTCATGAAGAACTGTTCAGCGGTTAGAACGAAACGCAATACATCCATACTTAATATTATACCGTGGGAGAGCCACGCTTCGTCATGCATGAGTCAGCTCGACCGGAGTGATACCACGGCCTCACAGAAAACCGGTGTGAAACAGCGCCTGCGTTGTGTTTCACCGAGTGAGTGAGGATACCGGACGCCCATACCCCAATCCCTCCCCTCATCCCTCTCCCCATCCCCCAAAGGCCGGCAACGCACTTCTGACGCCTCTGGTGTTGGGTGTGCATGGGCGGCGGTAATCACTTACCGTCAGGCAATACGTTTGCTCGTTTGCCGACTATTCCATAAAAAAATCGTAACTTCTACTGAAATTTGATATGGAGATACTTTGAATCTTGTGGAAGGACATCGGCTACTTTCTACCGCGATTACCTTTACGATTTACTTATTTAGGTTCTTTAAGTTTTATTTATCAATTTGTTTTGTTTTGATTTACAACTTAACTTGTACAATAGGTAGTATACATACCTACTTTCAAAAATGTGCTCATTGGAAACACCATACAAACATTAATTTAAGTAAAACTTGTTGAACTAAAAGTTCAGTAAAATTGGACTGCTATGTTAATGTTGCTTCTGTTACTGTGTTAACTGTATTTAAGTAATAATTGTCACGATAAGAATTAACGGTTTCTTAGGTATGACATGCATTTTACTGTTAAATAAATTGTTTTTCACCTGCCGTTACATTTATGTTAAAGACAGGTGAAACAACGATAGGTACTAGTTATATAGACACTATATCAACAATTTTAATGTGTACAAAAATAAGTTTTATGTCTCTATTTTATTTATGAACCAGGTAGATTTTATTTATACAAGAAAAAGTTTAAAAACTATGTATAACTCGACTACGTAAAAACTTTGATAAACAAAATATGTGTGTCACCCGCGTCATTATTACAAGTCTGTTGACAGTTTGACACCCCCCTATTAATTGAAATCGGTTCAGTAGTTGAGGTGTGTCGGTGGAACTGAACTGCCAAAATTATTACCCTTCCATTTGGTTGCGCCGTAGATGGATAAAAATATATTTAGACTTTCTTAGTGTTTAATTGATTGTGAAAAATTAAGATTGCCGATCTTGTGAATCGATAGAGAAATTGAGATCTCGTCGGTTCAAAGTTTATTATGCTTTGTTAAAGATTTTTACAAGATCACATCTCCTGTTTTTGGATCAAATTAATCATTTTATATATGTACTACTTTACTGCAGGTCAACTTAAACTTCGTTTAAGTTGCTATTAATGTAAACATACATCTTTTCAAGGTGCCTTGCTACGTAACGTAACAGTACACACGCCGATCATTAGACAATTGGTTGTAGGTTAATTAAATATTTATAGGCCTCCTATTGCATCATATGATTTATTAACTTGTATGAGTTTCGTGACACTTTTAGCTAAATTAACCCACAGTGGTATATACGGTTACAGATTAATATATTTTATGGTCCGTGACCTAGAAATTACTTATAAAATTAGTAAAAATAATTCAATTAACGTTTACTTTGTTTGCCCTAATCTATTGAAAATCACACATAAAAAATGTTAACCTGTCAAAAGGAAAGGAGTCAACGTATTATATATTACCTATCCCACCTCCACAAGCGATTATTACAAAGTTTGGATTTTGGCACAGGAACTCCCTGGCATCACAGTGGGAAATTCACATTCAGAATGTATTTCCTAAGTAAATAGTAGTATAAATAAATATCTGATATACTATTTTAAAAACATCTATGGACCTGCATTATTTTGCAAGGGGTAGTAAAGGCGACTAATCACCAACTATAGGGAAAGCAAGAACATTTCGCCAACATAGGAGTACAATTGTTATAGTTTATCTGTCAGTAAACATTTCCTCCATGAACAAACAGGTAGTTCATCATACGCGTAATACAAGCTCTGAAGGTATGTGGTAATAAAAACTGGCATACGAACAAGAGGATACCGGAGGCGGGGTGATTTGGACCACTTCTTGTCGCGTCGCGGCGTCGCATTTCAGTATCAATGTGCTCGTTCATACAACAACTCGTGTTGGCATGCCTCCTTTGTACCCAGCTTATGAATATTCAATTGAAAACGTATTAGGTCCAGTTCATCTTCGTTACTTTTGTACGAAATAAATTTTATTAGTTTCACTTTCAATGAATATTTCCAAAGGAATAAAAGTCAAAACAAGTTTCACGATTAAGTACTAAGGACGTATAATTATTTAGATAAGCGATAATTTTCACAACTTAATTCAGAAGAGTTTATATCGTGCCGACATAATTAATAAAATAACGAGATTGCATCGTGAATAATTCAACGAGAAGTTGCAAAGATGTGGCTGTTTTTATAACATTAGTCGGCGCGGGCGCACGCGTCCGTCCGGTCCGGCGCGATGCGCAGGTGAACGATAATGCCCATCGACATTCAGTGCGCGGGATAAATTGTACATTGTTATGTTTTTATGTCGTAATAAATAATTATGAATGTACCGGATTTACCGCATTTTTAAATGTCAACGGTACTCGAAATACTGTAAACTCGTTTGTCCGTACATAATCAAAAAGTAGAATATAATTTTCGTATATATTGCTGTAACTGAGACTAAATCGAAATAATAGAAACAAGAGGTACCTACTTAATACGATACAAGTTTAAATAATAATGTAGAGAAATTTGTTTCTTTTCGATTCACGTTCAATTGTGCTGAACTAATTACATCAAAAAACAATATGGCACTAGAAACGTGCCATATAATTGAATAGCAGTATTGTAATGTTGACGTTTTGTGCAAATACTTTCTTTAACAGACTCCCACGTTTTCCTTTATCGAAAGCTTTCTCTATCAGATAAGAATGAATTGACAATAATAGCGCATAATCGAAGAAAGTTTGCGTTTTAGTAAACATTTCTTTTGTGAGTACTAAGTAAGTTAAGTTTCCTTTTAAGCAATGTAGTGTTTTGTCTTTGATTATACCTGCCAATTATCCACTTACTCGTTTCTACATAAGTAAGCTTAATGTTCGTTTTAGATTTATTATTTAAGGCTTCCTTACTCTTACTTACTCAGCCTTATTGTTAAGTTTTACAATCAATTCCTAATTCAATTATCCAAATGTGAAATGCAATTTTGTTTATAGTTTGATTATTAAACGCCATGAGACGATATCTTTCCAAACCTTTTTTAAGACAAAATAAATAATTAGATGTTAGTGTTAAATGTTCTTTATGATCATAAAAATTCAAACGACAGAGTGTGAGAGAACTTTTTTTACGCATGGGTACTGACACCAGAATCGGATACTCTTACCATTAGGGTATGATGGCTCTTTATGAAGTTTCAAAAACCGTAGTGTTGTCCAAATGAGTAGCACTGGTATGATATTTTAATTGTTAACATCGAAGCTGAAGTATCTTGAATCGGATAATAAAGTGGTCCAAGTCTTTCTCTGTCAATACCGCTTATGGTTAATTTATTTGTATATCTGGAAAACGCTGAGTATAGACCTTCATAAGTGTTTATTAATTATATTTAATATCAGAATTTATAAACAGTTTGGATTGACGGTAACTATGAGCCAGAATCATACCTATCTCTGATAACTTTATTTACATATACATACTAAATAGGTATTGTAGTGAAGCACGAATTTGTTCTCCGTTAAGTTCCTAGTTGCTAGAGTCTATTGTTCTATAGAGATGCGATGAATTTCAGCAACTTAGTTTTCTTTTACGGTATAAGAGGATAGACGGGTTTCCTGATTTCAGTGACTTCTACGCCCATAGGTTTGGGCACTTGGTTTCACGAGGTTTGGGCACTCCTAAGCACTCGGTGAAAAACAACAAAAAATTGCTTAACACTGATTTTTTGTGCAGCCTTCTGTGAAATACCGCTCTTCCACGGTTAGAAAACACGTAATTAAAAATCCGAAACAAATTATGTGGTTGAATTCATTACGTGTTCTACATTTGGTAATTTAAGAAGCCCGCATAACTAACCAAACCGACTTCCCTTCCAACGCTTATCCGCAATATTTATGTGACCACCATGGCAATTAAGTAGTCGCAACATACCCATTCAGATTATATTCAAATTACATTAATAGTATACAATTCTTAAACAAATTACGCAACAGTACTAAAATTGAATCAGGATAAAATCTTTAGACAAGTTTCGTACATAAATTTTATTATATAAATATTCCTTTAATATAAATATTAAAGGAAATGAAAATGGATAATTACTGTGCTTTTTTGCGCTATTAATAAATAATAAAATACATATTTCGGCCATCTTACCCACAACGCCATCTAGGCCCAAGCTAAGAAGAGCTTGTGTTATAGGTACTAGACAACTGATATAAATACATATGTGTATACCTTTTTTTTGTAAATACATACATATCATCCATAGAAATCACCCAAACTACGAAACAAATATTTGCAGATCGTACAAACATTTGGTCCGACCCGGGAATCGAACCCGAGACCTCAAGCACAGCAGTCGCATATGATACCACTGCGCTACAGAGGCAGTCAAATATGCAGTCATATAATATACACGAGAAAGTTTATGGACATGTTTCTCTCTTGAATAGTGATGATTGTTTGCACAGATATTGACATACTAAAACACCTAGTGTCGTTTAAAACTGATCTAATACCTTGAAACTAGCAAGTCTTGTATATATATAATCTGTTTCTCGGAAACGGCTCAAACGATTTTCATGAAATTTTGTATGCAGGGAGTTTCGGGGGCGATAAATTGATCTAGTTAGAATTCATTTTTAGAAAATTTCACAAAAAAAAATACCAATAAAGCTCGGTCATCTAGGTACTGATACTATAAATACGAATATCGTATTTTTTGTTTTTTTTTTATGTTTGGCCCGCCAAAATGACTCTACTCTGCCTGATGGAAAGCATAAGCAGAATCCACGAGTGGTGGCCACCATACTCATTGCGAATGCAACAATGCAGCATGGCGACCCACACTATGGCGGCCTAGTGATGCTTGTGCATCTTTTAGTCTAGTCAACAAGTATGGAACTTGTTGACTAGACTAATTGGGCCTCCGGTCTCGCACTCACCAACGAAACACGACAGCACGAATGCTGTCATTTTACGTTGATTTTCTGTGCGAGGGTAGTACCGCCCCGGTCGAGCCGGCCCGTTCGTGCTGAAATCAGCGTGGCTCTACTACCTTTTGGCAAATGCCCCTATAAAGTAATTTAAATTTTTTATTGGCAAATATCCGACCTGTAGATACCTAGAGGGCCAGAAACAATATTCCTGATGCAATGTTTATGGACAACTAGATTTGGGCTGCGACTCCGCTCTTGTATATTAACAGATTAGTTTCAGTATATTGTCGTACTACCACTTCTTATGATAAAGTATCTATGATACCTATATGGAACCAAAAACTGGTTAGGAAACAAAATCAATCTTAACTTGAATTGAAACGAAAACGTAGTTTTCTTCTTTGTCGATGTTTGGACTTTCTTATTCTGTCTACACATAAAATAGCCATGAACAATTAAAATCATAGTTAAAGAAACCCCTTACCCTTCTAGCAATATATTTTAACTTTCACACTTACCTAAACTCCCTCAGTAAACATTTATTCAATTACTGAAAATCGTTAATATTATATACATGTAAGTTATTAAACGTTATAGGTTTAAAAGGCGGAGCGCGGCGAGCAAGAGGCAATGACCGCTCGGCCTCCCCTAACACGCGTTTTTCTCATTTTCCATTGTACATTATATTTCGTCCGAGGAAAAATATGATGTGTAATAAAACAGCCGTTTCAGAACATGCAAGACCTTATTTTAGGTCATAACGCCATTATGGATAAGTCGTGAAAAAATACAATTTACATAGGTAACATTAATTTGACTTGTGAACTCGTGATAAGTAAAGTAGGTCTCGTAGTTTCAGTTTTAAGCACGTACACATAAATTTGTTAAACATTGCAATGTTTTCACTAATTATTTCTTCTATTTTGTTACAATGTATTTATGTGTTTCTTTACACGTTCAAAACAATACGTGTGTATTATTTATTTTAAATACACACATCAAAAGTGTCTAGGGATCAAGCATTTTTATGCGGATTTCTTGAGATTGAGATGTGGCTTTTGCCCTGGCCTGCTCAGTCGCCAGACTTGAACCCAATTGAGCATGCATGGGATATGCTACAGAGAAGAGCTCTGCCGAATATGGAGGGTATCCAGTCGCAAGAAGACCTTTTTTTGATGTTGCAACGAACATGGGCGGCCATTCCACAGCGTGATTTGGATGAACTCATTTTGAGTATGCCAAACCGATGTTCTTGTGTTAGTGTTCGCGGTAGAAACACGGATTATTAATTGTTTAAGTTACCTAATAAAATTTTAAAGAAAACTGTTATTTCAGTCTTTTTTCGAACTTTAATGTTAGTGGTTCAAATGTCAAAAATCCTTTTATTAGGAAAATGGCAAATTTCTTTATTAATGCAAGGGTGACTTGGTTTATCGTTACTGTGACAAACGAAAACACTTTATTTGATGAATCCTTAAAGAAAATTTTAATTAATAGCAATCAGGAGAAAAGTTATTGCAAAAATATATGTTGATCCCTAGACACATATGTTGATCCCTAGACACTTTTGATGTGTGTACTATAAAAGTTTTCACATCTTAAGTTGTGCATAAGCACAATTCACAGTTTGAAATAAACTTACGAATAGAATGTCAACGCACTTATTATGGGATAATACCTACTCGTAGATAAAATATTAAACAAGAATACACATTTACAATCTTAGTTACTTTTATTAAATAAACATAGTTTAAGGGAAGGTATTTCAATTATTGCAGTAGCAAATACTGCTGTATTGCCTTAAATAATCATAATTAGTTACTAAATATTATGTCAAAGGTCTGATTTGGCTCAAAGAACAGAATAAATATAATATAAATATTTTCAGACATCTAACACACAAAGCCATCTAGTCCCAAAGCTAAGCAGAGCTTGTGTTATGGGTACTAGACAACTGATATAAATACATATAAACTTTTTTTTTGTAAATACATACACATATTATACATAGAAAACACCCAAACTCCGAAACAAATATCTGCAGATCATACAAACATTTGATCCGACCCGGGAATCGAACCCGAGACCTCAAGCACAGCAGTCGCATACGCTACCACTGCGCCACCGAGGCAGTCATCTACATCGCCATAGAATGAGGTTTTTGTTTAATGTTCATTTAAGGTAATGTCATATTAATATTTCCCGCTTCTTTAATGGTAAACAAACAAATAAAAGACATTGCATGAAAGAGAAAGTAATAAGTAATGTGCGACTAATTGTTTGTGATAATTATGCGGATGTTCGCAATATTTGCTCTCACGATTGCTTACTTATACCCCGACAAATGTACAAAATCGTAGTACTTTACGTTACTTATGTGCAATATAAAGAATAGTTGTTGTTTTTACTAATTCTACGTTACGAAATGGTTTGGTGGTAGAGTCCTAATTTACCGTAATGTAGTTTATTTGCTCAGATAATTATTAGCAAACAGAAAACACAACTTATAAAATTTCTATTGAAGTTTCATAATTCGCTTTTTTTAGTAGACCAACAGCCAATTAGTAACGTAAAAAAAGCTTGGATTTACGACAACTACTTAACATCACGTCTCAACTGGCCGTTTCTAGTATATGATGTAAACCAGAACCACATAAGAACACTGGACGCGAAAGTCACTAAGACATTGAAGTCGTGGCTCGGGCTAGCACCATCTGCAGACCCGTCAACGTTATACAGGGGCTCGAATAATTTTGAAATGAAATTAAAAAATCCTTTGGAACTCTACAAACACCTAAGAGTTACCAAAATGCATGTCTTGTCAAAATCCCAAGACGAAATCGTTAGATCCCTTCCAAAAGACAAAAACTCATCAGAGCTAGAGTCACGGCTCCAATTCCACAAAAAATTCATGGTGGGTACGCAGTCCAGTAGAGTTGGATTGGGAAATGCTAAAAGACAGACCGACAAAGAGATAACAAAATCTTTCATACAACAAGATGAAAACGAGACCTACAAGGTGCACGCAATGAACCTAGAAATACAGAATGAATGGTTAACTCTAGGAGAATTTTGTATCCCACCAGCTTTGAAATGGCGCACACTTTTATATGATTGGTCACCCGCCCTGTTAAAATTCTACCTCCTTTTCGCCTTTCAATTAACTCGCCCCGATCAAAGCAACCTAGTAAGGTGGGGAAAAGCTACAGAAAAGGCTTGTACGATGTGCAAGGCGGCAATAAGTACAGCCAGGCACTTACTGACAGGTTGTAAGGCGCTATTAGACCGAGGTCATTATTCACGTCGTCATGATAGGGTATTACACATCATACGCGAAGCTGTGAGTTTATCACTGGCGAGAGCGAAAAAAGGAATAACAACAAACATAAAAACTAACATCGCGTTTGTAAAGGAAGGTTCAACAAAAAAGACTTCACTCACACAAAAGCCGTACTCAATTATAAATACCGCCAGTGACTGGACATTATTAGTGGGCACGTATGAAAATCACTACAGAATACCGGAGGATATCTGTGCCTCGGCGTCCAGACCAGACATATTTCTTTATGCAATGTCAATTAAGCGTGTAGTACTAGTAGAACTCAAGGTGCCGTGGGAAACGAATATCCCTAAAGACCACGCTTTAAAAAGAAACAAGTACTTTGACTTAACCAACGAAATAACTAAAAATGGTTATGTTGTTGCGCTGTATGCCGTGGAAGTGGGTGCGAGGGGTATACCAGCTAAATCCCTCTATAACCTGCTTAAAGACCGTGGATTGCCAAGAGCTTCAGTAAGCTCTTTTCTTGAACGAATATCCAAAGCGGCATTGCTAGGCTCATTTCAAATATGGTTAGGTAGAGGGGGTAACACGGCGGACAGTGGAGGTGAGCGTTGACGCGTCGTAAGGAGTGCTCCTTAAACCTAAACCTGGGTCGCAATTCCCAGGCACTGTCGAAGTCGCATGTGTTGCCCCCATCTATCACGCGATGGACCCGGCACCCGCACGGTGAATCCATGGAACGCTAAGAAATAGGTCTTTTATTAAAATATTGTTTAAGAATTAGTAGTTTTGTAAATAATTTTGTTAGTTTTCAACTATGCAAACATGTATTTTAAATACACTAAATTTGGTAGGTAATATGTATGTACATTGCGAAATAAAAAATAAATATGCTAAAACGGATACATTCTGCACCGTATACAGTATGCACTGACCTGTAGATAAGGAACAGTGAGGCATGTGACAAGTTCATGCAAGGACGGTTGAAGTTATACTGGTCATCATCTTCCTAGGCTTTATTATTAACAAGATTATTTGAGGTGGGCTACTAGTTCAACCGGTTTCACCTAAAAATCTGTTTTTCCAAGGAGCGACTGGCATCGGACCTCCACAACCCTGAAAGCGAACTGAATTCGAAGGTTGAACTGTCAGTATATTTGAGGACACTGACTTCTCAAACTCGATTTCTATCGATGTTCATGACAACTGGGACTGACGGCTCTCCGAGTAAGCACAAATGATCTCTACTACTACTAATAATATATTTTTATTATTGTAAGCAATTCAGCTTAATAGGGCTGAAACAGGAAAACCTACGAAGGGAAAATAAAAAATTATGTACAAAAACTGGTTGAAACACGCGAGCCTTTTTCCCCTCTGTCACAGACATGGGTCTACGCGTGTATCGGATTGCAATAAATTCGGGAGGGTTAGCTAACGGCCGTCGCCGGTGCCGTCGCGGCTACGTCTTCCGTTTTTGACGGGCTTCATGTATTACAAAGTTGTGTAGACTTGCTATGTTATGACTCATGAGTTTATCTTTCTGTTACACTTGTTATTTTTAAGTGTCATTTAATATTCATAGAAATCAATATCATATTTATGTTATGTAGATTGACTAAAAATTTATGAGGTTGTCAAATTCGCTGTTATAAGTTTATATTTTTAATCTCAGAACTTAGATATTTTTACAAACCGTAATTTGATAGAAAGTTCTATTTGTTCTAAGTAAATTTCGCAGAATTCTTTTTTTTTTGTTTTAACTCCTTTTTTTCGGTATACACGAGAGCCGAAAGAAAAACGATGACGAAGAATTTTTTTAACAAATGTAACTGCACTCTTAGAATTGTTAAAATTAGATTACTTATACGTGCCACTTATGCCAAAAAGCCTCTAAATTTTTTTTATTATCAATTCCTTCTTATTTTCTGTACCAAAATTACACAAATCACTAAAATGGTCCACAAACATCGCGCCACGAACACGCCACAGCAAAAATGTATAACATTTACATAGTGATGATCTCTGCCTATTGTAATAAGTCCGGCGCCACTCTGTCTGAGTGACTCATGTTTTCATTATTTCAACCCTACTAGACAGTTTATTCTTCCTTAATACATCAAAATTCGCTTCCTGACCGCCAGAATATATTTACCATTTCTTCTCATCAATCAGCTTTCAGTAACTTATATTAGTTTTTATTAAGAGTAGTTACTTCTAATAATTTTTTGAACGTTTACTTTGACTTGGATCTTATTTATATTATGGCTTTAATCAAAATATGTACGTATGAACAATTTAGGTTTATTATACTGCCCTCTCTGCCCTTATTATACCTACTAGCCACAAGTGTAAATAAAGTCAAATTTGGAACTAAACTGCTAACTGACTATTTATATATATCTACAGTTTGCATGACTACAATTTACTTAAGGATATAATTAAATCTAAATAGATAAATTCGAGCATCATGCTAAGAGAACACGAGCATAGAAATATTTAGTAATACCATTGCGCTACGTTTACATACATGGAACGTCTTATATGCCCCGAATGATAAGCAATAATCTCTAATACATATATTTTATCTACTTTCTATCTAGAACGCAAGAATGATATATATTACTGGGATGTTTGAGGCTCCGTGGCGCCGTCCTATTTTTGTATCCAACTATTAGATTACCAAGCCATAAGCGATTTATTTACCGAAAGTGGTATAAGTGTATTCTATTACTATTCCTCAAAACATGGAGGATTCCTTCCTCAAGAAAGCTCTATACACTAGAATCCCCTGCTGAAATCCCACAGAAAATCTAGTCGACAGATCCCTCAAGAATCAAAGTATCTTAATTCCAAATTTTAACAACATTTGTTCATTGATTTAGCTACGAAAGCCTGACAGTCAGACATTCATAATATTAGTAGGAGTTAACTTTCCGTAATCCTCCTTCATTATATTTTAATCATCCATAATTCTGTATGCGAGGTACCTTACAATACCTTACAAGTATTTATACGCTTTCAAATAGTCGCAACAAAAGTTACGATCAAATTAAAGCTCCAGTCACATTGTGCCTCGAAAAGAGTATTAGTCCACAATTTTGTATTCAAAGTAAAATTCTAATATAATAGGACACAACCAATTAAATGCAATTACACTCTACGGCTGTGTCCAGTCCAGTGGCCATTGTTAGACACATTTAGGGCGATTTTGACCCGATTATTGTATGTAATCGTGTAATCGTCTAAAGCTAGAGCAATTATTTGAACCAGACTAACATTTCCGCTCCGGTACTTAAATATACATTTAGTACTGGAATTGTGTTTTTATTAACGGAATGACGAATATTTTTTTGAATATTATCTCTAGAACAGTGGCAATTAAACATCACAATGGTAACTTTTTATGTAAACTTTTGTAAGCATTGAATTCTTTGATTTATTAAAAGCTGCTAATGAATATTAGATTATCTTAGATTTTTGGCTTTTAGGTCATATTCTCACGAAATATTTTTCTACAACAAGGTTTTCTTTTTGAACTTTTTCATTCCCAATTTATCAATGTCGTATTAGTTATTTATGCAACTGAACTGTATTATCGTTATAAGGGTCATTAATACGCGAATGTGATTGATTATAGTATCCCAGGACTGGTTTAATACCTAATTATGTACAGTTGCATACAAGACTTTATCTACACCCATGATATCTAATCGGTGCGGTGTGGTGCGAACAAAAATGGCGGGATACGACGTGAATTCGAATAACAGTTCTTTTACTTCTTTTTCTAAATAGGGCGCAGTAGTAGTGAAAGACGCTTGCAGACAATATTCTTTTTTTGAAAAAGGAAAAGGAGTTGCATTATTAAATTTAGTACAACATTATAGCACTCGTTTGAATGATATTATGGTACACAGGTATTTTAATGTTGACAATATGGTAGCTGTTTCCGAAACTTTTATAGAGGACTAGTTGTTGCCCGCGACTCCGCCCGCGTATATGTCAGTTATCGCGGCAAAAAGTAGCCTATGTGTTATTCTGATGTATAAGCTATAATACTGTAAAGTTTCATCCATTTCATAGTTTTTGCGTGAAAGAGTAACAAACATCCATCCATCCATCCATACTTACAAACTTTCGCGTTTAAAATATTAGTATAGATTTATAGCATGGGTGTAGATAAAATATTTAATTTTTTCTTTAACTTTAACTGGCAATAACTATTGCCAGTTAATGTCAAAGTTTTTGTTTACATGTTTTGCCGCACATATATATTCTAGTAGTTAACAACTACAAGATCAAATTTAAGCTATTATCGCAAAAATTTTAGCTTAATAACCAAAATGCTAAATTTGACCCTAGCGACAGCGATGAAAATATAACAACTATGGCCGTAAATGTTCAAAGTTTAAACTATAACGTATTAATAAAATAAGCTTCGTTCATCTTGTTTCCAGCTTATCTACACTCTTTGCATGTTTATAATCCATATTTTACATTAGATTAACATTGTAAATGTAAATAATTTAATTCCCAGAAAATTTAACAGCCAACGATTTAACCGTGCGCCACGCCACTTTTATACAAACTGTGCTTATAATCTAAAGATTAAAGTTCTAGATTAAGACTTGCCAAGAACTTGCCCTAACACAAAATAATATGAATATTTTTCCTCAGGCGGCCATGTAAGCTTCTGTGCCTCTATTACCTATTCAACCCTCCAAAATAAATTCAATCGGCGAATTGTTTTAGGTACATTTGCTTGCTGCCCAAGTTGAGGTACTTTCTCAGTACGGGGTGGTTTGGAATGGCTTCCTACTGAAGTACGTACTTTTTGGTATTTACGACCGCTGCGTCATGGGGTTTCTCCATAAGTGTAGTGCAACTTAGTGAATTTAATGATATAGCCGCCGAGGGAAATGTAACAAGTTATGAGGAAATTGCTTTACTTTTTTATATTTGATGACTTAGTTGTTATATCAGCGTTCAAATGTTTTCATTCGAATATTCTAGCAACAAATTTCATATTTATATAATTAATTCGCTTTCGCCTGCGGCTTCGCCCACGTATATGTCGTGCAGTGATTCTTTAAACTGATATAACTTTTTTTATTTGTCAACCGATTGAAATTAAACAAACACAAAATGTTAAGTGAAGTTTGCCACAACATTTAAATAATAATAATATGATTTATTTTCCTCAACACAAAGGCTCACTTACATCAAGAACTTAAAAGTAAATGTGAAAATTACAAATAAATTACAAATTTATGATCCTTTGTGAGAGACTGGAGTCCATACTAGGGATACCCTGTGTGACGGATCTCCAGGCCCTCTTCTTGGACTTATAGACGCCTGTTACAGTTTTCAAACTAAAAAATTTAAAGTAATGATAGCAAACATAATTAATATATCTTGAAATATTAAAGTAACAAAACAAAGAAAAACTTAATAAAACATAGATATAGTTTTTTCGTGTAAATGAATGTGTAAGTGAAAATCTATAAATAGGTTTTTAGCAGGTTTATTGAGAGATGTAGATTAATTGTTCAGTAGAATCGTAGTCTAACGTTTGTAGCCAAATTGATAGCTTCATTTTACATTTCCTTCTGGTAAGAGCATATATAGATAGTATCTTATTTGCTTTATTGTAAAGAGAACCACCAAGGTAGCCAAAGTGACGTTGGGCGAAACTTGTATGAGCTTTCCTTGTTTGGCAGATCGCATGTTTCCGTCTTTTATTCATCAAAATTGTGGGATCGTATTGCATGAGAGAGTGCTGTCGAAGAATAGTGTGGTGTATGAAGAGCTGCCGTACTGTCAGCACCTTAGTCTTTTCGTAAAGATCTTTGGTGGGATGCAAAAATGGCAAAGCGTACCCCACTTTTAAAACCGCTCTTTGTGCTCGTTCCAACTTTATTAAAAATGTTTTAGTGGCTCCGCCCCAAATAGTGATACCATAGGATATAATTGATTGGCACAATGCAAGGTAAACCATTTTTATAATCTGAGTTACCGCCACATGACGGAGGTTTTTAAATATAAAAATAAGTTTTCTAGTCCTATTGACAAGAACTTCTATGTGCGGTTGGAAGCTAAGGGTATTTTAAGGGACTAAGGGACTCCAAGGTATTTTATGATATAAGTTTTTTGAATGGTAGAGCACGAACAAAAGTTGTTATGAAGTGTTGAGCACAAATGAGAGTGAGCAGTTATGTTCAAAGCTGGTAAAGTTGGGGTTTTGATAGAAAATGCCACATATTTAGTCTTATCTACATTTAGGGCGAGTTTGTTGTTACTGAGCCATGATAAGACCAGATTAAAGCCCATCAGTGCACGAGTGTATGCCTGCTGCCATGTGTCAGCTTCAAACAGGAGTGCTGTGTCATCAGCAAATGTAACTATTTTACCATTCGTCAATTTGAGTTCACAAAGTTGGTTTATGTAGCTCAGGAACAATGTGGGACCAAAGAATACTACCCTGCGGGACTCCATGCGCGATGGACAGATCCTGACTGATCCATTCTCCTATTCTAACTCTTTGAAAACGATTCGTTAGATAACTTGAGAAGAGTTTGAGCTGCGTTCCTCTTACGCCAAGGCATTCTAGCTTCCCCAATAGTAGAGGGACGGAGACTGTGTCAAAAGCCTTGGCCAGGTCTAAAAATATGGCAATTACTTTTTTATTTTGGTAAAGGTTATTGGTAACAAAATCTGTTAGGTCATGTATAGCATCACTAGTCGATTTTTTTGACGGAAAACCATACTGGGAGGATGAAAGTAGGTAATTGTCTTCAAAGTATTTATTCAAGCGATTGTTCATGATTCTCTCTAGGATTTTGGACAAGGCTGCTAGTATTGAAATTGGTCTATAATTGTTGACAAAGATGGGATGGACTTCTGCCAGTTTCCATTCATCCGGGAATTCACCGGTGCTGATAGCAAGATTACAAATGAATGTTATTGGCTGGACAAGGAATTGTCGGTATCTTTTAATGAAGTTGGCTGAAATACCATTCCGACCAGTGGCACAGCTGGTGCCACTGGTGCAGTTGATGATTAAACTCTCGACTTCTTTACAATGTGTGGGAAGTAACACGAGTGAGTGGGGGTGGGATTTATGTGGTGTCTTTGGAGGTGAAGTATCATTACAGCTGTCGCACTGGTCGGCTATTGATTTACCGATGTTCACAAAGAAATTGTTGATGTGATTTGTAGAAGATAGTGGATCTAGGTTATCAATGAGTCGCAAGGCTCCGTCTTTATTTTTCTTTGTGTGTGTTATTTTTTGTATTGTGTTCCACAGTGTTTTATTGTCAGTTTTAGCTGATTTGTTCACTTCCGCCTTCTCATATTCTCTTTTAGTTGTTTTTAAAAGCTCGTTACAAAAATTTCTGTAACGTTTGTATGTAGTTCTTATATCTTGGTTAAGCGGGTATTTTTTTGCTTTTTGATGCAGCTTGTCACGGTTTCTCATGCACCTAAGCAGCCCTTTGGTAAGCCAAGGCTTAGCAATTATTTTACGGTTTGAAGTTTTTATTATTGATGTGTTAGATGTAATTACATTATTTAGTGTGTCAGTAAAATATGATACCGCCGTATTTACTTCTGTTGCCGAGAGGACGTCAAGAAAATCAATGTTTATTATATCTTTATCTATTTGTTCATAATTTAAGCGTTTTATAGTTTTGTAGGTTATATTATGTTGGGTATTTTGCTCCAGTGTAATAAATACAGCGTCGTGGTCAGTAACGGAGGTTTCAGCTACATAGCAAGCTGCTGGAAGCCGCGTCTTTAGAATCATGTGATCTAGGCATGTTTTGTTATGGGTAGGAATCGTATGGGCAGGGAGCATACCATGGGAGATGAGAAGAGTAAGGTACGTTGACGAGTTGACATCCTTGTTGTTCATGGCTATGTCCACATTGATATCACCAACTAAGATAATATTGGCAATGTTAGATATTGTTGCCAAATACTGATCGAGAGATATGAGAAAATTGTTTAAATTTTTACAACCAGCGGGTCGATAGATCGCCAGAATAACCACATTCAAACAGGGTCTTATCGCTAAACAATTACAGTCGGAGATATTAACTTCTTCAATAGATATGTTGGTGGTACTTTTGTAGTAAACCACAACTCCTTCGTTTTGGGTTGAATTATTTGTGGTTTTGGTGTAGTTATATCCGTCAAGTGCTGGAATACAGTGAGTGCACTTTAGTCAGCACTCCGTCAGTACAATAAAATCCGAATCCAATTGTGATCTCTCTAGCAGAGTTGTAAATCCTGGCATATTTCGTGTTATGCTTCTAATGTTTTGATGAATAATTTTTAAGGACTGCTTGGGATTAGTGACAAGTTTTGTACAAGACTCAATGTCGCATATTGATGAACGTGCCAAGGTTAAATCGTCAAGGTCTTCTACAATATGATTTGTACTATCGAATTTTATTGTGGTAATGTTTGACGTGAATTTTAAATGAGACGCAGTGGAAATGGGAGAAGTTATACAATACGGATGCAGATGTACCATTTATAGAACTAATGTAATGTTTTCGAACAAATTGAACAAAATAATAATGTACGCTATCAAGGCAAGTACCGTTGTGGTGATTAATTATGGCGAGGTGTGTAAAGCAACAAACATCATATTGCAGTTGATAGTTGTTATTTTTGAAATATTTCATCTGGTTTACTACTAGAGCACGTGATGTGCCTGTACTAGTAAAAGTGGTACTTACGGAGATTAAATGGAAAGTTTTACTGGTATGACAAAAATGCTATGTTTGAGGTACATTTATTTGAAAACAGAAGAATAAACGTTTCACATGTTGTTTGATGTCTGAAATGTTGTAGGAAATAATGATATTCAAGGTATGCTTTTCTAACAATAAAAAGATATGAGAATAAATAAGTGTCTGTGTATAGATTTGTGTATTGTGTGAAGCTACTGATATGTACATTTGTAACTTACCTAAAACATATTCTGTAGTTGTATTTAGTGTAACACTGATAATATTTAGAATTAGAAACAAAAAATACTTAAAACACAATACTAGGACCAGTCATTTAGATTCCAATTTTAGCAGGTCTTCCTCGCGATCAATGCGCAAAGGACGCGACGTTTCCTTTTCTTTTATATACACCTTGCCTATATTTAAATGTTGTGGCAAACTTCACTTAACATTTATCTAAACTGCCTCCAAATCAGTTAAGCCACTGCTGAGATTAGCGCTCATAAGCAAACAGTTTTTTAAAAGTGTTGTTTGTAGTTCTTTTACTTTGATGAAGACTCCCTTTATTCGTTTTTCTTCAATATCTTAAATGTACAGAAATCAACCCCTTACAATTTTATTTTCTGTATAGACTTATCTATCTATATACGTAAAAGAGTAAGGTGACTGACTGACTGACATACCCAGAGATCAACGCACAGCCCAAACCGCTGAAGCTAGAATCCTGAAATTTTGCATGTAGGTTCTTTATATAAGGTAAGTGAGCACAAAGAAAGGAATTTTTGAAATTCCACCCCAAAGGCAGTAAATCAGGGAATGAAAGTCTGCGTGAGCGAAGCCGCGTGTAAATGCTAGTATATATCTATATATATAAAAGAGTAAGGTGACTGACTGACTGACTGACATACCCAGAGATCAACGCACAGCCCAAACCGCTGAAGCTAGAATCCTGAAATTTTGCATGTAGGTTCTTTATATAACGTAAGTGAGCACTAAGAAAGGAATTTTCGATATTCTACCACTAAGGGGGTGAAATAGGGGTTGAAAGTTTGTATGGAAGTTCGTAATTTTTTAAGTAAGAAACATGAAACTTTACATTTGAGCTACTGATTAAAAAAGAGTAGAAACTTATTTAAGCGTTTCTGGATATTCTACCCCTAAGGAGTTAAATATGGGTTGTTATTTCGTATATAGGTCAGTCTGGAAGTCCGTCATTTTTGAAGCTAGATACATGAAACTTTATTTTTAGGCTGCTGATTAAAAATGAATTGCCACGTGTTTCAGCGTTCCTAAATATTCTACCCCTAAAGGGGTGAAATAGGGGTTGAAAGTTTGTATGGAAGTTCGTCATTTTTTAAGTTAGAATCATGAAACTTTATTTAAAGGCTACTGATTAAAAAAGAGTAGAAACGTATTTAAGCGTTTCTGGATATTCTACCCTTAAGGCGGTGAAATAGGGGTTGAAAGTTTGCATGGAAGTCCGTAATTTTTTAAATAAGAAACATGAAACTTTATTATTGGGCTACTGATTAAAAAAGAGTAGATACGTATTTAAGCGTTTCTGGATATTATGCCCCTAAAGGGGTGAAATAGGGGTTGAAAGTTTGTAAAAAGTCCGTCATTTTTTAAGTGAGAAACATGAAAATTTTGTTTTGGGCTACTGATTAAAAATGAGTAGATACGTATTGAAGCGTTTCTGAATATTCTACCTCTAAGGGGTGATATAGGGGTTGTTATTTCGTATATAGGTCAGTCTGGAAGTCTATCATTTTTGAAGTTAGAAACATAAAAATTTATTTTTTGGCTGCTGATTAAAAATGAATTGTTACGTGTTTCAGCGTTTCTGGATATTCTACCCTTAAAGGGGTGAAATATGGGTTGAAAGTTTGTATGGAAGTCCGTAATTTTTTAAATTAGAAATATGAAACTTTATTTTTGGGCTACTAAATAAAAATGATTAGATACGTATTTAGGAGTTTTTGGATATTATGCCTTAAGGGATGAAATAGGGGTTGAAAGTTTGTAAGGAGGTCCGTCATTTTTTAAGTGAGAAACATAAAAAAATAGTTTTGGGCTACTGCTTAAAAATGAGTTAATACGTATTGAAGCGTTTCTAGATATTCTACCCCTAAGGGGTGAAATAGGGGTTGAAAGTTTGTAAGGAAATCCGTCATTTTTTAAGTGAGAAACATGAAAATTTGTGTTTTGGCTGATTCAAAATGAGTAGATACATATTTAAACGTTTCTGGATATTCCACCCCTTAGGGGGTCAAATAGGGGTTGAAATTTCGTATATAGGTTATTCTGGAAGTCCGTCATTCTTGAAGTTAGAAACATGCAACTTTATTTATGGCTACTGATTAAAAATGAGTAGATACGTATGTACGAACATGTTCCACCGGAACCGATTGTGGTTCACGGTGCCGTTCTCGAAGTTGTTCAAAAATATGTGTGGTACCTCGGGCAGACTTTGCAGTTAAGTAGAAACAACTTCGAGAACGAGGTGAACAGGAGAATTCAGCCGGGTTGGGCAGCGTTGGGGAAACTTCGTCGGGTCTTTTCATCGTCAATCCCACACTGCCTAAATACGAAAGTCTTCAATCAATACCTCCTACCTGTCATGACATACGGTGCCGAAACGTGGACACTTACGACACGGCTGGTCCACAAGTTCAAAGTCACTCAGCGTGCTATGGAGAGGGCTATAATAATAATAATGATTTATTTTTCTCATCACAAAAGCTCAACGTTTCTCTAAGGGATCGCATCAATAATGAGGTGATCCGGTAGAGAACCAAGGTCATTGACATAGCCCACAAGATAAGCAAGCTGAAGTGACAGGGGGCTGGCCATATTAGCCGCAGAACTGATAACCGTTGGGGTAAACGGGTTCGCGAGTGGTGACCGCGTCTCGGCAAACGTAGCGTAGAACGTCCACAGGCCAGGTGGAATAATGATCTGCCTAAGACGGCTGGCAGGAGCTGGATGAGAGAAGCTGAGGATCGAACCAAGTGGCGTGCAATTGGAGATGCCTATGTCCAGCAGTGGACTGCGATGACGATGATGAGATACGTATTTAAGCGTTTCTGGATATTCTATCCCTAGGCTAGACTGGAAGTCCGTCATTTTTTAATTTAGTAGCCTGAAACTTTGTCTTCAGGCTTTTGATTACAAATAAATGAATACTTATATCAGCATTTATGGGAATTCTATTCCTAAAAGGGTTAAAATAAGGGTCGAAAGTGTATATGAAAGTAAATTTTAATGGACTATTGATTATAAATAAATACGTTTAAAAACATGAACACAGTATTCATAGATACTTATGCAGTTTTAATTAAATACATATAATCAACTTCCACGCGAGCAAAGCCGCGGGCAACAGCTAGTGTATATATAAGAGGAAGCTGACTGACATACCCAGAGATCAACGCACAGCCCAAACCGCTGAACCTAGAATCATGAATTTTTGCATGTAGGTTCTTTATATAACGTAAGTGAGCACTATGAATTAAATTCCACCCCTAAGGGGGTGAATCAGGGGATGAAGATCTGCGTGAGCGGAGCCACGTGTAAAAGCTAGTAGATTAATAAACGGTAAAAAATGGTAAAAAGATTAAAAAGTAACAGTATTCATTTAAAAATTTGAAATACATAAAATCTTTGGTCAATAAGTAATTAAATAATTTTTCACGTACATCAAGGTCCTATGAGGTTAAAATCTACATTAAATTCAATCGAATCAAATCGATTAATAAATGCATAAAAAATATGTACCACAGCATCCTAGACACATGTTTCAAATTAAATCTATGAATTTGGTATACACTATATATGTAATGTATTATAGAGAAACTGCCAAAAAAGCTTCCATTCAGAATGCGCAAAAGGTAATGTTACAAATGGATTTTCGGATGTCCGCAGCGCACATTTTAAATCAGTGCACGAGACGCGTGCGTATGAGCCAAATAGGAAAGGTGTGGCCATCGGTAAATTAGCAGCGATGTGGTAGCACATGCCATACAAAAAATACATTAGCAGCCGGCTAATGCTCCAGATTGATCCGCGCCCTAACACGTGGGGAAGCTACTTAAATATTTGTTTGTTATTTACATCTATTATGGAAACACTGGTTTGACAACTGTATGTAGTGCCATTGGCATAAAGGTTATTTTAGCTTGACATGGTATATTTACTATAGTTTCAGTCTAACAAAGTGCTTACTTTAAAAACGGTACATTTTCGTTGTACCTATATCAAACATATACTCGTATTCTATCTGTTTACTAATGATTTAGAGTTATTTTACAACTAATTCCATTCTATATTTTACGAACGCTATTTATAAATCATTCTAACATTGGAAATATGAGCTATATCTGAAAAATAGGATTTTAAAAAAGGCGTACACTACTATTCTTTTTAAGTTGAGTAAAAATTAAGCCTTATCGTTTCAAATTATTTTATGTAAATCTACAATAAAATAATGGCTTTGTTATCTCAGAAATCACTCTAATCAGATTGTATATAATTTAACTTTACTGGGTTATACTCATGTTTTATATCTTGGATTCTAATTTTTAAATACATACAGCTGCAGTATTTTAAGTAGGTTTCTTCCTACAGACCTGCCTCGTGAACAGTTACTTGCAATTTCACAACTATGCAATATTGTTAAGATTTAAAAAAAGGTATTAAAAATAAATGGTAAGTATAGTATTGCTTCATTTTACTAATAATAAAGTTTCTGAACACATCAGAGAGTTAACAGAAATATTAAAATTTGTTTATATAGACTACTTATTCGTAACAGATGAAAACATATTAATAAAAAATACCTGCCTGCCTAAAAGACTTACACATAGAGCAGAAAATCCGGAGTCACGAATATTAATAATTTTAAATTATTTTTTGCAAATATATATATCATTAAAAACTAGTCGTTTTGGACATATTAAATTATTTTTTTCCTGATATTAGTATCAGTTAAACTTGTAAATGCGTAACGCGAAAATAAAAGTAATTTATGTATGTAACGTAAAATATTAGGTCAAGATATAAAATAAGTTCGCAGCTTCATCTCAAAATCATTTGGGGTGCGTGTAGTATAAAAATTGTAAGATATTATATTCGTATTGCAAGTAAAGGCACCTTGCCTAACAGATGTGAAAAGGTTTCGGTCATATTTGACGAATTGCCATTGTTACCACACCACCGGCAAATATGATTGATATTTAACATTGAATATGTGGCCAATTCAACCAGTATACCATAAAAAGTTATGATTTCATTGTTGTCTATCATATTTTTTCTTATCGTCTGGCTTAGCCCACTGGCAATGAAAAACGGTTATAGAGCCTTACAGAGTCATGCTCGCTAAACATAGGAGAAAAATGAACTACGTAACAGCTAAGATCTAAATAAATATTGAGATGCTTCTGCATCATTTGTCAAAGAAAACCAATTTCACAAATTTTGCATTAGTTCAATAAAACAACATTTATTAAACCTACCTGTACCTAGTAAACCTACCTGTGCATTTCAAATTCATTTACATAATTATTGGTAAAGTATATGCTCACAATTGAATTTATGTTTTTGATATACGAGTTTACAACAAATTGTGTAAGATTAGATGAGGCTTTCATTTATTTATTTATAATTTTATCAAAGAACACAAAGCGATATTGTTAATAGCACATTCGAAACAAACTTTATCGCACCTCGAAATTCAACTCAAACATGATTCAATAAACGTAAAGATATACTATCGCAAATTGATACCATCCCTTACAAATTAGGGGACAAATAGTGACGATGCGATGCAACAATAGATAACGCTAACTGAATAGATTACCTAATCTGTTGTTCCTGCTACTGTGAACAAGATTACATGAGATAAGGCGGTTTCGCCAGGCGCTAGCTTGTGTAGGGACAATAGGATTACACCTCGAATACAATGAATGATGGCAGTAAAGGCACGTCAAAAGCCTAATCTCGTTTTACACAACTTTGTAACAAATAATGTAATAAGATTACATGAAGCTTTCTTGCAATTAATGTTTTTTATCGCAGATGAAATTGGAGATGCGTACATACCTGCAACAAAAAGAAAATGGGTCAGATTTATTATAAAAATATTGTCTGAGTTACATATTTATGAATGATAAAATTAATATAAACTAACCGCTAATTATTACATGTTAAAACATGTTTTTTTAACCCTTACAAATATCCCCAAATACCGATGTTGGTTGTAAATTAAAGTGTCACTCGATAAAAAAGCCAATAAAATTATATGATGCACTTTCATTCATGTTATTATGATAAACACACTTTAAAAAGTTACGACGTGCGTGTTTAGATAAAACATAACATTTTCATAAACAAACACGAGTTAATAAAGTTCTCGTTTAAACGTTTGAGCATGTTGCAGTGGCAACGTGCTCAAATGATTAATGAGAAGTGATAACCCTATTTACTATGAACTCATCGGGGTTATAGGCATAATAATTATGGGTTTCCGTTTAGATGATTTCTAGATTGTCTAAAAAATAGTCCGAAGTAGAAAAGTCTGCGTTATTATACAACTAGTTTTTGCTCGCGGCTCCGCCCGCGTGTATGTCGGTTATCGCAACAAATACTAGCCTATGTGTTATTCTGATGTATAAGCTATATTACTGTAAAGTTTCATCCAAATGTGTTTAGTAGTTTTTGCGTGAAAGAGTAACAAACATCCATCCATTCATCCATACTTACAAACTTTCGCGTTTATAATATTAGTAGGATGTATTTTTTTGGTTTCACTTGAAAATTGACAGGATTGTTTTAGGAGATACCTTGACAGCCCTCGATACAGTTAGTTCCCGGTGGTACTCGTATCTTAACTGTGAATATTTCATCACCGTCTACCAGATGCACGTGTTACTCACTTTTTCGAATGTTTTTAAACATTCTTGTCGATATGTTACATCCGTAAATAGACTTATTTTTTGTTTGATTATGTGTTTAAAAAAAATTAAGTTCCCGTTGTACCTCGATTTGTGAACTATGTAATATGTGTATAGTGGGTATTGACTTATAATAAATTGCACCATTGAATAGGTACATTGTAAAATGATTGTAGAAATAAAAAAAAAATTGGCAGTCACAAGGACAGCCGCTAGAAGAGAAAACTTATAACTTAGAATGTTATTTGTAAAATTAATGTGTAAAATTAGAAAATTCATAATGTTTAAATTAAAATTATAAACATCAAACATTAGCATGTCGGTGATGCGAACTCACAAGATATTCCCCTACCAAAAAGAGCTCAACGCTGCCAAAGAAATTTTCACTTCGAAAATGTCATGTCAGCGTGTCGGTGACGCGAACTCATAAGATTTTCTCCTACCAAAAAGTGCTCAACGCGGCTAAAGAAGTTTTCATTAAAAAAAACACGTTTAAAAACACCTTAAACCCATATAAACGAACACAAAAGCCCGAACGGATGCTTTTCAGAAAACCGATATCAACAATTAAAGGCCGCGATGGAACTGTTTGAGTAGCGGAAGCAGGTTGGCGGAAGAAGGTATTTGGACGCGTGGCTTTTTGCGCCCGCCGAAACCGAGGGCTCGACAGATGGAGAGGCGCTCCGTGGGTAATCAAATTACTTTTTACTGACATATGCACTTCGCCGCCGAGGGGTTAACTTCAAGTGATTCAGCAAAAAAATTCTCGGGTACGACTATCTTTGGCTTCGGTTTACTCAAGGGTGCATGTAGACGTTTTTTTCTTTATCGCTATCTAGAAATGATATTTAACTATGAAACCACGAAATTTCTATCGCAAGTTTCAGTTTTTCAAACTTTTTTTGTGTGAGAACAAAGACCTGAAAGGAGGTTAAGTGGTAATTAAAAGCTGCCACAAAGAGAAGTCTTCGCGGAGGAAACCACTAATGTCTAGTCTGAGTTAATAATATTTCCTGCAAACGTCATAAATCATGAAGTTTTATTAAATTTCCTTCTGTCGCAAACATGCTCAATTAATAACAATGAATCACTACACGATTAGGTCTCAACACTGTTAGTTCTACCAAAAACGCTCTTTGTATATATTTTGACGTAAAAAAAGGAACGGAGCATCTGTACATGCTTCCGTTCAAAGTGAAAACGATCAAATAGAAATTAATGTAACACCCGTAAGCTTTTTTATTAAAATGTATTTTTAAGCACGCGACACGGTCGGCTTCGTAAAGCTCGTCCGTAAATTAAAAAACAGAGCTTTTTTCATTTGTCTATCTATTCCCTTGTGCAATCAACTGTCTTAGATGAGATTTTTTTCTAATCCATGTGATAAATTGACGGAAGCCTGTGTTATCTCCCCTGTAGTCGGGCTAAAAATAAAATGTCGCTAAGCATTTATTTCATAAATATTAATCTAAATATAACGTAATGTAAAGACGGTTCCCTAATCCTAATCTAGGAAATATTACTACGAGTTAAAAATAATCTACGACTTCAATCTTTGTTTACTTAAAAATACAATTCAGAAAAGCTAATAATAGTCCAATGATTTATTGCAGTAAGTCTAGTGCAAGTCTAGACATTTCCCCTTAGCTATGATTATAAATTACGTAATCCAATCAGGTTTATTTATAACACAGTTATTCTAGCTTCATTGCACTTAGTCTCGGACGTCTGTACAGCGTGGTAAACAAAACGGAAATGACCTATTAGATAGCAGCTGGTGGATCAGCCGCGGCTCAGCGGCGCAAGCGCAGCTGCCGGCCGAATTTCGCCGAGAGATCGCGAAACACGCGCCTTCCGTTTCCGGCCGATTGTGCTTGCGCGTTCCTTAACTTACAAGCACTTAGACAAGGGTGGACATGAATTGACATGTTGCATACCTTTGCTTTAAGCCATGTACTGTGTACTTGTTCTAATTATTCACCACGAATAGGGGAGGGATAATCCAATATTATTTCCCATTGCTGTTAATGCCATATAATGACATGTTTTGTTATCGGGTTCAATACTTCAAGCAAGTTCGTCGGGATTTATAAAACACACAGAGAGATTGAATGAGAGAGAGAGAGAGAGTGTGTGAGAGAAAAAAAATATAAAGTACACAAAAAAATGTAATCCTTTATATTTTTTTATTATTATAGGAGCAGATTAAGTTGTTATTTAAATGCCAGATTTTTATTTATTTCAATCATTTGCAGTTCTAAGTTTACAACTGCAAATGTTTTGTTTATACGTTGTCAATCTCGCACACACAAGTCACATATTCGTGAATACTTACTATAACTTGAGTACCACATTTATACAGCAATAATAGTATAATATGAACCATTTCATTTTCTTAAGACATTGCTTTAGTATAAGTCTAAGTCCTCACATGACAATGACTGACAGCTGGATTTGAGACATGCGGTGAGCTGATTCTTTAATCAATTCTGAAAACAGATCCAAAGCTCTTAAAAATGGTAGGTACTGCAACCGCAGTCTTTATTGAACAGGGCTTTAAGAATATAAAAATTAAATGTACAATTTTAATTCTCACAGCTCACAGCTCATTAGTTTAAAGCTGTCAAACAACTATCTTTAACACGAATTAATATTGCAAAATACAAAATTTTATATATGGTCCTGCCATAGTGGCTACTCTAGGGTATAATCCAAGAGTGGTCACTTGGTAACATTGTTTTTTTTTTTTTTTTTTTTTTATGTATTGCCCGCCAAAATGACTCTACTCTGCCTGATGGAAAGCATAAGCAGAATCCAAGAGTGGCGGTCACCATACTCACTGCGAATGCAGACAATGCAGTATGGCGACCCACACCATGGCGGCCTAGTGATGCTGCTGCATCTTTTAGTCTAGTCAACAAATGGAACTTGTTGACTAGACTATTTGTGAATGCAGAGAATGAAACAGTGCAGCATGATGACCCACACTATGGCGGCCTACTGTCCATGTGTATTAGATAACAGGGAATTTATTAAAATAATTTATCCAGTACACTATTTACTTATAAAAACTGGGCCTTAACTACTTGTTGCATTAAGGACAGGTTTATGAGCAGTGTCGAGTGACATCGTGGCAGCATGTTTCTTTGCTTGTCCACGGTGCCTAGCCGCCATTGTTGACATCTATTGTTTAGTAACAAACTAGTTGCGCTAGTAGCGTGACTACAGGGCCATTTACAGTTACTGTTATGGATGCACAAAGAGTATATTATCTATATATTAATACGTGAAGCAAAAACTTTGTACCCCGTTTTACGAAAATTATGTAAACGGAGGAGTGTAGAAAGATAAAAAATAATAATATATAATTTGTTAAATGAATGATTGTCCACTGGGCGACCACTAGTTTACTAGAAATGCATCTGTAGGTTTCACTCATAATTAGGGTTGTTTCTCTATTCTCGTAGCAATCGTAGCGTGGTGTGCAATCTTCAAACCCGTTACGTATGTTTGGGTGAGTGAGAGATGAAATTAGTAAATAGAGAACGCCTCCGATCGCGTCTGGTGCAGACATTTTTTATTAACGTTGGCGTTACTAGCTTAAGGGATTATACATATGGGCTGCAAGCTTTCTGTTTAATATTTAGTCTCACAGGTGCAGATTCTTTTGCTGAAACTGGCGATATACGCAGGCATTATTTGCTCAGTTATACATGCTATCGTGATCAGTGTTTCGATTCTTATCTGAATGAAATATCTTAAGTGACTATACTTTTCTTAATAGCGGTATAACATTCATTTATGGGCACTGATCAGCTTCTTAGGGTTGTAATCAATGTTACATAACTTTCCGAGATGAATACCTACTTTAAACAATACATTGAAATAATTTCTCAAATCTGACAACTTGTTTAAAAGATACTGACTTTTTAAATATAAAATGATCAATCAAAAAAAAAATCCTTTATTTATTTTAAATTATATCAACTTTATGTTTTAGTAGTGAATACAAATGTTATACCTAAGACACTGAAAACTATACATAAGAAGTATAGCTACTAGAAATAGTAGCTATATTTCTTACTAGCTGACCCACGCAACGTCGTTTGCGTCTCCTATTGCCCGTAGCGTAATAATTTCCCCCCGTTTTTGAAACATTCTTCATTGGCACTCCGCTCCTATTGGTCATAGCGTGATGATATATAGCCTATGGCCTTCCTCGATAAATGTACTATCCAACACTGAAAGCTTTTTAATAAAAGGAATTTCAGGTGGCAACAGCTTGCATACTGTTTACCTTACATGTAATACTAACACTATTGTACCTGAAAATCAGATTTTGAAAAAGAGTAGCCATGAGTTTCTTTGCCAGTATTCTTCTCATGAGCTCTATGCATTTTGGAAACTGGAAGTTAAGTTATGGATCATCACAGGAAGGCAGTAGATTTTTTAGTGTTTTCGCCTAATTTACCTCGACAATACAGCACGTGCTGTGGCGTCTGTTTGTGTCGATCTATGATTTTTAACTATAGCTTCAATTTGACGTTCGTGAGTGCCCTTGTCTTAGATGAATAAATGATTTTGATTTGATTTGAAATAATTTTTCAAATCGGACCAGCGGTTCCTGAGATTAGCGCATTCAAACAAACAAACAAACTCTTCTGCTTTAAAATATTAATAGCTGACCCACGCAACGGTGTTTGCGTCTCCTATTGCCCGTAGCGTAATAATTTCCCCCCGTCATTCTTCATTGGCACTCCGCTCCTATTGGTCATAGCGTGATGATATATAGCCTATAGCCTTCCTCGATAAACGGGCTATCTAACACTGAATGGCTAAATGTAATAAATCCAGAAGTGTAAGCAAAACATAAAACCCACGGACGCAGGCCTGGGGCAAAGCTGTCCACGGCAGTATCACTACAATGAAGGCCGTGATACATGGACCGACAAACCACGTCAAATATAACCACCACGCGTACTTTTTCAAATTGGACCAGTAATTCCTGAGATTAGCGCGTTCAAACAAACAAAAACTCTTTAGCTTTATATAATAAAGTTGTGACTTAGTTCTATTACTAAATACTACCTAAGGCGACCGTCGACAATTATAATTATGAATACAAAATAGCCGAGAGTTTTAAAACAATTATTGGAAATTGTAATGATTATTGTACTTCGTTTAACAAGGAGATAGTTAGTGTCGGAACGAGCATTAATTTGAATTTTGTAGGTGCCTCGTCATTTCAGTAATAGCGTACTCCTATTATATTTTCAACATTGTTATCGGAGCGTTAAATGTTTCCCAGCAGGTGGAAAAAACCGTATTGTAACCGCAGTAATGTTTCGGTTTTGTAACTTTCAATGCTGTCTGCTTATTTCGCAATTATTGTAATCAGTATGTATTATGTATTGGACGTGTGCTTAACTGTTCAGGAAGCGATACATATTTTTAGATGCTAGAAGTCTAAAGAACAATTTCGCAAGTATTTGTAATTTAACTAAGTGGAGCAGTACCGTCATGTTTGTAAGACTGACAGCGTTCATTGTGCCATCGCAACATATTCCTATTCATTGTCTTTGTTTATATTTATTTGTTTTTTTATTGTTTTCTATGATATTTTTATCAGCATATATTTTTTCCATAAATAAAGAACCTTAAAATATTTTTTTTCTTTTTAAAGACAACTCCCGCATTAGGAATATACATCCTGTGTCGCGGGGGACTTTACAAACATACATGAAACGGACACAAAGAACACCCAGACTCAGAACAACAATTTGTGGATCACACAAAGTGTTGTCCTACGTGGGATTTGAACCAACGACACTTAGCGAAGTAGGAAACGGCATGGTGACCGTTAAACCACTAGGCCAAACGTGCAGTCCGTTTTTCGATTCCGATTCGGATATTCCGATGATAACTGATATGTAGGTATATATTATATACCAATAACCGTCCATTCAACTTTTAGTTATTCGCGAGATAAACTTCGTATTGTTTGTATTGAATGAAATTGTAATATTAGTGCTTGAGCTTTTAAAACATAAAGATATAGTAATTTGTGCATGTTTTTTAAACTTGCCGTCTTTTTTTTAAGTTGGTGTCAAATTCATTAACTCGGTTGAGGAGGTATGCTTTTCAATAGTTTCGAAACTTCTTAATTGATTAGGTATGCGCTCAAAAACGGAAGAGTAAAAACTGCATTCTTGTAGTCTTGAAACCAATAAGGCCATGAAATTTGTTAACTCAGCTTATTAACGTGCCCATTTTGAGACAATGTTGAGAATAAAAATTATACACTGGGGCTTATTTTTATTTTGGTTCACACCGATCGATCGTACGTTTGGTAGGTACCTAACGTTCTAACGAAATTGGTCAGCAAAAGAATCATTCATTGCTTTATTTTTCTGTTATTTAAATACTTTATAATTAAACATCTTGTATAGAAGCTAGTTCGAATTCATTTTAATATTCTTACAGAGTATAAATTTTGTTTCTATCCATATATTAAAACTTTTCCACCTTCATTTTAATTTTAAGAACACCTTGGCTCTAGTTTTTACACTCCCTTCGTTTACACAAATGATTAACAATGTGGTCTATATTAAAAATCATATTTGAGTTAATCCGTATTGGAGATGGCGTCAAAAGCTGCGACGCACGTGCGTGGATACACCTGCCGGCTGCTCCACCCCACGAGGGTGATGCGACATTATTAAATAAATTGATAGCAGGAGAACTTTCAAGGGAAATTATTAAAGAAACAAATTCTTTGTAGCAAATTAATGTAGAGTAATGGTTATTAGTGCTTGCCTAGCCACTTTGCCTAGTGGGGGGAGTTCCCCGATGATCAAAATGTTGCTTGATCTAAAAATAGTTGAGCCAGTAATGATTCTTTATTTTCATTATTTGACCGATATCTTTACAAATGATAAATTTGTTTTTGTAAATACTTTTCTTTATTTATATAACCACCAAAGGCTTGTTTTCAGTTTAATTGTTATAAATAAGAAGCAGCAGAGGAAACGCGTACTTTTCTCAAACCTGGCCGATAAGTACTCTTTTATCGAACGGGATTGTAGCGTCCAGACTGACGTGAGCTACTCCATGGCTCAGGTACGTTTAACTTACATTTTGCGATTCCAAATATGAAAGTTAAGTGGAAATACAGTGAAGCAATGTGGTGGCATAAAGCATACCTTTACCACATACTAAATTATGGAATAAAATACCGGAGATATTGTCATAAACCTGTTTCGAACAATACACATAAATGCACACACTAATATTATACTTACAGTTGAAAGAAACTTTCTGTCTGTCTGTCTGTTACGCTTTCACAGTTAAACCGCTGCACCGATTTCAATGAAGTAATGAGATATATTAATTCTTGAGGAAGGACACAGGATTTTATTTACCGCGATATCCGACATTTTCCTTTTTTTTTATAGAATTGCGAACAAACGAGAAGACAAACATATACGCGATCGGAGCCGCTTGTATGAGCTAGTAACTAAAATAAATACTTTGCCCCTATTCAATTGAAATAAACTAAAGTACCTATAAATATTGTACGTACCTACGTATAGTACCTACTTAAAAATTCTCTCTCCATGCATATTGATTTTTTTTACCGACTTCAAAAAAAGGAGGAGGTTATCATTCGATTGTATTTTTTTTATGTTTGTTACCTCATAACTTTCGACTGGGTGAACCGATTTTCATGATTCTTTTTTTATTTGAAAGCTGGTGCTTCCCGTGTTGTCCCATTTCAATTTCGTCCAGTTCTTGAAGTCGTTTTTTTTTGTTAAAATTTTGAATTGTTTTAACTAGTATGGGCTTATTAAACAAACTACAGCTAATAATTGAGTACATAATATACATAGTTATGAAGGAAGAAATGATAAAGTTTACAAATAACTTACTCTAATATAGTCGACCTTAGACCCCAAATTACATAGATATCGACTCTCGAAATTACATAGAAACTCACTTAATTAGTTTAGCTATATTTAAACCAATTGAGTACATATCACCTTTGACAATCAATTCAGTTTACGACATAGAACTGTAGATTACTAACTGTTGTTAACACAGTTCTGCTCCAAATTACTTTAAACGCATTTCTGTATAGATTAGAAAACAGAGGCACAATGTCTCTTGACAGATAGTATTTCGCTCGATCGCTTATGTTGGTAAGTAATTAAGTCCTTTTTACGATCATTTAGCCGATCGTTAAGTTCTAATTAGCATTTATCGGACTTCCTTTTCCATGTCGAAGGGCCGTTTAAAGGGAGTATTTAAAATTTTTAGGTACAAAGTTAAAAAGGCAATTAAATTAATTTATTAGGAAAATGATTGTACACGAAGGTGACAAAAGTTGTTAGTTTAAATATAATGTAAGTTGATTTTATAACGAAAAGTAATTAACTTAGAAATAATACGACGAGTATGTTTTACAAATTGTTTTTTTTTAAATTGCGCATAGTTGCGATGGTATCGAATGTTTAATAGGTGCTTACTTCACACATCGATAGCTTTTAACTGCCCACTACTGAACATAAGGCCTCATTAGAAAGGAGATTTACTTCACTCAAGTTGATTTTAAGGCTTTGAATAGGTTTAAATTCCAATATAGATCCGTATCCCTCTGTACCCGATTAATTTGATTTCAAAAGGAATGACAATAGATTTGGCAGTCTATGTATTTATATGTTTCACTGTACCGCCTATACTAAACCGATTTTAATGATTTAAGTGTCAACAGATTTGTAAATAAATTAAATTAAAAAGCTTTTTAAAAACAAGCTTTTACTGGAATGCCTCGAGACGAATCAAAGGAGTCCAAACTCGATGATGTTGAGACGTTTCTTTACAGAGTTCCTATGGCCACCTTCCAGCTCCAGCATCAGATCAGCTCCATGTCATTATAATATTGTATTGTCACGCTGTATACATATGCTTGCAATTTCAGCAAAATCGGTTGAAGATATCTGCTTCAAAATTGAGTTGCAAGATTCCACCCGAACATACAGGCATACATACACACATTGCAAGTTAATAAAAAGGCTTGTAAAGTGACCCGGAAGTCTGTAATCTGTATACATTTTATCAAAAGTTTTTATGTAGTCTATTATAAGGGTTATAGTTTCATTATTTTTTTCTTGTTTAGATTAGAAAAAGTTATATTAAAATTTAAAAATTTCTTCATAGCGTACTGCTATATATATACGGCATCATGTGAAGTAATATTTTCGCAAACAACAGGTGCTTTTGAAGAGTGATAAACACCTGAGACTAATAAAGCTACATACGGACAGATCCATATCTGTAAAATTGCAATGTTAATTGCTAGTTTGCTTTTATCGATATTTTGCAGTTACGAGATACCTAGACGGTGGAAAAAAGAAACCTTAAAGTACATGTCTGTCTGTGCACCGGCCAATATACGAGTATTAAGTGCCTATAGCGTATTTATAAATATGTATGTGAATATTTATTTATGTGTATTTCAATATGCACTAGGATTAGTAATGTTTATGTATGATTCCTTTCTTTATTTCGAATTATGAAAGAATCATTTCACGGAATGTATGTATAATTGTATACAACCAATCTGGCAGTACTAAATTGGCAGTCCCTCCCTTACTAAACGACAAGCAACGAAATAATTACTTCAAATGTTTGTGTCAAAACATGGTTCTCTTATAGCTTTTTCTCTAGTTACCTAGCTACCAATCTAGAAATGCTAAATTGTTAAATTGGCAGAAGATCTTACTTATTGGTTCGATTCGAAGACACCGGGCGAGTCAAAGCTCTATAAAACCTACTAGTTGACCCACGCAACGTCGTTGACGTCTCCTATTGCCCGTAAAGTAAAAAAATTAACCCGTTTATGTAACATTCTTCATTGGTGCCCCCGCTTCCATTGGTCTTAGCGTGATGATATATAGCCTTCCTCGATACATTTAATATCCAACACTGAAAGAATTTTTCAAATCGGACCAGCGGTTCCTGAGATAAGCGCGTTCAAACAAACAAACTCTTCAGCTTTATAATATTAATATATATATATATATTAGTATAGATTTATGTTTATCCGAATTTTAAAAGTCGCAATACAAGGTTTGCTTACTGGGCTATTGAAGCTGTACCAAAGGAAACTGAATAATATATATTTAATTATGTAAATGTCTGTTTATTATTATCGACAAAACATGACGCACATCATTACTATTCTCGGAAGCGCATAGTGCACGGGATACACTTAGAGGGCTCATTGCGGAGTAGTGTATTTAATAACGAGGGTTAAGGACAATAGAGGGCCGGAAGTCCGCGTGTGTCCGCCGGATGTCGGCCCACCATCGACCGCGTCACTAAGTACCGGTGGAGACCGCAAACGGTTGCAGGCAAATTAACATATTTTTGAGGACATCTCGTTTTTGTGCATAACCATTTTAATATATGCGCAGAACAAATAGCATAACATATTTTTGAGGAGATCTTTTTTATGCATAAACATGTTAATCTTTGTGCAGTAAAATAGGGTGTAATTTATCTACGAGTACAATTTGTATTTATTAAGAATATATGTTGATCAGGAGTATAGTTATCATGGTGCCTAGTTTGGGGTCAGATTACCGTGTGTGAGATATGTGACGTTATTATTTTAATGTGTTTTTTTTTAATCGACTTCAAAAAAGGAGGAGGTTCTCGATTCGACCGTATATATGTTTCTTTTAAATTGTGTTCGCGGATAACTTCGTCGTTTATGAACCGATTTTGATGATTCTTTTTTTAATGGAAAGGAGATATCCCAACGGTGGTACCGTGATAAGAACACTTAGATCTGATGATGGCATCCAAGAGAAATCGAGTCGAAACTTGAAGTCGGTTTTTATTTTGTTAAATTTTTTACTATACCTGTTTGAACTTTTCAAGTTCTTTTTATTAATTATTATTTTATTTCGTAATTTACTATTACGTTTTAGTGCATTCATCAGAACCTTTAAAAAAGATTTAAGACTGAAAATTTTAAATCAATAAATGGTTCATTCCGTAATTTTAGAAATTTTATCTATTTTTAACCGACTTCCAAAAAGGAGGAGGTTCTATGTTCCACTGTATGTTTGTTTTTTTTATGTATGTTCACCGATTACTCCGTCAATTGTGGACCGATTTTGAAATTTTTTTTTATTCGAAAGTGTATGCTCCCGAGGTGGTCCCATTGCCACCATATCAGGATCTGATGATGGGATCCTAGGGAAACCGAGAGAAACCCTCATTTTTTATAGGCACATACGATGTTTTTCGTATATTTTCTGAAGTTACACCGGTATTTGCGTCTGGTAGTCATCATTTTATGATGATGAGCTGATGATGTAAGGTACAACTCCTTAACGGTTAGGAGTTGGAGGATATTTTTTTCAATTTCATACGTATCTAAGGACCTCCAGGCGTATACTTTCAAGTTATTTAGGTGAGCTAATGATAGACGGTTAAACTCTTTAACAGTTAGGGATTAGAGGATGATTTTAATATTACACGTACGTACACCTTAATTTGTATTCTTGATGATGAAATAGTTCAAATTACTACTTACAACCTACGATTGTTTACACTAAAAACTGAAAAATAAAAACTTTTTATATAAAAAAAACCGACTTCTCGACTTCGAACAGATTTTAGGTACCTAGCACACATTATAATACTACTATTTAAATGAATAAAGAATTAGGTATAGACAATTTATGAAGAACCAGTTTATTTTACGCTTTTAAGTGTTTTTTTGGCAGAAAGATTTCGTTGGATGTTTTTTTCAAGATTTCGGTCATCACCACTTTCTACTATGCGAGTGTTGCACTTTGGATGTTATTTGTGTCTGTTCAATGGATGTTTGTAAAGTCTTTTCATGCTACTTTTGTATTTGGGAAACAAATAATATATAGGTTAGGTTAAAACAAAAATATTTAATACACAAGTAATTAAAATCATTTTTTAAACTGGTTTTATAATAATTTGATACCTTAGGACAATCTATTATAAGACGATTCTTGGGTATCAAGACCAACTTGTATGCTAACTATGCTACGTCATTGTTATGTTAAGCTAGTGTTTAGTAGGTGGTAGAGCCACGGTGATGATGAGCACGAACGGGCCGGCTCGACCGGGGCGGTACTACCCTCGCACAGAAGATCAACGTAAAATAACAGCATTCATGCTGTCGTGGTTCGTTGATGAGTGCGACACCGGAGGCCCAATGATGCATGCACATAAGGCATCACTAGGCCGCCATGGCATGGGTCACCATGCTGCATTGTTGCACTGTCTGCATTCGCAATGAGTATGGTGACCACCACTCTTGGATTCTGCTTATGCTTTCCATCAGGCAGAGTAGAGTCATTTTGGCAGGGCATACATAAAAAAAAGCTTTACAAACTGACTTCACGACCACCTGTAGTAACTGAAAGTAGGCATCTAATGAAACATAATTGAATCATTACGACAATTGAATCTTACAAATATAAAAACTTAATGCTTTTAAAGGTAACTTTAAAGTAAGCAGTGAAAGTGAAACTTTGTAGAAACTTACTTTTTTGGAATTCCAATTGTTATTAACCATTGGTATTAAAAAAAAGGTTTTTAAAAACAGGAAGTGTCGCAGGAAATTTAAACATTCAAAATCCTTTCCCACGCTTTACACTACAGAATCTATAACAATCGCATTTCTCGCCTAAAAAATAATTACGTGATTGTATGCAAGTTGAACGGCTTAATGTGTTACACGAACAAGCCAATAGATATTCATTGTTTATGATACCTTTTGTGTTAGACCGCCTGCACAATAAAATGTTAAATTTTGTCTGACTTGTGCTGTCTTTGTAAGAGCACGTAGAACAACTCCCAAAATCCAGGATAATGTTGGTTTAGAACCAAATTCTCACGTTCCGCATCCATTGTAAACATTAAACACCGGGACACCCGTTACGTTTCGTTTGCTGCTTTCATTGTTCTATTATATGAGCTTGTGAAATATAAACAAGCGTTGAAATGTTATATTATATCTATGAAACTTTTTAATATAATAAAAGACATTGCTGGTATATTTGTGAGAAGAGAATAAGTGTGCATTGTGTTATGTTACTGGAAGAAACATTAATGTTACCATCAATTAGCACGGCAAACATTAAACATAATTAAAGAAATTTCATTTGGAACAAATTTTTAAATGCAATAATTTTAAATTAATTAAGACAGTTTATTTAAAACTACCTAATTATAATTATTTTAGTAACCCACGACACAGAAAGTAGAAATAATAAATTTAATGTCCGTAGGTATTATTTGTATGTGTGTGATATTAGTCGTAAACTTATAAATCGATTTTAATTTACTTTATTGGTTACAGGAGTCGTCCTACATAAATAAAATTTGTTCAGCCCCTTGAAGATCATCGAGAGTAGGTACATTAACCATTAACCATTATTCAGGTGGTGTAAAAACTAATGGCAGCCTTATCGCTTAAAGGCCTTTATATAATTGTTGTATTATTTATTATGCATGAACAAGTAAAATTTTAACAAAAACCGACTTCAAAGTTCGACTCGATTTCTGTTGGATGCCATCATCAGATCTTAGTGTCCTTATCATGGTACCACCGTTGGTACCATGATAAGGACACAGGCCTTCCCATTAAAAAAATAATTATCAAAATCGGTTCATAAACGACGAAGTTATCCGCGAACACACATAAAAAAACGTTCGTATTAAGAACTTCCTTTTTTGAAGTCGATTAAAAAGTAACCCACATCTAAAGAGATGTGGGTTACTTTTTAATAGACTTTTTATTTGTTACAATAAGAGTCTTAGTTCTATAAGTTTAATCAAATGAAAGTTAAGTATAATGTAAGTGAAAATATATTATCCACATTCACTTGGCGATCTTGCTTTGATGCTGAAAACAGCAGGATTACTAAATCATTACAAAATTGTAGCAGAGGTATCGTGTTTGAACTCATTGTAATGCGATTAATGATCAATGCTGTCTGATAGATATTTTTTTTACTTGCATGAAATTTGTATTTGACTGCATGTACTTAATTAAACAAACTTAATTAACATTATAAAGGGGTTATATATTGTATATGTGTGTATTTTCATGTGGACCATAATATATACCATACCATTTGTATGTCTGTTTTGCCGGGCTATTTCCGCACTTCGCTTTTTAATTGTACTTGCTTTAATGGCCATTGTCCGTAGTACCATATTCAGGGGGTTTAGCCATGCGAGTGTCGTATTCCTAATATCGGTTTCTCAGACCGCTTTACGTACTATGTATTGTAAAGTTTTTCATCATCATTCATCAGAATCATAAATTCTATTACACCTATGTTAATTATTCATTTTGTTTCCTTTTGTTTATAATTAGATACTAATAAATACACAACAAAAGTTATAGTCATTCAATGTCATTGTACCTAACGTATAGTAATGAATGAATACTTCTGCCGCTACCCGCGCACCGCATGGCGTAGTTCGCTCACGTACGGCCGACCGGTTGCCTTTTCAATTCGTTCAACAATATTAACATCAAAGAACAAACCTTGAAATTGATAGATACGTCTATTCATTGCGGAAATGTCACTTCATTGTCCAAACGCAGAGATAGTAAGTACTACATAAATATTAATTTATCTTTAATTTGATTATCGTCGAAGGAATTGAATAAATCATGAGGTGGATTAATTGTTTTGCCAATAATGATTACGTAGTGCTGTGCGTAATCAATAAAACGTGCGTAGCTATTGGGTATATAATCGATGACACATGATGACAATATGACAATGACTAATTAACGAAAAGTCAACACTCGTGTGGACCAAAGTAGACCACCGATGCTCCAATATTCTTTTGATCGAAAGAGCGATCGAGCAGAATCGGGGGTTAAAGGTGTTTGTACAATCTCTTGGAAGAAGCCACCTGTACTTTTGGAAGTGGAAAGTTTCTGTGGCGATTTGTACTAGCATGAATCTCGACCTGATCCCGAAAATGAGGACTTTACACATTAACACGCTACCACACCGAAGATCTGCCAGAAGTCAGTACTGACGAAATCGAGATGGCTCTTGGAAAGCTGAAAAATGGAAAAGCCCCTGGAGAGGACGGCATTACAACAGAAATGTTAAAGGCTGGAGGTAAGCCCGCACTTAGGGAGCTCGAAAAGCTCTTTAACACTGTCCTGTTTGAAGGGAGAACTCCAGAGGCGAGGAGTAGTAGTGTGGTCATCTTGTTTTTTAAGAAGGGTGACAAGACTAAGTTGAAGAATATTCCTACGTCATATATTGTTAAATTAATAGAATTAATACATAGCTAAGTCTGACCAGCTATGTCAGCATATTTCAGATATGAGTATATTATCGATCACGCAATATTTAGACATTCTTTATCTCGTCGAGAATAAGACGTGATTATATGCATTGTACCGATAGATTTTAGTATATATAATGCAGCTGTAAGTTGGTATACGTTATAGCCATACGTTACCATGTAACATTAGAGTATTCAGGAGCCGGAGCTCCTGCATAAATATTACTCCTATCGTTGCTCATCGCCGTTGTTATTCTTATTACCAACAAGTTCGCTATAAAGAACTATCGACCCATTTCTCTTTTAAGTCACGTCTACAAGCTGTTCTTAAGAGTCATCACGAATCGTCTTGCGCGAAGATTCGACGAATTGCAACCACCGGAGCAAGCTGGATTTCGGAGCGGATAAGGCACCATAGACCACATCCACACAGTGCGGCAGATTATACTGAAGACGGAAGAGTATAGTCCTTTGACTCGATCAAGATCTGGTCTGTTCTGGAGTCCCTGCAGCGTTGCCAAGTGGACTGGCGATACATCCAAGTGCTGAGATATCTCTACGAAGCCGCCACCATGTCCGTCCAAGTACAGAATTAGCGAACAAGGCTAATACCATTGCATCGGGGAGTGAGTCAAGGGGATGTTTTTCCCCGAAACTGTTCACAAATGCAATGGAGGATCAGTTCAAGACACTGTCTGGAAAGTACGGTTTTTTTTCCATCCCGAGGTTGCCTGGAAGAAATTGCTTTTTAGCGATAAGGCCGCCATTTCTACATGGTCAGTCAATTGATGTATTATTATTTTTTTATGTAAACTGTATTATCTAGTGTACAATAAAGATTATTCTTATCTATTCTACGTGGCATAAATATCAATGGCGAATACATCTCTCACTTGCGATTTGCGGACGACATCGTCATCATGGCAGAGACGCTGTAGGACCTACAACAGATGTTGAACGACCTGGCCGATTCTCCTGTGCGCATCGACCTACGGATGAACTTGGACAAACCAAGGTCATGTTCAATGAACATGTTCTACCGGACCCGATCGCGGTACACGGTGCCGTTCTCGAAGTTGTTTAAAAATATGTGTACCTGGGGCAGACTTCGCAGTCAGGTAGAAACAACTTCAAGGACGAGGTGAACAGGAGAATTCAGCTGGATTGGGCAGCGTTTGGGAAAACTTCGTCTAGTCTTTTCATCGTGGATCCCACAGTGCTTCAATCAGTGCGTCCTACCCGTCATGACATACGGAGCCGAAACGTGGACACTTAAGGCACGGCAAGCTGAAGTGGCAGTGGGCTGGCCATATTAGCCGCAGAACTGATTACCGTTAGGGTAAACGGATTCTTGAGTGGAGACCGCGTCTCGGTAAACGTAGTAAAGGACGTCCACAGACCAGGTGGAGTGATGATCTGCGCAAGACGATCGAACCAAGTGGCGTGCAATTGGAGAGGCCTATGTCCAGCAGTGGACCGCGATAGGCTGATGATGATAATGATGAACAACAGTAGTAATTTATGAGAGTGTTGAGTTTTTATTTTGAATTTGAAATCCGATTTCTAATAATTTTGATATAGAATCGAATTGTAAATAAATAAATATAAAATACGAGTAGACACAATTGAACCTCGAATTAAATACATAACATTAATTTGGTGCAAGCTACTATTTCGATGGAAAACTTGACTTTCTATCCATAATTTTATATGTATGTCTCTTCCTCAGACTAACACTAGACTCGCACCATCTACGTCAAAAAAACATTTATGGACCAGCCCTCCTAGCCAATCTACAAACGTAAACGTTATTAGAAAACTATCAAATATATGGGTATGACGTCTTCTCAGCGCTTGTGGAAAAAAACTAAATATTAGTCAATAATACAAGGGAATTGCGATTGTAGAAAGAGAATCGATGTAAACACTTGCATCTTGGCTAAGGGGGTAGGTTCGATTGGTGCCACTGGAGAGAGGCAGAATGACCACGGTCTCACAGTAACTCGCGCGTATCAACTTTCTGTTCTCTTATCTAGTCTATGCCCTACGTTGCAATGCACCTCTCGCTAACACTACAGAGGTTACATTACATTGAACGCTTCTACGTCATTTATGTCCGTTCGGCCTTCCGGTATGCAGCGCGTTTCCACTTTCCACTCCCCGGATTCCGTGATTCATTACTGTTCGAAAATCAATGCGGATGACGGAACCAGTTAATGACGTATCACCAATGACATTGATGAGTCATAATAGTAGGAATTCAATTAATTATTTCCATTAATTATTTCGATGAAATGTAGGTAGAGACACCTACAGTATGTTAGGAATGGTTTCCAGTAAAAACAAATTAAACCTATCTAGTGCTATTGATAAACATATTAGTGCGAAAATAGTAATATTGATGAAACTACAGTAGGTAATGGCTGTTTTCTATCATGGTAGTCGCTATAATATTACTCCGTACTTTTCAATGAATTGGAGGGGCCATTACAATTACATTCACAGAAAATCCAGTTTTGTTTAAATTCGTAACAAGCTCTTATTTTCTTTTAATTACAGTAAAATACTTATATCTTAAAACTACCATTTATCTTGTTGTTCGAAATTGCTGTATTCAATTGATCATATTCTTTAACGTTAATTGTGTATGTATCGCCTCGTTTCACCTCTAAGACCTTTGCCTCATATACAACTTCGGTAGTTCATAACAATTTGTTACACTTGCGCACTCTGCGCACGCGCCGCTCTGTCGGTGTCATTGTTATTGTTTTGGTGCGAGTCGGTTGCTCCCTTTGTCACGCGCCTATTCAACGCTTTACAAGTGCGCCCGTAACGTTAACCTTGTGGATATAAAATTTTGGATACTTCAACTAATACAATCCAATGTCTATTTTGAATTCAGAATTTTTATTTTTCATTTGTAATGTTGAATTCGGAATTCTTACTTTTGAATTCAGAATTCCTAATGTTAAATTCAGATTTCTGAATATTTAATTCAGAAATGCTGCTTTTAATGTGAATCTTAAGTCTAAATCTTCAATGAGTGTGTAAGCAAACTTTGGTAATCACAACTAATCGGTCAGGCCCTGCATTTGTACAGTGCTCAATTTTCCATTAGTCGCTGCTACACATATTTTTTATGCATAAGCTAATTAAATAGAAAGATCCGGCTAGACTAAGGCGCTATTCAAGGTAGTGGATTGATAGTAGACTTCTGTCACAGAAGACCAACCTAAAATGATAACATTTGTGCTGTCGTGTTTATTGGTGAGTGCGAGACCGGAGGCCCAATAATGCAGAAGCACCTCAATATTGTTGCATTGTCTGCATTCAACTACTCTTGGGTTCTGCTCATGCTCTCCATCAGGCAGGGTAGAGTCACTTTGGCAGGCTTATATATATTGGATACTTTTCTAAAAAGAACACAATAAAAAAATCATTTCTTCAGATAGTAAATGTTTACCATCTTTCTACTGATGTTCTAAAGACTGCTCCAAGCATTAAAATGGTATTTATCATCTTCTGCTGCGACAGATATATCCGGCCGAAGACTATTTTAACTCTTACAACAATAGCTGCCAAATCGTTTGGTGCTAAGTTTGAGTAAAATATTTAAAGTTTTCACATTTAGAGTTTCAACATTTGTTCGTAACATTCACCATTTGATGTAAGGTATTCTATTATGTAGGTATACGTACGGAAACGTACGTAATTAATGCGATCATATAGGTAGTTGTTCTGTTATTACTTTCCTTAGAATTGCCTGACTTTCGAAAGGCATTAGGCAATTCAAAGGATAGTTTACACTGGCCATGGTCACCAACTAGTTTCAAAGGATGCTAAATGATGTTGAAGTAGAGATGGCACCCACATTTATTAAAATGCCTCGTTGGCGCAGTGGTAGAGTACGCGACTGCTGTGCTTGAGGTCTCGGGTTCGATTCCCGGGTCGGACCAATGTTTGCATGATCTGCAAATGTCTGTTTCGGAGTTTGGATGTTTCTCGTTGGTTGAGCTCGTCAAACGTTATGTTTTGATATCTGAGATCATAATTTTGAACTTCTGTTTTATATGTCAGGACCTACATATTTACAAGTCAGTATAGACAATATGGTGTTCCTTGGGAGAGGCCTATGTCCAGCAGTGGACTGCAACGAGCTGATGATGATGATAGACAATAAAAGAATAACTTTTTATTGACTTTTAAATAATGTACACTGTTCTGTCCAAAGAAGAGAAATTATAATTTCCTTAATAAATGATGTCGAATCCTTCATTTTAATAATCTTTCTTTCGATTACTTAAGCAATGGAAAACTATGAAACCATTCAACACAGGCATTATGAAAATATTTATTCTAAACACATTATAAAAAAACCAATGAAATGTCCGATCACTAAGTGGTAGTTATTTTTCCAATAACAGCTTGGTTTCGGAACACATTAATGTTTACAGTTCTCATATTAGTGCTCCGAATTTCGCACTTCACGAGCGCAAACAATAGTAGCCTTGCATCAATTTGCTTAGAAACGTTACATCAAACTTGAACAATGCATTAACACGGTTCCCTATATTTTAGTAAGGTATTTCGACACGCGATATGCAACATGCAATAATAGAATCAGCTTATAATCTAAACCGATATGTGTTCTGGTTGCCTACTTTAAGTATTTTGTAAATTCTCTTTGTAAAGTTTCGTTGAAGTTCTGATTATTTTCTTTGATTTACGCTACACCGATGGTGTCACTCTCATGCGTGCAGCTGTTGCATCCTGTTATTAATATATTTACTATACTTATCCTAACCACTACTTCGAAATACTGGTGTTGCTACCAGATCGAGGTTTAAAATCGTCTAATACTGTGTCATCAGAGAACCCGAATTCCCAGAATTATTTTTATATTCTTCGTTTTTAGACAAATACCTATATCTCCTACGGTAACTTTTAATTTATAGAATATCAATTGAAATAACCGTATTGTTGTTATTATACTTTGTCCATTCGTTTATTTTCTTTTTGACAGCTCACGCCTATAAATTACCGCGTTTTTTTTCGGATAATGTACTACAGTAATTTCGTACTTTATTGACGGTGACGGTACTTTAGTGAAGTGGCCTGTGCATAACAAACAACCACAGACTATAAAACAGTACTTGAAATACGATAAATCGATCATTTTGATAAAAATAATTTGACTTCATGTAAGAATTGTTTCTGTAAATTTAATAAAAAAAGGAAATAAAATAGTATCTATGACTCCAAGATTGATTATTTGCAAGGAATTAAGTCGAAATCTTGGAATTTAGGATCAAACCAAGAGTAAAGAACAATAACTCTGTTCGTTCATCTAATTTACTGATTTATTATTTATGTTTTTGTTTATTTCTTACATAATAAAAGAAACTAATAAAGGAATAATTAATATTTAAACTAAAAATATTTAATTAAATTGATTGAAAGTTCTTCCTAAATAAAATCGCTTTTCATTTCAAATCGAATCGGTAATGTGCCCTCACACATTACCGATTCGATTTGTTTTTTATTACAAATACATTATTACCTTTATTAGTTTCTTATATAATGTCACTAATTTCGAAATTTCTTGAACTGTCAAAAAGAAAATAAACGAATGGACAGAGTATAAAACACTTGATAAGTAAGTACTTACTCGGGTTTATTTTATACTAGCTGTTGCCCGCGGCTCCGCCCGCGTGTATGTCGGTTATCGTATAAAACATAACCCAATATTTATTTAACAGTTGTACCTCCTGAATATCAACCCGCCCTGTGGTATGTCACATATCCACAAAATACAATTATAATTATTTTTTATTTTACTGTAGGTACTCGAAAGACAACCATTAAATTGAAATATCCGTTAGTGCTCAATTACCGGGACTGAGGGTTTCCCGCGCTTTAAATATTCTCCTATGTCCTTGAAGAACCAACGCAACATGTTTTTATGTGAATAGAACGCTCCTTGACATTTCTGCAGAAAGTCCCTTGGCTGTGGAACTGCCCCATTTCAATAACAATTACCTTGAGTCCCAATGAAGTGTTGAACTTTCACATTTCGTGTTAATTATGTTCTGTTTGATTTAGACCTACTTCAGAATACCGATGTGACTTGTTTGTTTTAAACCGACTTCAAAAAAGGAGGATGATATCAATTCGAGTGTTTTTTTTAATGTTTATTACCTCATAACTTTGGACTGGGTGAACCGATTTTGATGATTCTTTTTTTATTTGAAAGCTGGTGCTTCCGGTGTGGTCCCATTTCAATTGGTCCAGATTGAAGTCGTTTTTTTTGTTAAAATTTGTAATTATTTAGTAAGTACCTGGAAGAACGAGTTTTGTACGGTTTTTCATTGTTTTTTTTTTCAAATATGTCCTAGCTTGATCGATATATCAATCGATACTAAATTTCATGAAAATCGTTGGAGCCGTTCCCGAGATTCAGACTATCTATACATCTATACAAATAAATAAAATTGGAGTGTTTGTTTGTAATATTAAAATAAGCACTTTTTACTAAATACACGGCACATATACCAAAATAACATTTTTTACAATTTTTATCTATCTGCATCTCTGTTTGTTCCGGCTAATCTCTAGAACGGCTAGACCGATTTTAACGGGACTTTCACTGATAGGTAGCTGATGATATAAGAAGTAACTTAGGCTACTCTTTTTAGACTAGTTTCGCCCCGCGGCTTCACCCGCTTTAAAACAATAGCCGCGAGTAACACCGCGGGGTTCAGCGAGTATATTATACAAGAATTACTCGTTTAAAGGTATTAAATTAGATTAGATAGATAGATAAATAATAGATATAAAGTTCGAGCACATAACCAATGCCAAAATCGCACTATGGTTATTGATTGACTTTTTGTTTGTCCTATAGTTTGTCGATAAAGCACCTATTACATAAGATATAGCGTGGGAAAATCTTTAATTCTCATTGGGAATAACAAACATTGTATTTGCAATTTGCACTAGAGGCTTGTTGGCGCCTCGCTCTTCACATTTTCACACCGACTTCCCATTTACCTTGAACTTATTTCTCTTTAAATTACTGCATAATAGGTCTATTTAGAACTTTGTTTTGCTTCACTGGTATCTTAGTTAAGCCATTTACAGTTCTTAACTTTATCATAGCTCATCAGCAATGAACAATACTGGTAATCCTTATAATCAGACATGCTGTGTTTTGTTTTGTTTTATAAATAAACTAGCTGAGCCGAGCTAGCCAACTAGATTGTTGTACCTTTACAACTACAACCACGGGTAACGCCGTGGGACAAAGCTAGTCTAAAAAGAAGGAGCCTAATCTATTCCTTATATCATCAACTATCTACCTGTGAAAGTACCGTCAATGTCGGTCTAGCCTTGCCAGAGATTAGCTAGAACAAACAGACAGACAGACATAAAATTCAAAAACTGATTTTCTGATGTCAGTACCGTATATATTTTCATATGAATTTACTGGAAACTTAATTTCAAGTTATAAACCTATAATTTTATTTATTTGTATAGTAGATTTATTACAATATTTGTTCGTATCAGTCAAATACTTTTTTGAAAAGCATCCAAAATATAACAGGTACAGTTTATTCATTAATTCAGAACTCTTGGCCGGACTCATAACTGAAATGTCGGGGATCGTCCTTTTAGATTTTCATAAATTTATTTTACTTGTACAAGAATCCACGAATATTTGTGAATCACCAAATTCATACAATTACTAAGGTCCTAAAACCCCAAAAACTACGTCCTAATTTTATGGACTTCAAAAAGTATAAAACATTCGTTCCTTAAATTACTATTTTAGGTGAATCAATCTTCTGATGACAACGGTGACGAATCTTTGGGAAAACCCCTTTGTTACCTTTCGGCTTAGGTATTCTAGTTGACGACAATACTTACCTCATTTGAATGTAACTATTTCTTGAATTTAAGAAATGACTTTAAACTCTTAGTGGTTTCTATTAAATTGGTTTCCCGATAAATAATAAAATAAGTACTTGTAGGTTGAGTATTAACGACCAATTTTGTTGTCAAGCAGTTGTCTGCAATTTCAGGAGCGATGAATCTTATTCCCACTCAATACAAATATTTGTAGGTTTAAATATTCTTATTTGTATAGTCATGCATGTATACTACATATTTCTATAGGAACCTACCTATTAAAAGTTATTATACTTATTCTAGGAACCAATTTTTGTGTCTAGACAGTAATGAATAAGTACCTAGTAGCTGATATTCTTTTCTTGTACCTACAGAATTTTGTTATCAAAATTTAAAAGAACTAAAAAGTTAACAATTATATACGACCAATTAATTGTATATTTTTGTTCAGATCAATCGGACAGAAATCAGAAACGAATAGGATTCAGACAGATAAACATTGCATGGTAATAAATATCATGAAGAAATTATATGAATTTATTTTTTGTATGTTGTTGTTGTATGAATGTTTAATAAAGAAGCTATCCATTAAATTCAATTGTTTTCCCGAGTAAAGTTTTTTTCTGTGCTATCTTAGACAGTCTTGTACAGACTGTATGAAAGTTTTCGCTAGTGTTTTATCGAATACGCTGTTTTTTGACGTTCCTTTGTTTCTCGTCACATTAGCAAACAGCCTCTATTGCATCACAATTTAATTATCTTTTGTTTGGAACATGCATTGTTTTAATTTAATCATTGACCAACTTCTTACTTCTTAACGAATGCTTTGAGATCAAAATGTTATGAGTTGACTTCTCATATCTAATTACTATAATTTGACATTAAAAATTGCATCATAATCAAACAATATACTTACAAAACTTCTTACACGTCTCATTATAAGTGCCTACTCTTATAAGAGAAAGTAGTATATTGATACTGTGTTAATAAGCAAGGTTAAATAGAAGCTCATATGTTGTCTGGTTCTGTTGCATCGTTTGATCTGTCACCCAATACTGTCTAAACACAGTGATCCTTGTTACTGGAGGGTGTGATCAGTAAACGAGCCCTCTCTGACGTTTCCACGGGCCGTGGGAATCAACGCACACTAAATTATTAACAAAAATATTGACCCGCTGCCTACTTTAAGGGATTTGACCACTACTTGTTTGCGCTGCCAGTTTGCCGCTTCCAACAAATATGAACGAAGGCGACGTGTCGACGATGCTTTTCAAACTTTATGGGAAAACTTTGAGCCGGGGTTGGTAAACAGTTTGTGTTTGATTTTTATGAGAACTTACGTAACCTTTTAAGTGACGGTTCAGGTTTATTAGTTGTTTGTGAAAATTTTGATCAAATAATCATAACGGTTAATTGTTCAGTGTTGTACTATTTTTAAGTTTCATTGTTTTATGAACTAACATGCATGTATATTATATTATAGGCCTCTCTATTTGACGTCACTTGGTTCGATCTTCGGCTTCTGGAGGATTGAAATATTTAGAGGTATTTAAGAAAAGTCTTGAAACCGATTAAGGATACACTTCTTTTACGAAGTGTTTTACTAGTTTAACTAAAAATGTTATACATTTTTATTTTGGTTTAATGATTAAACTTTAGCCCCCTTATTCATAAATGTTATGTAACTATGTTATGTTGGTCGAGTTAAAGAGATTACAGATTGAGACACAAAAATGTTAAAAAACGTTTCCGCATTCATGTTTCACATCAAACTGTGTTCTTCTGTTTTGTATTTCAGAATCACCTATTATTATTAATAATAATAATAAGTAAACAGGGCAAATGGCCTGACCGATGGATGGACGGATGGATGAACGCTGGACATTTGGAGGTGCTAATTATTAGTAACGCACGAGTGGATGGATATTGCCGATCTAGTTCAAATCGATCAACTACGGTAGAGTTCGTTAATACTGTTACAGCCACTACTCGATACAACTTGATACACAAAAACACAGTTTTTTAAAGTCACCAAAAACGTGGGTTTCCCAACAAGACAACAGTCAAAACTTGTACCATTTGTTCAAGTCATCACCTTATCAACTGTCATTGTGTCGAGTCTGAAAGTCTGAAGTTCAACATTCAGTAAGCCTAGCTAGATAGTTAGATATGTCCTCAATCTAAACCGACAATAATCCTCACATTATTCTCAGGCTGAGATTTTAGGGTGTGTGCTTCAAGGAGAAAGTTTCTGTTAATAATATTAAATTACACTTCGTTGTGTTTCTGTTTACATAAGTTAACACACGCTGTGAATTATGAACAACATTTTCTAATGTCTAATAATACATTTTCAAAACAAACTGAATTCATAAGTTCTCTACACACCTAAAATGCTTGTTACTCTCGTAAACTTAATTTGTAAGAGTTAAAGTCGACTTGCCAGTAATTCTACAATTCACTTTTTTACCTTTCCATCTCATATTAAGATAACTACCGCCAGAGACAATGCTTCATCTACTAATTAATATTATTACTAATTGGGCTAGTTCACGTGGGCCCAGCCACCATAGCGGGTTACACAAACCACTGAACTACTTTAAAAAATGCGGAAAATGGACTCAGTTCGTTGCTCACGTAATTTGATGGGAAACATGTCACTTTGTTATTTTCCTGTTACTTACTGAAGTTACGGAATTGGAATCTTGTGAATGCCATAGCAAATTGTAGCGTCGTCTGGTATACAATTAACCACAACGCTACGTGCCTTTATTGATGTTTAGTTGTCCTTCAGAATTGTTTACAAGACAATTGTCTTAAACATCCTTAAATTTTAGTTTTAGAAGTAACTAGTTGGTACTAAGACAGGTTTCACAATTCTCCGAAATAAAAAGAAAGCGAGATGACTATATTGGTAAATTATTATATTTTGTCACTTTTACTATGTTCTGCCAAAATTTTGGCTTATAAACAAATTACCTTACTACCTCGGATTTAGAATTTATAATTATAAATCCGAGGTAGTAAGGTAATTCGATTTTAATATAAGCTTAATAATGTATAATATCATATAATTTTGCTAATAAAGAATCCGACAACGTCAAAACACAATCAAAGGATTGATTCTTTACCTAATATTTTGTCCGAAAAATTCTTTGCAAACTCTGATTGGCTACTTACTATGAGTGATTGATTGCCGTGATTACTTGCTAACCTAATAGATCTAAGGTCGGGTCCCCAACATACCAGTGGCACTACTAGCTTGTACTCGAATGCTTCTCGTTCGAGTTTGACAGATCGTAAAAGCAACACCAATTACTATTTATCTATATTGAACATAAAGTTTCTTATATACATAGTAAGCTCACATCATTACCGAAATGAGGGGCTTGGTTCTATGTTCGGTTTTATTCCTGAATAAAAAAGATTCATGTGCTGTTCAGGTTTTCTTTGGACGCGTTGTATGAGTGGCTTTATCAGCAGATATAAAAATAAGTTAATAATAAATAAATATAAGTATATATGCTGGTTGAGATTTACAGGTTTAGTTTGTACACGAATACTAGTTTAACTAGGTCTTGAGCGAAGCCAAGATTAAAAGTTGGTACAAAAAAGTCGGTTTCAAAACTAGGACAAATTCAAATGTATGTGTATGTACGAATAACCTTAGGACGTGGTCTATATCCATAAATTTAACTAAATGAGATGATTGTTTCCTTAATGCGAAATGAGTTCTCGTGGTAGATAGAGATGTCTGGTAGTTTGTGACATTAATTTTGAAACAGAAGTACCACTAAGATCTTTTTAAAGGGCATGAACATTCATCAGTGACATCGTTCTTTCTAATGTCCGTATTATTACAAATTCAAATGCCACCACATGCTTCCGCCGGTACTAATTGCATAACTTCAGTGATAGACGATAGTTGACCACCATATTCTATTTGCGACAAGGATCTGGTAACCTTAACGATCAGCAAGAAGTCAATCCGAATCAACTAAAATGTACTACTTTTATACCTAATTGATTTATAATCAATGTTTTTGTTTCAAATATTATTTTCAACAGGAAGATTGTTAATAAAATACGAAATTACAATACCAAACGTTAAAAATGTGAGACAATGTAAGTTTGCCACGTTAATTACTGGTGTTTATATTATTAACAAATGACTGCATACATCTATTTAACTGGACAATTATAATCCCAAAACTATGAATAGGTTTCTTTTGGATAACTCTTCGTCACTCATTAGGTAAATTGAAATGCCAACAAATATTATCGATTCCAAAATGTAGCAAATAATTCACAAGAGTATGTAAACAAACCTTAAGGCTAACATTATCTATCGCTGTGCATGACAAATTTCAACCACGTTTTTCAGTAGAGCTTCTGCGCTTTTTTATGTTTTGTGACTGAGTCGGACCAGAAGCGGCGTGAGGCGGCGTGCGGCGTAGCTATGACTACTACTGGCAATCATTCAATTGATTGAGGCGGGACGCGGCGGGATTGCCTCATTATCCAATAAACACGCCGCGCCCGATACTGGCGCTTCCAATAATGACACAGATGATATAGAAGGCCAAATATTATTTTCCTTATTTTGATCTCTTTATAACAATTACTAATAAGTTAAGAAACGATACAACATAGGGTAAAAATCGGAAATTCTTAAACGTCATACTATCTGTTCAACGTTGTAATAAAGCATTCACTTTCTCGGTTACCTCGATTATCAAGGTTACATTAATAAAAACGACGAAAGATCTAACATTAACGTTCCCATATAAAATCGTATGGTCATAAAAGTTAGTAAATAATATTACTGTCAGGTCTATATTTTTATAATGTGGAAGAGTTGTGGCGCCGAAGGGTCGCACGCGACGCGGGCGGCATGGCATAAGCGCCGCAATCACTTCATATAATTTGATACGAGGCACCGTATCATGTGGAATATCAATATCGCACCTGAGACGAAGCACGAGTCTTTAACGAATTATTAATTAGTTTACTTTAGTTCGTGATTCGACTAAAGGTTTCTTCTAAAAGAAACCTTTTTATCGTTTATTTTGTAAGTACATATCTAAATATTAATATGTGAAATAAGCACTATGTTTTCCTTTTTGCGAAAATCATGCGAACAGAGGAGTGTTAAATTTAACACAGTAAAATTTTATGTGGAGCCTATGCAGGAGTGCAGAGAAAAAAAATATGATCGAATTTCGATCACTGGGCGACCACTAGTTAAAATGGCAGTGGTAAAAGGCATAAAACAAATAAGTTAAATCCATTTTTGAAAGAAATTTTGAAAGAACGGAAGAAGAAATTTAATTGTGCCGACCTCATACAAATTTGGAACAAGGCAAACAAGATTATGTGAAGTAACAATAGGGTACCTAATTTAAAAAAAAACTAAGGCAAGATTTGGTATCGTTTTACAAAAGAACTGTTGTAGCGGAAAACATCCAAATTTATTCGAAGGAAAAACATTAAACAACCAATTAATTTACAATGAAAACACCCATATTTTAACATATTCGTATCAATAGAAGCATTCACATCATCTTATCATCACATCATCATCATCTTACCATGTAAATACTTTTAAATGATTGAGAATTCCTAAGTTTGTTAGTATTAAAAAAACACAGCTTTTTGAATACATTGTTCCAGAAGATTTTGTGCTATAGGAATGTAGACTATATTATAGCTATATTTATAACATTCTCTTTGGTTGCATGTCGTATGTCGTCCGCCGGGACATCCGAAGCATTTCCTCATTGTCGCACGCGCATTGCGCGCGACCGCCACAATGCACGGTTTCTTTTTGTCTCTGTTTAAGTATTAACATTGATGAGCATCATGATTCGTTTCCTGTACACTCACTTGACTTGCATTTTTACTTGTAGAGAGGAACGTTGTTATTTTAGTATTCAAAATGTACCTGAATTGACAATTTTTACATTAGATCAATATTTTTAGTATATCGGTAAAGAAACTTCGATAAAAACAGTAATACATTAAAAAGATATCATTGAAAAACTACCCGAAAAATATTGCTAACCTGATGACAATGCAGAAAAGAAATGTTGAATAAGAATGATTAGAAAAGTTAGCCCATATACAGACTTGGGCTAAAGTGAGAAGAAAAAGAAGATTTTTTTTTATGTTAAATCCTTGGAAAGGCTCTTTGTTAACCGACTTCAAAAAAGGAGGAGGATCTCAATTCGACCGTATATTTTTTTTTATGTGTGTTCACGCATAACTTCGTCGTTTATAAACCGATTTAAATGATTATTTTTTAATGGAAAGGAGATATCCCAACGGTGGGTGGTACCATGATAAGGACACTAAGATCTGATGATGGCATCCAAGAGGAATCGAGTTAAACCTTGAAGTCGGTTTTTCATTTTGTTAAAATTTTACTTGTTTGATAATATTTGAGTGGCGATTTTAGTTCGACAGTAACATTTATACATATTTTATATATGAAATATTTACTGTTTACAGATTTTATACTTAACTAGCTGTAGCCCGCGGCTTCGCTCGCGTAGAAGTTGATAATATGTATTTAATTAAAACTGTGTAAGTATCTATGAATAATTTATTCATGTTTTTAAACGTATTTATTTATAATTAATAGTCAATTAAAGCCGACTTTCATACACACTTTCGCCCCTCTTTTAAGCCCTTTAGGAATAGAATTCCCATATGTGCTGATATAAGTATTAATTAATTTGTAATCAAAAGCCTGAAGACAAAGTTTCAGGCTACTAAATTAAAAATGACGGACTTCCAGTCTAACCTAGGAATAGAATATCCAGAAACGCTTAATTATGTATCTCATCATCATCATCGCAGTCCACAGCTGGACATAGGCATCTCGAATTGCACGCCACTTGGTTCGATCCTCAGCTTTTCTCATCCAGCTCCTGCCAGCCGTCTTGGGCAGATCATTATTCCACCTGACCTGTGGTCGTTCTACACTACGTTTGCCGAGACGCGGTCTCCACTCAAGAACCCTTTTACCCCAACGGTTATCAGTTCTACGGCTAATATGGCCAGACCACTGTCACTTCAGCTTGCTTATCCTGTGGGCTATGTCAATGACCTTGGTTCTCTGCCGGATCACCTCATTCCTGATACGATCCCATATATAGAGAAACGTTGAGCATAGCACTCTCCATAGCACGCTGAGCGACTTTAAATTTGTGAACCAGCCGTGTCGTAAGCGTCCACATTTCGGCACCGTATGTCATGACAGGTAGTACGTACTGATTGAAGACTTTCGTATTTAGGCACTGTGGGATTGATGATGAAAAGACCTGATGAAGCTTCCCAAACGCTGCCCAACCCGGCTGAATTCTCCTGTTCACCTCGTCCTCGAAGTAGTTTCTACTTAACTGCAAAGTCTGTCCGAGGTACCACATATATTTTTGAACAACTTCGAGAACGGCACCGTGTACCACAACCAGTTCCGGTAGAACATGTTCGTACAGTAGCTTAAAAATAAAGTTGCATGTTTCTAACTTTAAGAATGACGGACTTCCAGACTAACCTAAATACGAAATTTCAACCCCTATTTCACCCCCTGAGGGGTGGAATATCCAGAAACGCTTAAATACGTATCTACTCATTTTTAATCAGCCAAAACAGAAATTTTCATGTTTCTCACAAAAAAAAATGACGAACTTTCATACAAACTTTCAACCCCTATTTTACCCCCTTAGGGGTATAATATTCAGAAACGCTTAAATACGTATCTATTCCTTTTTAATCAGTAACCCAAAAAAAAAGTTTTATGATTCTTACTTTAATAATAACGAACTTCCATACAAACTTTCAACCCCTATTTCACCCCCTTAGGGGTAGAATATTCAGAAATGCTTAAATACGTATCTACTCTTTTTAAATCAGTAGCCCCAAAAGTAAAGTTTCATTTTTCTTACTTAAAAAATGACGAACTTTCATACAAACTTTCAACCCCTATCTCACCCCCTTATGGGTAGAATATCCAGAAACGCTAAAATACGTATCTACTTTTTTTATCAATAGCCCAAAAATAAAGTTTTATGATTCTAACTTTAAAAATGACGAACTTCCATACAAACTTTCAACCCCTATTTTACCCCCTTAGGGTAGAATATCCAGAAACTCCTAAATACGTATCTAATCATTTTTATTTAGTAGCCCAAAAAAAAAGTTCCATATTTCGTATTTAAAAAAATACGGACTTCCATACAAACTTTCAACCCCTATTTCACCTCCTTAAGGGTAGAATTTCCAGAAACGCTTAAATACGTATCTACCAATTTTTTATCAGTAGCCCAAAGCTAAATTTTCATGTTTCTCACTTAAAAAATTACGGACTTCCATACAAACTTTTAACCCCTATTTCACCCCCTTAAGGGTAGAATATCCAGAAACGCTTAAATACGCATCTACTTTTTTTTTATCAGTAGCCCATAAATAAAGTTTTATGATTCTAACTTTAAAAATGACGAACTTCCATACAAACTTTCAACCCCTATTTCACCCCCTTAGGGGTAGAATATTCAGAAATGTTTAAATACGTATCTACTCTTTTTTAATCAGTAGCCCCAAAAGTAAAGTTTCATTTTATGAACTTAAAAAATGACGAACTTTCATACAAACTTTCAACCCCTATTTCACCCCCTTAAGGGTATAATATTCAGAAACGCTTCAACACGTATCTATTCCTTTTTAATCAGTAGCCCAAAAAAAAAAGTTTCATGTTTCTAACTTCAAAAATGTCGGACTTCCAGACTAACCTATGTACAAAATCACAACCCCTATTTCACCCCTTAGGTGTAGAATATTTAGAAACGCTTAAATACGTGTTTACTCATTTTTAATCAGTAGCTCAAAAGTAAAGTTTTATGTTTCTAACTTAAAAAATGACGGACTTCCATACAAACTTTCAACCCCTATTTCACCCCCTTAGGGGTGGAATTTCAAAAATTCCTCTCTTAGTGCTCACTTACGTTATATAAAGAACCTACATGCAAAATTTCAGGATTCTAGCTTCAGCGGTTTGGGCTGTGCGTTGATCTCTGGGTATGTCAGTCAGTCTGTCAGTCAGTCAGTCAGTCACCTTACTCTTTTATATATATATAGAAGATTATCGCAATGTTAAGTGTATTTATATGAATGAAGTGTAGAGCACAAAACGATGAGACATTAAGTATATTGTTTAATTTCAAGATGTTCATTATGAACGCAGTTTAAATTAACAATTATTATATTATTCAATAAATTTCAAATCGTAACAAACTGTGTTCTGGTCTGCTTTGTATTAAAAGAATTGTAAAAAATACAGCTGATCAATAAATTTTATGTGTAGCATTCACTTACCATAATTACGTACTTTTTACTTAAACTGCTTCTTGACCACTTATCTATCTGATATTCGCACTTTGAAGATATATTCAGGGCCTACTTTTTCTAAAATGTCACTACCAACCGATCACTATTCATATTTTAATATTCCGCTCTACAGCTGGATCATAGGAGAATGTGAGCCAGGTGCATGACCCAAGAAGCTTATCGGAATATTTCCGTGGTTCGGTACTCCATTATTGACGTTATTCTTTGTGGGTTTTCGATGACTGATGCCACAGTTAGTGGTGACCGTTACTGACAAGAATTACAGACACACAAGAGACTGCCAATCTGTTGACTTGAAGCGGTGTCCACGCTTTTTCTGTATACGAGTACATTTTAGTAACAAAATGTTTGAAGAAGACTTGAACTGCCCACAAAGACTTTATTAGATGTTGCCTGGCAAACTTCTGTGCAATACACCACCAAATACATAGTGGCCAATACTCTACTGACAATCGTAAAACTAAGTAACTAAAGAAGGGAATAGTTTGTCCTGTTGCAAATATGTTGGTGAAAGAAATCAATTTGAATTTTCTCATAAATGTACGACAATTTTATACATATGGTCGGGACCATATTATTACTAAACTTATTATAATTAAGTCAGTAATTATATCTTTACGACTTTCGCGTCAGGTGGCAATAATGTGATCACGCAATATGAGTAATACATCTACCCATATTTAATGTCTAACCAGCTTTTAACCGCGTCGGTACGTTCGCTCAATTTATTTTGTTTATGACAACTTTGTCCCTTCATAATAAGCATCAAAATTTTGCATATTCCTAGTGCTAAAGGTGTAAAAGCGTCACCATTAAGAAACTCACATTCGCATGCATCATATTATTAGTTACGATTTCAATTTCAATACGAATTTAATTTGAAGTCTGTTTAAAATGTCCATAAAACTTTAAAACACAACAAATAATATACAAATATACAGCAGAGAGTCCCTTTAGCGGTGCATATGACGTAGGTCAAAGCCCTCATTAAAGTAATAATGTGCTCACTACCTGTATTACATAATTTATTGTATTATTCCAAGTAGTTGGAAGACTCGTCATTTCAATTGTTAGAACGGTTCACCTCTTATTATCTGCATCCTGGCTTCAATTCTCCACTACCTACATACATGACGTCTAACACTGACCCACATATCTGGAACGCGAATAATCAGGTCGATAGTTCATTAAAATACGTTGATCGAACTGATCCATTATTGTTCTGCATTCACAAATATCTTCCATACAACTTGTTTGCAATAGGATCTTTTTAAACCAATAATTCACATTTTTTTCCAAACGATATAACCTTATTTGTCGTTTCGAATCGGCATCACTAAATACAGGGGACATAATATAAAATGCTTTTTGTGCAGCCTCCGTTGAACCAATTTGGGTTTTTTGCTCGCGGATTTCGGAAGCCGCAGGTAGAGGGCCTAGATCCGGGTTCGTCTTTGTGTTTAACTATTCTTGAGATTTACTAATATTTACAAATTCGCAATTTGGAAAGCAATAGCTGTCAGAACACATCAGCTGCGTCATCCGACCAATTGACGACCTTCCACTTTACATTATGCAGACATTATTTACGCTGTTTACAAATTGTATGAGTGTATATTGATGTTTTTCATTCATAGACTAACATCGATTTATAAACATATGTAATAAATGGTAATACATTTTTCGCATGATTTTGATATTCTATTACGGCTTCTCAAGACCTTTTATGTTCACGCATTACTAGTTAACTAAGTGATTTTGGTATTTAAATATGGCAATGAATATTAATTCGTAATTGTGTATTGTCGTTATTCATTGCTAGCAATTCGAAAGGGTTGAATGCATGAAATTTACTTGACCGTCATATATTTCTTACTATAGATTTCTTTTGATATCCTCTATATTCCGTCTATAATTAGTTTATTACAATCGAATGGTTTTGCGCAAATTAATATTGAATTGTTTGGCTTGCACACTCACAATATGATGTTTTTGAAAAGAAAAGTAATAGACTTTCGTCCTCAACCGTGATATTTTTTTCTATAATTTGGGCAAAATAGTTTTTCTTTTAGAATGAAAGATTATTTTTCCGTGGTAATTTTTCTTGATAAACTAAATTTAAAATATTATCAAGAATTTATCAAGAAAATATGATCCCTTTCTGTTTACGAACGGTATTAGATACCTACAAAGTCAAACACACAGACCAATAATTACAGATTACTAACTGACCCGGCGAACTTCGTATCGCCTAGGAATGAATAAAGGTTGTGTTTAGTTATTAGCTGCCGGTGACATGCCGAAAGCAGTGCCACATACAAGGTCCAATTGTTTTTCAAACCATGTCTACAGGAATCGATTGAAACATCTACACAAAATTTCATACAAATCGGATCGATTTGGATGGAGTTAAGGAGGAGTTAGTTGACAAACTCACGTACAGAAGAGTATACATTAGGGTTATAAAAGGCTTTAAAAAGAAAAACAAGTTCCACCATTCCTTCTGGTTACATCATCAGATGAAATCCCTCAAATTTAGGCCACTTGACCATCACGTCCAAGATGCTAAATTAAATCCGCCCTGCGTACTCATACAGCTTTGGTTACGACAAATTTTTACTTCAAAGATTTGTTTCCAGAGTCAGTTAGTTACAAGAGAATCAAATACCTGTGTGTTAAAAAAATGGAAACAAACAGAAGTGGTGTTGTGTCGTCAAGCGTGTCTGGTGCATGGACGGCGAGCGCTCGCCGCAGCATGTGGCGGAACTAATAAGACCCATTAACATTTACCGTAGTCTACCGTAAAACTGTACAGCACTGAAACACGCGTGCTCTACGCAATCGTGTTATGCAGATTTGTTGTTACAAATGCTAGACATGAATAATCGATTTGAGGCTATGTTGCTTAAGCGTTGATTATGATAGTTCATGAATTTTATTAAGGTTTCCAGATTATTTAGATACAGCTAAATTCTTACAACATCTGACATATAATATAATTCAGCCAATGATTGTACATAATTTAAATATCATTGACAAAATCATGAAAACATTAAGACTTTGAACGCTTCCTGTTGATTAACATGTAATTTTACTCTACAATGCATGTTTACAGACCTCAGATTTCTATCTGAGGTAATCTGAGTAACAGACTCACGTTAAAAAGTATACAAAATAGTATTTCATTGACTTATTACCCCTATTAACATGAAGTAGTACTACATGCGGCCCAGTGATGCAGAAGCACTAGGCCGCCATAGTGTGGGTCATCATGCTGCATTGTTGCATTGTATGCATTCGCAATGAGTATGGTAACCACAACTCTTGGATTCTGCCTATGCTTTCCATCAGGCCGAGTAGAGTCATTTTGGCAGAGGGCCATACATAAAAAAAGCGGCCAAGTGCGAGTCGGACTCGCCCATGAAGGGTTCCGCAGCAGCAAGTAACATAATACAATTTTTATTTTATTTTTATATTTGTGTCGATTGAATGAAAGGTAAATTGCAGTTTACGATTTATGACGTATTAAAAAAAACTACTTACTAGATTTCAAATTTCAATTTCAAATAAATTTTCGTTGGCAGTTTGCATGGTAATGTACAGCATATATTTTTTTTTAGATTTATCATTCTCTTATTTTAGAAGTTACAGAGGGGGGGGACACATTTTACCACTTTGGAAACGTCTCTCGCGCAAACTATTCAGTTTAGAAAAAAATGATATTAGAAACCTCAACATCATTTTCGAAGACTTATCCATAGATACCCCACACGTATGGGTTTGATGAAAAAACATTTTTTGAGTTTCAATTCTATGTATGGGGACCCCCAAAATGTATTGTTTTTTTTTCTATTTCTGTGTGAAAATCTTAATGCGGTTCACAGAATACATCTACTTACCAAGTTTCAACATTATAGGTCTTATGGTTTCTGAAAAAAGTGGCTGTGACATACGGACGGACAGACAGACATGACGAATCTATAAGTGTTTCGTTTTTTGTCTTTGGCACGGAACCCTAAAAAAGAAGTAGTAACTACGGCGAAGCCAAAAGGAATGGTAATAGTATTTTTTTCTTTTATGGAATAGGGGGCAAACGATCAGATGCATCGCCTGATGGTAAGCGATTACCGCGGCCCATGAACACCCGCAACACCAGAGGAGTCACAAGTGCGTTGCTGGCCCTTGGAGAATGGAGAGGGGGAGGGGGATGGGGGAAAAGAATGGGGAGGGGAAGGGGAGGGGTTATGGGCCTCCAGTATCCTCACTCACTAGGTGAAACACTTCACACCGGTTTCACACCAGTTTTCTGTGAGGCCGTGGTATCACTCCGGTCGAGCCGGCCCATTCATGCCGAAGGGTGGCACACACATTTTAATGAATGAGATGTCAATAGACTCGTAATAATGGCCCGAGTGTCATAAGCTATATAAATTTTATCAATAGTCGGGTTAAGGTTCTTTAAACTTTTTCTTACTTATTTCTTTCCTCGTAGTTTTGTGATATGCCAACAGTTAAATATTTTCTCCCCAAAATTAGGATGAACACAATATGTTAACCCCAAACTGACTGGTAGGCCGTAGACTGACCCAGGCATTAAGTCCATCTTTGTATAAAGGCTTGTGTAGTTTGTAAATAATTAAAACACATACAGCACATACAAGGCAGTAGAGCCACGTTGATTTCAGCACGAACGGGCCGGCTCGACCGGGGGGATACTACCCTCGCACAGAAGATCAACGTAAATTGACAGAGTTCGTGCTGTCGTGTTTCGTTGGTGATTGCGAGAACGGACCATCACTAGGCCGCCATGGTGCGGGTCACCATGCTGCGTTGTTGCATTGTCTGCATTCGCAATGCGTATGGTGGCCACCACTCTTGGATTCTGCTTATGCTTTCCATCAGACAGAGTAGAGTCATTTTGGCAGGGCCATAAAAAAGCAGTCTGTATTATGTAATACATTAAAATTTGGGAATATGGAATTTCTTACATACTGGAGAAGGTACAAACATAAATAATAGAACGAATCTTAAATTTAATCTTTATGGGAAATTAAATTACAAATAACATTAGAAGACAGGTATATTGACCTGACTAAATTAAGGATTAACAATAACTGTACTATTATAATCTATTAGTGGAATATTCAAAATATTATTATGGTGTGAATGTTAAGTTGTCTGTTAATGGTTTCATTATTTTGTCTATTGTTTCCATGGCGTGGGATCCTAACCGTTATAATGACTTTACTAAAGTCTTTCGTATATCTATAACTCTTATCTCTCTAATAATATATTACTCTAAATTTTATTTTACGACGAATTTAAGTCACGCAGTGATAATTCTACGTCCCTCGGTGTTAGTCATTCACTACAAAACATAAGACATAAATATATAGAATAGGATTGAACAAATTCAGGTTCCATTAAATTTAATTCAATTCAATTTATTTAATAAAAATATAAGCGTTACAGTTTACACCAAATCGCTTATATCTATACTAATTACAACACTAAAAAAACTATAAACACACTATTAGAAAAGTTATATTATAGGAAAAAAATTGTAATTAGAAGATTCTACTTAAGAACTATAAAATAAGTCTTTGACATTTAAATGCAAATAAATACCTGTCTTAAAATTACGCTATGGGAGAAGTTGTCTCATACGTTTTGTTCACAAAATCAATTAAATGGCCATTGTTTTTTTCTTGAACAATATTTTTTAAATTAATTTGCCTAAGTATCATGAAATATATGACACATCTTAATTAGAGCACGAAGGGAATCTTGTTGAAAAGCTTTACAAATGAAGTAGAATACTGTTTAGTTTATATGGCTAAAAAATTGCATGTGTTGATATACCAGCGGTTCGGGCACAATATAACACAAAAAGTTGATGACGTTCAATTATCACTCCGCATTGTTTGTTGATAGGGCCTAGCCGCCGGCAACAGTGGTAATGTTTACTTTGTCTCTTGCGGCACGCTCCCTATAATCCCAAATAACAAATTATGAAATGGATGAAAAACTCAGGTTAAGCTGTCGGCGATTCCTAAACATAATGTTTGATTCTGCTCTAATGACAAGGCGCGGACATCAACCTACCTTTTGTGTAAAGCCGACTGAGATTACTAATGGAGCGAGACAAAAAAGCGTTTATTTTTAATGTCATAAAGTCGAAAGTGTAGTCAATTTAAGATTGCTGTTAGTGTTACGACTAAGGAGGTCCTGGTAATTGAGCAATCATCTGCTCTAGCCCATTGCGGTAAGCGACGCATCGAAAATAAATGAATTTTATTATTTGTTTTGTTTCTTCCAGAATCATTTCATGTTTTAATAAACTAACAAAAGTAGCGACGTACGTTAACGTAAGAGCAGCTACGTCCTCTTTGATGTGGAGATCGCCTTCTTCCTTGTGGTAGTAAAGTAGTTTATTGTTACTGTTATGTGTATTATTCATAACATAACATATTAATAAACCGTTTCAGTAGTTTTCTCTAGTACTGTCAGTCTATTTCCAGCGTGTGTTTTGTACAATACGAATTTAATTTAAGGTTGTCACCCATTCAATTAAATTCGTACCAATTGTAAAAAACACATCCCAAAAGTTTAATGTTAAAGTATTCTTTATTGTTTCTCTGTATTGAGTAGATATAATTGTTGTAAGTATATAATATTATCTTTGATGATTAATATGTCTAGATAGAGCATCGCGATACAAAAGAACAAAATTAAATGACACAACTTTTCGATATTTGTGTGCGTGACAGCTACGTCTTACACTCGCCTCATGTCATTCTAAATTTCCTAGTGTGAGTGCGTAAATGATACCAGTTGTTGAGTTTTTTTTTGTGAAAATGGGGAAACAATTATAATAGTGTTGAATAACTTTTCTATCTAGAAAAATATGCTAGGAAAACAAAATGTGATACAACCTAATAATATGTCTCGTGTTTTTTATTATTTGTTATCATTAGCAGTGGACTGTTAAAGGCTGTTGGTGATGATTAAAAATATGTCGTACTAGATATTAATTTTGGTCTGGTATTGTAAAAGCAGTACTTAACGATTTTTTAACCTTTTAAAATATGTAAGATATATAATTAGCCCATCTAATTGTCTTTTTGACCAAGATTAAAAAAGAAGAAAGGTAAGAAAAAAATTGTTTACATTACTTTTTAATGGACCGGTTTAATTATTATTTTTGTGTTAGATTTAGGACATCTTCAAGATAGCTCAGTATTAATATTATGTGGATTAGACCTTGGGCTTTCAATTTGTTTTATTAGATTTACAATCTATTTTTTTATCTGAATGAGATCTGACGAGTAGTTTTTAAGTTAAATTTTCTCAATTCTTATCTGTTGATAAGAACATTCGAAGATATACTTGTTTTGAAATAATAAAAACTGGACTTGAAAAATGCATGACTGCACGGTTGGTCTAGTGGTTTAAGTTGTCGCCACGCCGCTTTCTATTAAGCCAGGTGTTGTGGGTTCAAATCCTAAATAGGACAACACTTTGTGTGATCCAAAAATTGTAGTTCTGAGTCTGGGTGTTTTTTGTGATGTATATTCGTAATGCGGGAGTTGTTTTTTTAAAACAGAGAGGAGCTCATATCTAGTAAGTATACCTAAAAACCCTTAAACATAGTGACATTTTACAAAAACGGTGCGGCGGCCATATTTGATTTACTTTAATACTCAGTATACCTAAAAATCCCTTATACGATACCCATACCCATAGTAACATTTTACAAAAATGGTGCTGCGGCCATAATTATTGGATTCAAAAAATGATATGAAATCTAGATTCTAGAGTCTAGACTCGGTATACCTAAAAACCTCTTACACGATACCCATAGTGTCATTTTACAAAAATGATGCGGCGGCCATATTGAATTACAAAAATGATTTGAAATTCTTAGCGTATCTATTATCTACCATGAAGTATTTTATACAACACAACTCCGCCTGCCACATTTTATGAGGGAGTTTTGACTTCATAAACTAGCAACACCCAAAATGGCGACTACAATAATTATTTATTTTAGAAATTATTTAATGGCTTTGTTTGCTGTAATAGATACATATCAATGGTACTTAACGATAATAGGTAACTTTCTTTGTTAATTTAGATCGTACTTTGTAATTTCTACACACTTATATCGCACAATTCGCCATTTTTATCAACACAAAAATGACAGCGACATGTGTGTATCCACTGACAGTGCATTTGGTACTAAACGCCGAAAAACATTTAGGCGTTAGTGTTAGAGCCTATTTTTTCGTGTGTTTTTACAGCTTTGACAGTCCATCTAGACATATAATTAATCTAAGAATATTATAGTAACCCTAGCTGACCCGGCAAACGTTGTTTTGCCATAAAAAAATTGGGTTATAAAAAATAGATGTTCGTCGATTCTCAGACCTACCTGATATTCACACAAAATTTCATAAAAATCGGTCCAGCCGTTTCAGAGGAGTATGGTAACTAACATTGTGACACGAGAATTTTATATATTAGATTAAATAGCCCATTTTGGACATACAAAACACTTACCGTGGGTCTCCTCCCCTATATCACAAACAACTGTTACAACAATCGATCTCACAATCAGTTTGTTACAAGTTAAATGTAAATAGTTATAGACAAAAAAAAACAGCCTATACCATATGAATACACTAATACTACTGCCATTGACAATCTAAATAATTTATTTTCAGGCTATTATTAAGTAACTAGCTGACCCATGCAACCTCGTTTGCGTCTCCTTTTTTTTTTAAGTGTGGAAATCCCCTCGGACCGTCATTGCAAGTAGCGTCACCATTTTCCTTCGTTTTTGAAACATTCTTCATTAGTGCTCCGCTACAGACCAATAGGTCTTAGCGTGATGATATATAGCCTATAGCCTTCCTCGATAAATGGGCTATCTATGACTGAAATATTTTTTCAAATCGGTGAGTACTTCCTGAGATTAGCGCGTTCAAGCCAACAAACAAACAATCTCTGCAGCTTTATATATTAGTATAGATAGATACTTTTTGATTTTATTTGTTTAATTATTTCAAGTAAAGTGTAAAGAAATCTTAAACTTCATCTTTTAAAATGACTGATATTAAATGTATTAGACAATGATGACCTTTTAATATCAGAGGACGTCTGTGTTTGTATCTTTTGTACCACGACAAAAAAATACTAGACCACTGTAGTCAAAACGCAGTCTGTATTTAAACTTCCTAGCATACTGTTTAAATAATATCGCTATATATAGGGTGTCCTTAAGTTTGATCGTCATCACCAAGTATCAAATTTGTTTAAAAAGGGAACCCAGAAATCGCTACGGTATATGAATCCGTAAGATGAAATATGTATTAAGCTAATGAAGATAAAGCTGTGACTGGAGTATCTAGATTTCTTTTAGAAACTATACGTGCTAAATTGTGCATTTTTGGTGAATATTATAAAGCATTATAATATTCACCAAAAATATTACCATTGATACCAAGTTGAGTAAGGTATTGAGCTGGCCCCGAACATAGAAGCACGTGGGTTAACGTGAATGGACAATCATTGATCGCGGCGGTGATTGGCGGCGCCGGACAACCGCAATACGCCGGACATCATACTTACTGTTTATTATTGTGATCGAGACTGATGCCACCTAGTTGAACGTGTCTATTATGATGTTAGTAGATTCTACTGTCCATAGTATACTAAATTACTCGATACTAGATTCTAAAAATAAATTTTCCATCTAGCGTCTGAAGAGGTGTTGAGAACACTATAAAAACTGCCTATTATTATAAGTGGGCCCAATGGTACTTTTATTATTTAAATTTACATGTTCATCATACTCGTTACAATACATGGTCCTTATAGATCTATGCGTGTACTAATGACAGACAGGATGTAGGTGCACGTCTCAGCGCAAGGGGCAATAGCACGACCTTGCGAATGTCGCCGGTTTTGATGTAGATTTGACTCATTCCTCTCGGCTTGTAGCCGTTCAATATGATTCATAACCAAACCATCCTTTAGAAAACATGACGACTAATGCTCTCCCTATCAACAAATTACATCTCACCTAATCTTCGATACGTTTCGTTTTAAAAATATCCCTTAACCAAGATACCCAATCAAAGTTCAAAGAAAAAGTTACACCGCTCGTAACTAATTTAAACACACCGATATACAGGATTAATGCCAGGAAATCTCACTACAGGATACGTCAATTTAAACTAGTGGAAACTGAGAACAAATATGCCAAAGCGCACCTTTAAACTATTGTTCTAAGTCGTAAACACGATACTTTTAAACTGGATGTCGTTCCTTACCTTTTTTAGTTGCATGATGTTTAATGAAACGAAACAAAACCAGTATGTGATGGTGTACATTTTATAGTACAGTCATTAGTACGTAGTGCATTGAAGTGGCAGGACGTGAGCGAGTAACAAAGGAGCTCGTCTAAACAGGCCATTAATAAGGAGGCGGCTCGCGGGATCCGCCCGGGACTTCCGCTGCATTCCGAGAACCGCTATCCCAGGACAAGACAAGAATAGCCCCAGTGATACACTGCTGAACATATAAATGGCAATCAACGCACGAGCTGCACTTCATGCAACATCAATCGAAAGTTATTTCTACGTATGCAAAACTACCCAATGTGAAATGAAGGAAGTAACAAACATAAACTGCCCAGCAGAAATATAAGTTGCAAATCACTGAAACTAGGCACGTATGCGAGTGCGAGTTCTAAAGAAAACTATTCACTTCGTTTACCTTACTGCACTGAAATGCGTTAATAAAGTTTTGCACCATAGTAGAACTTTGACTGCCTCGTTGGTCTCGCGGATGGCGCGTGCGACTGCTGATCATGAGGTCTTGGCTTCGATTCCCGGGTCGGACCAAATGTTTGTATGATCTACAAATATTTATTTCGGAGTTTGGGTGTTTTCTATGTATAATATGTATGTATTTACAAAAAAAAAGTATATATGTATTTATATCAGTTGTCTAGTACCCATAACACAAGCTCTGCTTAGCTTGGGACTAGATGGCGTTGTGTGTTAGATGTCTGAAATATTTAGATATTTATTTATTTGAATGGATTACATTTTCTTTAGAATTTTGCTTATTACGCGATCCACGTTTTAGTTGAGTCTCGTCTTGAGTAGCCTTAAGTAATTTTCTAATTACTTAAATAACATCGACGGTCTACTTTAAAAGTTAGTATAGTCTAAAAATAATTCCTATAAGGAATTGCTTTATACACAACATTGTCAAGCACGACACGGCAGATCAAAAACATAAAGAATAATAAATAAATGGTAAGGCTCAGAGACACCTTTATTATAGAAATGGGTAGAAGGTGGCAATCTCTGAGATCTTGCTGTGTGTTTACTGTGTATCATCACGTTTTACAAAAGGAGACAATTTATTCGAATCGTGAGAAAGAAAGAGACGCAAACGTCGGCATGGACCACCTTGTTAGTAATAATCGGTTTAGGAGCCTTGTCAAAAAATTCACTTATTGTAAATCATAAATGGGGCTTAGCTTAAGCGTTGAACCAAGACAATTATCGATAGATTTTTGCAACAAAAGAAATGATGCAAATGTATAATAGTTTGTCAAAAAAATATTAAAACATAAATGATAATAAACAAAATGTACGTCGTAGTGATGTAACTAATGTTGAATTTTACACATTTCCGATAGCCGATGAATTCGAGTATTCTATATACTACTATCGGCTATACAGTATTCGAGTTTCGATATATTAATGAGGATTATTTTAAATTGATATTTAAAAAAATAAGTAAATAATGATCGCTAACATACCGAAATAAATTTAGCATCATAGTTATTTGTTGTTATTTTTTCACTAGGGAAAAAGGTTTTAGTAGAGCTGGCATTCCTTACACCTTTCACTATAAGAACAATAAGTGTATTTTATTTACCTGACAAGAAGACTACTACTTTCAAAAAATCTAATTTAATATACATATCTATTATAATTCCGCGTCCACTAACTTTTTTTTATTTTCATCGAAAACATTTGCCAAACATCCGCGTACGTTCATTATATCTTTAATATACCTATGTATAATTTCTTGTATAGTAAAATAATATAAGTAAAATTTTGAGAAACTGAATCTGACTGAAATGTTATTTTATAAGAGAAATGTTTGTTTATTTATAAACTTCGAATGAATGAAAATACTAGAAACACACAGAACTAGTAAAACATTATAATGTTAATATATTAATACTAATATAATCATAATTGAAGAATATTATCGATAGCACAAATAGAACCTTTATCTGATGTCACCTCACTAAATAAGCTACCTGCTTCTGATTGTGTGATTTATTAGTACGGCACGGGAGGTTTTGCAGTGCATGCTGATGCACCATGAATAAATTGTTTACCTTCTTTATCTCTGTAGTGTACTGTGAATATTAAATTAAAGTTAACTTACCAGAAAAAAATAAGTGTATTAAAGTACCTACTCGTAGGTATAAAAGTAATCGATCACACCTTTCCGCACGAATTTTAGAATCGTTTTTTGTTTGAAAGACGTGACCGTAGTTCGAATAACGCTTTATAGTTCGGTGCCGGATTATTTGTAAATAATCGATAGAATTGTCGGTCGCTGGTGTCGCTACCGATCTGAAGCGTTACATCGGTGTACGCACCTGCCCGCCGCTGCATCGTCACGACGACGGTAGATCACATCGGTTGACCGGTGACGAATCAATTTAGTAACGTTGACGACTTTATCGGAATTGTGTCGACACACCGATTAGCTTGATACACGATTTTATTAGACGCCGATCCTGAACATTATTTTCTCAGGGTACTTTGTGAACTCGTCCGGCTCAAGGTCAAGCTTAGGTGGTTGCTATTGAATTCTTGGTATTTTTAAGTAAGAACTTGTTTTCCGAATATTCTATTATGCTTTCGTTAAAAGCCTGCATAAAGTACAAAACAGCTATGATGTTAATCTACCTAAAAAAATAAAAACTTAATATATGCAAACACAAAAAATGAAGAAATCGATAAACGAGACTGAATAACAAATGTTACTTCCATATTTACTTATGTCCATTATGATATATCAGGACGGGCCACCGAAGATGCCAGGACTTCGGTAGATTTTATTAAGATGTACCACTTTGCCGAGCCGGTACAATATTACAAATACGTTTATGCATCTATAACATAGCACACAATTTAAACCAGTATTTCGTACGCAACAAAGACAATAATAGCATAACAACTTATACTTATTTCTAAGATATGTGTTACAGTTTTTGTGTGACAAAACAAGCGCATTTCAATATGCCGAGTCGAAATAATCACAAGTAACGAAAAAGAATTGTGTGTTTTAAGTCATTGTAAAAGATTTGAAATCAGATTGGCCGTTTGGATATTGGTAGTAATTTTTCACGTAAGTGGGAGCGTGGAGCAACGGGGGGCGCCGACAAAGCTCCCAGGGGGCGGCCACCGCTTCCAACTGCGCGTACGCATACCAACACTGTGATTTGATAATAACATGACACATTTATAAATATTGATCTTATAATTATCATGTTCTTCGGCATAAGTGTATTTCAGGATTTGCTTCAAATTATTTTCAAGTGAGAAATAAACACCGAAAGATTTATTCTAATTGTCTAGAAAACCAGCAGATAATGTTCGAATTAGAAAAACTCTATATTTTTTTTTTTATGTTTGGCTCGCCAAAATGACTCTACTCTGCCTGATGGAAAACATAAGCAGAATCCAAGAGTGGTGGTCACCATACTCATTGCGAATGCAGACAATGCAGTATGGCGACCCACACTATGGCGGCCTAGTGATGCTGCTTGTATGGAAGTATGGAACTTGTTGACTAGACTATTTGGGCCTCCGGTCTCGCACTCACCAACGAAACACGACAGCACGAGAGCTGTCATTTTACGTTGATTTTCTGTGCGAGGGTAGTACCGCCCCGGTCGAGCCGGCCCGTTCGTGCTGAAATCAGCGTGGCTCTACTACCTTGTATGCTTGTATGCTTATCTATGTTTTCGGTCAATCATTCGGTCAAGCAAAGTAATGTCAAATTTTCTTTCTCAGCACTGATGTCGTGAATAGTTTGTTGATTTGTTCCCTTAAATCCATACCATACCACATCACATAGGGGTGGTGACACTTCGTACTCTTAATTCGTCACAGGACAAGCATTCTTTGAGACAGGCTTTTTTAGGTTGTTTATTGACATATAAAAACGTGTACATAGATATGTAAAAACGCCAAATGCCATTATTAAAAAAAATCCTATCTGAAAAAGGGATTATTTTCACTTATCTCTAATTAGGTGCATGAGTGAACATAGTAATAAATAGACTGATTAAATTCATTGATGAATGGATATTTCCATTCTTTTTAAAAGATGAATAGTTCTAGAACAAAACGTCCCAAGAAAAGTTGACTCACAGAATCAAAGTTAAAGGTATTATTTATAAAGAGGGTTAACGCACCCAGTACTGTACATACCTACACATAAAGCTATATTTTTATCTTAATTGCCGGCTGCCATATCTGATGCTAATTAATCAATAAAAATATGAAGTACTTAAAGTTTTAATGGTTGCGGCGCGACGGGGTCAGGCCGCCAGGGCAGTTCCATGGCGTGACTGCGTAGGATCGCGTTTTGGCTGCGCCGCCCACATCACATAAGCTATTGTCTGCCCACGTGTGGGCACGAGACGATGAGGAGACGTGATGCCACAACATCAACTGATATCTGTGTGTAATTAACATGGATAGCATTGTAGGCTTGCAAAACTGTGTCACAGAACAGTGTCGCCATTAATCATAATTCCAAGTTTTTTTATAAATAAAGATACTGTTGGATTGTGTACTGTCATTCCTGCGTATTTTTTTCTGTTTTGCGTATTTAAATCATCTTTCACGTCTCATTTTCTCTTGGCTTCTATTAATAATGGTAAAGTTATATTTTATAAAGCCTTCCTCGATAAATAAGCTATACAACACTTAAAAAAATGTATAGGAATCGGTCATTCCTGAAATTAATTCAAAAGTCGTTCAAAAAACAAATTCCGCTTTATAATAATAGTAAGTATAGATTTTTTTGTTGCAAATGTTTAAAAAGTTTAAATAAAAATGCCGTGCAAAGCTAGAAAAAGTAACCTTGCAACAAAAACGACCTTTGTTTTCATATGTATTTTAGTAATCTTTAAAAAATTTTTTTTTACCTTTTACCTCAATAAAACTATGTATTATAAAAGTATGACATACAACTAGACTCAATTGTTATGCGAATACCTACTCAAAATGTAAAAAAGCGGCCAAATGCGAGTCGAACTCGCCCATGAAGGGTTCCGCAGCAGCAAGTAACATCATATAATTTTTAATTTTATATTTGTGTTGATTGAATGAAAGGTAAATTGCAGTTTACGATTTATGAAGTATTAAAAAATACAACTTACTAGATTTCTTTCAAACCAATTTTCGGTCGAAGTTTACATGGTAATGTATACATCATATATTTTTTTTTAGTTTTATCATTCGCTTATTTTAGAAGTTACAGGCAGACACATTTTACCACTTTGGAAGTGTCTCAGTTTAGAAAAAAAAAATATTAGAAACCTCAATATCATTTTTAAAGACCTATCCATAGATAGACCCCCACACGTATGGGTTTGATGAAAAAAAATTTTTTGAGTGTCAGTTCTAAGTATAGTACCCCCAAAATTTATTGTATTTTTTTCTATTTTTGTGTAAAAATCTTAATGCGGTTCACAGAATACATCTACTTACCAAGTTTCAACATTATAGTTCATATAGTTTCGGAAAAAAGTGGCTGTGACATACGGACGGACATACAGACATGACGAATCTATAAGGGTTCCGTTTTTTGCCCTTGGCACGGAACCCTAAAAAGTAAAGTTGCCGTTTTATCGCAATACCAAAGTGAAATGATGTTTGAAACAAAATTTATTTAGCACAATCGCATATTAGGATCGACTCAATACGTAAATGTCCAGAAACATTTTTTCTACATAAAATATATGTCGCCATAATCCTCGAGGTATTAGCGGATTAAGATGTGTAGGAACTTGTGGGCTATTTTACGAAATACAATTAAATATTGTATTCTTTGAAATGTGTCACAAAGAAATCTATTTCTTCAGCGCAGCTAATGTTTGATTGTAGTGTAAACAGTACATTAGCGGAGTGTAACAATTGATTACAGCGTCCGCCTACGCTGTACGGCTTATTTCTGTCATTTTCTCGGTAACAGAGCAAAGAAACGACTTGTGTGGTATAGATCCCTTGCATCTCAGTTCCGTTGTTGTGTGAACTAAGACTTAATACTTTTAGATGTGTGTTTTTAATACAAATTTTACACTTTCGTTCGTATATTGTTCGGTCTGTGCGGCCTGTTTACTTAGCGTTATCGGCATATATCATCCAAAAATGAATTGGGGTTGAACTGGACAACGTGATTTATCCTAACACTAATCACTATTACCCACGAACTCAATAGCTGTACTATATTGAAACTACAGCGTGGGGACGTATGGCTTTAACTCTCTCCTGAGAGGAGACCCGAGTCCAGCAGTGGGACGTTATGGGTTGTTGATATATTGAAACTACTTACATTGCAAGAACATAGGACGAATATCAAATTTTGCTTTATTTACTGTACCTAAATAAAAACTTAAAGATAGGAAAAAGTTACGATTGCATTCGTTTGTTTTAAACTAAAATTATGCAAAATATCAAAACAAATCAATGGATTTTCAAATAATTTTATTAATTTAAATGATTTATCGTTTGTTCTTAAACATATTTGTTATTCTACAATTCTATGTAGGTAAATATAATAAAGCTGTAGCTACTGTGTCTGACTGAATATTCATAGAAATGTATCTTTTGTGCAGAATAGAATATTAGCACACCAGGGAAAATCATAACAAAAGAACGCCACGACTGTTAAGCAAGCTGCATAAATGCCAGATTTCTTATAGACATATATAATAACAAAAATCAATTAGATATATACAAGAAATTCTGTATCCCTAGCTGAAAACACTAAAGAGGTCATGTTAACTGCTATGCGATCTATACATCTACAAACATGTTTACCTCTATTGGTTATAGCTCAAAAGCTTGAACAGACTTTATTGTGAAAAAGAAACAATATTTTAGAGATAAAACGAAGTCTAATAGTGAGCAATAAAGAAAGGCAGGCTTTAAGGCCGTGGGCGTGAGAAAGCCGCGAGGGCGGGGGCCAGTCGCCGCCAGCCGCTAACATAACAGTCAAACACGCCTGTCTGAACTACTGGAAGCTTTTGTGACTACTTCACCCATACCAGCCATACTAGGAAACACCACACAATTAGTGCCTAGTTGATCGTTTCATTTTTAGCGAATAACGGCACAATTGCAATTTTTTTTTTTTATTAGCGTTTACTTTATGTTTCTTTGTTGCGAAATACGGTCATTTTATAGACGTTGAGCATATATGTACATACACAGACCTTGTTTTAATAAATAGTACCTATATCTCACTATTAATCAAACTAGGATTATTATATTATGCTTTATATATATTCTTTTAATTTAAGTTTCAGATTCTCCTAAAATTTTACTATAAAAAGTAAACAACGTAAATATAACACAGTTACAAAATAAATAATAATCTCTGCTCATACATATAGATGGGATTGGGCTTTTTAAACAATAAGACATAAAATAATCATAAAATTCTCAGAAAGTAGAGCATCTATTTGTAAGTAAAAATTACCATTATATAAAAAAGAAGACTCTTTTCCTTTTGCTTTCTTTTACTAGTTTCTAACGATATTATCTTTTTTTCGATTCATAACCCTAGAGGAAAACGGACATATTCGTACATCGAAAACAAAAGATGTAAACGAATGTTCCTTATAACAATCACTAACAACTAAGGAGAATTTAGTATTATTGCATGTAATAAAAATTCATATTATATGTGTATCGATTTATTTATGTAGTTATACGTATCATGTGTGAACAAATAAGGAATTAGTTATGTATCTTTATTCATCAATATAATCGTTAAGCATCATGAGAAATATCCACAACTTTGTTAAGTGTAAAAACAAGACGCTAGCGTAGTGGACCGTGGCCTAATATACAATATATTATGTAAATGAAGTTAAGTTACGAGCGAAGCTAGTATACGTATAATATACATACGTATTACATAACTGTATACATTAGCAAGGATTACTGTATGTATATTTAGTCAAAGCTTACCCGTAAGTAGACTCTCTCTTTCTCCACCCGTGACCATTTAAACACAAACTTAAATACATTATCAGTCATGATGTGGATGAAACCCATTCAGTCAGGTATTTAGGATGTGGATCAAATCCCACACCGCAGTCACGGCAGTCTGATCTCAAACTAGGCAGACCCTGTGCTATAGTTATCAGACTGCACTGGGATGGGTCCGGATGTGTTAATAACAGCAGTTCCCGGATCCCTCCCTTCTCAGGCGCAGAGTGGCACACCATGTGGTTTTAGTCGGTCCGATTCCGAAACACCACCCCGCCGCAAACCCCGGTGGAGTGACGGCCCGAGGGGGTCTAAACACGTAAAAAAAATTGTAATCAGACTGCTGATAAACATACTTAGTTACCTCTAAATACATAAATATTATAGATAAATTTAATCCAGATACAAAACAAATGGTGCGTGCTTATCTAACGGCTTAGGCTCTGTTTTGATGAATAGCCAGTCAGGGCAAGTAATTTAATTTGTATTGATGTGATTTTTTTAATGTTGTAAGCACCCACTAAGAAAGGATCTATGGAAATTACACCCCCAAAGGGAGTAAAATAAGAGTTGAACGGTTGTCCGGACTATAGTATTCGAATTAAGAAATAATTATATGAGTTGAGACGCGTGAAAAAATAAACATCATTAGGCTGCCACAGTGTGGGTCACCATGCTGCATTGTCCACATTTGCATTGAGGATGGAGACCACCACTCTTGGATTCTACTCATGCTTTCCATCAGGCAGAGCAGAGTCATTTTGGCAGCTAAAACATAAAAGAAGCTTACGGTTTCTGAAAGATGTTGAGCCTATTTTATTCTGAATGCTTTGTCAGTATTAATTATGAAATTCATTTGTAAATTTCTAAGCATGTGAACTCAACAATCCACAAGGCATTTTATCAGTTTAGTTGTTAATCCAAGTTGAAAAATCTCGTGAGAATTGTACCAGAGCTGCGAGGTGTGACGAAGAAGCCTTGGCACAAGTGATCCTTATCACCTCTCTCTACTCTCACGTCGGTCGTACGGGCTAATTGCCCCGCGCAACCACCGTGAAATTATACCGTTTAAATACTTTAAAATATCATAATCAGTGACTTTAGTGAATTAAGAAGAAAATACTGCTTATGATTAACGATTTACAATTACAGGCCCAAAATAGGCTCAATCAGTTTTAATTAATCGCAGAGCATGTGATTGATAATTGAAATATTTCTTTTTTTATTACAAGCTTTTTATTAACTTGCAATGTATGTATGTATGTATGCTTGTATGTTCGGGTGGCATCTTGCAACTCAATTTTGAAGCAGATATCTTCAACCGATTTTGCTGAAATTTTGCAAGCATGTGTATACAGCGTGACAATACAATATTATAATGACATGGAGTTGATTTGATGCAGGAGCTGGAAGGTGGCCATAGGAACTCTGTAAAGAAACGTCGCAACATCATCGAGTTTGGACTCGTTTGATTCGTCTCGAGGCATTCCAATTAAAGCTTGTTTTTAAAAAGCTTTTTAATTTAATTTATCATATAGAAAACTTGCCAAAGTGACTCTACGCACTGGTAGTAAGTTCCAGTTTTTGACTGCTCTTATCAGGAAGGAAGAGCTGAACCGTTTAGTATCTGACCCGCGCAACTTGGTTATCGATTTCCGTTTTTGCAGCATTTCATGAATACTCAGTGTTTTATTCAGCTTACATATAGCTTTCTTCGATTAATGGGTTATGCAACACAATAATGCAATTTCAATTCGGACCAGTAGTTTCTGAGATAAGCGCGTTCAACAAAAAACAATTAAATTTTTTAGCTTTATAATATTAGCTTATATTGATGACTGATTTCTTGATAAAATCTTTTATAAAATTTAGGTCCAAAAATTAACTCGTTTCTTTCGAGTTTTCAGGAATTAAATTGAAGATTAATTTATTATTTGTTTAAATATAGTATCTCGTTATCTGAATTGATGACATGACTTATTATTATTATAACTAAATAAAATAGTCAACCGTGAACTTGAAATTAAAGTTTGAATATCCAGTCTTTAACAGTCTTTTATTTTTTTAGTCTTTACCGTGGTTAAAAAAATTCTATATCGGTGCCAATTTTACTAATTAATTTATATTTTTTATTTCTTTTGTAGCAAGAATAATTCATTTGTTAACCGACTTCCAAAAAGGAGGAGGTTCTATGTTCCTCTGTATGTATTTTTTTTGGATAATATAATTGACCAACCTTCGTGAAAACGCTAAATGAGCCAAATTCCTCTAAGCCAGATCCCTCAGTCTAAGAATCAGAGGTGAGATCTCTTACATTGTGTTGAATGATAAATAAACGTCATGTTATCAAATATTTGATCGATTTGAATGATCGCAATCTCAAAGCAAAACTATTCTGCGAATTCACGGTTTCAAGGCTAGTCTAGAGATTTTGGGAGTTTATTTAGAATAATATCTTAGTAAGTAACAATTTATCACATTAATAGATAATTAATTTGATATATTATAATGTTAAAAGAGAACTGTAATGCAGTGTAGTTGATTTCACGTAGAATTATAGTATGTATTACAATTTAGTAAAAAAAGGTTTGTTTTTAAAAACGCGAAAACTAAAAAAACATCTTCTACGCCAATTTCTCATTGCTCCCCTATGTTTTGTCATTACGTTTTGTATAACACTTGGATCTCTTGTTAGCAATTTCTTATAGGTCAAGAGTCGACATCGTTGCGCCTTTAAACGTACCTAGTTCTATGAGAACGGCGACTTAATTAGTTCCAAACCAACCAGGTATGTTATTATCTGGACGTCAAGCGCATGGTAACGAGCATTAGGGGCGTTTACCCTATATTTCTATGTGCACTGCTTTCAATTATAGTTCATACGCATTCCCATTCCTAAGTGCATGTTTTTGTTTTATAACCCCATGCTTCGTTCTTTCACTTAATTATCCAGGTACAGCTGCTTTCTTTTTATAATCATTTATTTACTTGTTTTGATTTATTTATAATACGCGTCAGAATAATGCTAAACTTAGGCTGGGGGATCGGGCTCGGTCGTGATTGTCGACGGCAATAACGTCCCTGCAAACAATCGCCCGATTCTAAACCAGGAAACCAATTAAATCACTAACATCTTTCCGCCGTGTCGTATTTATGTTTCCTCACAGTTGCACTGTAAATATTTAGTTCAGGAGGCGTCTGGCATCGCCCTTGTCTTATCTCTACATCGGGCGCGTAAACGATTCATGGACAACATTGAGTGTGTCTGTTGCGCGGACGTATACACTCCAGGTTTGTAAATACTGATTAGAAAGTGGCACCTAACGAGCGATCCTTGAAAACTTCGTTACGCAGATAATAAGGAGGTTTATTTAGTGAAGCGTGGATGGTAAATAATAGTCACGTGCCACGGTTAGCGGTATGATAGCGGATAGGAGCGATAGCGCAGTAAATCAAGTATTGGTGCGCGCGTCGAAGTCGCGTGCGCGTGGGCTTCGACAGGTGATGTCGGTCGATTATCTGCTAATTTATACGCGCCGCTCAACTTCTGTTCTCTCATATAATATTATTCATTTCGACACAACGCAAACGAGCTCGCTAAATATAGAGAGCGGCATTCCATGGACAACGCGCCTTGTTCTCCAGTAACTGTCGAATTGTTTTATTATCCTTTTTGGATTACAATTTCTTATTTTAAATGTCAGTTGTTCGCGGACGAGTCAGGATGGCTGGGTCCTATTTGGAGCAGTGTTTGTTGTTGCCGTGGTGATGTCACCGGACCCATGCCATCATCAGATGGGGGCCCGTTTTGGAATCTTTACGATCAACACCTCCACATATTCGCAACAGTTCATTCACCGACGCAAATGTGAATGTCATTGTAAACTTACATTTATCTATTTGATATCTGATGAACATATTCACGGCTTAATGATGACTTCATTGAAGTGAATGAAAGAAGAGTAGAACGGTAGCTACTGCGATTTTTATCGTATTGTAGACTGTAGCTTTTACCCACAGCTTCGCCCGCGTTAATGTCGGTTATCGCGGTAGAGAGTAAACAATATCCTTCCTAAAGAATTGAAGTACTGTCATGCCAAGTTTTATTGAAATTAGTGTAGTGGTTAAGCCGTAAAAGTATGAAAGGCAGACAGAGTTACTTAAATATAACATTGGTGTGGGTATCAAGTTTCACATGAATACAAAATTACAAATTAATCTATAGATTTAAGCTTGTTAGTGTATATTTACAAGAAGCTTTTTTTACATTTAGTTGCATATTCAAAAATAGTTGTAAAATACCTACATTCAATAAAGTAATATAATTTATACCAAAATAATATAACTGCAATATGATGCTGTTTCCTAAACATTCTTTGATTGTAATTTGTATTTAAATTACTCTTCTGAATACTCCGTGATTCGAATTTAAATATTATTTCATATTTGTCCTAATTTTGTAATTTTATTTTTTTTAGGTAATGGACCACATAATGGCCTAGATAAGTATTCTTTGCCAATGAAAAGGTCCACTATACTTTACTGCTTAGTTCTGCGGGTTCTATCTATACATACAAATAAATCAAATTGAAATGACTCTTTGTAATTTCAAATAATCAGCTATTCCTAAATACATATATAAAATAAATTATATACGATACATACATCAAAAAAGCCATTAAATTTTTTCTCTGAAACATCTGGACCGATTTCGACGGGATTTTCATTGGCAGATAGCTGATGATATAAGGTGTAACTTTTTTAAAACTTGCTTTAGATGAGGCGTTTCCCGCGGTTTCTGTTATACCGCGAGTAACACCTCGGCACGGGGATCAGTTAATAATTTAAAATTGTGGTAATTGTATTTTGTTATTATTCCCTTTCGTACAATTACATAATTTATTGAATACTTATATTAAACATATTATTATTATACTAAAACTAGACTTGTATTTTGGTACAACAATTGGTCGACCCGTCGATCATACAGAAAGAAAGTGATTGAGTGTTAGACGTTAAGCAATCTAACTAACAATATAACCAACTACCATTTCGAAATAAGATGTTTTTTATTCAGTACAGGTCGATCTAGAAATTGTTGAGGCTCAAGAGACTACATAATTTTTGGCTAAAATGACCCAGTCGTTCACATAGTCCTTTCGCAATACAATTAAACCTGCCCTTGAAATCGGGTTCGCCAACACATTTTACAACATTACTTATTGGTTCTATTTGAGGTACTAACTAATTTCTAATCCTATACTATTTATATCAATCGTTTACAATCTTATTAAAGTGTTTTACTCCTGAAGGTCAAAATAACTGGTGATTTATGCCTCAAAGGGTTAATTTTATGAAAAAGCAGCGCCCTTGAGAGAGCCCTTAAAATCTATACATATAATAATAATGTGACAGGGCCAATTCTGTACATTAAAGATATTTAAAAAAAAAATTGGAGGGCTCTCTATAATCGATACTGAAGGCAAAACTGTATTTTTTTTCATTTTTGTCTGTCTGTCTGTCCGTCTGTCTGTAACTTAACGCGCATCACGCCGAAAGTACTGAATGGATTCAAATGAAACTTGGCATGATTTGAGTTCATACTACGAGGTAGGACATAGGATACTTTTTATTCCGAAATTCAGCACGGTTTCTTGGAGAGAGGGGATGAAAGTCAAAATATGTACGTACTTAGTTGTAATTCAATAACACATAGTCCGATTTCATTCATTCTTTTTTTACTAGAAAGAAAAAAAAATATAACGGGAAAAGTCTTTTTTTGTCCACTACTGTACACTGCCTGTGGGAAGCTGAGACAGATATGTAAATATGGCGGTACGAAGTTCGCCGGGTCAGCTAGTTATAAATATTATTGCAAATAGATACTCATAATAACATGATAATAATGTGATATTAACGGTGAAAAGGAAGCGTCATTAATTATTATTACTAAGCAACTGAAATTAACAAGTTTAATAGGTATTACAGATAGTCGTTCTGAGACTAGGACCAGACACATACAATCTGGGCAAAAAATCAGGCAATTCAATATAGAAAATACCCACTAATTGTGGTAATTGCCATTAGCAACAATTCAAAAATCGCAATGTTTAAAAAATAATGCAGCCACACTTCCATCGCTTGATGGGGGCAGCTACATGTTTAAAAAACTGCAAGCTTAAAACTTGAAATCTAATTCGTCACTCTTAGCGTTAATAGAGTTGTGAAGAATAGACCACATACCTATTTTACCTCTTAAGGGTTGGTATTAAGCTAATATTTGAAGTACTATGTTCTCTATTGAAGAGAGATTGTTAGTTAATTTATAAGTATGTTCTACCCTACACACGGAAATATTTTGTTTTAAACTTTTTGCGCATTTGAAATATCTACAGTAATTGAAGATGACTGGAACTTTTAATTAGGATGGCTTTTAAGATGGAGAAATATAGGTACCTATGGATGATTTGTAAAACTAAGAAGGATTGTGATATTTTATAAATCGCTTTTGGTGATTTAAAATTATCGGTAGACAATAAAATATTTAGTGTGCCCTCGGGGTCAATTCATTTTGTAATTTTATATTCACTGCCTAGAAAATATCAAGATATTATTCGTTTACGTACCTAATAAAACCTCGTTAACACTCAATATTTACATATGTTTGTATATAATAAAACAATTCTTTTAATATTTGTATTTAACACAAGCTGTGCCCCGCGGTGTTACCCGCGCTGCGATTCAACAACAACCGCAGGTAACGCCGCGGGGTGAAGCTAGTCTAAAAACGTAGCCTAAGTTGCGCCTTTTATCATCAGCTATCTGCCAGTTTAAGTCCCGAACAAACAGACAGACACACAAAATTTTAAAAACTTGCTTTTTGATGCAGGTACCTACCGTATATACTTCCATATGCATTTAGTGAAAAGCTGTTAATTCGAAATTACAAACAGACACTCCAATTTTATTTATTTTTATAGATGATAAAGGTGTAGTTCATACTCAACAGTTTCGGAATTTCCTATGACTGCACATAGTGCTTTGTAATAACAATTAACTCGTGTTATTGATGACTTGATATTCAAAATAGCATTCGATTATGGAGTTATGATATCATCACCTGTGCTATTATGTAACCGTTCGACGTCATTGTCCAATTTGAGGTCCATAACAAAGGCCCCCAGCAATAAATATCTTGATTTGAAAATATTTTGAGTGTGCCTCTTTCACAGGTTCGAAGCGTAAAATTGTGATGTTTGTATCATCCCTTTTATTAGTTATGTGCGTAAACAAACCTGTGGAAAAGGTACAGGTGCGTGTGAACCTGCCGCGCGTGAAATTACTGTAAATTTGCTTCGGTGTGGTCTTAAAAAAAACGGTGTTACGATTACACGAGCCATCAACCCCCACGGGCGATTCACCATGGTGACCTCATCGCATCATCATTTGTACCTCTCAGCTATATTAGCCCTCCGAGGGCTAGCCGTATAAAAACAAAACTGTCCTGGGCAGAAGTTCAATTGATTTTCTTATATTCGTTTACATATAAATGAGACAACTATAATATTAAACCTGTCTAATTGGAAATCTTGATAACTGGAAACCTCTTTAAATGGTACAAAATCTTTAGTCCCTTGAGATCTCAGTTAACCTGGTTTCACTGTATAAGAGTTTTTTTTTTTTTAACAGACAACTCCCGCACTAGGAATAAATCCTGTGTCGTGGGGGACTTTACAAACATAAATGAAACGGACACAAATAACACCCAGACTCAGTACAACAATTTGTGGATCACACAAAGTGTTGTCCTACGTGGGATTTGAACCCACGACACTTGGCGAAGTAGGAAACGGCGTGGTGACCGTTAAACCACTAGGCCAAACGTGCAGATTGAAATTAGTAATCAGTGGAAAAACATATTAAATGCTTTTTATTTAAGTTTTGGCTGCCAAAATGACTCTACTCTGCCTGATGAAAAACATCAGTAGAATTTAAGAGTCACCACTCAGTTTTTCGTGTATCTGTGTTTACTTTGTATTTTTTTCAAATTTTGATAGGTAGAATCCATTATACCATGGAGCAATTCAATGGTTGATGGAACTGATTATGAAATTAGAGTTGATCACAATGCAAAACTTCGATTAACATACAAAAAGTCATTGAATGCCCATGCTTACAAGATTAGGTGGTTCTGCATCACTAGAATATCTTGCATTGTTTGCACGCAAAACAATAGGTTAGTAGGTAATAAGGTCCCCCCTTGATATCACACAATTGTCTCTAAAATTTCTACACATCACTGTAGGTACACATTTCATTGAAGATTAGTGGTTTCTTGCCAAAGTGCCATAAAATGCTGATGAAATGAAAACTTTCTTTCTTTATACATACTTTTATAATGAGTTTGATTTATATAAAGGTATTTAACATTCTTTTATTTGGAGGTGAAATTGTTAAAGCGCATAAAAGCAATTCTTCAGAACCGCGTATCAATATTGTTTAATTTGGATTATAGTAGATCGCATTTTTGTGACTCAGTTTGGTCCTGATTCCTTTTCATGATATGTATTTTATAGGTATGTGATAAAAACTGATCAATATCTATCTCTCATCTATATTTTAATATGTATTTTGAGAAATACGTGGAATGGCAAACTGTACGGAGGCGTTTTGAATTCTCATCGACTATATTTATTTTTTAATGATTAAAGGAAGCCAATACAATGCGACTCCTTTTAGTTCAGTCCAGTCTTAACAAATATAAATTTCGAATAAGTAGTGGCCAATACGAAAATATATAAATCTACATTATAAATGAAGGGTTCAAAAAGTAATCGTCAAGGGTGGGATCAAAGTGTGGCGGCAGCGTAGTGCGGCTGTGACGCGGGCGAGCGGGCGCCAAGATCGCAACGATATCGTCGCTAGAACAGTAATCGTCAATAAAATCTCAATTTAGATGGCACCGATACCGTGTGAGTTACGGGCGGACAGTCAGCCCGAACACGAAAACTTACTCGACGATGGAATGTGCCCCATGACAGGACTCGCTAACGAATTAGGTACTCAAGTTTTTTCTTTGACACGTCTAATTTAATTTATTTTTTTATTTTATTAACACATAATGACTGAAGAAAAATAAGCTTATGTTTACTACACCAGCCAGTGTTGGTCGGTTCTTGCCATTGACATAGAGCTGGTATTACTTCTGTTGGTGAAGAACCGTGCCTACCTCTTTGGGGGTCAGCCTCTAGCAGCACGTTGTGCGTCCGCCACCATGAATTAATGACGACTTGACGCCTCGCCGACAGCGGTACGCCTACGCCTATTTATAAGAAAACTTTTTGTCTTTTTGTTCCCACCCCACTGGCCAGTCACAGATAAGAAGGACGTCAAAGTGGGCATTTAAAAATAAATTTGTCGAAAGTGATAAATGATGGATATAACTTTTATTATTTCAAATTAAATTAACGATCCGAACGGAACGTCTACCTTTTCTCACATTAGAGGGATCTTATCTGGAATGATTGCTTCCATTACCTTGCCTTAGAGAACGGACACGTTGTTTTGTAGGTGAGGGAAGATAAAGAGATTAATGCGTAAAGCAATTAATTTTGATTGAGGTGTGTTTTATTAAGTAATTGTTTTTGTTTCCAATGTAGATTTGAAACGCACCGTGAAGTTCTGATTTGTTTATGGACTGCCTATGGAACTTCAATTCATTATTTGTATTCTATTATATATCACGTGCTATCAGGCGACTAGAAATCCTGTTTGTCAATACTTTGTAATTGCATAATGTAAAAAAAAAGTTGAAAGTTATAATTAAATGTTTTGAATGTTTGGAGGTATGTATGGCGTGTGACTCGTTCCCACAGCCAGCTTTAATACATTTTCCATGTTCCAGTTAGCGCCCCATAAATTGATCAAGGGTCAGCGGCGACTCACAAAAGTTTTTTGTGATGCAAGACAGGTAATACTTAACTGCTGCCATCCTGAAGCTAGCATATCGTTTCTTATTAACTTTTAAATTTAAAAATAACGTTATAAATAAATAATAAATTACCTTTAGACCATTTTTATCCAAAAAATATATTTGATTGTTTTATTTTATGTGACCAATATGTTTCGCATAGGTACACGATGTCTATCATACTCAATATTTTCATAAAGGAACAACTACATACAAACAAATCCTATAATTCATTTGCATTACAAAGTTATTGTGAACGTCTTTAAAGGTCAACTTTGCATTATTTGATTTTATTTTGATTTATTTAAAAATAGAGAAAAGAGAGTATGTAATAGGGAAATTAGATAAATACGAAAGAAAATTGAGTACGATTTATCCTAAAACAGAAATGTGAAAATATAAGTTTTAAATATATTAGTAACTAGTGGTTGCCCGCGGCTTCGCCCGCGTATATGTCGGTTATCGCTGCAAATAGTAGTCTATGTGTTATTATGATGTATAAGCTATGTTACTGTAAAGTTTCATCCAAATCCTTTCAGTAGTTTTTTGCTGGAAAGAGTAACAAACATCCATCCATCCATCCATACAAACTTTCGCGTTTATAACATTAGTATAGATAAAAAGAAAAAATAAATGAAGATCCCTACCGATTAAGTGAAACAGAAAATCGAATTTTACATGTGCTGTATATTTACGATTGAATTCTTTTTCGTATTTTATATCTTTACGTCATTTTATTTGACTTTAGTGCGGTTTCTATCAGAAAGAAAAAATAATTTCAAAGTATAGAATTAAACAAATTACCACGAGTTAAAAAAAATACTAAGCGACTAATCTTTCTTCCATTTGGTGATCAACATAATGGACTTAGCTAATTTCCTGTTAGGAAATTACTATTGGACCGACTATGATTTCCCTAAAAGCTTCTGTTCCAGTCACTACGAGAACATCAATCATTTTGGTTTGCCGTGAAAGCGTTTTCAGTCAATGGCGAGCTTTTTCGAGCTTCGTTCTATACTTAGTGTTAAATGAAATATGTATGTACATATATATAGTCTAACCTGGCTAAGGTTAGAATTACTATATACAATATATACATACATTTCATTTATTTCATTCTTCTTTTATGTAATGTGTTTTATAAATCTTTATTTGTGTAACTTTTTTTAAATGAAAGTAATGTAGTCAGAATTTCGATTTACTGATTTACTGTAAGTTTTTGAACTCATAATATTATTCTGAGTGTACGTTTAGTTATCTGTAACTGTTTAAGTTTCAATATTATTTTGAAGCTAAAAACCTCAACCGGTAAAATCTACACTTATACATAAAGCTAAAGAGTTACTTTGTTTGCTTGAACGCGCTAATCTCAGGAGCTACTAGTCTGATTTAAAAAAATCTTTCAGTGTTAGATAGTCCATTTATCGAGGAAGGCTATATATCATCACGCTAAGACTAATAGGAGCCGAGCACCAATGAAGAATTTTTCAAAAACGGGGGAAAATAATCACGCTACGGGCAATAGGAGACGCAAACGAGGTTGCGTGGATCAGCTAGTGTAATATACAGGGTGTCCCAAAATTCAACGATAAGCGGGCGCCTAAAGGTAGACCTGCTAATGAGTACATAAGGAAAAATAATAAAAAAAATAAACCTAGTTTTTTTTTTAGTTACAAGAAAAATTTAGAATTTCTTTGAAAATTTTTACCTTTCATGATATTGCTACTATTCACCACAACTCTTAAAAACACCAAATTGCCCCCAGTTTTTACACAAAAAACGTTCAAAATAATTTTTTTCCCTACAATTTTGAAATAATTTTACTCTTAGTGTACTTTGACTCATGGTCTTGTAAAAAAAAAGTATGGACACCACTACGTAATAAATAAATTAAAAAAAAATGAAGGGTGAAAATTTTCAAAGAAATTCTAAATTTTTCTTGTAACTAAAAAAAAACTAGGTATATTTTTTTTATATTTTTCCTTATGTACTCATGAGCAGGTCTACCTTTTGGCACCCGCTTATCGTTGAATTTTGGGACACATGGTATATTGAAATTAGTTCTGTCTTGTGAGATTAAACAGAAAAAATATCGCGTCGTAAAATAGCCAGGAAATATTCGGAACACTAAATACTTCACTTTTGTATTACGAATGAAATTAGGTCCATAGAGAAGGGACAGTTCATTGATATTTTAATCCCAGAATAACTTCCTTTCATCTGATCGTATCCGGCGTCTCCAGAGTGATGACATTGTTGAACATTCGTGGTAAGATATGGCGATATATATCGTTAGAAATGGTTTTACGCAACTTTTACGATATTTAACGATATTTTAAATATCCAGACTTGGATTAAAATGTAGATCTACGATAAAAATGTATAGTTTTCTTTTATCCACAAATATATGTATATTCTTTGTGTTTGCTTAAGTACGCTCTAATGCCTTCGGAATGTTGCTCTAATGTTCGACACAAATCACTAAATTCCAACAAGGTGCTTCTATTGCGAACATAGCACTTTTATTTTCGGAATAAATGATGTGCTCGATTAATCGTTTGGTTTTAGTAAATAGTTTGGTAGTGACTGATGTGTACGAAAAGTAAAAAAAAGGAGACTTGTGAAGCTTAGAGATGGGGTAGACTCTACACCAGCTCTACACTGTAGAGGGAATTTCCGTTGTTTAAATTTGTGATCAAGAATATTCAAGATTACAGTAAATTTTATTTAAATGATTATGCAGTAAACACAGAAGGAATATCTCCTCTCAAATATAGGCAAGAATAGAGATCTGAAAAAACTTGAATATAATTATGGTTTTAATAAGATACACAGAATTGGACCCCATATATCACAAACGGGGATATCACGAACCGACGCAATGAAATCAGCCAGTCATTTAGGCAAAGAGTTTTGGTAGGTTTGAACAAAAAAGCGCGAGGTGACAATATAAATAACAATTTGGCCCACCCCGTTTGAATATGGTTCGCTCGGATTAGCATAAGAATGCCGCATCATGGACGCCCACGATCCTATACTGTCCCTCGTTGTCTGTTTATACATCGAATTTAATTTTGATTTACGACTATCCACACAATTGTAAGTAACATATATTTCGATGAAATGAATATAAAAAGGGCGACTCAACGACTGGCTATGTTATAGCCATGACTCTATTGTGGGTCTGCTATGCGTTTACCATTGGCCACAAACGTAAAACAAGCATTTAATGGCATTCTAATATTTTTATAAAAAACTTATTAAATAACCTTAAAAAATAAATTCTCATAGACATAATTATATTGAACGGCCCCTTAATCTATATATGTATTTAAAGAGGAAGGTGACTGACATAGATAGAGATCATTGCACAGCCCAAACTGCTGAACCTAGAATCCTGAAATTTTGCATGTAGGTTCTTTATATAACGTAAGTGAGCACTAAGAAAGGATTTTTTGAAATTCCAACCCTAAGGGGGTAAATCCTGATTTATGAAAGTCTGAGCGAACCCGCTGGCAAAAGCTAGTATTGTTATATAATTATTTAGTGAGCATGCTCATGCAATGAGTACAAGAGCTGGCGAGAATAAAGCTGTTTTTCCATTATTGGATTTAGTAAATACATATTCTTGATAACACAAAAGCTAAATAGATAGCTAACTATTATGACTGACTGACTTTAGCTTTACATAGAACGCACCTATGCACTGAAAAGATGGTACGTGGGTAAAGTATACATTTTACAGTACAATAAAACTCTTAGCTGTTTTAAATAATATTATTTTATTGCTAATTATGCTTATTAGATTAGTAGACTCAACTAATAAACGTTAGACTATTTACGAATGATAGAGTAGAGACCAACATTCAAATTGTAGCGCCCCGAAAGCACTCTGCATACTGTATTTTCTTTTCTAGGAAATAACTTCACATCATCAGACTTACTTTCGGCATCTTTACGGGGTCTTTGAATCTTTCTAGACTTAAAAACTTTTAAATATTTTAAATCAGATAATTGCTTTTATTGATTCAAACTTAGTTTGAGTCATAATTGAGTAATATCAAACTAGACGAATTCAATTGCACAATATTAGACAAAGCTTTCATGCTACGAAGATATTACGACATTTCTGTAGATGACGTTTTGGCCCAAACAGCGCAACATTGTGTAATTTGAAAAAAAGAGTAGGTATCATTAATGTAAGAGGTGTATCGACAATATAATTAAGTAGGAATATTAATTTCATCAGGTTCAAAAAAGGGGTACATAGAATATCATCATACACACATCAAAAGTGTCTAGGGATCAAGCATTTTTATGCGGATTTCTTGAGATTGAGATGTGGCTTTGGCCCTGGCCTGCTCAGTCGCCAGACTTGAACCCGATTGAGCATGCATGGGATATGCTACAGAGAAGAGCTCTGCCGAATATGGAGGGTATCCAGTCGCAAGAAGACCTTTTTTTGTTATTGCAACGAACATGGGCGGCCATTCCACAGCGTGATTTGGATGAACTCATTTTGAGTATGCCAAACCGATTCTTGTGTTGTTAGTGGTCGCGGTAGAAACACGGATTATTAATTGTTTAAGTTACCTAATAAAATTTTAAAGAAAACTGTTATTTCAGTCTTTTTTTCGAACTTTAATGTTAGTGGTTCAAATGTCAAAAATCCTTTTATTAGGAAAATGGCAAATTTCTTTATTAATGCAAAGGTGACTTGGTTTATCGTTACTGTGACAAACGAAAACACTTTATTTGATGAATCCTTAAAGAAAATTTTAATTAATATCAATCAGGAGAAAAGTTATTGCAAAAATATATGTTGATCCCTAGACACATATGTTGATCCCTAGACACTTTTGATGTGTGTATATCTGCTAAACTTCTTTGTGCATAAAGTAGACTGCAATTTCTTACAGGAAAGCTTTGGATGGACACAAATACACAATATATACAAATATTATAAAGACGTAAAGTTTGTGAGGTGGTAGGGGGTAATTTCTGGATCTACTGATCCGATTTTGAAAATTATTTTACTAATAAAAAGACACATTATTTGTGAGTGACATAGGCTACATGTTACCTCGAATGCAAAATAAATAAATAGATGAAATCACCGGTAGAAAGTTTAAGTGTAAAAAAATCACTTATACCTTTACCTAATATTTATATATTTTTGCACCGTTGACAAATGTGGCAGACTTAATGCCACAAACATTTTCTCCAGTATACCCCTGGATAGTGGAAATATGCCTGACTAGGTGCCATAGAGGTTAATTTTTTTTTTCTAAGAGATTAACAACTTATATATTTTATACTGATATACACACACTTGCTGAGTGGAGTACCTACATAACTATATCCATAAATAATATATAAAAGCTTAAGTAAGTGATGAATCTGATAAGGTGTTCATTGTTTAAGCTATATTATACACAATTAAAACAAAAAGTTACAAGTGCATAGAATGTGATTTTGTGAATGTGAAATTCGAAATACTTCCTGTATTTCGAATTTTCCAAATGTCCTTTTAAAGCTGTAATGAAAAAGCAATGATGATGTGATAAGAGCTGCACTGCAGACAAGGGGTTGTGAAGCTATTTGGTTTAACATTAATAATAAATAATAAATAAATATTTTTCGGACATCTAACACACAACGCCATCTAGTCCCAAGCTAAGCAGAGCTTGTGTTATGGGTACTAGACAACTGATACAAATACATATATACTTTTTTTTTGTAAATACATACATAGAAAACATCCAAACTCCGAAACAAATATTTGTAGATCATACAAACATTTGGTCCGACCCGGGAATCGAACCCGAGACCTCATGATCAGCAGTCGCACACGCCAACCGCAAGACCAACGAGGCAGTCGAGGAATTACGAAAAGCCCTTGAGTGTTTGGCATTTTTAAATATTATGCATACTATTATTACTATTATGCAGACTGGAGTCGAGTCGGCTTAAAAGAAAAAGGCAACACCACACGCAATGAAATTAAATAGTGCGTGAGTGAGGATATTGTGCCTGAACGAAGAAGAAAACTCATTGCACAGACTCCAAACAAATTTAAGAAAAGGGTGGGATAAACTGATGACGATAATATCTTGTCTATGTCTCTAATATTATTAGTAACGGCAATCTTTGAGTAATCTGATTCCATCGGTTTAGTGATTGTCAATTTTTGGTTGCCTGTAAGAGATTGCTTTCGAGCGGTAAGGCCGCCACTTGTACCTATTAGTTGTAGGTTATGGGTATACATAATAATTATTTTTTCAGCAAATCTAGTGCGACGGGAAGAATTTTTTCAAGAGTACATTCTACAGAGCTCTATAAAGATTCTATTCTGAGTTACATGGTCGTGGACATCGTCGTGAAAAGTAAATAGTGAGTTAAAGCAATTTCTCAAACGTCGCATCGTCGACTTTACGGTTTTTGATGTGTGTGTGTGTGTGGGTACCTGTGGAGACAAAGCTTCTCAAAATTGTTCGTATATATAAAACTAGCTTTTATACGCGGCTTCGCTCACGCTGACTTTCATCCCCTGATTTACCCCCTTAGGGATGGAATTTCGAAAATTCCTTTCTTAATGCTCACTTACGTTATATAAAGAACCTACAGGCAAAATTTCAGGATTCTAGCTTCAGCGGTTTGGGCTGTGCGTTGATCTCTGGGTATGTCAGTCCGTCAGTCAGTCAGTCACCTTCCTCTTTTATATATATAGATAAGTACCCAGTGAATTACCCATTTTTTAAGGATTATCGAAAAATCAGAACAAAAACTGTTTTTTAAAAAATCAATTCTCTCCTAAAAAACTCCAGAGTATTTTAAAATTCAACAACCTTATAATTCTTTGTAACAAAACCGTTCTGAAATAACTTAATAAAAGAGGTATGGGATTATAATTTACGAGCAGCATTAGGACGAATTAAAGTGCTGCTTAAGATTCCTTTATGCAAATATTGTTCAAAATATCGCCTACCTCTCAGATTAAATTAATTGGGGCTGCACTTGCATTTGGCATATTCGGGTAATAATTTGATAAATGACCGCTAATCAGATCATCTACCTAATTATTTTAAAAAGCTCGTAAAGTCTCGGGTCTAAAGCGTTAAGTTCGATGCATATCTTAGTGGATTAGTATATTTATACAAATAAGTAATTTAAAGTATTTTTTTGTGTAAATTTGGGTTGCATAAATTTATTTTGTACCGTCAGTATTTAACATGTATCATTGTATGTAGTATGAAAAAAAAACGAAACTATAATAGTACTAGTTGACCCACGCAACTTCGTACTCGTTAACTCGTCTCTTTTCAATCATGGTAGGCTCCTATGGGTCTAACCGTGATGTTAACTATCGCATCTTAGGCACGCCAGCAAAACACACATTTTAAACAAAAACGTGAAATTCGGTTAGAGAGTTTCGGAGTTCAGCGATTTATTTTGACACTTTGAAGTAAACTCAAACTGCCTTCTAAGGTTTGTTTACATGGATATAAACTATAATGGATGGAATATAAACTAAAATTGTTGGAATTGGACGGTGATCACCAACTCTTGGATGCATGCTTTCCATCAGACAGAGTAGAGTCATTTTGGCTAGCTGAGAATATGAGACATAAAAATTGTGTTCCTAATCTACTAACAAATCTTCATCTTGATTTACTAAATTATAATTAATCTTTCACTACAGTACCTTGTTTTATTTGAAAGTTTAATATGAGCTATTCGTTTTAAAACGGCTTAATATAAATTGTTATTTATCTTAACACAATTATTTATCTTGAACTTCACAAGCTCTAAGGTATATGTAATCAAATAATATAATAAACGACGGTGCTCAGTGTTAATACGCATTTAAGATAATATATTTAACCACACAAAAATAAATGTCCACCCAATAAATCGTGCCGGGCCTTATCGAGTTTCGAGACACGACAGTAAGGACTCGATAAGAATATGGGACCATACGAATGAGGCTTTGTTAACACGTAACTTTTTAGTTTGCGTTTAGTTTCCTTTAATCTTTGTAACGTGAAACTTTTTCAGAGTTGTATTTAGTTCTAGAGACTCGTGTAGGTATCTGGCGGGCGCGAGATGAGCGTAATCGGCGTTGCATCTTAATTTAGTTGTCTTGTACAGTGGGAGGCGGGCGGGCGCGTAGTAGGACATAAGGTAACCCACTGAGATGGTAAAGGGCGCCGAGTCCCAATGGCGCATGTTTCTTTCTATTTATTACACGACAGTTTTATTGATTTAATTGGAAGTTTGATTTTTTTGTATCTCCTGGGATAGCCAAGTTAACACATATATTGCCAATGAAACCATGAGAAGTATTAGAAGCAGTCATTGTGTTTTGACATAATAATTTTGCTTTAGTACCTAACAAAAAATATACGACCAAATCCTAAAAATGTTGGGTGCCTATTTTTCTTATGCTCCAGTCAAAGTGTTATGTTTCGCTTTTCAGTGTCGCATTCAGAAATTACGAATGTAGGAATGCATTTTTGTACGCTTTGAAAGTGCTCCGAATGCGCCGAAATATTTGTTTCCCCATTTTAATTTTATAGGTGTATAGTTTTTTAAAAGAATTTTACTTTTAGTTTTTATAGCCGATCACATATTTTAGTAACATGGTTAAGAGTATAATTCTGTGTCCCACCAAGATATTCGGAACTACATATTTGGAAATATTAAACAGTGACTTACCACATTGACGAACTCCTGAAACGTAATCGCATTGCTGGTTGCGCCCTGGGCCTTGTCCAACAGTATCTGAAATAGAAATTAGATTTCAAACCTTATCAAACAGTTTACAATGATAGGATAAAGTTAACAGGGGCGAACGGACTAACCAGCTAGTTCGGATACGTTGCTCCCAGCAGTGACTGTCAATAGGGACCAGTTTCCATGTGCAAAGTAACATGAATATTGCATCAAAGTTTAATCTTGATGAAGTCATTTTACAATGTTATTTTGCTTTTAGAACTATAAAAACTTGAAACCAATCCTATAATACAAACCCATCTAGCCAGCGTGGTTTAGTAGATTAAAACCTCCATGCTAAGGAGATGCCCATGTAGAGCAGCGGATTTTAAAAGGCTGTTGATGATGATGATGATGACAATGTCATTTACTACAGTCACTCTATAAACCATCATCACATCTAAAACTGCTTATAAGAAAATACACTCTGATAAAAGTTGTATACCATGTGTCCCAAAATTCAACGATAAGCGGGCGCCAAAAGGTAGACCTGCTCATGAGTACATAAGGAAAAATAATAAAAAAATATACCTAGTTTTTTTTTTAGATACAAGAAAAATTTAGAATTTCTTTGAAAATTTACACCCTTCGTGATATTTTGAACGACCACGATGACAATTTTTGTGTAACGTTTTTTGTGTAAAAACTGCGGGCAATTAGGTGTTTTTAAGAGTTGTAGTGAATAGTAGCACTATTTAGGTACAAGATAAAAAAAATCTTAAGCATATTTGAGAAATTGTCATCGTGGTCGTTCAAAATATCATGAAAGGTATAAATTTTCAAAGGTATAAATTTTCAAAGAAATTCTAAATTTTTCTTGTAACTAAAAAAAAACTAGGTATTTTTTTTTCCTTATGTACTCATTAGCAGGTCTACCTTTAGGCGCCCGCTTATCGTTGAATTTTGGGCAGCCTGTATATACAAATTTATACATAAACTAGCTGACCCGGCTAACGTTGTTTTGCCATAAATTTAAAAATAAAATATGTAGGGTGGGTCACCCTATTATTTAGGGGTATGAAAAATAGATGTTGGCCGATTCTCACACCTACCTGATAGGCACAATTGATTTCATAAAAATCGGCCCAGCCCTTTCAGAGTAGTTTGGTAAAAAACACGGCGACGCGAAAATTATATATATTAGATTAGATATACCATACCCTTATATGCAAATTCGATTGCTGGTATTGCCACTCCGTGCAGAATGCTTTGCAATGCCGTAATTTAGGTACGTAGTTTTCTTATGTCAATCCGTGTCTAGAACCCAAAGTTTTTGCTTATTTCAGATGCAGTCCACAACATTCAGTTACTACTATCACATTACTACTAATGTAAGATCTGACTGCATTTAAGACTGCATTTAATGGAAACCTTTTAAAGGAAATGAACTCACCTCACGTTTGTGAGCCGGAACCTGTGCTATAAAGTCTGGATGTTGAAGAGTTTGTAAGAAGTCCGACCACGGGATCTCGCCGAAACCCTCCGGATCAAACTGCAACATAAAAGGCCGTATTACTGTTGTCCTGATGCGTCAGTGAAATAGATGACGTCATCGCGTCAGTATAACTCGACAAACAGATCATAAAGTTATAAGGTTAGCATCATTGGTTTTTATGTTACACGACATAAAACGATATAGGTATCCAATTGAAATGAAGATCATCTGATAAGTACCGTATGGCTTAAACAAATACCTACTCTTAATATATAAATATGAAAATGAATCGCCGAAATATATGTACGCGCATAACTTCCGATCGGCTGTACCAAATTATATAATTCTTTTTTATGTGTTCGTTATTGTGAGGACAAGGTTTGTGTACGAGAAAAATTAAAAGATAACGGTAAAAGTCTTTTTTTTTTGTCATCGAATGTACCCTGCCTGTTTGAAGCGAAGACAGAAATGTAAATATGGCGGTACGAAGTTCGCCGGGTCAGCTAGTATCGCCAAAATGTACGTACGCGCATAACTTAAGATCGGCTGCACCAAATTAAATAATTCTTTTTTTATGTGTTCCTTATTATTAGGACAAGGTTTGTGTACAAAAAAAAAACCTAAGTTAATATGGCGGTACGAAGTTCGCTGGGTTAGCTAGTTTTTAACCGACTTCTCAATAAAGACGAAGTTTAAAAAGACGTTTAGTATACATAAATTCACTCTCGTCTACATAAATCCGGATGTGTAGACTGCCCTATTTAGAGGAAAAAGCATAAGTGTCGAAAACCTAGTTTTGAGATAAAGTGAAATAACTTAGTGCTTTAGTCTGATAAAGTTGTGGATCTTTTGTTTTTATTGGTATTATAATATTGTTTTGTTTTTGTGTTAATAAAATTTATTACATAATATAGAAACCTATTGTACATAACCATAATTTATTTAAAAAAAACAATATTTACACAGAAGCGTCAAAAAACTCAAAAAACTTTGTGTTAATTAATTTTAATCATTAAACGTCGAAATTTTAAGGACTATAATAATAATAATTGTTTATTAAATGGCAACTCGGCCCAATGTGTTAGTAACAATTTACTTAAGACTAAGATTAGTAACATAAAAATAAAGATTACATACTTATTTTAACTTGGCCTCACTAGGACTGTCATTGCATGACGTAACCAGGGTGCCTCAAGTCTATTGCTTAGCATCCTTAGGATACCATTGGAACTAGACCGCATTCCTGTAAGCAGCGAGTTGGTTTTTTTGCGGATAATTGTATAAAAGTCGTTTGTTCGCGCTGTAGCGAACATGCCAGATGCGCTACAGAAACGTGGCAGTCCAAACAACATCCTTAAGCAATTGTTATATTGTACTTGAGTGTCTCCAGCGATTGCTTGGTATATCTAGTCCACAAATTGCTCGTATACAGAGACGGACAATATGCCTTAAAGAGAGTGATTTTAACCTCACGACTACACTTAGCAAACCTGTGAACCAGCATGTTGCCCCTTACAGCTAGAGACCTTCGTTCTCGTTCAATATCGGCATCGTCTCTAAGGTCTCCGGTAACGATGTGCCCAAGGTATTTAAATTGAGAAACTCTTTCGAGTCGTACCCCGTTCAGTCTAATAACTGGATCATAGGGCACATTCCTACTGGAGGCTTCAAAGACCATACAAACACTTTTCTTGACATTATAAACTAGTCCATGTTCGACCGCATATTGTTCACAAATGTGTAGCAACTCTCTAATCGAACTGACCGTTGGGCCCAATAGGACCATATCATCTGCATAGCTTAAGCTGTTTACACACACATTATCTACCCAACAACCCACACGTCTACTACTGAGCTCAACGATCAGCTCGTTCATATACAGATTAAACAGTTTAGGGGAGGCCAAACCACCCTGCCTATAATTTTGGTCTCACTGCAATAATAGACAAGTCTACAATTGGGAGTATATTTGAAGGAAAGGCCGATTTGGACGTGGTAGGTAAGAGCAAGAAATAATAGTAAGACAGAGTTTTTCTTCTTATTAATATTAGTTCAATGTTATATAAAATATAAATAAAAAATTTAAAAAGCCCCTACGCAGCATCCGGTCGAAGTTATCAATTAATTGTAATTTAACGATTATACCTGCACGTGTAAAGCACTTAATCGAGTAATCATACGCGAAAAATGCCTTACATCATTTGGGAAAAGAGCTGATATTCTTACACTGCTGGACCGATATTAACCAAACATAGCAAAGAACCACTGGAAACTGGTTTACAAATGAAAAATCCGCATCGAAATTGGTCCATCCGTTTGAGAGCTACGATGCCACAGATAGACATACATCTTATAACACCCCTCTTTTTCCGTCGGTTAAAAATGAATTACTTAGTTTAGTTTGCATGCCTGGAACTCCAACTGGCTATTGCTGGAAAATTCGAGTACAGCAATAAACACTTTCAAGTTTTTCCTTTTTTCACAAAACACCCAAACTCCAAAAAATTTTTTGTCACAGCAGTCACTTACACTCTTCTGCACCACCGAGGCAATCAAAAGTAAAAAAAGTCAAAAGTTTATTATATACTAATTTTATTGTGATTCTACAAAATGAGATATAATCTGCAATGATAGAGTTTACTACAATCGGCCAATCAATTTACCTGCGCCGCGATTCGGTCACGTAGACTACCCCCGATTACGATTTCATCGTGGCATCTCCAACGTCATAATCACGTGTGTCTCCCACTTCACACATGTGCACTTCAGTTATGATATTTTCATGTGTTTCCCAAAACAGTGGCACAAAAACTCCGAAGCGCCCCTATCTCGAGTCTTGCATTATCTCAATGTTTCGTACGTGACGACACACCGTTTGATCCGCGCGACACCGCCGCGCCTTTATCTACTTATAAAACATTTTATACCCTGCTTCTGTACATTTTAATAAGTCAAAACAAAGAATATTCTTTGAAATTTGTTTCCGGATACTAAACGACAGTTTTAATGAAATATGCGAGTTTAAAATCGTAGCTTTATGTGATAGAGACGCTACGTTTATGAGCTTTTATAATAATCATTAACATTCATGTCAAATTTCATAAAGTTAACTGTATTCTTAAGACATATAAAAATTATTTTTGGCTACAGGGTTGAATGATTTATGTCAAATTATGCTAGGTTATAGGTTACTGGGGTGCGAGGTCGGGAACCTCCACGTGGTGCACCCTGGGGAACGAAGACGGCAGCGCCTCTCCCTCTGAACGAGAGAGACGCTGCCGCCTACGGCCAATTCCGGCCGAGGCGGTGGGAACGACCCTCTGGAGGGTTGTTTGGAAGCCTTCCACGTGTCCCTCCGTTAAGCGGAGGGCACAGTGGAGAGCTGGCTTTGACCAGGGGTGGTGGGCATTGGTCTGGTGCAGACCACCGTCCGACCAAGTCGTAAGCCTGACTGAAACCAGTTAGGAACGACGGCTCTTCGAGAGCTACGAGGAAGGAAACCTCTATAAAAAACCTAGGGGCGGACGGACTCGGTCTGGTGCAGACCCCGTCCGGCCCAGCCGTAACCCTGAACGGACAGGACCGGTGGCTCTTCGGAGCTGCGAGGACGTAAACCTCTATAAAAAAACCCCAAGCCCACGCTCTGACGCCTGGCAATGGGCTGAGTCGCTGGAGGGAGTCCAGTGCCAAGGGCGTCCCGTCGGGAGGACGTTAAACTCAAATCTATGGCATGGGTAAAATTAAGGATAAACCTACCCAGGAGGGTCCCAGACGCACTGCGCCTGGGGAATCCCTCCCGGAGCCAAACGGCTCCGGCAGCTCCCAATCGTATTATGGGGGGAGCAACCACTGCCTAACCCGCCCGTCACCGAGCGGTAAATCCGGTGACCAAAACATCGCGAAGGACGCGGAAAGACGTGAGGTAGACAGTTCAGACACTGCCTCAGAAAGGAGTAGTACGAGCATCCCTATGATGCCAGCTGCAGAGCGATACCAACGAGGCTCTCAAAACCGAAAAAGGTGCCAGCCCCTCTCAGGTGACATAAACCCGCTAGAATCGGCTTTTAGTGACGAAGGCCCGTCACCCAAAGTGCCTACAAGCCGACGAGGGACTCGTCGTGGCGTAGGCCGATTTCCAAAAACTGGGCGTGTCACCCAAACGAGGCAAACCAGCGGATCTGCGGCAAAAAAGAGGGCCGAGCGGGAGCTTTTGCTCGAGGCCCTCCTTGAAAAGGTTCAGCCCGACGGACCGAGCACCTCCGACACGAGGCGTGGTGACTCACAGCAAGAGGAGCCACACAGCAAAGTGGATAACCCCGTAGACAGGATACAAGAGGCAATCGGCGTAGCCGATTGCTTACTCCAGGCACACCAGGAATCCGGGGGTCCTGAACAAAACGCCCTAATAGCGGTCTTAGGAAAGATTATCGAGGCGGCAAGACTCCTAGTGGCCGAAAATAGAGTACACGTAAGGGAGAAAGCCAGCCTCGAGAGAGACCTCGCGGAAGCGAAAAAGAAAGCGCTGGGCTCCACTCGCTCCAACGATAGTGCCACACCGGCGTCAGCGACAACAGTGGCAACGTCCCACCAGGTAGAGCCGGACATAGTTCGACTCATGGCGGAAATGGAGGAGCGATTGACAAGGCGCATCTCTGTGATAGAGAGCGTTCATTATCGCCCACCTCTGGCTCCGCCAAGGGTAAGCTACGCGGCCGCTGCTAAGGTGGGCTCAGCAGCCCAGCGGGCAGCTAGGGAGGCAGCAATAAAAACACCCCAGAGGGCCACCCAGGGGAAGGGACAGGGGAGAGCGAACTCAACCCAAACCCCATCTTCAGTTCCAGCCCCGGTTGATACCGCACAGCACCCGTTGGAAGGAGGCTGGATGGTAGTCGGGGATAAAGAAAAGGAGAAGAAAAAGAAGCGGAAGGCCAAAAAAGCGGCAAAAAGAGCCAAAAAGGCCGTCGCTGCTGCGACGGGAGCGCCTAGAAAGCTACGCACACCTCGCTCAGCGGCAGTCGTCGTAACGCTGACGGCAGAGGCAGCGGAGAGGGGTTTGGGGTACGCCGAGGTCTTGGCGAAAGTTAAGGCCAAAGTCGACCTCAAGGCCCTAGAGATACCAGGCGTTCGGTGCAAAAACACACGAACGGGAGCCCGGCTTCTCGAAATCCCAGGCGCTACCAGTGGCCCCAAAGCTGACGCCCTAGCGGCTAAGATTAGGGACTCACTGGACGCAGCCGACGTTCGAGTGTCCAGGCCCACAAAATGCGCTGAATTACGCATCACTGGCTTGGACGAATCAGTCACGGCGGATGAGCTCAGGCTCGCCGTGGTGGAGGTCGGAGGTTGCCCTCTGGACAATGTGAAGGCCGGAGCAATACGCTTCGGGCCCTTTGGACAGGGGGCAGCGGTTGTCAGCTGCCCCATCGCAGCGGCCCAAAAGGTCGCTGATGGCCGGACCCTCCTTGTTGGGGGTTTCCTGAGGGCGCAGGCACGACTCCTGCAGGCCCGACCGGCAAGGTGCTTCCGGTGCCTGTCGGTGGGACATGTGGGTGTCCAGTGTACATCAGCGCTCACTGTAGGTGATCTCTGTTTCCGCTGTGGCCAGCCCGGTCACAAAGCGGGTACTTGCAATGCTTCAGATGCGCAGCGGAGGGTAAGCCTGCCAACCACCGGGTTGGCAGTAAGACCTGCGCCGGATCGAGACCGAAGCCGGGAGGCCAGCCTTCTGTTTCTGTTTCTAAGCCGGTCACAGATGGTGCCGCTGTAGAGCAGCAAGATTCGCGGCGGAATGTGGAGATGGAAATTCAATAATGGATTGTCATCTCTATCACAGAGATGCGCCTTGTCAATCGCTCCTCCATTTCCGCCATGAGTCGAACTATGTCCTGGATGCTTTGGAGATCACCTGTGTCTGATCCGTAAGGAGCCAACGCCCGAGTGCCACCACTGCGATGGCCAGATCGTGGACACGGCTCTCCACACGCTGGCAGAATGTCCGGCATGGGGGGAGCCGAGGCGTGATCTCGTCGCGGCCGTCGGGGTGGGGGTTCTCTCGCTCGGTAATATGATTGCGGCCATGTTGCGGAGCGAGAGCGCGTGGAACTCCGCCGTTTCCTTCTGCGAGCAAGTTATGCTTGCCAAGGAGACGGCGGAGCGGGACCGGGAGAGATTTAGAACTCTACCGGCCCGCCAGGCCCGGGAACGGGCCAGGTACCGCAGGCGACTCGGGCGCCGGAGATCTCAGAACGATCTCCGTCCTCCATAAGCGCAAGCCTGAGGGTGACAGATGAGGCCATCTGTCACCCTAACAGAAGCAGGCTCGGGTGGAAGCGCGGACGCGGCGGATCGCAGCATCCGCGCCCCAGGGGAGGGTAACGGGAACATCGGGGTTCCCACACGGTAGGGGGCTGTCTACGAACCGTAGGTGGCCCGAGGTACGTCGGGGTTCCAGGGCTTTCCTTGCTAGGGTACACCTGGTCCCCGGCTTTTAGTACCCGAGACGGCGTGCGGTTTTAGTCGGTTCGGGTCCGACATGCCACCAGGAGGTGGTATCCGAGGGGATTTCCGCACGGAAAAAAAAAAAAAAAAAAAAAAAAAAAAGGTTATAGGTTACTAGTTTTTCGAATCGTAGAAATTTAAAGAAATATATTCAGCATGGAAAAATAATGTCAGATATCAATCAATCTATATTCGAAATTAGATCATCCTAAGCCTAACAAATCTACGCTCAGAAATTGTTAATACCACAAGACCATATTTTTTTATTACTAACCGTAGGGCAAAAATATTAAATAATAGGTTAAAGTGTTCTCTGTCCAAATGAAACAATGTCCTAAAAGAAAACAGGTACATATCGCTAGTCCGACAAGAATTATTGTCACAATCGTTTTTCTACTCGTATTGGTATTCTCAACTTTTGAGCATAGGAGCTGGATAATGTACTATGCAATTTGTAGGACAACGTGCAGGCGCGGTTTCATCCTGAAATTTGAGGGAATAATAATCAATTTAAGTCGAGTAAATTAGACTTTATTGCACAATACACAATTTTTCTTGCTCACATTAAAACAAATGGATATCTTTTTTTTATTGGTAAATTTATTGGGATCATAATATTTGAGACGTCTGGGACAATCTCTGGATGAACACTTAGAGGAGCTAGCTCCGTGGGGGGAGGAGGAGTGACACGAAGCGCGTGTGTGGGTCTCCCGACAAATCAGTCTAGCCACTAAACCCCGCGGCGGCCTAACTCGGCAGTCAACAGGAGCTCCAGAAACGCATCAGCGGCTTCTGGAGTACCCCCTGCCGTACCTCACGCGTGAGGTACATGCGGGGTAACCAGATCCACCCCCGGGGCAGGTCGCTGTTGAGCCTCTCGCAGCTCTACGCAGTTAGACGATATCCCCCGGCCGCACCGAGGTGTCACCGGTCTCGGGTCGTTTACAGGGACCACATCTCCCCTGGCTGTGGCCACAACGACTCTTAACCGACGATTGGGGAGCTAGTGGCTTCTACGTCGCCCCCTTCGTCGCCTGTCTTGAGCGGGATTGGTCCTTTCCCGATCCCGCTCTGCGCATAACCGCGATCAATGCTGGTGACAGGTTTCGTCCGATATGTCCGCAGTGGTGGCATTGTGCTGTAACCTCACGTCCGATTCTGTTCAGATATTCACCGAAGCAACCGCGCCCGCTGATTGAATCGGTAGGTGACACAGTCAGTTCCTCTATACGAGCTTTGAAGCTCATCAAAACGGCTTCGACAGCGCGTTGGCTGGTACAAACCTGGGTGTCGAGCCGTGCCTGCCAAGCCCATTGGGCTTACGTATGTGCGTTCTGAGGAAGCATTCCGGGCTCATGATCCGGCGCTGTCTCTTCGCCATTCCGACCGACAGAACGAATTTCGTCGTACACCATTGTGTCCATGTCGGTCAGAATGTCGAAGGGTGGAAATCGTGCCAGGATCGTCACCGCCTTGTACGATAGCCCCATCAACCGCTGCAGACTTGCGAGGTGAGCTTTACATCGGGAGGAACTCGACGGTGCCCCATAGACGACCGTGGATCGCACGACGCCCATATAGAGGCAGTGAACTTCTTCCTGCGGTCCCCCGAGATTGAGAAGCAGACGATGTAGCGCCCCTGCTACCCCTTGTACTCGGGGGACTAGTCGCCTGAAATGCTCTTCGAAGCTCTACCGACAGTTCAGGATGAGGCCTAGGTATTTCGTGTACTGGCTCACCTGGACTTCAGTGTCATTCACCTGGGAGGCATGAGCTGGGTGGTTCCTGGCGCTTACTGCCCTGTCGCGCAGATAGGTCTCTATGACGGCACGCGTGATATTCAAGTCGCCCTAATAGCGCGCCAGGGAAGGCTAAACTATCAACACTACCGAGGGCCGACTAACAAGCCCCTATCCGAATCCAAATTGGCAGTCCCATAGATCAGGGCTCACTCGCGACAGGTGCCCGCTGATACGGTCAGAGATAACTCTTTCAAAGAGTTTCCCCGACTCGTTCATGCAGGTTGTGACGCAGAGATAGAATCTGCGGCCTTTCCTTACTTTTTGAGGAGCACCAGTCTCGCTTCTTTCTAGCCAAGGGGGAAGATACCGAGGCAAAAATACTCAGTGAAAATCTGCGTTAGTTTGTCTCCCAGCACGGACAGAGTGATCACCAGCGCCTGACCTGGAAAACACCATCTTGTCTAGGAGTGGTGTTGCGGGAAGCCAGCCGCCATACGGCTCGATCCAGCTCTCCCTCCGATACCTCACACTCGTCGGACCAGAATTGCCGGTCCGATTGCGTGGGAGGGATCGGGGGACTGTCCAGGACCCTTGGACAGAGCGTGGACTGTCCAGGACCCTTGGACAGAGCGTGTCTGTCTAGCACTCTTCCTAGAAACTCCGGTCCAGACTAGTACCTAGTGTCATCTGAGTATTTATGGTAGAGCAGGCCTGAATCACGACAGCCTTGGAGGGCAAAGTTTTGCTATCCAGATTAGACCTATTTCTTAGCGGTCCATGGATTCACCGTGCGGGTGCCGGGTCCATCGCGTGATAGATGGGGGCAACACATGCGACTTCGACAGTGCATGGGAATTGCGACCCAGGTTTAGGTTTAAGGAGCACTCCTTACGACGCGTCAACGCTCACCTCCACTGTCCGCCGTGTTACCCCCTCTACCTAACCATATTTGAAATGAGCCTAGCAATGCCGCTTTGGATATTCGTTCAAGAAAAGAGCTTACTGAAGCTCTTGGCAATCCAAGGTCTTTAAGCAGGTTATAGAGGGATTTAGCTGGTATACCCTCGCACCCACTTCCACGGCATACAGCGCAACAACATAACCATTTTTAGTTATTTCGTTAGTTAAGTCAAAGTACTTGTTTCTTTTTAAAGCGTGGTCTTTAGGGATGTTCGTTTCCCACGGCACCGTGAGTTCTACTAGTACTACACGCTTAATTGAAATTGCATAAAGAAATATGTCTGGTCTGGACGCCGAGGCACAGATATCCTCCGGTATTCTGTAGTGATTTTCATACGTGTCCACTAATAATGTCCAGTCACTGGCGGTATTTATAATTGAGTACGGCTTTTGTGTGAGTGAAGTCTTTTTTGTTGAGCCTTCCTTTACACTGTTTGTTGTTATTCCTTTTTTCGCTCTCGCCAGTGATAAACTCATAGAATCGCGTATGATGTGTAATACCCTATCATGGCGACGTGAATAATGACCTCGGTCTAATAGCGCCTTACAACCTGTCAGTAAGTGCCTGGCTGTACCTATTGCCGCATTGCACATCGTACAAGCCTTTTCTGTAGCTTTTCCCCACCTTAATGGGTTGCTTTGATCGGGGAGAGTTAATTGAAAGGCGTTGAGGTAGAATATTAACAGGGCGGGTGACCAATCATATAAAAGTGTGCGCCATTTCAAAGCTGGTGGGATAAAAATTCTCCTAGAGTTAACCATTCATTCTGCATTTCTAGGTTCATTGCGTGCACCTTGTAGGTCTCGTTTTCATCTTGTTGTATGAAAGATTTTGTTATCTCTTTGTCGGTCTGTCTTCTTGCATTTCTCAATCCAACTCTACTGGACTGCGTACCCACCATGAATTTTTTGTGGCCGTAACTCTAGCTCTGATGAGTTTTTGTCTTTTGGAAGGGATCTAACGATTTCGTCTTGGGATTTTGACAAGACATGCATTTTGGTAACTCTTAGGTGTTTGTAGAGTTCCGAAGGTTTTTTTAATTTCATTCCAAAATTATTCGAGCCCCTGTTTAACGTTGACGGGTCTGCAGATGGTGCTAGCCCGAGCCACGACTTCAATGTCTTAGTGACTTTCGCGTTACAGTTTTAATTTATTAGTGTTAAACAATTCCTATCCTTTGATTTTTTATCTCGATTGAACAATTACGGAAACAGGAGCAAAAAAAATCAGGTTCTAGTAGCAGTTGGAAATAATTACATGTGTACGATTTGTCCCCCCCCCCCCCCCCCCTAGAACCACGCCTGCTACCGGCTATGGAGTGGATGACGGTCGGTAGCGAGAGATCTCTTGCGACAACTTGCCCCTACCTAGGTCAAAGGCTGGCGACGCCCTTGGACACAGTAACTCCTTACTAGGTTTGTTGCTCTTTAGGCATTAGTATTCATAATCTTTCAATATTATAAGACATTCATAACTTGAACTTTGCAAGCAAAGGAATTGAAACAACAGAACCAAAATGAAAATAATTTAACATGTTAGTACCCGTCCACAAATTCACATTTCAACCAGCATAAGGTAGTTAACTAGGAAATATTTGAATATGTTTAGAACCGCAAATTAAAGTTTTTCAGTAAAAGTCATACAAAACTTACCCTATCAAACAGGAGTCGCCATTTCTGCGAAAAGAGAGACTTTTTAAGTAATCTTTACTTTTAGTTCATGTAATTTACTTTACTGCATTATTGAACAGTTTCAATTAGAAAACTAGATAAGTCAATAACACAAGTTAAAATAAAGTGATTCACGCATATTTATAACGTACATTAACCTTTTAAAAGTAACTGTAACTGAATGTAACTTAGGTTCAATTATATTTGGACTAGAAGATCTAGTGATATATAAACATCTATACTTCGATCAATAATGTACTATTATTGATCGAAGCATCTATAGTTATTATATCATTTATGGAAATAGTATATAATAGTATAAATTTGATAGTAAAAGTAAGTTTTCAAAGGTTCTCACATCATGCATCAACTCCCTCCGTATCTCCGCCTCGTCCAATTCCGAGCCGAGGTCCGTGTGATCCGTGTCATATAGCGGTTCCGCAGCCCGTGATATAGAACCAAGGGAGTCTCTAGCTGATGCAAGGGAACCTGTGACTGTTGGCAGTACTCCCGCCTCAATCCCCGACTCCATGGAGGTGTTAGTCGAGAGGATAGTGGCAGCGGGCGGCGCAAGCATATCGCCGCCTGCGCCACTGCCCACCCACACAGACATACTTCTAGCAACACCATCCACACTACTGCAGTTCCTTATTATTACAACTCCTTATTTATCATTATATTAGATACCCTTCTTTATACATATAAGTGGCGTCATTAGCTCAAAATATGCTCCAAAATATATTGTTTTTGGACAGAGATATCGGGAGCGGATGTTTTATTTGGACGCTTTTATATGGACTTGTAATTAAGTTAGATATTACTTGCTAAATATAATGAATGAAAAAAGATCTAAGGCACCTATTGAATAACATTGGCCTCGTGTGCTGGACCTGGAACAATAAGTTAAGTTTAAAAATCATTTACATCTTAACTTCATAATAACTGCGGCTGCCTAACCCTTTTATAATTTCAAAACATCTGTTCTTTTTTCTTGAATCGTATACGAACTTATCAAAAAGCAAAACCCTACTTAGACCTTGAATTATTTCAATTTGTAAAGATTTTTATATTTGTTCATGACTATTGAAATTTAAGCATTCATAAATAGGCCCCAATAAGTATTAATAAAACACTACAGTAAATACGAAACCAATAAACAACAAGCTAACTTTATTCCGTCTGACGTCTACGGCATAAAATCAAATTTTCTGTACACCGAGATAGGCAATCAGCTGAGGGAGGAAAACGTGAGCGGAACAGAGGGCTTCAACCCTCTTGATGTTGCTATAGTAACGTACTTCAATTTTATACCCCGGTGCACATTAGGTTTGTTTTGCTAACACGTGATTTTTAAAATTTAAGAATATCGTCATTCTACTCAATTAACTATAATATTTATAGTTATTCATTTTGTTTTTTATACTGACATTCAACAAGAACAATGAATACGTAAATTTGTAGAAAAAAATAATATATTTTATAAAATATTTCACAAACACACGAAAAATTTTAGTACCAGAGCTTACAAAATTTAAAATACACTTCTTTGTTTACACTACATGTTTATCAATATTAATTTAGGTTGCACACAGTTTGTTTGCGATTCAAAATATAACCAAAATATTTATGTAACTAAGGTACTTACATTTACTTTTTCTAACCATTCACTTCACTATCATAAGGGGACTTTCACACGTAACTTCATTTTCGAAATATATATGTTATTATAGTGTTTCGTGTCAAGAACACATTAGACTTTGAAACACGATGGACATTTAGCTGTGTGTCAAAACACTTCTGTGCCAATGAAAGTGAGAATGGCGTCCAGATTTCAGCGCATGCGTGATGGTAAGAAATGTAGGAGGGCTCTTGTCATGAAATATGTATGAGATGAGCCCTTTCAAATGCAGCGTTTACCACAGTATGCTCTGACCATATTTCTACATACAGCAGTTAGTTAAGTATGTATCTGGTGCAGTTTTCTTTAGAAAAACTTAGTTGCAAAGGGTAAGTACTAAGACGTGCAATCTACTCTAGTAAACGTCCAGAAGAGACTTCAATGTTCGATTCGATTTCTCTTCGATGCCATCATCAGATTTTAATGTCCTTCTCATGGTACCACCGCTGGGACATCTCCTTTCCATTAAAGAAATAATTATTATCAAAATCGGTTTATAAACGATGAAGTTATCCGCGAAGTTATAACACACCTCCTTTTTTGTACCTCATCCTTTTTTTGAAGTCGGTTAAAAATAAAATATGTGAATCTATAAGTTCGATAAATTAAAATAGGTGAAATCATGAGTTTAATGGACCTTGAATAGAATAATGGTAATCTTATATAAACACTTAGTAATACTTAGGATATGAACAAATATTTATACTTGAACATAAAACAACAAATACAAATTAGAGTAACAGGTAATGTTACTTGGTCATAATAATAAAGGCTCTTCGGGATTTAAATAAACGAAAAGACACACCAGACGAACGTAAGGACAAAAATATTTTAAAGTTTCTGCTGTTCTAAAGACTACTGTTCTGAGGTTTCTGCTGGCTACTGTTCATAGCTTGGCATCATTACTTTATCAGCAACACCTAAAAAAACATGAATAATTTTCCATTCTAGAATCAAACTCACTTGTACTTATTCCACTATTTTAATTAGCTTTACACCTGCCCGGTTACATTAAGGTTTATACCTCAAACCTTTGAGGATGCTATAAGGCGAAACCGGTCAGGAGTAAAGTTAATTAAAATAGTGGAAAAAGTAGAAGTGAGTTCGATTCTAGCATGTATTGCAACAAGTTCCATCAAGTGCTGACAATCGAGAGTATAAATTTAATTACATGAATAACTTTCACTTTCAGAGCTTATTATTTTAAGTTAAGTTTATTGAAATATGTTCCAACCTGATCATTTGATCATAGATCAAATAGCTTTACAGATTTCTTAATCACTCTGAAAGTTTTTACTTGTCATAAAAATTTAATTTAATTTAAAAGTTACAGTTACTCAAAGCGCCTGATAGTTTATTACGATCAATGATCTCTCTTACAACTGTTATAAATTTAGGCGTCTTAGATGATTTTATGATATTCTTATCAGTATTTGTTTTATTCTTAATACGTTTTTACATACCAACAACCTTTATTTGTTTAAAATATCTGTTGGTTTTTGAGCATAAATCATATCTTAAATTAAAATTATATACTTTTCTTAAATCTTGCAACACTATTTTGAAACGTCAAAATATTTGGATTATGTCATGTCGTGGTTCTCGCGCAGTAAAAAATTATGTAAGCAAAACCAAATAAAGTGAAATTTCACGTTGTGAAAGTGATCAATCGTGATCCAATTCACTATTATGCCTAGCGGTCGTACTGTTTTGTTGTTGCGGAGGCTGTCGACGGGTGATAACAAATTGAAAACCTTAAATTTAAATCAAAACAGTACCAAGGAACCGCTTTTAGCGAACCCGGTGTACATTCATAGAGATTTGGGTTTATCAAAAAGGTACTTATTATATTTAAGAATTTTGATTACCATTTTAAAATATACTACCCCCAATGCAACATTTAAAGTCTAATCTATTTTTAGTAAACATCTGTTGGACAATGGTAGATGACCTTGTTTATGTTTACATGTCGTGTTTACTACAACTACTAAAAGAGAAGGGAGTTATTAAGGTTTTAAAAATAATGTAAGGAGGTTGGTTAACCTCACTATTGAAAAATGAGTAAATTTGAAGTAGTTATATGTATTAATATTTCTTATATTAAATGTTTCAGACCCATTATATCAGATATCTAATTAAAATAAATGATGAATCATTAAGAAATTAAAATGAATTGATCCACATGCGAAATATTTCTAAGAATTTAAATCTCAGTTATTCTCTAAAATACCTGACCAACAAAAATGATGGTTTTGTCTTATTAGAGAAAACAGAAAATTGAACCTATACCTACTACTAGTAAAACTGGTATCATACCATTAGCATTACCCATAATAAGTAATGCGGATTAGATTAATAACTCTCACTTATTTTAGATAGTATTTGAGCTTATAGTATGTTCAAATATTTTTGTAGATTATCAACATTTGGGCCTAACAATATTGGTGTTCCACAACTTACGAGGTCCTTAAGTGACAACAGAATCATAATGGCTTCTTCTAGTAATGACACTCCTGAGCAGGCGAAACCTAAACACACTAACCGTTTGATAACAGAAAAATCACCATACTTGTTACAACATGCTCACAATCCTGTACAGTGGTATCCATGGTGCCAGGAAGCCATTGACAAAGCTAAAGTAGAAAACAAACTCATTTTTTTGTCCATTGGATATTCTACTTGTCATTGGTGTCATGTAATGGAGAAAGAATCTTTTGAGAGTGAAGATGTAGCTAAGATCATGAATGAACACTTCATAAACATCAAGGTGGATCGCGAAGAACGACCTGATATAGATCGAGTGTATATGCTGTTTATAATGGCAACATCTGGTGGTGGTGGTTGGCCTATGTCCGTTTTTCTTACTCCAGACCTACGCCCTGTCACAGGGGGTACTTATTTCCCTCCTGAAGACCGTTGGGGAAGGCCAGGTTTTAAAACTATTCTACTATCACTAGCAAAGAAATGGAAGAATGATCAACAGCAGTTTTTGGAAACTAGCAACCACATTATCGAATCCCTTAAAAAGATATCAATATTGGATTCGAGCTCATCTAGTTCAGTACCCGGTGATACTTCTTGGGAGTTGTGTGTTTCCCGATACAAGAATCTCTATGAACCCGAATTCGGTGGATTCGGATCAGCACCTAAATTCCCACAAGCTTCTATATTCAATTTTCTTTTCCACTATTATGCTCGCGATAAGAATCACCCTGAAGGTAAGAAGTGTTTGGAAATGTGTCTTCATTCATTGCAGAAGATTGCCAAGGGCGGCATTCACGACCACGTCTCCAGTGGTTTTGCACGATACTCTGTCGACAACGACTGGCATGTACCACACTTCGAAAAAATGCTTTACGATCAGGCACAGCTCATAGTTGCTTATGCGGATGCCTATCTCGCAACAAAAGACAAATTTTACGCTGATGTAGTTCGAGACATTGCAAAATATGTTAAGCGAGACCTTCGGCATGAATCGGGCGGTTTCTACAGCGCCGAAGACGCCGACTCATATCCACATTTTGGTGCTTCTCATAAAAAAGAAGGAGCTTTTTGCACTTGGGAATATAAAGAACTTAAAAATCTTTTGACGGGAAAGGTGACGGATGATATTACGTACTTAGATGTTTTCTGTGAGTATTTCAGTATTGAGGCAGGTGGCAATATTTCTCCTGAGAGTGATCCTCATGGAGAACTTGGAAACCAAAACGTTTTGATTATATATGGTAGTAAAGAGGAGACAGCTGAAACATTTGGTTTATCGTTGGAACGATTCAACCAAATAATATCGGAATGTATTGATATATTATATGAGGCAAGACAAAAACGACCTCGTCCACATTTGGACACGAAAATGTTATGTTCTTGGAATGGTTTGATGATTGCTGGTTTAGCACAAGCTGGTCAAGCATTAGAAGAGAAGGACTACGTTGCAGACGCTATTAAGACCGCCGAGTTTATTAAAAAATATTTATATAATGATTCAACCAAGACATTGATACATTCTTGCTACCGAGCTGATGACGGATCTATTGCTCAAATGTAAGCTTGTGTGTCTTTCTTATGTGACTTGATTGATGTCATTAAGTGTAGAATTTGTTCATAACATAATCAATAAACGTGTTTTCAGAGACCAGCCGATTCAAGGATTCCTTGATGATTATGCTTTCTTAATCAAAGGTCTTATAGACCTTTACGAAGCCTCCTTGGATTACCGGTGGCTACAATGGGCTCGGGATCTACAAATGAAGCAGGATGAATTGTTCTGGGATAGTGAGAATGGCGGCTATTTCAGTTGTTCGGCAGACGACAGTAGCGTGGTACTAAGATTGAAAGAAGGTAATTATAAATTCATTGGTTTTACACCTGACGAAACAGATACCTACTAAAAATTAAGTATTTAGTATGTTTTGCGGCAAATTACAAGGACTTTCGTAGTTCGTTCTTTCGTAGTTTTCAGCAAGAGAGCACAAAAGGTGTAAAGCGGCTATTACATTACACGATTTCTCGGGCCCTGTCTCTCGGGTGCCCTGCCTACCAGTTAGGGTGCCGCTTATTACACTACGCTGGAAATCGCGCCCTGTGTGACCTTTACTCAGTTTTAACGTGAACGTGAATGACTGTGCACGTCTGTCGCTATGGCGCGGACTTTATCGAAACATCAAATAAATAAATAAATATTTTCGGACGTCTAACAAACAATGCCATCCAGTCCCAAGCTAAGCTTGTGTTATGGGTACTAGACAACTGATACAAATTCATATATACATTTTTTTTGTAAATACGTACATATTATACCTACATAGAAAACACCCAAACTCCGAAACAAATATTTGTAGATCACACAAACATTTGGTCTGACCCGGGAATCGAACCCGAGACCTCATGATCAGCAGTCGCACACGCCAACCGCGAGACCAACGAGGCAGTCTGAAAGTTGCTTTAGCGGTGACTTTGGCACTTACTACCATTAGGTATTCAAAAAGGAAGGAGAGGAGGATGTGGGTGAAGGAATATTTGCTCCTTAGAAACTAACTATCAAATATTCAAATACTCAGTGCTTTGGACCCGACAGACCTACGAAACTACAGACCAATTTGACGAACTATTAAGCTTAGTAGCTCCTTTTATAGAAAAAAAAACTATCTTAAGAGATAGCGTGAGTGCAAAACATAGTATAGTTGTTACTTTACGATTCTTAGCCACTGGAAACGCCTATCAAGATTTAAAATTTAGTTTCTAGATATCTCAACCTCTTCTACCCAAAGACGAACGTGAGAACTCTGCGCTCGCGCCGCAGCGACTGAGCTCCCTGCCTCCCTGTTTCTTATTACACCACCCAATCGGCAGGGGGCAGGGAGATCGGAACCACTCGGTCGCACTGTTTAGGGACCCTGCCTCCCTGTTTCTTATTACATTGCCCTGTCTCTGCGGGCAGGGCCCGAGAAATCGTGTAATGTAATAGCCGCTTAAGGCTGGCGCCAGTATCGCCGGCCTTGTCATTCATAACTGAAATAATGCATTGCAGACTATGCCGGCGGTATATACCTACCCGCCAGCAACGTCGCAGGCAAGATGTGTAGGAAGCTTTGCACTTTCTGTGTTTTCTTTCTAATTTACTTTGATTTACATCAACGGGAACCGAAGTACCCACATTTTTAATTACGAAAAAAAAACAATGTTTTCAGACCAGGACGGCGCAGAACCGTCAGGCAACAGCGTGTCTTGTCACAACCTTCTTCGTCTAGCCGCTTACGCAGACAAGAGCTCTGCGCCAGAAGGCGGTGAATCAGAGAGAGAGATGGCCAAGAAAATACTGCAGACTTTCTCCAAGAGACTTACCACGTCGCCTACTTCGCTACCGGAAATGATGTCAGCACTGATGTTCTATAATGACTCCCCTACACAGGTCTGATGTTACATAAATATTAAATTTAATTCGTGTTTACTAAAGGAAGTCTTGAAATTAATGCTAGTAGTAGTACTAGGGTGCATGCACAGTGCAAAAGCATTTGCATTGTGCATCACTGGGAGAAGTTTGTAGAGTTACAAACAGATAATTTAAAAAAATATATAAGAAAAAATGTCTTGAATTATTATCAATTAGGTCAGGTTAGTTAGATCAACCTAAAATGACAGCGTTCATGCTGTTGCATTGATTACATTCACAATAGGTATGGTGATCACTATTGAATTCTGCTTAATATGCTTTCCATCAGGCAGAGTAGAGTCACTTTAGCAAGCCCAAAAAAAATGTCAGTAACTTTTCAGACTACCCAGTATCTTTGATATCTCCATGCCTATTAACAAAAAATATACATCTCATGTGTACCTACGTGCTTCATTATTTGTTCCATTTCTTTCAATTTGCTCTATTGTACACTCTGTTTAATTCACACTTATGACAATCAAACTTGTCACAGTGTTCTAATGAACTTCTTTGAACTCTTAAATGTCTAATATTTCCTCTGATTACCTTATTACAGGTGCTTATCGCAGGAGGTTTCACAGACCCTCGTACCTTGGAGCTGGTACATGTGGTACGTTCGCGACTGTTGCCGGGCCGAGTGCTGTGCGTGGCCGACCCGACGGAATCGCCCGCCGGTATGTCCGATATACGTGAGTTTGGGCTTTGGTAACGCTTTTTATTTATTTGCTTCAAATAAAACATTTTATTCGCTACTACCAGTATCAATACCACCATTTCCTTCAATTGATAACTAAATACATTAATATAAAATTAAAGCTAACATTTTTCTTATTATGATTAGTCACTCACATAAATGAAATATTTAATAAAAAAAATGTACAATGCGACTCAAATAAGAATAGGATCGACTTTGCGCCATGTTGTGCCGTCATAGCTGTCAATTTGAAAGAATTGGGTAGGGTCAGCAAAACAAAATATTTTTAAATATAATTTATTTACGAATCATGAACGTAAAATTTTTAACCAGAATTGAGCTCTTCAATTTCGCTCATCTCTGCAACACTGACTAAGTGGTCACACGTTATTGCCATCATCATGACTGTTGCATTCCCCTATATAATAGAACATGGATTAATGTAGGTTTTTAATATTTATTCCACCTTACTGTTGTGTAAAATTAAATTAGGTATTATTACCTGTATTTATGACAAAATGTAATCAGAATCTAGCCGCTTAATTCTACTCATCTCGGCATCACTCTCCGTGTAGACATCATCGTCGTCATCACTGCTACTTTCCGCTATAAAATAAAACAGGGATTAATGTAGGTATTTAATATTTCAATTCAGCATTGCTACTTAAAATAAAAATGGCATTTTCTTACCTGTATTTATAACAAAACTAAAGTTATCATCGTCTTCAAATATTTCTCTTTTCCAGTTGTTAATTTATTACGTTTTTCACTTTGAATAACTGAGATTCGGTAAAACAAAAAAAAACATTATTGATACGCAAATAAGGTTTCGTTGCAGCCCGTACTTTTCAAGGGACATTTGACAGTTAGAGGTCATTGACGTTCCAATTCTTATTTGAGTTGCATAGTAAGTAGGTACTTCAAAATTAAATTTCTGTTTACTAAAGTCTGTCTCTAAAATAATTTGACACTAGTTGCGCCCGCAACTTCGTCCGCGTGGAATAGAGACCTTGGGAAGCAGTTATACAACCTTTCGTCTCCCCTTCCAACCCCTTTTTTCGCATTAGAAAGTAGCCTGCATCATTTCTTAGGATCTAGCTAGACTATCTGTGTACCAAATTTCATTTAAATCGTTTCAGTAGTTTTGACGTGAAAGCGCGACAGATAGAGTTACTTTCACATTTATAATATTAAGTAAGGATTAATTTAAATCGTCTTTACTAAGTTTGCGACCACGTCTAAACTGGAAATTTACAACTCTGTTCTATGACTTATATTTGTCACCGTAAGATTGTAAAAACCGTTACATTATAATCTACGTTTAGATTATCTATACTTATAATAAAAATGTAACAGGTCCAATTCTGTACATTAAAGATATTTAGAAAATTTTTTTTGGAGGGCTCTCTATAATCGATACTGAAGCCAAAACTGTAATTTTTTTCATTTTTGTCTGTCTGTCTGTCTGTATCTTGGCCGCGCATCACGCCGAAACTACTGAACGGATTCAAATGAAACTTGGCATGATTTGAGTTCATACTCCGAGGTAGGACATAGGATACTTTTTATCCCGAAATTCAGCACGGTTTCCTGGAGAGAGGGGATGAAAGTCAAAAATATGTACTTAGTCGTAATTCAATAACACATAGTCGGATTTCATTCATTCTTTTTTTGATAAAAAGAAACAAAATAAAAGATAACGGGAAAAGTCTTTTTTTTGTCCGCGACTGTACACACTGCCTGTGGGAAGCTGAGACAGATATGTAAATATGGCGGTACGAAGTTCGCCGGGTCAGCTAGTTTATATTATAATAGATTGTCAACTGTGATATACTGCTTACGCGCGTCAAATTGTCAACTGTCCCTGATTGGTCGGTTTTACAGTAGACCGTTCAATGGCCATAGAGTTAGATTAGGTTAGAACTTTTTTGATCAATCACAAATTAATTTTACTATCACAACAATTTAATTTAAGTAATTCTAAAGCTGTGAGGTATTTTCAACATGAAATCAATTTACAATCACAAAATTACTTTACATTCGGCAACAAAGATGATTGATGATGATGCGATTAGTCGATACCATTTCACAATCTTCCGACTGTTCGCAATATCGCGAGATAGATTACAATCTAACGGTTTTGACAATCTGAGGGTAACATATTCAATAATAACTTAATAAGTATGTAATAGCTTAGCAGAAGACTAACGAGACGCTGCTAAACACAATATTATTTTGAGAGATAAAGATCGAGTTGAGACTGGTTAAATATAGCCCGTTCTATGCATTTTTGTTTTGTTTTTGTCACACACGCTACCACTACTCGTACCACTAAATGCTAATTTTTACATTTTATTATATATTTAGTGTTGAGCCGCATCAGGTCGGTAGGAGATGTTCCTACGGCATTTGTATGTCGACGCTACGCCTGCTCGCTGCCCGTCACAGACGTCAAACAACTGGAGAACCTTCTCGACGAACCGACAACCGTGCCAACTTCTACTAAGAAATAAAAATAGCTACTCTTCTTCAGATCTTCATATCTGTTCACTATATTACTAAAATAAAATACTATCACAAACTCGATTATAGTTTGTTCGCGTTAAGACAATAGTGACGTAACAAGCAAGCAACAGTAACAAGGGGCGGGCCCTTGTGACCAATCAAGCTCCAAGAAATCGTCGTTTCGTACCAAAGCTTGATTCTTATTGCCTTGATTTATGCGTCAATTTTCTTAATGCGGATCGCATAAATCATCATTTTGTGTCAAACTATTTGCCAATCGTGATTCCATAATGTAGTTTTTTAACTTAACAATTGTACCAAACACGGCATTTCTACTAAGGCAGCATCAGAGACTAGATTTCAATGACAATTTTCGTTTTGTTTATGATATTAAAGATTTCATATTTTTATTTAATCTTATATTATATAAATCAATTGCTGTTTTTTTGTCTCGCTGTCGCTCTCGTAAAACTCAAGAACGGCTGGACCGATTTAGCTGATTTAGTTTTGAAATGTTTGTCGAGGTCTAGGAAAGTTTTTAACGGTGAAAAATTAAAAATAACTTGAAAATCCAAATGTCACCTGTACGAAGTAGCGCGCACAGCTAGTTACAATATAAATATGGTATTGTGAACAGATAGGTTAGTACTGATATTATTAAAATATGTAACCTGTTACTTACAACTTATGCGACTCTGAAGCTTATTAATAACTTTTCAGTAGTCTACGTTCAATCGTTAGCAGTCGTTAGAGACTAGTTTTAAATTACTAGTGATAGCCACTATTTCTAAAAATGTATAATGGCAACTTAATCTCTCTTAAAGATCTTACTAACTATTATAACTTATTGATAAAACCCAACTAACAGTATAAAAAATTTCAATTAATATATTTTTTGTACGAAAATAGCTGTCTACATCGAATATAAAATTATTTTGATTGTTTGAAGGAAATCTCTAGAAATTTGAATATGTGGTCTGATTAATGTGATAGTGTTTTGTTATGTTTTTCGTCATAATATATATTTATTTTGATTTGTGTGTGAAACTGTGAAGTAGACGCTAGAAATTAGCTAAGAGCAAAAATGAAGTCAATTTTTTATGTTATGTAGTTGTATACATGCATTATTTAACTAACATTATTATTTATGCACTGCATATGCATACATATGTGCATGCATATGCACTAAATTATTTATTGGAAACTTTGTCTTAACGCTCGTAGTGAGTAAAAAAAAATTGTGATATTTTTTAATTAATATATTTAAAGTTATTGCAATATGAGTTTTATTTATTCCTTAAAAGTACCTCGTACGGCTAAATAAAACAAGTTTTTGAAAGTTATCCTTAGGGCACGTTACATTGCGTCATCGCAGCGGATCGTGAATTTTGCACTCCCCTCCATATAAACTTACAGTGTATACCCTTCCATTCGCATAATTTTCGTAAAAAGGGATACAAAGTTTTTGCTTCACGTACCTATATAGATTTATATTCCTTAGAGACACTTTTTGGAAATACTTATATTCCGTTTAGATTTGGGTTAGATAATCTTTTTAAATCCTGAACTGTTGTTCCTTTTTGAATAATTTATCATTAGAATGGAGGTGTAACAGTCATCACCATCTCAGCCGAATGTCACTCACTCAAATAAAGGTGGAGGACCTTTATCATATTTTTTGAGTTTTCAGGTATCTACCTACTTCAGATTTCGACGTGTATTACACGTCAAAATCTGGCGGGGAACCAAGTTATGTGTGATATTACACGACGTGTAATATCACACATAACTTTGTTCCCCGCTAGCTTGCATATATTATGCTTTAATATACAATACCCAAAATGTAGTAACTATTTGTTTCCATGCATTTTTACTCGTACGTACCAGACCGCTGGGTGTCTGCCTTCTGAAGGACTTCTTCAAAATTATGTTTTATTTCAACTCACAATTTTTTACGAAAATCGCCAAATATCAGGATTTATTAGTCACTGGTTCAAAAACTATAATGGTTTAAAGGTGATAGATCTGTGGTCAGTCTATCCAGCTCGGTCTAGGACTAGAACAAATAGAGATGTTTTCTTCCAAATTTAGTCCAAAATAGACATAGGGACGCTATTGCCTTGATAAGTTGATATCATATAGGGTGTCTTCATAATAGGGTGTTACAGCCCTTTGCTTAAGGTCATTTATTTACATTCTATGTTATTTAACCGACTTCAAAAAAGGAGGAGGTTCTCAATTCGACCGTATATATGTATATATTTTTTTATGTGTGTTCGCGGATAACTTCGTCGTATAAGAACCGATTTTGATGATTCTTTTTTTTATGGAAAGGAGATATCCCAACGGTACCATGATAAGGACACTAAGATCTGATGATGGCATCCAAGAGAAATCGAGTCGAACTTTGAGGTCGGTTTTTGTTTTTGTTAAAATTTTACTTGTGTTTAAACTTTTTGGCAGCTTTGGGAATAATAATAACGAAGTGACTATTTGTACGGGTACTGGACGAGTAAATTAAATTTATTCGTACATTTATTCATTTTTTAAAAATTAAGAATGAATTGGGAGGGAGGGGTTGTAGATACCCTAAATGTGTAGGTTAGGTTAGAACAGTGATCACACAAAAGAAAACTTAAAATTTACAAAAATTCATATAAATATAACTATAGAAAAACAGTACCAAAACCAGTACCCGTATTAATAATTATAAATTGTTCGTACGGTAACCGTAGGTATTAATAGACTCAGCCTAATAATAATTATTATTTCGGACATCTTACACACAACGCCATCTAGTCCCTAGCTAAGCAGAGCTTGTGTTATGGGTACTAGACAAACATTTATATACTTTTTTTTTATAAATACATATTATACATAGAAAACACCCAAACCACGTAACAAATATTTGCAGATCATACAAACATTTGGTCCGACCTGGGAATCGAACCCGAGACCTTAAGCACAGCAGTCGCATACGCTACCACTACGCCACCGAGGCAATGAACGAACTGTAGTATTAGCAAACTAAGGTAATAAGTAGAGATATCTCACTTTTTTAAATTCTTTATTTCCACAGTGATAGTTTTCATACATACTATGTATGACACCAATAATAGACATAACGGTAAGTTAGTAACTTGAACATTTCAACACCAATTCTATAAACATGGGGATGTTGGGTTTCTACTGGGGAATTATACGCATGTCATAGAATGGAGAACATAGACCTTGTCCAAAAGGGGCGAATTCGCTGCGAAATATTACTAGCGATATACTAGGCGCCAATACATCGCGTTCACAAGCATCGCGCGAATACAAAATACGCGCGTAAATCGCGCCAGACTCTTGACTCGCGCCTTACGGTCGAGTCGAGATACGACTGCGCACACGTGCAACAACGGTTGCGCGTAATACGTGCGTGAGAATCGTGGCGAATTCGCCCTTTCTGGACAAGCTCAAAGGGTACACCGATTTATATTCACAACATTGGGTACATTTATTTTATTCCGAACATCGATTATGATAGGAAAGCGATGGATTTTTATAAATTAAAATAATAATTTTACTTAATTGATCATTCAAATTCAGAATCTTTCAAATACATAAAAATAAATTAAATTGTCAATTTTAATTAACTAGTCTTGATTTTACTAATCTATTTTGTGAGACTTACTTTGTCATTAATGTAATATAATGACGACTAAAACTATTTTTGATCAAATATTTATAATTGAAGTACAAATAAAAATCATTACTACATAATAGTGACATTGTGTCTGTATATCACATCATTATCATAATTATGGACTAATGTTAAAAAGTTGATTAGGCTCGGATCCAAAACACTAAAATTAATATTAAATGCAAAAAATCTGTTTCATAATATTAGCAAATAACGAAAAACATAAGGAAGTTAAAATCTTAAACAAGTTAGGTAATGTGGAATTGTTGAAATTCCAAATGATATGCATAAAACTATAGGACATTTAAAATCTAAGAATAAGGGAATGTCATTAAAGTTATGTATTTGTAAATCAATGGCGTTTGAAGCTGTTATTCGTCATTTGCTAGTACCTCCAAGCATACATTAAATCAAACAAAACTAATATCTACTTTCAGAAATGTAAATTCATACAACTAACTACATTTAATACAAGTCATAAATATTAAAATATCACATTAAGCTAATGTCAGTTCAGTCATAGGTTACGAACTACTTAAATCCATCTATGCTACATAGACATGAGCGAAAAATAACAAAAAAAAACACTCCGCACACATGTATATGTAGAACCATGTGTTTAAATCGCATAACATAGCATTTTATAAATAAAACAATGCATGGACATTTTGTGTGTGTTAAAAGTAAGAGGATACGTCACCATCATTGTTAAGTAAGACGTAGTGGGGGTAATTATGTCATAGTCTTATAACGGACCATGACGTCATTATAAAATCTCTAAACAGATCTGACTCGAGACTGACAGTGTAGTTAGGTTGCGCTCATGTGTATTTAGCCTTATATAACGTACAAGCAACATCAACACATCAGAATTACCAAACATTTCTTTTAAAGGCTTGTGTGAAATGCAAATAAAAGATAAACAGCGAGGTAGATTGAAATGTTTGTTCTCTATACCACCAAAGTTATATTAGAAATAATTTGATACATACACAAACATATAATTATTATCTTTTACTAGGAATGATACGCGCACAGCGTTACTAGTAATGTTGAAAAGATCATAGTCATAGTGATAAGATAATTTTCTTATTATAATACAATTGATTTTGTTAGTTTGAAAAAAGTATGCGTACCGAAGTTTGGTAATAAGTCAAATTATTATCATATGTGGTAAATAAATTTGGTTTAAAAACTAGTATACCTGTACGTTACCTCAGTAGCTATAGACATAAAAAATACAAAACCTTTCTGAGAGTTACGACGAAATTAAAACCTTTATGGTTCTGGTAGTAGTATCAGCTGTAAAGAAATGTTTAGTATTTTCTAAATATATATTTTTTTTATTTGATTTTAAACACAAGTCGCTCCACAGAAACACGCTCCTGCGTGTATAACGCTCAGAGAAATAACAGAGTGTAAACCAAATTTGTTTACAGCGTGGACTCGTCAAGTAGTGAGATCACGCACGTTCGTAATAATTATACTATTTTCTAAATAATACAGTCAACATCAATATATTTAGTGAAAATGTATTATATAACTTTTAAGTCGAAGTCGAAAACTAAAGTCAATTTGCTGAATGTTCTGTGACATAGCTCAATAAAGCTTTCACGCCGTAGTTAGAGAAGTGTTGAGAAGTACATAGTGTATAAGATTATATTATCAATCGTGTCAACTATTGAGTTTTTACATGTTAATATTACATTAAAGCTTAAAACTAACAAATTCGTGAATGATTCCGCAGAAAACATCGAACATTAGGATCATAGAGATATCCTTTAAACATCTACTCTAATATCACGAGGGGAGAATGATTTTTTTGTTTTGAAACAAAAACGAAGTCTTTTTTTGTAAACATAAAAATGAAATATCTGATAGAGACGCGGTGGCATCAGATACAAAGTGACTGACGTTGTTTGAGGTGATGGCGTTCATTGATTTAAGAGACTTCGCAATCATATTCCAGGACAGTCTTGTGATAGAAGAGCAAATACCTGAAAAGATAAAAAAAGGTTAACAATATTTGATTTAATAGCTCGTAAATTGAACGTATCAAACAAAAGTATAATTTTTTTTAAATACAGTACGGTATTTTTTTTACTCTTTCAACGAGATTGTAGTTTTACGAGACTTACGTAGCATGAGATTAAGCTTTGTTGTCCTATTAAGGCAGCCACATTAGACCGGATAGTTAACGCTCCTTGAGGGACTCCCTCGAGACTTTCGTTAAGAGCTTGTCTAGAAGGGGCGAATTCGCTACGATTCTCTGTTGCGCACAGAACGCGCGAGTATTAAACAATTCCGTATCAAAATTTTGGCGCTCCATTTCCCTCGATACGTGCACTCGCTCTGGAGTTCGCGCGTTAACTGGACGCAACAAGGCATCTCTAGTATCTCGACGCGCGCGTAACACGCGCAAATTACGCGCGAGTCGAGTCTGGCGAATTGTACGCGATTTACGCGCGTATTATGTATTCGCACGATGCTTGTGTACGCGATGTATTGGCGCCTAGTATCTCTATAACGCGCGAAGTATTTCGCAGCGAATTCGCCCATTCTGGACAAGGTCTAAGGAGTGGACGGCGATATGTTTTTGTGTATAAATATTTTTTTACTTAGGAGCACCCACAAACAATAGTAAACTACAATAAATTGTGCCCAATAACTAAACCTAAAATTTGTGTGATACAAATACAACATTCAAATGTCATAACATTATTCATAGCAACCATATTTTTAACTAAAGACTTTGTTATTTGTATAATAATATAGTATCATAAGTTATCACACTTACCCTTCGCTATCTAAAACTTCACGCAGCGAGGCACGTGTAATCATGTGGTCATCACATTTGAACCAGTTTCCTTTCATCTGTCGCACATAAGCTGTGTAGTGGCCAGCGTCTAAGGACCCAAGATGGTTCACCACAGCAAACAGTGAATAACGGTTATCTTCAAATATCCCTTCCGGGGCATTATTATTATCAACTCCTACATCCACAGCACGGCGATGTGACGACATAAATGGTGTCATATCCAATTCAGCGGGAAAAGATACAAATGCAGATATTTTCCTGTCAATTTGTGATGAATGCTCAAAGCGTTTTAAGTGAAAGCTGGCAACAATTGGAAGAGTTTCTAAGGTCAACTGCTTGGTAGATTCACGGTAGGCTCTGCAATTTGAGCACTTTATTTTCGCTGCTGAGCCGAGATGTTCCGCCCTTGTGAAGCGCTCCAAGCAAGCTTGAAGCGAACCAGGTCCGGCCACGTCGAGACTAATGTCCCAGAAAGGATCGATTGTGGTAGACACTCCTGAACATGAAGTGCAAACTACATCACTTTGGAGACCGCCAGTAAATATTTGGTCAATGATGCAGTTGCAGCGGCCGTTTTCTGGTTTTTCAACATTACCTTCAACCCCATTCATGCAGTGCCTGAAAATGACATAGAAACAAGACTGTTATCGCTAGTTTTAAAATATTTAACATGGTAGCGATTTAATGAATAAATCATTCATAATTATGAATACGATAATAATGAAGTAAATATTCTATTAATTTACGCGACTTGACATTGAAAATTGTATTATAAACTTACAGAGGACAGACCTGTATATCTATCTACTAAAAGATAGTATTGTGAAGGTCATTGACTGAAAGCTTTACTGGTGATAGTTAAAGTTTTTTTATGAATAGTAGATTACATATTCGTATTTATTAATATAACGACCTTAATTGTGTAGCTGTTGATTTAAAAAATTCATTAAAACATCAAAAAGCAAGGCCGTGATAAAACAATTTTCTGTGTATACTATAGGGACATATATAAAAGTCTAACTTTAAATTGCTTGTTAGATGTCGATATTCATAACCTTTGTACCGAACTAAATATTTGCAAGGACTACCTCAATTCAAAACCATCGTCGTCTATAGTAAAAGCGATTGATATCGATTGAAATGAAACCTTAGAAAGTCAAAGGTCAGTCAGTTAAGACTGATTAATATAAATATCAAAACGTTGGCGGATTGAATTTTCGTTCACACTTATATTGATAATACAGAATGAAGCAGTTAACTTAAAATTACAATGGACAAACCTATGAAGTACGTCAAGGGTTGCGATGAAAAATTCATGAGCATCTTGCTGCTCGTATCCGGCCAAATGGCGCGCATGTGTCCATATCAAATGTAATAGACGATGCAGAGTTAAAGGTGTTTTAGCACCAGAATAGAATTCCTAGAAAACAAAGAAATAAAAAAAGTTAAAAGAATGAAACAGAAACACTTTGTATAAATATATAAAACAAGTTATTGATTCAAAGGTCATTAAAGAGATAGAGCGATGTCTGTACGGATGTATTTATAGACGCTCTAGCTTGAAATATTAAGCGCAGTTCGTGGGAAGGGATCGTTAGTAATATGATTGCGTAAGACAATTTCCCCGAAGTACACGTGTACTTCGCATTTGCTTACCTGAAACAGTTTGGAAACTTCGCAAACCAGGCATTTACTTGATCCCTGGGCTTTGCATTTGTGCTTCTCACCCAAGAAATAGTCGCGTAGTAATGGGGTGTGAATTAGAGTCTGAAAGTAAATCATTTTGATTAAGGATTATAATATTATGTAATAGTTCATAAGCAAATATTTTAAGGGGATTTTATCCTGGTTTAGACATGATTACTTTAAGATCTGTTGCATAGTTTGACGAGATACGAGAACGGGAAGACAACAAAAAAAGACTTTTCCCGTTATCTTTTATTTTTTTTCTTTATAGCAAAAAAAGAATGGATAAAATCGGACTATGTGTTATTGAATTACAACTAAGTACATATATTTACTTTTATCCCCTCTTTTCAGGAAACCCTGCTGAATTTCGGGATAAAAAGTATCCTATGTCCTACCTCGTAGTATGAACTCAAATCATGCCTAGTTTCATTTGAATCCATTCAGTAGTTTCAGCGTGATGCGCGGCCAAGATACAGACAGACAGACAGACAGATGGACAGACAGACAGATGGACAGACAGACAGACAGACAGACAAAAATGAAAAAAATTACAGTTTTGGCTTCAGTATGGATAATAGAGAGACCTCCAAATTTTTTTTCAAAATATCTTTAATGTACAGAATTGGACCTGTTACATTTTTATTATAAGTATAGATTAAACATATAAACCTTTCTCATGAATCACTCTTATCTATTACTGAAAACTGCATTGAAATCCGTTGAGTAGTTTCATAGATCTAAGCATACACGAAGGGAACCGACTTCATTGTCTATACTAAGATACTATAATTTATCGAGGAAGGCTATGTATCATCACGATAAGACCAATAGGATCGGAGCACCAATGAAGAATGTTACAAAAAAAACTTTTTATAAAAAAAAACCGACTGCTAAGCCAAAAAGAATACAAACGAACAATTACAAAAGTCTAAGCTATAGTCACTTGGCACTGACTTCAAACAGATTTTAGGTATCTAGCACACATTATAATCCTATTTGATGATCGAATGAATATGAATGATGAATAAAGCATTACGAATAGGCAATTTATGAAGAACCAGTTTATTTTACGCTTTTAAGTGTTTTTTTGGCAGAGAGTTTTCGTTGGGTGTTGTGGCGACCTCCACATACAGCGCAACAACAACATAACATACTACAGCGCCATCTACCGAAGATACATCGAACTACGGAGTGACGACCAACATCAACCGTTGGGCAGTTGGCCCGCCAGGCATGATCACCTCGCCTGGTTGGAGGACCCTCCCTTTGTGTTGGAGGGACATCACACCCGTTCCTCCACAGTGGTGACCCCGACGTGATTGGAAGCAGCCTTCGATGCAGCATCAGCACGCCACCATCCTGTTCACTCCCACAGCAAGTCTCACAGCCAGCCAGCAACTTCGGCCTCAACAGGGATACACCACAAGCAGGAAGCGACCGCTCCAGCCTGGTTTACCCCTACGGCCTCATCAGCGTCTAGGCACAGCACACTGCAGCTACGGTTCATGTAAGCAGAACATATCTCTCCCGTCTATGCAGCAGCCAGCCACTACGCAGCAACCTCCCCGACTCACTGGGGACCTCACCGCAGCACCGCCACCGCCTACCATCCCGACTCACTGGGATCAGCGGACTTCAGCCCCGACTCACTGGGACTAGCGGCATTCAGTTCCGACTCACTGGAACTGCTCACTCCTGGCACTGGCAAGCTCCACAACAGAGCACAGACAGCTGACTCAACAACGTATCGACCTCCGGTGTTGGAGGGGAGTGATGTGGCGACCTCCACATACAGCGCAACAACAACATAACATACTACAGCGCCATCTACCGAAGATACATCGAACTACGGAGTGACGAAGGAAACTAAGAAACTACCAATTACCAATCCTGAATCGCGCAGTGAAAGTTCTCGCGACAGTTAACATATATACAACATCCCAACATCAACCGTTGGGCAGTTGGCCCGCCAGGCATGATCACCTCGCCTGGTTGGAGGATCCTCCCTTTGTGTTGGAGGGACATCACACCCGTTCCTCCACAGTGTTTTTTGGAAGTCGGTTTTTTTTTTATAAAAAGTTTTTATTTTTCAGTTTTTAGTGCAAACAATTGTAGGTAAGTAGTAAGTTGAACTATTTCATCAAATTTCATCATCAAGAATTCAAATTAAGGTCTATACGTACGTGTGATATTAAAATCATCCTCTAATCCCTAACTGTTTACTGTTGTTGTGAAGAGTTCAACCGTCATCAGCTCACCTAAATAACTTGAAAGTATACGACTGAAGGTCTTTAGATACGTATCGTATATACGTTAATATACGTAGAAATTGAAAGAATTATCCTCCAACTCCTAACCGTTGAGGAGTTGTACCTTCCAGCTTCCATCATCAGCTTACCTAAATAATTTGAAAGAATACGACTAAAGGTAACATATATACATATGATATTTAAAGATTTATCCTCTAACTCCTAACTGTTAAGGAGTTGTGCCTTAGATCATAAGCTCATCATCATAAAATGATGACTACCAGACGCAAATACCGGTGTAACTTCAGAAAATATACGAAAAACATAGTATGTGCCTATCAAAATTGAGGAGTTCTCTCGATTTGCCTAGGATCCCATCATCAAATCCTGATATGGTGGCAATGGGACCACCTTGGGAGCATACCCTTTCGAAAACAAAAAAAAAATTCAAAATCGGTCCACAATTGCCGGAGTAATCGGTGAACATACATAAAAAAAAAAATACATACAGTGGAAAATAGAACCTCCTCCTTTTTGGAAGTCGGTTAAAAAGGGGGAAAACTTTTACGCTACGGGCAATAGGAGACGTAAACGACGTTGCGTGGGTCAGTTAGTTTACTAGATAAAGATAAGGTTCATCATGGATGGGACCGATTCCAAATGATTCACGCTACGTTTTGTGCGAAATAGATGATGATGATGACTGATGAAAGAGCGATTGCGTTTTTGTTTGGCTTCATTTCTACGACTATACCTACATCTAATTGTATAATCTATCTTCAATTCAACTAGACAGTACTTAGAATGTACGTGTAAAAGATTTGTGAAGATCAGCTGCATAATTAATACTTTTTTATTTACAAGCTTTTGCCCGCGGCTCCGCAAGCGTGTATGTCGGTTGTCGCGAAAAAATAGCCTGTCCTTCTTCAAAGTCCAATCTATATCTATACTTATAATAAAAAATGTAACAGGTCCAATTCTGTACATTAAGGATATTTGGAAAAAATTTTTGGAGGGCTCTCTATAGCCGATACTGAAGCCAAAACTGTAATTTTTTTCATTTTTGTCTGTCTGTCTGTATCTTGGCCGCGCATCACGCCGAAATTACTGAACGGATTCAAATGAAACTTGGCATGATTTGAGTTCATACTACGAGGTAGGACATAGGATACTTTTTATCCCGAAATTAGCACGGCTTCTTGGAGAGAGGGGATGAAAGTCAAAATATGTACTTAGTTGTAATTCAATAACACTTAGTCCGATTTCATTCATTCTTTTTTTGGTAGAAAGAAAAAAATAAAAGATTGTGTGTGAGAAGTGTTTTCTTTTTGTCCGCAACTGTACACTGCCTGTGGGAAGCTGAGACAGATATGTGAGTATGGCGGTACGAAGTTCGCCGGGTCAGCTAGTCTTATATATAAAAATCAATTGCTGTTCGTTTGTCTCGCTAAAACTCGAGAACGGCTGGGCCGATTTAGGTGATTTTGGTTTTGAAGTGTTTGTTGTAGTCAATGGAAGGTTTAAACGGTGAAAAATTAAAAATAACTTAAAAATCCAAATGTCACGTGTAGGAAGTAGCGGACAAAGCTAGTCTATCTATAACTATACCGAAAGTCATCTTAATTGGTTCAGCGGTTTAGCAGCGAAGGCTTAACAGACAGACAGTTACTTTAAAATATTTAACATAAGTATTGATTCGGCTAATGTACCTGTTAGTATTGTACCTGTAGCTTAGGCGAATGTACTACCTGTTTATGCTATTTGCATATATGTAGTTTATAACACTTTTTAACCGACTTCAAAAAAAGGAGGAGGTTTCTCAATTTTTTTTTATATGTGTGTTCGCGGATAACTTCGTCATTTATGAACCGATTTTGATGATTCTTTTTTTAATGGAAAGGAGATATCCCAACGGTGGTACCATGATAAGGACACTAAGATCTGATGATGGAATCCAACAGAAATCGAGTCGAACCTTGAAGTCGGTTTTTATTTTGTTAAAATTTTACTTGTATTTCCAAGGTTATATTCGCAGACAAACATTAGCATAAATAGGCACATAAACCATTATAATTCGTCCTTGTTAAAAATGTATTTGTTTCGTAACTAAATATATAATATAACCTGTTAAAGACACACAAGACATGTGTAAACTATACAAAAGCCGTGGCAGGTAACGAGTGATTGAGGACACACAAGATTGTCTTCTATAATATTTACCTTAACTATATTAAATGTGTTGTTCACTCGAAATAAGTTTATCTTAAATCTATACTAATATTATAAATCTGAAGTTTGTTTGCCTGGTTGAACGCGCTAATCTCAGAAAGTACTACTCCGATTTGAAAAAGTCTTATGTTAGCCCAGTTATGGCAGTTATTGAAGAAGGCTATATAATATCATCACGTTGCGGCCGAAAGAGCGGAGTATCAATAAAAATTATTGCTAAAACGGGAGAAAATTATTGCTTTTGAGTGATTCCATTACGTGCGCTGCGTAAACGGCTATAGTTTCACTAAAATAATGTATGAAAGAATTGTCCTCTTTTAACAGTACTAAAAAAAGTGTCCGGCACCTTAAGTCTATCTTTTAAGGTTGGCTCACTATAGCCTTCTTACCTAATTGAAAAGAATTTGTTCACGCTGTTATAACGTCACAAACTATGGTCAATAGGAGACGCAGATGAGGTTGCATGGATCAACTAGTATGGAATATACTTAACGCACAGCCTTGTTCTTGTTGAATCTTGAAAAAAGTAGCGTAGTTTCCAAGTAAACACACACGTTACTAAGTAATTATGCTATAAACTACGCTACTTTTCATCAGTATCGTACAAGTTATCGATACTTGACTGATCTGAGACTATCAAATAAAAAAAGGTATAGTGAAAACAATATCTATATTACAAAAGCGAAATACCACTCACTTATTAATCACGAAATCTCAGAAACTATAACACCTACAAACTTGAAATTTGGCAGGTAGGTTCCTTATAGGGTGTAGATATCCGCTAAGAACGGATTTTACGAAACTCCACCTCTAAGGTGGTAAAACGAGGGTTGGACGTTTGTATGAAAGTTGTGTTAATGTTTTTGAAGTAAGAGACTTGAAATTTAAAATGTATGCTCTATAGGTGATGTGAAAGTGTACTTATAAAGTATCTTTAGAAATAAACCCCCTCTTGGGGTTAAAACGGTGATTGGTAGTTTGTATGAAAGTCCAATGTTATTGAAGTAAAATTAATTATGGCAGAAGGATTTTAAATGATATTTAAGTATAAAAAAATGTGCAAATAACTAACGCGGCCGCGTAGGAAGTCGCAAGCGGCCGCTAGTATTGAATATACACACATCAAAAGTGTCTAGGGATCAAGCATTTTTATGCGGATTTCTTGAGATTGAGATGTGGCTTTGGCCCTGGCCTGCTCAGTCGCCAGACTTGAACCCGATTGAGCATGCATGGGATATGCTACAGAGAAGAGCTCTGCCGAATATGGAGGGTATCCAGTCGCAAGAAGACCTTTTTTTGTTGTTGCAACGAACATGGGCGGCCATTCCACAGCGTGATTTGGATGAACTCATTTTGAGTATGCCAAACCTATGTTCTTGTGTTAGTGTTCGCGGTAGAAACACGGATTATTAATTGTTTAAGTTACCTAATAAAATTTTAAAGAAAACTGTTATTTCAGTCTTTTATTCGAACTTTAATGTTAGTGGTTCAAATGTCAAAAATCCTTTTATTAGGAAAATGGCAAATTTCTTTATTAATGCAAAGGTGACTTGGTTTATCGTTACTGTGACAAACGAAAACACTTTATTTGATGAATCCTTAAAGAAAATTTTAATTAATATCAATCAGGAGAAAAGTTATTGCAAAAATATATGTTGATCCCTAGACACATATGTTGATCCCTAGACACTTTTGATGTGTGTATTATTATGTATACAAGCAAGACATAGTCTAAGTAGAACTTCTCACTACGTATTAAACTCGACGTACTGCATTGCACCTTGCAACTTGCAATGCAAAAAAATGAGGACTTACGTTCTCCCAGTATGGTTGCATATCGAATATTTACTGTACACATCCCGTTAGGTGTTCTCAATGGAATTTATAAAATAGCACCGCGCAGATCGAGTCCAGTATATTTATATGTATATACAGGACTTCAGACAGCGCCGCTTTATTACCGGTTTTGAGTTCATAGTTTCATTGATGATTTAAATATTTTACTTTTCGTTTATTCAAAAAGAGTTTTTAAAGAATGCTGAGAGTCTTGATTTATAGGTTGTCTCAAAGTGGTGTGCAAAATACATTTCTATTAATGTCTTTCCTTAATAGGGCGAATCTGTCTTAACTTACACTATACTCTGGAAGTGTCACAGACCAGAAGAAGTTGTATAATAAAATTAGCCGTAGCTTTATTATTCAAAAGTGAGCTTAATTTTACAATAAATACTAATAGCCCAGGAGCTTGATAGTAATAAATGGTAAAAATAGATCCAGGCTATTTCTACCATTTATTACTATCAAGCACATTTTTGGTCAACTTTTTCTATTACAAACATTCTCGATTGTAGTAGCTAACAGAGGTAGCTGGGATAAAACATGTAGGCTTTTGACAATTCCAAAAAATTTAATACTAACTGTGGGTTTCTTTTATTAACGCGTTCTACTAATATGAATGTCTGTACATACTGTGGCGACTTCCACATACAACGCAACAACAATATAACATACTACAGCGCCATCTACCAAAGATACGTCGAACTACGGAGTAACGAAGGAAACTAAGAAACTACCAATCCTGAATCGCGCAGTGAAAGTTCTCGCGATAATTAACATATATACAACATCAACCGTTGGGCAGTTGGCCCGCCAGGCATGATCACCTCGCCTGGTCGGAGGATCCTCCCTTTGTGTTGGAGGGACATTAAACCCTGTTGTGTCTGGCATCGATGGCAGACTTTATTTTTGATATTATGTGGCAACACTACTATTAGTTTTAAGTGGTAACATTAGTATTAGTTTTAAGTGGCAACATTTGTATAAGTTAGTTCCTATATAAGGCACCAACAATTAATAAACGACCCCATGTTTCGGCGTGAAATATATGGCGATTGTGATCGTGGTGAAGGAGTAAAATAAAAGGTCCAACGTGGTGTCTCGAACAATGAGTCAAGGAGAAAGTAGAGAAAAAAAGGGGTCGTTTATTAATTGTTGGTGCCTTATATAGGAACTAACTTATACAAATGTTGCCACTTAAAACTAATACTAATGTTACCACTTAAAACTAATAGTAGTGTTGCCACATAATATCAAAAATAAAGTCTGCCATCGATGCCAGACACAAGTAACATGGTCCTTCGAGCCGGATTCAAGAAACCAGCAAGTGATACAAGTGGAAATACGGAGCAACGGACCACGTGGTATTTAGTAGAAAGTGCACCCAACACTCTCAGGTTTAGTATTAAGTGTAATATAAGTGCATTTCTCGAACAAGGTCAGTAATTATTGTATTGTGTACTCTTTAAACTAGCAAGTGTATATTTAGGGAATTTAACTCTAAAATACATTACCAGATTACAAGCATCGTACCTATCAATTGTTTGCATCAGTGGCGCGTCTTAAAAAAGTATTGTAACTTTTATTTTCTTATTTCAAACGCAAAACTGCATCTAGGTACGCTACATGCTATCATTATTTAGTAATCGCTAAATTTAAGTATACTGTGATATTAATTAGGTACGTTAACATCAATTTCCACGTGTTGTTATAAAGGCAACCACGTAGTTACGTAACCTCAAATTTGTCTGTTAACTGTGTGTGTCATTTGGATACTGTGATATTAATTAGGTACGTTAACATCAATTTCCACGTGTTGTTATAAAGGCAACCACGTAGTTACGTAACCTCAAATTTGTCTGTTAACTGTGTGTTTCATTTGTATACTGTGATATTAATTAGGTACGTTAACATCAATTTCCACGTGTTGTTATAAAGGCAACCACGTAGTTACGTAACCTCAAATTTGTCTGTTAACTGTGTGTGTCATTTGTATACTGTGATATTAATTAGGTACGTTAACATCAATTTCCACGTGTAGTTATAAAGGCAACCACGTAGTTACGTAACCTCAAATTTGTCTGTCAATTGTGTGTTAGTATATTAATTAGGTACGTTAACATCAATTTCCACGTGTTGTTATAAAGGCAACCACGTAGTTACGTAACCTCAAATTTGTCTGTTAACTGTGTGTCATTTGTATACTGTGATATTAATTAGGTACGTTAACATTAATTTTCACGTGTTGTTAAAAGGCCAACCACGTAGTTACGTAACCTCAAATTTGTCTGTTAACTGTGTGTGTCATTTGTATACTGTGATATTAATTAGGTACGTTAACATTAATTTCCACGTGTTGTTATAAAGGCAACCACGTAGTTACGTAACCTCAAAATTGTCTGTCAATTGTGTGTTAGTATATTAATTAGGTACGTTAACATTAAAATTTCTCGTATTGTCAAAGGGCAACCACGTAGTTACGTAACCTCAAATTGTTACCATCGATAATTCCAGGGACTGACACCAGCATTCCATAATGTCGGAGGAGAAGGACCTCATTAGGAAAAGAGCGAGCTTCAAAGGGAGATTAACCACATTCATTAACTACGCGAACAATGTGAACGCGTCGTCACTAAGCCAGGCAGAGTTGGACGAGTTGCAGCATCGCTGTGGTAAGTCTGAATTGTTATACGCCGAGTACGACAAGGTACAGTTGTTGTTAGAATGCAGTGGAGATAACCTCGAAAGTAGGTTACAGGAAAGGTCAGAATTTGAATCTCTATATTACAAAAGTTTCACTAAAGCTAAGAGGATCCTATCGAATGCTAAAACGCCAGACCGGTCTGACGATGGTGATGTTCATTCTAACAGTTCGACACGTAAGCTCGTTAAATTGCCTATGATTCAGTTACCGAAGTTTAGTGGCTCATATGATAATTGGTTAGAATTCCACGATACCTTCAGTAGTCTAATTCATTCTAATGATGACATTGATGACATAAACAAGTTTCACTATCTCAGAGCGTCATTGGAGGGTACAGCTTCAGTAGTTATACAATCCATTGACTTTTCATCAACAAATTACAACATCGCATGGAACATTCTCTGTGATCGGTTTAGTAATAAGATACTACTCATTCAGAATCATGTATCTGCATTATTTAATATTGAACCAATAGGTAGGGAATCATCATTTAATTTAAAGCGCCTCATAGATCAAATTAATAAAAACTTACGTGCTTTAGATTCCCTCGGAGAACCAACTAAACATTGGGACACTCTTCTCATTCACATCATGACTCATAAGTTAGATTCTAAGACTTATCGTGAATGGGAAGAACACAAGGGCAAGTTAGACAAAGGATCACAGATAACCTTTGAACATTTTCTTAATTTCATTAAAACTAGGGCTGATTTAGTCGAGACTCTTGAAATGTCCTCTTCTACGGTTCATAAAAATGTGAATACAGCTCCTAAATCTCATCATAAAATTAAAACTTTAGTGTCCATGTCTGATCACACCGGTCAGAGGAACAACAATGTTCCAGGACTAGGCAAGCTTTGTCCTAAGTGCAATGACGAACACAGATTAAGTGTTTGTCCTCAGTTTCTTGCATTATCTAATGATGAACGATTACGATCATTACCCATTTTTAAGGTTTGCTTCAACTGTTTTAGTGCAGGACACTATGCTAATCACTGCAAGAAGGCAGGGTGCAAAGTATGTCATAAAAAGCATAACACCCTAGTCCACACAGCAAATCATAAGCACAAACCTGCATCTACGGAGTGTAATTCCACTAATGCCGATAAACCTTATGAACAGCCAAGCCAACAGTCTCAGAGTTCAAATCTTTCACTCTCAGCGAGTGTCTCTGATGCACCTTGTGGTAATAAGGCTGATGTTCTTTTATCAACTGCGTTGATCAAGGTTTATGGTAATAATAACCGTGAGTACATTGCCCGCGCCATATTGGACAGTGGCAGTACATCTTCTTTCATTACTGAAAGGTTGTATAATCGGTTAGAGCTGTCTGCAAATGCTATTAATAGCTTTGTCTCCGGGGTAGGAAATTCAGTCGCTCCATTACGTAAGCTTTGTGATTTAAAGGTTAAATCGTTGAATAGTGACTTTAGTACACATCTTAAGTGCTTTGTCTTGCAAACTATCACTGATAATTTTCCTAGTAGTCCATTAAATTTGCGTAATTTGAAATTACCTTCTAATATTTGTCTAGCAGATCCTAAGTTCTATTCACCGGCTGCAGTTGATATTCTCATTGGTGCAGACGTCTTTTGGGATCTCTTAGGAAGCCAACGCTTGAAATTAGCTGATGACCAGCCTATACTATTTGAAACTAAGCTCGGATGGCTAGTATCCGGTCCATTGAACAGTAGGTGTATCATGACGTTACCGCAGAATGTCAAGTGCAACTTCACTAGAGTTCCTACTGATATTTCAGATAGTAATTCAATAATTGATATTCAGAATCAATTAGCATGCTTTTGGCAGTTAGAGGAGATAGCTCCACGTTCTGAATATTCCAAAGAGGAACAAGAATGTGAGGAACATTTTCAGAAGCACACCACGCGTTTATCTAACGGTCGTTTTTGTGTTAAAATTCCATTGAAGTTATCTCCAGATGTATTAGGCGAGTCTTTGCCTCGAGCTAAACAATGCTTTCAGTCTTTAGAACGTAGACTTACAGGCAAGCCTGCCATGTACAATATGTACAAGGATTTCATGCGAGAATACGAGTCTTTAGGTCACATGACTAAGTGTACCATTTTAAATTTGAATAAGGCTCATTTTATTCCTCACCATGGCGTACTTCGGGAAAGCAGTACTACCACTAAGTTGCGAGTGGTCTTCAATGCTAGCAGTCCCACTACCTCTGGCGTATGTTTTAATCATATTCAGAGTGTAGGACCTGTAGTTCAGGATGACTTGCTTTCTATTTTGTTGCGTTTCAGGCAACATACTTATGTTCTCGCTGCAGATGTAGAAAAGATGTACCGGCAAATTGCAGTCCATCCGGATGATCGATACTTACAGATCATCATCTGGCGCGACGATCCCGCTGCTGTTCTTCAAGCCTATGAGCTCAATACTGTGACGTACGGAACAGCCAGCGCTCCCTACCTTGCTACGCGATGTCTTCGTCAGCTTGGGCTTGATTGTCCTGATAAGAGAGTGGCAGAGGTAATCATACATGATTTCTTTGTCGACGATCTATTGACTGGCGGGGATAACCTGTCTGAGGTTCTAGATTTGCGTCAGAAGGTGTCATCGGTCCTTGCTTCCGCTCAGATGGTTTTGCGAAAGTGGAAGTCTAACGAGTCCACGTTAATGAGTGAATCTCATCTTCCCAAATCCTCTTTAGACCTTAATGTGGGTACTACTGAGTCGAGCAAGACCTTAGGTCTAGGATGGCGTCCTCAGTCTGATCTGTTGTATTTTCCAATTTGTTTATCTACATATTCTTGCAAAACTAAGCGTGACATGCTTTCATTAATATCTCAGATATTTGATCCGTTGGGACTTCTCGCACCTGTTGTAATCGTTTTAAAAATGTTACTGCAGAAATTATGGTTACATAAACTGTCATGGGATGAGCAGTTACCCCCAGAAATAAGTTTGCAGTGGGCTGATGTAAGTCGTGATCTTCCGCTGTTGAATAACATTCAAATCCCTCGTCATGTTCTTTGCAAATTGCATAATCTTGTTGAATTCCATATTTTTACAGACGCTTCAGAAAGTGCATACGGCGCATGTCTGTATGTGCGAAGTGTCAACCATTCGGGCGAAGTAAAGGTGCGTCTGTTGTTAGCCAAGAGTCGTGTGGCTCCACTTAAGTCGATGACTATTCCTCGACTCGAGCTATGTGCAGCTTTAAGTGGGACCCGGCTCTATGAGAAAGTGATGTCATCATTACGATTACAGGCTACACGCACTTACTTCTGGACTGACTCAACAATTGTTCTGAGTTGGTTAAAAATGATGCCAAATAAACTGCAGACCTTTGTGCGTAACAGAGTAGCCGAAATTCAGGACAAAACTGCAAGCTGCGAGTGGAGACACGTGCCGACAGCACTTAATCCTGCTGATCATCTTTCTCGCGGTGTCACAGCTTCTGTTTTGTCTGATTTAGATCAGTGGTGGTCCGGCCCAGCCTTCCTGAAGGATTTACCCTTACGCTGGCCTGACAACACTTGTCAGCACGCACACAGGGATACACTGCCTGAAATCAAACCTCCTATATCATTGCACTCTCATATTAATCAGGTACCGACTGTTAATGTCATTAGCTTTGACAGGTTCTCAAACTTTATGAGGCTCAATCGTGTTGTAACTTACGTTCTTAGATTTATCAAAGTTTGTAGAAAACAGCCTGTCCGCGGTCCCATTAGTGCTATTGAATTAAATTCAGCGTTAAACGTAATTATTAGAATATCACAAAGTGAGTCATTTCCCGAATATAAATTAATAATTGATAATCAAAACTTACCTGATAAGAGTCCTCTTCTTAAATTTAATGTTTTTCTTGATGCAGATAAATTGCTTCGAGTAGGAGGGCGCATTCAAAATTCAAATTTTTCTGAATATAAAAAGCATCCTATTCTTCTACAGTCCGCTCATAAGTTTACAAAATTATTATTTGCCTATCAACATGTTAAATTACTTCATGCAGGTCCTCAACTACTTCTCGCTACTATCCGTGAAACTTATTGGCCCATTGGAGGTCGTAGTTTAGCTAGAATTTGTTACCGTCAATGTGTTACATGTTCTCGGATGCGGGGTCGAATTGTTACACCGATCATGGGGAATCTACCGCAACACAGAGTTTCGCCTGGTGGGTTTCCATTTGAGAACGTTGCACTAGATTATGCAGGTCCTATACAGGCCGTCACACGGCAAGGTCGTGGTTGCAAGGTAACAAAAGTTTACATTGCCGTTTTCGTTTATTTCGCAACGAAAGCAATGCATCTAGAATTAGTAGGTGATTTAACGAGCAATACTTTCCTACTAGCTTTACGGAGATTCATTTCGCGTCGGGGAAAACCAAGAAACGTATATTCTGACAACGGTACCTCGTTCGTTGGCGCGTATAACGAAATTTCAAAGTTTATCAAAGCGAGCTGTAACCGTTTAACTGACACCATGGCTGGTGACGGTGTTCAATTTCACTTCATTCCACCATACTCGCCACACTTTGCTGGCCTTGTGGAAGCTGGTGTCAAGTCCACTAAGTACCATTTAATTAGAGTGTTGGGACATTGTAATTTAACATATGAGGAACTAAATACCACACTGGTCCAAATTGAAGCTTTGCTGAACTCAAGACCACTGACTCCACTGTCTTCAAGTCCAGAGGATCTATCACCGCTGACTCCTGGTCACATTTTGATTGGGCGACCACTCATTTCTCTACCATCACCTGATCTGCAAGATCGCTCCACGAATACTTTAAAGAGATTTCATCGTGTCGAGCAGCTTCGCCAGCATTTTTGGGCACGTTGGAGCAAGGAGTATATTTCTGAGCTCCAAATCAGAACGAAGTGGCGCGCCAGCAAGGGGTCACTCAAGCTTGACTCCCTTGTATTAATCAAGGAAGACAATTTGCCGCCGCTCAAATGGAGACTGGGGCGTATCGTGGCGGTACATCCTGGCGCTGATGGAGTTTCAAGAGTGGCTACAATTAAAACTGCTGCTGGGTTGGTGCGACGC